>OZ007595.1:183695111-185017976 GCA_963931845.1 Maratus michaelseni
TCGTGGGGACAGCAGAGAGGGAGATTAGTTTTAACGTGGGATTGGAACGTGTCGGCTGTTCCAAGGGAAGCTCTGGTACACGGGGGTTGAGGTAGATCTCTTGGAGTGGAGATAATGTGTTTGTGAGATTAATAGTAATCTCTGGTAACTCTGAGTTATTAACGTAGCATGAGAGGGGTATAGAGTAGTTTAACAGTACACAGAACGTATTTTCTGTATTTTATTTAATGTTGAACCGGATCAGCTATATCCGCGTTTTTAAGTGTAAATATTTTCTTGTTATTTGTATAGATTGTGTATAGATTGTTCGTTCAATTGAAAGATTTAGTCTTTTTTTCTCAATATACCTCTCATAACGTGACAGATATCATGTAGTCATATCGGTGGTGGCAGCATACTAAAATTAAAAGATTATTCTTCAAATTTGGGTGGACTTAGAGGGAATCGGACAGATATTTTCTCGATTGTTTACTCGCAGATTACTTTTATGCCGTTGAAAGATCATGTAGAGGATAATTTTACGCTTTAGAAAATCTCTCATTTACTGATAAAACCATACTATAATTACTTTCATTATATTATCGTGATTGGGATATTCAAATTGATATATCATTTCACAACTGAGGATTGTTGAACATATTTTACAAAAAGGAAAAAAATACCGATTTAATAAATCCATTTTAATGAATTAATATTTTATAATTTTCACATTTATTACTTCATTACATATTATTTGTATATTGTTACTACACAAATTTAATAACGTTTAATGCATGCATTTATTATTTATAGAAAATATTAAACGTCATAAAAAATACTCTGCGTTCAAATATTTATGAACCACATACAATTATATGAAGATAAATATTTTTAAAAATGGATATTTCTCAATTATTTGGCTACATACGCATTTATTTTATATGTATATTATTCTAATTATAGTTAGTATAATGTAATTTTTGTAATTATAATTAGTTTTATAATTATAATTAGTATAATATTTTTTTTCTATCGTTATAAATATTAATA
Organism: Maratus michaelseni; assembly: GCA_963931845.1. Taxonomy (NCBI): domain Eukaryota; kingdom Metazoa; phylum Arthropoda; class Arachnida; order Araneae; family Salticidae; genus Maratus; species Maratus michaelseni. The sequence continues at coordinate 183,696,141 of OZ007595.1, forward strand.
TTTTTTAAAATTATAATCAGTACACAGTAATTTTTTCTCTATTTTTTAGGAAACCATTCAAGGATGAACGCTCTTGTACGCGACTTAGAAGCAGACATAATTAGAGAAATTATTTCCCTTTTATTAGAGACCAACAAGGAAAAACTGTTGAAAAATGGGAATGGAGAAAAAAAAATTCAGTCGATTTGTAATGTTAAAAAATGTTGATGAGCATACTAAATTACCAGATTATTCTTCAAAGTTGTGTATGGACTTATAGGGAATCGGACATATTTTAAAAATTTGAAAAAACTTTTGCAGAAGAGCAACTTTGTACAAAATATGCGTACATGATTAGTTTCTTTTTAAATATATAAGTTTAATATAAAGTTTTGAGTTAATGTCGAAATAAAAGAAATTTTAGTTCAGGGAAGTATTTTAAATATTACAAACGTAATTTATGTTTAGTTTCACGTTTTTAGCTATCTTATGTTACGAATTATATATTTTCTTATTCCAAGTGTATATTTTGCATAAATGCACTTAGTTATACTGAAATTTTAAGTAAATTTAAATATTTTTTTTGTATTGCACCTTTTATGTATTGCACCTTTTATGCATTGCAGATATATTTGTTTAGTTATTTTTCTTGGTTGTAGGAACAAAAGATAAGAATGTTGGATGTTCTATTAAATATTTTAATCCTGTTACAACTTAGGGATTTTTCATAATCCACGAAGGAACGAGATTTCCTTTTCACTTGCTATTTTGTTCTAGCAAATCCCATCTCTTTAATACTGTTTTTGTATTTAAATAATTCGCATATTTCGGATTTCACGACTTAAATTGTGTAACGTATTGATTAAAGAAACAAACCTTGCAGGATTAATTATGGCCTGTCTTGTACTATGGCTGTAGTCACATGGTAAGAGGAAATGCTAATTTATAAATCTTATAAATAAAAATTAAAGCAAATATATTTAACGTATACTTGCAAGAGAACAGAAAAAAAAAATTAAGTTTTCCGAAATATCCCTTTTTTTTTATTAGAAAAGGAAAACTTAGAAATTTGTTTTTCGGCTGAGAAAAGAATGATGTTCTTTATTCTGTAGAACAAAGAACACCTGCCTATATTTCGTGCATTTGAGTATAAAACCATCTTCGGGAAAGTGCCATAAAATAGCCAGTTTGGATTAGAGCCACGATTTTATATTCAATGAACAGCCTTGTTTTAATTTCTTCTGTATACTTTTTTAGGGTTATTGAATTTGAAAGAAATTAGAATATGCCCATCCCCTTTTTGAATAAAGAAAGTTATGAAGAAAAATAAATTAAAAATAATTAGCAATCAGTTAATTTCCATAAGTCAATTTCAAATTGTTAAACTGCCAGTATTGATAATCTATCTATAATTTAATATTTTATCTAAACTGACATTAAACAAAAGCTTTGGTTATTGTGAGAACTCTAAAACAAGTCAACAGTCTCCCTTTTGTCATCGTTAAAACAAAAGGATCCACAGACAATTAACGTTGGTTTAAAACAAACTAGAAGTTCTTTGCAAATTGATTTATTTTAGTAGATTCATCAAATTATCTCAGAGTTGCGTTATGTAACATTGTTTTAGCATTATGTACTAATTAGAGAATTTCTCTCATCCAGCTGAATACAGCTAAGCAATTGATTTCTTTTAAATAGTAATTAATATTCTTGTTTATATATTTCAGTACAATTCTTAGGAAGAGAAAGTTTGAAAACAGAGTGAGACATTTCATCTAAAAATGGAAAACTAAACGTGAAACATTTATACAAACTTATTTGATATATGGGATGAAACAAAATAAATACAATCAAAATTAAGGGTCTTGGAGATTAAAATATATTTTACTAGTGTAGTTATCTTGTATAGATAAATCATTAAAATACTTTTACTTTTTTACGACACTGAAGCTTAGTTTTATTTTAATGTAAACTTTCGAAATTTACCATTTTAATTACTAAAATTGAAACGCCATGTTAAAAATTTATGCAGTTGTTTTATAAACACAATTTGCTATTAGAATAAAGGAACATAACAATGACGAAAACGGCAAACTCAAAATACAGGAATACCAGATACCTCAAATTGGCGTAGTGTTTTGCCCTTTTTTCCGAAGTATAGGAATTAGAAAATGTCCAGCTTAACCATTACATGGTAAAAATATCCCAGTCTTTCAGAAATACTAAGCCATAAATAATTCATATTACACTTTGAGATTTTGTAGATGGCAAAATGATGCGAAAAATTCCCAATTTCATTTGAATAAATTTAAGAACCGCGGAAAATTTTACTGAAGTTTAAAAATATATTTTACACCAGAATTTATATTTAAAACTATTGAACTTACTTATTGTTTTGCGGTATATACATTTAACTGAATTTATCAAATTTCTGGTGAGATTCGACAATTTATCTGATACGGGTCAAAATTACTATTCATCGCGTTTTTTTAGTGTAAAAGGAGTTTTCTTCATCGTATTCTAGCATGAAATCCAGAAAAACAAACTGACGATTATCATTCGCCTAGAAGTGCAACCCTTCATAATGCAAATAGCTTTCTCAAACTGATATGAAAGGCACAAAAATACTCTTTAAACATTGCGTGCCACAATGAGCGAATTATATTTGAACTATTACAGATAAAAGTAAGAAACTAAACTTTCTTTAAATTGCTTAATGACAAAGTATCTTTATCAACTGTAGAAAAGCAAAGTTCTCTGCATTTGGATGTTATTTTTACTAGATGGTTGTATGATATAATACGGAGATTACTTTGCAGGATTAGACCAATTCTGTGAAAAGTGGAAGGGAATTTTTTCTTTCAATTACTAGAACGTTACATCATTATTTAAATATAAAAATGCTCTTTTACTATAAGTTTATTTTTCTATGAAATCTGAAATTATAGCATGCAAACCAGTTCATTTGTCGTCATTACAATGCAGAACTGTCCGGTGTCAAATTATCTAATTTTTGATTACATTCTGCATTGAAAGTTTTTCTGTTAATCATTTTCTTTCTTTTGCTAATGTTTATGAAATGCTTTCTAACGAGGCTTCAGTTTAGAGATAGATTTTCACTAAAAACTAAGCTAACATAGTTTTTCGCATTCAACTTTTGCAGCAAGGATAGATGTGTTAGGGAAGTTTCATTTATTATTTTGCTTTCGTATGTAAATACTTAGCAAACTTAAGTAATTTACCTCGATCTTGGGAACCTCTTCGCTCTTATAGCGAAGAGGTTCAACATTTGTATATAAATTACTTCGCATGGATTATAACCCTATTTTAAGATTCTACAATGTCCGTGTTTATTGTAGATTTTTTTTTTTCTCGGGGAATTTATCCTTCATGGGAAATAATTCTCTTCCTGTCCATAAACTCCAATCTCCAGGACAGAAAATTTAATGAGACCCCATCCCAGCCAAAACAGATAACCTCAGTCAAACCGCTGCGGCATTGCTTCCTGCCCTCTAAACAACTATAGAAACAATGCATCCAAGAAGCTTCAGAGTTTGTATTCAGAGTTATTCTGGAAATATTTTCTCTTAGATTCAAATGTCTAGTTTTCGAAACTGAATGAGCCATTTTATCTTGTCACTGTCGAAATTTTGAAGATTTATGCTCGGCAGAATGAGATTTTTTTTGTAAATGCAACTCAGTTTATCACATGGTTTAATTTCTATATGATGTGTAGTTTTCGATAAGATATCCGGCTTTGAACAGCGTAGTCATAGTAACTGAGCGATCAATTACTAGGTACCAGAGTTTCCAGTTGGGCACGCCGAGCTCCAATATAGAACGAGCCAACTTGGCAATCTGTTTAGACTGTTGAAACCACACAGCACAATTTTGAGACTTCTTCGTTGGTGGTATATAGTACTTTTGCTGCCAGACTATTTTAGACTTTTCACTTTATTTACACAGGTTAAAATTTTATGTTTTGTCCTCTTTTCATTTGTTTGTATGCACCCGTAAGAGGAAGAGGAATTAAATTCTTAGTGTTAGAAGGAAATTAATGTTGTGCCATAGTTTTTCTTCAAAGTGAAACAAACCAAATGTACGGCAGAATTTTATTCATACTCTGACTGTTGGCTTCATTGTTACTGCATAGGAATCTTCCGTCTTATATATTTCAGCACTGTGGTTGGGCAAGTGCTTAGCAGTTTTATACTCCAATGCATTAATTATTTTGGACACACTGAGTATTGCTTTATGAGATAAAATTTCAGAAATATTTAAGTGCTTTGGACAATAAAGGAATAAGTATTTTGTTTCTGTTTTGAGGAAGTAGAAAGTAATGTTTTATAGCTTAAAGGAAAATTGTTCCTATTTGAGAAAACATTTTGGTGAGGATTTGAGTTTTTTCTTCAACACTGAAACTGCACTGATCTAACATTACGATTACGTAAAATTCTTGAATCTAAATTTCATTTTCGTCAAATCATAGGAGTGTTCTGGTACTAGCTGTATTTTTTAAATTACATAAACAGATTTATGTATTCATTCCACTCCCCCCCCCCCCCCCTAAAATTGCCGAAACCTCTCTAATCAGAGCTCAATGTCCCAAAATCCTTCAGTCAAAAGGCGAAAATTTGGTCAAACAGATAGCTATTCTTGAAATAACGGGGTGTTTCGGCAGCTGCTGTGCAACAGGTATATATTTTGCGTTTGATGAAATTTTAGTGTACAGCTAATTTTCTTTCTTTTCAAAACTAAAATAAATATAAAACTTCAAAAGCTCACATTTAGTTTAAATTTAAATCTTGAATCCTGCCAATTAGATTGAAATGAATGCTTTATATATATATATTTTTTCATTAAATTAAATTATAATCAAGGTTATTAATTCTATTTCATTTTATTATTTCATTCCAATCTAAATGTATTTCTTATATAATTCTTTCTTTTTTATGCAATGACACAAATTTAAAAGACACAGAAAAATAGTTCGAAAACATTCTTGAAACCAACGTCACATTGCAGGACATTCAGTATGTATATGCCGAGTTGGAAATGGAAGAGTAAATTAACATTTAGTTTAGTTTCGCTTTAATTGTGTGTATATACTTAAAACTAGAGGTGACAAACTGGTGCCGTTTGGGTCCTCGAGGTGAAATGCCGGAGCCATTTAGTACCTTAGAGTGCCACCGACGCTTGAAAAGGTGTTTGGGGTGCCAATTCACAAAATTTTAGTGTATTACAGTTTTTTTTAACTTTAAAAGCTCATTTTTTGTGGAAGTTTTAGAAATTCTAGAATCAGGTCAGTGAGATTAAAATGAATGCTTTATAGATAGATTCAGTAAATTAAAATAAATGGAATTAATACCCTTGATTATAATTTATTTAGTTGCTTTTATTTTGTTTCATTCCAATCTAAATGTATTTTTTACATTATAATTTCTTTCTTTTTTATGCGACGACACAAATTTAGAAGACGGGCAGTGGTTTACCGATATCCTGCAGTCGTATGTAGAGTTGGAAGATATCAAAGATGTGCACGAACACTTAAAAAAGGAATTGGGTGAGTAAACTAACATTTAAATTTCGCTTTGTTACTTTTTGCAATTTTTGACGAAAATTTAGTGTACAGCTATTTTTTCTTTCTTTCTTTTTTTTCAAAATTAAACTAAACTAAATGTAAAACGTGAAAAGCTCACATTTAGTTTAAATTTTAATTCTTGAAGCATGTCAATTAGATTAAAATGAATGCTTTATACATGCATTCATTAAATTAAATGGAATTAATACCCTTGATTATAATCTATTTGATTTTATTATTTCATTCCAATCTAAATGTATTTCTTATGATTTTTCTTTTTTATGCAATGACAAAAATTTAGACACGGGACAATGGTTTGAGAAAATCATGCAATCCAAAGTCACAATGGAGGATATCCAATATGTATATGAAGAGTTGGAAATGGAATTGGGTGAGTAAACTCTAACATTTAGTTTCGCTTCAATTTTAACATATATCGTAAATTATTAGGCTTAAAAAATAAAAATAAATTATCCTTACATTGTTATGATTCCTAAGTTTCACAAATATCCTTTAAAATTCCGCACTGCCGCAGTAGGATATAATACTTTAAAATATACTCACACAAATTTACGAATTGTCTTTATTGAGAGATAACAAATTGTATCAAAACTTAATTTTGTGTTAGTTAATAAAATAAAGCGAGACACTAACAAATGTCAACAATGTTATGATTTCAAGGACCTATTCAACAATATTCTTTTGGCCGATTTAAACTCAACTATTAATTCACTATTTATAGAATATTTCTCATTACAATTACCTGACGATATTGATTACATTAAAACTATAACTAATTTTTTACTCTGTCATAACTATATTTTCCAAAATATGCTATTTATTCAGATAAAGGGTATTTCTAAGTAGTTTTAGTATGCTATCATATTTATAACTTTATTTCTATGAAAGAAAATTCATTTACCAATTTTTCAATAAATTTTGTTAAACACATATTTGAGTAAGTTAATAAACTTTTAATTGGACTCTTATGTTAGAGCTATGAATTTATCAGAACTTAGCTCTTTTTTTCAAATATACTCCAATACACAATCACTTTTCTGCTATATAAAATTAAAATTTCTTAACACTTTCCTGTCTAGCATCCCAATAATAGTACATGTCTTTACTATGTGTCTAAGATTTAATCAGCTATTTCACAAATTAAAGACATTTTAGGAAGCTATAAAGGGGCTACACACCAATACTAGCTAACTTTTCTGTGCTGACAATATTTTAAATATTTAGATTATATCTTAAATATTTAAAAAAAAAATCAAAATTTAAAAAAATTGACATGTTTTGCAGCCAATGGGATTTAATGCCCTACAAATATATATATATTTGACAGTTAAAAAATTAGGTTGACAAAAAATTGGATTTTAACACTTCAGTATTAATAGAGAATAAAAATATGAATTGCATATTTTTAATTGAATTGTTAGATGTAAAATACGAATATTATAGTTTTAATTAAATTCCAGGAGAAATGTTTGCTTTGAGTAAAAACAGATTTCTCCCATATAATATTCTTCATTGTAACTAATATATATTTTTTAAATCTATTCATTTATAATATATTAAATGCGAATATTTATTAAATAAAATGAATACTTTTACATGAATGAGAAAATTATTTTTTTTAATTAGAAAACATTGTTTTGTCGTTTTTAAAAAAGAAATTAATTTATACAATTTTTGTTTTTCTATTTTTAAAATAAATTCTAAGTTTAGTATTGATAAAGCCAATACGCATGCGCGTAGGGAATGAACGGAAATTATTCGGCAAAAAATGAGGAATTATTTAGCGTATAAGGACTAGTTTTTCTGACAGTATAATTTATACTGTTGAATTTTCACCAAGTAGTTTCAACCAGTCGACAGTCCTTTTCATTTGCGCATTTAGCTTTTAATGTTAGAATAGCTCTAACTTGATATGTATATCCCATTCCAAATATTGGTCACTGGTTCCAATAATAGCAGACACGGTGCCTCAAAAGGTTGAAGTCCCTCCCGAAATTTTATAAAAATATGAAAAACCTCTTTAATTGCAATAAAAATCTTTTCCACTTTGTTTTCAATTTCATCCAAGCAAAAATTAAAGCGTGCTTCAAGAATATAAAATTAGTTCCATTATTTCTTTGTTTTTTCTAATAATTTTAGATACATTTTCTTAATTTATAATGTTTATGCCTGATTTTAGTTCTGTGTGTGTGAAATTATAATCTTAAAATAATTTCTCCATTTAAAGACCTTACCTACTCCAACATTAAGAAAGCGCTGCTTAGTAATTCTGCATTTTTAAGAGAATTTAAAAACAGAACTATCATATAAAATTTCTTTTATAGAGCTTTATTTGAATCTTCCAATTTTAACTATATTAGAGCAGCAAGCATAAGAATTTTTAATTTCAGCCCTTTTAAGATAATGTTTTGCAAGAAATTAAGCATTTTTTTCTTTTTAATTTGTAGTTCCTCAGATGAAAGTTTTATTTATTTATAATTAAGCCTCCTTTTGGTATTGATTTCTTCCTCTTTTGTACTTTAAAGATTACTAATATATAGTTGTCGTCCTCCAATAAGAACATGTCCGAGAAATAAAACCTTTCCTAAAGAAAATTTTGGTTACGTGGCCTGTAATTGACATGTCAAATCAATATAGTAATATATAAAGCAATATATCATTATGAAGACAGCATTCTGTTGAAAATTAACTAAATCCAATGTGTAGTTTCAGAATTGTCTCGTTTTAGTGTTTTAACTTTGGACACTAACTAATTAAACATGGACTTCGAAGAGGCAATGACTTGAAATTCCGTTTCGCGCTGTCAACTTTTGTCCACAATCCATTGACATGTCTTCTGTAAAATATCTGGGCAGATATAACCTTCTAAAGTCTAATCTCTCTATTGTAATTTTCAACCTAACTGCAAAATGTGCAATCACTGTGAAAGATAAATCTGGTGGAAAACTGTCCTTTTATGCAACTGAAGTTTTGGGAAAATTATTGAAGTGGATAAACGCTCTATCTCATTTGCCATTTTACTAGTTTCCATTCCAAATTTTAGTTTAAGCTCACAAAGAATACATTTTAATTTACTTTTTGAGCCGATATTTTCTGGCAGAAAATTACAGTGGATATAAGTGTTCCTTTATAGCATCTATGAAGACCCGTCTGATGATGTGTCGCCAAATATTCAAGAAGTTAAAAAGTACTCCAGGTATGAAAATATGATAGTCATTTTGAATAATTTATGCTTTATGTTTATTTTCTGAGTAGTTTCCGAAATATTTTCTTTAAATGATTTTATGACACTAAACTTTATTAGCTGCGAGAAAATTTTATTTTTGTATTTTAATATATTAATCATTTAATGTGAAATAAGTTTATCATTTTTAGTTCTGTTTTACCATCTAGTGCAAAAGTACCATTTAGTTTTCACTTTCGAATGTTTAAATTTGTGAATGGTTCAGTTTGGAAAGGTAAAATGGTTATGAAAGGTCTATTTTTTTTTTTTTTTTTTTTAAAAGAGGTGAAAATTTTTGATAAGGGTCCTGTTTCGAAATGAAAAGAGACTTCAGAACGGTGTTAGATTAGCAGAATTTTAAAATAATAATTAAAAAATTTTAAAATAATGAATGACATATCGTAACGATGGGACTTAAGAAATTTTTGAGGTGAAATTTAAGATGGTCTTCGGAAACGTTTTAAAGTTTTTTTGAAAAAGATACATTTTTCGCCATAGAATATATTAATTTTTGCTAGTTTTGCTCAGACAGAAATAAATGAGCATTTTTCAAAATAAATAACTTTAGAAAATGACGTCATATTTACAGTTAAAGCTTTTAATCAATTAATTTTCCCTCTTATATTATAAATTCCTATTAGTCGTAAAAAAATTAGGTAGTTCTAACTATGTTAGCTATTTTCTGACATTCACGAAGTCATTTCATTCGTAAATAAAGTCTGCGAGAGTAAAATAAGAGTATAGATATCTTTCAAAAAATTGTGTTAAGCTTTTAGGGACCAGAAAACTCCGTTAAGATCGTCCTGAGACTTGCCTATTATAAGTGATGAAGATGTATGCTACCTACGGTGAAAATGACAATTATCAGCTTTGTAGCAACTATCGTCGCCCTCCGATCTACTGCATTTTCCTCCATAATTTTCATTTTTTCCGCCATTCCTGGGAAATTTCTAACACATGCAGTACTTCCTAGCTCCATATTTTTCTAAGTTCTCTTTAAGCTTGGATTACAATGTATATAGATTTTTTGAAGTCATTCATTTTTTCACACGTCCAAACCATATAAGTTAATTTGCAAATTTCAAACGATGCAAGGTTTTTTTAGTTTCGGCAAGCATAATAAAGTTTATCAATATCATAATTTCGTAGAAAATATCTTCCCGTTTTAATCTTGCACCTTCAATAAAGCAATTTCAGTTATCAATCCACCTTTATAATTTTCCCTGTAGTATTCTGTTCCATTAAGACATACGAGAGAACAGATCTAACGTCCACTTACAATCGCCAAATCGAGAACCAAGGTGTTTTTTAGTTTGCACCTACCCTTCAACCTGTCCGGCTTGGGAGACCCTACCAGTAGCAAGCTACCGCCGGCATAGCTCTCCGGGTCATTGGTGCACACAATCTAAACACCTCGTCGAGGAAGACATTCCTGTCGGCAAATTCGTTCATTCACGTATAAAAATGGACTTTGTAAATGCATCAGAAAAATTGCCGTTGAGTGGGGAAAATAAAACTTACAACATCTTTTAACAGCATATAAAATGTTGTTAGATATCTCAATGAAAACCCCCAAAATGTTGAACAAGACCGAAACTAAAGTTACTCTTCCAATGTATACAACTTAACAGAACTACACCTGTATATCCTTGAAAATATATTTAGCATACAGTCGCCTTCATTGTGTAAGTAAACGGAAGTCTAATTTAGCGCTTAACATAGACATGTTTAATATTTAAAATTATTTTAATCAAAACTATACATTGAAAATTAATCTTTTCTGGCAGTAATTTGGTGTTTTGTGATAAAGTTTGTTTCAGGAAAAATCTGAAAGTTTTAATCGTAAGCATTCAGCATTTTTTGAAAAAAAAAAAACCCCAATAGAATAAGCAAACTCATACTTCCTTACATGGCTTTTTCAAAAGTGTTAGGAGATACCAGATTATTAAAACAGTTTTGTAATCTCACTTTTATAACATTAATTGCTACTTTCTTTTTTCAGGAAAAACTGCAATAGATCCAAGATGTTATAAGTTTAAAGGGGTAGCGTAAAACCTTTAAGATGGACCAACTTAAAGAAAAACTTAGAAAAGAATTATTATAAGTTAGATTCTCAAATGAACTAAAAATTACAGATCTATAATTCCTCGGAGTATCAAAACAATATTTATTAGGTTCGTTCGGCTTTTAATTGTCCGCAATCAAAGGAAAGTGTCCAGCATCAAACAGAGTTTGTGTTGTCAAAATCAAGTAAATATTCGCATTCAACTTTCATAAAAGTTACTCAAACGGTTTCACCGTTAACTTCAGAGAGAGTCTATTCAAATTCTGTCACCAGGAACCTACGTTCCTGCCAGGTTGAGAGAGTCTTCAACCTTTTCCCCGAGTATATTCTTGCTCCACAACCTCTCAGCTTCCAAGCTGACTGCTCTCATCTTTTCTCCCCGACCTCCTCCTTGAACAATAGGATCTTCGTTCACCACTAAAAGAAGTTTTAGGTCACGCATAAAGTATAGTTTTCATGTGATTCGATAAGGGTTCTTTTTGGGAGGTCCTACCGATATACGAAACAACCCCAATTTCTCACCGTGTAGTTTTCTCACGATGTTGGCCTCCTACGATGTCGGCTAGATGATAGGCACCCTCCTTCACCTGGTCCGTTATTAAGTGCGTTCGTAATTATATAAATACGTAGCACCTATAGTCGTCGTTTGGTCTGTCCGTCTGTGTCCACATATAACAACGCAAAAACTACCCAACCAAATGGTTTGCAATTTAAAATATATTATCTTTGCAGAATTTTGTCGAGACATTTCAAATTTTATTAAAATCGAATCAAAACTTTAGGAGATATTAATAAAAATATTTATTAAGAAATTTGAATTTTTTTTTTTTAAATCTGTGCTTTTTTGTTATAGGAGCTTCCGAAGTTTAATCGTCAAGCGACCGAGATACTTATTTTATGACAGAAATTAATCTGCAGACGATATAATTCATTTCACAGAATTAAAATTCATCAAGATCTGAATATTTATATAACTAGTTAAGATATTTGTATGAACAGTGTCATAAAATATATACTTAACTAGCTGTTTAACCCGTTCTACGCACGGGATATCATGAATTTAATTCTAAAACGTGCGTACGAACGCACCTCGTTTGTAACGTTTGACGTACAATTTCCAACTTGTTATTGCTGTCGACAAAGTTTCGAGTGGCAAGATTGGTAGTGGACTTATCGATACCTTTGTAGTTGGCGACATTTTTGGAACTTAGAAGAAATATACGATGAGTCTCAAACACATAGGAACTCTTATACCTGATTATCAGGCTTAATTAGCAAACCGTGTGAGATTTAATGAATCTCTCACAACTGCTTTAAATAATTTAAGCATAAAATTACTTTAATTTTCAAAGAATGATAAAATTACACTATAATAATACCCATGAGCTAGATTTCATAAAATACAATTTTCAAAATCTCAGAAATCGTAGAGTTCAAAATCAAAGTATGCTACGATTTTGCTTTCATTTAAAATTAATTGTAGAAATATTCTGTATAATTTTAACTGCGCTACAGCGATTTACAACTCTATGTATCTTACTTTAAATAAAAGCTTCTGCGCACTTCAGTCCCTACATGCCGTTTTCATTTAAATCATCCCCAGTCCCTTCCCTAACTCTAAAAAGAGAACTTTCCTTGTGAATATTAGGGCTCCCAAAACATGCATCCCAGCTTTTAAAAGATGTAACCCACGCACATCCTTACATGTAAGCAAAAATGTTTCATTAACAGATACTACGAATAACAATGATAAAAACGATAATAACGATGTTTTTTTCTGCTCGAAGTTTACTTTTTTTTTCCACGTTGTACAGTAGATAAGAGAAAACAAGATACTTTTCCTGCTTTGCATTAATCAAATTTTCTTATCCAGTATTAAACTGGTTTTCTGATCTTGTCAGCAGGTTTTCATTCTTTGCTAAACACTAATTCTTTTTTGGATTTTTCTATTAAATACACCTAAATATCTCTTTTATAAAATTCCTTATTAAAATTCCTTATCTGTGTGGCAATTACTCAAAACCAACATTAGAGAGAGAAGTACAATAGGTACAATCTTGTAAATTTGGAAATACTGTAAAGTGGATTATTTAGAAAAGACTGAAGAAGATAAATTTACAATGAAACTAGACATGAAAAATTATCATTGGTATATTTCTAAAATTAAAATTTTAGAAAATATGTAAACTGAAAATGAGCATTTCTTGGACAACTGTCATTTGCGATACAAGATTGTTTACCAGTAGGAGCTGGCATACAAAGAATATTATACAGACTAACTTAATTATTTCCGCGACTATTATCTATTGGGTTATAAAACGTTAAAATTGTTTAATTTGGTTTATATTTTCGAATATGGGTAGTACTTATTTTCCTAATAGCTTATTTCAAGGCAAACCAATAAGGATGATGATTCTGTTCGAAGTGTACATTTTTCATGTGCTAACAGTAGATAAGAGAAAACGCAAGATACTTTTCCTGCTTTGCATTAATCAATTTTTAAAGTTATTCATACTTTTCAAATTAAATCTATTTTCATTTTCCTGTATTTATATTAATTTTGATATAATTGTATATTATATTAATTTTCATATATTGATACAATTATATATTATGTATTATATTAATTTTAAAGTGCCATACAAGCAGAGAAGTAGTGCCTATTTTATATTTGTTTTCCCTAGGGAAAAAAAATGTAGTGTCAAATAACTTTATTTTTATGTGGGAATGATGTTCTTTTTAATGAGGATTTATGTTTCAGAAGATTAGATTTTCGGTATTGAAAGAGTTCAGTTTATAATTTCAGGAATTTGGATTAACAATTCAAATAAAAATTATATTGCTAGTCATTATGATTTTCTACTTTTTATTAAATGACACTAAATATTCAAAATTATTCAAATCTAACTAATGTATCATCTAATTGTAATTTTTACATATTTCTTAATGTATCCGTTATTTTACAGCGAGTGTTAAAGAGGAAATATACTAATACTTAGATGCGTCGACAGTTTTAATTTTTACTGTATTTTTGGCTGAAGGAATTTTATTTTAGCTGACTTTGTACGCGACGTAAATTCTTACATTTTTATGAAGTTTTCATAAATGATAAAAATACTGGCTTTATCTTAACATTTTTTTAATCATTTTTATGAGAGCATTTTTTACAAAACGCAGATTTATCTTCGAGAAAAATTTAGATTTATGACGTAAAAAAAAAAGTTTTAAAGTTTGTAATTTAAAGCACTTAAGAACTGAACTAATAAGTTTCTAAATAGAATTTTCCGTACTAAATTGACTTATATGTTTTAAATGAAAAATAAATATTATATTTTGAGAGTATCTATTTTTTCCTTTTAGATGCACCAAATGAAGACCACCTTCAAATTTTGCAAAATTGGGTTGAAGAGAATTTGGGAAGAAATATAGAAAGTAATTAAAAATTTTATTTTTTATAAGCGCATCCTTTACTTATAGGTTTATTAGAAAATTAAAACCTTTTATTGGCATATTACTTATTAACATGCGTCTTATGTTTTACCCATAGTGATTTTGAATTTTTTTTATTTTTAAATCATATTCTCTTGTAAATGCCTCTTTAAAATAAATATCTTTATAAATCTTGTACTTATAATACACAGAATAAAAAACTAATAATGAACAATATTTATTGTTTTATGGGGTTGTAATTTAGAAATTAAAACTTTTAATATCTCTTACATTAAAGTTCTTATTAACATCTGTGCTACATTTACTCAAAAATGACATTACAAATATAGGTACAATTCGTACAATCTTTAAATTCGGAAATACACTAAAGTCTTACACTTTTAGAAAAAGACAGTGTAATAGAAACTGTACAAGAAATATTAACCATAATTGGGCTAGAATAGAAGTTTTAGCAAATGATAATGTAAACTATGAAAATCAGCCTTTCTCAGACAACTGCCATTTGCATTCTTTTGTTAACGAATAGCAGCGTGCATAAAAACCCATGTTATCGAGCATTTATTTATTGTTTCAGAGTGAAATCTAATAGGTTATAAATTGTTAAAATTGTTTAATTGCTTTTAATTTTTGAATAGGGCTATAGTACGTATCCATATTTAAAACGTAAAGTGCATTCTGCCAAATTCAAACATCCCCCCCCCCCCCACCCCACGAACTCTTTGTACATGCTTCAACTTTTTTCGAAAGCCCCCTTCAGAAACGGGAGACCTTATTAGCCCTCACCTGTTTAGACTACGGGGATTGAAAACTGATGGAGGCGTACCATTGCATTGAAAGCCTAGATAGTCTAATATATTTTTACTATGAGGTTGAAAGCTAAAGCTTTTTTTAAAGAACTCGCGTTTTCACTACTAAATATGGATATTTTTTTGCAAAATTTTAAGAGCTTGAATACAGTTATATTTATGACTAACTTTTATATTTGTGACTTTAATAATTTGTAACTTCATTAATTGAAATGTTATTCAGAAAACTATATTTTTTATTGTTATGTTAAATGATCCGACGCGAAAACAAAATACGCTATATTTTTGGTTATGCTTTCAAATAGAAACCCAAACAGAAGAAAAAAAAAACCGATGACAATTTTCAAAAGCTTGAAGTTTATGTAAAATAGTGTCTTATTGGAAGAATTTTATAATTTAAGTACAGGTCGCAATATTTTTTTTTTTTTACCGACTGAATTTCATACTTTCCCCCAAAAGATTTCAGCTTTTATTTTTTTCTGTTTCATAAATAGATCCCTCGTTAGATGAAATTGGGCAATGGTGCGAAGAGATTTTAGAATCTGAAGAAAAGTTAGAAATGAGGAGACTATGAAGAAGCACAAATTGAAGAAACTGGAACGTAGACACTATCATTTATTGTTCCATCTATTTTAAATAAATTACTACATTGAAAAAATTAAACGGGGAGGTTTCTTTCTCCATGCTAATTATATTAGGACTGATTTAATTAGATTATCCAAGATATCCGACGAGAAAACAGTTTTTCGAATTTAGTTTTATTCTTTGTTAAAGCCCATATTCTTACGTATGAAAATTAACTGTTTTGGCTGAAACCGGATATTTTTAAAAGTAATTTCGGTTGCTTCTAAGATTCATGCAGAAACGTCGGGAAATCATGACCTAAAAATAAATAGGGGTCGGGAAGTGGTAAAAGTAATGAATTGTGGTTTCATACTGTGCTATTAATTATTTCTTCTAATATTAACATCTTTTATTTCATAATGAATAGTAATAAATTAATAATTTAAGTTTAAAAATTGATTTTTATCAGAGTAACAATTGCTAGTTATCTGTTATATTTAATTCCGGTGTTTCGAGCAAGCTCTACGTAGTATTCTTTCAAATGCTTAAAAAACTTAAAATAGAAATAAGAATATTGTTTGTAAAACTATTCCTTTTAAAAGCATGGAATTAAATTGCCAATTTTTTTTTAATTTTATTTTGTGCTTGCAAAGCATGCACATGTTCCGACACTAATAGGTGTTGTGCATTAGTTTTAAGCGTGTGTGCATGCTGTATTGTTGTTTACTTAATTTTATGCATATTTATTAAGTTTTATTTGACATGTTATAAGGAGCATAATATTGTCATTTTTAGGTTTAATGCGGACAATATTTGTCGAAATAACATATTTACTATGAATTATACTTATGATGTTTTCTTGACTAATTGACAAATTCTGGAGGAAATCCCAAATAATCTACACACATAACAAATCTACAAAAAAGATTAACGCGTATTTTAGAGATTTTAGAAATTCAACCAACCAAAGGGGTTAGAGGAGGGGTCAGAAGTTTTAGGTAAATTCGCCGTATACTTCAGCAGCAGTGTAGATAGGAGCGTGTAATTCAGGATAATAAATCTAATAAAAAATAGTTAAGTATGTATTTCAACGATTTTAGAAATTAAACTATAAGGGGGGGTCGAATGTATTAAGTCATTTCGACATATCGGAGCTGTAGTTTTAGGTAGGACCATAAAACACAGCTAAGCCAATCTGCTAAAAAGTAGTTAAACAAGTATTTCAGCTATTCTATAGCTATTTCGTTGCCAACATTGACAATGAACCCGATCCTGAAACAGACGAATAGGACACAAAACGCTGATTTTTGATTAGCTATTTTGCGAAAGACGTTTTTCCAAGTCAGTCAGCATATTGTCCACCCGCGCGAAGCCTGGCCGGGCCTCTAGTATTTTATAAAAAGGGACTAAAACTGCCTATTTAATAAATCAGTTTAAAAAAAGAATCATTTGTAACTTTCATATTATATACTAGTTTTTCCTACTTCGCTGGCCGGTTTTTCCCAAAAGCTAAAATAACCAGGCGTTTTGGGGTTGAGCTGCTTTCATCTGTGCGCGCGCACACAGAAATATAATTATTATAATTGTAGTCTTATTACATAAATTTAATGAAATTTAATAATTTTATTGGCAGCAGAATGTTACATTCCATACAAAATATTTTACTTTAGCATATTCAGGAATCTCAGCCAATTTTATGAGGATAAATATTTTTAAAAAATTTATATTTTCTCGATCGTTTAATAGCCGATTACTTTTGCCATTGAAAGATATGTAGTGGATAATTTTACACTACAGAAAAATCATTTACAGAAAAAACCCCCATAATATAATTACTTTCATCATATTATAATTGGGAGATTTAAATTTATTTATCATTTCATAACCATCTGAGAATTTAAAATATTTCACAAAAAGCACCAAAATTACGGATTTAATAAATCCGTTTTAATGTAATTTTATAAATTTTACATTATTCCATTGCATATTACTACAAATTTAATTCAGTTTTTTAATACATTTATTATTTGTAGAAAATATACTTCATGAAAAATACTCTACGTTAAAAATATTTATGAACCACGTACAATCATATGAATATTTAAAAAAAAAGGATATTTGCTAAATCATTTATGTAGAGATAGCACTTGGCTACACGCATTTATTTAATAAGTTATTACACAAATTCTAATTAGCATCATGTAATAATTATAATTAGTATAATGCAAATTTTCCCTATACTTTTTAGGAGTCCCTTCAAGGAAGTGTTCTTGTAGCTGAATCCGAAGCAGACTCAATTCGAGAATCATTTCAAATTTATTAGAGATCAACAAAGAAAAACTAGACAAAACCGAGTGTGGAGATAATTTCAATTGATATGTAATGTTTAAATTTTTTGATGAGCGATTGAGGCATTATTTTGACTAAATTAATAAAAATTTTGTTTTTAGTTTTACTTCATTGCGTGAAAAGTCTTTGAACTTCTGTGAAGATATCACATGATTGCACCAGCAATTAACCAGTGAAATATAAAACCCGCGAAAACAAGAATGAATGGGTATACATTCTTACTTAAGTTGTTAGAAAATATATCTAACAGCCAAAGGAATATCTTGACAATTTATAATTGCAACTAAAAGGTTTCCTTGAAGGTTTGCACACACAAAAAAGAAAATTTTCACTTTTATATATTTTTATTATTGTGAATTAGAGTTTTAAAATGTTTGGTCACTTTTGGATACTTTGGCACGAGCTATACATCCTTTAGCAGCAGATTTTAACACGACCACATATTTTGACATTTAAGCAGAAAAAGTAAATTCATTGGTCCAATCCTGTAAATATTCAAATTGCTGCAAATTTAAAATCGATGAAAATGGGAAAACGTTACCGGATTATGAATTCCCATACATTACACCACAAATAGAGGCGTCTTAAATTCAGACACTTAAGCGTCTGGAAAAGTAATTCGGACATTTAAAGTGTCTGGGTGTGTAATTTGATATACGTGTTTGAATTTAAGACACATAAGTGTCTTACTATAATCATGGCATAAACGAACTAATAAAAATGAAATGTCTGAAATTAAGACATTTGGAAATTCAGACACGTAAATGTCTGAATGATCATATTGTTATAAACACATAACACATTATGTTGCATATGTGTTATGCTATGATAGATTCTTATCCTGTGTATAGCAGCGCCATTAAAAGTGTTTTCAGATAGATGAAAAGTGTTTAAAATACTTTCCAGCCCACTAAATTTGGCATTGCTTTAAAAAGAATTTGATTAGATAATAGAACGCGTGCCAAAATTTCACGAGTTCGCTTATCATTACGCAAAAATATCTCAGTTTATCAAGTCTTGGAACTAAGTTATTTTCGGTCCATTAACTAATTAAGAAATTACTTTTCTAAAAAGAGTTTTTAAAAGCTACTTGCATTTTTGTACGTATATATAGGGGAAAATGTGCGGAGAATCCTCCCCCCTCCTCCTTAAAGCTTAAGTCTAAAATATTAAGAAATAGCTTGAAATACTCAGAGACGTGTTAACAGAAAGAAATGTAGGGAGGAGTAAAATTTTGGAATATATCTGTGGTCCGTGGGCTAGTCCGCCGATTTTAAATACATAATATAAATGCGAAATAAGCTGGACTAATAAAACAATTAAGAAATACATATTCAAAAAAGGTTTCTAATAGCATTTTAAATAAAGAATTGACAGTTAAAATAAAGAACTGAAAGGTTTTTTTTTTTCCTTTGGGTAAGGGGTTTAGCCTTTCTGCCGCACCCTCCTGGATAAATTTGAAACCCATGAGTAATACTTAAAAAAAATAATGTTCAAAGAATTAAGAAAAAGAGGGCACATGACCAAAAAATTGTTCATTTTTTTTTCTCTTGGCATTTAATCATATTTTATAATTTTTTTAAATAATCTGACAAAGGAAAAAGCAAATTTGAAAATCCAGGTAGGAGCAAGTTCTCCCTCCGCCATCTTCCAACCATGAACTTATTGAATGAGAGAATGTTTTTAATTAGTCATTTCCGGAGTAGCCACCGGAGGGCTCCTTTAGAGATGTTTTTACACATTAAAAGTTTTATGCGAGTTCGAAGCAAGTTCGTTGCAAGTTCGTTGCAATTTAAACAGAGGCGTTTTTAAGCGTACGTTGGGAAGATTTTAATTAACTATTTAGTTTCATTTGATTAGTTTTGTGTCATGTTTAAACTGATAATATTCATTGCCTGAAAAATGTTAATCTTACGCAATAAAATTACGTGTGTTCAAATCTATGTTCAATTCGATAATCGAAGGGACAAACAAGTTATTTGAATCAATCACAGATTTAATATTGTATGTCATGCAAGCAGTTTTAATGAACAATTAAAATAGGTGCGAAAAAGGGCTGCTTTGCTCGCGTTTATTTCAGGAGAACTGAAAACATTATCTTGCAATTGCATTTAACAGTATTAAACTTTTAAAAGACATGTTTGGAATCTTTCGAAGATTTTCAAAAGCTTTCTGTCCGACGTCCAGAGTTTCGAATTCGTAAAAAGCATCCAATATTATCAAATTGGGCCTTATCTCTGAATGGGTATATATGCTGAAAGTCAGCTTCAAGAAAATTTCTATGACCAAGTGATGCATATAAAGCACTTTCTCTAGTTCTATTGGTTAATTTTCTATGGTTAATAAAATAATTAGAATATTTCTTCATTAATAAAATTAGAGAAATTTCCTTTTTTCAATGAACGATTAGATTATGGTCTAGTTAATTTGTTGGTCAGAAATTATAGATTTTGAAGTGCATGTTGGAGGAGAATCAATTTTAGATGATAGGGGTAAGATTTTAACACGTTACTGTTTATAGAGGGGAAAGGGGTCAGTTATGCATATTTTAAATTAAATGGTTATGAATAAGAGCTTAAATGACAGCTCCTGAAATTTAGAATTTTTTTTTCTTTGAACGATTATGTAACAAGAAAAATAATCTGGCCGTGAATGGGGAAACAGTTTCGTCAAATATTTGAAAAGTTCCATTAAAGTTACTTTATTTTAAAACGAAATGATTGTCAAAAATGATAATATAGCTCAAGAATTGCTGAATCGTCAAAAGTGAGTTTTATTTGACTTTGAAAAAACAGTTTCGTCAGATATTTGAGGATTCGCGTTTCGTCAAAAACCACGTGACTGACGAAATGGTTGTCAAAATAACGAAATAAATCTTAAGGATCGCCGAATCGTCAAAGTTGTTTTATTTCTGAGAGCGTTTGATTAGAAAACAGTCATTTGCTTTCAGGCAAAAAAGGAATTTTAAAAAATGTTTATGACGTGAATTTAACAATTGTTCAAATCTTCCTTCAGAAGAAACTATCCTTAAACGGTACAGCAAGAGATTTGGGTTGAAGAACTGAACACTTCACCGTTTAAATAAAAGGACGAGCAAGCAAAATTGTACTTTAGCACGTCAAAATACCTTTCAGTACATTTAAATCAAATATAACTGCGAAACTTAGTTTTCCACCTATTTGCGTTTATGATTCTAATGGACATTGTGAATTAATCACCGTCCAAGTGCAAGAAATTTGAAAACTGATGTAGTGATTTGTCTCTTCTCTGGTCAAGTATCCCGGACTCTACCTACAGAGTTCTGGATGGTTTTCAATTTTACCACATGACCTTTAGTGCGGAGTTTCCCATAAATTACAATATAATGCATTTAGAAAACTTACCTTTTGTAAATTTTAACTAAAGACGTAAATTCTTACCAAATCTCCAGTGTTACACGTAAAATTTTACCTATAAAAACATACAATTCGTGACACGTAGCGAGGAACTCTTCCAAAATAGGCAAATAGGACATCTTTAAATCAACAGTACAGCACTATATCTGGAAGAGAAATTAACACAAGTGAAGTAATACTACAGGTAATATGCTTAACATGATTTTTTGTCAGATTAAAGCAAATTTTCACACTTCACCACTCTTTAAAATAGCTAAAAGTAATATGCGATTATGAATATCTAAAGTTCCTAACTGTTGCTTTGAAAGGGTTTATTATTTACGATAATATCAAAGTTTAAATACTTCTATTTTACAGAGAGCTAAATGTATGCCAAAATTAGTTTAAAAGTTCATTTATTCAACTTTTTTTTTTTTTTTTTTTTTTTTTTTTTTTAAACCAAACTTTAAAATTTGTTTAGTTTGTCTAAAAAGAAACTTTACGTTAGAAATGTGTGTTTTTCAATTTATAATGAATAACTGGGTCTCTTCTCACACCCATGCCCTCCTTTTCCACCTTTTAACAATGAATTGGCGTTTAATTTTCCATTTTTAACAGGATTTTTCTGAATTAGAGCACCAAGTGCTAAACTGACATAGGGAAACAATGGAAGTGTTTACACACGTCGATATGCACAATACATTGAAATACAAATTTCAAACTGTTACGGAAGACTTTATAGAAAGGAAGGATAAGGCCAAACTATCCATCAGTCATTAAAGCTCAAATCTCATTGTTGCAACTTCTGTATTATAATAAGAGAAAAATTCTTTGCCTTCGAAGCAAAAATATTTAGTGAAGATATTTTAATTTGGTTTGTAATATGTTCAGACGCGAGACAATTTCGCTAGAGTAATTAATCATAAACCGGCAGGTTATAAAGCAATCCTCCCCTCCCCCCCCCCCTTCCCCCCACACATTTTAAACTGTCAAATATGCTTGTTGGAATAAACCTGACAATACCATACCAAAAGATTACGATGCTTTTTTAAAGGGTAACACCAGTTTAGCATTTCAGAAGTTTGTCGCACGAAGTACTTTCATATACACTAAAATCATTTTACTAAATAGAAATAGATACTGAAAAAAAATTGAAAATTCGGAGCTATAGAAGTCAGAAGTAGGCGAACCATAACGAGCAAGCAGTAGCAAATATTTAGCAAATTGTTCTCTCCCCAGAATGGCATTTTAAAAATCTGGCCGCATTGCTCCGCCAATTTTCAAATCAATTTTATCTTTGACTGTTGTCATATTTTTCTAGTGAAATACGTATCAATTTTATATACCTTTATTTTCTGTGAAACTTGCAGTAACCAAGTTTTTGGTTGAAAATCTGCATTTTACTTTGAATGGAAATCATCTCATAAAGCGCATTTTTTTTTTAAAGAAAACTGGCTATGTTATGTCATTGGCTTTTGTACAGAGAACCTGTTTGTTTCATTGTGAGAAGTTTATACATTTATCGTGTCCATACAGATTCTTTAAAGCGCTCTCGCACATCAGCTCTCACGCAGACATTTTAAAAATATACATTTATAAAAATATACTATTTTAGTTTAAATATGTAAATATAAACATTTCGCATTTCTTTAAGAAAATAACTTCAATTATGGGACATCAAAGTGGTGTTAACCCAGAAGCAAAAAGTTTTCTATTAGTAAAAGGGAGCTAGCTAAATGTTCAGGAATTATTTCTTAAATACACGATTCAGTACACGCAAATTGTCCCAACATTAAGTAAATGCGGTCTCAATGCTGTATTTAATAAATTTTTATCGTAGCCATTGTAGATAAAATGCCGAAAATTTTAATAACGCGCATTTCCCTTGTAATTTTGATTGTGAAATTTAGCAAAATGCCCTTGCTCATAAAGCAAAGATTCAAACTACTTTCAGTTATGTATCGGATATTTCTGGGTCCTAATACTAGATTAATTTGGCGGAAAATTTGCCGTTGTTTGATCAAGTAAGTAGTAAAAAAGAAATACTATAAGTAAATTTTATATATTTAACAATATTGTTTTTTTTTTTAAAAAGGGAAAAACTAGAAGAATAGTTTTATCCCTTTATAAGAATTGGGAGCCTTTTTGACTCTGAAAAATTTCATTTCCGCCCCCCCCCCCCATATACTATCTTGTTAATAGGTAGTTTTAACGAATTGCAGGTATTTTAAAGATAAAATGCATCTCTTTGGTTAAATTTCCTTTCATTTGTCTCGATAAAGAGCAAAAATGACCAATTTTTCAATTCAAGTGTTGAAATCAATGCCATGAAGACTACAATCAGTTTTAGTCAATGGATAGTTGCAACAATAAATGTTATCAAAGAAAAGAAGCCTGGGTAATCAGTCTAAAAAAAACGGGGGGGGGGGGGAGATCCTCATCCGAAGTGGATTTTCAAAACAGCGACCTAAGAAAAGATCTATAAATTAAAGATTACTCTCCCTGCTCACACACAAAATTTGCATGTGTTAGATATTACCGATTAATATTCGCGTCAGATTTGTGACCGGAAAACTTTTTTTTCTAGAACTCGTAAACACAAGGAAAATGTTTTCATAGATTTTATTCCCCCATTGTTTTTACAGCTTTGATAAAGTTTTTCTTAGGTTGAAACAAATAATGTTACTGAAATCATAAATCAATTATCAGTATACACCTGAAAAAAAAATGCCGATTTTAGAGAAATAATCTGAATTTTATTATGAAGTTCGTTATTAACAGATTTTAACGCAACTTCGCATTAAGTACTCATTTCTGAAAAATAATCAGTTTTTTACTAGCATCCTGACAGGTGGCAGACATCTTTTCAGTAAACTTTTTTTTTTACAATGTACAAGAGATAGAGAATAATGAATCTTATAGCGGCTTCATATCAGAAATAGAATCTATAAGCAAAACAATCGATGTACTAAAAATATAATTCTTATAGAAAAGTAATGAGAAAGTATTTTACCTTAAAATAAATGGCTTCCTAGTTATTAGAAATACTCCAAAATTATACCTAACCAAACAGTAAATGAGATTATACTAGAAGACGTTGAGAGGCTTAACAAATTTCACCAAGCTTTATCACAAAATTTGTTAAAAGATAATGCCCCACAATATTCAAACGTTATTCATCGTCGATGCAACAGGCAATTACAATTTTAGGTGGACGTTTTATGGGTCTTATGTAACGAAGGACCAAACTCCTCTAATGATTCAATAACTTTACGATTAATACCATACAGCTGTACATTATTCTTGTTAACGATTCAAAAACAGGCGCATATCCTAATACCAAGATTGATACTTCCTGTTGCTCTATTTATATTAAAGACATAAAAGTACTGGAAAATTTCACTAAAGAGAGACATTTATTTAAGTTAAATATCAGCACGAATGAACAAAATACCGGAATCCAGATAGAATTGCAAAACTTTTGCTGACTTAAACAGAGTTGCGATGGTTTTTTCATTATTTTCGAAATGAGATTGACCAATCAGAAGCATGTATTTTGCAAAATTTTCAAAGCGATAGAAAATTTTGAAAAAATGCAGGCTTCGGTTAGTTGAATCTCGTTTCTACAATAACGAAAAATCAATCTGGATCCCTGCTTTATAAACCTATCTCTATTTTTCTATACGAAATTTTCTGAAAAAAAATTGATGGTCCGAGAGAAACAAGTTTGAAATTCTTGATCCAGATGGATTTTTTCATATTTGAAAACGAGATTCACCAATTTGAAATCTATTTTTTTCTAGAGTTTTGAACCTTTTGAAATTTTCGCAAAGTACAGGATTCAGACTAACTAATATATTTCTCAAAAAAGTTGAAAATCTATCGCAAAATGTTCTGCCAAAATGTATTTTCAAAACAGCGACCAGAGAAATATCATTTGATAAGCTATTTACATAATTCAATATTTTAAATAGATTTAACACGCACACACCAAAAAATCCCAATGCCTCCAATGCACGCTCAATTAAGTTAGAATGTCTTTATAACAGAGTGGCAACATACACTTATGGTGCATACTCAATCTGAAAGTTTTTATCACGCTATATAACATGGCAGAAGAAGCTAGAAAACGTTAAAGTGGCAACAGGATCTTCCAGTTAGTACTAAAATATTGAACCGATAAATGTCGAACGATGGGCCCTTCATGCGCGAATGGTTAAGGCACCACTCCGCTAATCGCTTGAGAGCGTAGGACTCAGGGCGAAGGGTTCAACTCCCGCCACCTCCATTGCACACTCATTATGGAGGTCGCGGCTGTAATTTTTCAGTGGTGTTATTTCCTTGTGGTTTTCCAATCCTTTTCTCAATGATGACTTACAAGTAGATATTTGTATCAAGCACACAAGTCAGATCTGATCACATCTGACTTGTGTGCTGGATACAAATAATTGCTTATAAGTCATCGTAGAGAAGAGAACTTGATAGCCACAAGGAAATAACATCACTGATAAATTATAGCCGTGACCTCCACAAAGAGTATGCAATGGAGGTAGCGGGAGTTGAACCCGTCGCCCTGAGTCCTACGCTCTCAAGCGATTAGCGGGGTGGTACTTTATCCACTCGGCAACGGCAGCCCGAGTATCGATAAATCAATAATGTAGTTTGCTACAATCAGGACAGCACTTAGATTCTTGGTGGGTGGTGGAGTTTGTTACGGCAGATTATCTACACGAAGTATTATACACCGAGATATGAAAGATTGCTCTCCAGTCCAATCTGAAAATGCCCTGTTTCTTATAAAGGCACTCTATGTAGCGATCCGTGCAATCGAAAAGATTCCTCTGCCAAATAATTTTTTTGTTCCGCTCATTTGCAGCATTAAATGCCACTAAAAGAGTACCTTTAAAAAGTGTGTAGTGAATTATACCGCGACCAACGAAATACACGGCTGACTCATGGCGTTTAAAACGTCACATGGAGTGGACAAGGTTAACGAAAAAGAAAGGCTACCGCGGTGCTTCACGCGTATCTTTTTTTACAGACCGCCGGAGTCACGTGAAGCTCGAATGCACCAATGCACGAGGCTAACGAAAAAGACAGGCTACCGCGGTGCATTCCACTTATACTTTTTTACAGACCGCTATAAGTGACGTAATGCTCTTTTCGTACACCTGCATTGGTGCATTCGAGCATCACGTGACTCCGGCGGTCTGTAAGAAAAGATACGCGTAAAGCCCCGCGGTAGCCTTTCTTTTTCGTTAGCCTCGTACGAAACAAGCATTGCGTCACTCTAGCGGTCTGTAAAAGAGATAAGTGGAATGCATCGCGGTAGCCTGTCTTTTTCGTCTGCCTCGCAGTGGATCATCTTTACACGGCGATTAGTACAAAGCAGCGCGCCAATTGTTTTGTGCCAATCGCCGTGTAAAGATAATCCACTCCGTCAGACGTTTAAAAAGTCATGAACTGGTCGCGTATTTCGTTGTTTGAGTTTATGCACAGTCATATACTCAAATTAGAGAGCCTTAATTTATCAGTGGTGAGATACGGCAATAAAATTTCATTTGTCAAAATGAATTTCTATAAAAATGAGATTTATCGCCATGCTAATGTTTGTCACTAATATAGCTTGGGGCACAGCGACCTATTTAAGATAGTGACAACATACGGGCAATAAATGTTGAGTGGTCTTCCTCCATTTTGGACAGGTCAAATCGCTAAGCATCTTGATAAGCTTGCCATTAGCGCCAAGCTAATGTTTGTTCACGAGTGCTTCTATATGACATTGCCGACTTATGCACAAGGCGCATGCTCAGTCTATTCTCAGGCAAATGTGTTTGTTCAAACTATAGCAAACCTAAATTCAAGAACATGGTGATACTAACCTTCAGCAGTTCGGTTAGACGAATGAAACAATGTGTCTCCATATTAACAAACATTATTTAGTCGATAAAGGCAGGTATACCAAATGTTTCTCGATTCGTGCTTGTCCAAAATTGTCTCAACCTATCAAATTTTACATCCCATCAATAGGCATCCTAGTCTCAATAGTCGAATCGAATTCGTCTAGGTAAGAATCGCCATTTTCTAGAATATGGGATGTCATAGTCTGGATAAAAATTTCCAATCTGAGCATGGGTAAGTGCGTTTGTTTCCACTCTGTTATAGAGGCAGTCTTACCTAACTAATATGACGAAATACCTCTGGGCGAAGACCGATAATTTCTGTAATGTAGGCTGTTGTAATTTAAGACAAAATTTTCCAATTTGAGCATGCATCCTACGCCATGTATCACAACTCCCTTTTAAAACTGCAGTACATGCAAGGGTGCGAGTGAATAGTTAGTGTGCGCATATTATCTATGCTCAGCTTGTGCTCAGGCAGAAGTTTTTGCCCAATTTAGGACAAACTTATGAGTATGAGAGTAGTTACATAAACACAAGTCCCATGTTCACATTGTGATCAGACAGAAGTTTTTGTCCTAATTATGGCAAATTTGTCTTCTAGAATTTTGAAATACCGACCTAGACTAGGGAGCCTATACATGAGAGAGGTGACAAGCTCAGCTCAGACTGTACTTAGGAAGACGCGTTTGTCCAAACTATGGCAAACCAAGGCATTTTCTATTCCAGAACTTGGCGATACTTGCCTGGGCGAATTTGATTATACGACTGAGAGGTTAACAAACATTAGCTTGGCGACAAAGGTATGCTTGCTAAGACGCTTTGGTGATTCGGTTTTGCCCAATATCTTTTCCACCAAACAAATCTTATGTTGCCTCTTAAAGTTATGTTGCCTTAATGTTGCCTCTCACATATCTAGGCTCCCTAACCTACACGAATTCAATTAGACGAGTGAGACCTAGGAGGATAGAATGTGGGGAGTCAACATAAATATCTTCACTTGTAGCCATTCCAACTCCTCACATCGTCCTGCGCCACTATATCTGGCGGCGTCTTGCACTGGAGCGCGACCTTCGCTGTACATGGCCGGTTCGTGACGTTTAAAACGTCACACGGGATGGATCATCTTTACACGGCGATTGGTACAAAGAAGCGCGCACATCGTTTTGTGCCAATCGCCGCTGAAAGCTAATCCACTCCGTGTGACGTATTAAAAGTCATGAACCGACCGTATATAACGTAGTCACGATTGGAGACTGCTGACTGTTTTTGGTCAAAGTTCAACATGACGGACGTAAGACAGGGGAGGGGGGAACTTGTTTCTTGGTTTCAAAAATTTCTACAATTGAAGATTTATATGTCGACTTCTCCTACTCTTCCTCCTAGATTAAGACACGTTAACAAATATGAGCTTGGCAATAACTTTAGACTTACCAACCTACTTGGCAAATAATTTTGAAACTCAACCAATACAATTTTATATTTATTATGTCGCCACTCTCATATAGAGGTACCTTAGTCCAAAAATTACTAAAGTTCCAATTACACAGAATAATTTAAAGCGACAAACGTTCTTCCATCCCAACGAAGAAGGGTCGTCCCTCGAGAGTTTTCCAAGCATTTCATTTGCTGTTACGGGAGAAATTTGCTTTTTTACTTACTTTCAAATTAAGAAACCCTGTAAGCAACAAAATGGACTATATTCCAAATCTAGGTTAGAGGCGAATAAAGTCACGTGGTGCAGGGAATTTACCCAAAGAACTTGTAGCTGATAAGAAGTGAAGCTACTATTGCTTTACCTAGGGCTACACTAGATACCGGGCTGGCTCATTCATTATCATGACGTCACAAATGATGGCTGGCCGCGACAAGCGATTGGTACAAAGTGAAACGACAAAACGAAATACATACAGCGATTGGCACAAAACGATGGGCGCATCGCTTTATACCAATCGCTGGTCGCGGCCAGCCACCATTTGTGACGTTATTATAATGAATGAGCCAGCCCGGTATCTAGTGTAGCCCTGCATTACCCCATGGACTGTTTCACTCGCTGAGGGTATTTACATTACGTCTACAAAGCCTTCCCTTCTTTATTCTAGAAGTTCTTCGCCTTGACCACATGATCGTGATATATATGAAATACCCACCATTTACCCAAAGAACTTCTAGCTGATAAGAAGGGAAGCTACTACTGTTTTGTCCCATGAACTGTTTCGCTGGCTGATGCACGACCAACGAAATACACTACCGATTCATAACGTTTAAAACTTCACATGAAATGGATCAGCTTTATACAACAATTGGTACAAAGCGGCTCGCCCGTCGTTTTGTGCCAATCGCTGTGTAAATATGATCTACTCCGTGTGATGTTTTAAAAGTCATGAAACAACAGTGTATTTCCTTGGTCGCGGTTGGCGGGGATTTACATTACGTCTACGGAGTCTTCCCTGCTTCACGCTAGAAATTATTTGCCTTGAGCACGTGATTGTGACGAAGATGGATTCTCCTTCATTGTGAAATAATATAAAGTTGCTTGTTTCTAATAACTTCTTTTGAAACACTAGGTTCACATTGTTCACACGAGATTAGTGACTTTGACGCTTCGTGTAAAGCGCGCTACACACCAAGGAGACAAGCGACGTGGCACGCGTTGCATGTCTCATGAAATTGCGAGTTACGACAGAGACAAGTTGCATTTTCAACTTTTTCATCCGCACACCAGAGTGACACGGGATACAATCGTTTTGGAGCTATCTATTGGCAATTAATATAAAGAAACCTATCTTGAGTACTATTTTAAGTGCGTTAAAAAAATCCATCTAACTTTAAAATTTTATTCATTATAAATTAAATGAAAATAGTAGAGAGAAAATGGGGCTCCGACCCCAGGAGGTGGTGTGTGGTGCGAGGAGGGAGGAGGGCTCCTCCTTCCGAAGTGCCCTCCTCCTCCTCCTCCCGAAGTGCCCTCCTCCTCCCGAAGTGCCCTCCTCCTCCTGAAGTGCCCACCTCCTCCCGAAGTGTCCACCACCTAAGATAAGGGGATTAGTGTTAATTAATTTTAATTGCGGGACTTAGAAATTTTTCAAAGCCATTTTTTTTTCGCGGAGAATTTTCTACTAAAATACGAGGTGCGTTTCAAGGGATTTATTTTAGCGAATTAGAAATTTAATTAATTTTAATTGGAGAACTTAGAAATTTTTCGAAGCAAATTTTTTTTTTCAACGAGAGTAGGGTATTCCAAATATATGTTAGAGTATATTTGAGAAGAATTTTAAAAGTCAATAAGGGTTTAATTATAAATGGTGAATAATTAATTTTAATTTGGGAACTTAGACATTTTTTGAAGCAATTTTTTTTTTCAACGAGAGTATACAGTTTGAATAGGAATATATGCAGTAGAAGTGAATGAATAATTAAAAATAATAATTAAAAAGGGTCATTCATTAATTTTAATTGGGGAACTTAGAAATTTTTTTTCAACTATAGTATATAAAAGCGGGTAGAATTTTAGAGTTGAATGGAAAATAACAATACATTTTTGGTGCTGCCATCTATCGTTTGAATTTAGTACTTTTACGAAAAGTCTGGCTGAGGATCGAAACCTCACAAAATGAAATCATAGCACACTGATTTGCGTTATTCTAACCATTGTGCTATGATTTCATATCTCTGAAAGTATTTTAAAAGAAGAGGTCTGTGATATCATCATATGTGCAGGTCATACGTTTTTAGTTTGCGAATTATTTTTGTAGATTATTAACCAATGATAACTATTTATTCACGAACCAATCACACAGGAGTTTTTATAATCATGCGCGCCCCCTAGATTGGTATAAATTGATGTGAATCCTGTTCATTACATTATTCATTACATTGTCGTTGATGTGCAAGGTTGTATGATTTAAGTGGAACTCGGTTTAAAAAAATGTCTAATGTAGAAAATCAAAAATCCTTCCTCATACCCAAAGAATAACCTCTAACGATGGACATTACCCCCAAAGAGGAACCTGTTTCGAGTATTGAAGTGAAACCGTCATCGTCAGGAGAGATCAAGTTACCCCATTTTTGTGAACTTTGCAAGAAAGGCTATTCTACAAAATTTGCGTTTAATAGGCATATGACTCATCACTCAGATGAAAAAGTTCTTACCTGTGGTGTTTGCGGAGAAACCTTCATTTGGAAATATGATTTACGAAATCATGCTAAGACTCATTCAAGGACATATAATTGTAAGCTGTGCAATATGGTGTTTCCCCGATATTGTGATTTATATAAACACAAGAAGATTCATAACACTTCCAAACCGAAGAAAACGACCAGGTCTTCCAAACAGCAAAAAGATGAACAGCGTAGAATATTGATTAATCGACTTTGTAATTTATTGCAACAAGTATGCAATTCCTATGAGCAAACAAAGTAACTTATGACATCATCTATTTTTCGAGTTATATGATTGGGCTAAGCCTTTTAACTGTAACTGAGACTGATTTTTTAACCTATATAAGCAATGGATCCAGACACCTCAGCTAATTCCGTATAAACTTTAAAGAAGATTGTAACCAAGTATCATGGCAAAAAGAAATCACGAACAAGTGCTTTCGCCTAATAAACGTTCTTGTGTAGATTCACCTTTGGTATCAAGAATTGAAAGCACTGAAGGCCTTGTCTACATTGATGAAACAACCTCTTTTCCGGACACCTGTTGTGAGCCCAGCACCAAGGATATATTGAATGAATTTTTCATTGACTTTAACTTTGTAAAACCTTCTACCCCAACGACATCCCATGAACTTATTCAAGAACCACTACAAGAATCAACTGCTCATGCTTCGAATGATGACTCATTTGTATTTTGGAAAGAACTTGGAAACTCAATCTTTTTAGGGTTCGAGTTACATAATTCTGATTATTCTATCCACATAAGGGAATTTACGTCTGAAGGAATTCCCAGCCAGAATGGAATTACTATGGACATCCAG
The DNA here is from genome assembly GCA_963931845.1 of Maratus michaelseni. NCBI lineage: Eukaryota > Metazoa > Arthropoda > Arachnida > Araneae > Salticidae > Maratus > Maratus michaelseni. The sequence goes on from OZ007595.1 coordinate 183,728,435, forward strand.
ACTTGGTATGAGTTCCAATATAAAATCGTTGCCTTTAATTTAAGATACAAAAGTTCCTCCTTCGTTAGCAATAACAAAATGTTAGTTTTAAATGAGGATAATTCTGTTATGTGTATTAAAAGTTTAACGAACGATTCTCATATCAAATTAAACAATTATCAATTAGAACAATTAAAAGAAAAAACCTATAAACTGAATAAGAAATTGATTCATCACCAGTATGAAAAACATTTAGCTAACTTATTAAAGAAAAAATGTAAACAGGCTACAATGACACAAGAAAATGAATTTGTGTTATGGTCTAAACTAATTTTCTACATCGAGAATAATATTATAAGTATATTTAATGAAATTTATCAATGTACGGGATGTGTTTTTAGACATCCAAGTGTTAGCCTGCATTCGTGTTTTACATTTGACCATGAAAAAATTAAACAGGTTGGAGATATAATTTTAATGCTGATTAATTTTGATGATGTACTATCCATGTTTTTAAAGAAAGTGGATTTTGTTAGTGATCACTTTTTATGTAACCTGAATGTACAAACTTTTAAAAGCGTATTGTTTGAATAAACTATCTTGATTTTACATCTGTGTCATTATTTCTATAAAATACATGTTTAAAATATAGGCAATAAACTTGATTAAAATACAATAAACTGAATTATAACACAAATGAATGAAAAAAAATACTTACACACCAGATTGAAGAAAACATGTCTTGTACTGACCACTGCTTAAACTGTTCATCTTATCTAATGGGGAATCCCCACAAGTGAGATCATCCTATCCTGTGCCTTCATGACATCACCTGGCATATCACTACGTCTGCGCGAGCTTATCTAATCAGTGATAAGATTATCAGATAACAACCCCTATATAAGGTCGAACATATCGTGTGGAATCATTGCTTAGCTTTTCCTGCCTCAGTGTTCCTGCTTAGTTCGTGATTATTCCTTGACTTGCTTGCTCAGTGATTTTCAACCTGTAAAAATGTCTTCAATCATCTTTTCGGATAATGGCTTGAACGTCCAATATATAAGTGACTTTATAGAGAAATCCCATGCTGATCGTTATTTGACGGAGTTAAAAACATTACCATTCTACAGACCTACTTTTCATTTGCGAGGAAAGGATGTGAAACCTAAGCGATTGGTTTTAGCTTATGGAGATCCCAATACCAGCTATGCCTTCAGTGGAACAAGTGTGCCATCCAAATCTTGGACTTCATTTATGATTGAACTTCGTGATAAAGTGGAAAGAGAAACAGCCTGTACTTTTAACTATGTGCTACTTAATTTGTACCAGGATGGAACTACCTATATCAGTCACCACAAAGATAATGAATCCAGTTTAAATGCTATGTTCCCTATCACAGTACTCAGTTTTGGTGCTCAAAGAACTATTGAATTCAAGAGACCTAGTGTACCCTCGACATTTATCAAGCTAAAACATGGATCCTTCTACAACATGTTGCCACATACCAACGAATTATTCACACACGGCATCGGAGCAGATCCTGCTATTAAAAACGTTCGAATTAGCCTCACTTTTAGACATTTAATAGTTCATCCTCTTGATTTGAAAAAGCCAAGACTGGACTTGATAAATGATCATGAATCATCATTGTTTGCTGACTATTCTCCACCTACCACGTCTAAACATGTTTCACCATTAAACAGACCTCAAGAGAAGCTGTCTACACATACATTTCATGAATAAGATGGATATTTCTCAATTCCTTGGAATCTTGAATGGAATACCTGTGCTCAAATTGAAATGGATAAAAACTGTAATTTGAAACTGCATATAAGAATTTTTAAAGAAGGTGCACGCGGCGAATTGTTCCCAACTAAAAATGGCATCGTAATGACACCTTTAACGTTTGATCATTTCCAACAAAATATGATCAAGTTCAACTTTTATTCTGTGAAAGACAGTTACGTATCCAATAATCAACTTTTAACAGCATTTTCCGATGAAGGACATTGCATATTACAACAGATTTTCAAGGCAAACCAACATAGCTTTCATTTTAAACCAGAAGGAATACGTTTATCTATAGATCAATTTTTAAAATTACGTGAAGCAATTTCGGAAATTACCGAGTGCATGATTGATATGCTTCTTGTGAAAGCGATTCCTATGTCTGTATTACGAAAATCAAAAAAGTGTATTCAGACACACACTAATGAGGATACTGCGAAGAAGCATTTCCTTTCTTGTTTTGAGCAAGAATTAGAAAGATCTCTTAATCAAGTATATACTTGTTACGCCTGTACCATTAGCCAGTTATCGCAATTAGACCATGACTGCTTAAATACTTCATTAAGAGAAAAATTTGTTCTGTATAGAAATAGTGCATTATTAAACTTTAATGTCTATCAGTTTGTGAAGAATCTCACAGCAAACTGTCTTTGTCACTATACACCTGCATTTTTTGATACTTTGAATTCAAACTTTTATGAAAACTGTTTAGAAACTGTGTTTGTAAATTCCCATGAAGTATAATGCTTTTAAAACTAGAAAATGTTTGTAACATTTGCTTGAATAAAAATACTTTTTTTCCCTAAATAATTTCTATGTGATTATTTCCTAAACATCATTAAGTGTTTCTTTTTTTTCAGATTTGAGATATGTAGAAAACAGTCATGAAAAGTAATTTTGAACTAAGAAAAAAGGTTTAAAATAATTTTTGAAAACATATTAATGAATACTCTACAAGAGGGTACCTTTTATTTATGAGAAAGTATTTATATTTTAAGAAAGTTTTAAGATTGTTTTCAGATCCAAAAAAAAAAAAAGTATACTTTCTGACACATTTTTAAATTTAATATTTGTTCACAAATATGTTAGAATTTTTCGCGTTAAGAACTATCTTAAAATAGTATCGGTTCATTAAAAAAACACTGAAACATTCTTCACTTAATTGAAACTTTACAAAGGGAAATATTTTATGTGGAAAAAAAAATGTCTAAGTTCTACAATTAAAATAAATTAATATTATTTAGGAAAATTAAATAAGGTTATTTGCTCATGAGTTAAAATTTCTTATTACAACGTATCTGTCATGAGTAATCGCTAAGGGGTTTTCCTATGAATGATTCATATCTATCTACCACTAATCGGCTTCGCCCTTATCAGATCCTCTTATCTATGAATCATATGCGTTGTATATTAGCAAGATCTTTCGGGGTAAACTTTAGTCTATTCTAGATTTCGTTTCTTGTAGCATTACAAACCTTAGCTCTTGGATATATTTTTCTACTTGTGTGCGTGTGTTTGAGTTTCTGAAGTTATAATATGGATTCATCTAACCAACAGCAAATGTCTTCAAACTTTGATAATGAAGTAAGTGAATTTTAATATATATTTTTTTATTATATAATGTACTTTCAAAACTAATTTTAATTCAGCAAATTTATTAAATAATTTGTGAAATGACTTAGCCTAAAACAGGAATGATTTTTACCCGAGGGGTATATTAAATAGAGTTACTTAACTAAACTAAAATTTTATGAAGGGTTCTGTATATTCTAAAATTACTATTCTAAGCTGTGATATTTTACTTAGCCTAAAGCATGATAAAATCTATTTTCAAATTTTATGAAGGATTCTGTATATTCTAAAATTACTATTCTATGCTGTGATTATTCATATATTTTACTGTAATGCATGACAAAATCTATTTTTAAATTTTATGAAGGATTCTGTATATTCTAAAATTACTATTCTAAGCTGTGATATTTTACTTAGTATAAAGCGTGAATAATTTTTACCCGAGGGGTACATTAAATAGAGGTACTTAACCAAACTAAAATTTTATGAAGGGTTCTGTATATGCTATGAAATTACTATTCTAAGCTGTGACATTTTACTTAGCCTAAAACGTGATAAAATCTATTTTCAAATTTTATGAAGGGATTCCATATATTCTAAAATGTGATTATTCATATATTTTACTGTAATGCATGACAAAATCTATTTTCAAATTTTATGAAGGGACTCCTTATATTCTAAAATTACTATTCTAAGCTGTGATATTTTACTTAGTATAAAGCATGAATAATTTTTACCCGAGGGGTATATCAAATAGAGGTACTTAACTAAATTAAAATTTTATGAAGGGCTCTGTATATTCCAAAATTACTATTCTAAGCTGTGATTATTCATATATTTTACTTACCGTAAAGCATGAGTAATTTTTACCCGAGGGTATATTAAATAGAGGTACTTAACTAAAATTTTATGAAGGTTTTATTTACGAGACAGGAGTATAATTTTTTGAAATATAAGATTGATTATTGTGAAGTATAACAATGATTTTATTAAGGGTAACTATTTTTAATGCCTATTTAAACTATTTTTAATGTATATTTAAAATACTTCACCTTAGTAGTGTATATACCTTAATAATCGAAAATAGATCGTAAAATAGATCGAAATAGTCGAAATGATTTTATTCTGTGGAAAAAGCTCTCAATATTTTTTTAAAGTTTTGTGAAATGATATTATTTATATGGAAAACTTTTTAGGACTCTATATTTTTAAATTGTTAGTTTAAAAAAGAACTTTGTATACATTTTAATACTTCTCACAAGTAAATATGTTTATTACAAAATTTATATGTAGTAGGGAAAAAATTATTTGAAACAGTTTTTCTTATTATTACAAATTTTTAATCCAATGTGTGGACCTTCATTAGAATAATGCAAAGTTAGTTTATAATGTCAGCCATGAATATTATATTTAAAAAAGATCCTTTTTATTTGAAGTATATTTCCTTTTACTTGAATATTTAAAACAGTATTCACATTTTTTTTAACTCGTTAAGTATTCTAATTAATCAATCTTCATTAATTCATTTAATTAGCAGCGATATCTTGTAATGACTCATTGTGGAAAATCCCATGACGTCATACTTGGGGAAAACCGATGAGGTCATAGATAAGTTTCTCTTATCTGATTAAATAGATAAGCGCGCTGAGGTGGGTTCATTCTTATAGTAGTTGTCCTAGAGACTGTACGTTATAATTAGTGCTCCAAGCATTCTACATTATTAATCTTTTTTTGAAAAGTAATAAACGATGAATTCAAAAATTCAAACTCAAGTAAGTTGAAAAACTGTTTAGTATCATTCTCTATTTTTTTATAAGATTGTTTTCCTTTCTAAATGATTTTAACCTAAGAGTTTTCCATATGTTATTTGGTTGCTAAACGATTTATTTTTGAAACTCTCTAAATGAATCTATTCAAACACCTATCTATTGTGTGGACCTTCATTAGAATAATACACTGTATATTCTAAAATGTGATTATTCATATATTTTACTGTAACGCATAATAAAATCTATTTTTCAAATTTCATGAAGGGCTCTGTAGATTCCAAAATTACTATTCTAAAATGTGATTATTCATATATTTTACTGTAATGCATGATAAAATCTATTTTAAAATTTTATGAAGGGAGGCCCGTATATTCTAAAATGTGATTATTCATATATTTTACTGTAATGCATGACAAAATCTATTTTCAAATTTTATGAAGGGGGACCTTATATTTTAAAATTACTATTCTAAGCTGTGATATTTTACTTAGTATAAAGCATGAATAATTTTTACCCGAGTGGTATATTAAATAGAGGTACTTAACCAAACTAAAATTTTATGAAGGGTTCTGTATATGCTATGAAATTACTATTCTAAGCTGTGATATTTTACTTAGCCTAAAACATGATAAAATCTATTTTCAAATATTATGAAGGTTTTATTTACGAGACAGGAGTATAATTTTTTGAAATATAAGATTGATTATTGTGAAGTATAGCAATGATTTTATTAAGGGTAACTATTTTTAATGCCTATTTAAACTATTTTTAATGTATATTTAAAATATTTCACCTTAGTGACCTCACCTTAGAAGTGTATATACCTTAATAATGCTACTTGTAATTTATTTTCATACCAGTGTAATGTATTAGTTCTAAATAATTAATTTTGGGAAATATATATCGAAATGATTTTATTCTGTGGAAATATCTCTCAATATTTTTAAAAGTTTTGTGAAATGATATTATTTATATGGAAAACTTTTTGGGACTCTATATTTTTAAATTGTTAGTTTTAAAAAAAACTTTGTATACATTTTAATACTTCTCACAAGTAAATATGTTTATTATAAAATTTATATGTAGTAGGGAAAAAGTTAAACGATTTATTTTTGAAACTCTCTAAATGAATCTATTCAAACACATATCTATTGTGTGGACCTTCATTAGAATAATACAAAGTTAGTTTATAATGTCAGCCATGAATATTATATTTAAAATAGATCTTTTTTATTTGAAGTATATTTCCTTTTACTTGAATATTTAAAACAGTATTCACATTTTTTTATCTCGTTAAGTATTCTAATTAAACAATCTTCATTAATTCACTTAATTAGTATCGATATCTTGTAATGACTCATTGTGGAAAATCCCATGACGTCATACTTGGGGAAAACCGATGAGGTCATAGATAAGATTCTCTTATCTGATTAAATAAGCGCGCTGAGGTGGGTTCATTCTTATAGTAGTTGTCCTAGAGACTGTACGTTATAATTAGTGCTCCAAGCATTTTATACTATTAATCTTTGTGAAAAAGTAATAAAACGATGAATTCAAATATTCAAACTCAAGTAAGTTTAAAAACTTTTTAGTATCATTCTCTATTTTTTTATAAGATTGTTTTCCCTTTGTAAATGATTTTAACCTAAGAGTTTTCCATATGTTATATGGTTGTTAAACGATTTATTTTTGAAACTCTCTAAATGAATCTATTCAAATACCTATCTATTGTGATACTAATTTTCTTGAAAAACTTCTAATTAGAAAAAAAAATTGTTCTTTTAGAAAGATATTACTTTTCTGTTTTGATCTCGATATTAATATCTGTATGTGTGCTAAATGTATAGTTATTTTAGTGAATGAAATTTTAGTTTAACTTAATTAAAAATATAAACAAAGTCATTATTCTTTAGCACTATTCTATATGAAATTTTTTTTTATAACGTATTATTGATGAACCCTTTTCGAAAAATAATTTATGCTTTCTAATTTAGTGGGAAACTGATTTTAACATCAGTCCCAGCAAAATCGACGCCATAGAAATAAGAGTTCTGAAGGAAATGGCTGAAAAAACCCCAGCACCTTCAACGCAAGAGTCTTCTCTGGTATATTATTACTATTATTATTTATTATTATTAGTGTGTAAAAATTTTAATAAATGTTGATTGTAAATAAGAATTTTCTTTTAAAGTGGGACATGGATTTTTCCCTCACGTCTAACCAAACAAATCTTATCGACCAAGTTGAGAAGATGTATAGAAGTGAGAGAGAGAAAAAAAAATCAAATGATGGAGTCTCTGAAGGTATTTTTTAAAACTTTATAAAACAACTAAAGTTTAAATTATTTTTTTTTTTTTGATAAAAGCTTATAGGGGATATTCTTTTTTTTTAGCGTAATCTGCCCAGTATGGTTCAAGCAACCACGGCAAAACCCCATTCTGATGTTCCTAAGGTATGTTTTCTTTAGTATATAATAATTATAAGTTGTAATAAAATTGCCTATTTCAAACTTGAAAAGATAAAGTTTAAATCTTGATAACGTAAAGTTTAATTCTTAACGCTCAAAGTTTAAATCTTAATAAGATAAAGTTTAATTCTTGATAACGTAAAGTTTAATTCTTGATAACGCAAAGTTTAATTCTTGATATCTCAAAATTCAATTCTTAAAGTTCAAAGTTTAAATGTTGATAAAGTTTAATTCTTAAATCTTGATATTACCTTTTTTTAATAGCCATGTTTATAAAGCTAGGGTATGTATTTCTTTTCAGGATCAGCATGTATGTGAATTGTGTCAAAAATCGTTTTCAAGGGCGTTTACCCTGAAACGCCATCAACTGATTCACCTAAAGCAAAGAGAAGGTCCATCAAATATGAACCCTTCTATCTCAGTCGCAGGCCCGTCTAGTGCCCGTCCTTCCGTCGCAGGCCAGTCAAACGTGGAGTCCTCTAAGGTAATTCTTTAAATATATTTTTTGTCTTTTTTTTTTAATGTTAGTCCTCGAGAAAGATTAAATAGTTTTAAAGAGTTTTTTTAATAGTATCATTTAGAAAATTGGGAGGGTTTGAAATAAATTTTCTGTTTAACTTTAGGTTTTGTTTAATAAAGCTTAATGAAGGGTTTTTTTTTTTAAATAAAAAATTAATTCTTTAAAAAAAAAATGTAAAAGTTTAATGAAGACTTAAATTTTAATGAAAAATTAGTTCTTTAAAAAAGTTAAATAAAATTTTAAATGAGGGTTTTTTCATCTTTTCAGGATGTTCACATTTGCGATGTGTGTCAAAAATCTTTCTCCAATGCCTTCAGTTTGAGACGTCATCGTGCTACCCACACAAAATCATCTGATAGTCTATTCACCTGCGAAATTTGTCAATCAACGTTTACCAGATTCGACAGTTTTCTTCGACACAAGAAGTGCCATTCAGAATATGAAAGCTGTTTTAAGTGCGATATTTGTCAAGAAATGTTCACCCGGGCTGACAATTTAAAACGGCATTTAATAGCACATGAAAATCCTCAATATAGATGCCCTGAATGCGGAGGAAAATTCCCAAGAAAAGAAAATTTAAATCAGCATATACGCACGCAGCATAGCAGCACATCCCAATACGTCTCAGTGAAGCGACCCAGGACAACCGCACGATCCAGTACAAGACCTCTAAAAGAAACCACAGCCTTATATGTTTTTAAAGTAGTCACGATTGATTCTGATGAGGACACACATCATGATATCACAGTTTTCTTCGAATCTGCTCGGGAAGAATTAAGAGAGGCTCTGGAGGAAGCTGTTGCAGAAAGGGATGCAATCAAGTGGCATGTGATGATAAAGGTTATACTTGAAAAAATATCTGTAGAAGGCGAGCAGGAGCTACTCTCAACTTATTTCCACTCAGACACTTACGAACAATTTACGAATGATTCCATTGAAGAAAATTTAGAAGAAGCACATCGGAAAATTATCAGTTCGTTCGAAAAATTTGTCCAAAAGGGGTCCGGACGGCTTCTCAAGGAAGTATCATATCTTGAACTTAAAATGGGAAAATATTCCCCTTTGAAAGGTAGCAGCTATATTCAACTCCCAAAAGACTTGAAAGGTAAAGAAGCCATACTTAATATCCAAAACTTCGAAGATCAGAAATGTTTACTCTGGTGCGTCCTGGCACACCAATTAAACCTAGATTTTAAGGAACATCCCAACAGAGTAACCAAGTACAAACCGTTCCAAGATACAGTCAACATGAATGGCATATCCTATCATGTACCATATCAGAAGATTCCTCTAATTGAGTCAATGAATGATTTAAGAATCAATATTTTCGGGTACGAGGAGGGCGAACTTTACATCCTATATGTGTCTAATAAAACGAACGAGGATGTGATTAACCTACTTCTTCTTTGTGATGGTGAGAATACTCATTACAACCTTATAAGGAACTTTTCAAGATTCATGTCACATCGAAGTGGTCATAAAAGTACTGCCTATTACTGCTATACCTGCCTACATGGATTTACAAGACCTGAATTACTAGAAGATCACAAGCCCTATTGCAGTAACCACACCCCTCAAGTAATTAAAATGCCAAAACCCGGAGAAAATATACTCTCATTTACAGGAATCCATTTGCAAGCTCCTATGCCCTACGTCCCAGCTAAAAATGAACTGCAGTTTTTCTACAGAAGTGAAGTATTTTTAAAGTTTTTCTACAGTCAACTGTAGATTTTCTGTAGTGCAATCTCGACTGTAAAAATACTTCAGTTATTTTGCAGTTAATGTGAAGTAATTTTGCAGTAATATATTTCAAAAATACTGTGAGCTTTCATCTGCAAAAAAACTGCAGTTTACGTGAAGTTATGTTATAATCATAAATTTAAAAAATAATGAGACTTTACATCTGTAGTAAAACTGTAGTAAATTTGAAGTAATTTTACAGTCATTAATTCAGTATTATATTTTCAGATGTGTCTGCAGTATAAGTGCAGTTACTCTAAGGTAATTTTACAGAACTTAATTTTAGTAAGTTTGTGAGATATTTTCAGCAATTTATCTGCAGTTTTAAAAGCTAAGCAATATTAAAGTTTTTCAGTTTATGACAATATTGCGTATTTACTCTGTTATTAATAATTAACACTGTTTTCAAGACTTTTAGTTTAATGGGACTAAATTGAACCAAAATCAAAATCCTCGGGCGGGGGTGGGGGAGGGGGAGGGGTGGCGAACACTGCTTTGAACCAACCATTTTGAGATAAATTTTTAACAAATAAATATAAAACATAATAAATAAATAACTTTCATGGGGAATTTAAGGGGGAAAGTCCGCCCTTCCCCCCAACGGGAAATTTGTACTTTCTCTAGTGTTTAATTACTTTAAATTACTCGAAAAAAGAATAAATTTACTGTTTTCCAAAATCGGTCAAAATAAAAAATTAAATAAAATTTCAAAATCCAGGGAGGGTTAATGACGCCCCCCCCCCTTCCAACGGAAAATTATTAGTTCCTCTTTTAAGCAGTTAAGCGAGGAACAGCGAGTTAAGCAACGGACATTGCTTTCAACCTCCCCTTTGGAGATAAATTTTTAACACATAAATATAAAAAATAATAAATAAATAACTTTCATGGGGAATTTAAGGGGGAAAGTCCGCCCTTCACCCCCAACGGGAAATTTGTACTTTCTCTTAGTGTTTAATTACTTTAAATTACTCGAAAAAAGAATAAATTTACTGTTTTACAAAATCGGTCAAAATAAAAAATTAAATAAAATTTCAAAATCCAGGGAGGGTTAATGACGCCCCCCCCCTCCCCCTCCAACGGAAAATTCTTAGTTCCTCTTTTAAGTTACTCGAAAAGAACCAATTTTATTATGCTGTTCAAAATCGGAGAAAACGTAATTTTAGTTACTTAAACTTTAAAATTCAGGAAGAAAGTAGTAATTGAACACCCCCCTCCCCCCCCACACACATACACACCCTACACACAACGAAAAATTCTTAGTTCTTTTATTTTAAGTTATTTTTTATTTTTATTTTATTATTTATTTTAGTTATTTAAATTTCAAAATCGAGAGAGGGGAAATGGCCTTTCCACTTATTAACTACAGGCATGAGTTCCAGTTTTCAATAAAATTTTACTTCAAAAAACAAATGAAAAATGTAAATCTCCTTAACATTTATTTTTTTTTTCGTAACTGACCCGGCATTTCTGTCTCCAATTATGTGAAGAAACACTACTACTCAACTCAACTCCAATTCCGATCGTGTTCTGTTTACATTTTGACGGCGATGGCGGTAAGCGGTAAGTGCAAGCGTTCGTATATTATTTTCTGTAATTCGCTAGCTTTGTTAATATAATAATTAATGCCGTAATTTTTTAAATGTTTATATATAGCCATAAGATGGCTAAAAATATGTACCGACAGACACCTCTACAAATCTAGATAGATTAAAAAATTAGATACATTCAACGTATTTATAAAGTACCACGTTGTCTTGCCAAAAAAAATTATTTCGGAGGAGATTTGTATTGTCAATGTGTCGTCCATATTGTCTTATTTTAGACTTTTTTTTTTTTTAAATACTGTAATAGCGATGGAGTTAATTTAAAGTTTGTTGCCCCTACAATTACGATTATGCCGATAAATCACGAAATGTAAAACACATATAGTATTATTATAATGTCATATACAGGGTGATTCATAAAAGATGGGCAGAACTTTAAGGGGTTATAGTACACTTAAAGACAAATAATATTAAATAGGAGACTAAGGGTCCCAGACGTATTCCCAAGGAGATAGGGGGCATTAAAGTTTAGGGTCCGAAATTTCAAATGATTATAAAACATGGAAAAATTGGTCGATTCGTTTGCGGTTTTTGCAAAAAAATTTCTTTATGCCAGTATTTTCTTGAAATAAAATTTTAAAGTTCAATTTCAAAAAATGCCGATAGGGGGCGCTTTAGACGTTGGAGTAACAAACAACTATTTTTTAACGTTATTTTTTGTATTTCTTTAAATGATTTCGAAAGCTTAGACTTAAACTTAAATTTTGATCTAAAAATCTGAGTCCTAACGAGTAGTTAAGTAGCGTAAACTGAAATTTGAAATTTGAAACCCTTCTCCCCCCAGAACAAAAATCAGTTATTCCCGATCTTTGTGTCGTAGATTAGGCTCTAACTACTGCCGCGTTTTGCTAAAATTATTCTTTATGTCAGTATTTTCTTGAAAATAAATTTTAAAGAAAATTTTCAAAAAATTCCGATAGAGGGCGCTTTAGACTTTGGAGTAACGAACAACTATTTTATACCGTTATTTTTTGTGTCTCATTAAATGCTTTCTAAAGCTTAGACTTAAATTTTCAGCCCAAAATCTGAATCGTTAGACGTGGTTAAGTTTCTGGGGAGAGGGGTTTGAAATTTCTACTCCTGAGCACAGTTCAGTTTACCATGTCCACACATTGTGTGCTGTGATACGAGGTAAAAAGACACAAATTAGGATTATGTTACCAAAGCATATTTATTAACATGTAATCACAATAAATGTTCAAAATTGTGACCACCAGAGGTTATGCACGCAGAACAACGGCGACGAATGGAACGGCGAACATTCGCGAAAACATCAGGCTTTTCGAGCACTTCCCCTACAGCGGCGGAAAGTCTGGCGACCAGTTCCTCGGGGGATTCAATGGGTGTCTCATACATAAGAGCCTTCAATCGTCCCCAAAAAAAGAAATCGAGGGGTGAAAGATCTGGCGAGCGAGCAGGCCAAGCAACAGGACCACCTCGACCAATCCATCTGTTCGGAAATGTGATGTCCAGATAGTTGCGGACGTCTCGTACGTAATGGGCTGGCGCTCCATCGTGCTGGAACCACATGACCCGCCGGATGCGTGGAGGAACAACGTTTAACAGGTCTGGCAGCACATGTTGCAGAAATGTGAGGTATGTTTTACCGTTGAGGCGTTCAGGAAGAAGGTACGGTCCGATTAGGTGGTCTCCGAGGATTCCTGCCCAAACATTGATGGAAAAGCGTCTCTGATGAGCATGTGGATACGTAGCATGTGGATTGACATCCGCCCATACATGTGCATTGTGTGTGTTAAATGTACCTTCACGTGTGAAGGTACATTCATCGGTGAAAAGCACAGTTCGTCCAAAATGTGGATTTAGCGCGTTCTGCTGCAGAAACCAGCGGGCGAATTCAATACGATTTGGATAATCCCCTGGAGACAGTTTCTGGACTCGTTGCACATGAAACGGGAGCAAATGTTCATCCTTCAGTACCCTCCAAGTCGTGGACTGTGAGGTATCCACCTGGCTAGCCACTGTTCGTGTACTTGTACTTGGCTGCGCCGCTACTACATCCAGAATGGCTTCTGCAACAACTACTGATTCGTCCTTTTTTGTACGACCTGCATTCGACCGGGAAGCGAGAAATGATCCCGTCTCACACAACTGTCTGTGCAAGCGCTCGAAAGTTTTGCGGTTAGGCAACCGCCTGTTAGGAAATCGCTCTCCGTACATTCGTTGTGCCTCTGCACCATTTCCATCTGCCGCTCCGTAAATTAAATGCATCTCAGCCTTTTCCTTATTCGTGAAGGGCACCATCTTCCGATTCATTACTACAGCGACTTACACTTGACTCACCGTTCAGTGGTTTTTATGCCTGAATCGTGTCGAAATTTTGCATACGTGTTCTTCTTCTTCCCCATTTGACATTTGCATACTTTCTGTTTCCTTCTTCACCCGGTGACTAGCGTCAGGAATGGAGCTTTAACGTTTGCATGAGCGACGTTTCCAACTGTGCCAGTGCCTTTATGAGTGAATTCCGACTATGCAGTCCTTGACGAAAGTTGTATTTTTGCCTCGTATCACAGCACAGAATCGTTGGGCATGGTTAAGTAGTGCAAACTGAACTATGTTCAGAAGTTGAAATTTGAACCCCCTCCCCTCGCTACTGAACCACGCTCAGCGATTCAGATTTTGAGCTGAAAATTTAAGTTTAAGTCTAAGCTTTAGAAAGCATTTAATGAGACACAAAAAATAACGGTATAAAATAGTTGTTCGTTACTCCAAAGTCTAAAGCGCCCTCTATCGGAATTTTTTGAAAATTTTCTTTAAAATTTATTTTCAAGAAAATACTGACATAAAGAATAATTTTAGCAAAACGCGGCAGTAGTTAGAGCCTAATCTACGACACAAAGATCGGGAATAACTGATTTTTGTTCTGGGGGGAGAAGGGTTTCAAATTTCAAATTTCAGTTTACGCTACTTAACTACTCGTTAGGACTCAGATTTTTAGATCAAAATTTAAGTTTAAGTCTAAGCTTTCGAAATCATTTAAAGAAATACAAAAAATAACGTTAAAAAATAGTTGTTTGTTACTCCAAAGTCTAAAGCGCCCCCTATCGGCATTTTTTGAAATTGAACTTTAAAATTTTATTTCAAGAAAATACTGGCATAAAGAAAATTTTTTGCAAAAACCGCAAACGAATCGACCAATTTTTCCATGTTTTATAATCATTTGAAATTTCGGACCCTAAACTTTAATGCCCCCTATCTCCTTGGGAATACGTCTGGGACCCTTAGTCTCCTATTTAATATTATTTGTCTTTAAGTGTACTATAACCCCTTAAAGTTCTGCCCATCTTTTATGAATCACCCTGTATGCTTTATAATTTGATACATTTTGGTCACTAGATGTTTTTTCTTGTATTAATTTTACATTATTTTGTAATAAAAAATGCAGAAAATGAATCCTGAAATGTGTTTTATGGTGTTCAATGGATAAATAAGTTTAAAAAAAAAATATTTTCTTTAAATCCAAAGTTTTTATTATTACAAACAAGTAACAGCATACAAAATTTAAAAATAAGCTATCAAGCTGGGGTGTAAAAATCTAGGAGTCAGTGGGCCGATTCTCACCACTAAATTTTATTAGTATTCTTCGGCTAAATTTTATTATTATACTTCAACTAAATTTTATCAGTATTCTTATTAGTCGAACAATACTAAAAATTTAGTGGTAGTAATCTACCCATTGGCGACTGGATTTTTACACCCCTGCTATCAAGTATAAAAATATAGCAACAAATATTTTGTTATTAATTGAAAAATGTTAACTGACATCTGTAACATACCAATTTGGCAAACTATCTTGGAAAAAGAAGAAAAAGCTTTTAATCGCATTTCATGTAACATATCATTCAAGAGGACAATAATTAAAATAGCATTACTTTAAATCATAATTTTTATAAAGTTATTTTACTCCTGGTATATTATTTATAAACTTTGATTAAAAGCAATTGAAAATATATGTAAAAACCTTGAGAAATCATTAATTGGATTGACACTAATATTGACACACAGGCTAAGTACAGTCAAGATCAACCCAAACAATA
Source organism: Maratus michaelseni (assembly GCA_963931845.1). NCBI lineage: Eukaryota > Metazoa > Arthropoda > Arachnida > Araneae > Salticidae > Maratus > Maratus michaelseni. The sequence continues at coordinate 183,743,929 of OZ007595.1, forward strand.
TTATAAATTTCATTGTACTGATAAAAGGCTCAAATATTTAATTTAATTTTGTAATAAATATGAGTTATTTGAATTCACAATAACAAACTCTAAATTAACTCCATCACTATTAAAGAAAAGTTTAAAATAAGATAATATGAACAAAACTTTGAAAATACAAATATCCTATGAATATATTTTTTCTAGTAAGGCTTTTATAAATACGTTGAATCTATCTAATTTTTTTAATAGAAACCAGTTTTGAAGAAGTGTCTGTCGGTACATATTTTTAGCTATCTTATGGCTATGTATAAACATTTAAAAAATGAATTACGGTGTTAATTATTATATTAACAAAGTTAGCGAATTGCGGAAAATAATGGATGAACGCTGTCACTTATTGCTCAATGCCGAGAGTCGCATGTAAAACGTAAACAGGTTCAGAGTAAAGGTGAAAATAAGCACTCGCCAGTCGCCACTCGTCGATTAAACTTGAAAAACTGGCGACTAAAAACATGGAAAGTACCGGCCAAATGCAGGATTTTCTGTTTAACTTTTTTCCCTAAAATTAGCGATTTTTCCACGCCCGTTCGACGAATTTCATGATTTTTCCACACCCGATCGCCGAAAGTTTTTATTTTTCCGTGCCTAATTCCATAATTTTTCTGCACTCGAACGCCGAAATTTATGATTTTACAGCGTCCGATCGATGAAATTAATGATTTTTCCACAATCGACGGCCAAATTTCTTGATTTTTTTGCGTCTGATTGCTGAAATTCATGATTTTTCTGCACCTGACCACAGAAATTTGTAATTTTTCTGCGCCCGATTGCCGCAATTCTTGATTTTTTTTTTTTTTTTTTTTTTTGCATCAGATCGCCGAAATTTATGATTTTTCTTCACCTGACCGCCAAAATTTATGATTTTACCGCATCCGATCGATTAAATTCAGGATTTTACTGCGTCTGATTGACGAAATTCAGGATTTTTCCACACTTGATCGCTGAAATTTGTGATTTTTACGCTTTCGATCGACAAAATTCATGATTTTTCCCACACCCGATCACCGAAATTAATGATTTTTCCGCATTTGATCACTGAAATTTATGAATTTTCTGCACCCGATCACGAAAATTCCTGGTTTTTCCGCCCCTGACTACCAAAATTTATGATTTTTCCAATTACGATCGATGAAATTCACGATTTTTCTGCATCCGATCACCAAAATTCATGATTTTTCCGCACCTGATCACCGAAATTTGTGATTTTTCCGTGTCCAATTGCCACAATTCTTGTTTTTTTTTTATCAGATCGCTGAAATTCATGATTTTTCTTCACCCGACCGCTGAAATTTATGATTTTACCGCGTCCGATCGATTAAATTCAGGATTTTACCGCGTCTGATTGACGAAATTCAGGTTTTTTCTGCACTTTATTGCTGAAATTTGTGATTTTTACGCTTTCGATCGACAACATTATTTTTATGCGTTCGATCGACGAAATTCAAGATTTTTACACTCTCGAATGACGAAATTTGATTTTTAAGTAGCCAATCGACGAAATACATATGATTTTTACACGCCGATCGATAAAATTCATGATTTTTACTCACTCGATCGCTAAAAATCATGATTTTTACACGCCCCATCGATGAGATTCCTGATTTTTATGCATTTGATCGATGAAATTCAGGATTTTTACACTCCCGAATGGCGAAGTTTTTTTACGTAGCCGATCAACAAAATTCATTATTTTTGCGCACAATTGAGAAAATTCATTATTTTTACGTGCTCGATTGAGAAAATTCATGATTTTACACGCACTATCGACGAAATTCAGGATTTTTACACTCTTGAATGGTGAAATTTGCAATTTTTTTTCTGAAATTCAATTTGTGGGTTTTTTTTTTTTCGGTTAATGTGCGTGAAGTGTACATATATATATAAAAGTTACTAACCGCTGTTTGAATGAATTTCATGAATTCTAGAGATTGCTGTATTGTGAGTTTCGTGCATTCTAGAGATTGCTGTATTGTGAGTTTCGTGCATTCTAGAGATTGCTGTATTGTGAGTTTCGTGCATTCTAGAGATTGCTGTATTGTGAGTTTCGTGCATCCAGGATGTTGTTGTTTTTTTGTTTGGGGGGGGGGGGGTAATGTAGGCAAAGCGTACATATATATATATATATGTTACTAACTGCTGTTTGTATGAATTTCATGCATTCTCGAGATTGCTGCATGGTAAGTTTCATACATCCACGTTTTTTTTTTTTTTTTTTTTTTTTTTTCATTTAATGTATGCGAAGCGTACATATATATGTTACTAACTGTTGTTTGAATGAATTTTATGCATTCTAGAGATTGCTGTATGGTGAGTTTCATGCATCCAGAGTTTTTTTTTCAGTTAATGTTCGGTTGATGTACCTGCTTAATCCGGTAACGGATAATTGCATACCTCGCTTATATAAGTGTTTTCGCGGTCTCCTCTGATAATGGGATCCAGGATAATGGATATTCAGGGCCATGTTGCCTGCAAGTTTGGTGTAAATGTATCACTTGTACGTGCCACCATTCGAAACAAGCTAAATTCTGCTGCAAAGGCTGTGTAATGTGAGAAGAATTTGTAAATACATTTGGTATTTAAATACGATGTAAATTATAAAGCATAAACATCAAATGTTAATAAAATGGTTTTTTTTTAAATTTAAACCTTATTTCCTCCATAATTGCATACAAGATAAAATTGGAAGGACAAATCAGGATGCAGGTAAGAGTAATTTTTGTAAATTTTAGCATTTTTTTTTTAAAAAACAGCAAAGCATATATTTGTTTTGCTCTTAATATTAATTTTATGCAGTTATTTTTTATTAGCTGTAACATATGTAATACATTTTATTTCATAGTAAATGGTATATAATTTAGAAATTTACATATATATATATATATATATATATATATCCTTTCGTATAATTTATTTTATATATTCAAAATTATATAAATATTCAAGGCACATATTGATACTATCTTTAAGAGATGAAAGAATATTCAAATTTGAAAGTCACATTGTGGAAAAATTAGTTGCAATTAAAATTAATTTTTGCATTTAAATTTCATGTAGGGGAGACTGATACACACTGGAACTATGGGCACAGTGGACCACCCTCTAATATTTTATTTATTTAAACTTTTTTAAAGCTTCTCTTATATCCTAATAGACAACAGCACTGCACTGATTATTTATAGCCTTCAGAAAATATGTTTAGCTCAGATTGAACTATTTTATCCTGATTGGTTGTTTTGAGCTTCTAAAAGTAAAATTTTTCATCATCATATTTCAATTTTTTAGTAATTAAAGGTTGTAGATAAATAAGATAAAACAGCTTTTTTGTAAAGCTAAGATCCTTTTTTTATTTAACTTTAAAGTTAATATGTTTAAAAGGAAGCTATAAACAATATTAATATGATAAACAATATTAATATGATTATTTATTGAACTTCAACATGGGTCACAGTTGACCACCCACTCCTGGGGCACAGTGATCCACAATCCACTCTGCTCCTGTAATGCAGAATGTTCAAAATATTTAATAATTGCTTATTTACTATAAAGAAATATTGTTTAAAAAAAGTTATTTAACTGTAAAATAAAGTAAACAAAGAAAAATGACAATTTATATAATATAGTAAGAAATATTTTGTTTTGTATATACTGCCTTTGATAAATATAACTGTAGTCTAAATTGGTGATGATTCTATTCAAGTAAGATTCATGAGATGCAAATTGAATGGAAATCAGTTTATTTTTCCCGAAACTGTAGATGAATCTATTGTTGTCAATGATGTCATAATATTGCTCCCAGACCCAAAAGTATTTCAGGAAAATTCCAGGCTCAATCTTACTCTTAAGTATTTTGGAATTTCATTTGCAAATTTTAATGTGCGCTGATTTTTTTGTACTTAAGTAATAACTTCAACTAAAGTGCAATTGTTCCTGTATTAATCTGTTATTATTTTCAAAATATAATTCATTTTGTTTTTGTTTCAAAATGTTACTTGTAAATTTATATTACTATGTTATTTTGCAGGTAAAGGGAAAATAAAAAAGACTTAGATTAATGAAAAATAGACTTATATTGTATTTCAGATAATACCTAATAGCGGTCCACTGTGCCCCAGAAGTGGGGCACAGTGGTCCACTTTATGGATGAATATAAAAAATTTTTTTGAAAAATATATTGAAAACTATGTTATGAGAAAATTATGATAAATGTATAAATGTTTAAGGAATATTCAAAAATATTTTCATGCAGATCGGTTTGTGCATTAAAGAGAACAAAATTTTTAACTGAAAAAATGTTCCACTGCGTACCAGTCTGCCCTACATTTAATATTTAAAATTATCATCTAAATCTGCCACAATAGACTTCATTATGAATTGCTTATGAGATTAAAAATTTGCAATCCCTTTCGCATATATATATATATATATATATATATATATATATATATATATATATATATATATTCTCACAAGCTACAAAGAAAAAAAAAATTTTGGGGGGGGGACAACAGATTTTTATATAAATTGTGAAAGTAACATGTATGTATACAACTGGGAGTGTTTAATTGAAAATTAGCCAAATGAGGAGCCGGAGAAATGGAGAGAGTTTACCAGCTAGTTAAATTAACTGCAGAATTCTAGAGGGGGGGGGGGGCTAATCACTTCCATTTTGCTCCTAAAATATACAAGTTGAGAGTCTAAAAACAGCCAATGAATTTTCTCTATATTATTTGTAATATTTATTGTTTTGTTTTAAAGAAAGTATTGGTAAACAAAAATAAACATTGATTACGCCAAGGGTGTCTGTAAAAACAACAGAAATATTCAGAGGTCACTTAAGAGAAACGAGGTTCTCTATTTTAATGAACTACAGAAAATTTGCAAAAAAAAATGCAGGTGGGAAACTACAGAGAATCTGCAGAAAAAATGCTGTTGGGAAACTACAGAAAATCTGCAGAAAAAATGCAGTTGGGAAACTGCGGTGATTTGGCCGATTCCACTACAGAATTTTTGAGGTTGATACAACTACAAAATTACTGCAGAATTTTTGAGGTTGATACAACTACAAAATTACTGCAGAATTTTTGAAGTCGATACAACTACAAAATTACTGCAGAATTTTTGAAGTCGATTCAACTGCAAAATTACTGCAGAATTTTTGAAGTCGATTCAACTGCAAAATTACTGCAGTAATTTTGCAGTTGTATCGACTTCAAAAAAACTGTAGTCGAATTGGCCAAATCACCGCAGTTTCTCAACTGCATTTTTTTTGCAGATTTTCTGCAGTTCATTTTTAGCTGGGGTCATCTATGCAGATTTCGAATCCCTGCTCGTACCCATTCACACTACTGAACCCTCCAATAAGTCATCTTACCAAGTAAAGACTGCTCGTCACGAGGCTTGTGGGTTTGCGTTCGTTATTGTGGGCTCTGACGGACGCACCTATAAGAAGATAGAAGTTTATCGTGGTGAGAATGCTGCAGAAGAATTTATTAAAGCCATCCTAAAATTCAAAGAGGAAATCACATCGAAATTATTAACCATCGCCCCGATGAATCTCAGTGACGAAGAGGAAGAAGCTTTCCAGCAAGCCACAGAATGTTGGATATGTCATAAGTCATTGGGCAAGGAACGCGTCAGGGATCACGATCACATTTCTTCAAAGTATAGGGGAGCTGCCCACCCCTCTTGTAATATTAACTTCAAGCAGAGTAAAGTGATTCCTGTCGTGTTTCACAATCTGAAAAAGTATGACGCACATCATATAATGCGTAAGCTAGGTTGCTTTAAACAGCTGAAAATAAGTGTGATTGCTGCCAATTTAGAAGACTACATCACATTCAAATTACAAGAATATCATTCCTCTATTCAATTCTCATTCATTGACTCACTGCTCTTCCTCCCGACCTCCTTGGACAAATTAACATCAAATCTGAAAGAATGCGACTTTAATATATTAATAGAAAACTTTGCTCAAAATACAAGAACTGAAATACTATGTCGCAAAGGTATTTATCCCTACGAATATATGAATTCGTTTAAAAAATTTCAAGAAACCCATCTTCCTCCACCCTCTGCTTTCCACAACACATTATCCAATCAAGATATCACAGAATCAGACTATGCACATGCGAAAAATATATGGAATACTTTCAGGATAAACAATCTCGGGGAATATCACGATCTATATTTAAAGACCGATGTGTTTCTACTAGCCGATGTATTCGAAAATTTTAGACGTCTCTGCAGTCAATATTATAATATTGACCCATCCCACCTCGTCACTTCACCAGGCTTGTCTTGGCAGGCCTGTTTGAAAATGACTGAGGTGGAGTTGGAATTATTGACCGATGTGGACATGCTGCTTTTTATTGAAGAAGGCGTACGCGGGGGTGTGTCGCAGATCTCCCACAGGTTTGCGACCGCCAATAATAAAGATGTTCCAAATCACGTCCCTAGTAAAGAAACATCACATATCATGTACTGGGATGCCAACAATCTTTACGGTTGGGCGATGTCGCAGTACATGCCCCATGGAGGGTTCCAGTGGTGTGATGGCACCAACTTCACAGAAGAAAGCATATTACAGATACCAGATGACTCAAGTACAGGTTACATTTTCGAGGTGGACTTTGAGTACCCTGAATCCCTTCACGATGACCATAACGACTATCCTCTTGCCCCGCAAAGACTCACCGTACAAGAAGAAATGCTGTCTGATTACGCAAAGAATCTTCTACAGAAGGGGGTTCAGAGGTACTCCGAAACTCATCCCCAACTTGATGAGAAAAGTCAAATATATTTCTCATTATAGAAACGTTAAATTATACATTGAATTGGGGTTAAAGCTAACGAAAATTCACAGAGTTCTCCAGTTCCAACAGTCCCCTTGGCTCAAACAATATATCGAATTTAACACTGAAAAACGCAAGCAAGCAACTAGTGCCTTAGAGAAGGATTTCTTAAAATTACTAAATAACAGCATTTATGGCAAGTGCATCGAAAATCTTAGGAAGAGGCGAAATATTGAATTATCTAATCAAGAAAGAAGATGTGAGAAGCTAGTCGCCTCTCCCTACTTCAAAAATTTCAAGATATTCGATGAGAATCTCGTAGCTGTTGAGAGGCAGAAGCCCAGTATCTTGATGAACCGGCCTATTTACGTCGGGTTTTCGATACTAGAGTTATCAAAGGTGCTCATGTACGAATTCCATTATAAATTTATCAAACAAATTTATCCTGGAAATCGTTCAATTCTGCTTTTCACGGATACAGATTCTTTAACCTATCTCATCACGACTGAAAACCTACAAAATGAGATGTATCTCAATAGGTCGCGATTTGATTTTTCAGATTACCCCCAAGAACACCCCCTTTATTCTAACACGAATAAGAAAGTCTTGGGGAAATTTAAAGACGAATTAAATGGCGTGCCTATTCATCAGTTTGTAGGTTTAAAGTCGAAAATGTATTCGATTAAATCCTCCAAAGAAGAAAAAAAGCGAGCCAAGAGGGTCTCAACATCTATAGTTAAAAATAAATTGAAACATGAAGATTATGTGAAATGTTTGGAAAGACAAGCTACAACCTTTGAAGAACAGTCAAGAATAGGGCAGCAATCACACATACTTTACACCCCTAAACAAAATAAAAAGTGTTTGTCACCCTTTGACGACAAACGTTACCTGCTAGAAGATGGAGTAAGTAATATGTAATGTAAGTAATATATATAATATATATATATATATATATATATATATATAATATATATATATATATATAATATATATATAATATATATATAATGTAAGTAAGCCTAGCTTACGGACATTATAAAATTCCAAGATAATTTAAAAAAAAAATCTAAAATCTTTAGAAAAAAAAAAAGAAGGAAGATATCAAAATCTTCCAAACAAATTTTTGGGAATCGTTTGTGTGATCTACCTCCCCGTGGTGATTCCTGGGACCAGGAAGTTTTGACTCTAGGTCACTTCTAGCCAAAAGCTTACACCTTAAGGCAAAATTCATTTCAGTTGAGAGTTTATATCTTAGATTACTTTCAGCTGAAAGTCCTACTTTTGGCGACTTTTAACTCTAAAAATTCTATTTTTTGGCAATTTTTAAAACTAAAAAATCACAAAAATTTCTGAAGTTCTCCAATTAAAATTAATGAATATTTTTAATTATTCATTCACCCTCAAATATACTCTAACATGTATATCAAATGGACTACTCTAGTTGAAAAAAAATTTCTAAGTTCCCCAATTAAAATTAATGAATGACCCTTTTTAATTATTATTCATTCACTTCTACTGCATATACTCCTATTCAAACTGTATACTCTCGTTGAAAAAAAAATTGCTTCGAAAAAATTCCAAGTTCCCCAATTAAAATTAATTAAATTTGTAATTCTTTAAAATTCACCTTGTACTGTAATAGACATTTCTCCGCGAAAAAAAAAAAAAAAAAAAAAAAAAAAAAAAAAAAAGATCTTGCAAAAATGTCTAAGTTCACCAATTAAAATTAATTAATGACAATTTTTAATTAAACTATTATTGACTTTTAAAATTCTCCTCAAATGTACTCTAACATGTATATCAAATGGCCTACTCTCGTTGAAAAAAAAAATTGCTTCGAAAAATTTCTAAGTTCTCCAATTAAAATTAATTAAATTTCTAATTCGCTAAAACAAATCCCTTGAAACACACCTCGTATTCTAGTAGAAAATTCTCCGCGAAAAAAAAAATGGCTTCGAAAAATTTCTAAGTAAAATTTTTAAAGTAAGTAAGTAAGTTTTTTAAAATTAATTAACACTAATCCCCTTATCTTAGGTGGTGGAGGAGGACACTTCGGGAGGAGGTGGGCACTTCAGGAGGAGGAGGGCACTTCGTGAGGAGGAGGGCACTTTGGGAGGAGGAGGGCACTTCGTGAGGAGGAGCCCTCCTCCCTCCTCGCACCTCACACCTCCTCCTGGGGCCGGACTGTCATTTTCTCTCTACTGAAAATTATTTTTTTTTCATAAAATTTTAATTTAATGTTATAATTTTTTTTAAACTTAACTTGTATACATTTAAATTTTGCTTGCATTCTAAATAATGATTGTATTGTAAATAAAATGACTATTTCTTTTCAAATTAAAATATGAGAAATATATAATACCATTTGCTCAAATTGATAACACGAAATTAAAATTTTATATTTTTATTTTATATACATTGAATTAAATTTTTAATTTATATGAATTTTTTTTTTATAAATGGACCTAAAATAGCGAGCTTTCTTTATATTAATTGCCGTTTTATGGCCCCAACACAATATTTTCCTGCGACACAAATAAATGAAAATTGCAGCTTGTAGCTTAGCTGAGATAAGAGACGAAAGTGCGACGGAAGCACAAAACAGGTGCAACGTAGGTGCAACGTAGGTGCTTCTTCGCATGCGTTTTCGGTGTGTGGGCTCAGTGAAGAAACAGTAGGCTACAGTCGTAGACTTGTCGCACGAGTCGCAGGAATGTTCCTTGTCTCCTTGGTGTGTGGCGCGTCTTATCGTGACGTACGTTATACACGGCCGGTGCATGACGTTTAAAACGTCACATGGAGTGGATCATTTTAACACGCCGATTGGGGGAAAGCGACGCGTCCCCCCGTTTTGCACCAATCGCCGTGAAAAAATGACCCACTGCATGTGACGTTTTAAACGTCATGCATCGGCCGTGTATAATGTAGGTCGCGGTCTTATAAACCCGTAAAATGATCAAATGTTCCGAATTTCATCAAAATTTTGGGATCGAAGTTCTGCAATTCAAGCAGATTTAGATTTTAAAAACTTATTAATTTTTTTAAAGTTCCTAAAATCGTAGTGTTTAATAAAAGATAAAACATAAAAAGTTATGAAATTAAAATTTCTAAAATATTTAAATATCATCTCTGTCATAAAATTTCGTACAGAAATGTTATTTTTTTTCTTTTTTTTCTTTTTAACGAAATTGGTGAATCAGGAGTCAGCCTTTTGCGAAATTTTCAAAAAGGGAGAAGATTTCGTAAAAATGAGGCTTCTGTTTTATGAATGCTTTTTTCAAAATAGCGAAAAATGTACATAGATCACTCCCTTGGCCACCTCATACTTTACAGAACTCTGTGATACGAGATTGGTCTAGAGTACCTGTATAAGGGATTGGCAACACACGCACAATGCGCATGCTCAGTCTGAAGCTTTTGTCCAAAATATTGCAAGCCACCACCAAGGCTACACTAGATACCAGGCTTGCTCATTCATTATCATGACGTAACAAATGGTAGCTGGCCGCGACAAAAAACATAGAGCGATTGGCACAAAACGATGGGTGCGTCGCTTTGTACTAATCGCTGGTCGCGGCCAGCCGCTATTTGTGACGTCATGAGAATGAATGAGCACGCCCGGTATCTAGTGTTGCCCTGTCACCTCACAGAATTTGTCAAAACTTATCTAGATGGGTTCACTTAAACGAGCGAGACTAGGGGTGCCTCTATGCGAGTGGCGACATACGGGAAATTCGATTGGTTGTCACGAAACGGAATTGCTAAGCTTCTTGTTGATCCAGCCATCATTGCCAAGTTAATGTTTATTAACTTTTCTGACGCATCAAAACGAATTCATCCAGATGAGTGTTCTCAAATTTGTCATAGTTTGGATAAACACATCTGTTTGAACGTGCGCCCTGTGCGTATGTCGCTGTTCTCATATAGATGCACCTTCAGTGAGACAAGTGATCAGACATTACTTGGCGATAATGCCACACACTTCAACATTCTTGGCGATTCGTTTTGTTCAAAATTCCCTTTACGAGTGTGCTCCTTATATGATAGTGACGACATACGATGCTCAGACTGTGCTTAGACAGATGAGTTTAATTTAATTTAATGCCTGAGGAAGACCACTCGGCTGAGGGCGAACCCAGCCGTTGAGACAGATGAGTTTGTCCAAACTTATCTGTCTCAACGGCTGGGTTCGCCCTCAGCCGAGTCTAAACTTTAGCAAACTTACATTCCAGATCTTGCCGATACCCTCATGGATGAGTTCAATTATATGAGTAAGAGAAATTAACAAGCGCTAGCTTGGCGATAATGACACACTCGCCAAGATGCTTTGTGATTCGCTTTTGTCCAGAATCGTCGCAATGACTCCCATCAGCAGGGCCCGACTAAGCTCATTTGGGGCCCGTGGCAGACTTCAATTTTTGGGCCCCACCCCCATAACAAAATTTTCATATGCAATATTTTTGCTACGATAACATTACACAGTATTTTTCAGTGATATATATATGTTATATAAAAATTTTATTTCCTTCGCATTTATATCGCATTATTCCTTTAAATTAATCTAACTTCTGACATAGTCATTATTTCCTTAATTCTTAATAATATTTATTCTTATTTAATGTCCTTTTAAAAGTAATAACCCGTATATTAATAATTATCTTATTCCAAATCTTAATCTAAAACTTTAAGTTCATTCGTAACTTTTATCAACTCCCCAATCTATAAAATTCTGAGAGACGCTTGTGTCATTTCGAATGTTTTTAAAAAGCCATTTTTTTTTAAATTTTTATTCCATGCTTTGCTTCGCTCGCTGGGTATTTTTCACGTCAAAATCAATGCGCATCTACGATGGGAATTCTTTCATGTTAAATCTTCTCCCTCGCACCGCATTCGCTTAGCTTAAATTCGCCTCTCACTCATTGGATCGTGCGCTCGGTACGTCGTTGTCAGTAACCCTATGCGCAGTTAACAAAACGTGCTAGCAAGCTTTTGTAGAGCTTTTGTTTTTGGAAGTGCTGACCAAATGGTTATCTGGTGGTGAAGTAACGTAGAATTTTCATAACAGCTCTTTAAGATCTATTAAATGATGTAGTGAGCCATCGTCAAGCCTGAGGGCTATAAGTTTATACCGAATACTGTGGGAACCATAGACCTTACAATATACTAGACCCCACATTGGTAACCTTTTCGTTGACAGACATCAGTGGTGGTGGTGGTAGATTCATTCCGCCAAACTGGTTTTTCTCCCGCCAAAATCTACGTGGAATTTCCCCGAATTTCCCGCCGAAACTTTATATTGTGTCTGTGCCTGTCTGTGCTGTTGTTGTTTTTCTAGAGATTGACTAATATTTTAAATTCAAAACAGTTCATTTTAAAATATCTTGCAACAGTGTTCCAAGCTATAAAAGAACAGAATAACTATAATTAAGGTTGAGAGTCTACAGCTGTGTTTATAGTTTGTTAATTTTCGAAGTAATTTGGAATGTTTTCTTGGGAGAGGGGGGGGGAATTATTCTTTTTGTAAGATTTCTCATGTGAAATTGAGTTTATTACCTAAATATCCATTATTTATACATTTTTTTAAACCCATTGATATTGTACCTGGCAAAAGCATGAGCTTCATTTTTACAGATTTTCTTATTATAATAAAATTTTAGAATATCTACATAATTTTTTAATTGTTTTTAGGTTAGACCATTAATAGGTAATAAAATGCATCATTTTCAGCTGATTACATCAGGTGTTTTTTTTTTTTTTTTTTTTTTTTTTGATAACATGGGTTACTTTTTAGAAAAGTGATTTTTTTTTTCAAATAAGAATTTGTGATTAAGCAAGAGCTTAATTGTCTGCCATTTTGTAATAAAGTGATAAAATGTAAAATACTCAATATATTAAAATCATCGAACAAGCTGTAAAAATTTAGCTATGTTTAATTTTTTAAATTCTTTATTATACTTTATATAAAGAAAATTTCAAAATTTATTTTTTTTAAGAGGACAGTACAATAAGTGATTCCTGTCATGTGACAACATATTTCTTCTTTCAAGTGCTGCGGCATCGGAAATTCGGTTCAAAATGCTGACGGACTTTTCTGAAATATCTTCTGCTTTTATTGAAAGCCTCTTTTGATAGCAAACTAAATAAGAACACCTGCCAATTTCATACATTTCCGATCACAAATTAATGAAACAATTTACTGACGGCTCGGCCTACAGGCACAGGTAAATTTTGAAAATACAGATAGTGGGGCACCTGTTTATTGGGAATTGCATAAGAAATGACCTTTTTGCCATGATTCGGCAGTTTAGACCACCCACTTCAAAATCTACCTGTGTCTGTAGACAGAATTTTTTTTCTTTCGGGCTATAAGAGTTGGTCTAATAAAAAAACTTGTCAAAGTAAAAGTTGTAGATACTATTAAGAGGATTTATAATAAAGCAGATTTGATATCTTGTGAATTGACGAAGTTTTGAATTCTTTTCTTCTTAAACCCTATCCCCCCCCCCCTTGAGGTCATTTTTAATGATATCAAAAATCTGCCATACATAAATTTTCGGCCCTTTTTCTAGAAGTATTAATAACTTTAAACGGATTCGATACGTATCATAATTAAGAAGCTATGGGGATTTTTCTGTTTTCACCCCCCCCCCTCCCTTTGGTTCGATTTTGCCCATTATCGAACTTGACCAAGATATTATGCACTTTAATTTTGTGTATCAGTTTGGAAGAGATTTGTGCAGAATTATTGAAGTTATCGTGTCCATAAAAAAGTGATCTAGATAGATAGATAGATAAAAGTTTTGAATTGGGGGTGGTTTTGGGTTCTGGAAGTGATGATCGGCGTAGATCTGCAAAAACTTTTCAGAAAGTCCAACATAGGGGAGAATGTAATAGGTAGTATTTCTTACGAAATCTACCTAAAATCATAAAGTAGCCATTTTGTATTTGAGAAGGTTTTATAGCATCTAATTATGACAGCAAGTATTCTTTAGAAAAGTCAACATCTTCAATAGTTGCCGGTGGTTATTATTTTCAATAATTGTAAAGAAAAAAAAAAACACTTGAGAGTTAAACTTAATTTTTTATAGCATCCAAAAGTTGCAAATTATTTCTTCTCAGAAACTTATGCAAAATAATTGTCTGAGTGCAACGAAGACTCATACACAGCGCAGTATTACTTTGCCCCATATATAGCTACGATGGATATTAAAACCTTTCGTCAAGCATAACTCAAAAAATATTTAACGGATTTCGTTCAAATTTTTACAGCAGGTACCTATAAATGTGACAACGACGTCTATTTATTACCAAGAATAAATGCTAAACCGTTTGGAAATTATATTAAAAAAATAGATAAAAAAGCACAATTAAAGTACATACGTCACGAAATTTTGTGGTACGTCATTTTCACCGGCGGGAGATTTTCGTAGACAATCGGAATTGAAAAGTTCATGGAGTACAAGGAGCAAAAAAAATATGCACGCACTAATATTCAGCACAATAAAATATATTTCAATTGAGTAGAAATCGAAAATTAATCAGGATTTTTTCTCTTTGAAAGAAAAACCCCGCAATAACTTAGTAGACTTGGTATTAGAGATTTGGCGCAAATCTCAGCAATAGCAGCTTTTTTTATTTCTCATGTGTAAATAATAAAAAAAAATTCTTTGGTGTTTAAATAAAAGGTTTCGATTTATGGCATTATTTCTTTTTTTTTTCTCTTTTTAGCATTTTAAATGGGATTAATGAAAGGCATGTATTTTAAATTAAATGAGTGAAAGGTTTATATTTAAATGAAATGAATTCAATATGAAAATGTTATAGGAACAATATTTGGCGATTTATCAACTGCGCCAGGATAACATAAAAGTACCAATATATCAAACGGTATGTAGTATGTGAAATGAAACAGTTATAATCACCCATCGTACAAGAAAAAAAACTAATATTCTGCATTCAGAGGGAAAAATCCATCTCCTGTGCCGTAAGATTTGGCGAGTTCTTTTTTGGTGATAAGTTTTTCGATGTGATTGTTGGGATCTGAAGGATTTGGCTTACTTTTTCTAAATCTTATTTTTTTGCAGATGTAGTATTATGTAAATATATTTTTTAGCAGATATTTTTCTATTTTGTATATTTTCTATTTGGCATTTGGAAAAGAGATTTTTACCTTTTTATCTGTGCATTCGGAAATATTAAAAATAAAAAAAGATTTACATATATCAAGCGCAAGCCCCACCAGTGGCTGAGAGGTTGTGCTCTCGAAGCTGGTAGACGGGAGGTGCTGGGTTCGATCCCAATCGCGCCCGTCGGCCTAATCGTTCGGAGTTTTCGTGGTTTTCTTCGAGCCGTGGATTTATCTATGCGTAAATACGGGTTAGGTTCCCTTAGAAAGACCCCCACGAAGGGCACTCCCCCCGGGCCTATATCCCATGTGTAGATAATTGGCCGTCAATAATCAACCCAACCCAACCCATATATCAAGCGCTTAATTTTTATACGGACCACTTCTCCATTTTTAGATTTGGTACTTTTCGGTTAGCCGGGCGCCAGTGAAATTTATATATCTATGTATACATATATATATACATATATCTATACATACACACACTTATATATGCATGTATGTATATATACATATATATATACACATACATATATGTGTGTATGTATACATATATATATATGTATATATAGATATATACATTTCACTGGCGCTCGGCTAACCGAAAAGTACCTTAGATTTTAAATGCTATTCATTATTTACTAGCCGTTTATTAATTGTTTACAATTTAACCCCCTGACAATAACAATTATTTATCACAAAAATGCCTCTTAGGTTTGTTATATAAGTTTGTTTATGTGTTTTCATTACTTATTAAAATATCGAATATGGCGATAAAATTTCATTTTAGCATCGTGCTTAAATTTTTAAGATGGCGCAAAAACATGCTTTAATAATAAATGTATGTTTGTAAATATTTGAAAAACATGTTTTACCGCTCTCTTGAAAAATTTTGTAAGTTGCTAAAACTAGCTTTTGGCACCAACCTTTTTTTCGCCAACCGACATAGGATACGAAACTTTTTCCCATTCAGATACACAGGCAAGGTTGGTCTCAAACAAGAGTAAAGCTAGCAACAATATTGTTTTAACTCTATAAGAGTTACAATAATGATATTAAATACTCCGATTGGCTTTGGGCCCAATTACGAAAGTTTCTCCTACAAAAAAACTGTAGAAGAAGTCTTTTACATTTGTTTCAAATGAAGCTCGGTCTACAAGGTATTAGTTAATAATACAAACAACACTAATGGCATGGAGGCAAAACTTTTAATTTAAATGTATATATTTGAAACCCTTCCCCCCTACCCCCCCCCCCCCAAAAAAAAAAGAAAAGAAAAAAAAAAGAAAGTTACAGTAATGAATTTAAAATGGCGTTAAGCCACGCTTTCTGACATAAGCAATTGGCTGCAAACGCGATAACGAAACTTAATAACATGTAGCTAATATAGCCCTCAGGGTACTTTGCAGTTATACAGACCTTGTGGTTTTTTTAAAAAGCTTGAGACAATTCAGGTTTAAGAAGTTGAGATTTACTGTCAAATGATATAAACAACTATGAACACAAAACTGATGAATTATTATTCAGGTTTATGTATGTATTTTTAAAAAGTGCATCTGATTACACTTATTAGATAAATTACTTCTGTTTGCATTTAATAACTGATAAACGGCTTCTGTATAATAAATGAACTGTTTAAATATTGGGAAGAGGTGGCGAGAGGTAGAAAGACGAGTAAACAAACGGGTAGACAGACGGGTAGTGAGATGGGTAGAGAGACGAGTAGCGACATAGGTAGACTGACGGGTAGCGAAACGAATAGACAGACGGCTAGAGAGAAAGGTAAAAAGAGGGTTGACAGAGGGGTAGCGAGATGGGTCTCGAGACGGGTAGCGACACCGGTAGACTGGAATGTAGCGAGAAAGGTTGTGAGACGCGTAGCGTGGTAGATAAAGAGACGAGTAGAGAGATGAGTACAGAGACGAGTTGACTGACGGGTAATGAGATTGATAGCGAGACGGGTGAAGAGTCGGGTACAAAAACAGACGGATAGTGAGACGGGTATACAGACGAGTAGAGAGACAGTAGATGGGTACGGAGATGGGTAAGAAGATGGGTAGAGAGGCGTATAGCCAGACGGGTAGGGAGACAGATAGACAAATGGGTAGCGAAGTGGATAGAGACACGGCTAGTCATACAAGTAGTTAGACGTATAGACAGACGGTTAGAGAAATAGATTGGCGGGTAGCGAGACTGGTAGAGGAATATAGAGACGGGTAGCGAGACCGGTAGAGAAATATAGAGACAGGTAGCGAGACGTGTAGAGAGATAGACAATCAGTTAGAGAGACGGGCAGAAAAACGGATATGGAAACAGACAGATTGTGAAGAGACAGACAGACAGGCAAAAGAAAAGTCTGCGGATTGGCGCTGTAAAGGCGCAGGGGGCAAAGCCTCCTATAGAATAATCAAGAAGTATCTGTTAAGCTTAAATTTGTAATATATATAATTTTCAATTTTGCCGATATGGAGATTTAATGTAAAAGTTATTTTACAGAAGTCATCGAAAGATTTTTTCTATACTTTAATAGTAATTTAGACTATAGTTTTGCAATCTGGTTTGTAGCAAAACATGCTATCAATGTGGTTTGAAGTGTAAGAGTTTTTATAAACAGTTATACAAATAATAGATATATAATCAAGGAAGAAAAATTTTAAATTCACACACAAAAAAGGTGCAACAATGAAATTAAATTTGCGTTAAGCCACGCTTGATAGAATAATCTATTGGCTGCAAATCCAATTACTTAACTTTAAAAAGCTTGGCGTTTTAAAAGATCCGGCGTTGTTTATTTTTTTTTTTCAAGTTTTGCGCAATACGCGCTTAAGAAAATGAGGTCCTTTGCCACATGTTAAAAAAAATTATGACAACACATCTGATGAACGGTACTTCTTTTCTATTTTTTTAACAGTGTATATGAATTTATATATGATATTTTGTAATTCTATCATTTAATTTGCTCTTTTTCTTTATATTGCAATTGTTAACCCTATGTTCTCAGCAATATCACTCAGACTAATCCCTTTGAGGGAAGTCCTAGTAGTTATTTTAACAGAGAAAAAATTACACAAGTTCTAACTTAGTAGATATGAAATATCCTGGAATTTTTATTTTTCATACAAAAAAAAAAAAAAAAAAAAAAAAAAAAAACTGTGCATTTGTATTTTTTTTTCTATACATGCGTATAATGTTATCTATCGATGTTTTCCTTTTGATTAAAAATATTGTAATACATTTATACTTTCAATTAAATATATATATATATATATATGTATATATGAAAGATTGCCAAAAATATGCCTTTAATTGGAACATCAAAAGCAAAACAAAAATTCTGGATTGCAGCAAAAATATGGTCTATAGAATGTATTGTTACATAAAGACAGTATGTGATTTCAAGTTTTCAAAACCTATAAAATACATTATCAAATCAATTAATATTTTATAACATGCCACTGCTAACTTTCCACAAATTCTTCACTTTTGTAAGAAAAAAAAAGATACTGTAAATACTGTTCGATTTTCTGTTATTTTAATAATGCCTGCTAAATTTAATGCATTTTTAGAATTAAAAAAAAATCTGACATTAATTTGTTACATTTCGTGAAATGATTGTGTCAGATTGAAGCTTTCCAAGCAGAAATCTCGAAATAATTTGTGTTATCGTACTTAATATCTTATATCACTAATAAAAAAAATATAATTTAAGTAACATTTATTACAAGGACAAAGCCATTTTATAACATTAAAATAAAATACAGCAGCAAAAACAGAAAAAGAAAATCCATCCAGAAGATTAAACAATCCTTTTTTCACCATGGGTGGGACTCTCATAACTTATTTCTATCCTTCCTCTTTGACATTAAATCCTAGAAAGAGCAACAGTTTCGTTTTGGTTTGTTTACGTTTATTTTTATTGCGAGAATGAAATCGAAGTTGCCAAGAAAGCGATCACCGCCAAAACAGACAATTTTTAAAGCGCCAATCCGAGCTGATCCTGAAACCGGATTTTCAACAATATAACAAAGAGATGTGGCCTCTAGTAGATTATTCCTCTGAGGTGGGAACTGTTACTTCCATCGCTCCTGTTCATTAATAAAAGATTTATCTGGAAATTGGCTGCTCCTTATTGAAGAAACTCATGTGGTGTCTCATCATTGCCTAACCTCCTCGCCATGACTCTTGATATCGACTGCAAATATTCTACATTTTTAACAAACTGCCATTTTCTCGTGGAATATTAAATCATCTTCGTAAAAATTTCACATATACATATACACACATATATATACACATGTGTATATACATATAAATATATCTGTATAGATGTGTATATATATTGTAAAGAATTGAGCCTCTACGTCCAGGTGCACGATGTGTCATTCTAGCATTTCCTGTGAGTACACTTAACTGCATACCTTCCCTCGCTATTTTTGCCTTGAAGACTAGCAGACGCCGAATGCTATTGTACTGTGAGCGGAAAGTTCGGACAGTGATGTAGTGGTAAGGCGTTACCCAAAGAGGGGTCTTACGCTTTGATCCTTGCCGAGTTCGTGGGAAAGAGTTCATCTGCGAGAGAAGCGATCTCTGCACACGATTTTTAGGTTTGCGCCCGAAACTTTGCCCTTTGTCTTAGAACGTCCAATGACGGACTTAGTGAATCGAAACAGAGGGATCTCAAGGCTGCTAAGAGGCTGGAGAGTTTCGAGGGGCCCGCCTCGACAAAGCCCCCGCCCCTAGAAGGAGTTCTCCTGCGAGAATGAAAAAGTGAGAGAGGACAGTTTTTCGGATAGATCTGAAAGAGAGTGGTGACTCTCTGGAAATAGTGAGGTCTGACCTCTATTTAATTGATACGGCAGGTATCAGGTGAAAATCCCAGCGAAGTGAAAAAGCACGACAAGTGCGATAGTGAGAGTTCTTTAACTCTGAAGCATCGTGATTTAGTATATTTTTCCGAAGAGAAGGAACAGACGAGCCCTGTTCCGAATGAACTTTCTTTAGAAGTTACGACAGACAGTAATTTCCTGAGACTTTTGATTGATCGAGCTGCACTCAGAGTCAAGAGAACATTAATTTATTAGCGATTGACTCACGGAAAATAATTAAATGCTGTATTGACGTCTTGTATATATTTTTCATTAGAATTAACATTGTTATACAATAAAATTCTATTTTCTAATTTATGCGAGAAATTCTCTGTGCCAACGATCCGATCTTTGCTGGTTGAAATATGTTTATAACACATTTTTTATTTGGGCTAATTAATTTTAGATTAATACTAATTGAAATTTTAATAAAAGTTTAGTGTTTAGAACTTTTAAATAAAAATGTGTCCACTAGTTTAAAGAAAGTAGTCACTTATAAAACTGCTACTACTGGCCACTAATGAAATTTCCCAGTTTTGAACATCTGCTACCATGTAGCATATTAGAGCACTCAGAGAATAAACTCTGGGCTGAAATCGCAAATAGGGCAGTTACAATTGACGTCATCATGCTGGAGGTCACACATAACAAATAGGCAGTTCTGATTGGTAGAACTACCCTGACCTCCAGTTTAAGTACAATGGTTGATCAGCTCATTGTAGATCCCACAAATCATAGATGTTATATAAAGAGAATGAAAAAATATTTTTCTATTTTTTCTTATATACAGGAACATAAACATTGGGCTACGAAAATTTGTCATTTGGGGGCCCCCTTGAGATGGGGGCCCAGGGCAGCTGCCCCGTTTGCCCCTGCGGTAATCAGGCCCTGCCCATCAGTGCTGAGATCACAGGTTGCTGCTTGCACAGAGTAAGGAGATTTAAACAGAGAATCAACTCTCATAGACTTCAATGGTAACTTCTTTAACATGGGATTACACATAGACAGTGGCGCTAGCTGCGGATGACGCGAAAACTACAGCCGTAACAGAAGAGAGGTTGCTAAATAGAGCTATATATCGCTTTCTTGGTGACAAATGAGGGAAGAAAAAAAAAACGGCGACTACTTGCTTCTTGTTTTGGTTTGTTGGTTGGTTGATTTTAAGACGGTCGATTATCTATCTACGCGAATGAAAACAGATTTATTATTTTTAACATGTTCTGAAACGATCAGAATTCAACTTTATTTTAAAATAAGTGCTGTGGTAAAACAATTTTTTTTTTCCAAGTTTGAAAGGAAAATTTGATTTTTTTAATTCTTCAAAATGTAAGTTGTGATTTATTTTCATGTGTTATTTTTGTTATTGTTTTTTCAAGTTCCATAATGTTTGAAATATTTTATATATATTGAGTGTTGACAGATTTGTGCCGAAACGTCATGTTAAGGCTCACTGTGGAGACGCTTAATGTTTTTGGTTTCCGTCTGTCTGTTTGCCGTAAAAATGGTCCGATTAGGTTGATTTTTAGTAGGTATGTTGGCGAGGTATCCGGAATTAGCTGTATAATTTTTGGTTAAATTTGGTTCATTCGTTCGGAAAATATAGAATATTTTTTTTAGGTCATAAAGCTTTCTTATGGGGATGCAGACGATTTTTCAAATTTCATTTTTATCTGAAATGAAAATGGAATATTTGCGTAATGGATTTAGATGTAAAATTATGAATGTTAAATTTTCGATATGGATTTCCAATAGTTTTAACATTTTGCTTATAAATTTAATAGAATTTAGAAATTAATTGCTTAAAATATTTGAAAATGTTTTTGCATCTGTTCGGGAAATATAAACATCTTACTTTCATATTTTTTCAATTTTTAAAATCATTTATTTTTACTTACCACTTTAATTTAAGGATTCTAATTTCTGAAACATTCTGTCAGGTAACTGGAGATGCAATTTAACTTAGGTGGAAAGAGAAAAAAAATATATCAAAGGAATTTTCTTCTAAACTAAAGCGGTAAGGGAAAAGATCAAAGAATGAATTTTCTTTTAAAAAGATTCTGTATGCAAAGTTAGGATACGGGAGAGGCAAGAATTTTATTATTCAAAATATAGGAATTTTGGGGTGAGATTTACAACAGAAAATGCGAAAACTAAGTCGTAAACTTTAAGATATGAATACATTCAGAGATGGTTCGCACCTGAAGGGAATAAAACGTATAGTTACTGGACAAGGGTAAGAAATAGGTTTAGAAAGGCATAGAGAGTCCAGGGTTTCATAAAAGCGGCTTTATTCACAAATATGAATGTAAGGTTTACAAAGGTGGTGTAAGAATGTGTACAGCAACAAGGTACAGGTGGGATCAAGCGGTAAGATCCTTTGAAGGTGAAGTCGAGGTAATTTCTATAGAAGGGTTGGATCATAATATGTTAGAGGGGGAAAAGTAAGACTCCTTGAGAAGGGAGAAAAATAAGACCCCCTTGAGAGGGGAGAGAAATAAACGTAATTTGTATAGAAGGGTTGGACATCCAACGAAATTGGTAGGAAGATAATAGGAAACTGGGTATCCAGTCAGAAAAGTTTATGATATGAAGGGAAGGAGAATCGGTCTCCTCGCGTTGGCTAAGAAAGAATTTTGAATGAAAATGGGGGTTACGAATATTAAGTAGTAAGGCAAAAAAAATACGGTGCGAAAAAAAGTTCGACATAGATTGATAATTTTAACCATGGTGGTGTAACAACAATTTTGGAGAGTCAAGAAAATTTTATATTGAGTGAGTGCGGAAAGCCAGGAGATCAAATTGTGCGAGTGCTTGCCAAAGGATTTGACCCTTTCAGTATGGAGCGTTCCAGTACAGTAATATGGGGTAAGCAAATCTTTACCATAATCTTTGAGCTATAATTAAAGGCATCTTTGTAACGAAGTGTTTAAAATTGATACACATTTAAATTCAAACTGAGTTGTGTAATTCTAAAATATAATAAATTGTATTTAAGTAAAAATGATAACTGTAATTTTATCTAATACTTTATTAAATAGATTTCATCTTATTTAAGTGTTTTAATTTGAGTAAATCTTGTCGTTTACTTTTAAAGTTTGGACTACAGGGAATTGCCTGGGTTATAATCACTAACGACACGGGAAAGGGAAATAAATCAAAAGGATTGATGAACAGAATTTATAATCGTTAAAGGTAATTTATCCAAAATAGAGATTAGTTTGGATTACAATAATAGTATAGAAGAGAACTTCAAGTAATTTAAAGGTATGCAAACCAGTAGTCCAGCAATTCGAACAATTTTATATGCTTATAAACATGCAAGCAATTGAAAAAATAATAATTGCGGATTGTATGAAGTTAAAATGATATTAAAAAAATGATCTGCGGATTTACTAGTATAGGAAAAAATTTAGTACCATGTTTACATTGCGATAGAAAATGTATATGAATGAAATTTTATATAGAGAATTTTTTTTTAACATGAATGAGATTTATGGTATGGCAGTTATTTTAACGATAATATAAAGTCAAAATTTGTTAAAAATCTGCCAACACTGAATATATATAAAATATTTCATACATAATGGAACTTGAAAAATAAAAACATAAATAACACATAGAAATAAACCACAACTTACCGATTCTTAGGAATAAAAAATAACTTTGACGTCTTGTTCTTGCAAACAATACACTCCTCTCTTCGTAACATTTTGAAGAATTATAATAATTATAATCAACTATTTGATCTTCAAAGAATAATTTTAATAATAAGTAATAAACAATATTCGAAAATCAATTAGCGAACACCGAAAATTTGCACATGCGCAAATGACAACAGAAAGACGCCAAGCAGAATATGGTTACACTTAAACGGAAATCACGAAGATAAAAATTGCCAAAGCGATGATTTAGTTCTTATGTCATCCGGCGCAGTCGCTCTTTTCAGGCGAAGTTGGATCTCTGCCTTACTCTGTGGCTGCTTGTTTCCTCAAGTATGCGTATCAACGTCAAATTGAATCAACACAAAACATTGCTAAGTAGTGTGTCAATGTTATTGAATGGCTATTTGTTGTGGGGTTTTTCTTCAATGTTATTTTAAGCATTTCTTATTGCTACAGTGTAAAAAAAAATGGTAACGTTCCCTGTAAATTGCCGAAACGTTTCTCTTTTTCACAGGTTTTCAGAATAAGGTAGCACTTTACGGGGAAATTCTGGTTTTCATATCTGGAACGTTCCCAACCAAAGTTTCCAACCGCAAAATGATCATGGCCGCCATTTTATTTGTTGTTGTGTGTAGTTCGCTAGAAAATGAATCCCTTATATGAATGTCAAAAATCATCGTAGAATGCAAATAAATGAATAGAGGGCATAATCTGTTCCGCCTCTATTGTCAATATCTTTCACGTGAAAATGCAATACGTTTTTGGCATCGCTAAAGAGATTATCTTCTCTGTACTCTTCTGTGGAATGTTTAACGAGTATTATAGCACGTGTTAAAAAAACGCCGAATATTTGGATTAGAAAAGAAATATATAGGCGCTAATATATACGCAAATGAGTAAGTGACAATAAAATATAATATTTAATTTTGTTCCGCTAATGTATTTTATATGTATTTTATAGTCATTTTGAATAATGTCTTTTTGAAAATATATGCGTACATTTTTATAAAATTAGACCAAAGCTTAAAATTATCAAATTTCTTATGTGATTTATTGCTAATCATTTATAATCAATTTATAACCAAAACAGAGCTTTAAGAAATTCCTTTATGTAAATATGCAAAGAGCAAATTTGCAGTGACATACTACATAAATAAGATCATAACTAATATGATACTAAAACGAGTATTATACCACGTGTTAAAAAAACGCCGTATATTTGGATTAGAAGAGAGATATATAATGCGCAAATGAGTAAGTGGCAATAAAATATAATATTTAACTTTGTTCCGCTAATGTATTTTATATGTATTTTATAGTCATGTTGAATAATGTCTTTTTGAAAATATATGTGTACATTTTTATAAAATTCGACCAAAGCTTAAAATTATCAAATTTCTTATGTGATTTATTGCTAATAATTTATAATTAATTTATAACCAAAACAGAGCTTTAAGAAATTCCTTTATGTAAATATGCAAAGAGCAAATTTGCAGTTACATACTACATAAATAAGATCATTAATATGATACTAAATGACATGTTTTGCTTGTTTGTTTTTTCCTAAAGGAGACTTGAAAGAAATAATATATAAAATGTGACAAATTTAATTATTAAATGTATTTATATGTTATATGGAAGCAAAAATATATGCAATGTTTTCAGATATTCCTAACCATCAGATGGAAAATATTTAAATATGAGCGGTGAAATTTAATAATATATTTTAAATGATGTATAAAACTAGTAAAAATAATTACTTCTGTTTGAAAAACATTACTAACTCTTGTATCAAAAAATGATTTACTACTTTTTTCCTAACCCATTTTTATTTTGCATAGCTGAATAAGTGTTAATAATAAAATCATACATATAAATGATTACTTTAGTTTTACCTTAGATTCCACCCCCCACCCCCCAAAAAAATAAATAAATAGTGTTACCAGAAATTTTAAATATGCTTCAAATGTTTGTTTATGAAAATGTATCTGGATTTGTGTTTGTACACATTTTCCTTACATTATAAATGAGATATAAAAATGTGTAATGATTTACATTATTAGTGATAGAAAAAATCATAAAAAGGGAAAAAAATGTTAATTTGAAAATATCATTATTTTAATCTTAGCTAAAAGGTTGAAGGGGTGAGAAAATCTCCACTTGTGTCTAATTACATTGAATCTATGAAAAAATAACATTAAAAATATTCCCAGATATGGATTGTATGTAAATGTCTAAAAATTTAAATTGACTAAAATTCATAAGCTGTTTCAACTATTTTCTAAAGTAAACACAAAAAAAATAATATTTTCAATACTTGAAAATGGATTAATATATCTTGGTATCTAATCTAGTAAATGTAAAAAAAAAAAAAAAAAAAAAAAAAAAAAAAAAATCTAGTGATATCTAACACATGAAACGTTAATGCATTGTAAAAAGGAATACAGGAATGTTCCTGGGAAATAATGGGCAGCTGGGTTGCTCATTATTTCCGAGAAACATTTCTGGAAAATAACAGAAATCTTATTGAAAAGTTCTTAAACGTTCCAGAGAAATGCCAGTAAGCTTCCTGCGAAATATCAGTAATGTTTTTGTTATCGACACGAACCTTCCTGGTATTTCACAGGAAGCTTACTGGCATTTCTCTGGAACGTTTCAGAACTATTCAATAAGGTTTCTGTTATTTTCCAGAAATGTTTCTCGAAAATAATGGGCAACCCAGCTGCCCATTTTTTCCAGGAGCGTTTCTGGATTTTTTTTTTTTTTTTTTTTTTTTTTTTTTTACAGTGTAATTTTGTTTTCAAAAGGTCTAAAAAGAATATCTAGCTTCACCAAATGTTCAGCTTTAACAGCGTAGTAAAGCTAATAGGAAGAGGGAAAAATACCCATGAATCCAACCACGTAAAAAATTACACCTTTGACGGTGATTCGCATACTGATGGGCAAGTTCATACTTGTATGAATGATAGAGTATGTACAATGTGGAAGTAAGTTCAGTTTATACTTTTTATTAAAATTTAAGATGCATCATGAGAAATGTATTACAAACAAATTTCGATACGCTTTACCATTGAAGATGAAATAAATAAACAGTGGTTTGTAATGGATCGAATTTGCGGCCAATTTGAAGTTGAGGAGCAAGCAGCGACCTGTGACATCGCACTGATGGGGTCTATTAATCAAAGTTAATACTCCATAATATCTTGCCAGTCTCATATCGAGGCACTCATTATTCATTCATTATCATATTGATTGGCATTATCAATAAAATTTTAGGCTATGATGTCATACACTCACGCACAGTTTTTTTTATTGGTTATAAAAAGTGTGACGAATTCATTAAATCTCTCACAGTATGCTAATTAGGCAGAATAATCAAAGATGGAAGTCCCCAGGTGTTGGAATAACTTCTCTCATATTTTTCTGCTAACTTGCAGGAATGTCGCCGAATGCAAAGGCACAGAATGGCTTCGATCAATCTTGTGAACTGAAATTGCTTAGACAGCAAAATATTTCTCTGATCTAACCGCCTACATGTGAGGTCTTTGATCGTGGGAAAATTGCCCGTGTGAACATTTAAAAGTTCAGTAAGACCTCCCAAAAGAAAGCTTTATCCAATGACTTAAAAACCTAATCTAATGACGTGAACTAAAACTTTTTTGATTGGTGAACGGAGAGTCTTTTGTTCGAGCAAACGGACCGGAGAAGAGAATCGGGGGGAAGCAGTTAGAGTTTGGCGGGAGAGGAGTGTTGGTGGAAGAACACTCATCTCAGGACGGATTCCCAACCCCGTGGGGAAAATAATGTTTTGCTGACATATTTTTGAAGAGAAAAGACAATCTCTGAAGAACGGAAAAGTCGTGGATTGGACTTTTCGTGAAGAGTGAAAGAGAAACTCTTGTTAGATTTTAAGATTTCAAATTACTGCACAAGACTGGACTATGCATTTTTTGTTAATTGATTGTAAGTTGAACGAAGCACGCTGAAAAAAAATTGTTGTAATGAGTTGTAATATTAAGAAATTCGAGAACGATATTTAATAAAATTCGTTTTGAAATAACATATTGAAGTTGATCCATATTAAAAGGTTCCACGCTACCCCTTTTCTAAATACCCAATTCATGGAATCATTACAAAAGGAAAAAAAGTCGCCAAATTTAGGGGAATTTTTCCTTTGATGGCAACCTAGCAATTGTATTTAGTTATTGGTTTGGCGCGGGCTTGAAAATCGCGCCAACCAAAAAATCGCCAAACAACGCTGCGTGAGTGTAAAGCATCTGTTCCAAATTTTATTTCCCGTGTATCGCTACTCTCTTATATAAAATCAACTTAAATTGGAGGATTTAGACCAAAGTAACTTTATTTATCGGATTAGCGACATGCAGGCAATAGTAGATTTTTCTTTTTTATATAAAAAATGTATACGGAAACGAGATAAATATAGTACTATATATTACGCAGACCGAATCAAAATAAATACAGGGTGATCAAAAAATGAGTATACATTTGAAAAATTAATAATTCACGAAATAATGTAGGTAGAGAGGTAAAAATTGACACACATGCTTGGAATGACATGGGGTTTTATTGTATCCACAAAAAAGTTCATAAAATGGCCGACAGATGGCGCTTCGTGTGATAAGAAAAGCAATAATTAGCATAACAAATTATGACAAAGCAAAGACGACGTTCTTCAAAACGAATGCTCAACATGTCCACCGTCATCCCGCAACAATAGCTGTAGCCGAGGGACAATGTTGTGCACAGCACTGTGCAGCATATCTGTAGTTATGTTATGGTGAGAAATTGGCGTTGGATGATGTCTTTTAGCATGCCTATTGATGTCGGTCGATCGCGGCAGATTCCCCATTTTGATAGTAGAGCTTCACTAACATTGCCTTTTCTGGTAACGTCAACGAGCTGCGATTGCTGGTGCATCTGATTCTCTCTCTCATTACAGCTCCTTTTATACACGATTCTCAGGAAGAGTCACTGGCGTTTTGCTGTTCAGTGCCATCTGTCGGGCTTTTTTTTTTTAAACCTTTTTTTTGTGTGTGGTTACAATAAAACCCCATGTCATTCCAAGCATGTTTGTCAATTTTTACCTCTGTACCTACATTATTCCGCGAATTATTAATTTTTCAAATGTATACTCATTTTCTAATCATATAAATATGTATTCCTATATATAAATAGATCACTAAAAATCATTGTGCACTCATTGTGTGTTTTTTATTAGCCTCAAAAAATCTTTATATATATGATGAATTTTGCAGTATAAAATACGACGAGCGCGTTCAGAGACCGAAACGCGGGTTATTCGTATTATTGAGAAATGACATCATTTGAGTCTTTTAGGGTAAAATTGTGTTAAAATGGCTGTGAACGTCTTTTGGGGAAAGTTGTGGGTTATTTATTAACATATAGAGTTAGCTGAATTTTTGATAGCGGTAGCTACAAAACATTATTTGACTATTATATAACATTTTCCCATTTAATTCTATTCTTAACAGGGAAAATGTAGAGGTCTGCAAGGACCGAAATTTCCAGGCCTGAATCCGCTCAATCCATACAAAAAATTTTTTGACCCTGCCCGTCCCGATATGAAAGTTAAAAGTTCGGAACAAATCCAACTCGGGTCGCACAAAAATTTTAGTTTTCATAGCCGGCCGGTATAAGACAAAAAATTCGGCCCAAACCGAACTTAGCCCGTGCAAATTATCTTTTGGGCCAGACCTTTATACAAAATAAGAAAAACTCAGCCCGTGCCGGCCGATCCGACTGAATTTTTACAAAACATGCCAATATTTCGAAGGCAAAATTAGCCTACAATTAAAATTATTCAAAAAGGACACTTGCTTATGCTTGTATTTTATTTTCAGATTATATTGGAAATGCATGGAATACAAAATATTAATAATACTATTAATCACTGAGACATTTAAGTATATAAACACAGATTAAAAAAATGACTTAGCCAATTATATTCAAATAAAAATTCAGTGTAAGAAAAATCAGGAGAAAAGAAAAATCCGTTGTAAACAGGTTAAATTCTTGACAGGTAGGGGAGACCGGGGCAAGATGAAGAGCGGGGCAATGACTAATGTCTTAATTTTTCCGTTTTCTACTAGGTGGTAGCATCAACCGGACACTACTGTCTCTCCTATCGGCCGTTCGTTAAACAATAGTATGGAGACGCTGAAATCGTCATTTTTGTGTTAGTTGTGAAGCTTTGATTGTTTACCGCTGCCACGTTATGCATGTGTAAATAAGCTCTGCTACAGATACATTTAAGATATATTGTTTCTCTTTAATATTTATGAGCAACTTAGTTTAAATACTACCTATTACCATGAATAAATGTTAGTTAATCGCCTTTCTTCATGCCAATGAAAAATTATATATTTTTAAACGGGCAGTCCGGGGCAAGATGACGAGCTCGTCATCTTGCCACGTGTTTCGGAATTTATTAAACTATGTTGTCCATTCTATGTAAATCCAGTAAACGCTTGTTTGTCTGTGTGTTTGTCCGCGCGACCTTGCGCTTCTATCTCCTCTGGGGCTAAGGGGCGCATCGGATCGGGGGAGGTGTCGTTCGAAATGGGGTGACCAAAGAAAGATATTTTTGCCATCCGCTAAGCCCCCCTAGCCCCCCCCGAAAGAAAATCCCCATCGTGGTCTGTATATCCGCTTCCAAACGTCCGATCGGTACGAGGGGTGTACCGTTCGACGAGGCTCAACCTCGGGGTCAAGACCACCCCCGCTGGTCCCTCCCCCCCCCCCCCCAAAAAAAAAAAAAAATTCAAAAAGCGTTTAAGGCCAACTTCCGGAATTCCTATTAGAAATAGAGCATTTTTACCAAATTTATGGGTCACCACCTCGTATAATTTCACGTCGCCCCCCCCTCCCCCAAAACATGAAATACCTCAATATCTTCTATTCTAACAGTGCGATTCCTTCACGACCGGTACCGTTCGATTGGGTTTCGCCTCGGCAACACTTTTCGAAGTTGCAGGCTACGCCCGCAATGGTGGTCCTTTTTTAAAACATGTTTAAAATGTCATAACTCGGTAAGTTTTTGTGCTGTAATGTCCTGCTTGTGACGAGGAATATTGTGACCCACCAACAGAAGAATGGATCCAGTGCTGTAAATGCCAAAAGTGGTGGCATGAGGAATGTTCCAATTATGAAAATGGTATTTTTATTTGTGACTATTGCTAGCTGCACAACTAAACACTAGGGTGGAGCGCTCGCCTATGGAAAAATATTTGTTTCTCCAAATCAAAATGGGACGGTGTGGGAAAGTTGCTCTATCATATACTCATTCTGAATATAAAATATCTTTGAAAAATATTAATTATTAAATACTGCCCCAAGGTCATTGAATATTTGGAAAAAACGTGAATGCACTCGCCTATGAAAAATTTTATTTTTCACCAAATCAAAATGGGGTGGTGTGGGAAAGTTGCTCTATCATCTATCCTCATTCTGAATATAAAATATATTTGAAAAATATTAATATTAAATACTGCCCCAAGGTCATTGAATATAGAGAAAAAACGTAAAAGTTGAGCATTTTTCCATTTTTTCCTCAAATATACAAACTATTAATAATAATTTAATTGAAAAGAATGATCATCGAATTATTATTATTATTATTATATATTTATCGTAAAATTATGTAATATTTATATCAAATTCGCTTTTATTATACTAACTCAACGACTATACTTTTTTTAAATATATGAAATTTGGGTAATTGTAATTGTTTTATATTTTTTACTAAAACTACTCAGGTAAAAATAATTTACTATTACAATTTACAAGCAATGAAGTTACCATTTTATAGTAGTCCATACTGTTTTTTGGTTTCAAAAACTGGCATTTTTTTCCGAGACTCCAGACAAGTTTTAATGAACCCATCCCGTTTCAAAGTACCACAAACAGCTGAAGAAGCCTACGTAACAAGTTTCACACATCTTTCAGTGGCTTGATTGTGACAAGGGAATAGTTTAATGTTAGGTAAGATGTCTTCATCTATTGCCTTTGGATTTAGGATACTCTTTGTAAGAATATTATGATATAATTACTTAGCTAATGGTGGTTCTGTCACGGTCAATTCAGCCCAATTTATAAAATCAATATAGTCTTTGGCTTCAAAATTGATCTCAGGTAACTTGAACGTACGTAAAGAATTTCTTGAATTTCGAGATTATATTATTCTACGTAGTGCCAACACTCTTACATAGTCCCTATCGTCAGCCAACATGGCAATAAAAATATTTTCCGGATGACAAAAATAACCATTTTGTTGAATTACGGGATCTATTATTGTTTGTAATTCTATTGGTAAATACCATGATAACATAACTGTTTGATGCAAATGCTTAGTTTTAATTTGAAACCATAAAGTTGAATAAACTCTTAGTCTAAAATTTGTCAGAATTAACAAATTTTCAGACGGTTTACTTGAAGAAACGTATAGTCTAAGAATTTTATTTGCCACTGTAAGCCCCCAAGAATGCACAGTTTTACCAGGATTTCTTTTATACATTTTGCCGGGACACAATCCCGAAGAAATTGCTTCACATATCTCAAGTAAATAGGGTTGATCCGTGCTTAAATCTTTTTTATTAGTAATTTCTAGCAAATAAGCACAGCTTATTCTCTTATAATGTACAAGAGGATGAAGTTCAGAATCTTTTAGAGGTTTGCCAACAGATCCTGTAAAACTTTGAGGCCCATTTGTTGTACCGTCAAGATGCTAGAGCAAATGGCTCAAGATAAGCTCATTGGCATGTACTATTTGGCAAATAAGCCATTGAAGTGGTTTTCCTTCTTTTTCTTCAAGAAATCGCATGACACCTTCTTTGTAACCCGTGTTAACTATAGTTCCGTCACAGCCAATTTCAACAAGCTTACTGGTATCAATATTTTTTGTAGTTTTTTTTTTTTTTTCTGCACTTAAAATTAAAGCCTTTCCAGATTGTAACGAAAGGTGCCCCAAATACTCAGAACCTGGTTCCTTTATTAAGCTTATAATGCTTGTAAATTGTAATAATAAATTATTTTTTCTTGTTATTCTTCCTCTTCAAGTATAATTAAAAAATATATATTCTTACAAAGTATAAAATGTAACACAATTTTGCTGTTTTGATTATGCTTTACAATTATCCAATTTTTATACATTTTTCAAAATTTTGAAGTCATTGGGGCAGTATAAGACACCTGGATTTGATATAAATATTACATAGTTTCACTATAAGCGTATAATAATGATAATTTAAGAAGAATACTTTAATATTAATTTAATATTAATAATATTTGTGCATTTTATATGTTTGCCATAAAAATGGGAAAATGCACAACCTTTACAATTTTTCTCAATTTTCAACGACCTTGGGGCAGTATTTAATATTCATATTTTTCAAAGATATTTTATATTCAGAATGAGGATCTGATAGAGCAACTTTCCCAACCCGTCCAATTTTGATTTGAAGAAAAAAAAAAAATCGCTTCACCCTACTAAACACTTCAACATTACGTTACAATGCATTATGCTTAGTTTGATACTTTGTAAGATGTAAAAATACAGTTATCATTTGTTAAACCATGTAACATATTCAAAAGATAAAATATGTTCAACCCTTTTCAGTGTTGTCATCTTGCCCCAAGGCCAAAGTCATCTTGCCCCAGTGCTGGGGCAAGATGACGGTTTGTTAATGTTATGAAAAAATAAAATTATCCTTTATTTTTTTTATTTGAAAAATTAAATGGTAATATATTTATTACTACAAAGGAATACTCTAACAGTTCATGTAAAATTAATTTTACTATACTTAAAAATAAATTAATATACAACAAAAGTTGTTAACATAGTCATCTTGCCCCGGTCTCCCCTACATCGTCTGTCTTAAATGTATTATATTCTTTTCGCACGCATTATTCATTCTGCACGGATCAATACATTTTTCTGTTTAAGACATAGATTTTTGTCATAGATAGGTTCTGTTTCACAAGTTGTACTGTACTTTAATGCTTTTGCTTAAAAATGTAATAAGTAATGTAAAACTAGAAAAAATAAGAAAATTTAAATATTAGAAAATTATTTGAGTTAACCTCATGAGCAATTTAAAAAAAGAAAAGGAAAAGCATGTGCTAGTGACAGAATTTATTTACGCGCCAGAGAGGTCTGAGAATATTAATACTTTTATTTTATTTTACTATTTTATTTAAGATGTATTTTACTTTCCACTTGTACGTGACTAAAATATGCAGATGAGGCAGATTTTTAATGTTTGAAATTTAGTACATCATTGTAGTTTTTCGTAGTACTTATTTTAAAAATCGGGAGGCGTTCCCTTTTCCATAGTCGGGATTTATTTAAGTCCTACAGAGTTACATGCAAAATATATGTTAAAAAAATGAAAATTCATCAGCTCATACAATTATAAGAATTCATAATAATTAAGAAATATTGAACATAAAACAATTCAATATTATCTTTACAGGAAAAGTTATTGAAAAACATACAACACTTTGGTAGCAACAAACAGTAATGATTTTTAAACCTCGCTGAACAGTCCTATAAATAAGACAGCTATTTTAAACACCTTTAAAGTAAAAATTAGGAAAATAATTTAGATTTATTTCCTAACTCTTTTGAAATAGACCTATCTTTAAAATGTTAATATTTAATATATATTATTGTAAAGAAGTTTTAAGAAGTGTTATGTTTATGTTTTATGATAAATAACATTATATTATTGTAAATATTTACTTTTATTTTAAAGAGTTTTAAGATAGCTGTCGTACTTATAGAGCAGCTATATTAAAGCTCTTAAAAATACAAAAAACTAATTAGGATTTAATTACAAGAAATAATAATAATCGATCGAGGAATAAAATACAAGAGTTTTAATTTACGTTTATTTTTTTTCCTTCTTACGATTTTCACAATTTTTTTTTTTTTTTTTTTTTTTTTTTAGGTGGGGTAGATCATTAAAACAGGATGTCAAGTTAGAAAAAATGAGTGAGTGACTCGGAGCCTTGTGGTTACTTATAATCGAGGCAGTAAAAGTATGAAGTGCTACACGTGGCAATAAGTATTTCATATGATTTTTGTAGCACATTGTTACCGGCAACAAAAATAATATTTTTACGTCAATCTGAAGTCGTATTCGAGAGAAAATTAAATAAAAACGAGAAAATTAACATAAAAGTAACAAGCGAATGAGCTCAGTAAAATACCCCACTTTATTATTGGACAGAGATTTGGCCAATGAAAGATTACCTTCTACAGGAAAATGCTTCGCAGGTGAGATGTCAAGCAGAACACAATTTCTCCCTGGTAGAAACCGCCCATGTGAGTTGCTCTCTTTGGTCAAAATTCTCGTCAATCAAATATCTCATTTGTTGCTAAAGGTAAGCTTTCTACGATGAAACATAATAATGATTGTAAGTAAGATCTCTAATAAACATCACTGCACAATGAATAAATGAGTTAATAAGTAAAAAAAAACTTAAATAATAATAAAGCGAAGACTTCGGCTGTGTATCGATTATTTTCGACAGTCCACACACACGGTATTATACTGTAAATTATGAGTTAACTGCAAAATGTAGCTAAACTTATATTGTAAATATGGTAAAATTCAAAACGCTAACTGATTATTCTGATGTATATTATTGAGGATATATTTTTCCTTTCCATCATTTTTAGAGTTCCGTACTTAAACTAGTCGTTGGGGGCCACCGTAATACTTACCCATAATGGATATGCATAATATAAAATATGAAAATAAAACATATGTGCAATCTATTTATAAAATGCATTGCAGCTCGAATAACATCGTAGCTTGATGACGTTATAAACTTTAAATGCTCTATTACTGAATTGCGTAAAAGAAACATCCTTATAACTACAAAAATGATAATCATATTAACTAACGGTTTACTGCGTCGGATTAAGGGTCTCATTTCCAATTAAAATATATCTTTGAATTGAAATTTGAATGAAATACAGGGTCATGAAAAATCGAAAAGTGTGGAAAATATTACACATATCTCGGCAACTCATTATCCGATCGATTTCATTCTTAATGCAAAATTTATGTTTTTTTTATTGTCTTTTATATTCACTCCATCAGAACGAATATTTCGAGAGTCCGAAAAAAATAGTTCCGGATAATCGAGGTTACTGAAATATAATAAGCTTCTTCCCATTATTACATATTAAGTGCATACCAAATTTCAAGTCTCTATCTCAATTTGTTCGGGAGATAGAGCGTTTACAGACACACACACAGACAGACGAACGGCAAATTTTTTTTTCTAAAGTTTCTTTTTTCGGAATCTCCAGTGTCAGAAACGTGTAAATCCGTCAATTTTTTTTTTTTTTTCGATTTTCAAACGGAACCATTATAAGATCACTCCTGTGTCTGTCACAGCCTTTTATCTCGTAAACTATGGGACGTGGAAAGTTAAAAAGCATTTTTAACCACATATTTTCAGATTATTAGCCATTCACAAATACGTTTAGGAAAAATTTAGGGGGCTAATTAAGTTCCTTGAAAAAAAAAAAAATGTTTTTTTGCATATCGTGTGGGGTATCGTGTGAAATGTCTCGTAATATCGAACTCAAAAATATATTTGTTTTAATTTTAGGTATTATATTTTCGGAGATATCGTCGAAAATGCACTGCAAAAATATGCCCCCAACCCCCTTCTATTTCCGAATATACTAAAACTTTTTTTTTTTTAATTAAGGGTAGTAGGAGTTTATTTAAATCTTGCAGAAAAACTATAGTGATTTTTATTGTAAATAATAATGAAATATTGGTGACTTCAGTAGCGCTTTAAAATGCTGAACTAAATGATTTGCATTGATAAATAGAAATAGAAAGAAATTTCTTACTTTGACGTTCAGATCACAAAGGTCGATAACCAATGAGCATAAACTTCACTATGGCAAACTGTAATAAGAATAAACATTAATGAAGATTATAAATTATCGTAATTATGGATTATCCAAGGAATGGCGCACAATCGTATCTTCTTGACTAAATATTTTTATTGTTGCAAAACCACGATGACAAAGATGAAAACAAGGATTTATATCTTTAAACACATAATAATTAAATCAGATTTGTGAATAAAAAACATTGGAGCGCATACGCTTCCAGATATTAAAAATTAAGTACAGAAGCTTGACTTGAAAGCCAGCATTATGTTCCGAACACGCGGGAACAGAAAATGTATATGTAAAGAATTTTAACAGTACAAAGTTCGAAGAAAGGAAAAACTGATGACTCTTGAATAATTCACAAAAGAGTTAAAGTAACGCTTCTAATTCTTTAGTGCTGCCATCTACATCGTCTAATAGAAAATACAAGTTTAGTTTGTATTGTCACCTGATAAGTGTTTCTGAATCGTTCAAGTGATATAAATAAATGTTTTTTACAAGTAGTACACTAGTACGCTGAGCATATCTCACAACATGGTTTATAGAGAAACTGTGTGCACAATTATTGCTCACTTCCAACAATTTTCCTAGGTAAAATAGTTTACGCATTTTTCTGTTACACACAAACTTTACTTTTCGGGCGGTCAGCGGGGCGTTGACGAGCGCTCGAGGTATTTATCGACGCAGATTCATCCAAGAATATTTGATAATGATTTTCCAGAACAATTGTCTGTAATTAGCCGAGATATTAATTCAGTTACTTGAAAGAAAAAAAAAAACTATTTTTATATATATCGTATATAGGGTAATCGTTCGAAAAATCTCGTAATATCGAACTCAAAAATATAGTATTTGTTTTAATTTTAGGTATATTTTCAGAGATATCGTCGAAAGTATACTGGAAAAAAAAAGTCCCCGCCCACCCGTCCTATTTCCGAAAAATTAAAAAAAAAAAAAATTAGGGATAGTAGGACTTTATTAATTGATAAATAGTAATGTACGGAACCCCTTTAACCGCGAGTTACTCGTACTTGACCAATTTATTTATTATTATTTCTTAATCTAAATAAAAGGTGTGAGATTTTATTTATTGGAGCAGAGCATATATAACACAGAAACAATGAAAGGACTTTTTCTTACATGAGCTGCTCGAGAATTTTCAAATACACATGGTTGCACAGAAAAAATCCGAATACATATTAAAAACAATCTTTTTTTTTTTTTTTTTAACCTACGCTAAATCTTACTCCTTTGTCTGTTTTCATCTGTAGTCAAAGATTACCTTAGGGACAAATTTTATCTTTACATATTTTGTGCATAACCAATGTTTTAATACAGAAGATTTATTTATTTTATAATACAGAAAAATGCAGTTTAACTAAATTTACTGCGTTAATTTTCACATTTTTATTTATTTATTTATTTTGATCTCTCACTTTGAAGACCAAAGTTAGAAAACATATAATTAGGTTTGTGAAACATTAGAGAATATATATATATATATATATATATATACAGGGGTCGATCCAGGCAAAATTTGGGGCCTATTTAGGACCCCTTCGCAAAAATCTACTTAGTAAAACAGGTCCCTTCACAAAATCAAATTAATAAAATGGGCCCCTTCCAAAATTCCTTTTACCAAAATAGGCCTTTTCACAAAATTCTATTCCATAAAATCTTAGTATTTATTATTTTGTGATGTTTTAAATTGTGTAATTTGTAAACAAACAAGTTCGCCAGAGAGGAAAATTTCAGCAAAAGGATTTTAAAAAGTTTTTGTTTATAAATGCTTAGTTCGAATTTGATTAACTGAATTTCAACATTCGTTACAAAATGTTATTTTTCACAAAAATATAATAAATTTCACAAAAATAACCTTTACTTTTCACAAAATGGGCCCCAAGAAAAAAAACCTGCATCGACCCCTGATATATATATACTTTAGAGAATATATATATATATATATATGTATTACGGAATATTATAAAACGGAATTTAACGGGGGGGGGGGGGGAAATGAAAAATCCGCATTCTAAATATTTTTTAAACATAAGTATTAATGAATATCATACTATGACAGCCATAATCTGAAATGGATAAATAAAACTTTTATTTGAAAAACAAGTGATTTTCTTTTGTAGTAAGACAAAAGCTTAAAAGAAAAAAAAAAACTGAAAGAAAAGAAAATTTTTGCATCACCTTTTTAAAAAACCGTGTTTTTTATAGTTTCGGTTTCTAAAAATTCAGGTTTTTGGAGTAACTAAAGATTACACATGTTATGGTCTTGTCGCCTTTTGCGGTCACCGTAGTACTTCTCCTAAGCATTGAGACCTTAGTCTTATGGTATTTGCAGCCACCACCGGTATCACACTGATACCGGACACGTTGTGAAAAGAAGGTGTCACGTTAATAATCAACTAATAATTTATTGATTAAATTAGAATGAAACATGAATTAGAATGAAATTAGAAATTAGAATGAAACGTTAAATTAGAATGAAACGTTACAGTGATAGTCATT
This sequence comes from Maratus michaelseni, assembly GCA_963931845.1. NCBI lineage: Eukaryota > Metazoa > Arthropoda > Arachnida > Araneae > Salticidae > Maratus > Maratus michaelseni. Next base: position 183,782,901 of record OZ007595.1, read on the forward strand.
ATTGGTCAATACAGATTATTATCACTTGCCGTATGCGACAGTCGAATGATAATCTCCCTGATCGCACGCTTTACTCTATTTCGTTATGCACAATTCCTACACACAGTTTCGTCTACGCTGATATTATTTCACCTTGGACCAAGCCAAGCGCGGATCCAAGGGGGAGGTCATGGGGGTCATGACCCCCTCTAAACGAAAAACATTTCTATATAATAATACTTTTTTTAATTTAAATATATATAAAAGGTGTTTTGATATATATATTTTTTCTCCGTTAAAAATGCTAATCTTATTGATACATTCATAGAGTTATTTTTATACAAAAATGCAGGAAAAATTGCAGTTATTGTTTAAGCATTAAAAAATCAAACAACGTTTTATATTTTTCTATAAATGTCGTACATCTTTTATTGTATCCAATTGCAACCTCAAGACGACATTTGCATGACTGTTGAGCCTCAAAAATCGGCTTAAAATGTGAACTTTAGTGACATTTTCTGTAAAATTAAATAAAATAAAAATGGTAATTCCTATTTCTTGGCATCTGAATAAAACATAGAAACTACAAATTTTAGAGGAATTTTTCAGAGAAAATAGCCGTAATTTCTTACTGAAATATTTGCCTAATCGCACGATCAAATATGGGGAGTTTTTTAATAAAAAATTACTGGTATTTCCTCTGAAAAAAATTCTGACCAGTAGCGACCCCGATTTATGAATATACTGCAAATTTCATGCATTTAGGAATGAAAATGAATTCAGTTTAGGTTAGAAAATAGCAAATTTGGACTTAAGATACAAAAATTGTCAAGAAGACATGTGACCCCCCCCCCCCCCTCCGCCTTCCTCCAAAATAGACATGACCCCCTCTAAATGGAAAGCTGGATCCGCCTCTGGACCAAGCTATCCGATGCACGTTCTCTCTGTAATTCTACACACTCCTTTGCACTCTTGGCTCTGCTCGTCAACCCTCTTCTCTGCACAACCTCAACGATGAGGTTTGTTCCTCATATATTGCTTCATCTTCGATCATCCCTTGAAAAGAATCATCATTATTGAAACTATTTATAATTTGAATAAACAGTATATTTAAAACTACAACATTTACTAACATTACAAATAATAAACTTTTGAAGAATTCTTTTCTTCGTAGATAGAAATCCAGGAATCACAAACTGATTGTAAGTGGCAAAATAACTAAAAAATTTTATACTCCTTTTTCATTAGTAAAACTTTATACGCGGTTTTCTTGAAACGGCATTTTTCAGTGTGCCGTGTAAAGTGGCGTTTAAATCGATCAACCAATCAACTTTTTCTTTTTGGGAATTAAAGATTATTTGTTTAGTGGGCCTGCAGCTTTACACACACATATATATATTGTGGTAGCGTGAGACGCTGTATATATAATTAATAAATTCCATTTATCGTTTGAAACGAAAAAAACTTTATTTTAAATTAACACATTAAAAAAAGAAAACAAAAGTAAAAATGAAAAATTATGATAAGCATCCATGCCGTAAATTTACATGGTCAGCCAAACTCTGATTCTGACGTCCGCTCAAAGTGGAACCTCACTCTCCAGTATTCCAAATCCAACTGATTCAACATTCAACTCCTTCCACCTTCAACTGCCGTCTTTCGTATCTCTCCTCGCATTCCTTCATCTCCGGCAAAACTGGTCTTTTTCCCCTCAGGAAAGAAACGCCATCTAGCCTCCTATGATTGACAGCTATCTTAATCCCATACTTATCCAGTTAGAATTTCCAACTCATACGGGCTAGATCCATTGTATCCAAAAAATGCCATTCCCATTTCTTATCCACCCATTCAGATAACATACCATTCAATACAAAGCATGTATTGCAGCTTGGCTTATCTCAAAGTGAAAATGAAATTCACACTATTGATAGAATTTTTCTCAATAGAGATCAATCTGTCAGATTATTTTCATTCCAGAGAGATTATCCTTTTTCCACAAATAAGGGAGGAGTTGAAACATGTCAACTCATCACAACACCTCCCCCTAAGAAAATATTTCTAGAAGAAATTTGGCATATATATTAATAGAATAAGCTCCTTCAATCAATTTCTAAAGAGGTCAACAAAGCACAAAGGAATTTTGAATAACACATGAAAAATCCCTATAGAAAACAAACACATTCCCATACTCAGTATTTGATAGACCACACTGTCAACAGGATTTACTATAATCCCATAACTACAATACCTAAGTATAATTCCAGGAATAATTTATACTATTGATGCCCTAAGAAACAATTTTGAAATACTTCCCATACATATAATACCAAATACAGATTTCAATTTACATGATTCTAACAAAAAAAAAAAAATAACAACACAATGCCTAAAACAATTCTCTTAAAAACTTGCTTAAAAGCCTAAATTTAGACGCTTCTACAAACAAAAAGAACGCATACTAAATTATGCAATTATTAAATTAATGAAGTTTTACCATTGCGAAAATATTAAGCATTAAATGATAAATAAACACATTACAGATATTACAATAATGAGTACTTCCAAATTTAGAATAAAATTTAATTTAGAGAATTCCCCCGAAAACCAAAATCTATATTACTTCTATCAGAAAATCTTTTCGACAATAATTTTCGACTCACAACTTCATGACCACAATTTTTCTTTTCAAAATCTTGTTTGATTTTAATAAATCGTTCTTTATGATCCGTTTTAAAAGTAGAATGCTCCATTCTTTTTAACTTTGAATTACCATATTCACTTTCTTGGCATTTAGCCCCCCAATTTACTCTATTATTTACCTTCATCCAAGAGTTATTTTTTTTGGCCCTAGTCATAGGTGAACTCAATTTCTTTCTAATTCTATTTCTAATATGTATAAATCCCATACTACCAACAAAATACCTGGGTATATTTACATCATGCTCAGAATTATTTTCCCGAAATTGACCTCCTTTACCTGACCTTTTATCACTGTCCGTTCGAGACGCATCATCATTTAGATCGATCAATTTAGAGCCTTTTTCCAAATTCTTATCAGTCACGTCTCCCGGTGAATTTACCTCTATCTCATTAACAGACTTATTATCCCTTTCACAGATTTCATTCACAACCGTTTTTCTAACAACCCTTTGCTCATGATCGCTAGATAATCTGAGGGATCCCTGCCCATTTAATTCTCTTTGATTCCCCACTTGTTTACACCCTGAATTTTGCTTATCTGTACTTCCAAATTTTAACAAGTTATAAACAGCGGGTGTTATCAGCGGAGGAGAATTCAGTTTTCTCACAACTGCAACCACCACATTCTTTTTAACATACTATTTTTCATCTTCTATCAAAGCAATAGACACAGACATTAATTCCGCTTTTTGTTTATCTCCCAGGGCCGGAATAAGAAAAACCTTTCCCACCTTTTTTGCCCTCCAGTGAACATCGCATCTATCAAAAACAGCAATTTGCGCCCCTGTGTCCTTAATCGCTTTTAACTTCTTACCATTTACGCATAAATCAATCATAGGTAAATCAGTTTCCACACCTTCCGTATTATTTAAACTTTTCCCATCATTTGTAACAATCCAACCTAGATTTCTACTCTCATAATTAGATTTATCTTTTAACCATTCCGCACAATTTTGTTTCACGTGACCTGGTTTTAAACAAAAAAAACATGTAATTTGCCTTTGTTTTTCAAAAGCCTGGTCCTTCTTAAATTTATCATTTTTCACAATATCTTTTCTATTTACAAAGTCCAATTTAGATTTAATTTTATTCTTAATATTAGAATTAAAGTCATCCCCATGAGTTTCTTGAAAAGATTTCTTTTCCCAAGGTTTTCTTTCCAATCTCTCAAATTCCCTTCTAACACGTTCAAACCTATCTGATTTCTCCGCGAGTTTAGAAGCAATCTTCATTTCCTCCCAATCATCCATAAATTTTTCTTTTATCTCAAAAGGGACACGTTTTTTCAATTGTTCCGTGAGCATTAGTTCTTTTAAGGACTCAAAATCCCTCACTTCTAATGACTCTAACCAATTATCTAGATAACCCCTTAACTCGTAAATCAGATCCACCCATAATTCACCAGATTTTCTTTGATGAGTTTCAAATTTTTGTTTTAAGGTGCCTGTACTTAGCCTAAACCTATCTAACAAAACTTTCTTTATATGTTGAAAATCATCAAATTTGTCTGACGGTTGTTTAACTATAATTTCGGCAATGTCAGAAGGTAATAAAGGAATTAATTGACTGACCAAATCTTCCTGAGAAACTTTAGCTTTCTCGGCTTGCCTTTCAAAAATCATAAAGAAAAGAGTTATATCAATTAACTTAGAATCAAAACGCGGAACCAAATCCTTTAAATTTACCTTAGGAGTTCTATGAAAATCTACATTTGATTCATTAGATGAAACACTAACAACATCCGCAGAATTTTGAATACGCAATTTTTCTAATTCAAATTGCTGTTGTTTCTCAAGTTTTTGTAATTCAAGTTGTTGCTGTTTATCGAGTTTATCTGCCTCAAGTTGTTTTTCAAGTTTATCTAACTCAAATTTCCTAAGCTTATCTTTTTCCTCTTGCGCAATCCTATCTAATTCAATTTGCCTCTCTCTTTCTTTACGATCTTTTTCGATTTGTTTTTCCTGCTCTTTCCGCTCCGCCTCCTGTTCAAGAAAATATTGCAATCGAATTTTAGCGAAACTTTCATCATAATCCTCTGCATCTACGATAGCCTGAATTATAGCTTTATTTTTACACGTTTTTGACACACTGGTCTCAAATTCCTCTGCTAATAACAGCAAGACACTTTTATTATATTTTCCTAAATATTCTGCCATATTTTCCCCCAAAATATAATAAATTTCAAAATATCAGATATATTCAATTTACAATAATACAATAAATACAGAAATAGAATTTTCTTCCCTTTACGTATAATAATGTATTCAAAAACGACACAATTTCAATATAGCAAATTCTCATGCAACAGTGACGTCTTTCAAACTGAGTATATCCCCCAAAATAAATTTTATACCCAACAGTACAGTATAACATCAATTTATTTTGAAACATTAATCATAATCATCCACAGTATACCCATAAAATTAAGCTATAACTTTATTACTGTAATAAATAAAATGTATATGAACCAAACTCTTATTTCCAAAAGTTTTATACAAAATTATGATTAAAATACCCTGATTAATAATCTCAATTAATCAATAACAATTTACTATACCCCAAGTAAATTTTAACATATACATAAGTATATAATTTTCTTAACCCAATATTATACCAAACAGATACCAGAAAATCAACAAACATAAAAATTCTAACTAAAAATTTAAGTACCAAATTAATAGCTTCCCTAGAATTCTTAAAATTTTCATAGAGTTTTGTTCCCCAAAATTAAAATTTATACACAAAATTCAATTTAAAACAGACCTCTATAGAAGATTTCATAAAAGAGCTTAACTCCAGATGCAGATATTTCCTCCACACTGATACCAGGCTTCCAAGCACTTTTAAAGATGACACACACAGATGTTTGAAGATTTGAAGACACTAAATGTTGCTGATGATGCACTAAATTGCGCTTAGATCCATATGTAGACAACTCAGATGGTACGCCGCATATCTTCATTCCACTGATATAATTTGAAGCACACACAAATAGCACCAAGTCTATAGCTGACTGTTCATACACCTCACAGCTTTAGTCGATAAAGTTCTTTTACCAGTTCTCTACTTGCTAGAACTCCAAGAAAAAACCACGACTCCAATTATACTTCAAAACTCCACAATTCTGCTTATCCGTTTTCCACTGGCTCTTCATGTGTTTAATCAGGTTAACATAGATCCGTAATCTAATTTACTCTAGATTACATATCCCATTTGCTGCCACCAATTAATTATATATACTACTGCTGTGGTAGCGTGAGACGCTGTATATATAATTAATAAATTCCATTTATCGTTTGAAACGAAAAAAACTTTATTTTAAATTAACACATTAAAAAAAGAAAACAAAAGTAAAAATGAAAAATTATGATAAGCATCCATGCCGTAAATTTACATGGTCAGCCAAACTCTGATTCTGACGTCCGCTCAAAGTGGAACCTCACTCTCCAGTATTCCAAATCCAACTGATTCAACATTCAACTCCTTCCACCTTCAACTGCCGTCTTTCGTATCTCTCCTCGCATTCCTTCATCTCCGGCAAAACTGGTCTTTTTCCCCTCAGGAAAGAAACGCCATCTAGCCTCCTATGATTGACAGCTATCTTAATCCCATACTTATCCAGTTAGAATTTCCAACTCATACGGGCTAGATCCATTGTATCCAAAAAATGCCATTCCCATTTCTTATCCACCCATTCAGATAACATACCATTCAATACAAAGCATGTATTGCAGCTTGGCTTATCTCAAAGTGAAAATGAAATTCACACTATATTGATAGAATTTTTCTCAATAGAGATCAATCTGTCAGATTATTTTCATTCCAGAGAGATTATCCTTTTTCCACAAATAAGGGAGGAGTTGAAACATGTCAACTCATCACAATATATATATGTATAAAATTTAAAGACAAGTTAAAATTGGGGAAAAAAAGAACGAAAAATAACACTTTTAAACAACTACTGTTTTACCAAATTTAGTTCCATTTCACACACACAAAAAAAAAAGACTTTCCTAACCCCTCTCCAAATTCAATATGTTTACTGGAAAAGTTTATTTTGTGTGTTTCAGATGATTTTGGCAATCTTTTCCACTATACGGCACGGTGCAGTAAACCAATATGCAACTGGCAATATCTCCATCCATTTTAATAATTATTGTATAATAAAAATATTTTTTTTTAGTAAAAACTATGAATAATAAGTGGATAAATTCAGTCTTTGTGTTACTTCATGCCCCCCCACCCCCCCAACAAACGATAACTCCCCTTTCACATAAGCATTACATATTACTGTTTTCGTGTGTATGCTTTGTGTCAAACCTTTTCTTACCTACCAGTGACTTAAACTCAGAAACTTCTGAATTTTTGAACTCAGAATTTTCAATAAAAATTATTCTTTTCTTAGTTTATAAAACTTCTAGTTTTGGCAAGCCCCCGGTCGTTGTAACTAACTGCGAAAATGCAGTCGCGTACGTGAACATTATATTTTCTTTTAATTAAAATTATTATAATTTTGGTTTATTATTGTAGTTAGGTTTTTATTTTAGTTTGGAATTATGCAAATTTTATTTAATACGCTTTCTTTATCTTTCCATATTCACCTAATATTTCCGAGAGCACCGGGCCCTCGATTATTCAGTTCTCTTTCTATACTCCGCCTATATTCTATGCTGCTTTGCAGAACTTGCGCTCCTCTGACAATGCTTAAATAGAGCAGTTAACCACGCCTCCAGCTAATTTCCCCCTTGACTGTCGACCTGCTAGCTCACAGTTCTTTTCAGAACCAAAACTAAGATTGTGTTGCTGGCTGTCGTGAAGCGTTAGCATTTTTGCCAATCTCACCGAAGCTAACATAGGGAAGAAAATACGGGCTTCTGATTGGTTGAATAATTTAAACAGCAATTCTTGTTTGTAAATAAATCGTTCTGCATGTGGATGTACGTATTAGGGGCGTATACGTGTATATCATGTTCAAATAATAATAAAAAGAAGAAATGGCAATTTTATTTTTATTATTATTTTTATACAGAACAATTGAGTTTATAAATATCACGTAATTGACGCCATAAAAAGGAAATGTGATTATTGTTAGGGGAACCGTCGGTAGCATAATTAATTTTCTATCTTAATAAATTGTTATATCAGTCTTCATATTTTAATATACATTTTCATCTTTCGATAATGGTAAAAAAAGGTTTGTTCAGCTTACCTGAGAACTGCTTTTGCGCAAAGTAATATCCACAATAATGCACTGATATTTATCCTTTTGATTCATTGAAGTGTCGCTGTATGGGAGTAATAAACAACATTATTAGAAGAAAGAAATATTGCGTGAAGTAAGAAGTAGATCCATTTTTCTTTGAATATAATATTATTATTGTAATTCTTGGCTTTATATACACATTTAAATCGCGTTTTGGAGACTGCATAAAAGTGCTCCAATTTTACATTTTATTTGGGATATTTACAAGGGCGTCTTAACTGTTCGACTACATTTTAGATTCTGAGAGATTGTTATAGAGTTCTAGCGCACGGTATCAGCTGTAGGTTGAAGTACGGAGGTCTGCAGAATTTCTCAGCTGATCAGTTTCGACAGTCTCTGGTCTTATTCACTTTGGCTTGCAGCTGCGTTTATCACTTGAAGTACTTACAGTTAATTGGGATCTGGTTTTTAACATGTTCTAAGTGTTCTTTCGATCGTTCACAACACGTGGAGATTATTAACTGCATAAAAAGGTTTCTCCGTCAATTATTGTGTTTATATAAGTATACAAATCATGCTGAAAATTTAAAAATTAATAGCTGTAAACATCGGTATGATAAATATATATCCCGATATAATGAAAGGATTCTCTCGTATTTTAATTAAATTTTTCGTTATTATTATTATATATTTTTTTAAAGTATCAACTTTTGATGTAATTTTTCAACAAATATCATTATTTCTATAATTATTTAATACTTAATTTTTATGGAGAGGTGGGGAGGTTACGGAAAATGTTGAATTGATTTAATATTACATTAATTAATGATATGAAAACTCTTCCCTTAGAAAACTATAATGTCACCACCTGGAATTCCAGAATTTTTAACTTACCTTAGCAGAAGCATAATCATTAACGTCTTTAATTCTAAATTCCAGAAAATCTTTCTTTTTATCTATTAATAAAGTATGTAAAATCAGAAGGTAATTTATCAAAATCCATCTTCCAAAAGGTTTTCAAACAGAAACTGTTGATTAAACTAACGTAAACTCAAAAATGAACCAAAACGAAATGCTCTTTAAATTATTCAATCAGTCAGATGCCCGTATTTTCTTCCCTATGGATCGGCAAAAATGCGAAACGTTATGGGTTTCGGAACGGAGCACAGTGGGGCGTTTTGATGATCTAGGTGGACAAAATTCATTTTTCCGATTATCTTGGAATTTAACAAGACCGCGTATACTGGTAGCTGAATGTCTCTTTTGTCGAGATCCGTACGAGTTTTGACGAAAAAACCCGATCTGTCGATTCACTACGACCGTAAAGAAGGCAGTTGATTTGAGGCAGTTTCAACAGTTGCATTATTTTTCTGTAAGTTAGAAAGCAAGTCGTGACTTTTCTGTTTTATTTGAAAGCAGGAGTTTACTGGACGTATGTCCCATGTTTGTCACAAGATTTAACCTATTGTTGTTTGAAAATAAGCGCCATCTGGTTTTCAAACTTCATCTTGACTTTTAATACAGTATTAAGCATTATTAAGCAATAAGCATTTTTTTAAATCAAAGTGCCATTCCTAAAGTATTGAAAACTTAAGACAGCTCCTGAGAAAATTTGCGAATCATTAAGTTATATTAACTTGAAGCGTGCGTCTGAGTGTTTAATTCAAATCTTGCAAGTCAATTTTCACCACTTTTAATTATCCGATTGAGCTGAAACTTTTAATACATGTGTAGTTTCAATGACAATACAATATTATAATTTAAAAATAATAATAATATAAGTAATAATATAATAATAATAATAATAATAATAATAATAATAATAATAATATAAATAACTAAATAAGTCAAATATTTATCACTGTTTGGTTATTTTATCACTGATACATTCGAAAACCCAGCAAAACCTAATAAAACTTCAACGCAATAATTTTGTCCACCTAGATCCTCAAAACGCCCCACTGTGCGGCGCGGCGAAATGGAAAAGACAAAATCATTTCTAAAATCGCCAGGAGAATATATTTTTTCCAGGAGAAGATAGACTCTATTCTACACACGTTTTTCTACATGTGGCCCTGGGTTACAGAAATAGGCTTTTGTTTTTATGGTTTTCAGAAAATCGTCCAACGATACTTTCTCTGGTCTTCCTGGTACCTCACAAGCCTTGCATTCCCCACCTTCCATCGGCCATTTTGTCTGTCAACGAAGTGATGAACTATAATTACGATTAGATAATCATTGCGCCACTTGGGTTATATTTAACATAGACTTATATTTAACCCTGATTTAGTTCCACAACTTTCTCCTGTTATACTGTTAAAAGCTTGATATTTTACTAAATTTAAAATTAGTTCAAGCGAAACATTCTGAGAATCTTACATTAATCGTACGGGTTTTTTTTTTTATATACAAAAGGTAGTTAATTTCATTCACAAGTCACAAATTAGATAAGTCTGATGGTAATGAAGATGGTGGCCTTGGAATATAAAGACTTAGATAAAGACTTTTTTTCTAAAGTTTTGTAGAATTTCACAATAACAATATAGAACACTTGAATCAAGTTTTAGAAATTTTAAAATAAAAATAAATCTTCATATATTTACAAAATACACTTACTTAAATGTAAGTATATTTCAGGGGGCCTCCGTGGCCGAGTGGTTAGAACACCATTCCGCTAATCGCTTGAGAGCGTAGGAGTCAGGTCGGCGGGTTCGACTCCCGCCAGCTCCATTGCACACACTTTGTGGAGCTCCTTGATGTAACTTTCTGGTGTTGTAAATTTCATTGTGGCTATCTCGTCCCTGTATATTGACGATGACTTATAAGCGGGCACTTGATGTCAAGCACACAAGTCAGATGTATGTTCTCAATAAACAAACAAACAAAGCATACTTCAGAAGATGAGACTATCACGAAAGCGACGTTTTCCTAGCTCTTCAAAGTTACATTATTAATACCTTCTTACCTACCTAACCAAATTTAACCTTTCTCATGTGCCAGCGTATTAGGTGGGTCGCGATACAATTGGGAAATTTAAAGGCTAATTCTGAAAACTAAACTGATGCTACTTTCTGACATATTCCTGAATCAATGTTTGTTCGTAAACCAATGGTGAATCCAAAAGAGTGGCGATAGTAAAGGGTCTCCAATCTAAGGCAATTTTAATAGTGTCAAAGATGGATACGTTCGTCTTTCTTATTTTTCATTGCAAAACAATTCTAAAATACAAATTTAACCAGAAAAGTTGTAAAAGAATATAAATAATAATAATAATAATAATAATAATAATAATAATAATAATAAATTTAACATTTTACAAAAGATTAGCTAATTCGCCCGGGATAATAACCTTAAACAGAACTCAAGTTTGTATGCATTTTTTTTTTTTTTTTAAGAAACTGCACCAAGGGCCCCAAGAAGGAGATTAATATTCAAAATTGGTGGTAGCTAAGGTCGGAGAATTTTTTTTTTTTTTTTTTTTTTTTTTTTTTTTTTTGTAACAAGTAATGAGCTGGTAGTCATGAGAAGTTGTTAGAAAGAAAAAGCTAGTGAATCGGACGATTTTAAAGGGAACTATAGTAGGGGCTCAAAAGGAGCCAATTGATAGTTTTGAGCAGGACCCTAAGAAGAAAACATCTCAAAATGTCCTTGTACTTAGTGTAGGAAATTTATGGCCTGTTGAGCCCAAAAAACTCGTTAGAATAAACGTATAAACGCTCTCATGAATAAACAAAGCAAGAAAATATTTAACGGTGGCTATATGCTGCACGTGGAAAAATAGAGGTAAGAAAAATTCGCTTACCTGTTATACGTCATTTCTCGTATACGGCTCGTTAATCTGTGATGGTTGCATGGCCAGGGATTTCTCACAAACATACTTTCATTTGAAAGATCCTTTGTTATATAAGTGAAGAACATTTATTTATATTGTGAATTATCCTTTGGATTCGTCCAAGTTAAACTGAACAGTAACAGAGGATTAATAGTTTGTCTGGTTTTAAACGAAGATAAGCACTCCATTTTTTATTTAATATATATTTTTTAAAGTAGCAGTTAAGCTGCGTGTTGATAAGACGGTTACATATTAGATTGTAAAGAATTGAGCCTCTACGTCCAGGTGCACGATGTGTCATTCTACCATTTCCTGTGAGTACACTTAACTGCATACCTTCCCTCGCTATTTTTGCCTTGAAGACTAGCAGACGCCGAATTCTATTGTACTGTGAGCGGAAAGTTCGGACAGTGATGAAGTGGTAAGGCGTTACCCAAAGAGGGGTCTTATGCTTTGATCCTTGCCGAGTTCGTGGGAAAGAGTTCATCTGCGAGAGAAGCGATCTCTGCACACGATTTTTAGGTTTGCGCCCGAAACTTTGCCCTTTGTCTTAGAACGTCCAATGACGGACTTAGTGAAAACGAAACAGAGGGATCTCAAGGCTGCTAAGAGGCTGGAGAGTTTCGAGGGGCCCGCCTCGACAAAGCCCCCGCCCCTAGAAGAAGGTCCCCTGCGAGAATGAAGAAGAGAGAGGACAGTTTTTGGAGAGATCGAAAAGGAGAGTGTTGACTCTCTGGAGAAGGGAAAAGGAAACGTCAGTTTCGAACTCAGCGTGGTGTAAGCGCTAGTGAGGTCCGACCTCTAGAATTGATACAGCAGGTATCCGGTGAAAATCCCAGCGAAGTGAAAAAGCACACCAAGTGCGAGAGTGAGAGTTCTTAGACTCAGAATTAACGAGTATTAGTAGATCTTCCGAAGAGAAGGAACGGACGAGCCTTGGTCCGAATGAACTTTGTTTTGTAGTCACGACTGACTGTAATGTTTAGAGACTTTTGTTTGTTTCAGTTACACTTGGAGTCAAGAGGTCATTAATTTATAAGCGATTGACTCACGAAAAATAATTAAATGCTGTATTGACGTCTTGTATATATTTTTCATTAGAATTAACATTGTTATACAATAAAATTCTATTTTCTAATTTATGCGAGAAATTCTCTGTGCCAACGATCCGATCTCGCTACCACTCACCATCTTTTATCGGGTCGGTATAGAGGAGTTACTACAAGATAATGATCTAACATTTTGTGTGGCGTAAAAGAACACTTGCCACTAAAATAAAATATAAAAATAATGTCTGTTCAAAGTTAGTTACAAACATCTGCTTCGAGTAGTTGCTTATATATAGCGCAATATCAGTCATTAACACAAAGCGAAAAGCATATAGTTCACACCTGCTTGTTAAAATGTTTTTAGACTACTAATTGGATTCAGTCTCATATAATTGGGTGATGTTCTACAAATTCATCTGGGTGATTAAATTCAAGACTTAGCGCTTTAGATTTTCAATTAGTCGAAATTAAGCATAGGGTATAAATTAATCATTAGAATAAAATTTTAAAGAATTGCTTAAAAATGGGTCCTAGGGCCCCAATAAAAATATGAGGGTGGTGGCACAGGGAGAGGAGTCCAAGACTCAACTTTAAAGTTTATATATTGAGAAGGTGACACAATTATGGGGTGAGAAATGCATAGCGCACAAAAAGTTCAATGGGTCCCGGAGCGGGATCCAGGGAACCAGGGTGCTAACTGGAATGTAGAAATGGGGATAACTAAATGAAGAAAAGGCATCAAAAACGAAGATCAGAAAAAAAACCCGGCAAGTTAATAACAATTTAGGGCACAAAAACTTAAAACGGCCTAGGGGTCCGGGGTCTTGATTGAGAAATGTTTTTCTCGTTCATGTAGTTTGATTTGATAGCCTAAGAGGGACAACTCAGATGAAAAAAAAACAAGTCCGTAGAGCATAATGTCCCTCCCGGATTCCTTTATTAAGATACATTAAAAAAAATACAATGCTAAAACACTTGCCCTGCCTAGGGAGAACCACATGCGACCGTTCATGTAGTTGCTGGAAACTGGAAGTCCTAAGAAGTTGTTAGGAAAAAAGCTAGTGAATCGGACGATTTTTAAGGGATCTATAATACGGGGCCCAAAAGACGCTAACTGATAGTTTTGATCAGGGCCCTAAGAGAAAAACATCTTAAAATGTCCTAGTACTTAGCGCTTTAAATCTTCAATTAGTCGAAATTAAGCATAGGGTATAAATGAATCAATAGAATAAAATTAAAGAAATGCTTAAAAAAGGGCCGTGAAAAATGCATGGCGCACAAAAAGTTCAAGGGTCTCCGCACCGGGCCGCAGGGGGCCAGGGTCCTAACTGGAATGTAGAAATGGGGGAATAACTAAATGCAGAAAAGGCCTCAAAAACGAAGAAGATCGGATTAAATGGAGGCAAGTTATTAACAATTTAGTGAACAAAAACTTCAACGGGCCCATTTACCGGGCTCTGGGGAGGCCGGGAGGGGAGTCTTAACTGGAACGTAGAAATGGCCCCAAAAACGAATAAGATCGGATAAAAATGGGGTAAGATATTAACAATTTTGGGCAAAAAATTTCAAGGGGGCCCAGGGGGCCCGGGTCTTAAAACATTAAACATCAGAGCCTCATGTGCATCAAGACCTGCCTTGGATTATCCGCATCCAAATTTTCAGACCTACGTGGGGTAGATTTCGCTAGCCATCGCACACACACCCACAGGCAGACAAACAACTTTCCTTTATTAGTACTATATAGATATTGTTTTACTACGTTTTTGTTCATACAATAATTAAAAATTAGGAACTCTGAAGGTCGTACGTCTGAAGATGGTAATAATTAAGACAGCTATCTATAGTTGTTGCATAAATATTTCTTTAATAAGTTTCAAAGTTTTCTTAATTGAACTACTTTAGAATTATAAAATGGAGCAGCTTCATATGCATTAAACTTTTTTCAAGTACCTGTTACAATTATTTTTGGCGGAGGAAGTGCATTGTCCTCAGAACAGGTAATAGACGACAGTATAATAAGTCTTTGCAATACTTTTCACACATGAATGGCCGAAAAAATCGCCAAATTTAAGGAAATCGATTTTTCTTCATCTTTTTGAAAAACTCAAAAACATCCTCAAGTTTAACATACAAATAATCTCTAATAAATATTGGTGTAAAGTTGAAATGCTTGTTATATTGGAATGTTTCATCTGTTCGGTTGTTTAATTTTGGATGTAAAAAAAAATACTGTTTGAATAGTAACAGGATTCTTTCGAACGGTTATTAGAATGCAAAAGTCGCTATAATGGATGATTGAGCGACATCTGTAAATGTACTGTGGAGTTTATTTTTGTTTAGGGAGATTGTAAATCAATCCTTACGTGTAAATTTGTTTTTTAATTCGCTCAAGTTTGTAATATCGTCCCTCCTTTTGAAGACTCTCTAGTTCCGCACTTGCCGTAAATACATTGGCCAGACACTCTTATTCAGAAGATATGAAATCGAATAGGTTTTTTTTTTTTTTTTAAGTAAAAGCATAAAATTTTTGAGAAACGCTATCAAAGTTAGGGTTTTGAACCGAATTTCGAGGCGAGACAGTTCAATGAAGGACGTTATGAGACAAAAATCGCTTAAAACGCAAGAAGTAATTGATTTATCGAAAAAAAAAAAAAAAAAAAAAAGAAGGAGGTTTCCAAATCAGTTCAACAGTCATGCTTGCCTTTACGTTTAAAAATGAATCCATAAATATGTCGGAGTTTTACAGCAAAATATATATTAGACAGTTTTCGAAAAGATATTTTTCTCATCTCACCAACGAAAAACTTTCGGACACATTTTCTGACTCATTTTTACTTTCTTCAATCTTTCCAAGAAGAAAGCATTGGATTCATGAAAATTTTCGACTACCGGTTTTCGACGGATTTATACGTTTTAGAAGGTCCTGAACACGATTTGACCATTTTTAGAAAATGTCTGTCTGTGACTCTGTCTGTCTGTCTGTCTGTCTGTATGTGACACAAATTTTGTGGGCGCTCTATCTCAAGAACTAATGCATGAAATTTAATAAAACTTTATATTCAGTTAGTCCCTGATGTAAATTTGATTAGTCAATGGTGCTGATTAGTTTTTTGGTGAAAATCGCACAATAGGTGGCGCTGCTATGCTGCATTTTTCACGATTTTCGCAATAGCTCTATCTCAAGAACTAATGCACATATTTTCATCAAACTTCATATTCAGTTAGACCTTGATATAAATAGACGCTGATTACGTTTTGGTGTAGATATCCCAACAGGTGGCGCTGATATACCACATTTTTCACGATTTTTCTCAAGAACTAATGCACGGAATTTCATCAACTTCAGGTTCAGACTCTGTTAGACCTTGACATAAATAGATGCTGATTACCTTTTGGTGTAAATAGCCTAACAGGTGGCGCTGCTGTGCTACTTTGTTTATTATTATCGCGATAACTGTATCTCAAGAACTAATGCACGGATATTCATCAAACTTCAGATTCAGTTAGACGATAACATAAATTGTTTTTGACTAGATTTTGGTCTAAATTTCCCAATAGGTGGAGCTGCTATGCTACATTTTGCAGGATTTACAAGATTTTAGCAATAGTCATACCTTAAGAACTAATGCACGCAGTTTAATAAAACTGTAGATTCAGTTGGAACTTAATATAAATTCTGTGTGATTCATTTTAGTGTATGCAAAACCTGTGTGAGATAGAAGAAAGTTTTGGGATTAGCACATCTGACTAGTTAAATATAAGAGCATGATACTTGCACGCATGATTATAGAAGTGATTTGTAACCGAACAGGTTGTTTTTTTTTCTTTTCCAATAGATGAATACATCGTGAGTTATAAGCGATTTTTATTTCTCAGGACGACAGCATTTTCCCTTTCATTACGCTGCTGTGTCCTGAAATTCAGTTTAAAATGACAAATTTGACAGCCATTTCTGAAAAATCGTCTGCCTTTACCAAAAAACGGGAAAACAATTCGATTGCATAGTTACTTTCTAAGAGCACATGCCAATTTGATACGTTTGAGAAAAGAAATGAATTAAAAAATTCGTCAGAAAGCAACCGAGAACCGCCAGATAGAGGAATTTTATGTAGTGCTGCCATCTATTAATGATAGTCTGTATCATTTTTAAAATTTGGGAAACATTAAAATTACCTTGATTATTATATTTATAGATAAGTAACCTATGACATACGTTTAAGTAAAGGCCCTACCAGTGGCTGAGAGGTTCTGCTCTCAAAGCTGGTAGATGGGAGGTGCTGGGTTCAAACCCCTGTCGCGCTCGTCGACCTAACCGTTCGGAGTTTTCCGTGGTTTTCTTCGAACCTTGCCGTAAATACGGGTTAGGATCCCTTAAAAAGACTCCAACGGAGGGCACTCTCCCTAGGGCCTATATCCCTCGTGTTGATAATTGGTCGTCATAAATCAACCCAACCCAATGTTTAAGTAAAGACTTTTAGTTCTTTTATTAACAAATTTATTAAAACTTGCACAAGTTTACGAATTTTTATTTATTATTAAGCACTAATAAAAAGAATTCTGTTATAAAGGTGGATTAACCTGCCAATTTAATACGTTTCAGAACAGAAAATGAATTAAAAAATTCGTCAGAAAGCAGCCGAGAACCACGAGATAGAGGAATTTTATGTAGTGCTGCCATCTACTAATGATAGTCTGTATCATTTTTTAAATTTGGCAAACATTAAAATTACCTTCATTATTATATTTATACGAAAGTAACTTATGACATGCGTTAAGTAAAGCCTTTTAATTCTTTTATTAACAAATTTATTAAAACTCGCTCAAATTTACGAATGTTTATTTATTATTAAGCACTATTGAAAATAATTCTGTTATAAAGGTGGATTAAAATTATAAGGTTTCAAAAGAACATGAAAGTGGTCCCTTTCAATGGGGAATATAAAAGATTCTTCTTTTAAAAATTTCTTCTTGCATTTTAAATTTATTTTAATCTTCTCTGTACAATATTACATATTATTTAGGTTCATTGAGAATGTTACATCTTTTTAGGCGGAAAGACTTGGCTATTTTTTACTACTTGTTTCACATTTTACCTACTGTAAAAGCCCTTATTTTCGCGAGCCGTAATTTTCGCGAAAATGAAGATATCGATGATTTCGCGAGCTGAAAATTTCGCGAATTTTTTATGAACAGAACCGAAATTTGAAAATCCCGAAACTACATATATACCTACATATATTTTGTTTTTGAAAATGACTCAGAAGAGTCGAAACATGTAAAACAACTAATAAAAGTTATTTTAATTTATATTATAGTTGTTAATTTTACACCTTTAGCATTTAAAAGTAATATACTATTACATGGTGTTATATTTTATTATATTGTTACATATATACCCTTTTACATTTGCATATGACATTTTTAGGCAGAGCTTCTTAGGCTAGTTCCAGAACAACCTGGTGTAGCATTGTTCGACGTTTATAAGGCACATCAAGATCCTCTTTTTCTGCCTGTAGAGGTACTCTAATCATCTTAAATTTCTAGAGGAAAAAGAATTTGTGGACCTGCGAATATCACGACTAAAACGGATTCATGGCTTGGCTTGTGCGCACATTTAACGGTGTTAATAACAGTGATAATTTTGAATAACTTCAAAGAAGCTGGTAGAAATATTGTAAGTAAATGAACTGCATTCTATTAGTTGCACTATTGTTTTTATTCAAGAAATAGTTGTAAGTATTCAAAATATGTTTGTACTTATTTCTTATTTAAGTAACTGTAATCATTAAATTTTGGATAAGTGTCAGGATAAGTCAAGAATAATAATAAAATTCCTGATTTTTATTATTATTTGAGGCGAAAAAATAATATTTCGCGAGGCTTAAATTTTCGCGATTAAGACGGGCTCGCGAAAATCGCGAAAATTAATGCCTCGCGAAAATAAGTGCTTTTACAGTATTTATTCCATCTATGTTTATGTTAAGACTGTTTTCGAATCCGAATTGGCTACTTTCTGATACATTTCTGAAATAATTTTTCGTTCGCAAATACGCAATTAGCAGGTGTTCTTCCGAAACTACGTAATCGAACATTTTTTTTTTCCATTTTTCGCTAAAAGCAAAAAAATCTCTCAAAATATACTATCAAAGTTCGTGCTCTGAACCGAATTTCCGGGCGCGATAGCGTGGGAAAGGGAAAGGTAAAATAAAACTGCAGTTATAGACAACAATAGCTTATAACTCAAGATTCTTTATCGAAAACCAAAAAAAAAAAAAAAAAAAAAAAAGTTTGATTACAAATCACTTTAATTATTATGCCTGTAAGTGTCATGCTTTTGAATTTAAAAATGAGTCAATAAATGTGTCAGAAAGTTTCACGTTGTTGAGCGGGAAATAATATTTGTCTTAAAGTTTTATAAAAGATTAAAATAAAATTGTGACCTCAATTTGCTCATACTTGAAAATTCACTTTCTTTTAGAATATAAATAAAGTTTATTATATTATTAAATATTCATTATATTATTTTCTTAAATGTTTATATGCAATTTTATTTATGTAATATGAATAAATAAATTATACATCAGCAGATATATCGTACCATAGTATTAATTTATGTTCAGTCAGTTTTAATTGGTTCTCTATATTAATTAATTAGGAGTTTTTAAATAATTTTTCTTTGTGTATTGTTAATTGAAAAATGTTCTAGGACAGAACTTAAAAAAATTACATGGATGTCGTAACATTACAAAACTTTAAAATAAAATTGTAACCTCAATTATCTCATACTTGAATAATCCTTTAAATAAAGTTCATTATAACATTATACATTTATTATATATTTTTTATATAATTATATGCAATTTTATTATAATATGAATAAATAAATGACATTTCTGCATAATTATCTTACCGCAGTATTAATTTATGTTCATACATTTTTAATAGCTATTACAAATTATTTAATTAGGAGTTTTTAAATAAACTTTCTTTGTGTATTGTTACTTTATAAATGCCCTATGATATACTTTAAAAAATTACATAAATGTCGTACAGGCCATTGTTGTAATCCTTTACCCTAGTCAATTGATCCTATATTAATGTAAGAGATTCGATCACTTGAATAATCCTTTTCGTTTATAAGATAAATAAAGTTTATTATAACATTATACATTTATTATACATTTTTTTAATACAATTATATGCAATTTTATTTATATAATATGGATAAATAAATGATATTTCTGCAGAATTATCTTACGGTAGCATTAATTTATGTTCTGTGATTTTTAATATCCATTACATATTATTTAATTAGGAGTTTTTAAATAAACTTTTTTTGTGCACTATTACTTTATAAATGCTATATGATAATACTTTACAAAATTAGTACATAAATGTCGTATAGGTCACTTTTATAATATTTAACACTAGTCCTCCAATCTTTTATTAATGTAACAGCGTTGGCGTAGAGTTGTATGGGCGCGTGGGGCTCGAGCCCTACCAATAATATCTAAATTGGATACTTTTTTCCCCCTTTTTAATATATAAAAAAAAGTTTTTTTACTTTCTAGTGTTTTACAGAATTTTTAAATGTTCCTTTTTTTTTATAAGGTTGAGTTGGGTTGGGTTGATTATTGAAGGCCAATTATCTACACCTGGGATATAGGCCCGGGGAGAGTGCCCTTCGCGGGGGTCTTTCTAAGGGAACCTAACCCGTATTTACGCATGGATAAATCCACGGCTCGAAGAAAACCACGAAAACTCCGAACGATTAGGCCGACGGGCGCGATTGGGATCGAACCCAGCACCTCCCGTCTACCAGCTTCGAGAGCAGAACCTCTCAGCCACTGGTGGGGCTTTTTGTTATAGGGATAAACGACATTAGGAAAAAACTTTTTCGTTTTATGTTCTATCTTTTTTAAATTAGATTAAAATGATCAATGTTTGAACTTTTTATATAAAAAAAAAAGAAAAAAAAATCCATATTCCGAAAAAAAAAAAAGGTGTTATTCAAAGTCAGCTTTCGTTGTGATTTTATTATAAACGATTCCTAATATCAGCGAGTATCATTTTAGAAACGTGTCTGTGCATTCGAATTTTTATATTGTCTTAATGTTTTATTTAACTTGTGATTAGTTATCAGAATATACGATTTTGTTTAATTTCTTTAAAAGGGAGTTAAAAAAGCAACATTAAATTGGCAATCGATCTTTTTTACACTCACATACACATTTTTGTGTAAAAAAGAGTTGAGCCCCAGCAATAATTTTCAAAACTGTACGCCTATGTAGTAACAGTGCTTAGTGCTGCCATCTTTTGATTGCCCGGTAATACATATAAATACAATATAAACGAGGCTTCCATTTAGTTATATTTAAATACTATTAGATTTTAAAACATCAATTCTTATTCCTCTCAACAGTAAAATTGAGTATTATTTGTAATTATTTTTCAAGAACGTTTACTTACACTTTTTTTTTTTTTTTTTTTTTTCAAAATAACGAAAGAATTTTAGAAGGCAAAATTTTAACTGTATAATGAGATTTTTTTAATTTTTGTTATTTTATTTGATTAATTACAAAGAAAAATCTTTATCAGTTACAATAACAATTAAGTGATACGTGATACAGTTAAAATGTCTATATATGTACATAATATAGTTCTAATAGCCTAAATAGTTAAAATCCCTATATAATAATCAAACACGCATATATTTTAAAATGAATCTTATTTATTGAGAACGTATCAATATTTTTATAATTATATATATATATATATATATATATATATATAGATAGATAGATAGATAGATAGATAGAATATGATATGATAATGAAAAAATGCACTTTGAAAAGAATGCACTGTTTAAGAAATGCACTTTGTGCAAAAGGAGTGACAAAAAAATTATATACGTAGAAGAGTTTCTAATATAAAATATTTTTACAATTAATGTGGTGTTACAAAATGAATTATTGAAATGAAATGTATGAAATGGAGTTTGTTGCAATTATTGGTGTCTGTTATACTGAGTTTAAGAGATTTTTTTTTCTTCAGAAATGAGCATGCATAAACTGTTTAGTAAACAATTAAATTAGTTCTCTCCCCAAGTATGTGATAATCGCTTTTGGAATTCTTGTTACTTTATTAATCTTAAGGCAGTTCTTATATCGAAACTGATTACTTTCTGACACATTTTTAAATTCATTTTTGTTCGTAAACGCATAAAATCGGCAGGTGCTGTTACTCAGAAACTATGTAATCGAAAAGTGTTTTCATTTTTCGTCAAATGCAGAAGATCTTACAGAAAATACTGTCAAATTCGATGTTTCGAACCAAATTTCTGGACGCGACATCGCGAGAAAGGGGAAAAAAAATTCCGTCCTGATACAATAATCGGTTATAACGCAAAATGCAATTCCTTTATCGAAAAACGACGAAAAAAAACAAAAAAAAAAAAAAAAAAACTGCTTGATTACAAATTACTTCAATAATCATGCGGTAGGTGTTATGCTGTTCGTTTAAAAATAAGTGAGAAAAAGTGCCAAAAAGTTTCATGTTGAGCGGGAAAGAATATTAAAAAAAGTGTTTAAAGAAATAAAGAGAGAAAACTTTAAAGTTTAAAGTTTTATAAAGCCTTAAAACGAAATTGTAACTTCAATTCACTTATACTTGAAAACTGCTTTTCGCTTATAAGATGAATAAAGTTTATTATATTATTATACATTTATTATATATTTTTTAATATATTTATATGCAATTTTATCTATATAATATGAATAAATAAATTACATTTCTGCAGAGTTATATTGCCATAGTATTAATTTATGTTCAGTTATTTTTAATAAATATATATTATTTAATTAGGAATTTTTAAATAAGTTTTCTTTGTGTATTGTTAGTTAATAAATTTTCTATAATATATTTAAAAAAAGAAAATAAAAGTAAATTTATAACATTATAAAGCATTAAAATAAAATTGTAACCTCAATTCGCCCATACTTGAATAATACTTTTGGTTTACAAGATGAGTATGTTATAATATTGTACAATTATTATATATTTTTTTATATATTTATATGCAGTTTTATTTATAAAATATGAATAAATAAGATATATTACTGCACAGCTTATCACAGTATTAATTTATCAATGATTAATCAATTACATATTAATTAATTAGGATTTTTTGAAAAGTTTTGTTTGTGTTACTTAATAAATACTCTATGATACACTAAAAAAAATTACATAAATGTCTTATGGTTTCTTAAGTTTTATAATTTTTCCCCTTGTCCTTCTTGTAACAGTGGTTAGTGCTGCCATCTATTGTTTCTCCTGTAATATATATATAGATAACATATAAACGAAACTTCCACTTAGATTTTTTAATTATTATTAGATTTTAAAACATTAATTTTTATTCCTCTTATTAGTTAAAAACAGTATCATTTGTAACTTTTTCATAAAACGTTTATTAAAACTTATTATAAAATAATGAAAGATACGTTTTAGTATGAAAAGTTTTAACTGTATAGCAGAATTTAAATTTTTGTTTTTATTTTACTTGATTAATAAAAAGAAAAAAAAAATCATTCTCAAAATGTCTGTGCGTATAAATAATATAGCTGTAATAGTGTGTGAAGAGGCTACTTCACTAAGACGAAAACAACCGCTCGCTAATGTTTATCCTATGAAGGAAATATTTTACGATACCTCGTTGATATTTCAATATTTTTAAATGATTATTTTTTCTTTTTTTGCATTGGATAGCTGAGATCAATCTATGCAAGCCCGTTTTTATTTTTTCGATTTTGGTTGCAGTTTTTTTATTGAGTATACTTTCACTTTCGAAACCTGCTCTGAAAGTGAAAATATCTTAATAATAAAAACTTGTGATCAAAATCGAAAAAGTATATAAAGACCTGCATAGAGATTAAACTCAGCTATCCAATACATAAAAAAAAAAGATAATAATAATTTTTTTTTTTAAATATTGATATGCGAACGAGATATCGTAAAATCCCCCCCCCCCCCCACACCCATAGGATTAACATTAGCGAGAGGATGTTTTCGACTGAGTGAAATAGCTCATGAAATGAGTGACAAAAAATTATACTCCCAAGAATTTCTAATATAAAATATTTATACAATTAATGTGGTAATAAAAAAAGGAAGTAATGAAATGAAATGTATGAAATAAAATTTGTTGCAATTATTGGTGTTTATTATACCGTGTCTGAGTTTAAGAGACGTGTTTTAGAAATGAACATGCATAAACTGCTTAATAAATAATTAAATTTAAAAATGCAATAATAATACATAATACAGTTTTTCCCGCAGACCATTATTTAACCGAATTCTCTTGTGTGACCCTGTAAATTAATGATAGTTGCTTTACACTCCATACTCTACATAAAACATATTTTACTGCACCCGAGAAATTCATATCAATTTCTTTATGTTTGTAACAGTATAACATCATTAAAATCGACCTCAAACGATTTATCCTCATAGACCATATAGCCCCACCAGTGGCTGAGAGGTTCTGCTAACAAAGCTGGTAGACGGGGAGGTGCTGTATTCAAACCCCTGTCGCGCTCGTCGACCTAGCCGTTCGGAGTTTTCCGTGGTTTTCTTCGAACCTTGCCGTAAATACGGGTTAGGATCCCTTAGAAAGACCCCTATGGAGGGCACTCCCCCAGGGCCTATATCCCTCGTGTTGATAATCGGCCGTCATAAAATCAACAAACCAACCAACCTCATAGACCATAATATAACGGAATTCTTTTGAGTACCCATGTAAATGAACTGTAAGTGCTAATTTGAATTCTTTGTAGACTATAGATGGTAATTGCCAAAGTTGTGTTTTCGAATATTTTATGCATTTTCAAGCATTAATGCGTAACTGAACTATATTTTAGCATAATATATAGTATATAAACAAATCGATAGACTATATAAGATTCACAAAGGAATTTGAATTCTTTTTAGACTATAGATGGTAATTGCCGAAATTATGTTTTCAAATGCTTTATGCATTTTCAAGCATTAATGCGTTTGCGCAAGCATTAATGCGTAACTGAACTATATTTTAGTATAATATATAGTACATAAACAAATCGATAGCTATATAGAAATTCACAAAGGAATTGAATTCTTTTTCGATTGTAGATGTTAATTGCCTAAATTGTGTTTTCAAATGTTTTATACATTTTTAAATTTGTTTACCTTAATAACATCTTTCACCTTATTAAACGGATGAAGTTTTGTTACAGTAATTATAAATGTGTTGGGAAGTGTTATAACATATGCTTGAAACATGATTTTTTTTTCTTGTTAAATTAATTTTTGTTCGCAAACGCATGAAATTGGCACGTGTTCTTATTCAGAAACTATGTAATTGAAAAGTTTCCTTTTTCCATTTTTCGTTAAAGGCAGAAGATCTTATAGAAAATGCTGTCAAACATGGTGTTTTTAACCGAATTTCCAGGATTACATTTTTCTGATTGTGGGAGGCTATCTCAAAAGCATTTTACGGGAAAAGAGCTGAAAAACTTATTAACACTTGCAATAAAAAAACATCCAAGCATTAATGATTTTAAAGCAAAGTATCTTATAAGAGGGATTTTTGGTTTAAAGGAATCTAGAAAATAAAACCTTCTAAGGGGTCACGTTGTACAACCCTGATCTATATGACTTGTTCAATAATGATTCGTCTTACGAAAAATATTGTTGGCAATGAAATTATGTATTGCCGATAGAGATTCTGTAATGAGTGAAACGACAGTTACTGACAACTATACATTTTAGGTATAGATATAAAAATTATCTAAGTTTTTTTTACATATATATTAAAATATAATGAAAAAATAAATTATACTCCTGCTGACATAATAAAAACAAAACTTCAAAATATTTTTATTATTTTTTATTTTTATTATTATTATTTTTTTAAATAGAAAATTGTGAAATTCCTAAAGCAAATTGTTGATATCTTTAAAATAAACAATTTTGAATCTGGAAATCGGCGTTAAAAATTTAAACAAACATGGAAATATTATGTACGATGTTGTCTTAAAAACTCTATTTTAGTCCTAATGTAAAGTCTATGATAGTGCTGCAGTCGATACTCCGAGGCGTCGAAAGAAGCTCTTGTCGAATCAGAAGTATCTAACTGGAAATCTAATCTCATAATTGTGACTATTATTTACGTTAAAGGATCTTCAAAAATGCAAATATTGCGGTATTATTATCGACGTTTACAAGTTCTCAGTGGAAATTAGGTGAAACATTTACACTTTTAACATTATATTTAAAGCAACTAAGTCAATTACGCAGGATTAAAGTTTTGAACTGTTAATTTTAAATTAATTTTAAATCGTACGAAAACAGACTAAAATGCGGTTAGTTTTTTAAACACAACTCAAACACCTTCTTTCTGGATTTTAGATTCGCGAATTTAATCTTCATAGAAATCGATTTCTGTTAAAATATTTATTGATTATTATTCATTTTTTTTCCAAAAATAAATGTAATTTTTTATTAATTTTTGAAAATATGTTTTGTAATATATAGTATTTTTTTATATCAGAAATCAGTTTCTAGAAGCTTTAAATGTGCGAGTCCAAAATTGCAGGTCATTCCGTAGTTTTTGAGTTATGCTTAAAAAACTTTCCCCATTGTAATCTGTTTTGCAACGATTAAAAATGAAATCAACATTATGAATTGCAAACTTTAAACCTGCGTAATTCCTAATTTACTTTATCCTAAGGTATAATTTACCAACGAATCCAAATTTGATGCCATAATTAGGTGTAAATATTAAAAAATTTCAAATTTGGTACAATTTCTATATGTATACGACTCCCTAAGGGAGTTTTAAGTATAGCATTTATTAGTAGACGTCATGACTAATCGATTGGTATCAGTTAAGTTTTTGTACTAATATTTGTGACAGAGATATATAATATATAGTGTTCTCTCTCTCTCTCTTTTTTTAAATTTAAATTTTTATTTTAGCCACTTGTACATTTATGTACATTTATAAGAATAAATGAAGCAATTTTAAAATAAACGAAACACTTCAAAAGTAAATGTATTTCAAATAATATTTAACAGGGGATTATTTAAAAATATACCGTTTTGATTCCAGTTTCAGCTAAATACGTCATCAGTAATTGCATAGCTCCCAACCTTCCCGTTTTTTGAACACAGCTTTTTCCAAAGAGAAAATTCTCTTTATCTAATAACATAAACTCTGCGATAAAATAAAACTAAGAATGCTTTCTTAAAATAGTGGTGTTTATAAAAAGTAGGAATTGGACACTATTAGTTGACAGTCAAAATATCTGAAATGTTGACCAAAATATCAGCAGTTTTGGGTGAGTAATAACAGAGAGTGATGGCTATAGTGTTGCATTATTACATGTACTTGGGCCAATACTATGAAAAAACTAAAACACTAAAACGTAAAATTTAAAAGTCAGATGTGATGAAGGTCGTACGTTCCCTCAACATTAAATCACAATTGTACCCTTTAGCATTTTATACATACAATACTCAAAATAGGTAAGAAAAATCTGCTTGCCTTTAATAGCATATCCAATCGCTTCTCGATCACACAAGGGTAGAGCTGAAACTAGTATAATGGATTTTATTTAAATAGTGTCTTGAATGGTTGATAAATCATCAGAAGCTACACTGAGGATTACTATCTATTTTAATGATATAATATTAAGTAAATTGTTATGTGATACAAGAATTCTTGGTTAAATAATTATAAGGTAAATAAAATAAATTTGGTGTAGGAATTCACAGAGGGCATGTGTTTATAGGAGCGAATTTTACACTTATAAAATAAAATAATAAGACCAAGTTAATTTAGGTTTTCATAGCATGACAGCCATGCCCATCTGAAGGGTTTTCAAAAGTTAATGAAAAGTCTTCGTTAGAGTGTTCAAAAGTCTTATTACAAAGGAAAAAGCTGAATTAGAAATTTTATTGTCTCTTTGCTAATTTGGGTTCACTTCTGCAGAGTTCCGTGGTGTCTTCATCTAGCGGGTTTTTGTCGTATTAGAATAATAGTCAGTTCGTGGATTAACACACACACAGTCTTTAAGAATTTTGAAAGAGTTCTTGTATCGTCATGCTGACAAGTAGTATCACCTGTTGACGCGAACATAGATCACAAACTGTTCGCGAAAGATGAAAGATTTTATATACGCTATTTCCTACAAGTTGAAATAGCATATAATACATGATAAATTATTTTATAGAAGGCAGATATTTCTGAATAAATTATTTAAATATACAAGCGAATATTATTCTATCATTATCAGCTTTTTGAAGTTATAGAGAAACTTCGGATATTACGGAATACTAAATTTAGGACACTATAACATCCCGATATTGTTTACAACCCGAAAACCGAATACGACTATAAATTTTAACTATTTGCGAATAGTTTTTATAGACAAAAATTATTTTACGAAATCTCATCACTTGTAAAAAAATAATAATAGTAAACGTATTTTGAGGGTATTGTGAGATAGTCAGGAAATATGGAATAGGGGGTTAAAAATGAAGAAAACGAACAAAATTTAGCATAAAACAGATGTAATGGTATCAAGAGAGCATGATCAAAATACAGTGTCTATAGGTATAATCAGCCAATATACTTCAGTTCATACTTTAGATTTCCACAAATCACAAATATAAGGATCTATCTTTGCGCCACTATAATGATGGGAATATTATGAAATATTGGTATATTCTGTATAACCCGAAGTGCCGGTTTGAGGGTGTATGTTTATTGGTGTGAATGGCGAGCTAAAAAACGAGTATCACATAAAAAATTGTTAGTATTTCGGTGTATATTATGCATAATTTCAATGCAAAAATATTATTTCTAATAATGTATGAAAAAATATTGAGAAAAATACCTCATGAAACTTTCCAAAGACGAAAAACAAATATTTATTCACACAATGTGCCCTGTCTCCGACAAACTGCGCGTTCTGGGGTGAATTCTGGAAATGTTTTTAAGTAGTTCATGATATTGCCGCTTGGTAACAGTACTTTATCAAACAAAAGCCTTGATATTCTATATCATTTGACTATTCCATCATATCTGAAGTTCTTCTAAATGAAAATCGAATGCAGCATTTAAATTTTATTATATTAATAAGACTATGGAAATTCGTGAAAATAATACACACAAAAATACTTTTAAATAAAACGAGAAAAAAAAATAATTACCTGCCAACAATCACAGCGTAAAACAGATGAGAAAATGTTTAAAAAAAAATGCAATTTCTTTCTCTGAACTGTAATAACAATTCCGAAATCGGTATATTCGTAAAAAAAAAAAAAAAAAAAAAAAAAAAAAAAAAAAAAAATCAGAAATGTTTAATTATGTAACAAACATTACGGGGAAAAGCTATAGAAATAGAAAATTCCATTTTCTTAAATGAGAAAATATTTCTATCTTGCTACACACAAAACTAATATTAAAAAATAACGATGCTTATGGATTGTAATTTCGCAAAAAAATGAATATTTAATAAAGAACAACATTTTAAAAGTAAACATTTGCGGTTCTTAATTGAAATTTTCTTTTGGTACGATAGAAATATTTATAAATATTCTAATCTTCCCTCTATTACAAAATTGCAGTTCCGTAGTTTAACATTTTTATTTCTTTTCGAAATGCATTTGGAAGAATGAAATAGGATGCTTTACATTAAAATGAACCTTTTCACTAATAAATTTATTATAAATAATGAATTCAGCGGCACTATTAATTAAAAATATTTATCTATATATATATACAGAGTGTCCGAAAAAGATTGAAATACGCTTTAATATT
Organism: Maratus michaelseni; assembly: GCA_963931845.1. Lineage (NCBI taxonomy): Eukaryota > Metazoa > Arthropoda > Arachnida > Araneae > Salticidae > Maratus > Maratus michaelseni. Next base: position 183,812,528 of record OZ007595.1, read on the forward strand.
TTACCTGTTGGAGATACATAAACAATCTAATTTTCAAAAGTGTGCAAAATAAAGCATGAATTAAGATTATGTTGTAGTAAAAATCCTACCTTAATCTTCTAAGAGCAGGGTGGAAAAATCTAGGCGTCATTAGTCCAATTCCCACCTCCAAATTTTAGTATTCTTCTCCTAATAAGAATACTGATAAAATTTAGGCGAAGTATACTAATAAAATTTAACGAAGAATACTTATAAAATTTAGTGGTGGGAATCAGCCCATTGGCGCTTATATTTTTGCACCCCTGTCTAAGAGTTACATTTTTTAATGTTTTATAGGGTCTCGAGGTCCAATAACTTATGTTTAGAAATTAATTTTCTATGCTCTGACAAATAAAACAGAAAAAAAAAATCCATTCTTCTACGACCAAATTTCACCGAGTTTTGGTACACTGAATTTTTTGAAATTTCGGAGCTTTTCAGCTCTTTAAAAATCCCCTTTCTTTTTTTAGTGCCTTGCCAAAACTCACAGAGTTGAATTTTATGAATTTTTGGAGCTTTCTGGCACTAAACAGCGAACAGACTATTTTTGAGTACAGCAAAGTTTCAAAATTTCATGAAATTAAAAGTATCATAACTCGGTGAGTTTAATCATATAAAGATGGAACTTTTACTTTTTACTTGTAGGGGAAGATCGGGTTGCCTCGGACACTTGGATAAATTGCAAATAAGAAACAAATGAATAAAATTTCTGTGTTTATTTTATACTTTAAAAAAATTACGAACTTCTTTAATAATTTTAATTAAACATTGCTAATACTATCGAATTATTTCACGAAATATGCTGAAAATAGTTTGGCCTTATTTTTTTGGCGTCACAAGAAACGGCCAGTAGCCCCGGACATATTAATCAATGGTGTCCCAACTGTTTTTTGGCCTTATAAACATCACAATTATAATAAAAATCAGATGCATCTATATAAACACAATCTTAATGTCTAATAATGATCATCTAAAATAAGATCTAATTAATCTTTCTTAATAACCTGCAATAAAGTTTGACAGGAGTAACGAAAATTTATTGACGAAAACAAAACACTCACTCACGACTAACTTACTCGGCGGCCACGCCGCAATTAAACTGTGTTCATTTCGACTCTAGAGCGCATTCATTTACAATAATTCTTTATTTACGCAACACTTCGAATTTCTTAGAAATTGAAATGTCCGCGGTTACCCGCCGGCCTTCCGTGGCTACCCGACTTTCCCCTACGTATATTTCCAGCAGAATTATCATTGCAGAAAACTGATTTGATTATTTTTATTTTTTTTTCGAAATCACTTTACTCACTTTCGGGCCCAAGTCAGTGGAAGTCAAAGTCCGCTTGTGCGGCATCAAGCACTGATCCTATACAGTAAAAGGATGTACAGAAAACGACGTATTTTTTGAAAAAAATCTTTCAGCAAATATTTAAAAAATATGCTTACTTTTTTAGGGTTTCGTTCATCTCACGAAACCCTATTGCTCCCGCTCCGTTGTCTGTCTGTCACAGAGCCATTCTAGAAAACTGTGTAACTTACAGAGTTGAAATTTTGTGTATTAATCAGAATATCAGCTGCGAAGAGCTGAAAATATTAAAATTTGAAAAATTCGTATTATTTTAATAAATAGAGATAAAAAACCAAAATTCTAACAGCTTTTTTTTTTTTTATTAAATTTGAACATTTTTCCTTATAGCAGATGCCAAAAATTAAAAATCCATGATGAAATTCTATCTACAATAATTAATTTTCTATCAGACGATTTCCACGTGGAAAATAAAAATGAAATAAAAAATTTCACCAATTGAAAAAAAAAAAGATTAATATGAAATAAAAATGATTGACGTCATAGTGGTAATAAAACAGAAAGATTTCTCAATAATACAAGGAGTATGAGTATGTGTGCATGTACACAAAGCAGATTAATTACACGTCATTAGAGAATTAAAAAGAAAATCTGACGTCATATCGCAAGTTTAACGGATTTTTCAAATGTTTCAGTATAATACAAAGCGAGTATGAATATGAGTAATAGAGAATAGTAAATATATGAGTTTGAGGAACGTATTGAATTATGATAACAACCCGATTATGGAAATATTCGCATATTTTAACATTTTGAAGGTGTACAATATGTTTAATTTTGAAATTAATTTTTTTTTAAATATCGCAATTAGTCCACATGACAGATATTATTATGATAGAATATAATAGTTGGCTTCACCCGCTATCGGGCCGGTTCAGATATTCTAAAAACCGAGAAAAATAGACAGTTTTTTTTTTTTTAAGAAAATGAAATTTATTTGGATTTTTTAAAGAAAGGATAAAGTGTTTTGAAAGGAATATTAAACGAAACCCTTTGTGCGAACTTGGATCACACTTACCCACTTTTTTTATTCTAATGCTTTCAAATTTCCGATTTTTATAAAATATTTTCATTTTATTATTGAAAGAGTGTGTTTTGTTTTGATAATATAGCGATGATGAACTTTTTCGTGTGTATATCAAAAATTTACAAACAATATCTGTAAGCATGGTAACGTGCTTATCTAATACATGATATTGCAAAGCATGCTGCTTATATGAAACACTGGTTAATAGAATCAGTCGCTTTAAAGCAGGAACACAAATCAAAATGTGGTGTTTTCTGAGTATTGCAATCAACTATTAATTTAAGAACATTTCGTTTCGGAAATATGATTCATTTATGTGACACGTACTGTAACAAGAAAACAATATATGCATTTTTATTTTGGTACTTTTTAACTTATTATTAATACAGCATTTAACTTGCAATATTCTAAGTTACTTAAATAAAGTACTAATAATTTGTAAAAAATATTTTTGTTGTACGTTCGTGGAAAATCTTTATATCTGTCTCATATTTGTTATTTTTGGTAATATACATCGCAAAATTAGGCCCACATCATTTTATTACAGTGATGGTTTCATGAAATTTTTTTGAAGAAGTAAACCCTTTTAAATAAATACATAAAGGCAAAATAGTTACATATTGTAAACACTGCGTAGTGTAAAAAAAAAATAATAAAACAAATTAATATGTTAATTGATTTAAAATAATTGCATTATTTGTGATAGTCTGTACGTGTTTAAACAAAATTTTATTTATTATATCAAAATGAAAAATTTAAAAATGAGAACTGATGTATGCAATAATCATTGTCTTACGTACCAGCTCGGACACATGTGCCATGGATTCGTCAAAACTGAGATAGTAGGTCATTTTAATTGGACAATATCTGTCTTAAGCATTAAAAAAAATATTCCATACAATATGGGTTAAGTGGGCGTCTTCCTCGATGGAGTCACGGCACACTGAATACTAGGCCTACGTGCTGACACAAAAATGGCGGTTGTCGTAGGCGGATTTTTATTTCAGCGTTTGTACGGTCCTTTGAATTTAGATACCAATATTTTCTTTTTAATTTTCTCCTATTTATTTTTATGAGATTAAATAAGTCAAAGAAAACTTTAAGAAAATACTGGTGTCTAAATTCAGGGGACCGTACGCGAGATTCTAAAAGATAGTCACGTTTTAGCATTATTAGCTTGAACTCCGCTCTCATTCGCTGTTATCAGTCATGTGCCATAGACGCTGTTGGTGCTTGGCGTTGTAGGTTTGGCGCACTCCAATATGTCTTGGAAATTTTCGAAATTGAACAGTTTACAAATATAGTTTCAGTTTCGTTTTAATGACGGCCTGATATGTAGATAAAGTAAAAAAAAAAAAAAATCAATGTTTGAATGCTACATTCAAACTTTTCTCTCTTAAAGGTAAGTAATTAAAAAACATGTCTAATAATAAATATTAATTAGTATGGCCACTATTCATACTGTTTATTATTATCCCACAGCAAATAACTACATATTATTTAAACAGCTTTTTTTTTATTTATTTTTATTTTTATTTTTTTTCTGCATTTCGTTCAAATGTAGACTTAAAATAGGAAATTTTATAAAATGACTTTATATAAAAAATTTTAATACATTATTTTATTTTAATAAATTTAATGTTAAATCATGCTTCTGTTTTTTTCATAGAAATTAATCTAATTTAAGACAACATAGAAGTTAATCTAATTAACCTACTAAAAGTTAATAAGTATCATTAGAAAGGACTTTTTCTAGACTGTAATAAAAATAAGTAAGATAGTATAAAAATAAATTAAATATTATAAATTCCCGTTAAATATCAGTGTAAATAGTAAAAAATAAATATTACTTGATGAAAATGAATTTAATTTTATTATTATTATAAAAATTATTTAAAAACTATATATATAATTAAAATTATTTAAAAAAATTGCTATTGGGGGGGGGGGGGGGAAGGAATGAAAATTATCTACTGTCAACACCAGAAAAATGGTAAAAAAATTCTGTAAGAAAAAAACAATAAAGTTTTTTAAATTATTACCTAATTTTATCAAGTTTGGATAAAAATGGGGAAGGGACAAGCGTCCCTCCCCCAAATTAATTAGGAAATAATTATCATGTACTTTTATTTTAAAGAAAGGCATTGTAGCTAAAAACCTATAAGGTTCTCTCCCCCATAAAATAAGTATAAAAGTAAAAAAGCTTTTTCTTAAACATTTGTTTATAAGCATTGAATGTTTATTGTAAAAATCCCGCCTAATTTCATGACTGCAAATCATGTTCCAAATAAATTCTATTACAATGTGTTAATTTTATGTGGGCCCCGATTATGGAAAATTCACCGCTTGTATTTATGCTTGGTAGAAAGCGCGAACTAGTGAATTTATTAAAATTTATAATTTTTGCTCTGTTTCTTGTTTTAGCATATGGTAACAGGAAAGAGAAAAAGGATTATTTAAATCATCTATTCAGGACTTCTAAATAGTTTTCACAACGTATGATCATAATTTAATTAATTTTTAAAGTATTAATTGATAAAAGCATATATATTTTATATATATTTTTTACTTTTTAGTGTTTAAATATTTCATTGGTGCATTTTCACAGCCAATTGACATATTTTAGAGAACATGGTTTTGCATATAACCTTAACCTCCATTGTTGTTGCAACTTCTTTACATTTGAAACTATAAATAATATCTGCCAATTTACCAGCTTTGCCCTGCTCACGTTAAAATGCCTTAAGATTAATTTATAATTACGTTCTAAAAATATTAAAATGTTGTATTGTCATCGGAAACACACGTGTGTACATTATTTTTATAATTCCAGCCTATCAGGAAGTGTATGAAAAATCAATTTCTAAATTCCATCTTAAGATACATGAACCAAACTAAATTAAATAAAAGAATCTAAAACCTATTGCAATCATGCAATAACCAGAAAACCATGTTCAATCACAATTACACGCACCTTTTGATATTTGTATTCTATATTCTTTTTTTTTTAATTCTTACCTTATTGAAAGATTTATAAAGGGACAGAGCATATCTTAACTCTGCACACTGCTGCGTACGTTTATGCCTATTACAGTTATTTGTAAAATACAGCCTTTATAAAAATACCAATAGGCGTAGAGCTATATGGGTTCGTGGGCTCTAGCCCCACCAATAACTGCTGAAATGAACTCCTCTTTTTTCTTTTTTCCTTTTAATATAAAAAAGTTTAGTTTTTTTTCTTTCTTTTTTAATTTTAGTATTTTGAGTAACTTTAGTATTTAGAATTTTTGAATGTTCCTTTTTTTCCCTATTTTTCTTTTGTTATAAGGATAAACGGCATTAGGAAAACTTTTTTACTTTATGCTTTTTTTTAAATTAAAATAAAATGCTCAAGTTTCAATTTTTATCTAAAAAAAAAAAAAAAAAAAAAAAAAAAAAAAAAAAAAAAAAAAAAAAAAAATCCGTATATCGAAAAAAAGACGTTATTCAGAGTTAACTTTTATTGTCATTTTATTATAATCGATTCGCCAATATCAGCGAGTATCATTTTATAAACGGGCCTGTAAATTCGAATTTTACGTAGATATCGTAAGAAATACTACCTATTGCATTCTCCCCTAAGTTGGAATTTCTGAAAACTTTTTTGCAGATCTACACCGATCATGACTCCTCCTAGAACCCAAAACCACCCCCAGTTCAAAATTTTATCTATCTATATCACTTTTTTATGGACACGATAACTTCCATAATACTGCACAAATCTCTTCCAAACTGATACATGAAATCAAACGGCAAAAAATCTCGGTCAAGTTCGTTAATGGGCAAAATCAAACCAGGGGGGTAGGTTGGGGGGGGGGGGGGGGGAATGGAGGAGCTTTTGGTGAAAACAGAAAAAAACCTAATTTCTTACTTATGATACGTATCGAATCCGTTTAAAGTCATTATGACTTCAAAGTAAAGGGCAGAAAATTTATGTATGACAGATTTTTCATATCATTAAAAATGCTCTCAAGGGGGGGGGGGGGGATGAGTTCAAGAAGAAAAAAATTCATAACTTCACAAGTGTCAATTCACAAGATATGAAATCCGCTTAAAATTATTATAAATCTCCTTAATATTACCTACAGCTTTTATATTTACAATTTTTTTTATAGGACCAATTCTTACAGCAAATAATAATAATAAATAAAAAATCCTGCTGGCTCCGCCCACAGGAACACATATATTTTGAAGTGGGCGGTTCAAACTGCTGCATCATGGCAAAAAGGCCTTTCTTCTGCAATTCCCAATTAACAGGCGCCCCATGGTCTGCGTCTTCTAAATCTACCTGTGCGTATAGGCCGAGCCGTCAAGGATTTTTTATATTGTCTTATTGTTTTGTTTAACTTGTGATTATTTATCAATATAAGATTATGTTTAATTTCTTTAAAAAGGAGTTAAAAAAGGCAACATTAAATTGGCAATCTATCTTTTACACATATTTGCGTAAAAATGAGTAAGCCCCACCAATAGTTTTCAAAACTGTGCGTGTATGCGAAATACCATCAGATTTATAAGAACATCTGAGATATTATGGGATGGCTTAGAGCATTATTTATTTGAAGTAGATTAGTAAAAATTAGTATGAGGCTTTAATGGATTACACCTGTATAAATACTATGTTTTTAAATCCCATTATATATATATATATATATATATATATATAATAAACTTATTATAAAATACAGCGTAGCATAAATAAGAAACAAATCAACTTGTAAGGGATCGACTACTCTCGTCACGTGAGTAGGCGAGCGATGTTTGAATGAGATCGTAATTTTTCGTCCAATAACCGGCCATGTGCGTATAAGTTTTATCAATGCTCTCTTTCTCTAACATTCGACGGATGTCTGAATCTCGGAAATTGTGAGTCGCTGTGTTCTTTCAGTTATACAAATTTTTGGTAGCTGGTCAATCGATACCGTGGAGTATATAAGCAGTGAATTTTCGTTTCAGAACAGAGCTCAGAGGAGCTGGGGAGAGCAGACTTAGCTTGGGAGACTTAAGCTGTTATCACACGGACGACCATACGATATGAAGTATATGCTATTGCCTCTCGAGCTACACTTTCACGCTGCAACTAGGGTTATTTTCCCTACTGAAAGTTATCTGCTAATGTAAGGAGAGGGCGTAACATTTGGCGAGTAATTGCAGCAGGTGTTTTAATATTTAGTGTAGAGTTCGACTGATACACAGGAAGCATTATCGCGTACTAACATTTTATATATTGCAGTTTCTTTTCGTGTCTGTTCTATATATATAATATTGTGATCATTTTACTAAAATTTCAAGATTATAAAAACAATACTCGCACTAATATAACATTAAAATTCTAAATTATAGAGTCCATATCTTCACTTTACGTCTTTCATTGCCTGTAAATGTTAAGAATTCTGAACAATTTGTATTAAGTGATTTAGAAAAAAATAGTATATTAAAACTAGTTTTTTGTCACATGTATTGGAACCGCACAATATCACTAAGCCGAAATCTGTAACGCAAAGAAAGATGTTAAATTAAGTTTTAGTTATTTTGCCAAAATCGCTATTATGACATTTTTAGTTAATATATTTTACATATTTTAAATGTAATTCGTGTTACATATTGAATGTAATATAAAAATGAAATACGTAATAGAATTTAGATATAGTTCCCACTCTTTTGCAGTTTTTTCTACCTTGGTTTTGATGATTTTAATCATTTTTCGAAAGTTTAAATTAATTTGATATTTTTTATTTCAAAAACACAATCCTTTTTTTCATATATATTGTGTACAGTCCTGGTGGGGCGGGGAGTTATACCCTCTACTAACTCTGAAAATCATTATAAAAATGTCACAAGTAACAATAGATTAGTAATAACATATAATGATAATGCTGTACATGAATTTTACTGCGGGGGGGGGATGAAGTTACTCATAGCAATTACAAAACATATTCTAAAACTTTTAGTACTAAACACTAATTTCGACATCATATTTTTCGGTAAATTTTACCTTCGTGTATCAAACTGAAAGTCACTCGTTAAAGTAGTTTAGAAATTACGCAGATTTTATGTTTGTACCTCCTAATGTTAAATAAATGTTCGATCGTCACAAAACAGATTACAAGACAAGTGCTTTTTAAGCATAACTTAAAATTATTTGGCGCAATGAGTTTTAATTTTGGGTTTGCATATTTGAAAATTCTAGAAATCTATTTCTGTTAGGAAAGTTTTACGTTAGAATTCATTTTTGTTTTCGAAAATATATAAATTTGAATTCTTTTTTTGTTTTTAAGGGAAGCAAAATATTTTAACTGGAGGGTTGTTTTTTTTTTTGGGGGGGGGGTTATATGCGTTATTTATTATTAATACAAAATAAAAAAAGGGCACATTTTACTTAACAAATTGAAACACATATAAAGGTTTAAAATTTATACACCGCTAGAGGGGGGAAACAAAACTTTACGCTGGTTGAAATTTAATAATTAAAAAGCTAGATTGGTACTGCATGCAACCTCTACAGGTCATCGCATGTATTATCTGCTGAAGCAGATTATTTTGATTGTTAGACTTTCACTTGGGACATTGTGACTGCCCAGCCGCTGCCCTATCGTACGTCTAAACATGCTTGTACGGCTTTACTGCTGCTCGTGAGAACCCGGTTCTCACCGACGACCTAGGATGTCTTCCCTCTAGCATCACTCGTGTCGCGTTGTTTATTCGAGTTTCATTCCTCCACCAGGAAGACGTGCCAACTCTCGCCCCGCCCTGGATTGAGCCACTGCTCTTTAATGGTCCTTCATAATTACATAAATTGTTCTGCATTAATAATAGAGTAGCTACATCTAGATATTTGCTACTTCTTTACACATTACGTCCATTGGGGCGGTATTGGTCGCCGCACGAGAGCGGCGTTTATTTCACATGTTAGACTTGATTATAATTCGGATAGAAAAACATTGATATTTACACATTGATATTTCCTCCCTTTCTCTTCACTCCTTCTCTGTTATTCTGTTCTTCGAACTTCACCCCTCACTTACCTGTTCTTAACTTACCTGGGGCAAAACCTTAGGTTTCGCCTCAGACGCGTGGGAAGGGACTGCCCATTAATGGAGCTCATATGAGATGCGGCTCCATTTCCTGGAGAAAAGCCGTGAGTGCTTTTCTCCCTTCCGGAACCAGGAAGTAGTTCCGGACGGTCGAAGCGGTTAGCTTCGGACAGAACCTATCCCTGAGAGGTTACGTTCCAACACAGGCCACGAGTAGATGTTCACTCGTGGCGGGATCCGGGTCTGTGCAAAATGGGCATCCGCGCGTGAGAGGTCTTACCTTGAATCGGTGAAAGTACTCCGGGAACGGTCCATGCCCTGTAATCGCCCAGTTAATGAGAGGCGCAGTCCAGGTGCGTTCTTCCGACACTTTCGGAATTAAATTGAACACATTTCTCCCTGTATCCGCTCCTCCCACCGACTTTGCCAGAGGGTTTTCACCTCCTGGCGGATCCTTGATTTTACGGATCGGGACGACAGACTTAGAGTGACGTCAATGACATCTAAACCTGCACTTGCTTTCGCAAGGCGGTCTGCTGTTTCATTGCCGTGTATCCCTACATGGGCCCTTACCCAGAACCATTTCACCTCGAGGCCTTCTCTCGCTGCGTGAACACGTGCACATAGTGGATCTTGCGAGTACGGATTTGCTAGTGCCGTCAGCGACGATCTAGAGTCGCTGAACAGTTAAAGTTCGTTTCGGGATCTGCACAGCTCCAGCGCTTTGATAATGGCGACTAGTTCGGCCTGGTACACTGCCGCATGGGGCGGGAGGTGATAGGCTTGTTCTTCAATCAATTCCCCACCGTCAAAGATTGCGACACCTGATCCTACACCTCCTCCAATTTTCGACCCGTCGGTATAGACCGACAACCCCTGCTGGCTGTGGGGTCCCCCGGTATTCTGGGGTGCTTCTTCCCAGTCAATGGTAGGTGCCCTTCGCAGGGTGTACTGACCATCTTCCCATCCGTTTTTGAACTTCGTCAGATCGTATTGTAGTTCCACCTACATTGGCATTTTCACCTAGTCGGAAGACGCGACTCTGGTTATACTCCCTTTCAACCAGAGATCTAGCGGTAGAGTTCCGGCAAGTACCTGAAGCGCTACCGTACTAGTAGTACGATAACACCTGGTTATCGCGATGAGCGCCAATCATTGAGCTGTGATTGGGCTTTCTCTCATGCGGCCGGTCCCCGTCCACCAGAAACTTCAACCATAAGTCGCGAGCCTCTCTATGCCGTTCTTATATAGACGCTTCAGTACTTCCCCTTTGAGACCCGAGGTCAATAATAAATTTAGATAAGCAAGATGGTAATTATACATATCTCTTATCATTGGACTTTCATCCTGCATTTGATAATCTACCATGGGACGCGACGATGGAAGAACTAGAAACCATGGATATACACAAAGCATATATAAATATAACGAGATTCTTTTTGTCGCTGAGATCGGCATTCCCGAACTTGCTCTCCCAAGATCTCCATTGGTTCGATAAAGGATGTCCCCAGGGGTCTTGTTACGGCCCTTTCTTATGGAGAATTTTTGTTAACAAAATACTGAAGATTCTTAAAGAAAAAGGATACAAAGTGGTGGCATATGCTGATGACTTGCTCTTGATAATATCTGGATCGACCAGGAGCAAAAATAGAAGAAGACGGTAATGATGCCCTCAGATTGATCCAAGAATGGGCAGATAATCACAATATTCATATTACACACGAAAAGACGACAGCCCTACAAATCAAAAACCCAAGACGCTTAAAACGTCCGCCTACCCTAAGGATATATGATAAATCTATAACACATAATCCCACACTGAAGTACTTAGGTTTGACATTAGATAGCACACTATCCTTTCTTCCACATCTTCATGGAAAAAGAACAGAAATTAATATATTAGTACAGAATTTGCAGCACCTCAACATAGCATATCAAAATCAATCCTAAAAATTTGGTATAACCAAATTTTAGAGAAAAAAGTTACATATGCAGTACCAACATGGTTTACAAAACTTCAAAAATCACACGGCATAAGATTACTATTAGCGATACAAGCACAATGTTTACTACTAGTTTCTAGAGCATACAAGAAAACCGCTACATCAGCTCTTTGTGTCTTAACAGGGATCATGCCACTGGCATTAAGAGCCGAAAAAATCGCAGCACAGGGTGCAATTCTCAGATTGGGAACTCCGATGATTGGCATAAATCCGGACATATATCAACCAAAATACATCCCAACGGACATAATACCATATAGTACGTATTTTCACTGGGCAGAAAACGCAGAGGATAGAACAAGAGTACAAGTGTATACAGATGACTCCAAAACAGATACTGGTGTAGGATATCCCTTTTGTATTTATTATCACCAAGAATTAATTAAGGAACACCAGATAAACCTGGGACAATCGAATTCTGTATATCAAGCAGAGCTCTTGGCATGTTACGAAATCTATGATCACATGTTCTGTGGGCGGGGTTATGCTCACGGCGCGCGTTACGTAATGTGACGTAACCTCGAACCGATTAGAAAACAGTTTTGTATTTTTCAGTCTAATAATTATTTTTAATTTACTTTTGTGTTTAATGTGCTGTCGAATAAAATATGAAAAGACATCAAGACTATTATTATGAATCTATCATCCTCACACCTCTCCCAGAATGTGTATTTATTGTGTTTCTTCTTCGAAATTACGTTCTTTCTGACTGCATCTGCTGCTGCTGATTATCATTATTTTTTATGGTGCCGATAACGCGGGAAATCAAGAAATTGTTCTGAATTAGTTATCGACGTGAATATATAGGAAAGAATATTTATTGGAAGGTTGTTTTTCTCTTCTTGTGGACTATGCTCGGATGAAAGGTACTGTAAAAACTTTATTATTATTATTATTATAAAATGGAAAAGCTTGATAAATTAAAAGCAAAACGTAAGCTTGCTCGAACTTCATGCACTAAATTAATTACTTCTATCGATAGATTTATGGAAAGTATTGATACTCAAAGTGACAATGATAAATTTAAACTGTCTGAATATTTAATAAATTTGCAAGAAAAACAAGATGAGCTTAAAAATTTAAATGAAAAAATTGAAGAATTAATAGATGATACAACGGAATTTGAAAATGAAATACAAAAGTCACTTGAGTATGAGGAAGCTATATCTGATTCGAAAACCAATTTAAGAAGTAAATTAAAGCAATTCAAGGTCGAGCAAGCTGAATCCGTGAAAAGTAATAATAGTACTTCTAATTTAAATAATGCATCACAGAATCCTGTCAATTTGCCAAAACTAAACGTAACCACCTTTAGTGGTGATTCAAGTAAATTCTTGGAATTTTATAACAGTTTTGAAAGCGCTATAGATTCAAATGAATCATTAACAACTGTTGATAAATTTTTATATTTGAAATCTTTCTTAACCGGTGAAGCTTACAAATCAGTAGCTGGTTTTGCGTTAAAAAAAGAAAATTATAAATCTTGTTTAACTTTATTAAAAGAAAGATATGGTAAGCAAGACCAGTTAATTAGTTGTTTTGTTAATAAATTATTAGAAATCGAACCTGTTAAATCTTCATCAAATATTAAGGGTCTCAGACATATTTATGATGAAAGTGAAGTGAGTATTAGGAATTTGCAATCTATGGGTATTGCTTCAGATAAATTTGGATACATATTAATCCCTATTTTGTTAAAACAATTGCCACATAATTTAGTGGTAGAATTTCACAGAAAAAGGGATCCTAAGAAAATGGGTGATGTAGGGGAATTAATGAAATTCATCAAGTTTGAAATCGAATCTAGGGAGGCTGCAGATCTGGTGTCAGGAATTTCGTTGAAAGGTCAGGAAACGTTTCGTTCGAAAGCTGAATATTCTAAAGAGAAATTTAAAGTAAAAAATAATTTCCCGACATCAGTTGCATTAAATACTGTTACTAAAGGTGTTTGCATTTTTTGCAATTCTAATACACATACTGGATTAGGATGCAAAATCTTATCCAATGAACAAAAAAGATTTAAGTTAAAGAAAGACGGACGTTGTTATAAATGCTTTTTCAAACACTTACAGTCAGCTTGTAAAGTAAAAATTCAGCCATGTCAAACATGTCAAAGCACACAACATAATCACTTATTTTGCCCACAAACAAAATGTAAAATATTGGTTGAAAATCAAGATTCAAAATTAAAACAAGTTAGCCAAAATCCTGAAAACGAAACAGTAATGCAATCTATTCATAAGTCAAAAAAATTTGAGGAATAATTATATCACTCTACTGCAAACAGCTTGTGTTCAGGTGGAAAGTGGATCTAAAAAATTATTTGCCAGAATACTATATGATTCTGCTTCCACAAAAATCTTCATTCGGAGTGATTTGGCAAAGGCATTAAATACCAAAATCCTAAGAAAAGAAAAACTTTTCATTTACACATTTTCTAACAGAAATCCTACAGAAAAAGAATTTGAATGTGTATTAATAACCTTGAGAAGCAGATATCATCCGTATAATTCGGTTAATGTTGAGGCATTAATTACGGATGAAATCTGTGGTACCCAATTATGTCAAAATATTAATCCTCAGGTTCAAAACCTTATTTCAAAGGAATATCAATTAGCTGATTTATTCGAGGTAAATTTACCAGTTCAAATTTTGTTAGGAGCTAATTATATTTATGAAACATTATGTGGATCGCTTACCAAAATAAACAAGCAATTATACTTTCAAACGTCTATTTTCGGAACAACATTAGTTGGACAAATGCCAGATAATTATTCGATGAATTCTATTTCTTGTTTAAATGTAATTTGCTATTCGAAAGAAAGGGATTTGACATCTTTAAATGTTTCGGGTGAAAATTTAAATACTCAATTAAAAGCATTTTGGGAACTTGAAGCAATTGGTATTATTGAAAGTAATGAAAAGAAAATTTCTAATTATGAAGTAATAAATAAGTTTCAAGAAAACTTAAAATTCGTGAATGGTCACTATGAAACACGTCTTTTATGGAAAAATTCTCGTGATTTGCTTAAAAATAATCTTGAAGTAGCAAAAAAGCAGTTTTCTAGTTTGGAAAATAAATTCCTGAAAGATGAGTCTTTATTCAAAGAATACAATTCTATTTTGCTTGACCAAGTTAATGAAGGTATAGTGGAATTGTGCCCTAAAAAGTTTTCCGAGAATAACTGTTACTACATGCCCCATAGACCTGTCATCCGAGAGGATAAAATTACAACAAAAACTCGGATTGTTTTCGATGCTTCCTCTAAACAAGCGGATTCCTTATCTTTAAACGAATGCCTGAATCCGGGTCCTAACTTGAACCCAAATGTTCTGGATATTATTTTAAAATTCCGATTACACAAAATTGCCCTTTCAGCTGACATTGAAAAAGCCTTTCTCCAGATATCTATAGCGGAAGAAGATCGCGATTATTTAAGATATTTATACTATGAAGAGTTTGACAAAAATAAAGAAATTGTCCCCTATAGAATGACTAGGGCTACTTTTGGTGTCACCTGCAGTCCGTTTATCCTTGCCTGTACTATCAAAAACCATATAAAAAAATACAAAGACTCTCACAAGAAAACATTTGAAATCCTTAATTCATCCCTTTACGTAGATGACTTATTTACCGGAGAAAATGATGTTGTACAGGCTTTTAATTTATCTAATGAAGCTGTTAATATTTTGAAAGAAGGGGGAATGAATTTAAGAAAATTTGAAACTAATTCCGAGGAGCTTAGAAAAGGATGGATTGATAAGAGCATACCTATTTCTAATTCCGATCCACCAAATAACTCTCTAAAAGTATTAGGCTTAACTTGGAACAATAATGAAGATTATTTGGGACTAGAATTACGTCCATTGTTATCAAAATTAAATAATGATTCTTGTACAAAACGGAATGTCTTGAAAATTGCAGCTATGTTGTTTGACCCGGCTGGGTTAATCACTCCTTTTATTATTCGAATTAAATATTTATTGCAACAATTATGGGTAATGGGCATATCATGGGATGAAAAATTTTCTGGTGTGTTAGAAAATGATTGGAAAACTTGGATTTCAGAAATACAGGATCTCTCACAACTGAAAATTCCCAGATATTATTTTAGCACCCTGATCATGGAAAAGGAGGGTCTTCAGTTACATATTTTTACAGATGCTAAACCCAAAGCCTATGGCGCAGTAGTATACTTACGATATCAAACATCTAAAGAAAAATTTAAAACTAGTTTTGTCATGTCTAAATCTAGAGTTGCCCCCTTGAAGAAGTTAACTCTCCCACGTCTTGAATTGATGGGAGCAGTTATTGGTGTAAGACTTGCAAATTATCTTAAAAATATTCTCCAGGTATTCCAGTTTGTTTTCTGGACAGATTCTGAAATTGTCCTTTATTGGATAAAAGGATCATAAGAAAAATGGAAACCATTTGTCGCGAATAGAATTTCAGAAATTCATGACTTGTCTGATCCTAGTTTATGGAGACATTGCGAAGGCAAACTTAATCCTGCCGACCTAATCACTAGAGGTTGTTCAGGAAAACAATTGGTCAATTCTCAGAAATGGTGGTACGGTCCCGAATTTCTTTCCTTGCCTGAAGATCAGTGGCCCAGAGTTAAAATGCCCGCAACTCAAGTGTCTAATGTTTCTGAAGAGCGGTCTCGAAAAGCAGAAATTATTTATTGTGTAGTTAATACAAATAATGCTGATAAAATTCAAGTTTTAAATTTGTCAAGGTATAGTTCACTAAAGAAGTTGTATCGAGTAACTGCATGGGTATTTAGATTTATTTTTAATATAAAACTAAACGCAGAAAAACGAAATCTTGCAGAGTTATCAGCTGATGAAATAAAAAATGCCGAAAATTTTTGGGTAAAGCTTGTTCAAGAAGAAAGTTTTCCTGAGGTTATAAAATGCTTAAAGATGAACAAAAATATCCCTAAAGAATCCAACCTTTTGCAACTAAATCCTGTGTTGTCAGAAGAAGGATTACTCTTGGTACGAGGGCGGTTACAAAAGGCTAACTTGCCATTTTATGATAAACATCCTATCGTACTTCCTCCCAAACATAAATTTACTGAATTGATTATTAAAGACTCCCATGAAAGGGTTTTGCATGCAGGAGTATCAGACACACTGGTACAAACTCGTGAAAAGTTTTGGATTTTGAAAGGTAGACAGTGCATAAAATCAGTCCTCAACAACTGCACAATCTGCAAGAAATTTAACATACGTCCTGGTCAACAAGTAATAGCACCTCTTCCAGGTGACCGCATTAACGAAGCACCCCCATTTTCCGTTACAGGCCTCGATTTTGCGGGGCCCCTATATGTGAAGGGGAGTGAGAATAAAAATTACATCTTATTGTTTACTTGCGCTATCACAAGAGCAATTCATTTGGAGCTTGTGAAAGACATGTCAACTGCAGAATTTTTATTAGGATTCCGCAGATTTATTTCAAGAAGAGGGCTGTGTGCTATAATCTACTCGGACAATGCTAAGACTTTCAAAAGAGCTGAACTTGAATTAAAAGAAATGTGGAAAGCTATCCGCCATCCGGACGTAAAAAAGTTTTATGCCGATCGGGGAATTTCTTGGAAATTCATTGTCGAACGTGCCGCCTGGTGGGGTGGCTTTTATGAGCGAATGGTGCGCTCAGTGAAGTTTACTTTACGTAAAGTCATCGGCAAATCTTCGTTGACTCTAAGTGAACTGGAAACTCTTCTAGTTGAAGTAGAAGCTATCATAAACTCTCGTCCATTGACTTATGTTTATTCTGAACTAGATGAACCATTTCCTCTAACACCTGCTCATTTTATTATAGGAAAACGAGTTCTGTGTTTACCAACTATAAAAGTAAACGATTTGATCTTACCAGCAACCAAAGAAACTTTAGTGAAACGTTTTCGTTTACGTGAAACTACTTTAAATCATTTTTGGAAGCGCTGGAAGAATGAATATCTCCTCAACTTAAAATCTGCTCACTGCACGGATCAAAATAAAACTTCTGATTTCAAGATAGATGATGTTGTGCTTGTGCATAATGAACATTTACCTAGAGCTTTCTGGAAGTTGGGAAGAATTACAAAAACATTTGTTGGAAGAGATGGAAAAATAAGGTCTTGTGAAGTGAAAACAAACAATTCAACTATTAAAAGACCAATAAATCTCTTGTATAATCTTGAAATTAGTGACTTGAAAAACTGAAAAACTTTTTTTTTTACTTTCAAAAGACTCTAAATTTTTTCTTGATGATATTTGAATTGGACTTTAATTTCTTTTACTTATCCTTTTTGAATTTTTCTAAAATAATTCTTTGCCTGATAACAGAATGTACATGAATAATATTTTTAATTGTTTCTTTTTATATTTTTAGTAGAAGATATTGTAATTTGTTTTTGTGCTTATTGAAGAAGGTATGTAAGTATCACTGAATTATATATTTGCATTGTTTCTTGAATTTAATATTTGAAATTTTCTTGTGTTCATGATTTGATCTAGATAGCATATCAAACTTTGATTTCCAGGACTATGGTTGTATCTTGGACAGTTGTATCTTGACCTGAATTATTTTAAATTTAAATAATTTATTTTATATTTGACTGTATTCTTGAAATTCTGGGCAAAACTTTAAAAATGTTTTGTTTTACTTACTTGGTTTCATTCTTGAATCTTATCTTGGATATATTATTATTATTTTACTTTTATAATTTAATTTAAATCTTGTACTTGGAATAGATATTGATCTTGAATAATATTATGTTAAATTGTTTACTTGAATACCTTAATATTATTTTTTATTTGAAAATTGTGTACAATTTAGTTAATTGAGGTATTTGTTAATTGAAAACTAGGTTACTTGTATTGATGTTATATATATATATGATGTTATATATGTAATATTTTTGAAAATTTTTGATGAACCCCCATGTGTTCATGGTGGGGCAGGATGTTACGAAATCTATGATCACATGTTCTGTGGGCGGGGTTATGCTCACGGCGCGCGTTACGTAATGTGACGTAACCTCGAACCGATTAGAAAACAGTTTTGTATTTTTCAGTTGGAATAATTTGTATCGTGAACAATGGAGCTTCTTGGCGGCTCTCCTGAAGTTTAATAGTTTTTTCAGTCTAATAATTATTTTTAATTTACTTTTGTGTTTAATGTGCTGTCGAATAAAATATGAAAAGACATCAAGACTATTATTATGAATCTATCATCCTCACACCTCTCCCAGAATGTGTATTTATTGTGTTTCTTCTTCGAAATTACGTTCTTTCTGACTGCATCTGCTGCTGCTGATTATCATTATTTTTTATGGCAATAATGGATGCCATTTCATGGCTACAAACATCAACATACAAACATGCAACAATTAACTCTGATAGTCTCTCTAGCCTTCAAGCACTAACAGATATAAACACTGATAACTTCATAGTAGGTACAATAATAAAGAAGCTACAACAAACAACAATAAAGATATATTTTCACTGGGTGAAAGGCCATTCAGGAGTGGAAAGAAATGAATACGCTGATAAACTGGCAAAGGAGGCAACACAACAGGACACTCAAATAAAACAAATATTCTTTCCATCACCTCCGTCATATTTAAGAGGTCAACTCAAACAAAAGTTTATTTTAAAATGGCAAGACCAATGGACGCTAGAACATAGAGGGAGGAAAGCTTACAACTATTGTCCTAAAGTCTCTGAAGAATACTTAATACTACACCGAAATATCTATTTATATGTAACAAATCATGGCCCTTTTCCATCGTATCTCTACCTCTTTGGGAAAGCACCGTCTCCATATTGCACATGCGGCAAACGGGGAGATGCAACCCATTATATTCTGAACTGTCCGCTGACTTCAGCCTACCATATAAAGAAACCGACTTCAGTGAGATACTCAGCATGGTTTCATCATATCCTCAATACACCGAACTTGAAACAAAAGCTGATTGAATGTGTGCACTTACTTGAAAATAACCAACAACTATTCCAAATGCCTCCGGCGCATTTAATGGGAAATATTCATTCATCAGACGAGGAGGAATAGAAATTCTGACAGTGATATAAGAACAAAGAATTGAATTAATTTAGAAACTCAATAAAACTTTCCAGAAATTTCAAAAACTTTCCAAAAACTTTATAGACTCTTAAAACTGTAAAGACTGTTAACAATCAATCATATGGACACATAGACAATTTTAGTATAAAAAGTCATAAAAAATACTCATCAACGACTAAAATGTAATTATGGTAATTATGCAAAAGTCTAATTGCCTCATTTGTAATTTGTATTTTTTTTTTTTTTTAATAAACTTGCCGAGCAGGGCTTGTAGAGCTTAAGCCACATGGTAGGCCTCCCTGCTTGGTTGAATTGAATTGAATTGAGATCCCAGGTCCTCTGACTGAGCGAGCGGGTCGCCCTCACATAGTTTTCCAGACTTTGTTTGACGTATGCGCAGTGTGCCATTCCATTTAACTTGTCGTCCACCATCACTCCTAGGTAGCGTGTGTTTTGTTCGACTTTAATGGGTCTTCCAAGGAAGGAGAGTCTAGGAGCCGTTTTAGGGTTCCTCTTGTAACTCCCCAACCGGCGCACTTTCCGGAAATAAACCAGTACAGTTTTTTCCGAGGAGAACTCGAGCTTATGCAGTGCCGCCCAACGAGCAATCTTCGCTAAGGCAGGATTTGCCCGCTTCGCACAAACGTGGGCGTTTGGCGCTTCGACTAAGAGAGCAAAGTCGTCGGCATAAGCGATTATTTTCATGTACTCTCCCAGATCCAACTCCAACAAGGAGTTTGCTACCAAGTTCCAGAGAAAGAGACCTGAATTCGAGCCCTGAGGGCAACCTTTGTCGTACATGCGTTCCAGGGACACGTTATGCGTTCGATATTGGACTTTCCTCTCCCTTAGGAAACTCCGAACTAGCCTTGTAGAGGTTTTCAGGGCAACCCATCCTTTGCAGTTGAGCATAGATCGCCGGCCACCATAAATTATTAAAGGCACCTTTTACGTCGAGCATGATGAGACAAGAGTCTTTGTCTCGTGCGTGGCAGTCTTGGACTGTCTTACGCAGTTCATGCAGGGCATGCTCTGTACCCTTACCTGGAGTAAAACCAAATTGGTTTTGGTGGAGGAGCCCTCGTGACTGGGCGTGGTAGACCAGCCTGTTTGTCACGAGTTTATCCAAAACCTTACTCCAGGCTGTCAAAAGACAGATAGGACGGTAAGCGCTTGGGTCCGAGCGATCCTTATCAACCTTGTTAAACAGTACTAAGTCTGCAACTTTCCAGCTTGAGGGGAACTCTCCTTCCCTCAAGCACTTGTTCAAGAGTGTTATGAACAGCGGTTTGTTCGCCCTGTAGACTAGTTCGATTACCTCCATGGGTAATCCATCGTGTCCTGGTGCTTTCCCTCGGTTCTCGGTCCTGAAAACAGCCTCAACCTCCTTTTGGGTGAATTCCGGATCATCACCGACTAACGGGTGTGTCTCTGCCCGAATTTCTTCTTGCGACGGCTCGTCATCTCCGTCTACCGGAAAGTGGTATTCCATCAGTTTCCCGATGGTAGCTTCGAAGCTCGTGGTTTCCTCCTCGTTCCCTCTCCCGACCATTTTTAGTTTCAGACTGTGGGAGGATTTTCCTCTCATCCAGTCAAAATGCGGGCCAAAGGGTTTCCCCGGCTCAATCTCTTCGAGAATTCGCCTGTAGTACGCCCACTTGGCCCTTCGGACCGAACGCCTGAACTGTGCTCTTGCTTTGCGGAAGAGTCCCTCATACTCCTTCCGCTGGTCGGGATCTTCACATTTCCTGTACCGCCTCCTTGCGGCACTTACTCTTTTCCTCTCAATGAGGAGACTTGGAATCCACCATGGCTCTGCCTTATTACGCGCTTTCCGGGTACGCACGTACTTCTCACAAAGACCTTGAACGGTCTCCGTGAGACTAGAAACACACTCATCAACCGACTTCCCTTCTAACCAGTCGACCGACATGTCCCCTATCCTTTCGGAGAGGGCCTCCCGGAGTTTTGGCACATTCAGATCCTTGAAACGAACCCGATATTTGGGCCTTTGGGGTGGGATCTCAGTAGAGATCTCCGTAACAACACGCATGTGCTCCGTGGCTGTCGCTCTGGACTCTACTTTCCAACCAACAAGTACTGTTGGTCCCGTTAGCCTACCTAGTGAAAGATCAATCTAGCTGTCGCCCCTAGTTGACTGGAATGTAGGTTCGCTGGCTGAATCGTTGAAGATAGAGAGGTCGTTCTGGGCACACAGCTCCAAAACGAGGTCACCTCTAATATCACATTTCTCAAGCGGATTCCCCCATACCGAGCTCTTAACATTTAGGTTGCCCAAAATTAATATATCAAGTTCTGTATTTCTTTGTAAAATCTGCTGTAGCGCTTCAATGTGTGTGTCGATTGGATCTTGTGGGTTTTCTGGCGGCAAGTACATAGAAACCACAATCATCTTTCTCCCGGCAAAGTTTAGTTGGATTGCGACAATGTCGTTTGTCGTCATCAGCTCCACCACGTCGAGTGTCTGATTTATCACGGCCACCACAGAGCGAGCCTGCTGTGGCGCGTGATAGGTCACTGCCACCGCTGGTATGTGACCTACTTTACCATTCGATAGAACATGAGGCTCCTGTATGCACATGACGTCATAATCCCGCATGTCATTCTTCAACACATTTGACGCAGCAAGAGATTTTCCGGCATTCTGTTGCCCTATGCGCAAATTAACCATAGTCAATCTTTTTGCGGATTCTTACCATTTCTAAGGCTCGGGTTGGGCACTGGGGGTCTAGGGAGCTGTGAGCCGAAGAGCACTGAGACTCTTTAGGATAGAATTTGTTTTGGCTCACACAGTTCATGCATTTCCTCTTGAATGAATCCGCTCCCTTATGCTTAGTCTTACCACAGTTTAAGCATTTCTCTGCAGATGATTTGCAGGATCCGCTGATATATCCAAATCGACCACATTTGAAACATTGAGTCGCCCTTATGTGTTCAGCCAACTTCACCTTCGCCCAGCCAACTACCAGCCGTCTCAATCCAAGCAAAGCCTTAAAGCCTTTTGGACTTGTCTATAAAACCCAATGGCAGGTTCCTTCCCTTTTAATGGGGAATCTGACAGAGACGTCGTACGGCTCCAGGTTTGCCTGTTCACAGGCAGCTTTGAGAACGCCGACCCCGTCGACATCGATTGGGACGTCGAACGCAATTATCCGGGGTCTTCGAAGCTTCGGTACCGTGACGACCACAGTGTCTTTCAAAGCCTCGTTGGTCTTAATGGCGTCCTCTAGGATCTGGACATCGGACTTCTTCTCAAGGCGCACAAGGACACCTCCGGCCGACACAGGTTTTCGCCCACGAACCTTAATTTTTAAGGTGCTCGGGCTAATGGCCTTGGTTAGCCGATTCTCCACAGATTTGCTCTTTTCCTTCCTATCCTGGGGATAGACGATTAGAACATGTTCTGTGGCGGGGGTGTCTGTACGGATCCGCCCTTGAGGTTCTGTTCGTCGTCCGTCCTGCCCATCCTCATCCTTCCTCTGAACACCTGAGGCTGCTGGAGTCCGTGTTACTCCAGCATAGGAAAGATGATTTTCCTTTAATTGAATGAGCTCCTGTTCATCACTGAACCCTTTGATAAGGAGGTGCTCATTCTGGCCCTTGATCCGTGTTAGCTCAAGGGCCTGCTCTATGAAAAGTTCATAGAGCTCTCTCAAGTGCGCATCGGCTACTACCTTCTCGTTGTTGGTTGGTTTAACCTTCGTCACCACCATCGCCCTAATCTTTTCGATTAGGTCTCTCTCCACCACTCTGTGGTCCTTCACTTCTTCGCTGACCTCGGGGACTTCAAGGTCAGCCATGGAGAGATTCAAGTTGGCCTCTTGATCTCTCCTGTTCTTCTCCTCTACTACTCGTTCTTCCAGCCCTCTTCGCGGGTTCTTCTCACCTTCACCACTCATAGTAAATACCTAGTTTTACTACCTACTGAATTGCCTACCTGTTACGGAACGGAAAACCCGCGTAAGTGCGGACTTCGCTCTAGCGTGATTGTTCTGAGAACGACCCAGAACCACCTAGAGACATCCGGGAGCTCCTCGTCAAGGCTCCGCACTTACTAGTGTGCACGAACTTATCGAATTTAGATTATCTGATTTGTTAAACAACAAATCAGAACACTTTAATTCGAAAACACGACTGTTTTGACACACTGTGATAGATTTAAAATGATCGCATTCCAAGATCGCATGTACTGACAACAGACGTTAACGTTCGTCACACGCCGTAAAGTTTTTGTGCTCCCGGTAATAATTAAAAAGGAAAAATAGACTGAAAAGGATATTATCACCCACATACATTAAATACAACAATCGGACATGAAGTGAAAAATTAGCCAGAGCCAGGAATCGAACCTGGGTCCACATTTTCCAGGTTTTCGCTCTGCCCACTGAGCTACTCCTGCTGATACTGAATTTGCAATTTTTCACTAATAAACCATGTTGGAGAGAAAGTCGCCAACCATCTAGCAGACAGCCTTGGATGATCGAACAATAACATTATATTTTTACAATATATTTTTAATATTCCACCAATTTACGAATAAATATGTGTGTGTATAATAGTTGTATGTCTTTAAAAAAAGATTATCAAGATTGTTTTAAAAGTAAATTATTAAAAGGTAAAATATAATTAACTATAAATAGCTGCTAGATTAAATTTTCATTTATTAAATTTTATTTTTCTAAAAGTATAAGAAAATTTTCTGCCCCCCCCCCCTCCACTACAAAATTTGGATTCTTTTGGATTCTGATTCATGCTAAAAGGAGGTAATAATTTGTATTGCAATAAAATACCTTGATGCATGTTTGCTTGCATTTTTATCTTTGGCGACATAATTTGGCAACAAGTACGAACTAACGCCAAATATAGCTGCTGAAAATAGTTAAACTAGTACAGTTTGAGAAGTAAATAAGTGACTACGACAGTACAATTATAACATATAGCAAATAATATAAGCAATTGAAATAAAATAATCGCAATAAATAACTTTAAATTAGTAAATAAAGTTCTTGTCGGGAGTGTAAATAACGACGAACTCCGAAGAGGCAATCGACGCATATGTAATTCCTTAATTGCAAAATAACTGCACATTTTTAAAGTTCTTTTCGTGTATAATTGGTCCCTGTGTTACTAAAGATTTGCTTTTTTCTTAATTCTTCTGTATTTTTGGTTTCAATATTTGCGACGACCTAAACGTAAGATGTTGGCGTACTGACGGTGGCCATCTTGGAATTTTAGAGAGCTCTGATTGGTAGATTTCGAGCTGATAAATATCGTAGAGGATACAAACTACTGTACGTTAGATCTTTAAGAAATTACGAGAGGCAATCTATCAAACGGGACGAATTCGAGCTTTTTCCTCTTGAAAAACGTATTTCGGATGAAATATCTGATATTGACTATGATACGAGATTACGTGTGATAGCGCCATTAGTATTGAGATTTAGATTGAGACTTAGATAGATTTAGATTTAGCCTCGAGACTTCGCATCGAGTCTTGAGATTGATAATTAGCCTCAGCATTTATAGTTAAGTTTCGTGCTGCTGTTAAGTTGATTTAAGCCTGCATCAGTGCTTATTAAGTTTGAAATATCAAATTGTTGCATCGTGAATTTTAGCCTTGATAGTTTAATTTTGATTATTGTATAGTTTTGATTTTTTACGCAGCTTCAAGTCGCAAGCTAAAATCTTTCTTTTTATTAAAGTTAGGAAAAACAAGTGGAGCTCGCTCAACTTCCCTGCCCGTTTGGTTTTAATAAACTGGTTTTAGTTTTAAAATAGACTTGTTCTTGTCTCCTGCTCTACCGCACGGCCTGACAATCAAAGATGGCCGTCACAAACTTACATATACAAAAGTTTTTATATAATATTTTTTTTAATGTTTATTCTTTATGTTTAAAAATTATTTAAAAACTTACAGCGTTTTTACAGTTAATTTCTTTTAGACGGAATTTTTTGAAGATGTACAGTATTGACGCTTATATTTATTTAATAGGAGCTTATATATTTTTTTAATGCTTTTATACTATCTTAAACTGTAAAAAGGGGTTTTTCTAACGATAGTAATTAAATTTTCTAGAGCAATGTGGGGAATTTTCATATTCTTTTGGATTAAAAAAAAAAAAAAAAAAAAAAAAAAAAAAGGAAAATTTCATTTTTAATTTCCATTTTCTTTTTAAAATATTTATGCAGCTTAAAATCTCAACCGTTTCACTCTATAAAATTCTTCAATAAAGTTCTATAAAGTTCTATAAAATGCCATCAAACTATCTTAAGTTATTTTCAATGGGTTTTTTAAATGAAAGCTGGAGATAACATTTGCTTCAAAATTACAAACTTATTTTTTTCCCCTCATCGTTCTTCTAATCATAGAAATAGACAAACGAGTTGGCGACGTTTTTCCTACCGCCAAGGGATTACTCTCTAAAAAGGACAGATCTAAATGACCAATGAGGTGGCTGGATTTGCCAATAATGCTAAAACGTGACTATCTTTTAGAATTTCGCGGACCGTACAAATACTAGCAAAAATTCGCCTAAGACAGCCGGCATTTTTGTGTCAGCGCGTAGGTTTAGTATTCAGGGGGTGGTGATGCAGTGCATAAAATATATATCTACTTATGACTTAAGATTGAGGAAAAATAAGTAAAGTACGCCGAAATAAATGTACACACAGGGTAAGTGCATACACTACACCTAGCGCACAATTATTTTCTTAAAAAGGTGGCACTTTAACAGAAAGCTAGTTTGGTTAACAAGCTTTTACAACTGTCAAGCAGTATTAGTTCATTATTCATATTCATAAATTAAAAATAAGCCAAATCAGTTTAGTTTAATACAATTTACATAGCGATAACTTGCAGATATATTATGTTATAAAACCTTTAAATAACCCAAAATTGCCTCACGTTAGAAAATTAGTGAAAAAAAAGTTTTAATTTTGAAGCACTATCAATAAAAATAAAAAAATAGATTAAAAAAAATATTTTTCTGTAACTTATAAAAACAAAATCAATTTCTAAATATTTCATTAAAAAATATAAATATTACTATTATTTTTTCACAAAAAATTACTGTCCATACATGGCCCAGGTTAGAATGGGCCAGCATTTCGAGCCGGGTCAGGCCTGGATCCTTGAAGAACTCTAGTAAATACAACAATCTTAATTCCCATTTCAAACAAGGCGATTTCTGTACGCAAACCTCTAAAAGTTATTTACGGAAATTGCACGGTTTTGGAAGAAATACGGACAAAATCCATTAAATTTACGGAAAACTTTCTGCATATTTACGGTTTTGAAATCTCCTTTACGGAACTAATGTCATTTCCGGAAATTGTACTGTTGTTTTGGAAAAATAAAACTTCTCCGTGATTTTTTACGGAAAATCTCTTGTATTTTCACTGATTTTTTTTAGAGTGTATGTATATCTGAATTATATGATACGTAGTACATATTTATGTAAGCAAAATTTCTGGTTATAATGAAAAATATTCAACGTTTTCAAGTATATGATTTTGGAAATCAATTATCTCATATTATTATTGATTCTTATTAAAGTCATTTAATAGATGGACATTGTAATGAATAAATACACACGCGAAATCCCATTTTAACATATGAAAAAACTTAAAAGCGCGATTACTCATTACTTAATATAATTATTAAAATACGGTTTTCACCATCAGAAAATAGACGTCAGATGCCGATGCTGTGCGTTTTTAAAAATTGTCTCCTTAAATTTGAATTATTTAAAAATTATCTATAAACTTCGAAATTTTGACTGAATGAAAATTTATCATCATCTTAGAAATACTCAAAGTTTAAAGAGACAATTTTTAAAAATGCAGAACGTCGGCATCGGAGGTTTCACTGATGGTGAAAACAGTATTTAAATAATTATATTAGGTAATGAGCAATCGCGTCTCTACGTTTTTCCATCGGTTAACATGGGATTTCGCTATCGGGGATTTTCCGTGATAATTAACATAGTGGAAAAGCGAAGGTTTCTTATAATTTGAGAAGTTATGTTTGGACTTTAATAAAATTCTGAACTTGTCATTCTCCCATGAGATAAAGATTCTTTTTCAGTATTTCAGCCACTAATCGTCTCAACTTAAATTAGACAATTAGGTAGCTCGATTATAACTACGTCGAAATCATGCCAACACTCAATATTATATATTTTAATTATTTTGATACTTTTAAAAATTATTTTTCCGGTATGAATATTTTATTATCTTTTTTAGAACAAAAGTTAATTAAAATACATATTTTTGTTTTATTTTATCTACGAAGCTGGAGTAATCACAACTATTGCATTTTAATACATTTGAAAACGTAAAAGCACAAGATGTAAATTTTATCTGTATAGAATATCATACTTTGCCAGATAGTATTAAAATGTTTAGATTCAACATTAAAAATATAAATTTAAAATAAGTCTGTGTAATTTTATCGTTATTATCGAGTAAAGTAGAGAGTTTTTAATTTGAGACTTTTACAGATTGTAAAATATTAGAATATTTTTTAAATGTGCAACGTTTCTATTCAAGCCAAGAACCGAATGTCACTTCTATTCTAGCTAGAAAATTGATTGATCATTGAACTACTGTAACACGGAACTTCAGTCATGAATTTCTTATGAATGGTATGTAGTCATAATAACATCTCTTGTTCTTATTTTTAAGTCGCGTCGATAATAATTATTATCCTTCAACCATATACTCCTTAGGTGTTTCAAAGTTAGAGTTTCTGTAAGAGTTTCTTTTCAAGCTTCGTCAATACTATGGAGATACTCTAACCATTGAGCTACCAAGTCATAGAGCTGCAGACAGAATGTTCTTATGTATATTGGGCGGTAGTTACAGATGGAATAAATTTATATTAAATTAATTTAGATAATATTTGCCTGTAGATATTGGATTAAATTAACTGCATTTAGCCTTCAATCGCGATATTTATATGAAAGACATCTAAACTAGATCATCTTTATGTACCAGAATGTTAACAACATTCTTGGATTCTTTAACAGAATGAAAAAAAAAGTACTTGCATGTAACAGAATAAAATACAGACATTTACATAATTTGTAATCTTAAAATAAAGCATTATCACACAATATGTTTTCAGTAAATAAAGTCTTCCTTAGGTAAATCCAATAATTTTCGATAGAATTTTTTTTTATTAAAGAATGAATTTTGGTATCAATTTTGATACTTTCATGAATTTTGTATAACTGTATGTATTTTTACATCCCAAAATTTTAAATCCCGGTGAAGCGTGAATTTAAGTTGGAAGATATATTACACGCGTAAATTGGAGATAAGCTTCGCCGAAACTTTAATCTCCATTTCATCAATGTGGGTCACATACGATATGACTTTAGCAAAAATTTTAAAATATTCAGGTTAAATATTCCACTAACTGAGGTTATTTTAAGAAAGATTGAATCTCTTTTAAGGTAATTAATGTTTAAATTTTGGAGCATTATATCTTGATACCGACAAAAATCATTTTTGAAACCAGAATTTCATTTAAGAGTGAACACTCTGAGGTTAATTTGCGTAATTAATTAATCAGGTTAATTGTCTTCCCAGGTTTCCAATTTCTGGGATACGATATTTTTTGTGAAATCTGTCAATTTAATAATAAAATTTTATATTTAACGCCACAAATGTTAATAACAATATTATTTGCATATCTTATTTTCAGAAATAATTAGTTTCTTTAATTTTTTTTTTAATTCTATATTAACTGTCTTTTTCCCAATTGTTTACCGCACAGTTCAAATTCTTGTATTTTAAATTATAACACGGGAAAACAAAAATGTTTTTTTTTTTTTTTTTTTTTTTTTTTTTTTTTTTTTTTTTTTTTTTTGATGTTTTGATACATTCAAAAGTTTATAATTATGGAAAGTAAAGTAATTAGTCGGAATGGCTCTGGTTTTTCCAATAATACTTTTTTAGGGTTTCGTTTACCCCACGAAACTCTATTTGTCTCGCTTTTTTGTCTGTCTGTCACAGAGCCGGTTCTCAGAAAATGTATAAGTTACAGACGTGAAATTTTGTGTACTTACAGCTGATTACCTACTGCCACGCTGAAAATCATAAAATTTTGAAAAAGTCATATTATTTTAATATAGAGAGATAAAAAACCAAAAATCTAACAGCCTTTTCGTATTAAATTTAAACATTTTTCGTTATAGCAGTTGCCAACAATTAAAAATCCACACTAAAATTCTTTCTATATTAATTAATATTCTATTGAAAGATTTCCACGTGAAAAATAAAAATGAAATAAAAAGTTTCACCAATTGAAAAAAAGATTAATATGACGTCATATTGGTAATAAAATGGAAATTTTCAAACATTTCTCAATAATAGAAGGAGTATGAATATGTGTAAATACAGAAAGCAGCTTAATATGACGTCATTAGAGAATTAAAAAGAAAATTAATCTGACGTCATAACGGATTTTTAGCTCACAGGCTATCAAAGCCTGAGAGCTAATGTGCCCGCCGGTTCTGTATGTATGTATGTATGTACGTAACGCGATAACTCTTGATAGAAATAAGCGTTTTGCTTCAAATTTTGGATATAGGTTCCTTATGATATGGCGCTTCCCTGATTAGTTTTGGGGGTTTGTTGGTTAAGTATAAAGGGGGAAAGGGGGGCTAATCCCCCCTTAATTTAGATAAATGGGTTTTTCATGTAGAATTATCAGATTTTTTTCAAATTTTGTATATAGGCTCATTGTGGTAAGGCGCCTCCCTGATTTGTTTTGGGTTCGTTGGTTAAGTATAAAGGGAAAAGGGGGGCTAGGCCCCCCCTTAATTTAGATAAATGGGTTTTTCCTGCAGAATTATCCAATTTTCTTCAAATTTTGTCTATAGGTTAATGATGATACGGCGCTTTCCTGATTGGTTTTGGGGATTCATTGTTTAAGTATAAAGGGGGTAACGGGGGGCTAACCCCCCTCTTAATTTAGATAAATGGGTTTTTCATGTAGAATTATCAGATTTTCTGAAAATTTTGTATATAGGCTCATTGTGGTAAGGCGCTTCCCTAATTAGTTTTGGGGATTTATTGGTGAAGTATAAAGGGGGGAACGGGGGGCTACCCCCCCTTTAATTTAGATAAATGGGTTTTTCATGCAGAATTATCCGATTTGCTTCGCATTTAGTATATATGTTCATTGTAATAAGGGGCTTCTCTGATTAATTTTGGGGGTTCAATGGTTAACTATAAGGGGGTGGGGGAACGGGGGGATGATCCCCCCTTAATATATTGTCGATTGCTTTATTTTTCGAGGGGCGTTTTTCAAATTCTTTGAAAGTATAATATACAATTAGTGTGAATAGCCTGTGAGCTCAATGCCCTCAGTTTAACTGGGCAGTTCTCTTTTTTATACAAATGTTTGAAAATAACACAAAGAGAGTATCAATATGAGTAATAGAGAAAACAAGTGGATATGACGTCAGCAAGTCATTATAACGTCATATGAGTTTGAGGAACGTATTGAATCATGATAAAAACCCAATTATGAAAATATTGGCATATTTTAACATTTTGAAGTTCGCTATACAACATGTTTAATTTTGAAATTGATATTTCTACACAAACATTCTTAAAATCCCGGACAACTCCGGATACTTCAGCTAGTAGTTATATAAACAAGGAGGAAAAAATTTAAATTCAAATGTAAATGTTTGTCTCAAAGAAAATGTTGCAACAATGAAATTAAATTTGTGTTAAGCCACGTTTGCTAAAATACGCAAATGGCTTCAAATCCGATTACTTAATTTTAAAAAGCTAGGCGTTTAAAAGATCCGGCGTTTTTTTTTTTTTTTAAGTTTTGTTTAATTCCGGCTTAAAAAAATGAGATTATTTGCCAAATGTTATAAAAAAAAAGAAAAAAAAACCTCTTTTCTATTTTTTGAACAGTGTATATGCATTAATATATGATATTTTGTAATTCTCTCATTTAATTTGCTATTTTTTATTATATCGTAATTGTTAACCGTATGTTCTCTGCAATATCACTCAGACTAATCATTTGAGGGAAGTCCTAGTTAAAATAACTTTCTTTTTTGTTTGTTTGGCTGCCATCTATGTATTGAGATAGTGTAATATTATAATTAAAAATTATATAAAATTATTATAATTATAATTTTTTTCATTTGGATTTATTTATTGAAGGATAAAGTGTTTTGAAAGGAATATTAAATGAAACACTTTGTGCGATTTTCGATTACACTTACCCATTTGTTAATGTATCCCCTGGGTTGAAAACTTGATTTTGTATACAAACAAACAGAAAACCTGGGTGATTCTAGTGAAGAGCAAGGTGAACGATTCCACCAAGATATCAAAGTAATGAAGCAAAAGGACGTTGGGATTGCCACATGATGGCTGACTACTGTTGGAGAAAGAGAGATTGTCTTGAAAGGGAGATTGTCAAAGAGATTGTCTTGAACATTAACATTCTGGACACAGTTTTAATAGTAATGTTAAATCTATATTTCTGTTTTGCAATACCTATCCTAACTCAAAATACAATGTTACAAAATATGTAAAATTAAAATATATAAGGCTTTACATATATAAATATGTATAGCTATCTATATACATATATGGCTATTTTTTGTACTTGTGCCATTATTGGATTGTGGACTTTATTTAAAAAAACAGAGACAGTCCAGAAAATTTTCTATTATTTTCGTATTCAGCAAACTAAAATTACGCGAAATCTGTTATCCAACCCCTTGCCGCAAAATTACTCTGAAATGAATGAATTCTGAAAAATGAGCTGTCTAGTTCAGAGCTGTTTGGATGCATGGGATTGTAACTTCCAAAAACTCTTCATAATATCGTTAAATTTCACACAAAGCATATGCACAAATTAATACGTCGAAAGTATCACTTTTTTAAACATTATGAAAAAAAAAAAACATTTGTTTGGATTGGTGTTTTAATAAACAGATTGTGATCCTGATTCCTTATACAGAGGATGTTTGTTGTCGTGTGCTGTGCCAACTTTTAAATTTTTACCATCCTTAATTTTATACCATTTTTAACACTTTCCAACATAGTTGAAAAGTGTTTATGAATTCGGCTTGTCTTTCTACTGTCTGTAGTCTGTCCGTGCTCTAACTCCCGTAAATATTCTCGGATTGCCATGCAAGTTATATATGTTATTGCTGTTTGGCTTGTTCGGTATTAAAATGAAGTATTTACAGGGGCATTAAAAAGAATTCCGTTATATTACGGTCTATGGGGAAAAATAGTTTGTGGTGTATTTCAATGATGTTCGATTATCTAAAACACATTGAAAGTGATACATAGAACTGAGGTGCACTACAAGATGTTTAGTATAGAATAGGATGCGCATAGTAGATTCACAGGGTCACTCAAAGGAATATCGTTACATTACGGTCTATGGAAAAAAATTGTTTGCGGTGTACTATAATAATGTTACACTAATTCACGCATATTAAAATTGGTATATATTACTGCACTAGAAGATGCTTACTATATACAATAGGGTGTGCATAGCGCTCATCGTTCCTTTACAGGCAAACACAAAAATTCGGTTACAATACCAATAATAATTGGTGGAAGTGCGTTTTCACTTGTGTTACGTATTTTTAAAGTTAAATCTTTTTAAAAAAATTTTTTGCATATTACTCGGTGCATATAAATTCTAAAGATCCTATACAGGGTTGCACAAAAGATCTCGAGTACATTTCCCTTTATTGGCGAAATTTGCTGTAGAGGAATTTTCAACTGTGCTGTACGTTTCCTAACTGAAGTAAATTTTAGAATACTGTGTAGCATATGTACAAATTTACAGATCGTATACAGGTCTGCACAAAAGAATTCGGATGCTTTTCCGACTTTTGACGGTAATTCCTTACATTGAGTTTTCAAACGTGTTATGCGTTTTCCAATTGTTTACTTATTGTTACACCATCCTTCACCTTATTAAACAGGAAAGTATTTTTTATATTATTATGAATGTATTGGAAAGTGTTTAATAATCTATGCTTGACGCATGATATTTCGTTCTTGTATTTAACTTAATTTTATTAATGTGCGTTAAGATGAAATTTTTCAATCTATTATGTCCCCTACTTCCTGATATACTTGATAAACTGTATGTACAAAGGCGTGTTTGCGATGACAATAGAATATTTTTAATATTTTTATAACTGAATTTTATATTAATGAATTAAATTTAAGGCAATTTCCGTCAGATGGACGTAGGCACTAAATCGCCAACTAATCCTTATATCGTTACAGCTGTATACAACAACTGATTAATTCTGCACAAAACCATGCTCGCTAAAATATACAAATTGGCTATGGAACTGCAACAACAAATATTTTAAGTACTAAAAAGTAGAAAAAAATAAATAAAGAGTGTATTTTTTTAATTATGCTTTTCTTTCTTTGTTATTTGTTTTTAAATACCCTTTAAATTACTTTGTATGATATGTATCTATATGTATATAACTTTTCATCAAGTATATATTAAATAAATATTTTATTTCTTATCTTTAAATTTCTTCTATATTAGCTTAAAAATGTATCTCTTTCATTGAAAATTTGACTTTCTTGATAGATTTTTAATTAAAAGACGACCTAATGTGAAGTCAAAATCTTGTTAAAATGAATAAAATATATACGACACAACTGTTCAGAATATTTACGCTTTATGATATTAAAAGTAGCAAAGTCGCATTCAATATTACTCCAAACTAGGAAACACTTTCGTGAGATTCGATCGAAATTTAATTTTATGCTAAGCTAAGACATTTGAGTGATAAGTGCACATCTAAAATTCCGGAGCAAAGAATTAGCGAGATTAAACTTTCGAAAGTTTGACGTAATTAATACTGACGCTTTTAAAATTTTATAATTTAAAAGTATTTGAAATTGCGATATTCGATACAGATCTTTTACAGCCATAAAACTTTCTAAACGGAATTATTCGTCTTCACGGAAGTTTAATAAAAATAAAAGTTTCATCGGATAATATTAACAATGTCGATTAAAGACTTTCCTTTACTTTCGAAATTTGAAACTTTGATTTGAAATTATTTAATAAAATCTACTAATTAGTCTCTATTATTTTTTTTTACAAGAAGTGATGTCATGGTCACCCTTGACATGGTCACTCTAGATTTAACCTATTTGAGTCATTTAAAGACCAAATCAATGATTGCGTATTTTGTCAAACTTTTTCAATTCATCATAAACAAAAAACGTTTCCTTATATTAAAATGATATTATTACAGCTTGCACAACATAGAACTAAGTTATAAAATTTAAGTCCATTTTTGGAATTAAATAAATATTTTATTTTTTAAAATAGAAAATATGTACACACAAAAAAAAAAAGTAAATTAACTTACCGCCAGTTCCCTGCTGGGTAACATTTTAAAGACATACAATAGAACCTACTTTATTAAATAAAGTTATTGCTAAATATTACCATTATTCTATCAACCTCAAATTTTAAACATATTTAATGTTTTGATGATCTTTAGAATTAAAATTTATACAATTTTGAAATTATTAAAATTTGCATATTTAAACATGCTACAAAAAACATTTTTGGTCTCGCCATAAAACTGCAGTTTCACAGAATAAAAATATTTATGTACAACATAAATGTAAAATTTCATAAGTCTAAGTTTATAACTGTTTCATTAATTTTGCGGAAAAATATCAAAATTAGAAACTGAGAAAATGAAATTTAAAGACTTATTTTTTAAAATGGCAAGTTAAATATTAATGTTTTTTACTGCTGTGGGCATAATTTTTGTCCAATTTCAATGAGGTTAGCTTTAAAATGTTCCCAAAGTTCCAAATGATTTTTTTCTTATAATTTTAAAAAATCGATTTTTGAAGGCGCAATATTCAAGCTCCCATAATGTTGATTAAATAATTTTCCTTTTGTTTGAAAATTTAAAACTTTGATTCGAAATAATTTAACAACAATTTACATATAAATCTCGATTGTTTTCTTTGAAGTAATTAGTAATTAGTAATCGTCGATAAATTTCCTGTATTGAAATCCTGTATATGAATTGCTTTTAAAAAGTCCGGTTAGGCATCGAAGAAAGGGCATGGGGACGTTGGGACGATTGCGCGCCGCCGATCTGTGAATTCGGCGGTCGAAACATTTTTATGCAGCCCTGTATATGATCTATAAAATTGGGTACATACTACATAGCATGATAATATGTAGTTCAGTTAGCAAATTAATATTTAGCGACTTTCGTTAATCAATGGAAATGCACTCGAAATCTTTTGTACAGCCCTGTATATTATCTACGTACCACATATTAATCCTAATTAATATGTAACTATTAACTATTAATCCACATAATTATCCATAAGCTAAAATTTAGGGCAGGTAAAAAATGCATAAGCCAACTTAAAATTCACTTCCAGAAATTACCAACCATAAAGTACAACGTGTCTTGTTCTTTTGCGTAGCCCTGTATATGAATTTATTTATATTCCACAACCTTCTATTATTCTACTAAATATAGTTCAGCAGGAAAATGCGTAACATAATTAGAAATACCCTTAAGCATTTCACTCCGATAGTCAGTAATACTTACAAATTTCCTTTGTGTATCCCTGTATATAATCAACAGAATTTATACACACCATACACTACACAAAAATTTAGTTAAACTTAATAGTCAAACCAAAGTTGAAAACGTACTTATCACACACAGACTGTAATTATCGCTCTAAGAGTGTAACCGAATTATTTGTGTGTCCCTGTAAATGAACGATAAACGCAATGCACATCACACTTTTCAGTGAGCAATTTATAGTGCATCTCAGTAATGCATATAAATTTCATTATGTTTGAAATAGTGGAACATCATTAAATTACACTAGATTAATTTTAACACAATTATTTCAAATTGGTAAACAACTTACTTGTTACAACTTGTACATCATTAAATTACACTGCAAAAAAATTCCCCCCGTTGAACATTGTGTAGCAGAATTATTTTGTGTGATCATGTTAAAGGTATGTTAATTTAATAAATTCTTTTGCATCCCACATTTCTCCAAAAGCATGTTTTGGTGCGTTTCATAATTGTATATCAATTTCATCCTGTTTCAAATGGCGTAACATAATCAAAATGCAGTTGAAACGATTTTTTTTCCATTTACTGTAATGTAGCGGAACACTACTTTTGACTGTCCCTGTAAATAAACTATAAATGCGATACACTCCCTTTTCAATAGGGATCATGCTATTGTAAACATCAATAACATGCAAAAATTTCAGTGAAATCCGAGTATATTTACAAGAGTTAAGCATGGCGGACAGCCAGACAGCCAGACAAACCGAAGTCACAAACACTTTTCAACTAGTTGGAAAGTGTTAAAAATAGAAAATGACTACTTTAAGAAAATTAGACGGGATTGAAATAGGACTACGAGTATCCAAAAAAGCAAGCTATGGATTATTGTCTGATTAAGTTTATTTTCAGGGAGAAACGGTAGTATACAATTTTGCTGTTAAAGGCAACATATGTAAGTACATATTTTTTATCATCTTGAACAATCACTGAAATAGCCTGCGTATGATCACACGACGTAACTTGTGAGATTCTTATAATGCATTCTGAAGAGCTAGCAAACTTTTTGAAGTACGGTAAAAAACGAGAAAAGTTTCTTGATAAATGCTTATGTAACAGTATATTACTTTTAAGTGCTAAAGGTGTTATATTATTATATTGCTTATGTAACATTTTTGAAAATAGAATAAAGAATCTTTTGAGCTACACAGGATTCCCAAAAATGTACCTTTATCTTAGGAAAGCTCAAAAAACCAATATATTACTGAAATTTAAAGAAACATTTCTGAAACAAAATTTTTTTTTCGCTGCTCATAATTTTCGGAAACGTTTCCAAGTTAGTTTTTACTGTATACTAATTAGTTTTTTCATTCTAGTGTCAATACAAAATATCGATTTTTCAGATGCTATCATCTCAAGTAAATATTTCTAGCTGCGTAACAGAATTTATACATGCAAGAGTAACGAAATATTGTTCCTGTTACGCAGTTAATTTAACAGTTAGTTTGTCTGTTGAATATGTTTTCTGAGAATGAAAATATTTACTTGAGAATTGATACGATAGCAAACTACCACATTTTCTGTCCTTATTGGGTAGAAAAAACTCACTAATACACTTAAAAACTACTCAGAAACGACACAAGTAATCACCAGGGAGCTATCATAAGAGAGTCTCTGGAAATAATATCTAAAAAAGAAATAGTCTGTAACGATGTATTATCATATGATATCCACGCAGTCTGGAATGAATTAATACAGGATTGATTAACCTGTACTTACTTTCAAAATATTGAATGACCTTTCCCATCCCACCTTATATTCCGAACCCTTCAAGTAAAATGGTTTGTTTCCGGGTAAGCTAGAAAACGCGAAGAGACAACAACTCAACTTAACTATTAGTTTTTCACTGATGATGACCGAGTAGTTCGATTGAAAACATTTTGAATTTTTAAAAGGACTTTAATGTGCTTTTAAATGTTTTATGTATGTTTTTACGCACCTTCAAGCAATATATTTACATTTAGTTGTATCTTTATGAATTTTAATCACTCAGAAACTTTTCGAAAATTACGTGCTGCAAAGGAATATTTGTTTCAAAAATAGTTCTTTAAATCTCGGTAAAACCTTTTGCTAGATCAAGAGGCATTTCTATTTTTTCAGAGTGAGAGCACTCGATTATTACATTGGTCAACAACATTTTCGCTGAGAAAAATATAGGTGTTTTAGATTAATTTGAGTGTGCTGATTCCAAATCTAAACTCCAAATTTCTCTATCACGTCAGGATCTTTAGCTATAGAAACTACCAATGTTTAAATCTGACATTATGAGAATGTTTTACACAACTGAAACTTGAGCTATATTATTTTACTTAAATATTTAAAATGGTGTCAAACGTAGATTAAATTTAAACACTCTCAGCAGAATTGTCATCACTTTCCACATAAGAAGTATTTAGTGGAAGCGGCACATGGTTCTCTTCATCATGTGAAACAGGTTTCAGAGCAGATTCACAATCTGGATAGGTTATTTTAGATTTGTTTTTCTTTGATAATCCGGATATCTTTGTCATATACAAGTTGGGCCAAAAATCCCGCATCATAGGAGTTTTTAAAAATTTTTTTAATTTGTAGGTGAAAGTTTCCTAATACTAATAACGATTAAAACTAAATTTATGTTTTAAATTTATTAGGATTTGTGAAAGACAATAATCACTATTCAACGTCTCAAATGATAAATTGAAATACTGCGCGAATTAGTTCAGTATAGGTAGACCGGGCCACGTTTACGCATGGGGCACGTTTACGCAGTGCACTTTTTTCGAAACGAGTTATAACTGGCGCACCACCAGTCATGACAGTTTAATGCTGCTCCCTAGCGGGTATTCTCACAAGTTTTTGAACGTCAGTCGAGCTTTGGTCT
Source organism: Maratus michaelseni (assembly GCA_963931845.1). NCBI lineage: Eukaryota > Metazoa > Arthropoda > Arachnida > Araneae > Salticidae > Maratus > Maratus michaelseni. The sequence continues at coordinate 183,851,643 of OZ007595.1, forward strand.
AGCATGCGGAAAATATAACCTGTTTTCTGTCAAGGTGAGTAAATTTTATGTTGAACTTATTGAAACTTATTGTGAACTAATAATACTTAGTTAAGGATAAACAAATATATGAACATTAGCAGAATTTTATCCTTTTTTGAGAACTGTATTTGTATGAACAGAAATGTTATTAATTTTCTTTGCACGTTAAACATAAGTACAAACATGGCGACGGGGCACGTTTACGCATTGACATCGGGGCACCTTTACGCACGTCCTTACTGCATAAACGTGCCTCTGAAGCATTTTTGCTCCGTACTGTCTCAAACCTTTTTAGTTTTTTCAGGCTATTTTGTTTTTCAAATCATAATTTAATGTTTAATTGATTAACAGATTCGTCTCTTATAGCTTACAATCATATAGTTCTGTCTTCATGCCTGTTCAGCTTTAATTTTATAGACTATTCAGCCAGTAATAAATCTTCTTTATTTTACAGATGGTAAGACATTATGTTAAAAAAAACTAACAGAACCAAGTTAGATGTCAAAATAAGGAAAAGTGCCGTTCTGCAAGTGAGACTTGGTCAAAACACTATTCGAGGGGCAGCCAAACTTTATGGATTGAATGACAAGACAGTGGGTACTACTGCAAAAAATGGGCTAACCTGCGTAACGAGGACCTGAAAACACACAATGAAAATGAAAATTTAAGTTGAAAATTTCCTATAATATTAAACAGTTTATGTAGTTTTAACTTGTTTTTTTATGAAACCAACTTAGAATACCAAAAACAAATTTAATAGTTCACACATACAAACTTTTAAATAATGTGCAAAGCCGTTTTTGTTAATTGAAGTCCTCCCACCCACCGTTATTTGAATACCGATTTCAACGGTTAAGGTATCAAAATATTCACCTCATGTTTTGTTGAGGAAAAGGTTTTCAATATTCACTAATGTTATTCTGAAGGGCACGGGCTACCGTCAAACCTCCTATCGCTTTTCATCACACTAATGTGGGGAGATATTTTAATTAATCCCCTAATATATCAGCTACTGGTCGAGTGAATCGCAGTTATTAGCAGAACAGGTTTTTTACGTAGCTTCTCTTAGTTATGTATGCCTTTTCATTAAAAATTTTTTTTTGCAGGTTTATGATGTACTAACTCCTGATCCAGAGGCCCCACCAGATCCAGAGGTGCCACCGGTTCTAGAGGCCCCAGTATAAGATGTGGTGCCAGGTCGCATAACGGCTCAGTTTGGATATTTCAGACATCAAAACGTAAGTAAACGTAAGATACATGACGGGGGGGGGGAGGGTTTGAAAAAAAGGACCAGAAAATTTATAATTTTTAATTAAAAAATAAATAGGTTACTAAATCCGTATTGTGTTCTTTTGTGCAGATGTTCGAGTCTAACCAAGAAAATTTGCTTGTGAAATACCTTCTGAAAGCTTCCGATATATATTTTGGCCTTTCGCCTAAAGAAGTAAGACGATTTTCATATACACATGCTTTAGCTTGTAACAGAAAAATACTTCATTTTTGGACCGACAATGGAATGGCAGGACTGGATTGGCTTACTTATTTCCTAAAACGACATAGCAAATTCTCGATTAGGTCCCTTCAAGCTACGAGATTAGCTCGAGCTACAAGTTTCAATCGAACTAATGTGTCGGCATTTTTTGATAATCTGACAACTGCCATAAAAAGACTTATGGTTGGGCCTGCTGACATTTGGAATGTAGACGAAACAGGAGTAAAGACGGTTCAGAAGCCCGGCAGAGTCATTGGACGTAAAGGGCTTCGACAAATAGGGAAAATGACTTCGAGCAAAAGAGGAACTCTAGTAACAGTGGCCCTCTCAATCAGTGATGCCGGGACATATATTCCCCCATTCATTGTTTTTCCTAGGGTCAACTTTAAGGAACACTTTCTGAGAGATGGCCCTATAGGCAGTGCTGGAGATGCTAACCCATCGGGATGGATGATGAAACACAACTTTTTAAAATTCGCTAAGCATTTTGTGGCCCATGTCAGGTGTTCCACCTCAAAACCATGCCTCCTGATTTTAGATAATTGCGAATCCCACTTGTCAGCGGATTTATTGCACTATTTTAAAGACAATTGGGTGACGCTACTACCATTCCCGCCCCACTGCAGTCATAAACTGCAGCCTCTTGACCGCAGTGTTTTTTGGGCCACTCAAAAAATACATTAACACTGCATGCGATCATGTATGGCTAATAACAAATGCCCAATGACAAGTCATGACATTCCTTCAATTTTAGCATCAATCTTACACCTAGCAGTTACTCCAGCCAACATAATGGCTGGATTTAAAGTGACAGGGATTCAACCGCTAAACCCACTGATATTTTCTGAGGCTAATTTCATGCCATCGTTCGTGACTGACAGACCAGAACCAACATCGCCCTCTATTAATAGGCCTACTAACGCCTCTGGCACTGCAGCAGAAGTCTCTGAGACTTATATGCCTATCGATATTCCAAGTATTTCTCCCAGTAGGCCTTCCACTTCGTCACATGTGGACTACCTAACACCTTAACAACTGAGACCCTTTGAAAAGGCAGGACCAAGGCTTGGCACCAAGAAAGGGAAGATAAAGAGGAAGTCCGCTATCCTAACTGATATCCCGGTTAAAGAAGTCTTCAGACAAGAGCAGTTAGAAGCGAAAAAGAAAACAATGATGGCACAACAAAACAAAAAGAAGAAACTACGTAAAAATTTACTAGTTTCTATGGAATCAGAACAGAAGACAACAAAGGAAAAAGTATGAAATCAAAAACTGCAAAAGGGAAAAAGTTGGTACACTCTGGAAAAAAGAAAATAGTGAATGAATCTGATGACGAAGATGAAAACTGTGTGTGTATTTATTGTTTGAAATGATACAACCAATCCAAAAAGGACAAGACTGGGTTCAATGTCTTAGATACAAAAGGTGGTCCCATGACAAGTGTGCGAAAGGAAATACTTTATTTTTTGTTTGTAAAAACTGTAACAGTGATTGTACGATTTTGAGTAATAACTGTATGACTATCCGATAGATGTCAGCACCAAAAGAAGTCTGAAATAAACTGCTTTGAATTCCATTTGACGTCAGACATTTAAATTAAAAAAAAACATTCTATAGGACTATAAAACTATTCATAAAACTCTTATTATTATTATGTTTTAAATATTCTGTTATTATTATTACTGTTAGATATGTTATTAATTCTCTTTCATTCTTTTTTTTTTTATTAGATTTTTGTATTTAGTGCGAGCCTGCGATTCTGCAGGACAGTCATGTAAACATTCTATTTGAGTCGATGGTGTTATTCTGAACGTAAAGGTTCTATTCTGTTTTAGATTCTTAATTCAAAGTGTGTAGTAATTTTAATTCAATTCAAAGTCGTATTCTGTTATTAAAATGTGAAAAAATATCAACTTCTCAAGTTTTACTCAATTTGAAATTAAGTCTCCATTCTTCGAGTAAATATGAAAATTACAGAATTGATTGCCTCTATTCTACAAATTTAATATCATTCCTTCTTTGAAAATTGATGCTGTTTTTTAGAGCAATTCTTTGTTCCAGTGATTTAATCCGTGCATGGAATCAACGATTTCAGTGTTGATAGGTAAAATCTTAAAGTCATGGAATATCTGCAATATGATTCTACATAATATTAAAGTCAATGCAATTCGTACGAGAGATTCATTCTGGAGTCGAACCACCCGACACAAATCAAAAGGTACGTAGATATTTATTATTTATTTTATTCAGTAATTAAATTTTCAAAAATAGTCTAAATCTTTTAATTTCGAATCTATACAGTGATAATGAAGAGGACTAAATAGGTTCTGTTTTTAATTAGCAATAAGCATGTTTTCAGTTTAGTTTATAAAATATTGTTTAATTAATTATCTTTAATTATTTTTATTTTTAAACAGTGTTTTAAGTTATAAATGAAATATTTCAATTTGATTAAATATCTATTTCACTTACTCCTTGGTATCACATAGAATATGTGAAAACTTTCTCCACTTGATGCGTAAACTTGGACCTAAATTTTTTTTTTACGGTTAAAAACACAAATAGAGCAACAACTGAATACACAAATTTTGACTTTATTAACTGCTTTATAAAATCACAATGTCTAAAATTTCCTAAATTAAAACATAAAAATTAGAAAATTCATTGAAAAAAAAACCGCGCAAACGTGCCCTGGTCTACCCTATATTGCTAAAATGTGTATTCTTGTCAAAATTCATTCATTATATCTTCTAATTAAGATTCTATCTTTTAATTATTTATTTATTTAAAGTTATTTTCTTTATTTCCCCTTTTTCTTAAATCAAAAAGTGGAACGAAAAGAAATTTTAAAACAAAACCTGCCTATAACGGAATCCTACCTTGAATGGCAGGTTTTCATAGTCCCGATAGAAATGATACCATATACAATTTTACTTGTTAAGATGGTAATCTATGCAAAATAGAAAGAAGAAAAAATAACCTTCTATATTTATTAAACTAAGCCAACGGGTAAACAAGATCTCTGCAATTAAAACGTTATACTAATTTTCCATATTTCAGATATATTTTAAAGCACAGATTTTGGATTTAGTTAAAATTCTGATCTCAGGGATATTTTCCATATTTCGTAAAATGCAATATTTCAAATTTTAACACTAAGGAAATAATGCTGATGAAACTTAATTCTGAATTAAATTTAGAACTGGACATGCAATTTTAATAATATGGCGAGTTAAAGGATATGTATTTGAGTCTTGTAATTTGAATTTTAAAATCCTAGATTGAAACATAAACGAAGCTTATCAGAAATTTCTGAGAGATTAAAAAGACTACCGAATATTAGACTTTTATGGTATTAAAATATTTTAATACAGAATAATTTTACTCGTAATTGTGTCTGCAAACATGCATAAATCTCCCAAAATTAAAAGGCTTTGGGGAAGATATTCATGTTCAGATATAACATACTATTAAAAAGCTTCATGCTAGGTTGAAACAAATGTTGGTGTTGTACAAGCTGCAAACAGAAGATGGTAAACATGTTAACATGGTACTATACATGATAATAAAATGGTATGATATTTAAACATTATCATGTTTCAGGTTGAACCGGTGGAATCCTTACCTGGTAAGATGTTGCAGAATAAACTGGTAAAAAATGCAACCACAAAGTGACAAACAGGGTTATCAATTTACAAACAATGGGAGAACAGACCGGACCCACAGTTTAAAGAGCAATCCGACACACTACGACAGCTCACGTTCAGAACGTGATTTAAAACCGACACTAATTGACTTATAGCCAGCGTTCTAATCACTAGACAAGAAGGCCGATATGCTCATTTTCTCAATCAACACATAGATAGTGCACAGAACTATTTGGTACGGTTGGCTCTTGAATAGTTCCAATATTTTTAGAAAGCAAAAAAATTTGAATCCTTTTCGATGTTTCGCCACAAAGAAAACTTTTTGAAAATTAACAAGAAATAAAAATCCTGCATCAAGCATAGATTATGAAACGCTTTCCGGCACGTCCAGAATAGTTTAATAAAACATCGCCGTTTACTAAGCTAAAGAAGATACTTAAGTAGACATTTTAGAAAATGCATAACACATTCAAGATCTGATTTCAACAATTACCATCCATGGCTGCATAGTTTCACCGAATCTTTTTGGTAGCCCTGTATATGATCTATATATTTGTATATATTCTATATAGTATGCTAAAATTCATTTTCTAAAATTTACTATTCATAGCCGGATATGTATGATTTTATGTATATTCTACAAATATCTCTTAGTATACTAAATATAAATGAGCTTGAAAATGCATAGCTCAATTTAAAAATATCTTTAAGCAATTCACGCTCATGCTCAGTAATACTAGTGAATACTTTCGTGTAATCCTGTATATGATCCATAGAATATATGCACACCGCGTAGTATGCAAAACTTTTGTTAAACTTAAATACGCATACCATAACTGAAAACACACTTTAAGCATTTATCCTTAATAGAAAATACTTCGGATACATTACTGTATCCAAAATCCTTTGTGTATCTGTGTAAATAAACGATAAATGTTATGCACATCATATTATACAGCAAGCATCTTGTAGTAAACCACAGTAATTTATAACAATTTCATCATATTTGTAATTCTACAGCATCATTTAGAATACGCTGAAAACAGTTTTTCCTCGTATACTATTACATCACCGAATAGTTTTGTGTGACCCTGTAGATGAATGATGATTGATTTGCACTCCATATTCTACAGAAAGCATGTTTTAATGCAACTCAGAATTTTATATAAATTTCATTACGTTTGCAACAATGTAACATTATGAAAAGAGATGGCTATATATTTTCCTCCATAGACCATATTATAACGGAACTATTTTGAGGGCCCCTGTAAATGAACTGTAACTGTTACACATAACATATTCTAAAGCAACCTTCTTACAATGCTCCTCAACAATGCATATAAATTTCATTGTGTTTCAAATAGTAGAACATCACTAAAATACACCACAAATGATTTTTCACTTAGACCGTAATGTAACAGAATACTTTTGAGTGTCCCTGTAAGTGAACTATGATAGCTACACACTTCATTTTCAATACCAATCATGCCATGGTAAACCTAAATAACATGTATCACTTACATCGGAGTATATTTATGCTAGTTAGAGCTCGGACAGATGGACAGACAAACCGAATGCGTAAACACTTTTCAACTATGTTGGAAAGAGAAAAAAAATAAGAAATTGCATTCTCTGTACAGGAAGACAACTACTGGATTGCAGTAATAGGATACCTATGTTCTAGAAAAAGTAATAAGCTGTAATTTGAGTTATTAAATATTTATTTAAGAAATTAATCTTTAGTTCAGAAAATATTGTTCTTTATTAAATTTACAGTTAGCATGAAATGAGAAATATTTAAGCTATACTAAAAGATAATCCATTATTTGTAAAATATCGGGTTCAAAAAGAATTATCTGCCTTCAAATTAAGTAATAACTAAATAAAAATAAGAAATCGCCCTCATTTAATATAAAACGGAATGCAAAGCTGCAAGAATTCTTCAGAGGAATGTTTATTAACCTTGCGGAAGAAAGAATAAATTTACAATTTCAATTTGTAAATGTTCGTTCAAGTTGTTTATCTAGAATTCGGAAATAATGCCCTGTGTTAAATTTTAAATTAGTATGAAATGAGAATTATGTCAGGCATCTATTTCTTTATTTTTCCGAATTTTCAAAATATTTTTAAATTTTTCCAGTTTTATGCGAAAGATATTTTTATTTCATCTATTATTTTGATTAATATTTCTTTGTCTAAGGAATTATTTTATTTTGCTGTAATGAAAATACAGATTGATAAATATGTTGTTAAATATAGTTACACATTAAACGTTAAATATTTTTTAACGTTGACTAAATTGCTTTATTTTATAAAAGTTCATAGGCATTTATACTGTTGGTCTCATGCAGGGGTTGGAAGAAGCGCGCTACAAATAGCAAAACTACAATAGTCGCTACTTTTTACAGTAGTTTGTAGTGTAGCGCACTATATTTTAAACAATGTAGTGTAGCGAGTAGCGCGATACAAAAAATCAGTAGTTTGTAGCAAGAACCATCGCTTCTTTTAACGCTGCTTCAGGAATAATAAAAACAAATGTTCCATTCTGCAAATCACGTATATCCGAAACTTGATTCTTTTTGTCAAAATTTTTTCTGCTCAACAATTTGTGAATCACAGTTGAAGTGTATTATCAATGCACCGCATGAAGTCATAGATTTTTCTTATTAACACTTGCTGTTAAAATAAAATACTAATCCACCAAAGGAATTAATTTTCTTGGTGGTAACATTTGCCTATTTACTCGTTATTAGGTCTTCATGATTTAGCACTGGGTTTCTTATTATTCCACCTTACCTTATTTACAGATTTATTTATTGTTTGTATTCACAGTTGTTTTTCTGTAATTTTCTAGATTATACTATCCATAATTTAGATATTACAAAAAAATAAATAATCTTTATATAGTTTATCTCTCTTAATTTTGCTATGAAATTTGTAATGTGTGTATAAACTAACATTTTGCAGGCAAACGCAAAACATTTTCTTGTATCTAATCTTTCTTAATTTTTTTAATATCCTCAGTTATGTCACATTTATTTAATTGCATCCTGACAGATGCGATATAATGAGTGGTCACTTTATTATTGAATCCGTGCCTTCAATTTCTAGTGCAAATTGAGCCCTTTGACAAAATCTGAAAGTAGCGAAGTATAATGACTACTTTTGAAAAGTAGTTTGTAGTTAATTACATTTTAGATAAAGAAGTTGCAGTTGTAGTTAACTACATTTTAGATAAAGTAGTTGTAGTTGTAGTTAACTACATTTTAGATAAAGTAGTTGCAGTTGTAGTTAATTACATTTTAGATAAAGAAGTTGCAGTTGTAGTTAACTACATTTTAGATAAAGTAGTTGTAGTTGTAGTTAACTACATTTTAGATAAAGTAGTTGCAGTTGTAGTTAACTACATTTTAGATAAAGTAGTTGTAGTTGTAGTTAGCTACAATAAAAAAGTAGTTTTTCCGACTCATGAGACTCATGAAATAGAATGATTTATTTATTAGACATATTTTTGTAGTTTGGTTGTTTCTTATGATACTCATATTAACCCCTTTTATTTCCCGAGTTACTAATGGGAAACGTTTGAGTTGTCTCTCACGCGCCCACCGATGCTTCGTAGCCACGGCCTGAGATCGCCGTTACCTGACTTGTATTTAGCTTTTTAGAGAGTTTTTATAAAGAACTAGCAAAACTCGCGGCTTTGCTCGCGTAATTCGTGAAAAATGCCAAGTGGTATGCGTTGGCCTATATTCATTAGAGGAAATTTTATTACCACAGATAGTTCAGAAATTACTAATTAAGCCACACTAATTAAGCAAATTTCTGTAATGACTATTTCAGAGAAATTGCAATTTTAAAACTTTTCTGTTCCTGCTCACATTAAAATTTGATAAATTTTAAAAACTGTTCTATGGATGCATTTGTGTCTCTAACGTAACAGCCATGTAAAATTTCAAGTTTCTATCCCTAACAATTTCAGATAAATCATTGTTAAGAAGGCTTTTAGAACTTTTGCAGCTTATTTCACTTTTTTAAATTTCGATTTTATTTTATGGAAACCGTTTTTAGCGAGCACTGAAATCTTAAAAATAGTTACCATGCCAAATTTCTACTTCCTATACCAACAGCTTCACTAAAATCGCAATTTTGGAATGTTTTTTGCTTCTGCTTCCTTTTTAAATTTCGAATTTTGTAAAAGTTCTGTGGAAGTATTTACGTATAAAAAATAACAAGCCTGTTAAATTCTAAGTTTCTGTCGCTAACAATTTAGAAAAAAAACATAATTTATAACGTTTTCCGCTCAGTTTACACCTTTAAACTTCGAATTTTTAATAGACTGTTTATACCGAACATCTGCATCTTAAAAGTTAAACTATACTAAATCTCCAGTTTCTAGCCCGAATAACTCCAATTAAATCATAATGTAGAACATTTTTAGACCGTTTTTCATTTTCCATTTCAGCCTGTTAAATTTTGATTTTTTTAGAAACCGGTCTTAGCGAGAATTTGCATTTTAAGAGTAACCACCATACCAAATACGAAGCTTCTATACCAGCTGAATCAGACAAATTGCAATTTTAGTACTTTTTTTTTTGCTCCTGTCCTTTTACATTTCGCATTTTTAGTAAACTGTTCTGAGTGATCATTTACGTGAGTAACAGCCAGGCGAAATTTTAAGTTTCTAGCCTTAATAGTTGCAAATAAACCGCCATTTAGAACGTTTTTAGAACGCTTCTCGCGCAATTCACTCTTTTAAATTTCGATTTTTTTTTCAAATTGTTCTGTGAGATCAAATCAGCAGCCATGTAAAATTTTAAGTTTCTACCCCTAACAATTCCATAAGTAATTGCAATTTAGAACACTTTTTAAACACTTTCCGCTCATTTCACCCTTTGAAATTTTGAATTTCTTTACAAACAATTGCTAGCGAGCATTTGTATCTTAAAAGTAACCGCCATGCCAAATTTGAAGCTAATCCTGTTAGTAAAAAAAAAAAAAAATCGTAATTTAGACCTTTTTTTCTTTTTTCACCCTTTTAAATTTCGATATATTTTAAAAAACTGTTCTGTGTGTGCACTTATGTCTTAAAAAGTATCAGCCATGTTAAATTTCAAATTTCTGTCCTTAACAATTCCATAGAAATTGTAATTGAGAATGTTTTTATAACAGTTTTCCCTCATATCACTCTTTTAACTTTCGAATTTTATAAAAACTATCCTTAGGAAGAATGTATATCTTATAAATTACTATCTTTCTCAATTTCAAGTTTCTAATCTCTTCAGTATAATAAAAATTGCAATTTTAGAACTTTCTTCGCTCTTGCAACCCCCTGAGGGTAGTGGCACTGACATAAAATATAACCTGTGTTAGAGCACAGACTGTCAACATAAATTTGCAAGCATTACGTTTAAAATCGTTTTGGTAGTTCGGGCCTCGGGACTATCTTAGAAATGTCGGTCTCGACGAGTTTGACTTCTTTGGATCATTTAGAAGAGGCCTACGCCCTCTGTGTTGCTTAAAGAGGCTGAGAAAGATGGGAAAAACTAAAATTTAAAAGGAGTTGAAACAGAGAAAATGCTTCTTAAGGGAGGGGGGTAGTGAGAGGGGGGAAGCAGGACCAGACCATAGTGCTTGACGAGATCTATCTCTTGATATGTTACATGAAGGGGTTTGAGTACCAAAAAGGTCACCCCCTGGGGGGGGGGTGGTAACTTCATTCCTGGTAACATGAAGTTTCATTCCTGGAGATATGGTCACGGGTCCCCCTTGGAGATGTCCACTACGACGAGTTTAACTTTGTTTGATCCTTTATATTATTGTTTAAATGGGGTCTTAGCCGGCTGTAGGGCAATTAGGAACTGAGAAAGGAAATACAAGCGGAAGTATCGGTATAATAAAGAGAGACAATTTGATTTTTAATATCGTCAGTAACAACCATTTGTATAGCTATGTATAAAGGGTGTCCTCCTTTATATATGGAGTGGCTGTGACTTTTCATAAACATGAATTTTACTGCAGACTGAAAGAATTAGCCCTGTGTGTGGCTAATAATAATATGTAATGTACAATTTTAATCATGAAATAGATGAATTTGTCGTATTTAAATAAGTAATTGTTATTAATATCAAATTTTACTTTTATGAAATATATTCCATTTATCATGAAAAATACAAAGCAATCGATAAAACATTTTTAAATAAAAAAGTAGAAAAATCGAACAGAAATTTAGAGAAATTGAACCCACAACCTCCAGAATCAAGAGCAGTGCTCTAACTATTCGGCCATCAAGTTCACTTCTAGACTTTAAGAAAATATCATTAAAATAGGCAAATTAGTCAAATTAACGTTTCGAACGCAGGCCTTTCAATTTCACTATGCATACATTCACAGTATAGACTCACTCCATATTTTAGTCTCCTTCCCCCGCGCACCGCTTGATGATCCGTGAACAGTCCCATTATCTTTTTACGCGTGAAGGTTTCGCTAGCGCTGTAGCTATAGTACTTCATTGTGAAGTTTCGGTAATTTCTGAAATTCAATATTTGAAAAACGGCACAATCATTAGATTTGAAATTGATATCAAGAAAAATACAAATTTTTACCTTTCTAACGGAGTTTGTCTAACAATTTTGTGACAAATACTTTTCGAGCTATTAATTTTTTCAGTAACTTCAAATGTTTCATTTTCCGAAATTAACCTGTGGCAACGATGGATGGCTGTGACTTTTTATAAACATGAAAAATGATAGAGATTGAAAGAATAAGCCACCCTGTGTGTGGCTAAAAAAACAATCGTTACTTCTGTATAATATTAGTATAGATAATAAAAAATATTATTTACCAAAATCGGAGTACCTCGAAATCCAATTCTGTATGCTTTTGTTCTTCCCATGCGTTAATCTTAATATTTAAAAAATATTTGTGCATAGACATTTCCACCATGTTTAATGCGAAGGGATCACCAAGAAAAACTGAACACATCCACCTAGTCAGCGAAAAATTAACCTAATCTATGTTCTAAAAATTAATATATCATTCTATAGCAATCCAATTAACTTCATGCTTTTTTAAATTAATATGTGCATAAGAATATGAATTTTTATAAGTAAGAGGGACTTATCATTGTTTTATTTAAATCAATGTATTTGTCTATGGGGACGACATGCATTGATATTCTGATTTTCTTAATATTGGTTTAGTAACGGCGACTGTTATTCTGTTTAAGAATTCATTCTTATGAGGCAAGCATATAGTTCTAAGAAACTGAAAAATTTAGTACATATTTCGCGATAAAGGTATTTTAATGTTTAACAATAGTTTAGTAATTTGTATTTTCAATACAACAGATTAAATTATTTAATTACACAAACAAACATGGATACAAATTTTGTCGTATTAAAACAGAAAAACTTTAAACTGTTCTGCAGTGTAAGTATAATTAAAGTAATTTATTTCGATAACTGTTCTCATTTCATATTAATTGAAAATGTATAATAAAGAATATTATTTCTTAATTTCACATAAACATTTTGAACAAGCATTCAGAAATTGAATTTTTAATTTTTTTTCTTTCGAACATCATTTTAAGCACCAAATGAAATTAAAATTTCCGTCTTATTAATTTCGAAGTTTTGAAAATTTTTCTGAACATAGTGCATATTTAAAGAAAATAATTTCTATCATAGTTCTCAATTCTTACGTATTAAAAATTTAATAAAGATCCTTATTTCTAAATTAAACTACATCATTAAATATAATATAAACATCTATAAATATAAACATCTTAAACAAATATTTACTAATTGAAATTGTAATTTTACTCTTTCTTCCAAACCCGATTTAAAAGAGCAAGTGAAATTAAAACTTCTGTCATATTATTTCAGAAACTTTAAAAATTATTCTGGTCTAAAAGTATAATAAATAAAATAATTATTGTCATCCGTTGTTAGTATTTTTTTATCATCCGTTGTTTTCAGTCATGTTTGTTTGGGTGATTAAGTACTTTAAATCTGTTGCATTCAAAATACCGATAACTAAAAATATTGTTGCACGTTAAGCGATAAACACATTTATCGCGAAGCACTTTCGTGAATTTGATGTTAGACTCAAGAGATTGAATTTATAAACAGATTAATTTAATTATTATGCATGTTTCTGAATTTTTGATTGTTTCTTATTATAGTCATATTAAAGAAGCGAATATTTTCCTTAATTCTTCGTGTAACTATGAAAATATTCGATGTATAAATCCCAAAATGTTCTTGGTTATTTAACAAATTTCTGTTGAAATTAGAAAACACATTCGTTACTCTTTAAATGAAATATTAGAAAACGATCTTAATTTACAAAGATTAAACGAGAATATTGAGATTCTAATGGTGTATATTTTAATATAAATAATTATACGTACTTTTACAGAATCTTTATATGAAAAACATGTTGTGATTTAGCACAGTTTTCAAGGAGGAATTAATGGTGTTAAACTTCAATAATAATACTTTACGCAAACAAAACATGATTTCAAAATGATTCAAATTATTTTAATTGTACAGGGTGTTTCACAAAGGACCCCTAACTTTAAAAATCAATAACCCGGAAACGGTGATAGATAGAAACATGAAACCAGTGGTATGTTTATTAAAAAAAATCGTAAGAATCTTATACATAAATCTCAAAATGTAGTTAAAAATAGCACCGATAGATGGCACTGAGAGCGTTAAGAATCCTTCTAAAGAGAGTTCAGAAGCATAGAAAGGCTAGCCGTCGAAGATTTTGCCATTGAAATCTGACCACTATTAGCGTATAGTGAAAATAATTCCGAAAGTGATGTATACCGTGGATGAATGTGTGTTTATTGTGTTGGAGTACCACCGATTAAATCAGAGTCCTACTGCCTCAAGCAGAAGTTTTCAAACGCGATTTCTAGTCGCAAAAGGCCCAGATGGGAAACCAATTCGTGAGCTTTTCAAAAAATTTCAACAGACAGGCAACATGGTCGATGCGTGGTCGGAAATGTGGGTCGGACAAACTCCGTCGTTACTCCTGAAAATTCAACGACACTTGCTGCAGTTATTGAGCGTAATCCGAATAAATCTGTCCGCATACTTGCCGCTGAATCCGGGATCAAGCCATCCAGAACGTACAAAATCCTGCGGAAATCATACATATGTTTCCTTACAAGATTCAATGCCGGAACGCCATACCAGTTCAAGCTGTACGACAAAGAGAGCATTTCGCTAACGATTGAGAAGATTGGTTGTTCTGGTTTCAATGTCGGCCGAATATGGTTTACGGATGAGGCCCATTTTTATCTGGATGGTGTCGTTAACAGACACAATTGGCGATTTTGGGGTACAAGAAATCCACATTGGACTCCCGCACGACCACTCTATAGCCAAAACTTACAGTTTGTGTTGAAATTTATTGCAAAGGCATTATTGGGCCCTTTTTCTTGCGAGAAACGGTGACGAATGAGCGGTATATTGCGCTTCTGAAACAATTTGTCGCCACTTAATAACCGTTAGACGATCGACCAGGCACGACATGTTTCATGCAAGATGGGGATCGTCCGCATCGTACACAAGACGTTTTGGACTCTCTGGACGAATACTTCGACGATAGAATTATTGCTTTGAACTATTCGACAGTGAAGGGAAAAGGCCTGGACTGGCCTCTGTATTCACCCGACTTCACTCCCTGCGATTACTTTTTGTGGGGCACATTAAAGGACATTGTTTACCGGAACAATCCTTTAACACTCGGTGAGCTCGAAGAGGCTATTTGTCAAGCTTGTGTGTCGATTTCTGGTGGCACACCACAGAATGTCACTGACAATTTATTCTGCAATTGCGGCATGTCTGTTGTGTAAAAGGTGCACATATTGAATCAATTTTAATGTGATACGCCTATTTATCGCAGCGCCATCTATCAGCGCTAATTTTAACTAAATTTTGAGATTTATGTATAAGATTCTTACGTTTTTTTTAATAAACATACCACTGGTTTCATGTTTTTATCTATCACCGTTTCCGGGTTATTGATTTTTAAAGCTAGGGGTCCTTTGTGAAACACCCTGTACATTATAAATGAATAAAGATGATGAATTATACTCATTGAATATGAAACGGAAAGAAAATTGCAAGCATATTTCAGAGAGCAATGCACATTAAATGTCTAGAAAAAAAAAATAAATTAACAAGTTTAACTAGTAAATGTTTCTTTAAGATGTTTACATTACATTTCTGTTGTAAGTTTTTTTTTTTAAATTCACAAATAGTATGAAGTTGGAAATATTCCAGGAATTCAAACGAAAATATATTCTTCATAAATATATTATCAAAGTCAAAATGATGTAAATTCCTTAAAAGTAAAAAGAACTAAAAAAAGAAGTAAAATTATTCTTTGAATATGAAACAGAAAGACAGGTAAGATAATACTGTAGAGGAGGTTTTATGAACGTTCCAGAAGAAATAATAATCTAATAAATTGATGTAGTAAATATTTGTTCAAGATGGTTATATTAAATTAAGAAATGATGATCTTTATTAAATTTTTAATTAGTTTCAAACGATGAGTAATATAGGCTTTCATTTATTTAGTCATATTTTCTATTCAGAATTATGTAAAGAAAATTGCGAATATATAAGACAGAAATGTTAATTTCACTCATTTTGTTAAATCAAAGTCAGAAAAAAGCAAAAACTTGTGATTGAAATTAGTAAATGTTCTTTCGAGATGTTTATATTAAAATTTAAATTGAAATGATGATCTTTATTAAATTTTTAATTAGTATGAAATGCTAAAAACTATAGATTTTCTTTGTTCAATCATATTTAACTTGCAAAACACTGTAAAAGAAAACCAGTCGTTGGGGGTCACCGTAATACTTACCCATCACGGATATGCATAATATAAAATATGAAAATAAAACATGTGTAAACTACTTATAGAATGCATTGCAATTCGAACAAAATCGTGGCTTGATGACGTCATAAACTTTAAATGTTCTATTACTGAATTGCGTAAACGAAACATCCTTATAACTCCAAAAATGTTACTCATGTTAACTAACTTTTTATTGCGTCGGATTAAGCGTCTTATTTCCAATTAAAATATATCTTTGAATTGAAATTTGGATGAAATACAAGATCATAAAAAATCGAAGAGTGTTGAAAATATGATTACAAATATCTCGGCAACTAATTATCTGATCGACTTCATTCTTTATGCAAAATTTATATTTTTTTATTGCCATTTATATTCACTCCTTAATATAAACAATTTAGAAAATTTATATGTACCTTTTATCAGAACGAATATTTCGAGAGTACGAAAAAAAAAGTTATGGATAATCATGGTTATTGAAATTCAATAAGCTTCTTCGCATTATTACATACAATAGGGATGACAATATTTGCTACTACGGTGCGCAGACGTCTTCGGAATTAAGAACTCTAATCAGGACGACTCGTTGTAGGTGTCCCTCTTAATTTACAACACAGTTTATGTTCGCCAAGAGAACGTGTCACTTGGAAAAGAAAACAATGGGCTTCTGTGCTGGTCACAGACGAGTCCCGGTATGCTTTGGAGAGATGATTCAGTTCCTGTGCTGATCCGGAGAGAAAAAGGCAACATATTCTACCTATGTAACATTGTTGAAAGACACAGTTATAGACGAGGTAAAATCCTGGTTTGGGCTGGTATCTCTGTAGTGTTCACAGTAACCTCCATGTGTGACATGGAAGAACTCTGACTGCTGCGAAATACTGAAACGAGATCTTTGCTCTGTTTGTCAAACCGTACGCTGGTGCTATTGGTGATGAATTAATCGTAATGTATTATAACGCCCTATCGCGTTAAGATAAAGTCACTGATAAATATCTTGAGGATCAAGGTTTGAAGAGAATGGAATGGTCAGCTCAATCTTCGGGCCTTAATTCGATAGAGAACCTTTGGGAGTATCTCGGCAGAGAGATGGATGCCGTAAGTCCTCCGACGTCGTTATCTGAGCTGGAACAAGCGTTGCTCCATGTATGGGTGTTGTTTCCCATTCCAGTGTCCGATAACGTAATTGACTGTATGGAAAGTTGCATTACAAGTAGGGTCGGGCACACGCTTTATTAAAAATCTTTTTATTTATTTATTTTTTCATTAAAAAACTGCCATTTTTTTTTTTTTTTTTTTATCAAACAATGGACTTTTGCCAAAAATTCAATTTTTTATTTGTAAATTAGGCTTGATGTTAAAATTAAGTATAATTCGATAAATAACTATTTAAAGCAAAATTCTTCTAAATTTCATCTTTTTATGTTAATTTGTTTTCAAATTAGATAAAAAGATATTGATGTATGCTCATCCCCGTCAAATTGTATTACCAAAATAATATACTGCTAAAGACATCGTTTTTCTCTTATTATTGTTATTTATTTTTTAACTTTTCAATAAGTCATATGCTAGTCCTATGTTATACATTTTTTATAAGGTTAGAATTATTTTTTTATTTCCATATTATACAACATTTGAAAAAAATTGTATAACAGCAACTTTAACATTCTTTATTTTTTCAATATCTTTCACTTCATTGCTCATAAAAAAAAGTACAGAAACTCATTCTAAACATTTAGCGTAGAAAATATCTATTTAGTGTTGAACATTTTTACGTTTAGCTTCAAAACAGACATAAGGAACAGCAAACTATGCATTTATTTTCAAATATATGTTCTTACTATAAATTTATCATCGTCATTGCAGATACAGGAAAACAGGGATAAAGTTTTTTTCCTTAAAAATGTTTACTGACTGTAAGAAAGAGAAGTTTATTTCCCAAAAGTGCAGAATCGAAACACAGAAATGGTTTCATCATTTCTTTTATTAACTTTAAAAAACTAGAGTTGAATTTTTTTTTTATCTATACATGTATTTTGATAATGAAATTAAAAAAAGAAAACTGATAGTATTTCTAGTTTGAAAAAAATTGTAATTTATAAAAATGTACCCAAGATATATTAACAAAATACAACAGAATAAGAGAAATTGTTTTCCGTTGGTATTTTCTCATTATTCCAAAGTTTTGTTTTTATACAATATGCAGCACAGAATGTTATACAGTTAATTTTTATAAAGTCAGTGTGCATAAATGTGACGACACATAATTGCGACAAAGTTGTTACACTTAAAATCTTAACACAAGAATGCAATATAAATTTGACATAACCAAGCATCCGCATTTTATTAACAAAACCCGAAACATCTTACTTCATTTAAAACATTTCTTCTAGGAGAATTTCCCATTTCAGCTTTCCGTTAATTATCGTACTAAAACAGCAGTTCCTAAATCCATAGAATAATCCCAAAACCGGAATTAACATTTCGTTTTTTACCTTTGAATTTCAAATAAACCCATTAACATCATGCCATTAAATGTCTGTTTCATCTACTGGAAGTGAAAGCGGGAAAAGACTACATGTTTTGAACTACCGTTGTTTTAAAATGTTCATATATATTATATGTCTGAGTTTTTAATAATCCTATTAGCTACGAATTGGATCCTTCAGATGCGGAGAGTCTTCAGAAGATCTACTGCGGTAAGTTTATATGCAAGGTTGCCACGTGCGACTATTTTTTATTCTGTTTTAAAGGGCTCGTTTTTTCCCATACTATAAACATTGCCGTAACGACTGCAAAAGAAATAAACAACGCAGAATACTTTTTAATACTAGAACGACCGGAAATTTCAGTCAAACTTTATAAAACTATTTCACACCAGAATTTTTATTTAAAACTATTTAACTTATTCATTTAACATATTTTAGGAGTTTTATATTTAACTTCTTTTAAAAAGAAATTTCTGGTTCGAATTGGAATAATTCAGAAATAATTAAAAATTACATTTTGATAAAAATTACTTTTATCATGATTCAATCGAATCATTGAAAATATTCCATATTTAACAACTCTTAAGACTGTCATTCATTTTGTTTTTAAGTGTTCAGAAATGAACACTCTTTAATATATTACATATTTTTTCAAAGATTGAATGTTTGAAGGTTTAAAAGCTCTATGACCCCTTATTCGACGGTTGTTAAAATTACAAGCTGTGGTTCGATTACAAAATTAAATTGTACTGATTTAAAAATCTTTAATTAAAAAACACATTACCCATCGCACACATGTTTAAATTTTCGTAAGCGATAAAAGTATAAAAATATGTCAAATTGAATATTTACTGAAATAACTACTGCGACATTTCATTTACGTGAATTCCAAAACGTGAGATACTTTATTTAGTAGCAACTTACTTTTATGTAAAGTTACAACTTACAAATGATGTGAAAATTTAGAACTTATAAATAAAGCGTTATGAATGACGTATCTAATATTCAAGAATATTGAATTATTTGTAGTTAAAATACTAAAGGTTTGGTGTAATTTTGAACTGACGTCAGTAAATTTCACTATTTAGATTATTTGAAATCAATGACGCATATTATGTGCAGTTTTAAAAGTTTAGTTGAAATTTTATCATTTTTAAAAATACGTTTACTAAAAATACATATATAAGATTTTTTTGGGATAATAATTAATTTTGAATGCATAAGATTACATCTCTAAAGATTATTTTATATTACAACTTAAAGTTCTATTTCTTTCTTTAAAAAAATCAAATTTATTATATAAGCATTTACTGATGCACCACGTTTGATAGAAACCTGGAGCGAACTCCGCATGGGCGAAAATGGCTAGTCCATGTCGAAAATGGGGAAGTCCGTAAGCCGTAAGTATGCTGCCTAAGATAAAGAGCCGTGATTTCAGATTCTTTTGCCGGGGCTATTCTCCCTACAGTGTGAATGGAATCGGCTTGGCATTCTGCCAACCGTAGTTCTCAGAAGCGTGGTTGAACAGTACTCACAGAGTGTTCTCTCTAAAATGAAGTCTTGTATAATCGGACTTCTAAAGTCTTATTATCAACACGAAAATTTAAAGAATACATAATGCAAAATTTTGTCCAAATTAACCATTTCTTTTAATTAAAATTTCGTGTAAACATTATCGAAAATTTCCTGAAACTTAAACGATTATACAGGGTGTCCCAGGATTATTGGGAAAAACTGTAAGGGTAGGTAGGAGACATCACAAGGATTCAGATTTGCATAGCAACCCATGGTCGGAAACGGCTCCGTTCGCCGTTAGGTGGTGTTGTTCACAAGAGCAATGGAGGAAACCAGCGTTCTCAGATTAGGGAATTTTCTGGCGAGAATCCCCATGGCGTGAGTCCACATGCTGCCAAACATCGCTTTTCCGTGAATGTTTGGGCTGGCGTGGTCCGCGACCTCTTAGTCAGGCCTTACTTGTTGCCAGCACCTCTAACATCTGCAGATTATGGCATCTTTTGGCAAGAGGTGCTACCAAGCTTACTTCACTCTATGCCACAACATGTCAGACGCCATATGTGGTTTGAACATGATGGGGCACTTCCCCATTATGGCAGATGTGTTCGTGAACATTTGAGTCATGTGTTTGGTCACCAATGGATTGGCCGTGGTGGACCGGTTTCCCGGCCACCACGCTCTCCTGATTTAAGCAGCATAGATTTCTTTCCTTGGGGTGCACTGAAAAGTGCTGTGTACGCAACGCCTGTGGATTCCGATATGGATCTGGTTGCAAGACTCCTCTGTGCTGATGCGGATATCCAACAAAATCCAGGTATATTTAAGCGAGTCAGCCAATCCATTGTCGAACGGTGTAATACATGCATCGCTAGTAATGGTGGAAACTTTGAACATCTTTTGTGACATTTTCACATACCATTTACCACAGCAGATGTACTATCTTTGACCAATAAATTATTTCAGATGATCTCAGTCTTGTGTCTCTTCGTTTCTTGCACCTGTCATACTACTTCCGCATGACGTTTCCGACCATGGGTTGCTATGCAAATCTGAATCCTTGTGATGTCCCCTACCACCCCTTAAAGTTTGTCCCAATAATCCTGGGACACCTTGTATATGTTCGTCAATATACATTGCGACTTGAAATAATTATGGAAAAAAATAAATTTTGACTGAGTAGGGTACATGTATGGAGGATAAGCAAAATTGAAATGGAAGTTACTGAAGTAGAAGACGAAGACAGTTATAGTTATGTTACTTCCAATCATCAAGCTCTTGAAATATTATCAATATAAAGTGTTTATTAACAGCAAAATTAGTCCGAAACAACTCTCGCAAAACTGAAAAAATTCTACTAGCCACCATCGCCAAGTAACGCATATTTATATCCTTTTAAAGTGCAAGAAAGTGTATTTCTATATCATTAAAATCACACGAGAGTGTTCGAAAAATTTTATTTGGAAATAAGGGAATGTAAACTGTTTATAGCTATTTTGCACCAAAGTTATCTAAGTAAATATCTGTTAAAAAAGGCAAAATCCTCAAACAAGGGCGACCCCCGATTTGGCGATTTTTTTGACGCGCGCCAACCTAAAAAACGGCAACCACCAAATTCCACCCAATCAGAACACGTACTTTTCGGCAGACAAGTCACTACTTTCACACTTCCTACGCTAATTTCTTTCACAAAGTAAATACTGATTTTATTTCGTTTTACTACTATTTACAAAGTTTTGAAAAGTTTTCTTACGAGATTTCTCGATTTTTACATACTTTTAGCTATTTTTTCCTCCGGATTTTTCCATTTTTACAAATTTTTAGCTATTTTTTCCTCCAGATTTTTCCATTTTTACAAATTTTTAGCTATTTTTTTCCTCCAGATTTTTCCATTTTTACAAATTTTTAGCTATTTTTTCCTCCAGATTTTTCCATTTTTACAAATGTTTAGCTATTTCTTCCTCCAGACTTTTCCATTTTTACAAATTTTTAGCTATTGTTTCCTCCAGATTTTTCCATTTTTACAAATTTTTAGCTATTTTTTCCTCCAGATTTTTCCATTTTTACAAATTTTCAGCTATTTTTTCCTCCAGATTTTTCCATTTTTACAAATATTTAACTATTTTTTCCAACTTTACAAATTTTTAACAATTTTTTACTCCCGATTTTTACAAAGAATTGGCAAATTTAACAGTCAATTTTTTCCTAACAAATAAAAAATCTCTAAGAAAACACCCCTTAAACTGCCACAAAACGAAATAAAAGCAACGTTTACGTCGTGAAAGAAACTCTCATAGAAATTGTGTAAATAATAACTTCTCTGCCACAAACCACAAATATTATAATTGGAGAAAATATCTAAATTCCTAATTTTATAAATACATAAAATTCATTCAAGTAGCCGTCAGCAACTTATATATGTACACTTCGCGTACATCAACCGAAAAAAAACATCACTGGACGCATGAAACTCGCTGTACAGCAATCTCTAGAATGCATGAAACTCATTCACGCAGCGATCAGTAACTTATGTATTTACGCTTCGCATACATTAACCGAAAAAAAACCATCACTGGATGCATGAAACTCGCTGTACAGCAATCTCTAGAATACATGAAACTCATTCACGCAGTGATCAGTAACTTATGTATGTACGCTTCGCGTACATTAACCGAAAAAAAACATCACTGGATGCATGAAACTCGCTGTACAGCAATCTCTAGAATGTACGAAATTCGTTCACACAGCAATCAATAAGTTATGTATGTATCCTGTACACATTATCAAAAACAAAAAAAACGTCACTCGATGCCCGAAACTACCTCTACAGTAATATCTAAAATGCAAGACACACACTTATCAAATAAAATCAGTAAAAATTCACTTACTTTTATTTTTCAAATTTACCCTTTTTTTTAAGGCCCCGGTTTGTCATAATCGCTATCGCCGATCACTTCTGATGAGGTAGCAGTATTTATGCAAAAATAACCCTTAAACTGATGTATATTGACGATGACTTATAAGCAGGCACTTGATGTCAAGTACACAAGTCAGATGTATGTTCTCAATAAACAAACAAACAAACAAACCCTTAAACTTTTCACTCAAGAGGACAAAATTCAAACTTACCCCTAAATAATCTAACAAAAACACCTAAAATATCCTACATTTTCATTAACAACACACTACACACACTATTTCAAATTCGTATTTGCCGCATTGCCAAATTCTTCATAAAAGAAAAACACGTCAAAAGATTAAATTCACTTCACTTCGCAAAACCCAGAGTTCAAACGAAAATAGACATACGATGTGCCGTGATGCAACACTAAAGTCGGCCCAAACAACTTGGGACTTGATTTGAAAACCTCTCACTGTCCAACAAATTCAGCCCTTCTTCCATATGCTTCCTTTTTTGGGCCTAGTAAATTCCGAAATTACCGGCTTCATACTCAAATGCATTTTTACGGTATAGGGCATCTCTATCTAGCTCATCACTCTCTGAATCCAACAATACGGCAAACAATAAACCAACCAACCCAACCAAACGAACGTAATTCACTCATAAACCAATCAAATTTCTAATTCAAACCGTAGTAGGCGGGAAGAAATGCAAGAAACAAACCGGTAGCAAGAAAAACTCATTTATCGCTTTGCCAAATTCGACGCAGCCAAGCATCGCCCTTGTTTGAGGATTCAACCATTAAGGCTTATTTAGGTATCACACATTGTTAGTGTCATTGTAAGTTCAGGGTTTTCACCAAAGATGTATTTCAAGCTAGACAGTTATTATTATTTTTTTTTTATCAATCTGAGAACGGTACATTTTTTTAATTGCTTCGACGTGCTTAGTGACGTTGTTTAAATCGGTGATTGGATATCAAACACTTACATTTTAGGGCATCTGATAAATTTATTTTCACATGTAGGACATCATTTCGTACTAAATCAAGAAGCTCTACACTGTCGCAATTGCCCTTTTTTTTCGTTATTGATCATAGTTTCCTAGTTAGGATCAATAACTTCCCAATTTCACCACCAGGGGGCGCTGATATTAATTGCATGAGTCAGGCGTACTATATCTTACTATAACATTATCCAACTTGCGTTGTAGGATTCTCCATTTCAAAGTTCTTTTTAATGGAGTTTCTTATAAACACTGCCTATCTGCTAAATAATATTTTCTCTTTATTATTTTAATTCTGACTATCGTAATATTTCTATGCTTAATAAGTGAAAGGTTAAATATATATTAGCATATCTTTGATATTATCTGAAAAAATTCATATTATTGTCAATAACAAGTACTTAAGTATTCAATGCAAAAAAGTTTGTTTAAAATTTCAGTTTTTTTTTCAGTTTACTTTCGGAAGACCATTAGATATTGAAAAATATTTACTTATTTAAAAGGCACATTCTTATTGTAAATTTATATCTGTCATTTGAAATAATACTGATATTTTTCAGGGAAGATAAATGTAGCATTTCTTTCATATTATCTGAAAAAAAAAATCATATTTTCGATAAAAAAGTACTTTTAAAATTTATATTAAGTATTCAGCGCAAAAAAGTTTAAAAGTTTGTTTAAAATTTCAGTTTTTTAAAAATTTATTTATTTTTTCAGTTTATTTTCAGGAGAACATCAGATATTGAAAACTGTTCATTTATTTAAAAGGCACGTTCTGATTGTAAATTTATCTCTGCCATTTGAAATAATACTGAGATTTTTCAGGGAAGAGAAATGTATAAATATCATCGTAGTGATAAATCTTTCTTCTTAAATAAAACTTTACGGAAGATAGAAAAATGTGATATTTATTTGCCGAAAGCTAAGGATCAGAAAACAGAATGGATTTTATTAACTCTAAAAGAAACGAATCGATTGGAAATATATGTTATTTCGCAGTTCGTATTTTTATACAAAATTATGACAAAGGATTGGTCATTGTTATCGGTTCAACATTTTTTCCCCAGATTGTATATAAATGTCTTCAGTCTCCTTCAAATAAAAATATTCTAAAAAAGGTTTATTTGAATCATTCAAAGGAAAAAGATTGCAGAAAAACCAAATCAATGATATGTTTGATATTTTTCATTATTTGTTATATTTTTCACTATGAATGTTCGTTAGAATACACAAGGATGTCTGAATTAATTTTAAGCACTGAAAATGAAAAATTGATATTTTCTTCATTTTTTTTCAAAATGAATAGAAGGTTACCGATTCCATTTAAGCTAACATAAATCTTTATTTGACCGCCTTTTTAAGTTTAAATAAGCGTTTTCCATCGTTTCTTCTTCTTTTTTTTCAATGTCAAGCCGCTGATAATCATAACTTTATTTCAGATTTTTGAAGAAATTTATGAAAAAAATTATTTTAATGTCTTGTGGAAAATATTGTGTGAACAAAAGTCTTTTAGAAAAAAAAATGGGTTTAAAAAATGTTTTATTGTAGAAAGAGTTCATCGTAACTGCCATTATTCAAAAACAACTTTGCCAATATTTTATTTTCTATGTATTTTTTTTTTTTTTTGGAAAAGATCTAGCATCTGTAATAAAAAATATATATATATTAAAGATTGAAAAATTTAAGCAAAATTTACGATAATGAAAATTCTATGTTCAATATGATGCATATCTTCAATAATTTTTATTTATTTTTTATTTGAAAAATTTTAAAAGTGAATATTTTAATAAGAGTCTAGCCGATGAGATTTATAGCTTCTTTGCTCCTATAACATGCATACGTTTAAGTCATTAAAATTTAGAGAATGTAGAACAGACTAAGTAGATATGGTATTAGTCCAGTAAGGTTAACGCCCAGTCTCTGAAAGGATTAACACATCTTTCAAATTGTATATTGGAAATGATGACATTGAGGCTGTTTCCTAATATTTTTTAAGCTGTTAATTATTTTATCAATTATATCATTTATTTTTAATGTATATGGAAACCAATGTGATAACCTCTTTTTTAATGTCTTCTTTATATGGAATGTGGAGGTTACTCCACATTTCATATAAAGTCTCAACATCGAACCCCTTAAGCTAATATAAATCTTTCTTTGCTCGCCTTTTTAAGTTTAAATAAGCACTTTCTATTTTCTAAATATTGATATTGGCTTTACTTATATTAGAAAATAGCCAAATTATTTTTTTTGAGGTCAACTTAATATACAAGGTGCCCATAATTAAACTGACAGTACTCAACTTGTTCTGTAGCGTGATCTAATTGCAAGAATGAAGCCAAATTATGTAGATGATTAAACAAGACGATCGTCGAAGGATTCAGCGAAAACGAAAGTTCCAAAAGTTACTGCTAGAGGAGTATGGGGCGCTGTCTTCTTCACAGAATCCTTCGTCCACTGTCTTGTATAATCATCCTACAAAGTTTGGCTCCATTCTCGCAATTAGATAGCGCTACAAGAGAAATCCAATTAATGGTGGCACCCTGATAAAGAGAGAAGTGAACGTAATAAACTAGTAAACTAATTTTATATTATACAATTTGAATTCTTTAAGCGTCGGTCGCTGTCCATGATAATGTGTCAAACGTATTTTTGAAATAGAATGACAGTAGACTTGTGTAACAGTCATCTTGCATATTCAGATTTATTCTTGGCAGTCTATCTTGGATTCTACTTGATTCTGCTTGATTCCGTGGACTTAAGTTCTACAAAGCCATGTTAAGAATTGGAGACAATCGCTTCAATAACAATTTTTCACATATTTTACCGAAAATTGGTACCAGTTCCTAATAACTACCACCAATTCCCTAATCTTCCAAAGAAAGTAATTTATACCCAGTACTATGTCATACATTTGCTTTATTAAATCCTCAAATTTTTGTAAATTTGTCGAATATTATTTAGTACATTTTGTCTGGACTTGGGGCTTTGTTCAGTTTTTAAAAGTAACTTTATTTTTTATTTTCTTGATGTTTAAAGGGTAACATAAAAATTCACAAATAATGTGATCAATTACTTAAAAGATGACTTAAATACTTAAAAAAATTACATTAAAATAATCCAGTACTTTCGGCTACGAACATAACCTTCCTCACTAACTTGTCCCGCTTTTCCTCCCATTACCTTTCAGTCTTGTACCTGTCTTCAAAGTGGTTGCATGTTTTCTTTGCACCTGACGAAGAAAGACAAATTTATTTCGAAAGGCCTAGCGCATTCCTTATTTTTATTAAGTGTTTATTAAGAAGTTTTTTTTATGATTTTATAGTATCACATCAGTTTATTCAATACTTTACCGTTTCTGGTAGTAATCGATTGATAAAAATACGAAGCAGTTGGCAGCTGATGATTCATTCAAATACAGGATTCCTACAGTTTTAAGGAAGATACCAGTATTTTCGTATAGAGAAACTCGACTTTAATCGTGTGATTGCATACGGCAAATTTTTCCCTAAATAAATACTGGTATGCTTCTGAGGTACCAAGAGCGGATCTAGAGAGTCTTAAAGGGGGGGGGGGGGCGTGATATTAGAAGTTTGGAGGTTCTAATTAGACCCACAGTTCAGGTTGTGTCGGCCTAATTTTTTTCTTTGCGGGTTGGGTTAATTTCTACTTTTTTGCTACGGTCCGGGTTCGGGTCGGGTTGAAAATCTACTTTTTCTGCTGTGGGTCGGATTTGGTTCGGGTTGACTTTTACATTTTTGCTACGGCCGAGTGCGGTTCGGGTTGATTTGTACTTTTTTGCTGATGGTCGGGTTAATTTAATTTTTTTTTGCTTCGTGTCGGGTGGACTTTTACTTTTTTGCTGCCGGCCTGTCGGATTCGAGTAGAGTTGACTTCTACTTTTTTTGCTACGGGCTAGGTTAGGCTCGAGTTGACTTTTACTTTTTTGCTGCATGTCAGGTTGACTTCTACTTTTTTGATTTGGGTTGGGTTAAGTTCTACTTATTTGCTACAAGTAGGGTTGACGGGTTATTGTCGGTTTTGGGTTTAGTTTTTCCTCTTGCAAGTTTGGCTCGGGTTGACCGTTTTTTCAAAATAAAATCTAAAATACTTTTCAATTAAATCTATATACAGTAAAAGTTTCATGATATACACTTCCAAATAGCGGAAAGCTTAGTTTACAGAATACTTTTGAAATCTGTCATATAGAAAAACCTCTGAATAGCGGAAACTTCGGAACCATGGAATTTGTTCGCTATTCAGAAGTAATAGCATGTATACTAAGACCTCCGTAAGGTCACTATCGAATAGTGAACACCTTTATTTAGCAAACATTTTTCAATCTCCAACACAAATGTTTTCATATTCCCCCCCCTAAAAGCCGCACACCTCCGAATAAGCGATAAATTCAGTCATCCAGAGATGTCCGTTATTTAAATTTTTAACAAATATTAAATAGAAATTTAATAATTTTGAAAAATCATCAAATGAATTTATTAATTGTGTGTCCTTTGACCCTTAAATTAAAATTAACATATTCCAATAAAATCTTCCCTGAAAGTCATCAGAAGCGTTGGCATCTTTATTTACTCACTTCAAAATCAATATGAAATTGAAACTCAAATATCATTTATAGATCAATATAAATAACTTCTTATATGAATCACAAAAGGCTTAGAGTATTAACTGCCAATGCCAGAAGCACTCAATTTCTAAGATTAATTATACTTTTAAGTTTGTTGTAAGTCAACAAACTTTACTGACTTCAGATATTAAAAAAATAAACTGTTCCCTTTTTAATATTAATTATGAATTAATAAAAATAATATATTAAATAATAAAAACATTTAGATTCAACACTTAATTTCAATTATTAACCAAACACCTTAATCCTGAACAATTAAATTATTCTTACATTAGAGAGTTAAATTTTTAAATGTTTAAATCCAACAAAAGTCAAGAGCTCTTAATAAAATCATATCTTAAATTTTTCTCTAATTACTGGATAACAAAAGTGTTTTCAACTTAATTTTTTTTAAGTAACTAATAAATAAAAATAAAAATTTATTGATGGCTCTTTTGATTTAAATCTAGAAACGAATGAAGTTATTATTAATTATTACAAAACATTAAATACACAAAGCCATTTAAAATAAAGACCTAAGTAAAGGTTAAAATTTAATAAAGTTTATTAAATTATAAATAGAAGAGAAATCGCCAAAATTAAAAAGTTCTTCTTGCATACATAGGGCAAGATTAGTATAAATCAAATGTAGAAATTCTATAAATACATATCAAGATTTCATAACAAGAATATTTAAATATTGGATACGGAAAACAAATTATTTAGGTGAGACTTTCAGTAGAAATGACTCATTAATTCCGATATTTGGGTTTTTGAGGCTATATATGAACAGTAAACAGAATTTACAAAAACAACTTTTCAAAAGTAAAAAAAAGCCAAGCGCAAAAAAAAAAAAAAAAAAAAAAAAAGTTGTGGCTAAAAAATGGTGTGATATCAAATTTCTAAGCTATTATATTATTTATTTAACTTATTTCCATTAAATAAGTTATCATATATATAAGTCGAGTGCCTACGTATATGTTAATATAAATCGTTTTCTCCTGTACTAAATACATCCTAACGAGTTTCTGAAAATTCAATTTTTTTCAAATTATGCATGATGGGCTTGGCGGTCATCTTTGCATGTTATTCCCAAAATTCTAAGCACCCAAATCCGTAGTTAAAATCCGAAGTTCAAAATTGTTATTTAAGCAAATATTTTAAGCGTTTCATTTATAAACTTGTATGCTCTGAAAATTGCGTCTTAAGATAATGATGACTTATCTTAAAGATTCATCTTATGATTTATTTTTTAGAGTAATTAATAATTTCAAACTAGTAAAAATCAATTTCTCAAAATATCAGTCTTATCTAATTAATCTGTCCGTAGTTAAAATCTGAAGTTCGAAATTGTTATAAACATATTACATTGCAAACATATTACGCTTTTACTTTAGAAATTTGGGTGCTTAGAAATATGGAAAGATGGCCGCCGAGCCCATCATGCATAATTTGAAAAAAATTGAATTTTCAGAAATTCGTTAGGATGTATTTAGTACAGGAGAAAACGATTTCTATTAACATATACGTAGGCACTCGACTTATATATATGATAACTTATTTAATGGAAAAAAGTTAAATAAGTAATATAATAGCTTGGAAATTTGATATCGCACCATTTTTTAGCCACAATTTTTTTTTTTTTTTTTTTTTTTTTTACTTTTGAAAAGTTGTTTTTGTAGATATCATTTCTTTTTTTTTTTAAATAGATTAAACATAATTTAAATAATCTAAACATGAGAAATAATTTAAAATTACATTTTACTTTCAGTCATTGTTTAAAGGGTAAACTAGAAATTCTAGTAGATTTTTCAATTAAACTAATTACACTCTTAAAAACAACATACTAAATGTAGCTTGTTATAATACTTGTTATCCTCCGTTAAAATAATCTCTGACTTATCCATGAAATGAATAAAAATGGAATACGTACATAGCGTGTCAGAGCTGCATTTGAAATCAAACGTGATATCACGCTCTTTTATTATTAGCACTAGCTGGCTTCGCCCGCTAGCGGGCCCCTAATTTACATCGGGGCCTCGAATCTTGTAAAACCTCGAATAAAATAAACCTCGAACCGAACGAACCTCCGACCTGGTTCCCCGCTGCCTTCGGCACCGGATAATCCCTTAATTTGCACATCGAGTAGTATAAACCTCTAACCAAACGAACCTCCGACACGGGTCCCCGCTGCCTTCGGCATCGTATAGCAGTCGTGCTGCACACGCTCAAGTTCCATCTTCCACCACCAGGTAGCGCAATCTGTTCTATATTAACCTCGGGAACTGAAATCGTTAAGGCTATAGATGTCGAGTCGAATGAGCTATACCCCGTCGTGATCCAGCCCATAGAACCAGAGATAGGAAAGTGCCCCTGGTGGTGAAAAAACGAATTTAAATCGGAAATCTCTATCGATGTCGAGTTGAATGAGCCATACCCTGCCGTGATCCGACCCATAGAAACATAGATAGGAAAGCGCCCCCTGGTGGTGAAAGCTAATCGCGTTTGGGGGGAAAAGGGGGGCGATGAACACCGGAGATGCATAATAGGATTAAGCGGTCACAGACCTTCCCAACGATGTATCACATGAGGGGTATGTGCAAAATTTAGAAAATACCCCCTCCCCCTGCATAATATAATTAAGCGTTCATAGACCTTTCAAGTGATATATGACATGAGAGGTGTCGGCAAAATTTAGAAAAATGCCCCCTTTAGGGGGGGGGTGAAAGTAGGAGGATGGACCCCGAATATACATAATATGAATAAGCGGTCACAGACCTTTCGAACAATATATCACATGAGTAGTGTCGGGGGGGGGGCAAAATGTGGGGGTGACACCTGTGGTGCATAACATGAATAAGTGGTCACAGCCCTTTGTAACGATATGTGACATGACGGATATCGTTAAAATTTAGAAAAGTGCCCCCCTCCTCTTGTTTAGGCAAAACGCGCCCCATCCCTCCCTAAAATTTTTGACGCGGCTTTATTTTTAAAATTTATGTTATGTGTTATAAAATATCGTAAAGTTTCAAACAGATAGCCTTATTATACTTCCTAATTTTGTTCACGCCCATCCCCATCCCCTCCCCGAAATGTGACACGCCATTCTTTTTTATAAATTTTTTATAATGTGTTATGAACTATCTTAAAGTTTAAAACAGATCGCATTGGAATTTAATATATTTGCTGAAATTACTATTATATATAGAATAATATAGAAATAAACCCTCCTTTAGATTGTAATTAAGATATATGAACAATTTTTAGAATTTCTGAAAGCTGATTTAAATTTATTTATTTATTTATTTATCTATTTATTTACTTTTTGTTTATTTATTTATTTATTTATTTTTTGCGTTGCCCTATGCATGTTTGGAATTTCTTAGCAATTTCTTAGATTTACAGTATTTTATTCAATTAAACATTGTACTGTTACAATAAATTTAAATGGAAACTTCACTTCTAAAACAAAAATAATTTAACAACTGGATTTCATTAATTTATAGGAAAATGACGTGAAAGGTATTCCTGTGAACAAAATTCCTGTCCTTTACCGTGTTTTTTTTTTTTTTTTTTTTAGAAATAAATGAATCACATTTAATTTATTTCAAAAATTTTGTTTACGTTTACGTTTGGAAAGAAATTTTAAATGCCGATAACTTTTTATGTATACACTTTAGAAGGCACATCTTCCCTCAAAAACTAATTTATTTTTAAAGATCTTTCTAAAAACGTAAATTATATATTTAAAATATTTTTTAATGCATAAACACTACGTCTGATTACTTTATTTTACAATATTATAAGAACACGCATTTTATCAGACAATTAAATACACTAAACAAACATGAGTGAAAAATTGACCTGGGCCAGGACTCGAACCTGGGACCTTACGCGTACCGTGCCGACACTCTGCGACTGAGCCACCCAGATCGATATCCTTGAGTGGCAATTTCTCATACTTATTCATGTTGGAAACAGTCAACTGCCACAGTTTGCACTCATATTTAATTATCTGATAAAATGTGTGTACTTATAATTATGAAGTTATATATTTTTTAAATATCTTCAGAAGAAAATGGCTGACTTGTAGATGAAATTTGATGTGGTTATAACTTGTAACTGATTTATGCTATTATAATACAGATGGTACATGGTCATTGGCGGGTTTTATCTCTGTTTTGGCATAATTTTTTAATCGCCAAGTTAATTAACAGTTTTTTGCTAATTAAGGATAGAAAATAACTTTTTTTACACTGGATTTTATAAAAGCACATAGATTACGTAATTACTTGTCCAAAAATGCAATCCTTTTTTTATTCTGCCCAATATTAAGGCTTGTAAGTTGTTTGAAAAAAAAAAGTTTGACGAAGAAAAAAGTGATCATTTTAAGTAACTAGACGTTTTTTTTTAAAAAATCTATATCTCTGTTTATAAATCACTTATGAAGATGAGTTTGGTCTTAAATTGAAAAAATTCTTCATTAGATTCTTCTAGTTTTCGTTTTTTTTTCTGCGACGCTTGGTTTATTTGATATCTGATATTTTAATCTGGCATGTTTTGTCGATTTAACATTGCGAAGTTGGTTTCTGTAAGTAAGCAGTAGCGGTTTTTAGTCCAGTTCTTGGCGTTGTTTGTGTGGCGTTTTTTTTAAAACTTGGCTTGGCAGAGAGACCTGCTTGATAATTTACAATTTCAGACGTTTCATTACACCTAATAGAGCAGGACAACCTCTTATAAATATTAGTCTTTCAAAAGAAATGTCCATTTTTTAAATCAAATCGAGATAATGTTTTTCTGAATTGAAAGTCTCTCAAAAGTTAGTTATTTTGAAAAATACTTACCAAGGTGGTCGGATCACTTATATGTCATTTCGGTCATACATATCCCAGTGAACCAGGATTTGATTCTTCTTATACAGGTGACTCTCGTTGAGACAATGGAGAGGAATACCAATTTCTTAACACCACCAAAGTTCCTTTTATCGGATTTCGACAGAGGGCGTCTGACATAAGCTTTGATTAGAGATCCTATATTAGAGAGAGATTGAATATTGACGAAATGTCCGCCATGTAAGTTCCAAAGCAGGTGGAACTCAGTAGAACGGGATGTATTTTCATGACTCTCTGAAGGCATATAAAACGAATTTTGTATGATTTTAATATAATAAAAAGTGTTAGAAGGTGATGAAAATACATTGGGTTCCACTGCGTTTCACCTGCGTTGGAACTTATATGGCGGACATTTCTTCAATGTCCAATCTCTGTCTAATGTAGGATCTCTAGCTTTGATCACAGATCTAGAAGCGTCGAAACTGAGCAGATTTCTTTATTAGAAATCTTCGGTCAAAGAGACGGGAGTAAAAGGATTTGTTCTAAATCATCTTTATAGCTCGCCAGCAGGGAACCTTCTGACTAGAGCCGTTAACACCTAGCGAATTTTCTCCTACCCTCAATATCTGCAATGGAAGGGAAAAACCTTACGGTTAAATTCTTGCTAGGTACGGGATCTTAGTACTTCCCGAGACATTTCATAGGCCTTTACTACAAAGAACTCCAAAAACTGCCACCACCTTTCCAATTCAGGGAATATAATTCTGTCAAGATACTCTAGAACAACTTGCTACCCTAGAGTATCAAGTTGAGAACATAAATCTAAGCGCAATGAACTTTTCCCCTTACCTTATAATGGATATTCACATTCTTACCAAACTGATGGACTAATTTATTTTTTATTTAATGAACAACCCCTAAAATTTTGTTTACATAAATTATCCTTAAAAATTTATTTATTTAAATTTATCTTAACCATTAAATCCAAAATTCGTATGAATTTCCGCCTAACAGTAAATAGATCTTTAATAATTGGGTTAACCTAATTTTAGAACATTCCCTTATAGCTCTATAACTAAGAAATGTAGAATAAATGTGAAGCAATGTATGTGTTACACACTAAAACATTTCCAAAAACATTACCTAACTAAAAGTGTAAATCGTATTAAAATATTATAAATGCGAATTTGCGTTTTATGCTTGTAGTTGATGGTGATATGATTTTCTGTATTAGGATTCATCATGAAGGTTTCGCTTCAAACATAAACGATGCTTTCAACATTGCAGCTAATACGCCAATTGACGAGACATTCAATTGTGGAAGATTAGCCAGGAATCTTATACATAACTACCCAAAGAAAAAGGAAAATATGCCTGAAAACGGAAAATAAACAAAGAAGTAATATATAATAATAAACAGACCATCGAAACTTTATTTTAGCAAGTGCGTTTTATTTAAAAATCGTGGCGTGGCAATTGTGGAAATAATACACAATTACATAAATCGACGTAAAAATAACATTTAATTCCTAACTCCTGAAGCAGTTAATGTTTTTGTCTGTAAAAATGACACCACATCCAAATTTTATAATAATAACATGAACTTGAAAATATCTAATCAAAACTTCAGGTACATTTTTTCTTATCCAGGTGCAGATGATAATTCACCAACTATTCTTTAATCTTTGACAATGAATACTTTTTAAGCCGTACAAACATTGCTTTGATATTTACGAGTAAATTAAATATTTTCGTTTTATAATATTACTTATTTATAAAACCCTTTTCCTTTGTACTTATTTTAAACAATATCAGTGACATTTTCTTTTTTGAAGTGTTTATATGCATTATTTAAAATGATATAGAAGTTTCAAATCTTTAAACCAAAAAAAAAAAAAAAAAAAAAAAAAAAAAATCAATCTTTTCCATTGCTATACTAACGGGTTTATTTTTAGAAATTATCACAGAAATTTTGAGGTTTTGGCACCAAATTAGAAGAACGTGTTTAGTACCATTCGATTCCGCATACAAAAATACATTAAAATACGTTATCATTCGACACATAATTATAATATCTGTTTTTTAGAGAATATTTTAAAAGTTTGTTACTTTTACTGTTGAGTAGTTTAGGCTGTGAGTTGATGATCTCTCAACCAGAACTTTCTTATATATATATATAGATTTTAAATTAAAAATAAATTTCAATTTTAATAAATTTATTGTTTAGTTTTATGTAAAAACGCTAAGCATTGCGAAAGCTTAATTCTAATTTTATCTCCTGAGCAGATATTGGAAGTTGTTTTAAACAGCTACAGTAGAGCGCCAATTATCCGGACTCCGATTAACCGGATTGTCCAATTAACCGGATCGATCAAGGACCATGTGTTTTTTTTTCGCCTTCTCCAACTTTTTGAAGTGAAACTTCTTTAAACGCGGTAAGGTAAATTTGACTGCTTGTCATGAAAGTTAACCATTAAATAACCATTTCCTAATCCGAAATATATAACGAGGAGTTCGTATATAATGCTGATTAAAGTGGGCTCATCTACGAACGAGAAATCTTCCCCGGGGTACAAAAGTAAACAAAGACAGAATTACAATGCTACTATGCGCTAATGTAACAAGAAATCATAGATTGCCTTTGTTAGTCATCGGACACTTAAAAAAGCCTTGGCGCTTCAAAAATGTGAAAACGCTGCCTGTTGTCTATAAAAATCAGCGTAAAGCCTGGATGAACTGTGAAATATTCATCGAATGGTATATAAAAAAACTTTATTGCTGAAGTAAAAAAACATCAAGGAAAATCAAGGAAAGTTCTATTGGTTTTAGATAATGCAACCTCTCATCCAAACGAAGACGTACAAGAACGCGAAAATGGAATGTTTAAATCATTTTTCTGCCACCGAATGTAACTTCCCTTTTACAACCGATGGATCAAAGTGTAATAGAAACACTGAAAAGGCTGTACAGGAAACAGCTTTTAACGAAACTTTCAGTAGACGAAGTTGACCACTCTAACACAATGCAAGTTGACTTGAAAGAATGTTCCATGATGGTTGCAGATGCTTGGAATCTTGTAAAAGTTTCCACATTAAAAAGCTCTTGGAACAAGATTTTAAATAGGACATCCCTGCAAGAAAGCAATGAAGAAATTCGCAGTGAAAGTTTCACAAAAGACTTGGAACATTTTGGATTTAACGCAAAAGATTTCCAACAATGAATTGAAAGCGACGAGAACGATCCCGGTTTCCAAATTTTGAACGACGAAGAAATAATATTGACCATTCAGGATACGAATAGTGAAGAGCAATGCGAGGATTATGAAACAGATGGAAATGGAGAATCTAGAGGACCAACAGACACAGAAGCATTTAATGCGCTTGAAATTGCGATGGAATGGCTACAACCGTAAGATTCAGCCGACCCCGTTCAATTCCTGCATTTTAAAAGATTAAGGGATTTGTCTGCAGAAAAAAGAATGTCCTCTATGAAGCAGAAGACTATTAAGAATTTCTTTTCACTATAAAAATGAATTTTTCAAAGGCATGTACTGTTCTGGTATGTATATATATATGTAATAATTTCTATGTATACTTCTATGTATCACTTTGTACCAATTTTATAGAAATTTTAAAAAAGTTAAAAAATAACTTCTAAACGCATCATTTGTATTTGTAATATGATAAAATGTGCACTACTACAACTACCAGTCCTAAGCCTGGAAAACGTGTGAAGGGTTGTTCCCCCAAAAAACATTGACATAGCCGTTTTTAAAATTTTTCCAATTATCCGGATTTTTCCTTAACCGGATTGGCCTCGGTCCCGACCGGTCCGGATAATCGGCGCTCTACTGTATTATAGTTTCTAATATCCCTGACCAAATGAGACGGTAGACCAGGTACCCAAGAGGCTGAGAAAGGGGTTCTATTTAAAAGTTAAAACAAGGACGGGAGATTGAATATGGTTCATAGTTGACCCAACAATTTTTATGCTTATTTGAAGGGGAGGATTTTCCCGGCTCGGGACCTCTCTCCCACCAATTAATCTCCATGTACGAGGATTCTTCAAACTACTGAGTTTATGAGCAGATATGTGGCATACACACGGAGAAAATAGAAGCAATGTGTTTCCAGGAGATTTTCTTTTCCAAGCAGTAAATTCTCTCAATATATACATCTATATTATAAAAAACGATTTTTTACATATGAATTTTCAAAAAGGCTAATTTTCAACAAAATAAGAATATTTAGGATAGTTAAAATAATTCTTTTTTAGTTGTAAAAAAATGTATTATCTCCTTTCGAGTTTATGCTTTAAAAAATAACGTAAAATTCGTTGGTATATTTACATCAATTGATATTCTCATATATACCGTAATTTCCGGTGTATAATCCGTGGATCAAACAATTATGTTTCAACCCAGAAATTTTATTTTATAAAATGTAACTTACTAGATCGCTGTAAATATATGACTTTAATCATTAAATAAATTTTCTGGGTATAAACATAATTGCGCTGATTATATGCTGGAAATTACGGTACCATTATGTTTTAGTAATATTAATAAAAATAATTATTAATGTTATCATTATTATTAAAAGTTCCTTACAAAACTTGAATAACTAAAAATTCCTTACATTTGAAATTATATCGTCAGTTAGTATTTCTCAATACATTTTAAAACGGAAACTGTCTTTACTTTCCTCAGAAATTTTTATCTGACGCTTCTTAAAATATTGTAAGTTATGGGTGATTTAAAAGAAAAATCCTGTCAAGAATGCTTAAGATAAAGTTCAAAATTTGAAAAACACCTCATATATTTTTTATTTTATAGAATGTAACTTACTAGATCCCTGTAAATATATGACTTTAATCACTAAATAAATTTTCTGGGTATAAACATAATTGCGCGGATTATACGCTGGAAATTAAGGGTACCATTATGTTTCAGTAATATTATTAAAAATAATTATTAATGTTATAATTATTATTAAAAGTTCCTTACAAAACTTGAATAACTAAAAATTCCTTACATTTGAAATTACATCGTCAGTTAGTATTTCCCAATAAATTTTAAAACGGAAACTGTCTTTACCTTCCTCAGGAATTTTTATCTGACGCTTCTTAAAATATTGTACGTTATGGGTGATTTAAAGGAAAAATCCCATCAACAATGCTTAAGATAAAGTTCAAAATTTGAAAAACACCTCATACATTTATTCACCTGAAGTACCAAAAGAGACTAAAGAAAGCAATAAAAATGCTATCCTGTTAATCTACGCCGTATCGTAACTTTCTTTTAAGTAAACTAATTCTATATTATGGGGAAAAGTCTTTATAAACAGATTTAACCCTTTCCGGCACAGACAAATTTTGTTCGTAAAATGCGAAATTACTGACTGATACCGAAATTTACAAACGACTTTTTCAGAAAATATGAACTCCTTATTTTAAGCTTTCATTATAGAAGCAAAATTTAATTAAAATATTCTTGGTGCCGAATGCAAGTTTGGAATTAAAATTAGGTGAGCCCGGAGTGGGACCACTGTGCCGGAAAGGGTTAAAGGATGAATATTTTACTCGTATAGTGTTTGGAAAATGATTTGAAAAATAAATGCGAATACAGTTTAAACATATTTTAAAATTGGATTACTAAGGTAAAATGGGGGATGGCTTGCTTTAGGTTTTGCGATGTAATTCAGAAAAATCGATATTGTACGTGTGAAATTACATCGTCAGTTAGTATTTCCCAATAAATTTTAAAACGGAAACTGTCGTTACTTTCCTCAGAAATTTTTATCTGACGCGTCTTAAAATATTGTACGTTATGGGTGATTTAAAGGGAAAATCATATCAAGAATGCTTAAGATAAAGTTCAAAATTTGAAAAACACCTCATACATTTATTCACCTGAAGTACCAAAAGAGACTAAAGGAAGCAATAAAAATGCTATCCTGTTAAGCTACGTCGTATCGTAACTTTCTTTTAAATAAACTAATTCTATATTATGGGGAAAAGTCTTTATAAACAGTTTTAAAGGATGAATATTTCACTCGTATAGTGTTTGGAAAATGATTAGAAAAATAAATGCGAATACTGTTTAAAGGTATTTTAAAATTGGATTACTAAGGTAAGATGGGGGATGGCTTGTTTTAGGTTTTGCGATGTAATTCAGAAAAATCGATGAAAAATTATCATTTTATTTATAAGCTTTTAAAAAATAAATAATACATTTTAAAAGGTTCTGTAATATATGTCAATTTGCACACGCAAAGAATATATTTAGCTTAAGTGGGAATATCAGTGTAAAACTTTCAAAAAATCTTCTTTTCTTTTTAGCATAAAAAAATTTGTTGTTTCTTTTTATTTCCATCGGCGGGCGACCAGAAATTTTTATCTGAAGCTTCTTAAAATATTGTACGTTATGGGTGATTTAAAGGAAAAATCATATCAAGAATGCTTAAGATAAAGTTCAAAATTTGAAAAATACCTCATACATTTATTCACCTAAGTACCAAAAGAGACTAAAGGAAGCAATAAAAATGCTATCCTGTTAAGTTACGCCGTATCGTAGCTTTCTTTTAAATAAACTAATTCTATATTATGGGGGAAAGTCTTTATAAACAGTTTTAAAGGATGAATATTTTACTCGTATAGT
The DNA here is from genome assembly GCA_963931845.1 of Maratus michaelseni. Classification (NCBI taxonomy): domain Eukaryota; kingdom Metazoa; phylum Arthropoda; class Arachnida; order Araneae; family Salticidae; genus Maratus; species Maratus michaelseni. The sequence goes on from OZ007595.1 coordinate 183,891,709, forward strand.
GTTTGAAAAATGATTTAAAAAATAGATGCGAATACTGTTTAAACATATTTTAAAACTGGATTACTAAGGTAAGATGGGGGATGGCTTGCTTTAGGTTTTGCGATGTAATTCAGAAAAATCGATATTGTACGTGTGAAATTACATCGTCAGTTAGTATTTCCCAATAAATTTTAAAACAGAAACTGTCGTTACTTTCCTCAGAAAGTTTTATCTGACGCTTCTTAAAATATTGTACGTTATGGCTGATTTAAAGGAAAAATCATATCAAGAATGCTTAAGATAAAGTTCAAAATTTAGAAAATACCTCATACATTTATTCACCTGAAGTACCAAAAGAGATTAAAGGAAGTAATAAAAATGCTATCCTGTTAAGCTACGCCTTATCGTAACATTCTTTTAAATAAACTAACTCTATATTATGGGGAAAAGTCTTTATAAACAGATTTAAAGGATGAATATTTTACTCGCATAGTGTTTGGAAAATGATTTGAAAAATAGATGCGAATACAGATTAGACATATTTTAAAATTGGATTACTAAGGTAAGAGGGGGGATGACTTGCTTTAGGTTTTGCAATGTAATTCAGAAAAATCGATGAAAAATTATCATTTTATTTATAAGCTTTTAAAATATAGATAGTAAATTTTAAAAAGTTCTGTAATGTATGTCAATTTGTACACACAAAGAATGTATTTAGCTTAAGCGGGAATGTCAGTGTAATGCTTTCAAAAAATCTTCTTTTATTTTTAGCATAAAAAGTTCTTTGTTTCTTTCCGTTTCCAACGCAGATTCAGCGCTCGATGTGTATTATATGTTTTTTAAGTTACTTTCTATCTAAACTATCTATACCAAGCAGCAGTGCACGGCAGTCGGAAGGGCCTTGTAATGAAGAGTATGAATGATATTTTCTTTTGAGCTTGATAATCAAATTCATTTTACTTATTGGAATTTTTTGGTTAAAATTTGTCTAATATAATGGTAATTTCCTTTAAAAATAAGTCGCCAGTCCCCTCCTCCACCTACTATAAATATGACCTTAATTTTTTTTTATATCTTTTCTTTTTAGCATAAAAAATTCTTCGTCTCTTTCCGTTTCCAACGCAGATTCAGCGCTCGATGTGTATTATATGTTTTTTAAGTTACTTTCTGAACTATCTTTACCAAGCAGCAGTGCACGACAGTCAGAAGGGCCTTGTAATGAAGAGTATGAATGATAATTTATTTGAGCCTGATAATCAAATTCACTTTACTTTATGGAATTATTTGTTTACAATTTGTCTAATTTTCCTCTAAAAATAAGTAGTCAGTCCCTCTTCCCACCTAATATAAATATGACCTTAATTCTTTTTATACCTTTTCTTTTTAGCATAAAAAAAATTCTTCGTTTCTTTCCGTTTCCAACGCAGATTCAGCGCTCGATGTGTATTATGTTTTTTTATGTTACTTTCTATCTAAACTATCTTTACCAAGCAGCAGTGCACGGCAGTCGGAAGGGCCTTGTAATGAAGAGTATGAAAGATATATTCTTTTGAACCTGATGTAACGCCTCCTCTATGCCGACCCGATAAGGTTGGTAAGTGGTAGCGAATCGAATCAATTGCAAAGAGAATTTTCATATAATTAGAAAATGGAACTTTTATTGTAAACAATATCGATTCCAATGTTAATATATACAAGGGGAAATTACATCATTTTAATATTTTTAGAAGGTCATCAGCTTTCAATTAATAATCTCTTGACTCGGAGTCTAACTCACACAACAATGGTTTCTGCAAAGCACAGTCTGCCGTAGTTACAATGTTCAGTTCGTACGGGCCTAGGTGTACTCGTTCCGTTCCTCGGAATATCATCGATTCTACGAAAAATCGGAGTTAAGAACTCCTTCCCTTGTATTTGTCGTGCCTTCTCTATCGGGGCTTCCTCTGATACGTGACGTATCAATACGTTAGAGGTATGACCTCTCTAGCGTCTTAACTACGCTATGTCCGAAACAGATGTTTCTTACTCTCTCTCCTGAGAGTAACCTCACTTGTTGTGAACTTTTCCCAAACTGATTTTTCTAACTCTTAATCTCTCACAGGGGATTTTACACTAGGGGCGGGGATTTGGTCGAGGCGGAACATCTTGAAACTCCTCAGCCTCTAAGCAACTTTGGGATACGTCATTCCCATTTATAACAAGTCCGTTATTGGATATTCTATAACAAAGGACATAGAATCGTGTGCAGACATAAAATCGTGTGCAGAGTTCGTCTCCCCAACAGGTGCTATCTCTCCTACGGCTCCGGCATAGATCAAAGCACAAGGCCCGGTACTGGGGGGATCTTTTTCGATGCATCAATGTCCGAGCGCTTCGCTCGTAGCACAAAAAACATTCGGCGTTTTACGTTTCTTCAAAGCTACACTAGCGTGGTAAGGTATGCAGGAAAAAGTTCCTTTTAAGCGTTCTCACGGGAAAGTCTAGGATGACACACACTACACCTGGGTGAAGAGACTCAATTCTTTACAGCACCCCCCTCATGACGATTCTTAAGGGTGAAACACTAAGAATCTCTAAGTGGCGAATAAAGAATTGCAAGCTCAAAGGCAAGAAATAAAACATACATGAATAAAATAACACTACTTTCATTTTCTTTTTGTGCGCTCTGATATGAAACATGAACAAATATTGAAATAAAACACAGTGAAATAAAAAAAAATACCTTCAAATAATTATGTACAAAAGTTTATTCAGAAATCTCATTAAACTCGACTCAGACAATCAACATGTGGGATATCTCTGCCTGGGCGATGAGAAATTGCGTAATTATAAGGTTGTAGGGCCAAAGACCACCTTAACAATCTAGGATTATTTCCAGAGTTTCTTTTTAGAAATACCAAGGGATTGTGGTCAGTTTCGATAGAGAAGTTTTGTCCATCAATATAATGCCTTAATTTTTTTATCGCGAAAATGATTCCAGCACACTCTCTTTCAGTGGCGCAGAAACTTTTCTCACTATCGGTAAATTTGCTGCTTAAATATATAATGGGGTGTTCTTCCGGTCCCTCTCTTTGAGCCAAAACTACGCCAGTACATAAGTCACTAGCATCAGTTTGTACTATAAATTCTTTCTGAAAATTTGGAGCATATAGCACCGGTTCTTCCGTAAGTTTCGTTTTCAAAGTCTCGAAGGCTTTACCCATTTCGTCGCTCCATGCGATCCGTTCCTTTTTATTTTTCCCTTTTAGTGCTCTAGTCAACGGTTCTACAATCACTGGATAATCTTTTATGTAACGGGAATAATATCCAGCCATTCCCAAACATCTATGAATTTCAGTTTTCGTTTTCGGAACCGATAATCTCTTAATTGCCTTTATTTTTGCCTCAGCTGGTCTCCGACGTCCTTCTCCTACAATATGCCCAAGTTATTTCACGGTTTTCTGAGCGAACTTGCATTTCGCCAGTTTGATTTTGAGTTTCGCATCATTAACCCTTTCTAATACTATTTCTAGATGACGCATATGGTCCTCCCAACTATCCGAAAAAAATCGCCATATCATCTAGATATGGTAAACAGAATTCTTCAAGCCCTCTCAATACTTTATCCGTAAATTTTGAGAACCTGTAGGATGCGTTCAAGAGTCCAAAAGCCATGACCAGAAGGTAATAAGATCCGAAGCTTGTAACAAAAGCTGCTAATTTCTGAGCCCTCGGGGTCATCGGAATTTGCCAGTAGCCCTTCGTTAAATCTAAAACCATAATATACTTTGCAATAGAAACTTTTTCTACTGTTTCCTCAATATTGGGCAACGGATAAAATTCTACTTTTGTGATGGCATTTAGTTTTCTGTAGTTTATACAGGGTCTCGGGTCCTTTCCTGGAGTTTCCACGAGTATGATTGGAGAGCTAAATTCAGATTCGCCCTCTACTATAAAATTTAATTCTAACATTCGCTTAATCTGTTTGCGAAGTATCTCCGTTTGTCTGGGCGATGTTCTATAGGGTCTCGAACGGACGGGTTTTAGCTCCGACAATTCTATATCATGCTCGATTAGATCCATACGTCCTGGGTCATTCGAAAATACTGTCCCATAATGATCCAATAAATTTTCCAATTGTCTCAATTGATCAGAAGTACATCTAGTTGTTAAATCACTCTCTCTTACGACTTCATTGAACTTATAAACTTCGGAATCGGCAACTATATCTAAATCTTGTTTATCCTCAACCTCGTTTATCTCTCGCGTTAAAATATTTACTAACTCCACCCGTTTTTTATAAGGCTTTAATAAATTCACGTGATAAATCTGGGATTTCTGTCGCCTCCCAGGAACATTCACAATATAATTTGTTTCCGAGATTTTCGATTCAATTTTTCCCGGCCCTATCCAACTAACTGACATTTTATTTGGTTTACTGGTTGCTAAAACCAGAACCTCATCTCCCACGTTAAATTTCCTTTCTACCGCCTTTTAGTCAAACCAAAATTTCCTCTTTTCCCGTTCTGCTGACATATTTTCAACGGCTAAATCTTGACATCTTTTTAATCTGTCCGTGAGATTGAAAACATATTCTGTCACGAATTCATTTTCCTCCCCTTCTCCCATCCATTTTTCAAACAATAACGTTTCCGAGGTTCTCAAATTCTTTCCGTACACTAGTTCAGCGGGGCTGAAACCAGTTAAGCTATGTGGCACCGTCCGTAACGCTAACAATGCATAGGGCAAGTTTGCCTCCCAATTCGATCCGTTTTCTACACACAGTACTTTCAAAAGCCTCTTAACTGTCCTGTGCCATCGTTCAACACTATTACTTTCGGGTCGACACACACTTGAGTTTCCTATCTTAACTCCGAACTTTTTAAGAAATTGCGGTCGTTAAATCGCTAACGAAACTCCGGCCCAGTTCTGTCTGGATTTTCCTTGGAAATCCTAATCTACCGAATATCATCATTAGGGCTTCGATAATGGTCTCAGACCTCATATCGGACACCGGTATAGCCTCAGGTTACTTTGATTCTAAACATACCGCAGTGACCATGTATTTATTCCCTTTGTTTGACTTCGGCAAGGGACCCACAAGATCGCAGCTTAACATCGAAAATATTTCACCCACTATTGGTACAAGTTTAAGCGGCGCTTTCTTCCTTTCCCCAGCTTTTCCGATTCTTTGACACTGGTCACATGTTTTGACAAATTCCTCAATTTCTTTGATCACATTAGGCCAAAAGAAATACCGAAATACTTTATCTTTAGTTTTCGTTTCCCCTAGGTGAGACGAAATTCCTTCATGACACGCGCCTAATATATCTACTCGAAATTTCAAAGGAACAACCAGCTGCGTTCTCTCGTTCCCGCGATTATCTTTCGTGTTTCTTATTATCAGAGAGTTTCTTATTTCAAAGTGGGACTTTTTAACCTTAGCCTTTTCTCTAATCTCTTTGAGAGATTGATCCCTGTCCTGTTCCACTTTAAAATCCTTTCTTCCTATCTTTGACAGATTCGTAAATCCATCTTCTATTAACAATGACAGTAATCCTTTATCTAAACTGTCCAATTCAATAGGACTTTCTAGGTCCTCACCCTCTTCTTCTGAAAACAACGTTTCCGCCTCAATGCTCCCGCTAGAATTTTCCTCTTCTTTTTCTGAATTCATAATCTGTTTATTTTCTGGATTCGGAGCTTGGTCAACCTTTCCTCTCGTTTGAGCACGCGTCAAAACAGCATTCACTAATTCGGGTTTTCCCTTTGCCTGCTCTAACAACTTTTGAGTTTCATTACCTAACAAATAGTAATTCATGTCTGAATCTCAATTGTTTACTCCTGCTTTGGTTTCAATAACCCCCACACCTTCAATTTCTAACGTAACCTCTGCTATAGGTAAACAGTATAGTTTACGGTCCAACGGAGTTTTAATCCATACGTGGTCTCCATTCAATTTATCTTGACAGACTAAGTCGTATGGGAGCAAATCTATCTCGCTTCCTGAATCCGTCAAGGCCGTTGCCTCCCTTCCATTCTCTAATATCTTACTGAAATAGGGGGAGAAGGCATCCTCAAGTGTCGGCTTACTATTTAAGTGACTGACCCGCGCAGCATCTTTCTCCTTTTTTTAATCTCCGGACAATCTACTTTATAATGTCCGCTTTTCAAACACGCAAAACACTTGACTTCTCGCCTTTTTTCGTAAGCTTTTTCCTTTTTTTTATTTTCATTCCGATCCCTCCAATTATAGTTCATCTCCGTATTTCTATTACCATTTCGCACATTTTCAAAAGTTCTGGGTCTTTCAAATTTCTTTTCTACAGGGAGTTTAGGATTCCACGTTTTTTTAGACGGGCGTTTGATCGATTCGTAAGCATCCAAGAGCTTTAATAATTCTTCCGGGTCTTTAATTTCCGCCCAGTTATCCATGAAATGTTCGCTCATTTCTGGAGACGCCCTCCTCTTGATTTGGTCCGTGACAAGTAAATTTTTCAATCCTTCAAAATCCGAAACTTGTAAGCATGACAGCCAACCTTCCAAAAAACTATTAAGTTCGAAAATCAGGTCTTTCCAGACTGAATTAGGGTTCCGTGGATGCTGACTAAATTTTTGTCGGTACGTCTCTGCATTCAAGCGATAGCGCTCTAACAATTTTTCTTTCACCTATTGAAAATCATCAATTTTGTCTTCAGGTTCTCTCAAAATTAACTCGGCCATTCCCACAGGTAATAATGATAGCAAGTTCGTCACCAGCCCGTCCGAATTTAGAATTCCATTTTTTTTGCCTGTCTCTGGAATAAATTCAAAACAACGAAATATCCGAATTCTTTTCATCAAAACGATGCATAATTGTTTTTAGGGGTAAATGATTCGTTCTAACTGAGACACTAGTGGATGCTGTACTCCTATCATCTGACTCTTATGTTGCTTTTAACCTAGTTAACTCATGTTCACGCTCTTTCTCTTCCTTATCTGCCAATAATTTATTTTCCCTATCTTTTTCTATAAGTTTAATCTGCGCTAATGCCAGCTATTTTTCGAATCCCTTTGACGACTCTATCTTTTTTATAATTTTCGGTACTGTATCATTCTCCTCTAAAATGACCTCAAATTCGTAAGCTAACGTTTGCAAATCAGCTATCCTAAAATATTTAAGCTCCGACATTTTTAAAGTTTAAAATTAGAAATTATCTTTCCCACAAATATAAAACAATACAATAAGATTTAATGCTGTTCCTACCAGGTGCGTCAAAATATTACTGAAATATACACTCATAAAAAGGTACGCTTAACAATAATATATAGGAAATATGCAACATATAAAAATAAGCAACTCTATCCTAACATCTACATTCACCTAGGTATTTGCTTATAAAATACATATGGGATAAATTTTACTCAAAACAACAATTACAATTTCAAAAAGTACAGTAAAAATATTTAAATTGCAAAAGTCTTATTCAATTCTTTTTTCTTTTAAACAATTGTGGTCTTAATCTCTGCATTCACTCTTAAAAGATTTAGAATAACTCACAAACAAAATATAAAATCAACACTGTTATCTTTACATATGAAATGAGTTCGATACATTTTTTTTCTTTTCTTTTTTTCAAAGATCTCTCATTTACGGTTTCAGCTAAAATTTTGTAACACTGCACAACTCTCTGTCTGCATTAATTTAATTCTACAATAACTTAATCTTAACTACAAAATTTGTCTATTAAATAAGTTACAGTTATATCGGAAATATATATCATAATACTTCTATATTTATTTTTCTGCCGGAACAATTTCTCAAAATCTTTACTCTCACAAAAATAAACATATAACTCTTTTTTAGGGTTTCGTTCATCTCACGAAACCCTATTGCTCCCGCTTCGTTGTCTGTCTGTCACAGAGCCATTCTCGAAAACTATGTAACTTACAGAGTTGAAACTTAGTGTATAAATCAGAATATCAGCTGTGTAGAGCAGAAAATATTAAAATTTGAAAAATTCGTATTATTTTAATAAATAGAGATAAAAAACCAAAATTCTAACAGCCTTTTCCTTTTAAATTTAAACTTTTTCATTATAGCAGATACCAAAAATTAAAAATCCACGATGGAAATCTTTCCACAATAATTAATTTTCTATCAGACGATTTCCACGTGAAAAAGGAAAATGAAATAAAAAGTTTCACCAATTGAAAAAAAGATAAATATGAAATAAAATTGATTGACGTCGTAGTCGTAATAAAACGGAAAATGTCTAAGATTTCTCAATAATACAAGGAGTATGAGTATGAGTAAGTAAACAAAGCAGATTAATGTCACCTCATTAGAGAATTAAAAAGAAAATCTGACGTCATATGGGAAGTTTAACTAATTTTTCAGATGTTTGAGAATAATACAAAGCGAGTATCAATATAAATAATAGAGAATGGTAAATATATGAGTTTGGGAAACATATTGAATCGTGATAAAAATCCGATTATGGAAATATTCGCAAATTTTAACATTTTGAAGGTATACATCAATTTGTTTAATTTTGAAATTATTTTTTTAAATATTGCATTTAGTCCGTATGACGGATATTATTATGACAGAATATAATAGCGGGCTTGGCCTGCTATCTGGCTGGTTTAGATATTCGAAAAAACAAAAACCGGTAAATTTTTACTTTATAAAAAACATGACTTTTTTTTTGTTGTTGCTAAATTAAATTTGTTTGAATTTATTGAAGAAAGGATAAAGTGTTTTGAAAGGAATATTAAACGAAACCCTTTGAGCGATCTTTGATCACACTTACCCACTTGTTTTCCTAAAGCCTACAATACTGTCGCTACAATACCTATACAAACACTATTAACAATTTAAGCCACTCTGAATAGTAAAAATAGCTTACTTTCATTACTAAGAATCTTTCAGGGTGTCAGACTTTCAGGGATGCACAGATGCACAGACTTTCAGGGATGCACAGATGCACAGACTTTTAGGGATGCACAGATGCATAGACTTTCAGGGATGCACAGATGCACAGATGGGGGTCTCTATCAAGATCTCTGTCAGACTCTTTCGGATGGGGAACTCTCCAGAACTCTTGTCAGGTTTCTTTCGGATGCTTTGTTGATCCACGGGAAGTCTAAGGAGACTCAGGTCACAAGGAGACTCTTTCTTGGAGCACTTTGACGATAAAAATTCCAGAGTTCACTCTTTGTCTTTAGAGATTGTCCTTAATTCTTGCTGATTCATCTCACCGCTTCCCCCAGTTGTAACGCCTCCTCTATGCCGACCCGATAATGTTGTTAAGTGGTAGCGAATCGAATCAATGGCAAAGAGAAATTTCATATAATTAGAAAATGGAACTTTTATTGTAAACAATATCGATTCCAATGTTAATATATACAAGGGGAAATTACATCATTTTAATATTTTTAGAAGGTCATCAGCTTTCAATTAATAATCTCTTGACTCGGAGTCTAACTCACACTGGTTTCTGCAAAGCACAGTCTGCCGTAGTTACAATGTTCAGTTCGTTCGGGCCTAGATGTACTCGTTCCGTTCCCCGGAATATCTTCGATTCTACGAAAAATCAGAGTTAAGAACTCCTTCCCTTGTATTTGTCGTGCCTTCTCTATCGGGGCTTCCTCTGATACGTGACGTATCAATACGTTAGAGGTATGACCTCTCTAGCGTCTTAACTACGCTATGTCCGAAACAGATGTTTCTTACTCTCTCTCCTGAGAGTAACCTCACTTGTTGTGAACTTTTCCCAAACTGATTTTTCTAACTCTCAATCTCTCACAGGGGATTTCACACTAGGGGCGGGGATTTGGTCGAGGCGGAGCATCTTGAAACTCCTCAGCCTCTAAGCAACTTTGGGATACGTCATTCCCATTTATAACAAGTCCGTTATTGGATATTCTATAACAAAGGACATAAAATCGTGTGCAGAGTTCGTCTCCCCAACAGGTGCTATCTCTCCTACGGCTCCGGCATAGATCAAAGCACAAGGCCCGGTACTGGGGGATCTTTTTCGATGCATCAATGTCCGAGCGCTTCGCTCGTAGCACAAAAGACATTCGGCGTTTTACCTTTCTTCAAAGCTACATTAGCGTGGGAAGGTATGCAGGAAAAAGTTCCTTTTAAGCGTTCTCACGGGAAAGTCTAGGATGACACACACTACACCTGGATGAATAGACTCAATTCTTTACACTGATAATCAAATTCACTTTACTTTATGGAATTTTTTGTTTAAAATTTGTGTAATGTAATGGTAATTTCCTTTAAAAATTAGTCGTCAGTCCCTCTTCCCACCTACTATAAATATTACCTTAATTCTTTTTAGCTCTTTTCTTTTTAGCATAAAAAATTCTTTGTTTCCTTCCGTTTCCAACGCAGATTCAGCGCTTGATGTGTATTATATGTTTTTTAGGTTACTTTCTGAACTATCTTTACCAAGCAGCAGTGCACGACAGTCGGAAGGGCCTTGTAATGAAGAGTATGAATGATATATTCTTTTGAACCTGATAATCAAATTCATTTTACTTTATGAAATTTTTTGTTTAAAATTTGCCTAATGTAATGGTAATTTCCTTTAGAAATAAGTCGTCAGTCCCTCCCGCCCGCCTACTATAAATATGACCTTAATATAATGTGTATTACTCCGGCATCTCCCTTTTATTCTAGCCATGACATCCAACCTAGGCTAACCAGATTGAACTTGCCCGGTGTAGAGAACGTAGATGAAAATGCAGTCGAGTTTCTCTATAACAAACTTCCATATAACGAATTTTTACCAGGAATGGTCACTATTTCCCATAATTACGTTAAAAATAATCTGCATATAGCGAGAGATCTATCTCGTTATAACGAATTTTTTCAGAATTTTTTCTTCATTTGTTCAGAAAAAGTTTCAAAACCACGTGGAAGGAATTTCTCTTCACTGATGTTTATCCTTCAAAGCTGAGTACTTCTATCCTATTCTGTATTTATTTAACAAGTTCATTTTCACAAAAGTTTTGCAAAATTAGTTTATTTATAAGTGTTGATCTTGAAATAGTCGCGTAAGAGCGTACGAAACTTCACTGAAAAAAGTGACACTTTCAAATCTGAGTAAATCGATGTTTTTATTTTGTTATGAACCTTTTTGTTTAAAATATGACGAACCAATGCTTTCAGTTCTGAAATACCAGACGTACTCAGAATATTGAAACACGGACATACTCAAAACTGAACACATAGAGATCAGTTCATACTCATTTCTGAAGCATGAACATACTGAAAAATGATTAGAATTAGTTCCAACTCATTTTTGAAACATGAAAATACTCAAAAAAGAGCACATAGAAGTCAGTTCAGACTAATTTTTGAAACAAGGAAATTCTCAAAAATGAGCACATGGAATTCAATTCATAATCATTTTTGAAGTATGGACATACTCAAAAATGAGCACATAGAGGTCAGTTCATACTCATTTTTGAAACATGGACATACTAAAAAATGATTAGAATCAGTTCAAACTCATTTTTGAAACATAAAAATACTCAAAAATGAGCACATAGAAGTTAGTTCATATTCATTTTTGAAACATGGACGTATTCAAAAATGATTAGAATCAGTTCATACTCATTTTTGAAACATGGACATACTCAAATAGGAGCACATGATGTTTTATTCTTGAGTGTGTGCATGTTATCAAAAATGAGTATATACATGTTTCAAACTTAAGTAATTTAAGTAATTTTGATTCGGAGCCATTTTGACTTATGCGACATACTCTGATTTGAGTATTTTTTGCTCAGTTTTAAAAATGTCGCTTTTAGAGTGTTGTTGATTTGTTTATTATAAGGTATTTATAAGCTTTCATGTGCACTGTTATCACTTTAAGCATGTACATTTTCACTTTAATGATAATAAGTGGTTTTCTTATATAATTTCACATTTTTTGTTAAAATGGGAAAGTTTTTATGAGTGTGTAACAGTGTTAAAATCAAAACAACCACAAATAACAGCTTTCTTTGCTTACAACAAATGTAAGTTTTTTTATATCTTTTTTTTCTATATTTTCAAATAAAATGTTTATTTACCGTATTGAAACTGTTTAAATAATTTAAATTAAAAATACAATATCAAATTAATATTTAGATGAGTTAAACATTTCAAAATCTTAATTAAACTTCTCAAAAACAATATATATATATATATTTCAAATTTTGCACATTAAAGGAGACTTTTTTCATTTTTCCCTGTATAACAAATTTTTTTACATAACGAATATTTTGACTGGAACAATGGATTTCGTAATAAAGAGACTCGACTGTAGTTTTTTGTTCAATATTCTAATATTTTTGCTGCATTTTGTATATTTTCTTAAATTGTCTACCAATTACACCAAAAGTGTTTTGGGTTCTTTCCTATTAGCCGTATGCCAGCGGTCAGTTGCGAGACATTTCATTATTTATAGCATCTTTTGTGATTCTGATTATTTCAGTTTTTAAGAGCGTAGTTCGATTATATATATAAATATATACATCTATATATATTTGTTAAATTCATGTTTATTCATTTATTTGTGAAGTTTAAATTTCATTTGATCGTTTAGTTACGGAATATTACACGGAAACAAACAAATACCGAATTATTTAGATTGTGTTATATGCAAACGGGTTCATTCTTCTAAGTGTGTTGCATGAAGATTTTTAAGAAAATACGCTTAAAATGTTTTTCTAAAACCATAAATAATTAGTAATTTCAGATAGAGTTTTCAAGCAAATTGCTTTGAAAGCACATTTTCTCTTCTTTTCGACTGTGTAAAAATTTTAATTGTGCGATGCTCAGAAGTTAAATAAAGTGCAATCAAGGTGAGATTTATGATCGTCACTTAAAAGTGTTTAATGCACAGCGATAATAAAACTGGTTTACTACAATGTACAGTAAAAAAAAATAAATATTAAAAATTAAAAAAAAAATAATAATAATAATAAAAAAAAAAAAAAAAAAAAAAAACGAAAGTCGTAATTTTTGTTTAAAAATTGTAAAAGAAAGCTAATTGAACCAAAGATCTTTCTGGATGATTTTATTTTTTACTGTTACACGATTTTCTATACTACAGTTTAGAACTACAGTGTTATACTGCTTCAATCATTATGTTACAGTGGGAGAAAAAAAGCATAACGATATCGTGATACTTCCAGAATATATTCTAAATAATATAACTGTAAACTATTTTTTTCACTTGATCTTATTTGTATTTTCATTTATTTGTTTTTATAATTATATTACAGAGTTGTAACAATTAATAATTATTCAGATAACTTTATAAATTTCGTTTGAAAAATATGGAAATAAAACAATTACAGTTACTAACTCTAAATAATGACTTTTAGCTATTAAAATACCAAATGGATCTTTCATAGGAAATTATATCTTTAAAATGAAACTTTTTAGAAATAGGGAAAGTCCGGGATAGTTGCCTTACTTAAGCATTCCTTCACTTTTCTTTTTTATAACATTGATGTTTGTAGTGCACAATGCAACCTATCTACTTCAAATTTATGTAGAGCATCATAAAAATATTATTTTAATATAAATACAATATAAAATAATATTTTTATAAACAAACTGAATCAATTATTTTGGCCATTTATCCCGGACCGCTGGGTTAGACACCACACTTCAGCGGGATAGATGTCCCATTCGTAAAAGAATATGACGCATAGGTAATGAACATTTATAATTCAAAATATGGATTTGCATTTGACTTAATATCCAATTTACATAAAATTTACGATTTTTTTATTTGAGCTGACAGGCTCTGTATACTAATCCTGCATTACACCCCCACATCAAAGGCTATTTGCTAATCTCAATTCTTCGAATAAATGGGTACACAAAATTTGAAGCCAGTCGGATAATTCTAATAAAATCTAAACTTGTTTAATATAAACTAAGAGGGATTATCTTAGTTTATCTCTCTTCTTATATTCTATACTTAGTTTATATCTCTTCTTATATTCGATGCACAAACTCTAAAAATTAATTCGGGAAGCAAATTTAACTGTCTCAAATTACCGTAATTTCCGGCGTATAATCCGCAGCTCAAAGAGTCGTTTTTCGACCCAGAAATATTATTTTATAAAATGTAACTTAAAAGATCGCTGTAAATATTTAACTACAATTATTGAATAAAATTTCTGGGTCGAAAAACGACTCTTTGAGCTGCGGATTATACGCCGGAAATTACGGTAAACGCGTTAGATTTTTATGCTTCTTAATGAACGAGTTCAAAATATTTTAAATATTCTATAGAAGATTCAACTTATGTATTTTAAGTTAAGGGGGAGGGGGGGGGGGGTTGGCAGAAAACTTGCCAACAATAAAAGAAATATTATTTAAATAAATACATAAGCATCAAAAGGGATTATACCTCTAATATGGTGCTAAATTTCCTGTGAGAATGGTATACTTAAGAGATTTTAGATTTCTATTTTGTATTTAGATCTCTATTAAGTGTTTCTGATTATATCCTGATATATAGAGAAAGTTCGGAATGTGTGAATTAAAATGTTCCGAGCACAGCTATAAATACCAAACACTTAAATATTTTTCACTAAAAATGTGAGGGAATTGCAATTTTTTGAACCAACTTTCTGAAATGAAACAAATGAAAAATTTTAAATCATTGCTTAAATTGAGAATTTATCACTATTAACACCGCCCTTTGACTTGGTAGGTAACGATCATACGGAACAGCCATGGCCAACCAAAAGAAAAAGAGATTTTTTTCTCACAGACCTGAAGATTTAAAAATAATTCTCGCGCAACAAAGTTACTTTATAATTATAAAAGAGTTGTCTTATCCCGAATCGCATTTCAGGCATATATCCCTGATGCAGGTGAGGCATCTATCCTTTTAATCTGGGATAGATACCTCATCTAGTAGCACAAATATGGCTGAAACCTGTAACTAACACATTATTCGATACCTGTTTCAACAACATTCACTAAATATTTCAAGAATAGTTTCTTTTAGTATATTATACTTCCTCTTCTACTTGTCTCTATCTTAAAAGAGCATGCAATAACAGCCAAACTTACTTTTGTTTGATGGATAAAACATTTGTTTGAAGAAATAAATCGCTGTAACTTCATTTACTACGCTTTTTTATAACGATTAATAGTAGAAGAACTTCACTAGCTCCGACACATATCGAATAGCTGAAATACAGTGACTAGGGCAACTGACCCGGTGGAGCATCTAACCAGGATTTACCCTACAGCTAAACATTATAAAGTTTCCTCTTTTCAATATCGTATCACTTAATCACATAAATCCGATATTCCATAACTCACATATCATTAACAGTCAACTTTCAGTAAAAAGTAGTGACTGATTAATAAAAAAAACTTGTTAAAAGTACTCTAACCATACAATTAGAACAGATTCAAACATGGAAATACATAAAATATTGGAAACTTGCAAACTAAAAATTACTACCCCTTCTCTATAGTGTTGTGAATGGGAGGTTAAATTTTAACTACTTCCACCCCCGGATGTAAGAAAAGTTGAAATAAAAAAAAAAAATTCTCTAAAAAAGTTTCTTCTATCTAGAAGTTTCAAAAACTGTACTTTTAATGTACATTTTAAATCTTTTATATACCTAATAAAAGTTAAACCGTTTTACATCAGAGCTTTTCTGTCGGCAAAAAAAGCTTTTATTTTTCTTTTTTTTTAAATACATAAATGCAGATTTTCTTTAATACATAAAAAATTAAATAACATATTTAAAAGTACTTCAGTTTGCAATATGGTTTTTCCATTTCATCCACATCTACACTATTTACAAATAAATATTATTTAAAAAGAACAAAAATCGTCCTACAAATGTATAAATACCATCTGCATATTTGAATATATTCCGAATTTCATCCTATAGATATTTTTTTATTTATTTAACATAAAGTGGTTTATGTGCATCGGAGAAAGCACTATATACTAAAGGAAATTACTCCTATCAAAAATCCCTTTTCAGAATAATATTTTCTCGTTTAGCTACTTCGGTCTGATATAAAGTTAACCTGTCGCAAGTGACGTTTACAGATATATTACAGAGATTACAGACGAAAGAACGTGATTTTTCATTTCAGTTATGGTGATAGCAGCTTATACAACTAATAAAAAGAAACTGGGTTGTGTGAAATGAAATGTAATAAGATATTATATTTTCGTTTTTCAATTTTTGGAAATACTTCGGAGTAGTTTTTATAGTCTTTTACTAATCAGTTTTCTCAAACCGGAATATTGATTGGTTTTTAGAAGACTATCAATTATCAAGTAAATATTTTTATGTTCAACAAACATACAGACAAACAAACACAGACAAACAGGTGAGGTATTTTAAAAAGTTGTGTTTTCTTTATTAGACCGGGAACTTATCAGCCCATGTGTTATTATCAAGATTTTCTTTTTATCATCTGCCATATTCGATATCTTGACGAAAATAGATTGTATATATGATATTTCAACACAAAATACTATTTTCTTTATAGGTGGAGGTGAAAGTAGAGAAAATGTTTCCAACACAGTAAAGACCAATGGGAAGTGTAAAGTGTAAAGTATGTAGGCCATCCTGGCTTAAATATTTTTCACTCTGTTGGGAAAATTTGTTCAACGTCTACTTCCATTTAGAAAGACACTGAATTACATTCCAATTTTATGCACATATAACGATAATAACTTTCTGTTTCAATCATATGTCTGTTTAAAGGACAAAATATCAGGTCTCTTGTGTGTCCCTTATTTGGAGATAATGAATATTTATTTAGCTAAATGAGTGAAGCCCCATGTTTAAGTTCCCACAGGCTTGCAAAAAAGTAGTGTACCAAATATTGATTTATATATTTAAGACATTTCTGGAACAGTTTTGCAAAATCTGAGGAAATGCTTTCATATGAATTCCCTAAACGTCTGATTCAGTGTTTCAATTTTTTTTTTATAATTCGTTGTTTTTTCAGCATAGGGATCATGGCAACCTAGAAAAATATCCTTGGCGAGAGAAGAAAATTTGGCAAAAAATTTTCTGGCAATCTATTTCTATTTTCCTTTACACAAGCAATCATCATATATATTATTTCTGTTATCAACTTTCTATTTTCGATACCCATACAAAGGTGAATGAGGCATCATTCAAAAAGTGTTTGAACAAGTTTCTGAGATAGTACATCCACATTTCGTTAAAACGCGTTGTTTCATTAAAAAAAATCAGTTAATTAAAAATTAGTGCTAAAACGTACCAGGAAATAGTCTCAAAGATTACAGTGCGAAAGCTTCGCACGGGTCCTTCTGTATTATTTAATTGTCGTCATATGAATATTTAATTGTCGTTTGTTTGGTCCCTTGAAGTTAAATACCAGTATTTTCAAAAAGTATTTTCGACTTCTTTTTCTGCGATTAAATAAGACGAAGAATTAGTTTAGAAAATACTTCCATTAAAATTTAAATGACCCACTGTAAAAAAAAAAATTCCTGAAAAAAAAACGGAAATTGTACTGGCAATCGAGACACCAGTACTATTTCCGTATTTTAACGGAAAAAAAATCCGTAAATTCCAGGAAATTTTCCGTGATTTCTGAAATATTCGTTTTTAAATTTCCGTTTTTTAACAGATATCTTCCGTATTTTTTAGATATTTTTATATCGTTAAAATAAATTTTATAGGACCAGAAAAAAATACATATATTTCTCAAGGAACATCTTATAACACTTTTTATTTTTTCCTTTTATTTCTGTGCTTGTTTTCAGTAAATAACCAACACTTGCCACGAATGGGTTCGAACGCGGAAACTTCTGTGTAGTAAACTGGCAGGCTGTACCATTACGCTAAGACCGGACACTCTGTTTCCTCAAATGTGGTTATTTATTTTACATGCTTTTAATGATGCAAAAACTTAAAGATTTTATAGTTAGATGGATTTTTTCAATATTTTATTTTCATAATTTTTAATATCTTGCTTTATTATTTTAAAGCAAGATATATAACTCTTGCTTTATAACAGATCTTGCTTTATAACAGATAAATTTTAACTTTTTATGTATTATATGCGTAAAACATTGCATTAAGACTAATTTATAGGACAGGATTGCTTCTTTTTGAAATAGTTCATATACTTTTTTAAATTATTTGTCTGTTGATCTATTTATCAATTCTAAAAACAATAATTATCTTAAGTAGACGTATTTATTACATGCTATTGAAGTAAATTTTCTTTATCTCTTATTTTAAAAACTTATGTGAATAAACAATTTTATAATAAATTAAATTATTATATTTAATCTTTACTGAGAGCTTTTGTGTACGATACTGTTAAACTGAATAATTTTACAAAATCAAAACAAAAAAATAGATTTTTAGAGAAAATTTTGAAATTAATGACCTCAGGATAGGTAAATTTAAATTTGGACTTGATAATTTGGTTTAATTTATAAAATTATAAACTAACGAAATAAATTATAAACTTTATAAAAATATAAACTTCATTTTTATAAAAGTAAACAAAAAGTTATTAATTATTTTTTATAAATTTAAAGAAAAAAATATGAACTTCGTAAAATTATAATTTATAAAATAATAAATTTTAGTTTAATTCACGAATTTATAAGACAAATCAGCTTAGTTTAACACCTACGTACCGATAATTTGCAAAAATATTATTTTATGAAACCTTAAAAATATTGAAAAAAAAAAAGATTTTTAGCAAAAATTTTGAAATTAATGACCTTGGGATAGATATGTTTAAATTTGGATTTATTAATTTAGTTTAATTTATAAAATTATAAACTAACAAAATATATTATAAACTTTATAAAATTATAAACTTCATTTTTATAAAAGTAAAGAAAAAAATCATTAATTATGTTTATAAATTTAAAGAAAAAAATATATAAACTTTCTAAAATTATAATTTATAAAATAATAAATTTTAGGTTAATTCACAAATGTATAAGACAAATCAGTTTTGTTCAATACCAATAATTTGCAAAGATATTATTTTACGAAACCTTTAATAACCTAATATTGCCTCACGTTAATAAAATTAAAATAACATTTTAAAATGTCAGTGAAAAAATTCATAATTTGAAGCACTATAA
Source organism: Maratus michaelseni (assembly GCA_963931845.1). NCBI lineage: Eukaryota > Metazoa > Arthropoda > Arachnida > Araneae > Salticidae > Maratus > Maratus michaelseni. The sequence goes on from OZ007595.1 coordinate 183,910,803, forward strand.
AGAAAAAAAAGTAGATTTAAAACAAAAAAATTTCTGCAATTTATATAAATAAAGTAAATTTCTAAAGATTTCACTAAAAAATAAAAAATATCATTATTATTTTCACAAAAAATTACCGCCCAGACACGGGCCCGGTTAGAATGAGCTCCAAGATTGGCCCGAGTCTAATGACAGAAAATAGGCCCACGGGTAGAACCGGTCCAGGCCTGGATCCTAGAAGACCCTGGACCCTAGTAAATACAACAATCTTAATTCGCATTTCAAACAAAACGATGTCTGTATACAAACATCTGAACGTTATTTCCGGTAATGGGGAAATACGGACATTGTACTGTTTTGAAAAAAAATCCATGAAATTTACGGAAAACTTTCTGCATATCTACGGATTTGAAATCTCTTTTACGGAACTAATGTCATTTACGGAAATTGTACTGTTGTTTTGGAAAAATGAAACTTCTCCGTAAAATTTTACGGAAAATCTCTTGTATTTTCACGGATTTTTTTTAGAGTGCCGCACAAACGTTAAAAAGTACGCCTACGATTGCCACCATTTTGTTTCAGCACGTAGGCCTAGTATTGAGTGTACTGGAATTCCACATAAAATTTTGACAATACTCTTTTCAATGTGTCTAGTTTGGAAATATATTTTGGAATATGAAATGTTTGTAAGTTTTCTATGAAACATAAAGTTTGTACATTTTTTAAAATTTTCATCTGCTATTTATTGAATTCTTAAGATTTAAAGAGAAATTTAAGATTATTCATTATTAGTTCGCTTTAAAAAAAGTCATGATCCAATGTTAATTTTGTATTTCCATATATAAGTTTGATAATGAGTCATCAAAATAAAGATACAAGAAAAATGTCTGTTATTTGCTAACTCATACTTTTTCTGTATTCTTTTAGTAATGGATCATGTATCATTCTCATACTTTATAAACAGAAATGATAAATGTATTATATTCTAACTTTTGTTTTATAAAAACTTTCATATAATTTCTAATAAAAAAAGAGGTTCTAAAGTTACGTGCATTCAGTGCAAATAATAGAGTAAAATTTAAATATTTTTCTGCTTAAAAAGAAATCGGAACTCGAAAACTGTTCATTTAGTTCCAAATATACATTCAAACTTTAAATTTATATTCACCGTTTCAAAGAGTTGGATATTTTTCATGGAATGTGAATGTACATATGAGCATGCAAATAAATATGTTACTTAAAAAAACTTATTAAATTAAGTCTAAACTTCATGGTAAGTTTATAGTAATAATAATAAAAAAATACTTCAAATAACCTTTTATTAAGCTTAACAAAATCGATCCGATTGAAAATATATGGAATCACTGAGCTTTTATTTTCACCGTAAATTTTGGCAAAACACTGGTCATGCTTTCTGGTTTTGAATTTTGTTCAGATTATATAACAGTTTTGTAGGTTTTCTTAAATGAAACATTTTATAAAATTGTTATTTTTTTTCCATTCTACAATTTTTCCATTTCTTAGTATTTATATATAAAGTTAAATTTAATAGAAGGTTTTATTACTTTGCATTTGAAATACTTTATTCAATACAAATTTTCTATTTGTATGCATGAGTTCGCTAATGAGTAATCATAATGTAATTAAAAAAATATTTCTTGCTGAATCATTTTTATTGTCTAAATTCTTTTACCAACTGGGCTCTTGCAATATTCCCAATATTTCCTTCTTTCAAAAAATTATGTATAAAATGTAATTTATCTTAATTTTCATATTATATCAAAAATGTTCATACTATCTCTAATTTAAAAAAAATAGAAACTTATCCCCAAACATTCGGTGTAATCAATTAAAATCTTAATATTTTTCTGTATAACTTTCTAAATACATAAAAAAAAATCGAAACCGGTTCCTTTACTTCCAAAAAATACATTCTGACCGTAAATCTATATTCACCATTTTAAAAAAATTGCATTTTTTTTTTTTCAAATTAGTATAAAAGTATATTAGATCGATAAATCTTTTACTTTAAAAAAAGTTATTTTCCAAAATAACAGCATAAAAAATAGAATTGTCGAATAATTTTTTATTAAGTTTAAATAGCCGAAACGATTCGAAATATATGTATCTTATTCGAAATATATGTATCTTATCTCTACCGTAACTTTTGACAAAGCTTTTTGGTTTTGGAATATCTTTTGGATATAAAAAACTGCCTGGAGATTCTTTTAAGAAAAATGTTGCAAACGAAGATTCACCGCATATATTTTTTATCCTTCGTAATTTTTTCTTTTGTTATTGAAACTTGCATTTAAAGACTAATTTAGAAACAGGTGTTAATGCATTAAGATTGAAGACAGAAATTATTTTACATTTAAATAGATGGTGAAAAAAATCTTCATTAAATTAAATGCTCGAAGAAAATTAAAAGAAATAAAAAACATTCTTTCACATATTCAAGCTTCATGAATCAATTTATTTTACAGGAACAAGAATCATCAGTCGATATATTGACATTTAAACATCGTAGATTTTTTTTCAGCTTTCCATTTAACCAAGAAGGAAGATTTATGCTTTTTGCATTTAGGTGCACAATTATGGACATATTGAAGTCACACGAATTGAGCGTAAAGAAAAAAACATGTATTACATATATTAGTTTAAAAATTTTTTAAAGATGGCGGTTAAAATCGTTTTACAAAAGCGCTAAAAGTAGAATGTTTTATCGGGTAAAAATGACTATTGTTTTTCAAGAAAAACATTTATTTTAATTCAAAAATCTAAAATATTTTTATATAAGTTTGCCAAAATGACATAATTTTAGTCAAAAATGTTTGAAAATTAGAAACTAAATCTTGAAAGAACAATATGCTATTGACAAACGTTTGCATCAAAAATCACGTAATCTGCAAAATGTAATTCTTGCAATTTCTATTTGACCTGAAGCGTGCGTGGCAAGGACGTTCCCGCAAGTTCAATTAAGCAGAGTCACTTAGCAAGTTTTGTGTGTGCGAAATGTGTGTTTTTTATGATAAAAGGCCTTTTCTATGCTCCCGCAATATTCGCTGTCCTTTAAATGGTATTTTTTCTTTATTCTTTTAATTACAACTCGTATAATATTCCATTTGTAACAAGGCTAGCTGGCACTGGTCTTCGGCGATTCTATCCCACCGCTGCCACCATTTTGTCGGATCCCCTACTTTGAAGAATAATACGGTAATTTTAGTATGCTGCCACCACCGATATGACTACGTGATATCAGTCACGTTATGAGAGGTATATTGATAAAAGACGAACTCTTTCCCTTAAACGTAAACGAACAATTTATTTACACAATATTTACAAATAACAAGACAATATTTACACTTACAAACTCGGATATAGCTGATTCGGTTCAACATTAAATAAAATTCAGAAAATACGTTCTGTGTACTGCTAAGCTACTCTATACCTCTCTTATACTACGTTAATTAACTCAGAGTTACCAGAGATTACTATTAATCTCTCAAACACCTTCTCTCTCCACTCCAAGAGATCTACCTCAATACACGTGTACCAGAGCTCACTCTTTGCTGCAACCTACCCGTTCCACTCCCACGTTAAAAAAACTCAACTCTCTCTGCTGTTCCCACGAGGCAACCCTCCGTAAACGGGGCTGGTTTTCCTGTCCACACGGGTTTCGTCCCCTTGACAGAACGTAATCCCCTTATGATCTATCTGTCTTCTTAGAGAATGGGTGAAGTCTGTCTTATCTATGAACTTGGAATGACAATAAACTCCCTCCACTATACTAAACATTCTTTCCCCACATCTCAGATCACTCCCCTACTCGGATTAAGATTTCAGATAGAAAAGGAACGTTAGTTTAAAGCTTACAGTACACAGTAGATAAGCACACAAAAAGATAATATCACATAACATTAGTTCTAAACCTCAGCTGTCAGTGAGAGCCTGACACCATTCTTTAAAAAAGTGAAAAGATAAATATACTATACCATAACTTTCATATTATCTGAAGAATTCATACTTTTTCCAATAAAAAAGTTATTTTGAAATTTACTATGAATATTCAGTGCATAAACGTTTGATAAAAATTTTAGCTTTTTCAGTTTAAATCTCAAAAGAACATCAGGTATTGAAAACTGTTCATTTATTTTCAAAGGCACATTCTGATTGTAAGTTATATCCGACATTTGAAATAATAATGGTATTTTCAGGAGAAGATAAATGTATATGTAGCATTGCAGTGACAAATATTTCTATTTAAATAAAAAACTTTACTGAAGATAGAAATTTATGTTTATTTGCCAACGTTAAGAATCGGAAAACAGATACTAATCCCGTTTGAAAATATATGTTACCTCACAGTTAGATTTTTGACAGTAAATTTTGACAAGGGATGGATCATCGCTATTGGTTTTAAATTTTCTATCAGAGTATATATAAATATCTTTAGTCTTCTTTAAATAAAAATATTCCAAAAGAATGTCCATCTTAATCATTTAGTCTAAAATGATTGCAGTGAAAACAAATTTTTGATTGTGTTTAATTATCGGATAGGTAATGAAAGTTCAGAATACACCGCGGAAGCACAAGAAATGAAACAAGTTGGAAATTGTACGTCAAACGTGACAAACGAGGTGTGTTCGTACTGTAGCTAGTTATACAAATATTTAGATCTTGATGATTTTCAATTCTGTGAAATGAATTATATCGTCTGCAGATTAATTTCTGTAATAAAATAAGTATCTCGATCGCTTGACGATTAAACCTCGGAAGTTCCTATAACAAAAAAGCACCGATTTTTAAAAATAATTCAAATTTCTTAATAAATATTTTTATGAATATCTTCTAAAATTTTCATTCGAATTTCATAAAATTTGAAATGTATCGACAAAATTCTGAAACGAATATATATATTAAATAAAAGCTGTAAATTTCCAACTGGACGAAAAATGTCCGGGCCAGGATTCGAACCTGGGATCGCTTGGCTGAAGCCGCCACGCTCTACCACTGAGCTATCCCGGTCGAATCTGGAGGGCATAGTTCATCCAGTTAACCTGATTGATCAAAGCATCTGGTCTGATATTTTAATAAGCTCAACAGAAAAGATCGCAGGTAATGGAACTCCAGTAAACGCTGGATACGTGAATACACTGGATTATTTTTTAACACAATTATTTCAAATTGGTAAAGTAATCATACAAGTTGTAAATTTCCAACTGGACGAAAAATGTCCAGGCCAGGATTCGAACCTGGTATCGCTTGGCTGAAGCCGCCACGCTCTACCACTGAGCTATCCCGGTCGAATCTGGAGGGCATAGTTCATCCAGTTAACCTTATTGATCAAAGTGTCTGGTCTGATATTTTAATCAGCTCAACAGAAAAGATCGCAGGTAATGGAACTCCAGTAAACGCTGGATACGTGAATACACTGGATTATTTTTTAACACAATTATTTCAAATTGGTAAAGTAATCATACAAGTTGTAAATTTCCAACTAGACGAAAAATGTCCGGGCCAGGATTCGAACCTGGGATCGCTTGGCTGGTCGAATCTGGATGAACTATGTCCTCCATATTCGAACGGGATAGCTCAGTGGTAGAGCGTGGCGGCTTCAGCCAAGCGATCCCAGGTTCGAATCCTGGCCCGGACATTTTTCGTCCAGTTGGAAATTTACAACTTGTATGATTACTTTACCAATTTGAAATAATTGTGTTAAAAAATAATCCAGTATATATATTAAATTTCAAATCATTTGGTTGAGTAGTTTTTTCACTGTTGTATACGGACGGACGGACAGACAGACGGACAGACAGACAGACAGACGGACGAACCAGACGACGACTATAGGTGCTACGTATTTGTATAATTACGAACGAAAATTGAATGAAAAATTAAAAAATGAACTAAAAATGAAAAATTAACATTTTCGTCATTTTCCCCAAACGTGATAGAAAATTTTAAACAGAATTTACGATCATGAAAATTTGATACCTGATGCATATTTTCAGTGGATTTTTATTAAATCTTTAAAAGTAGATGTTTTATTATTGAATCATTCCAACAAGCGAAACAAACAGAAAAAGAAAAGTGCTAAAAATACGCTACGTGTCGTTTAGGGCATGATTTTATTTTGTGTTTTCTCTTGAATTGGCGAAGAAACTGATAGCAGTTCGGCTTCATATACTGGAAGTTTTCTTAAGGGTAATGAACAGTTTGAACGTCAAAAATTGGTAATTTTTGCAGGTACAACGTAAACTGTACATTTGTTTCAATATATTAAGTTATTATTGGAGATTGGAGAGTGTTTCTCGTATTTTTCAAAATAAAAGTTTGATAACCTGAAAATGCAGTGTCAGCTTCCCGCTTGCACCGCGCATACCTAAAACATTAAAAAAAAATCTTAATGCAATTAATCATTAGCTTATTAGCCATGACGTAACGTAGGTTATTTTCAAAATTTTTATAAGCGTAAAAATGGCAGCATTTTTAACCATTAGACTCCCAATGGGACACTATGCCCCAGTGCAACTTCAGAAATTACCACTGGACACAGCAATCCCTGAAACGCTTGGAACACCATATCTGCTTGTCCCACTGGTCTCTCACGTTCATTTGGGATCGTAGTTGACCGTTTGCTCGGTAGATGGCAGCCCAAGGCGGGGCTTAGCGTGTTAGTGTAGCCAAAAAAAAAAAAAAAAAAAAAAAAAAGTAGCCAAGGGGTTAAATAAAAATTAAATTTAACTGCTTGAAAAAATGCCTTAAGGCTGATCGTCACTAAACTTCTCGGTTCCTTTCGCGAATGTTAATCCTATGGGCGTAGGATGCATTCATATATTTAAAATATGTCCTCAGGAAATTAATATTTTTAACTTATGTTTTCTTTGTACTGTTTTTAAAGGATGTCTCTGTTTTTTCTTAGTTGTCAAAATTTTCTTAATTTTATGTGAAGTGTTAAATTCTTATTCAGTTTCGCTAAGATTTTAAACACATAAAATTATAAATAAAGCACATATTTTAGAAATATTTTTATAACTAAGAAAAAAAAAAAGACATCCTTTAAAGAACAGTTAAAAAAAATCAGAAGATAAAAATACTAATTTCCTGATGAGATATTTTAAAAACACGAATGCATCCAAAGTTCATAGAATTAACATTAACGAGGGGAATCGTGAAGTTTACTGACGAGCAGCTTTGTAATGCTTGTGCAAAAACGAAAAATGTAAATGTAATAAACAAAATCCTGGCTTCTTGGGTACTATAGTACCCAAGAAGCCAGGTAAGAAAATGTCTTTTAGGTAGATTTCGTAAGAAATACTACCAATTACATTCTTCCCTAAGATGGAATTTTTGAAAAATTTTTGCAGATCTATGCCGATCATGACTCTCAGAACCCAAAACTACCCCCAATTCAAAACTTTATCTATCTATCTATCTATCTATCTATCTATCTATGTAACTTTTTTATGGACGTGATAACTGCAATAATTCTGCACAAAGCTCTTCCAAACGGATACATAAAATCAAGGGGCATAAAATCTCGGTCAAGTTCGTTCATGGGCAAAATCGAACTAAGGGGGGGGGGAGGTTTTTGTTGAAAATAGAAAAAAACCATAATTTCTTAATTATGATATGTATCGAATCCGTTTAAAGTTATTATTACTTCTAGGAAAAGGGCCGAAAATTTATGTATGACAGATTTTTGATATAATTAAAAATGCCCCCAAGGGGGGGAAAAAGGGGGTTTTTGGAAAAAAAAATTCATAACTTCGTCAATTCACAAGATATCAAGTCTGTTTAAACTTATTATAAATCCTCTTAATATTATCTAAAACTTTTATATTGACAAGTTTTTTTATATGACCAACCCTTATAGCAAAAAAAAAAAAAAAATCCTTGACGGTTCCGCCTGCAAACAAGTTAGGTTTCGAAGTAGGCAGTTCCAACTGCCGCATCATGGCAAAAACGTCATTTCTTCCTTGATTCCCAACAAACAGGCGCCCCATGGTATGCGTCTTCGAAATCTACCTGTGCCTGTAGGCCGAGTCGTCACGGATTTTTTAATATAAGAACTTTAAAGTTTTTTTTTTTTTTTTTTTTTTTTTGGTAGCAATTAGTTTTACAGTGACATTATTTGTCTCTATAACTTTTATCATAATTCGAATACCAAACAAGTTGGAAATTGTACGTTACAAATGAGGTGCGTTCGTACTATATCTTATTTTATAAATATTCAGATCTTGGAGCAATAGCTGTTTCACTCTTATGCAAAAATGCATGAATACAAAATTTATTTTATGTGCTGATTTTCATATTTTAGATATTAATTTTATTTTATGAAATTACGTTTCAATACACTTTTATAAACAATTAATTACATTTTTGATATATTAAAATTATACTATGCGCAAATATCCATTACAAGACAATGTAATAAAAAAATCATCGTTATTATTTCACTGAAAAAATGAATTATATCTTCTGTTATTATGATATGATAAATTTCCGTAATAAAATAAGTACATTTTAAGTTGGCAACATTTTATCTTTTGTTGACATTTACTGAAAATTCCAATGGGAAACTTACGACTAGCTTTGAAAATTTTAGAACTTGAAATCCATATTTCGACTCTTTTTCCATTTAATATCTATTTTTGTGGAAACATCTATTCCAAAAACTGTCGGTATATATGATTGCTATAATTAAACAATTTTAGTATACAAATTCGGTTTTTAAATTCAGTAATACGGAAATAATAGGACTCCATCTTAAATAGGACGTAATCACCATGGCAACCTAGAATCATTGCCCATCATGAGTTATCATTGAATTAATTACGTATAATATAATTTAATAGAATGAAGAAAACTTTCATTAATATCTTTTTAAGTTTTGATTCGATTTTCATAAAATTTGAAATATCTTGAAAAAATTCTGCAACGATTATATACATTAAATTTCAAACCATTCGGTTGGGTAGTTTTCCCGTTGTTATATGCGGACAGATGGACAGACCGGGCGACGACTATAGGTGCAACGTATTTATATAATTACGAATGCACCTAGAAATCGTTCTTTTTGGGGCATATTCTAGACACCATAAACTAATCAGATAATTTTTTAAAAGTTTTAAATTGATGTCTCTCCCCTTACGCTTATAGTTGAATTTAATAATACATTATAATAATTTCATATCATATACTTATAACTAATTAAAAAAAATAGCTGTTTCTTACGTATCTAATAAGATGCAAGACAAATATATTCTGATTTTAGGGAATTGTGTCTGAAATGACATTCTTACTGGAATATAAATAATAATAATAATAATAAATATATATATGTATAATACTTGTAATTTTAGCTATCAAAATACATAATTACCGTCATGTTTTGATTGAACTAGGCTTATTAAAAATTCAAGTCACGCCACATTTTCAGAAAAGATTAATAGAAAAAAAAATATTGGGTACCACAATGGATTTCAGATACCTTAATGTTTGTTAAGTCATCTCAAGCGATGACTTCGTCATGAATTTGAATAAAAGATCATACAGGTTTAAACAATGAAAAAAAAATAATTTATAATAAAATATTTTCTATGTAAATTTTTTGGTACTAATATTTTAAACATAAAAAAGCATTTTTATTATATTTTTATGAAATGTGTATTCAAATAAAGTTTTTAAATTTATTAAAAAGGGTTATTTCTTATTAGGCGCATGCCAAATATTAATAGCCAAAGAAATCGCCAAAGATTCTGCTACTTACAGCAGTCTTTTTGGTAATAATTATTTCACTCTTTAAGAACGTAGTTTAATTACATATCTGTTAAATTTGTGTTTTATTTGTATCGTTTTATTTATTCATTTATTTATTTATTGATGAAGTTTTAATTTCGCCATGAAATATGAGCCGGAAACAAACACTGTACTATTTATATTGTTTTAAGTGAAAAAAGGTTAATCTTCCGTAATCGAGCTACATCCGATGTAGATAGATTTTTTTAAAATTCATGATTGAAAATTATTTTCTAAACCATAAAAAATCAGCACATTGAGACACAGCTTTCAATCACATTGCATTTGAAAGTATATTGTTTTTCCCCATTCGAAGCTGTAAAAATTAAATTAATTAATAAGGACTTTACGTTGCATGTGCATTAATTACATTGCTGTTAATAATTTTTTTTCTGAAGTAACTCCTCTCATTCTTGTGTTAATTCTTTAACTGTGACAGTGGAAAACTACCTTTTAACTTCTCACCGCTTGCGTTCCGACCATACATTCTATGACGAAATTTGCTCGTATAGCTGCGTTCTATCACCCCGTAAAGTTTTGCCCACTTTTTCAGATACACAAGTACGTTCTAAAAAATAAGTAAAGCAATTTATTCTGAATATATTCGATAGAAAGAAAATCATCCTTTTTTCAAAAATTTCCTGTTTAGATTTTAAAATGATATATTGGATAGATATGTTTGTATTTGAAAACAGAGATACTTATTCTTGATTTATTTTCGTCATTTAAGAGAAAACATTCTTTTCGGTGCATTTCGAAGAAAATGTGCGAATATTCAAATAAACCTTTTATTAAATGTTTTAGAGAAAAGAGTATACCTATTTGTGAAAAAAAAAAATAATAAAAAACCCGGACAAAATAGTCTATTTATTTCACCATATTCTCAAAGGAAAACCAAATCGACGGGGAATCATGAGTTATCAAGGCATATATTTCTACACGGACTTTCGAAATAAATCCATAATTTTTTTTTCTGTTTTTAAAACTTTCTCGAATTTATGAGACTTTGTACACGTTTCCTTAAGAGCAAAATTTTACAAAAGAAAAAATTCCTGATGTGTCATTACTTTATGTTATTTGTTTAATATTTTCCTACAATTCTGGAGTTTGGTTTTGTAATATTATGCTAAAAGTACTGACATATTTTTATTTATTAAAACAACTTATAGTCCTATATATTTTTTTCTCTCATAGTTTGATATAAAGAACTCTAAATGCAATTTTTTATTTATTAGTCAGCTTGAAATTAAAATAACAATACTTAATTAAAAAATCATTATGCATGCAATTGCCTCATTAAGCCTAAATTACATCTTTACTTGATGAATATAGATGAAGAAGTATGCATAATTCTAGATGGTATGTCACCGGCATCTTCATTTATATTAATTTTGCTTCATTTTCTGTCATATCTCAAGAATGTAAATTTTAGCAAATGTAACATATTAATTAATGAGAAATTACAGGTAAAATTATCTGCAAACTACATTAATCAAGACAAAATATCACCTCACTTATTCCATCAAAATTATAGTAAAAAATGACCAAACATAGCAAAAGGCACGCACGAGAAAAAAATAACATGTTTTAGCTGCATTAGAGGCTGACGTCATCCGCTTGGGACATACATGGGACAGAGAAAATTAAGTTGAATACATATACATTACAATTTAATCTAATATAACAAAGCATAACTTTTAGGCTACATGTGAAATAGCACTGTTTCGATCGATCGATCGATGGTGTAATGACGTGCCTCATTACATATCCTCTTATTCTTTAAAATTAATTCCCCCCTTTCTTGCTTGAAAATTATTTAATTTATTTAACTTTTTCTATTTTTATTAACAGTAAAATAACTTTATTCTACCCTTCTTCATTTTTGCTTATTAAATTTTAATATCCGTTTTTATTCAGTGCGGTTTCACTTAATTTATATTACGCATTTTTCTTGCCATGTCAGTTTCATTTCTCAGCCTGCAGAAATAAAAGAAGTATGTATTCACACTCATATACAGCAATTTTCTCTTCCTTTTCACACCAGCCGGCATTTGCAAATAAATATAAAAAAAAGAAAGATAAAGTAACTGCTTTCTTTCTACTTCCTTCTAGGCCGTCATTTCCCTAACGAATTTTCAGTTCTCATATGCAACAAATATCTAAATTTAGCACGTAGTATTGTCTAAGTTCTAACGTTCATGCATTCCATTTTAATCATTCAGGCTCGATCGGCACCTCTTTAATTACAAAAATTTGTACAACCCTCTCTACCCACGAACCTTGTGCCGGGTCTGTCATTTTCAAAATTACTCCTTTAACTCTCCAAAATGCCTTGTTCTTTGCATGATTATCGCCAAATTCATAGTATATGTTGGCGGCAGATAACGAAAACCGCACGCCAAAATAAAAAAGTGCAAATTATGTTTGAAGCAATTTGTATCACTGTTGCCTCTACTGTCTCTGTGTAAAGTTTAATCTGTATGCCTCCTCTTCAGTGATTATTGCCTGTTACGAACCTGGTCACCGAATCAGCCGATGAATAAAATATGCTTTCGATAATTTTGTTGTCAAACTTATAGTCTCTGCCACATCTACATTAATTTCCAACTTATCTATATATGCATATGTATATGTTCCTACTCTGACGTCGCAGCTATGCAACCATGCTCCAAAATCTAGATTCAACACCATAGATGGTGTCTTTTTCACATAAATATTACAATTTCAGTTTTGCTTTTTATTCATGAATGTAAAAGAAACCCGTGCGGAGATGTCCTACTTTATATTTTTTGTACAATTTCCTTTTTTTTTTATAATAAATGTTGAACATGATATATTGCGGTATTTCATTTTTCTGGCAACAGTGATTACAGATTTTTTTTTCCTTTCATTTAAGAAAACAATGCTGATTTATATTTTAATTACTTGCAATTTTTAATCAAAAACATGTTTTAACGATATGTGAGTGCACTATGTCAGAAGCCGGTTCAAAAACTTTTCGAACGATACATCATTCATTGTTGTGCGTTTTGTAAATGCATAGGAAATGGGATGTTGAGAATAGAAATAATAGATAGGATGCTGATTTTTAAAAATCAAATTCAAGTTACGCATTTTCTATCGCATTTTATTAAAATTTTCATAAACGTAAAAAGCCGAAGGAAATTTCCGAAATCAATATTTACTGCATACAATTGAGCAAAATTTCATTTAAGAGCATTCCGAAGTGTCAGTTTCTTTATTAAATATTAATTTAACTTTACATGCATTTGAGACATTTGAGTGACGTGTTCTCATCTAATATTCAGGATTAGGGAATTAACTGCGCTTAAAACTTCAAAAATTTATGTAATTTATAGTGATGCCGCTTGAAGTTAATGAGTCACTTCATAAAATCCGAAAAGACGCCTCATGTCACACGCAGATTTACAAGTTTTGTTAGAAAATTGCATACTTTTTTATATATTGTTCCTTTCATACCTTTTGTATAAAAATTTCGAATGTGATAATTTTATATTTTTATAATTTTTTATATTCTGTTTCTTTTACAAAATTCTAACTTGACCCAAGATGAAATTGTCAACAGACTTTCTGTGTCTCAAAACAATTTATTAAGTATAAAGAAAAACATCAATTTGAATGCAAATGGAACACCAAAGAGAGTTGGATGATGCGGAAGAAAACGGGTAACTTCACAACGTGATGATAGAGTTTTATTAAATTTGAACAGAAATAGCAGAAAAAGTTCTTCAAGACAGTTGAAAGCTGCACTGAAAAATCAGGGCATTTATTTGACCACAAGAACTATTCATAGAAGACTTTTTGAGGCTGGTTACAAGGCCTATCGCCCACCGAAGAAACCGAAGCTTACTGAAGCCATAAGAAGGCAACGACTGACACGGGCCAAATCTTTAAAAACTGGGTTTACCAACGTTTTTTCAATTATAAATTTTACAGAATGTCTACATAAGATAATAAAAAAATATTTACCCTCTGCCAATAAGCAACTGTCCAGTTTTTAAAGAGTTGGCCCACATCAGTCGGTGCCTTCTCATAGATTCAGTCAGCTTCGGTTTCTTACTTGAACGATAGGCCTTGTACCCAGCCTCAAAAAGTCTTCTGCGGACTTTTTGTGCTCAAAGCAATGCTCTGGTTTCCCAGTGCAGTTTTCAACTGTCTTGAAGAACTTTTTTTTTTGCTATTTCTGCTCAAATTCAGTAAAACTCTATCATTTGTTTAGAAAACCGTTTTCTTCCACATCGTCCAACTCTGTTCGGTATTCTATTTGCATTCAAATTGATGTTTTTCTTTATAATTAATAAAGTTTTTAGAGACACAGAAAGTCCATTGACCATTTCAGCTTGGGTCAAGTTAGAATTTTGCAAAATAAACTGAATTTGCCCTCGTTTTCTTGGTGAAGTGTCTTTCCTGGCACCCATTTTAATTACTGCTATAAAAAATTCTTTAAACAATGTTATTTCTCAGTTAAAACCTGCATTTAATACATAAAAGATTAGAGAAACATTTAAAACACTAAAATTAATAATTAGTCGTTATATTATTTGGTTTGTAACAGACAAGTAAACACTGTAAGCAGAACAAAATTTCCGGATTTTGAAATGATTAATGTTGGCACTCACCTGTAGAAAATATAAACAAAAAAATCGCAAAATATCTCATTTATGTTCAAGTCAATGCTCAGTGTATCCTTTAAATAGATTATTACACTACTAGGATGAGTTATTTTAATATAATTATCTTAGAAAAAAGATTTTGGGAACTTTTTTCGAATGGGACTAATCATTTGGCCAATACTGTATATTACATAAGCTTATAGAAAAAATAATACTATATTTAATCGTTTAAGTTTAAATTCATAAAGTACTACGCATTTAAACACTCACTTAAAAAATCAATTTCCAAATGCATTAAAATCGCTTGCATTTGACGAGGAAAAATGTGTTGTTAGCCAAATCGCGTCTTTTTGCTCCAAATACTCGAAAGATTTTTATTTTTTCGCAGATTTTCTGCTCAGATTCAGCAGCTAAATTTGACTGATCCTTTATTACGTATATGAGTAGTTCCATTAGCATTTTTTTTCAAAATATTCTGAGTATGCGCTTTAAGGAGACCTTTCTTATTAGTTTTATTACATACCTGTAAAATGGGCGTTCTATGTATTTATTTATTTAGGAAGTTTTAATTTCGTTTTGAAATTTAGTTATGGAATGTTACACGCAAACAAACAATGTTGAATTATTTACATTGTTTTATGTACAACTAATCTTCAGTAATTGTTTAAAAAATCATTATTGAAAATTATAAAAAAAAAAAAAAAAACTGATACTATTTTCAAACAAAATTTATTTGAATGGCATTGTTTTAATCGATGGCTTAAAAATTTTAATTATGCGATGTTCAGAAGTTTAAAAAGTTCAGTAAAAACGAAACTTGTTGGTCAGATGTTGCCACCGTCAATATGACGTCAGCGTTATTCACAAATAAGTTTTTTCTTCAAAATATAGATATATTTTTATATTAACATAAGTTTATGTTTTGTAATTTACCAAAAAAAAAGTTTTCAAAAATAATTATTATTATGAATTAAATTATTATTATTAATCGAATTGCATTGTCTTTATTACATTATTAATTAATATGAAATAAGAAATAAGTTTTCCTGGCGCTAGCGCCAGTTGAAACTCTTTCTTCCGTCTTCAAACATTTCTTCAGTCATAATGTCTATACTAAGCAATTTAATTTACTTTTCAAGTATGAAGAAGGTTTTCGACTTTAAATCATAATTTTAAACAATCTTTGTTTATCTGATTAAATATTTGTTTGTTGTTTTAATTAAAAGTGGATTAAATATGTCATGTTACACATTAAAATGATGAAATACAATTTTCAAGAACATTTGCTAAATTCTTTTCTTTAGTAAAAGTTCATATTAAATTTCTTTCGGTTTGTAAGCATGAACCCTAATACTGAGTAATTTAATTATTGCATACGTTTTCAAAATTGTCTTTCTGATTAAAAAAAAAAGTTCAAAAAGGAAATAGCAACATTGTTTTTAGAAGAATAAATATTCACATTTTGGAAGTTAGATAAAAGTTTTAGATTCTGTTTTCATGGCATTTAGAATAAATGTGTGATTAAATCAGTATTTGCTTAAGAAGTTTATATTAAATTCAAAAAAGTGAATGGTGTTTATTAGATTTCCAATTAATGTGAAATAAGCAATATTGTAAGAGAACATTTTTTTGTTCGTAATTTTTATCCAAACAATTTAATTTCCTTCTCATTTACGAAGAGAAATTTCGAATTTAAGCATTAACACTTTCCAATACAATGAAAAAAAATGTGGATTTTACAGTATAGTACTGGCATTCCAGCTGCCAGTAGTATACCGTAAAGAAAACAGTAATAAACAGTAAAATAAGCAGTAATACGCTGCCGCGTTGTCTGAAGGTCGTTCTTGAGAAGTACCTTTTTTATGTTCTATAAAGTTTATTTTAACGACATAAAAATTTCTAAAAAATACGGAAGATATCTGTTATAAAACGGATAATTAAAAACGGATATTTCAGAAATCACGGAAAATTTCCTGGAATTTACAGAATTTATTTTCCTTGGAGATTGCCAGTACAATTTCCGTTTTATTCAGGAATTCTTTTTTTACAATGTACTGTAAAATCATCTTTTTTTTTTTTTTTTTTTTTTTTTTTTTTTCATTGTATAGTGTAATAGTGTTTATGAATTGGGTTTGTCTGTCTGTCTGTCTGCCCGTGCTCTAAATCTCGCAAATATAGTCAGATTGCCATGTAATTTTTATGTGTTATTCAGGTAAACCATAGAATGTTCAATATTGTTAATAAAGTGTGTAGGATTTATGGTTACAGGGATACAGAAAGTTTCCCTTTACATTATAGTCGAAAGGGAAAATTCGTTTGCTGTGAATTTTGTTGATGTTATAATATTTCAAACATAATGTGACTCGTATGCATCACTAAGGGGGACTGCAACATGTTTTCTTAGGAATATAAAATAAGTAGCATTTATAGTTCGTTTACAGGGATGTACAAAATATTCATTACATTATGATATACGGGAAGAAGTGTTTGCAGTGTATTTTAGTGATGTTATGATACTTCAAACATAATTAAGTCAAAAAGGATCACCGAGATGCACTGCAATATGTTTTCTATACATTATGAAGTGTGTAACATTTATCGTTCATTTGCAGAGATGTTACAAAGAACTATTACCGAAGAATATTACAAAATATTCCGGTTACAAGAGTGCTATGATCGATAATTACTGGAACTGAGCTTTCCGCTGTTCTATGAATTTTTAAACTTATGTTATATTTAGTGTATTACGAGATGTGTATAAATTCTGTAGATAATATACAGGGGTGCGCGAAAGAATTCGCAGACATTACAGGGACAGCAATTGTTGCAAATGGAATTTTACTTCGTTATATGTTTTTTAAAATTGCTTCTTTATATACCTCATTTATTGTACGAAAAAGTGAAATTTCTTAATAGGATTCAGTTAGTGTTGGAAAATGTTTCACAATCTATAGCCAGAAGATATTCACTTTGTGTGAGTTCAGAGACATGAGCAAACAAATGGCAACGTTAAAACCTACAAATTCAAACTATCCGAATATTAAACCACATAGAGCCGTTTCAAGGATAACCCAAATTTCTTTCATCAATGTAAAAATAAATAAATAAATAAATAAATAAAAATAAAATAAAAATAAAAAGTTCAAAGAACCACGCTCGACTATAGCCCCGAGTACTTGCTTATGAACTGGCCAAAATTGGTAAAGGCAAGGAAGTTTTCTTACTTGTGTAGAGAGATCCTGCGCAGTGATGCCTGTTTTTCGGTGTTTTCCTCTCAGGTACGTCAATTCTACTTTTTTTTTCTGGTATGTAAACTCCTACCTTTACCATTTTTGGCCATTTCATAAGCCAGTACTCGGGGCGAGCATAGTTTTTTAAACATTTTAATTTAAAATTTTTTTAAATCACTGATGGAGTGGATCCGGGTTATCCTTGAAACGGTCCTATGCGGTTTAATTTTGGGATAGTTTGAATTTGTCTGTGTTAACGTTGTAATTCTTAAAATCTAGAGAAATGCTTAAGTGATACTAAAAGAAACAACAAATGGCTTATAAAAAACCGTTTAATGATCAACATACGTTTCAACGCTTCTACGGCGCCATTTTCAAGAAATATAACGATAAACAAAGTATTCTCGCAAATTTGTAAAATAAATTTGAAAACATGAATCACGTGATCAAATATGTAAAAAAAAGGAATAAAGCAGGTGCTTGAAGTAGCCAACTGTAATCGTGAAAATTAATATTTCGTTATTGCTTTTAAAAAGGGAAAATTATCATGTGCCAAATTTTAGGCAGTTCAAATGAGGCGGATTCTTTGCAAAGGTTTACGTTACGCATGCAGATTTCTATGGATTCACGGATAATACAATATTATATAGGAATGACCACCAGAAAGTTTCAAACAAGATTAAAAGAGCATATAGCAGATATCAAATATGACAGGAGTACTACAGCACTGGCACGACTACATAGAACCGAAGCAATAAAAATTGATTTTAAAAATAGTAAAATAATTTACTCATCAAGAATTTACTTCCCATCTATTATCCGTGAATCAATAGAAATCTACATGCGTAACGTAAACATTTGCAATGAATCCGCCTCATTCGAACAGCCTAAAATTTGGCACGAGGTACTTTTCCGTTTTAAAAAGCAATAACGAAATATTAATTTTCATGATTACAGTTGGCTACTTCAAGTACCTGCTTTTCTCTTTTATTTTTAACATATTTGATCTCGTGATTTATGTTTTCAAATTTATTTTCCAAATTTGCGAGAATACTTTGTTTATCGTTATATTTCTTGAAAATGGCGCCATAGGAGCGTTGAAACGTATGTTGATCATTAAACGGTTTTTTATAAGCCTTTTGTTGTTTCTTTTAGTATCACTTAAGCATTTCTCTAGATTTTAATTATTCAGTGATCTTATTTTGTGATTATGTTGTAATTCTTTTTTCTCATTTCACAATCTATGCCTGATGAATGATTTTTCGCCTTCTTTTAAATTATTATCAGTTATCTGATTAAATTTTTATATGCTTTCTTAATAAAAATACGAAGTAAGTAAGTATTGTTATACATTAAAACGATGAAACAAATTTCTAGAAAACCATTTGCTAAATTACGTTTTTTAGTAAATATACATATTTAATTTGTTTCGCTTTATGATCACGAACCCTAAAATTGAATAATTTAATCACTACATGCGATTTCCAAATGTAGCTTGTTCTTATAAGAAAGTTTGGAAAGAAAATTGCAATGTTATTTTTGAAGAATATTTATTAATATTTTGAAAATAAGATGAACATTTTAGCTTGAGTTATAATTAAAGTTAGAATATCAATATGAGTTAATCAGCATTCGTTAAAGAATTTATCATTAAAAAATAAATGGTCTTCATTAGATTTTCAATTAGTATGAACTAAGAAACATGGTAACAGAACATTTCTTCACTCACGATTTCCATCCAAACAATTTAATTTCTTTCTCATTTACGAAGAAAGACTTCTAATTGCAATCTGTTTTTCAATTATTTTCAGTTTCTGATTAAATATTTGGCTGCTATTTTAATAAAACTATGTATTAATTTAGTCTTGTAATGCGTTAAAATTATGAAATGCATTTTTCAAGAAACATTTTATAAATCGTTTTTTAAAAAAGATTTATAAAAAACGGAATAATTTAATTATTACATGCATTTTCCCACTGTTGCTTTTTGCTGCTTCTAATCATATTAAACAGTCTGTGTGTGTGTATTTATTTAATTATTTATACCATAAAGACAATTTACAAGAAAAGAAACAGTATATGATAATTTATGAAGAAAGTTATTTTGAAATTCTACATTCTACATATTTTATTTTCTTACAAAATCAAATCCAGATTTTTTAAACATTATCGTTCATTGTACTAGGGAAAGTCATTAAGTAAGTCGCAAAAGATAATTAAATAATAACTTACAATGATATTTACTTCAAAACTATTTTTATTTCTCAACATATTCTCCACCAATATTTATGCACTTATATCACCGTTATCAGTGTCCCAACACCAGCTGCATACAATTCTTTGGGTTGCTGTCTCAGTCACATTTGGACTTCAAGTTGAACTTTTCCCTCATCTGTGAATATCATCTTGCTTCCAAGATGGTTTTTTTGTGGATTAAGCCGATGAAAATCGCTTGGGGCTAAGTCGAAGCTGTATGGTGGATGTTGAAGAAGTTGCAAGATGATGTTCACAGATGATGAAAAGGTTCAACTTGAAGTCCTAATGTGGCTGAGACAGCAACCCAAAGAATGTTATGCAGCTGTTGTTGCGGCACTGATAAAACTGTGATATAAGTGCATACATATTGGTGGAGAATATGTTGAGAAATAAAAATAGTTTTGAAGTAAATATCATTGTAAGTTATTATTTAATTATCTTTTGTGACTTACTTAATGACTTTCCCTCGTATTTTACACTATCACATATAATACAAGTTTATCATATCACAAATATGAAAAAATGTGCATACATTAAAATTATAAAATACCCATTACATCCATAAAAACAATTTGAATTTTTGCACATTTTTTTTAAAAGAAGTTTATATTAAATATAGAAAAGTAAATGGTCTTTGTTAGATTTTCAATTGATATGGAATGAGAAATATGCTAGCCAAACATTTCTTCATTCATAATTTTCATCCAAAGCAAACTTATTTATTTTTCACGCACGAAGAACGTTTTCGAATTTCAAACATAATTTGTTTATATGCTTAAATATTTATACATTGTTTTAATAAAAATACCGATTAAGTAAGTTCTTATTACACATTAAAACAATAAAATACAAAAATTTAAAAATATTTACTAAATTACATTACTTTGTAAACGTTCATATTTAATTACTTTTGATTTATGATCATGAACTCGGAAACGGAATAATGTAATTATTGCATGCGTTTTCCCAATTTCGCCTGTTTCTCTCCGAAAACAGATAATTTTTATATAAATCGAATTGCATGTAAATTTAGACGGAGCTTACTACGAATTTTAAATTTTTGGCTTAAATTTTAGTATAAGTTTTTTTTAAATGTACATAGATTTTATTTTTTTTTAAACACTCAATTTAAAATAATTTCTTTTAACATATATAATACCTAAAGATTATGCGTGAACATCAATACACTTGACATAACGACAACGACATTAAATTTCTATCTTTACATTAAAGAGAAAGTCACAAGCTCTTGTAACTACTTTATGACTGTTTTCTGGATTTGTATAAGATTTCAAATTATTCTGTTAACCCTGAGCACGATACCTACTGGGCAATATGAAATAATCTTTTCCATTCTCCAACAACTTGCACAGTTACTTACAATAGCTATATGTGCATAATTGTTAATTTGTAACACACTAAAAATATCATGTGCTACTCATTGTCCAATATTTTCGATCTTGACACTATATTTTACAATAAATAAGGTACTTTACCATAGGCAAAAATAGAATCCATGGAGAATATAAATTTTGTATTATTTCCAATTAAAAAAAAACAAAATTTCCAAACTTTCATGCTTGGCTTTCCAAAGTATGCCAGTAATATAAAACTGTGCAACTGCTTTTAAACATAAATTCTGACTCAAAATTTAACTTCGTCATTTAAAAGTATGGGATTTTCTTTGTGCTTCGAAAAATATATTTGATCATTGAGATAAAGTTTCATTTTTTTTTAAAACCTTGATCAATGGAAGAAAAAGTGATGCCTATTTGCCGAATGTTTTTTTTTATCGGAATACAGAATGGGTCAAACATTTCTTTGATTAATCTTGAAAAAAAAAATCCCGATCGAAACTAAAAGGATATCTCAGCTCATATTTCTACAATAAATTTTGACAAATTGCGTGTCATTCCTTTTAATTTTGAAATTTCCTGCAATTTATAAAATACATCTTTCTTTTAAAGTGTAATATTACAAAAGAGCTACGTTATAATACCCACTGATTTTTCTCCTATTTCTCCTTTTTTTTGTATCAAAACTTTAAAATGAAAGATTATTTATTTCTCACTAACAAAATTAAACAGTATAATTTGATCTTAAAAAGAGTTTGGTTCTAATTTTTTTTTGTTTATCATTGGAATTCATTATTTATTCTTCAAAAAAGTTTGTGTTTGAATTTTACAACATTTTATTATTTGTTTGTAAAAATTTTAGGAAACTCTTATTTTTAAAGATTGTATGCCACTATAGCAAAATCAATATAACGAATTCCTCAATATGCAGCAAGTTTTAGATAAAAGTAATTTGAATTTCTGTATTCGAAAACAATTTACATTATGAGCAGAGAAATCAGCCATCTAAAAATAAATATACAATCATTCTGATAAGCAATTTTATTGAAACCTTGCTAATTTTGCCTAATTGCTGAACGGATCAGAACACAGAACGGATGAAATAATATTATTACTAATCTTTAAAATGAATCGACAGTAAACAAATTTGATCTCTCAGAATTTCAAACCCGAAAAGTCTGCTTAAAGCCAACGCATATAATTATAATTGTATTAAACGTTTTGTATTAAACATTTTGTCGTAAATTGTATTAACGTTTCCATATATGGAAACGTTGTCTACATGTATATCACTATTATCAATGTAATCTTTTTTACATATGTAAATATATACACTAGAGATGAGACGGGCTCAGCCCGAGCCCGAAAGCCCAACCAGACATGGGCTCGGTCTCGAATTTTATACCAGCCTTCGGACCCGGCCGGGTTCGGGCTCAATCTTTTGGAAACTGATAATTTTATTTATTCTCATATAGGAAAAAAATAACCTTTTTTACCCTAAAAAAATTACATATTCCATTTCAAGTCGGTTTAATGCTATTTTGATCAGAATGATTAAAAAGCGGAAACAGATTTTTTTCCCCTAGTATTAGAATGCTATTTTAAAAAGAAAATTTACAATATTTTTGACGCAACTGATCACTGGATGATATGGCGCCATTGGGACAGTAGGATATTTTTTAATTGGAACGTTTATTTATTTATTTTTTTCTTTTTTAAGAGATCTAACAGGAAAGGAATATTTTTTTTGTTTCTGTGTAGTCAATCAGCAATAGTTTAGGTTTGCACATTTTTAGTCTTCTATTGTGTGCGAGTCATAATCGCTCTACATATGAAAATAACGTTAGTGATTCTATTTTTAATTATGAACTCTGCTCATACTAAAGCTCTGCTCTGTCACTTTCATTCTTAAATATATATAATTTTCATGTCTTGTTATTCCGATAGAAAACAATCGCATAGTGTTTTCACTTTTCCTATAAAAGCATAGGATTTTTCAGATAATGGTGTCAAATTTTTCATTTAAGCTACTTTTGAGGAACACGAAATATTGCTTTAATTAAGGGATCAATTATAATTTACGAAAAAATCTTTTATAGGAAATAGAAAACGTTGTTCGATTCTTCGGCATAGAAATAGTAATTTCTGCAAATTTCATGCATTTATTCATAAAAACGCACTTTGTTAATGTGTCCATCAGATTTGCTTGTTCGGAGAGAAAAATATGAACATCCTTTAAAGGAAGTATATTTTTATTTGATACTACACTTCTCTTTTGATAAGATTGAACGTAAATTTCGATCAAATTAATTATGTACACGGGATTAATAGTTATTTTGAAGTACAGAGTTTTAAAAAAATGAGATTTTACTTTTAAAAGAATTTTTAAATATTATGCAACTTTTTTTGGTATCGGATTCGGACGGGCTCGGGCTCTGAAGACACAAAATGTTTCGGGCTCGGGCGGTCTCGGATTTTAAATCATCGGGCTCGGGCGGGCCCGTGCTCCGAAAAGAGAGCCCGAACTCATTTCTAATATACACTCATTAATATTCAAATATATACATATATATATATATTTGCATTTGAAAAATAGTGTCAACACGAACCCGGCATGAAAAAATCAAAATCCAACCCGAAACAGATACATTTAAAGTCAACCCGACACAAAACGGACCCAAAACAAACAAACAAAAAAAAAAAACGTCAACCCGACCCAAAGTGAACTCCAAGTTGTTTCAGGTTCCGGTAAAATCGGTATACCTGATCAGCATGACTCTACACTGGATTCAAAAATGGAATACAGTGATGAGTAAGATTAAATAAATAGCAAAGTAGTAAAAATTAAGGAAATATTTGATTTTAAATTTAAGAACTGGTGTGAATTAAACTGAAAAATCAAAAATTTAATGAAAACATTTTCTGTGAAAATTTATTTTTTGAAAAAAGATATTTTATGATTTTCTCTACATCTTCTCCTTTATTATTGAAATGTCTTTTCTATTTAAAAAAAAACTAAACCATCTGTCTAATATATCTGCTAATTTTTTCAAGTGAAAATTAAAAAATATATATATATAAATGAATTTTCATTTCTCAATTGAGAATTTTAGCGTATAAAAGATTAATCTGTTCTACAATCTAAAAGTTCTAATGTTCCCTTTTAATATATTTTTATCTTTGGAAAATACTTTGAAAATTTTGCACTTTAAAGGCAATATTTTAATTTACGTGTTTTTAGGAATCATCTAGCTCACCCGCAAGAAACGTGACACAACTCAAAAATACTTCATTTCGTAGGAGAGAGGGAAAAATTTCATTTGTTTGTTGCAAAATGAAACTACAACTCTTAGGCCTGCATGTAAAAACGTACATAAATTGTAAAAGCGTATAAAAAAGCGCAAAACTCTTAAGAATCCAGAAGTTGAAGAGATAAAGAGGATTGAGTGAATTTATTCCCTCCAAACTTTGCTCTTTTTAGTCATGGCAGTGTGAAACATAAGCGTGATTTAACGGTTTTCGGGATAACTGAACTTATGACACTTTTCCTAAAACACCTAAGTCAGACCTATTAGTGGAATAATGCACAAAATGAGTTTTTCGGAGATGTGTCGCTTTTTTTGCGGGTGGACGAAATGGTTTTAAAAATTGTAAATTGCTATGATCAAAGTAATACAGCAAACCATTATATATGTTGTGAAATATTGGATGTGTACGAAATATTAGTTTCTCATTTTGTAAATAGTTACAATTTATCAGTGAAATATTTTGCCAACATTAAATCTTTTGGTTAAATGGTTAATTGCTCTTAACTAAATGTTTTAAAAACGTTTCATAAAGTCATTCCATAAAATTATTCAAAATAAATCAAATATTTACTCACAAAAATGAATCAAGTATAATATTTCAGCTCATATTTATACAATAAACTTTGGCACAGCACTTGTATACGATAAATTTCTACTATAAATTTCTACGATAAATTTTAACAAAGTGCTTGTCATTTCCCTAACTTTGAAATTTCCTGCAATTTATAAAAAATATCTGCGGAACTTTTTCAAAGAGAAAGTTTACAAAAGCTGATGGAATAGTGTATGCACCGTACGTTCTCCTTTTCCGATATTTTAAAATATAACTTTAGAAAGAATTTGGGTCACATATTTCTTTTATAGTTGTTAAAGAACAAATTGATATAGATAATTTACTATCGCAAAATTGGAAGAAATTTATAATTCTTCTTGAAATCGTTTTTTAAAAAACGAATCGATAGGAAACAAAGATGATCTCTTAACTCATATTTCTACAAAGACAAAAAATGGCAAAGATCTTGTAGTTTTTTCTTTGGCTTCAAATTTTCTGTAATTTATAAAAAAAAAGTTAGCAGAACTACCCGGATTTGTCTGGACTAACAATGGAGGCCTTCCGGGTAATATAAATTAAAATACAATGATACGGCAATCACAGTAACGGAACTTTATGCATTACCATACATAAATAGTTAAAAATACAATCAGAAAACATGACTTTGTCACAAGCATAGTAAAATCTCTTAGCTTTATAAATCAGAAAGTGCGTTTTCTTTAGCGGATGTAACAGGAAAAAAAACAAGTTCGAAATTGTACGTCAAACGGGACAAATGAGGTGCGTTCGTACTGTTATTATTTCATTAAAATGGATTATATCGTCTGTTATTATGTTATTATTAATTTCCGTAATAAAATAAGTACATTTTAAGTTGGCAACATTTTATCTTTTGTTGTTGACATTTACTGAAAATTCCAATGGGAAACTTAAGCCTAGCTTTGAAAATTTCAGAACTTGAAATCCGTATTTAGACTATTTTTACATTTAATATCTATTTCCCCGGAAAAATCTATCCAAAAAACTGTCGGTAGATTATGATTGCTATAATTAAACAATTTAAGTATGCAAATTCGGTTTTTAAATTCAGTAATACGGAAATAATATGACTCAATCTTAAATATGACGTAATCAACATGACAACCTAGAATCATTACCTATCATGGGATATCATTGAATTAATTATGTATGATAAGGTTTAATAGAATGAAGAAAACTTTTATTAATAACTTTTTAAGTTTTGATTCGATTTTTATAAAATTTGAAATGACTCTACACAAATTTACAACGATTATATACGAGGGACTATCAATAAGTTGTTGCCCTCACATAGAAATACGTGAGTGAAATTTATGAAATGGCTACATTTTATTAGTCCTTTTCTATATAGTCACCGTGCAGAGTAACGCATTTCTGGAAACGATATTTCAGCTTCCACAGCCCATCTTTATAGAAAGTGTTACACTGGCTTGAAAACCACTGCTACACTGTAGCAATGACGTCAGTATTTGAGTCAAAACATCTTCACTTCAATAACCTTTTCATTTTTGGAAAGAGGAAGAAGTCTGATGGTGCCAAGTCAGGTGAATAAGGTGGATGGGGCAATAATTGGTAACCCAGGCTTTGGACAACATTCAATGTTTCATTGGCTTTGTGAGCCGGAGCACTGTCGGCCAAAAGGCGGATACCTTTAGTCACTTTTCCACGTCACTTCACTCTCAGTTGTTCACGAAGTTTTCCCAGAAAGCTCCTGTAATATTCTCCAGTTATGCTATGTCCATATGTGAGATTATCTGTGAGTATTAAAAATACTGTGTAATTTCTATCTACACATCTGAACCTTTCTTTATAGACGTATTTGCAAAAGCATGTTGCATTTCGAAATAATTGCACTTACGTACTTCTTTAGATTTAGTGCAATCCCAAAATTCTGACTTCATGGCTTTCTCTGAAGATAGATGCACACGAGCCTTTTTGGGGGGCGGTGAGTCGGAGTGCTCCCCTTGTGAATTTCCCCTACCAAATGTCTGCTAAACGGCGCTATCTACAAAGCTTCAACTTTACCAAATATATGTACATAAACAAGTTTTATCCATTACATTTATATTTTTTATGAAGCGATTTTGCTGAAAATATAGCTTAGTGGAAGCAACTTCAATAAAAGCTTTCCTTATTTTAGCAGTGTAAAGTTCATTAAAAAACGTTCACAAAATGCTTCGATGAATTCAAATGCTTACTTTGAACCGTAGACAAAAAACACTGGACTAATGCATAACATCTGTGAAAAAGCAATTAAAAATGATTTTTTTTTGTTATTCCTATAATTATTTATTTATTTATTTATTTTTCTTTTGGTTTTTATAGAACGTCCTTGCATATATATATGCCTAACGCAATTAGCGAAATATATTAAATCGATACTACTTCTTTTTCAACCATATTTCAATATTTAAAATTTTAGTAACTATAATGTATTAATTAATTCTAAATTTTTAATGTCAAATTTAATCTACATATTTTTATTCTATACCATATTTTGCCAAAATTTTCATTAACGATAAAAGTCGAAGAAAGTTACAGAAATCAATATTTACGGCACAGTACGTAGCGAAATTTCATTTAATAACATCCCAAGACGTCAAATATTTTATTAAATATTAATTTTACTTTACGCAAATTTAAGACATATGTGTGACGTGTTCTGATCTAACATTCATGATTAGTGAATTAACTGTGCTTAAAACTTCAAATGTCTATGTAATCTTTATCGGTAAGTTACGTTAAAATAATTAATTAAGAATAAAGACATAAAGTTTCACATGCAATTTTAAAAGTTTGTTAGAAAATTGCATATTTTTGAAAATATTGTTTATAAATATAAATAGGTTTTTTACTATCTTCTATCGGAGAAACTATTGTAATTGAAATTTTTTTTCGACTTATTTACACGTTACTTATTTACACGGGTATTCGACTTATTTACACGTTTTAGGGGTAAGAGATCCCGAAAACCAAATTTTGCAAAATGTCTGTCTCTACGTGTGTCCGTGTGTCCTCTTTGTTTCATCGAAAAAAGTATGAAATAATGTATATAATTGAACCAAAATCCACATATATGTTTTTGACTATGGCCAGCAGGTCCCAATGGAAATTAGGGATATTCCGCCTGATAGCGATTTTTGTGCCATTTTCCTTATTGTAACATTGGAAAGTGTACGAAGTTATGCACAGAATTGAACCAAACCTCATACATATGTTTTTGAATATTCTCCCAGAAGTGGCGTTCTGATAGCAATTACTGTGCGACTTTCTCGATTTTTTGCCGTTTAAGTAAAGAATTTATGAGTATGTTTCAACGAATTTTTTTTTTATATTTAGATCTAATGTCATATACCGAGGTTTCTATAAAATTTTGGAAAAAATCGGCCTAAAGGTGACGCTGTATGGCAGGCTGCAGTAGAGATCCTACATTAGAGATCCTACATACTCTAATGTAGGATCTCTAGGCTGCACACTGAGACGTCATGAGCAACATGAAGCACAACTTAGGGTAAGAAACAGGTTGAAACAAAGGAAAAACCTGTTTCAAACTTGTTTTTTCACCCAAGTTGGGCTTCATATTACACGAGACGCCTCAGTGTGCGGCCTGCCTAATAACGAAATTACATGCGATTTTTTTTGTACATCGGGAAATGCATGAAGTTATGGATAGATTTGAACCAAACTTCATATATACGATTTTGACTATGGTCGCAAGGTTCCAGTTGAAAATGTGTATATTCCTCCACAAGGGTGAGGTGTGATATGGATTTTTGTGATTTTTCCCGATTTTTAAGGGAAGAAGTTATGAATCTTTTTTTTACGAAATTTTATATTTAGACGTAATGTAATAGGCCGAGTTTTGTATTAAATTTTGAGAGAATCGGCCTGAAGGTGGCGCTGTGATAGAAAATTTTATTCTGCTAGGGGGCTTAAACCTCTGCTCACTGACGCTCGCTAACCTCCGTGAATTGTGATGCAATTCACATTGAAAGCAACGGTACAAGCTCCGTCGCCATTTTTTTGCAGCAACTATAGCTAAAATAAGTACTATCATAAACCATTTTGATATATGAAACTAAAAAAAAATTCTTAATAAAAAAAAGTAATTGAAAACTTTGTTGAAAGCACAATTAAATATGCATTTAGTTGGTGCTACCCATGGGCATAAATCATTTTAACATTATGAAATACAATTAATTTAAAGTTCATTGTGCAACAAGGCGTTCATTTTGCTTATGGTATTGCCCAACACGGCTTAATTTCATTTAAAAAGTCTTTGAAAACCCTACGCAGACGCCATGTATGACGTTAACAACAACAACAACAACAACAACAACAAAAAGAAAAAAAGAAAAAGTTTTCTTATTGTGTCTAAAAAAAAGTCTTGATCAGAAAGCTGATTCGCTGAATGTATTGCGTCATCGTAAAACAAACCAATGGCATTGCTATTCATACATCGATCAAAAAGATCTGCGTTTAAAAAGAGATTCTATCTGAATTTCGCTTATAATATTGCACATCACGGCTTAAATTTATTTAAAACTGTTTGAAAATACTACGCAGTATGACGCTAACAAAATATAACCGAAACGTTTTCCGATGTGTCTAAAAGAAAGTCTAGATCAGAAAGCTGATTCGCTGAATGTATCACGTCATCATAAAGCGAAAAAATGAGAATCGTAAGTTCGGAAACTACGGTTGTTGCCAAAAGGAAAGCTACAAATTCAGCCCTATTTTCGCGCTGCGTAAGATAAATATATATAGAGATTTTCGGATGGGTGCATTAGCTGTTTGTAAAAGTATCATACCGAATCACTCAATTGTCCATTGTAGGTTTAATTTGCATATTTGTAATAAACAAATTTCACGTTTTTTTATATATTACCTCTTGATATATTACCTTGATATATTACTTTGATATATTACATTCTTCATAACGAACTTTTTCCCTCCCCCTCCCTCGATGGTTTTGAAATATTTATTAACAAAAAAGTTGAAGTATAATACAAAAATAAAAAACAGATCTGTTAATCATTCATTTTTTGTTTCTAAAATGCATAATTAAAACAAATTACGCTCTTTGAAGTATTAACATGTCTGAGATAGAAAAATGTTTTGGGATTGGCACTTCCGATTAATTTATAAATATATTAATTTCGAATACAAGAACTTTATTTTTTTAAATTAATTTTTTATACGAGGATAAAAAATGCAATCTCTTTTTTGTAATAAAAAAAAATCGACTTCCTCTTTGTGATAAAATAATATAAAAGAAATATCTTTTCGCAGTTCCTTCCAACTACCTCAGAAAAAAACGAAAATAAGAAAATGCACTCGCGAAATACAAAAAGGAAAGAAATTTACAGTATTACGATGGAAGAATGTTATTAGTATTTTGAAAACAAAATGAACGTTTCAGCTACAATTGTAATTACAATCAGAACAACTATTTGAATAACTATCTGAAGTTGTAAATATTTGTTTAAGACATTTATATTAAATTCAAATCTGATATACTTTATTCGAATTTCAAATAGTATGAAATAAGTAATAAGTTAGACACATCTCTTCAGTTATAATTTCTATTCAGTTTTAATTTCTGTGGACACCGAGGGCCTCATTTTCTTAGGACCCTGCTTATTTTAAAAACATTTTGTGTCATATGCCCTACTGGTGGTCCGTTCATTTGAAAGAAGGCCATGACGCAGATCTAAAAAAAAACACAACAATTTATTTATAACGATAAACAGGGAAATTGAAAGTTGGGTGGATAGCTTTAAATGCACAAGATTAAAAATAATCTCAGTTTTATGAAAGACTGAGAAGGGCTTTTACCTCAAAAATATCGAATTTATCTAACTTAACTCAGCACAAGAGGGTTTCACCATTCGATCTCAAGTAACCCAATAAAGTCGCTTTGACAGATTATATCATTGTAAAATGCAACCCCGTGGATTCAATTAATTTTTTATTGAAGTGGTAAGCTCAACTCCTTACAAAACTGGCGAAAACTCACAGCAGTACTTTCTGTCTAAAACATATTATTGGAAATTCAGCTTGAAGCCAACACGTTGAGAGCTTGAATACCCAGGACTGGATGCGATCAAAATACATCGAATACATCTCCTACCGCACTATATATCTAGCGACTACACAACCACAGTTACCTAATAACATATTTTTGTGAAAATAACCGTGATAGTCAGATTCCCTTAGGTTCACACGTACTTTGAGAAATTTAAAAATAAATGACAGAATAGGCCTCATACACTCACAAATGTAAAAATTCAGAACACCATATCGCACACAAAATCTCATAAATCACTCGAGTGCTAGAGTACCTTTTAAAAGAGTAGCTATGTTAAATTTTTTCCTAAGCTTTTTAAAAAGATAAGGATACAATTATCCCCAGCTGCTCCTTTTTGGTTCTAATTTCCTTATAATCAGGAAATTGATTTGTAATTGTGTACATGCAATAATTTGTCACTGTTCTGATTACAAAACATTCTAATCCGTTCAACTTATTTATTAATAGTACTCAGATATAAACTCACTAAATGATAACTTTAATAAGAAATATGTATTCACAAGTAGAAGAAAATTAACATACCAATACGTACAAAAATTGCAAAAAAAGCATTACTATTTTAACAGAAAGAATTTTATAATAGTATCCGTAGAAAAAAAATAATTTATTGTTTAGATTATGCATTCATTGTTTCTCTTAACCATACTTATAACTGAAAATTGTTGCGAAATGTTCGCAGCTGTGCTAACATAAAATATGGACTTACTTTTCAAATCTATCGAGAAGTGCGAAATTTTTAAACTTTCGCTTTCAATACATAAAATTGTTGATGTTTTGATTTTCGTGAATAACTGCATTTCCAATATTTATTTTTTATTCCTTTATTAAATTTTCAGATCTCTTTTCTCGAAACCCATGCGCTGCGCTACATAATGTAACTTTAGGAAAGCGTGACGGTTTGCATTAATAGTGAATGCAGCATAAAAAGAAATATTTTCCCAGCAAAATAAATAAATATGTTGCGTTTCAACGTGGGAGATAATCCATGAACAACAATTCAATAGTGGAAGCATTTTATTCTCAAGTGTGTTTTGAGATATCGATCTAATAGTAGATATTATTGAAAAAGCAATAATAAAATATCTAAAAAGAGATAATTATATATAGCTCTAGAAAATGATAAAATTAATTTTTTTTTCATGTAAAAAAAAACAAAAAAAACTGAATAATAATTTTTGTATATTTATTGTAGTAAAAATACCAGAATTAAAAATAAATAAATTTTGAAATAATAAAAAAAGTGTGAACAATGGTTAGTTTTTTGATATACTTATATGTATTGACAAGTGATACAGATTTAAATACACAATAACAAAATGCAGAAAAAATTTCTGATGAATTAGAACTAATTCAAAAGGAACGAAAAACATGCGTTAAGCATGGATTATGTAACACTTTCCAACAATTCCAGTATAATTTTACAAATTTTTACCGTTTAATAATGTAAAAGATGATATCTAAGTAAACAATTTGGAAAACGAATAACATATTTAAACGCATTATAAACCCAATTTCAAGAATTACTAACAATATTCGGAAATATATCCTAACACTTTTGTGATCCCTGTATATCATCTATAGATTTGTAAGTATACTACATACAATGCTAAAATTTAATTCAGTTAGGAAACGCACAGTACAGTTTAAAATTTTCCGTCTGGAATTTCCGTCAATAAACGGAAATGTACTCGAGAACTTTTGTGCTGTCCTGTATATGATCTATAGAATTTATACACACCAAATATTAGTCAACAAACAACAAATGAGTGAAATTTGAAAACGCAATTCCAGTAATTATTGTTTAACAGACAGTAGCAATTCTTTATGTGTCCCTATAAATGAAAGATAAATGCTATACACATAACATTCTATAGTAAGCCTCTTGTAATGCACATTAGTGATATATACGAATTTCAACATGTTTGAAATAGTGAAACATTGTGAAAATAAACCACAAACGATTTTTCTCCATAGACCGTAATATATCGGAATTGTTTTGAGTGTCCCTGTAAAGGAACAACAAGTCCTATGTACACCATATGCCATAGTAAGCCTCTTCTAGTGCACCTAAGTGATATATATCAAATTAAATATGTTTGAAATTATGTAACATCATTAAAATAAACTGCAAATAATTTTTCTCCATAGACCGTAATGTAACGGAATTCTTTTGAGTGTCCCTGTAAAAAAAACTATACGTGCCAAATACTTAATTTTCAATACGGAACATGCCATAGTAAACCTCAATAACATATATTAATTGCATGACAGTCAGATTATATTTACGCGAGTTAGAAGCACGGACAGACAGACAGACAGAAAAACCGAATTCATAAACATTTTCAACTATGTTGGAAAGCGTTAAAAACGCACTCTAATATCGTAATTACCCTTTCTATTGCTGGGGAAATAATCATAAAACTCATAAAATATTGTATTTCCGAGGTTTCTGAAATTATTTCGGAAATAAAAGGATTCGTTACCTGCCAGTAAACTGCTGAAAAAAATGCTTCTTTTAGAAACCTACTAGTTTTTGAGGTTTATAATTGGTTTTTCACGTACACTGTAAAAAAAAAATCTTTCACAGAAAAAAATTGTATTTTTTACAGAAAAAAACTGTTTTAAAGAAAAATAGTTTTTTTCCTGTAAAAAATGTGGATTTTATAATTTTTACAGAAAAAAATCTATATTTTTTACAGAAAAAATCTGTTTTAATGAAAATATACAGCTATTTTCTGTAAATTAAACGGTTTTCCACTGGTGCCAAAATTGACAGTTTTTTCTGTCAATTTAAGAGATAATTTTTACAGTGTATAGGTTTCTGAAGATAAATGGTAAAATTTCAGAATTTGTGATAACTATGGGGTTATACTAAAAATTTTTTTACGGCCCTGCTGTATCAAGAAACATTTTTTAATTAAAAAAGTTGCCTATTAAAATCCTGTCCAACCCCATTAATTTCAGAACAGCAATATCCATAATCACAAAGGTGGCGTCTAGGTTTATTAAAGCGCCATGCGCTGAGTGATGATATCGTTTACAGCATCACCTTGTGGCAAACTTTGGAGTTATTCTTCCTATATCGAAAACAGTACTATATACGGGCAAAAAAGTCAAATACAATGTTGTAAAGCGTCTTCGATTTAGAATGAAATGATATTTTGCATAAAAAAATAACTTTTTTAGAAGCCTTGGAATCTAAATTTTTATATCCGCAATCACTACATTAAATACGTCACTAATTGTATGCTAAAGAGTGGCATTACATGGTAGCACAATTACGAATAAATTAACACACTTAAGCAATGCACAGTTTATTTAAGCAAGTTGGAAATTGTGCATAAAACGTGACAAAATGAGGTGCGTTCTTACAATAACTACTTTTATAAATATTCAGATCTTGGTGCAATAGCTGTTGCACTTGTAAGCAAAATTCCTGAATACAAAATTTATTTTATGTGCAGATTTTCATATTATAGATATTAATTTTATTTTATGAAATTAAGTTTCAATGCACTTTTACAAACAATTAATTACAATTCTGTTACACTAAAATTATACTATGCGCAAATATCCAATACAAGACAATGTAAAAAAATATCATCGTTATCATTTCAATGAAATGAATTCTGTGGTTTGTTATTATGATATGAATAATTTCCGTAAAAAAACAAGTACATTTTCAGTTGGCAACATTTTATCTGTTGTTGACACATACTGAAAATTCCAATGGGAAACTTAAGCCTAGCTTTGAAAATTTCAGAACTTGAAATCCATATTTAGACTATTTTTTTTTTAAATATCTATTTCTCCGGAATCATCTATCCAAAAAACTGTCGGTAAATTATATGATTGCAATCATTAAACAATTTTAGTACACAAATTCGGTTTTTAAATTCAGTAATGCGGAAATTATATGACTCCATCTAAAATGGGACGTAATCACCATGGCAACCTAGAATCATTACCTATCATGGGATATCATTGAATTAATTACGTATGATAGGATTTAATAGAATGAAGAAAACTGATATTTATATATTTTTAAGTTTTGATTAGATTTTCGTAAAACTTGAAATGAGTCGACAAAATTCTGCAACGATCATATGTATGAAATTTCAAACCATACCGGTTGGGCAGTTTTTTCGCTGTTATATACGGGCAGATGGACGAACCAGACGTCGAGTATAGGTGCTACGTATTTATATAATTAGGAGCGCACCTAAAAAGAAAATCGAATTAAATATACTCAAGCCTTTTTTACCGTCGGCAGCAATGCATATTCTGTATGGGTTCCTATGTAAATATACATAGTGGTTGTGCGTGTGCAGCAAAGATCTTAGGGCACAGATAAAGCTTCAACAATGCAAGCTAAGCAGATTTAACATGATGTTTATAATAATATATTGTCTATTTATAAAGTGTTAAAGAAAAAAATCTATCCGTTTTGATATATGTATTTTAGTTTATACTATATATATAAAACACCAAAAAATTTTTGTTTATATAATTTTTATTCAATGTGCCTGATTAATTTTTACTTCCTTCTGTCTGAATATCTTTGACTAAGTGCATTAATTTAGAATGAAGTACAGATAAACTTTTCTGATAAGATATTGGTGACAGTTTTGCGAAAGAAAAAAAAATCAGATGTAATTTTTTTTTCACACAAATATCTCTACTTTTTACTTTCATCTATCGTTACAAGAAGAAAGTATTGGATTCATGAAAATTTTCTACTTCCTGTTTTCGACGGATTTATACGTTTTAGAAGGTCCTGAACAAGATTTGACTGTTTTTAGAAAATGTCTGTCTGTGAGTCTGTGACCCTGTCTCTCTGTCTATCTGTATGTTAAAAAAAAATTTATGAGCAGAAGAACTAATGCACGAAATTTAATAAAACTTTATATTTTGTTAGTCGGTGATATAAGTTCGTGCTGATTATTTTTTGGTGAAAATGGCCCAATAGGTGGCGTTGCTGTGCTCTCATTTTTCACGATTTCCGCAATAGCTCTATCTCAAGAACTAATGCACTTATTTTCATCAAACTTCAGATTCCTTTAGACGTTGACATAAATAGATGCTGATTACGTTTTGGTGTAGATCTCCCAACAGGTGGCTTTGCTATACCACTTTTTTCATGACTCTTACGATAGCTATATTTCAAGAACTAATGCATGGAATTTCATCAAACTTCAGATTCTGTCAGACCTTGACATAAATAGATGCTGCTTACGTTTTGGTGTAAATAGCCCAACAGATGGCGCTGTTATGCTACTTTTTTCATTATTATCACGATAACTATATCTCAAGAACTAATGCACGGATTTTTATCAAACTTCAGATTCAGTTAGACGTTGACATAAGTTGTTGTTGATTAGGTTTTTGTCTAAATCTTCCAACAGGTGGCGCTGCTATGCTGCATTTTGCAGGATTTACATGATTTTAGCAATAGTCATATCTCATGAACTAATGCACGGAATTTAATAAAGCTTTAGATTCAGTTAGACCTTGATATAAATTGGTGCTGATTCTGTTTAGTATATGAGAAACCTGTGTGAGATAGAAGAAGTTTTGAGATTGGCACATCCGACTAGTTTTACACTTTATGCATAGCAATGATGTATATAATTTTTCAATGTATTTGATGTACAGAAAATTGAATTTTAATATGCTTTCCAATAAAAAAAGTACAGTACAAAATTTTATTCTAAACAATGTCTTTAAATATAGTGATCAAAATTTTCATCTTTGGCTTTCAAAATATGCAAAAAACAAAAACAAAAAAAAACTGTGTAATTACTTTCAATTATAAATCCTGATTTTAAATTTATCTTCGTCATTTCGAAAAACTGGTTTTCCTTAGAGCATATAAAAAATTCTATACAGTCTTTCAAATAAACTTTTGAAGAAATATATGCTAACTGAAACAGAAAATGATGGCTATTTTCCGAATACTGAGAATCGTAAAACAGAATGAGTCAAATATTATTTTTATTAACCTTAGAAAACGAATCGATTTGGAATACGTGTGATCTTTCAGCTCATAGCTCTACAATAAATTTTGAGAAATTCCTTGTCTTCTTTCTGGCTTTGAAATTCCCTGTAATTTATAAATGTAGTATTTGTATATTTCGTTTAAAGGGAATATTTCAAAAGAAGCCCATGTCATTTTATTCACCATTCTTCTGTCAATTATTAAGTTTTATTTATTTAAGTTTTTAAATAAATTTATACTCGTAGAATAGTTCTTTCTCATTAAACGTTTTATCATCCAGTAGAATATTTTATAAAAAGACATAAAAGTTCTAAAATCCTAATAATGATTCTTTTTTTCATTTCTCTTCAGAGAATATTCAGTTTGATTTACAAAACATTTTATAATTTGTGCGTAAAGTTTTGGGACTCCGACATGGTTAATGTTTGTGGATTACCATAACAAAATTAATGTAAGAAATCCTTTTAATACATTCTTTAAAGTATTAGCTACAGTAAACACTTTTAAAATATTTAATCATAAATCGCTACGGCTAGGTTTTGAAAGAAATACACTAATCAGATCAAGACCTTGGGTTTTTCAGTAATCATGCCTGAAAGCATCATGCTTCTTTGTTTAATAATGATTCAGAAAATTTGTCAGAAAGTTTCACGTGGTTGAGTGGTGAAAAATATTTTTTTCAGAACAGCCTTAAGAACAATGAATGATATTATGGTCATTTAATTAATTTACACCATTAAATAGTTTGACTTTGACCCACAGATTTTAACATTGCAGATATATAGCTATTATAGGATCCATAGGAATGTTTTGGGTTATTTCTAAAGTTATACATTAAGCTTTTATGCTGAAATGTATTTACAATTTAAAGTCATTAAGGAATAACGCAGGTGTGCTAACGTAAAATGTAAACTTTTTTTTTTTTTAACCAAGAAGTGTGAAAATTTTAAACTTTTGCCTCCAATAAATAGATTTTAGATATTTCGATTTTCATGTATTTCCATGTATTAACTACATTTCCAATATATTCCTTTATTAAATTCATAAATCCTTTTTCCCCCGAAAGCTATATTCTATGTTGCAAAATAAATTTTTAGGAAAGCGTAAGCGGCTGTATTAAAGATAAATGCAACATAAACAGAAATATTTTCATTGTAAAATAAAGATATGTGTTGCATACAAAAATGAAAGTTTATCCACAAACAATAATTTGACAGAGGATGTATTTTCAAGTATATTCCATAATATTAATTTAAAAGAGAAAAACTACTGCAAAAACGCATGAATATATCTAAAAAGGGATAATATTTTATAACTGTAGAAAATATTTTAATTCAGACGATTTGCTAAATATAAAAACTAACTAAATAAATGAAAGATAAATAAAACAGAATAATATCAATATGAGATTATAGTAATGGAAATGTTTGAATAGAAAAATAAAAATTATCAAGTTTTAAAATAAGCAAAAGCAATATTTTTTTCGTAACATACATGCAAACATGCATAGATAGATAAATACGTAGACATAGACATACTGGGTGTTTCATTGTGTAGATACACAGGATTCCGAAGAGCGCTTGGATTTGATTACTACTATTTCCCAATACTAATATTAACCTTTTATAATGATAGAAATTCTGGAATTAAATAAATCGAAACTTACTATTCATAAATAGTGGTCTTCGAATTCAAGGCCCGTATGCAGAGTTTTCTATTTAGCAACATTTTTACAAAAAAGTTATTGCTAAAACATTGAAACTTTATTTCTAACTACCACAGAATGTGACGTTTAAAAATAATATATGTTTTACACAAACATATTGCATAAAGGATTTTCCGATATCATTTTTAGTCTGGTGAAGGGGAAATATTTATATTTCCCCTTCTATCTTACAAATATCTTACTTCTTACCCACTTATATCTTACAAATTTTAGCAACATAACCTGTGAGCACTTTTACGTGGAATATCAACGAAATTACATTTTCAAAAGAAAGAATGGACAGGCAAACCGGAGATTACAAGAGAAGAATCACATGTATTATGATTTAGATGGAATCCAACTTACTAAAAGAAGCATTTTTGAAAGCTAGCATTGGATTTAAATAAAATATGGATAACTTTCAACTGAAGAAATAACATCACGAAATATTAAAATACAATTTTATTTTGAGATCATTTGTTAAGAGAGTGTTCGTAAATTGAAATTCATAATAAGATCAAATAAATGCGCAAAAACTAATGAAAACGATGCTGTAAAAATCAAAGAAATTATAAAATTAATTTTTTTTTTGAAGTTTTACTTTAGCATTGCCCTTTACTAAAGATGTCAAATTAAAGCTTCGCTCTTGTTTTGTATATATTTTTAAAGCCATTTCCCTTTTTTAACTAAATTATGCTCTAACTAAAACACTTTATTATTTTATTAAATTTATTGGTATATTTTAAAAATGAAATAAAAGTGTTTGAAACCAAAAATATTTCCGATGTGTATGTAAATGTGTTTTAATTATACATATCTTCAAGATGAATCATGTATAATTTTGTACGAGGATCTTCAGCTAACACAACAATCATATGAGTTTCTAACCGTATGTTTCTGCAATATACCAGCAAAATCCTCAGAACCAGTCTACTATACCTAGAGAGGACTATCGCAATTTTTTTCATATGAAGTGCCACTGTAACGCGCATGTCTGAAATTTCTCAAACGTAATGTATGATATCTTTTACATCTGTCGATCACTCGTCGTCTGCAGATATATAATATGATGGTGAAACTGAATATAGAACACCTCTCTTCAACGTTGATCATCAAATATCAAGATCGCTTTGGCTTGAAATGAGATCCACTTTATTGGCCAAGAAGACAAAGGAATCTGATAAATTTAGATTTAAGTTATCGCATCATATAACGCAATTGATGTAGCAAATCCCACTGTATGGTTAAACTAGAACACACTCTCAAAGAACACCAGCGAAGTGATGACGTCACTGTAATGGCTGCTGGAGACAAGAAGTTTCGGTTTCCCGTTGAGCGTTAATGTTAGCAAAAAATAAAGTCGTGTTAACAGTATTAAGAAATTTTTTTAAGAAATTTCTTTTACAGTTTTGCTAAATCTGAGGTAAGGCATTCATATGAATTCAACAAACTTCTGATTAAGTGCGTCATTTTTTTTTAATTCATCAAAAAAAGATAAGCCTTCATGCAGAGCATCAATGGCCGATGTTTTGAATATTTGAATGTATTTTAAAAATGTTTTTAAGGTTTTAATTTCTTTTAGTTGATATTTATATTACTCAGGCGTACTCTGTGTTAAGTTTCATCTGAGTTAAATTGTGTTTCTGCGGTTTTTTTTCTTTCTTTTTTTCATTTTTTTCTTCATTTGGTGTATTATTTACATAAATTTCTCTTCTGAATCGTAAAGCAAGGGTGATATTTTAATATATTTTGCTTGATAGTCCTGCAGTTTAAATGTATAATGTTATTTGTGTTGTTTTTTTCTTGATTATTTTACTTGATTAGCGAAAATGTCTATATTCAGTTGTTTACTTTCCTAGTATTTAATAAAATTTTATAAAGATAGACAGTAAATAAAAATAATTTGTTATACAAGAGCATAAATTCTTAAAAATCTTCTCTTATGCAGAACAGAAACAAAAATAAAATTCAATATCTATCTGATAAACATATCACTTATGTCATATTTATATTTATGATAGATAATAATTACTGAATGTTAATGTTTAACTCCTTTAAAGAACACCATGTGTTTGCATATGCATTTGTGTATGTAGCACGAAAATTGTATTCATTAAATAAATTGTTGTAAAAATAATAATGGAATACTGTGTCATTTTAAATCAAATCTCAAGAATATAAAACTGTTTAAGTTTAAATATAACATATTACACATATAAATATGCATATAACATTTTATGCATACATATTTATACATATAAATTTAACATATAAATTTATACTGATTTTAAAATGTTAACTTTAAGAGTCAGAGTATTCTAAAAAATTACATTTATTGAACAACATTTCAAAAACTACATTTATATATATGATAGATAATTAACAACTGAATTTTAAAGTTTAAATCTTTTAAAGAATACCGCGTGTGCATATGTATTTGTGTATATAGTACGAAATCTGTATTCATTAAATAAATTGTTGTAAAAATAATAATGGAATGCTTTGTCATTTTAAATCAAATCTAAAGAATATAAAACTTATTAAGTTGAAATATAACATATTATACATATAAATGTTATGCATATAACATTATTTTATGGATACATATTTATACATATAAATTTAACATATACATTTATACTGATTTTATAATCTTAACATCAAGACTCAAGAGTATTTTCAAAAACTACATTTATTGAACAAAATGTAGCGAAATTTCATTCCAAACCGTCAGTTGTTTTATTATATATTAGTTTAATTTTACATAAAGTTAAGACATTTGAATGGCGTATTTTCATTTAAGACATGCATTCTCGGATTAATTCTTGTTGAAACTTTTTCAACTGATGTAAATTGAATTATTTCTTTAAAAAAAGTTATGCTTTAGTTTATTTCTTTGCAAAATAAAATGTATTTTGGCTTAAGAAGAAATTCAAGGCGTAAATAATGGTAGTTGGAATATATTTCATATAACTTTTTCATGATGCCCTATATATCCTATCATGTACCGGGTGAACCAAAAGTTTGTTAAAACTTTAAAAATTTATAAAAAAAAGGAAGAAATTATGATAAAGAAGTGCGGTTTGCAAGAAAGGGCTCACAGGGTAGTCGGATATTTTTTAGCAGCAAAAATAGTTTAAAAAGTCATCTGTAGATGGCGCTAACATGCAAGAGATTCAGCAGAATTATGCAAATTAATCCTGCAATAAAAGACCAGGATACACGACGATTTCTCATTCGCTTTCAGAATGTTATTATTACCCGATCGAGCGTTGTTGGTGAAGTTGTTCTATTTGAACGGTGATTTTCTGCGATGCATTCCGACACGTTGCATTCAGCTGTAACGGGCGTTGTGAGTCGCCTTAGTTGTGTCGTACAGTGTTCTGGAGGTCATGCTGAACAATTGTTAATGCAAGAATAAATGGATGGAGCGTACTGTTGTCCTGTTCATTGTGTTTCGGGTCGTTTTAACTAAAAAATTTTTTGTTGCTAAAAACAACCGGACTACATTGTGAGCCCTTACTTGTAAATCGCACTTCTTTATCATAATTTCTTCTTTTTTATAATTATTAAAGTTTTAACGAACTTTTGTTCACCTGGTATATAAAACAATGCATGTCATATGTGACTTTATTTGCTTGGAGACAAGACTTAATGACTGTGTCTGTAAAACAAATGATACCGGGTAATTTAAAACAATTGTCTTGATTGCAAATGACAGTAACTTCAGTTTTCAGAACTAAGTTTTATAATTAGAAATACACGTGGTTTTACAAATAAATTTCAAAAGGACAATATACAAGGAGAAAAGATTTCTAATATATATTTTTGCAAAATTTACTGTTGAGCATAATTGTGCTGCACTTTCATGCTCTGTTATTGACATTTAAGAAAATATAGAAGACACAAAATTTTTAGTCATTTTCTTTACACAATGATTCAGAACTTAAGCTTATTTATTTTAAGAATGAGTTATACGCCATTTTAAGTTATACGGCAAGAGTAATTTAGACATGTTCGTAGTATTTAGTTTGAAAATAATAAATCATTTTGTTTCTTAATTAACATTCTTCCATATTTCATCATTGTTTTCTTGGTGGAGATTGTTTGTAAAAAGAATATAATTTTTTTTGTATTGGACGTTATACAAATTATTTTATTTTTCGGCTATTTTAGTCACCATAATAGTGATATAATTTTATAATTACAAATGCATTTCTTACATCTGAGCTTGCTTTCTAACTTGGAAGAGTAATTATTATATTTCATTATTAACAAATAAAATTAAATGTTGCTTTTCAAAGAATTTAAATTTGAAAATTATTTTAACGATAACATGATTAAGAAGATGTACAATATACAATACTGAAACTTTATTGCCTACTTGGACATTGGAAAAAATTCAAAACTCTTTAATACAGTTTAATGTGTTTATTCTGCAATTGGATTAAATGTACTGTGTTAACAGGCAGAAATCTAGGTGAAAATAAAAAAAATATATATTTTTTCATTTTATAGAA
This sequence comes from Maratus michaelseni, assembly GCA_963931845.1. Classification (NCBI taxonomy): domain Eukaryota; kingdom Metazoa; phylum Arthropoda; class Arachnida; order Araneae; family Salticidae; genus Maratus; species Maratus michaelseni. Next base: position 183,954,275 of record OZ007595.1, read on the forward strand.
CATAAAAACTAAATAATCAATTGATTAGAAAAACATATTCCAAGAATTAATTAATTTTATTTTTTTAGGTTACATCGATTCCCCCCCCCCCCCTTTAACAATTGAAATTACGAAACTCTTACGTTTTCAAACGCAGTTTTTTCTAGTATTAAGTGGACCCATAAAAGGATAAATTAAAATGGTTCTCTCAACTTCAATTACATCGCACTTAGTGGCACTTAATGCGGTTAGTGTCACAATGCGTTTAGTGTCATTGTGACACTAAACGCTTTGCGATTGCTAACTATTTCTGGTCTAGCAATCACAGTTTTAATTTTTCAGAAGGTTCAATAATTCAGAAGTGCTCATCGATTTATGACCTTGATTTTTGGGAAGCATATCATACATGCAAGAATTCAGGCAACTTAGTTAATGATATGTCCAGTACACCAAATTTTCCTAATGTCTGGCTACCTTTCATTTAATTTATTCTCTTCACTTCCCCCTCCTTACCCCTGTTCTCCTCCGTACTTAAGCTTGTCCAGTCTGGCCGAGCGCTTCTATTGGCCTCCTACGTCACATGTGACTCTTGACTCCGCTGTTGTTTTGGAAAAAAAACTCACCGCCATTCTATCTTGGTCGCGTGCGGAAACGCAAGCATATTTACATGGCTTAAACTTTTGAATCAGTTTTTAATTTTTTTAATTTTTTACTGATGATGGAGCTTTAGAGGCTCCGAAACAGCTGTTTGCCATTTTATATATTTTTATTTGTGCTATTTTGCGTTGTTCATTTATTTTAATATAACGACACAAAGTTCAGTCCGCCTATTTTAGATAATATATTCCTTAGCTAATCATCGAATTTCTGCAATCTTTAAGTAGCATGATTATGTATGCTTAATGAATAAATATCTGATAATAATGATTACATAAAATCACAAGAAGAATGCTGCTTTTAGATAAAATAAAATATGCACCACCTCTGAGAGATCTGTATCTGTAATATTTCTCATAGAATTTATGATTATAGCATTTAACATAGAATGTTCTTTGTCAGCCACAATCGATGCTATCAAAGTAATTGAATTATTTTCTCTATATTTATCTAATTTCTGAATATAGAGCATAAAAGAGAATTTCCTGTGCAGTTTCTCAAAGTACTTCAGGAAATGCGTTACTGTCAGAATACTTTCTAACAAATAACTCTCTTAAACAGATTCTAAGGAACATATTTACGGTGTTAAAAGGTATTCTGGAAATATTTAGCTTAATTGCACACATATTTTGTGGATTTAAGCTTATTGTTAGAATTAATTAAAATATCAATTGATTAAGATATAGACTTTATAATTATTAAAAGAATTATCATTTTTGGACAATATAATAATATTTAAATGATTTTAGTGTTAAGTTTGAATTATTTAATATCATAATTAAAAATATGTAAATCTTTATGTAACTGCAGCAGTTTGTGTTTTATTAAAAACAAACCAATATATATGCTTAATGAAATACATGTATTTTTATTTACAATAAAAATAGCTTCATCAAAGAATAACAAATTAAAATCTAATGGGTTTGCTATCAGATTTGTTCTATAATTTTCTCTTCTTCAGCATAATTTAAATATTCAATAGAGTTTACATATTTAAAATTATTTTCTTATTATTATTTTGCCATTTTCGTATTTTTATACTATATATACACTATATGGCCAATGATGACCGGTCATTTGCGATTTTAGACGTTTTGTTAAATATCTAGAAAGATACATAAGGAATTATCCTGAAACTTCAGGCATGTGAACAGCATAGTTGACTTCATGTATTTTAGCGAAGATTTTATCCCCAAAACCCCATAGGGAGCCGTCAATAAATTGCAGAAAAACGAATATTTTTTGGATAACCCTGTAAAAACTAATATCGCAAAAGCGTTGAAACAGTAGCACATGCTTAGTAGACTTCGTTTAATAAACTATGTTAATTTTTATGAGGATAGCATGTATACTCGTGGAGAAATTAAGATTTTTATAAAAACAATCCCAAATTTCACCAAGTGTTTTACGTACAATATTCAGAGTTCTTAATATAAAATAATGTTCTTTTAAGGAACGATGACAAACAACATTATATATAAGACCCTGCAATCAGAATTACAAAATAATAAATATTGGATGAAAAATGAGCAGGTTTACTAAATATATTTTCACTGCGCATGCGCGAATTAAATCAAATTATACTGTGCATAATATATTAGCTAAATGTATGGACAAACTTTTGTGAAAGTATCAAAAACATAGCTTGAAATATCTGATAGTAATCGTTGATGGAATAAGCTCGAAATTCGTTGTTCCCAAAAGGAAGCAAAAAGATGAGGGGTTGTATCAAATATACAATGAGAGACACTCCAATCTTATTATGTCAACTTTCATAAGCTGGTATGTTTGGATACAGCCCTTCATTTTTTTGTTTCTTTTTGGGATCAGCAAATTTCGAGCTTATTCTATCGACCCTTTATGGGGATTCGGAAAAAAATCTTCGCGGAAATATATGACGTCCATCATGTTGTTTACACTCCTGAAGTTTCAGGATAATTCCTCATGTATCTTTCCAGATTTTTAACAAAACGTCTAAAATCGCAAGTGACCGATCATCATTGGCCATATAGTGTATTAATTTCAAAAAATGCAAAATACACGTAATTACTTGTAACTATGAATATATGGTAGCATAAATAAAAATGTTTTAGAGGAATTTGAATTTCCGTTAACGACTACAAATATTTTCATCATGGGAAGATATTTAAAAAAATATTACTATTAAAACAATTTAAAATAGTTCATCATTGTTTACATATTGTTTCTAGATTTTTCATTTATTCTAAATTAAAAAGAAAAATGCAAAGTCAGAAGAATCCGAAATATTTTAACTTAAAGAAAGTATAGAATCAAATACTTTGATAGTCTTTAGTAATTCAGACATTTTAACAAATTAATTCATTATTCTTAAAATTTTTGATACATAATATGAATAATGTGCTTTTATAGTATGTTTTAAAACATTAAAAAAATACACACTGCTTCATTTCTCATTAAAAAAAAATCTGCGAGTTTATGTTTGAAATACTTTTCTCTTCACTGTTGAATTTCATAATTTTAGTGCATCTGCGGAAGATAAATGATCAACAAAGTAACTATTTTGACAACTTTTACTGTGTAAAAATACGGGCTCCAAATCAACTATTTGAAAAGTTTTATATGTAAAAGGTTTCACAGAAAATTCAAATATATATATATATATATTTTAGCTAAAAAAAAAAAAAATAATAATAATAATAATAATAAAATTGCAGGATTTTTGAGATGTAACTACGTAGGATTGAACATTATAAAAAATATAATCAATTCTAAATATATATTTTTTTAAATGTGAACGGATAAGTTTTGCCATATTCAATTGTAATTCATGACTCAGATTAGTTATTTTAGATATCGTCGCTACCATGTCAAACTATCGAATATGAAAAATGCATTTTTCATTCCTTTTAAAAATGGACATGATTGTCACCACTAAATTTTAATAGTACTCTTCACCAGGGTTGCCAGTTTTGTATCCTTTTGCATTCAAAAATTCCAAATTCAAACCAGAAATTTCAAACAGAAGTTTTTGCTTTATTTAGTGACAGACATTTCATGATTATTTAAAGTAAAAAAATTCTCTCAAAATTTCCGGTATGAATTCGGAATTGCTGAATAAATAATAAGGCCAAACTGGCAACCTTGTACTTCACACACATTTTATTAGTATTCATTCTTTCTAAGCGAAGAATTCTAATAAAATTTAGTGGTGACAATAGGCCCATTTTTAAAAGTAATGAAAAATGCATTTTTTCACATTCGATAGTTCGACATGGTAGCGACGATATATGCATTACAAAGTTTAAATTCGCTTTTTGTTAAATATGCGTCACCGAATGATCTCCAGTAAAATGTTTATTTTGTATTAAACGAAATGTTTTTAAATAAACAGTAAATCTGAATGTATAAATACACACACACGCACACATATATTTATATTCATTCGATATTATGTTTTCGATATAATACATTTTTCACAACAATAATCATAAAATTATTAGAATGTGCTGAAAAAACACTGTTGATTACGTCATTTACTAAACGTAAACACACCATATGTAAAGTTCATCACATATTTTCATAATTACAGGCAAAGTGATTATTATCCAAACTTCAATTTAAAATGATGAAACAGCACCAACAAACTGGTGATAAATCGCAATTAAATAGTGAAACTTTGTATCAATCACCATAAAAACAAAACAACACCTAGGACGCGTTTCGAACTGGAATTTTTTAACAGCCCGTCATCAGCCAAAGCAAACACGTGTCCGTAAAGGGACAAGGTCACAAATGAACGGAAGGGCAAAGAGGGAGCTTACAAAGAATGCGACAGGTGGCGCTAGCTGAAAGGAAATCATCAATCACCAGAGGCGCGCATACGGAAGAGGAAAGTGTAGCCAAAATGAAAAAAATAAAATAAATGAATAAATAAATAAAATAAAATAAAAAGGAGAGAGAGAGAGAGAGAGAGAGAATGAATAAAAACATCAAAATATGTACATTAAATATATATATATATATATATATATATGTAAATAAAATAAATAAATAAAATAAAAGATACAAAAAAAAATGACAAAAGTTATTTTCAAGCTGAAGAGACAAAAAGAGATGATTAGAGATCATTTGCAAGATTATCAGAATTTTTAAAATAAAAAATGCTTCTTGAAAATCCAATTGAGTGGAACAGACAGGTGAAGAATTTTTTTTTTATCCCACTTCAGAAGACATTCATTAAATATGATGCTTTTCATCCATGCTGATTTATTGGCATAGTAATCTACTGGAAGCTTTTTAACCCCTCTGAAGCAACGTGGGTTTTTGCTTTTCTAACAACTAAAAGCTTTCTTTTTTGTCCAGCCATACTAATACAGCATAAAACAGTGATACACTCCTTCGAAATTTTGTGGCCTTTTGCACTCTCGTTCTTAAATAAATATGTGAGTTCTGGTAATGCTCTAAAATAGAGCTCTGTTTCTTCAGCATTATAAATATTTTCTGCTGATTAAGAAAGCATAAGTTTCAGCCATTCTTCTTTCATACATTTTTCTGCAGCTGGGCAAATCAGCATAATTTTGTTTTCAGTGGACTCTCTTAAAAACGACATTTTTACGTTTTCTCCAACGCTGAAGTCAGCCATCATTTGTAACAAATCCAATTTTTCCCATTTTTCTCCGCTAAATCAACTGCTGTTTGTCGCATGAGTGGACCACTGACTGGTGCATCTTTTTCTCGAACATCTGAAAACCACAAATTCAGCGCCTTTTCCACTTTTTCATCTTCGTATTCTCTTACATCTTGTGTTTTCATTCTGCTTTTCTCTTTTTATTAAAACTTCACGATTTTTAACCCATTATTACTCGCGCTTCTTTTTGTCTTGCGATCACTCGCGGGAGTGCTCTAAGCACCACAAGGATTTTGTCACAATTTTTAAGTTGTGTTGAATTATAATAATTTTCTAATTTGATAATGATTAAAGTTGCCTATTTCTCTGAAAAATAAATAGTATTTTATATCTTTATATATTTGTGTGCATTGAATAAATGACCACCTGGTAAATGAGTAAATATGTTCGAAGAACGAGTACATATGGCAGCTGTACATATTTTCTTGTACCATTTCGTGATTTTATTTTTTCCGAAGTAATATGGAGAGACCTTCTGTATTTCGGCATAAGTATCTTGTTTCAAACTTTCTTCAGATTCTCGTTCGGATTTTGAGTTATGATTAGAACGTTCCACAAAATGTTCGTCATCCTCCAGAAAGTTATCAACTGTAATTGTTGTCTCATCTTCCGAATCTGATGAAACAAATGCCCAAAAGATTCCGCAAACGCTGTTGCTCTATTTCCCATGAAATTTCGACATTTTCTAGAAAAAAGTCCAAAAATTGTTCTAAAAGGATAGAAAAAAAAAAAAATCCTAAATTTATTTACAAATGGAATTGTTTCTATCATAAAAATAAAATAAACTGTTAATATATGTTATCTTAATTTTTTTTCGATAACAAAATATTCCAAGATTACTCGCGGCGTGTTGTGAGCAGGGCCTGATTAAAACGGGGCACACTTCCACCAGTAAAAAAAAAATTGAATTTTTTTCCTTATTCATGACAGTAATTTTGCATGAATAGGGTGCTTTAATAATAAGAAAATTTTTATTAAATTTTACTGGTGGAAGTGTGCCCGTCGGTAATCAGGCCCTGGTTGTGAGAACCCCAGCTGAAAATTTTTACGTCCTCTCTTCTTCTTCAAAAAAATGTAGAATGAATGCATGTTGTCAGTAGATGTAGCATCTAGCAAAGTGCAGCTACTGAAATATTTGACTTTGATCTTGAGTAGTTCCGTACTTGTGCGTACGTTTTTAATCATGGGGTTTTCAGAACACCTCGCGGGAGTGATGGAGGGTTAAGGATTTTGCACAGAAGAGGCTGAGAAATTTTTAATTGAACTGCGGCGTTGCGTTGACTCATTTGAGGGAAATTATCATAGCGATGTAAAATATGGATTTTCTCTTTTACACTTAAATTCGTTCGCTTTTTATTCGTAGTAGCCATTTTCAAAGCTGTTCAAAGATAACTGAACAATATCTAAGTAACAACTGGTTATTTAGCTAGAATTTTCGCATTTGATGACGAAATAAACGGGCACTTGACCCTTCTGTAGAAGGTGCACACATTTGTGTTCCCATCCCCCCATTTGTCCATTCCCCTACAAATTTCTGGAACTTGATATCGCAGCTGCTGCGCAGTACGTACTTACGCATCGTATCTGTAAAGCAAGCACAAAACAGAAGAGGATAAATAGGGATAAATTTCTGTATTCTTTCGTACTTATTCATGCTTTGAAACAGAATTTTTACTAAACTTCGCTTTTAATTGCAAACTTTTCAGCAATTGATCTGCTGAAAAAGTGATAACATTAAACGAAGTATTGATTACATAAACCGCTGCTTTCAGCATGAAGCTGAATACAATGAGTCGGGTCATGGTGATTTTGATAACTTAAACCGGATGATAACATTAACCGCGATCACATTAAGCTCCATATACTGTATATATGATCAGGGTGACAACTAAAGCTCCTCAATTTGAAAATTCAATAATTCATTACTATAATGAATATAACGATGAGAAAAAGTCACATATATATCTGGTAACTCTTAAATCTCATGTACTGTAATTTTAAAAACTGTTCAAATTTTCGTCAGTAGAGGGCACTGCACTGTCTCAAATTGACAGAAGGCTGAAACTAACATGTAAAATTGCATTAAAAATCTCTCAAGCTTTATTCTTTGCTCTATTTAGCGATTGGACATTTTCAGTTTTTTCTTACATATATTTTATACATTCTAGTGATTTTATTTAACTTTTCTGACTATGATTTTATCCAATTTTCTTCATAATTATCCTCCTATTATGTGTTCTTTTTATCGGATAAAGCTGTTGGGCTTATGCCTTCCGCTTTCGTATGACAGTTCTCTTCAACTTGTGCCTTTCCCTTCCAATTTCTTCCAGTCTTACTACTCCTTTCAAAGTAGTAACACGTGTTCTTTGAGCCTGATGCGGAAAGACAAAGTTCTTTTGAAAGGACTAGCGCGTTTCCTAATTTCTATGGGGTTATTTAATAGTTTACTTGACCTGAACAAATACACCAACTTAGATCCATTGTCATTTTTTTACATGTTTCATTAATCTGTGTAAAGTAATAGTTATCAACTTGTTTAATATTACTATACCGCTATACTTCTTCACAAACATTTTATATTCTTTCCCAATCATCTTTTAGCCTTACCAAATTTGTTAAGTTAAACTAACGTGCACCCTTAATACAGTTAAGTATGTAAAGCTACACTCGGTTAGAAACGTCTAGTTAAATAATTGTGCACTTTAAAAATTGTAAAACTGTTTGACCTTCAATACATTGTATGTATGTTAAAGTAAACAGTGGGTTTTTGTCTTCGCCCTGGGATTGTACTTATACTCTAAAGCGATAGCTGGGTTCCCAGGGCGGTCATCTATTGTCATCATCATCAACAACAACCGTTTTCAATCCACTGCTGGATGTAGGTCTACCCCAGATTTTTTCATTGTTTCCTGTCTAGTGCTTCAGTTATCCAATTAATATCGGCCACTTTTCTAATTTCGTCACTCCATCTTACTTGAGATCGTCTTCTTGCTCGTTTTATATCTCTGGGATACCACTGCAGGGTGTTTGTGCTCCATCTATTGTCTTGTCTTCTTGAAATGTGCCCAGCCCATTTCCATTTTAGCAGTTTAATTTTCTGAATGATGTAAAAAACTTTCGTCTGACTTCTTATCCAGGTTATTCTCTTTCTGTCTCTTCTAGTTATGCCTAGCAAACATCTTTCCACACTTCGCTGTGTTATTTATAATCTTTGTATCAACTGTTTTGTTAACGTCCATGTTTCTGCTCCATAAGTTAGTGCAGGAAAAACACATTGTTTAAACACCTTTCTTTTCAAACAAAGAGGCATGTTACTCTTCAGAATAATATTATTCTTCCCAAAAGCACTCCATCCATTTCTTATTCTTCTATTGATTTCATTTATGATACTGTTGTCCGATGATATTGCCTGTCCAAGGTACACATAACTTTGCACTCATCCCTTGTATATATGACATACATAAATGGAATATTATATATAAACTTACATATCCACAGTAAAGTAATTGTAAAATGTATACAGTTTTTGTAAACTATTATTTCTATTAAAATACAGAAATTTTCTTGCGTAATTTAAATACACTGGTTGAAAAATAATCTCAAAGCAAACTTTTATCTATGACATGTAATATAAATTAAAACAATCCTTTGAAAAAAATGTCATTGCATAATATGTTCTTTAGAATTGAAATTTTCTTCAGGAGAAAAACATTCTGCTAATGTTTAAGTGAATTCTGTTTTGGGAAGCGATAAAACGTTTCAGAGTACAGGTAAATTAGGGAAAGACAGTTTCGTACAATATATTTTTATGTATTATAACATAATCAGAAAAATAAAAATTAATAACATGAATGAGGAAACAAATGAGATATTCTTGTTATTTCCGTTCGGAAAAGAAATAAAAGGAAATTGCATACATCCTTTGGATATTGGTGATATAATGGATTTTTAAGAAATGTATAAATAATGAATATATAAAAGAAAATCTGACAAATATAAATATATCTAAAAAATACTATACATACAGGTTACTATATAAATGTGAAACATAATGCATACATTAAATTAAATATGTATGTCTCCTATTTCGTATAATTCCTGCAGTGTCCATTCCATTGCTTTTTATAATGTCTTATCTTTTGTTTTTCACACGTGTTTTCATTTTTAAATATATATATATATATATATATATATATATATATATATATATATATAACCATTAATAATAATAATATAAGCATTACCGAAACACCATCTGAAACTTGAAATAATGATTTAGGAAGTAATAATTTATTGACAACGAAATTGTAACCCCAGCACTATGAATATAGATATTAAATACTTATTTAAAAGAAGTAGAAATTAATTTAAAAATTGAATGAAATAAATGGAATGAATGAAATTTGTGGAATTTATACAGAATTATCAAGTCCCAAATGCATAAATTCCACAAATAAAATGAGTGGTTTCATCTTCATATTAGCATTAAAATTGCTAAAGAATATGAATTTGGGATGACCACTCATAGACACATAACCATATAGTGAAAAAATAAACTTAAAGATCATAAAACAAATACAATACTAATACAATACCAAAAAGGAGAGAAACCTTACCCATAATTATAAGAGAAAAACTTGATAATAGATCCCCAAATACCAAAAACTACGCGATAAAGATGGATTCCTGCTCACAACACTGACGAGATACATGAAGACAACAATAAAGGCAATGAATTGCAAAAAAAAAAAAAAATCTAAATGTTGCCAAAAACATTTTTAGAAGATTACAAACCCTGTTGCCAAAACAATTTAGAAAATGAATTACTTGGATATATGGTATATTTTAAAGCATCACAAACCATGGTGCTGCCATTTATGATTTAGAAAATGAATTACATGGGTATATGGAATATTTTAAAGCAAACAAACCATGGTGCTGCCATCTATGACCTGAATATGTAGTGAATATACAATGGAAAAATCAATATTAAAAATGAAACCATTCTATCTAAAGTGATAATTAGTTTATAAATATAAATGAAATTAAAAATAAAATAAATAATATTTAGTTAATAAATATATATGAAATTAAAAATAAAATGAATAATAAATCCAATTACATTAAAGTAAACATCGATGTAGTAATGATTAATTCTATGTTAAAAATTAGGATGTAATGTGTTAAAATTAAGAGTTAATGATTAATACTACAAATAAATACATGTACCAAGAAATGACATTTTGCATACAAAGTTAAAAATTAAATACACATGATACAAGTGGTTAGGGAAGAACATTAATTTAAATTAATACATATTATATTAGCGTTTAAGAAAGTATTACATAATATTAGAATATGAAATTGTCCACCGTGGGCAAATTAAAATACTAAATGTGAATTAAGATGCTATGGAGTTAAATGTAATATTAAACATATTATACAAGTGGTTAGGGAATAACATTAATTTAAATTAATACATATTATATTAGCGTTTAGGAAAGTATTACATTATATTAGAATATGATATTGTCCACCGTGGGCAAATTAAAATACTAAATTATGTGAATTAAGATGCTATGGATTTAAAAATAATATTAATTAAATATTGAAATTAATAGTAACATATTATGTTTTTGCATACAAAGTTAAAAATTAAATACACATGATATAAGTGGTTAGGGAATAACATTAATTTAAATTAATACATATTATATTAGCGTTTAAGAAAGTATTACATTATATTAGAATATGATATTGTCCACCGTGGGCATAGAAGTAAATACAATTAATCAATAAACATTCTTAATAGTAGTGAATAATACATTTAAATTAATTAATGAAGATTTAAATATAACTACAGTAATTCGCATATAAAAGTACTACATCAAAGTCCATTATAAAATTTGTATTAGCAAACGTATGTGTAAATCATAATGCCCCCATTTTATTTATTTATTTTTATTTTTTTTTTCACATCTCTCTCTCTCTCTCTCTCTCTCTCTCTCTCTCTCTATATATATATATATATATATATGACTGACTTCTTTTGGGGCACTAAATACATAGCTGAAAGATTTATACCTTTCGTACCATTATTTTTTAAGAGAAATTTACTGTTTGTTTAATAACAGAACTTTCTTCCAATAAGTAAGGCGAAAATGTCAATATGAAAGTGGATTCTAAAAATACCAGTATATTTGTACTTGCAGCAATATCGCAATTTAAATCATTATTTTATTACTTCCCGTGTACACATTATTTATATTTTATTAAGAATTTTATGAAACAATTAATGGATAAAATTGAGGATTACTTGGCAAAGATCCATTTGCAAGGACGAAAAACATCTTCGAGCATTCAACTTATGCCTCAAAAGATCACGAGCCAATCCATGCCAAACATTTAAGCTGCATCATGTCTGGAAAGATGAGTTTCGCCTTTGTAAATGGATTTTTTTGGGCGTAATGATGCCAAGTGTGTAACTTTATTATACTATTCCGAGTGATTTCAGTGATGCATTTCAAATAAAATGATAAATTTCTCCTGAAGTAGAAAAGCGATGTCATTTATTGTAAACGTATTCGAAAGGTGGTAGAAGTTTTTGGTAAATTTGACCGATTATAACTAGAACGGTGTTTGCGATATGATCGGTAAAAATTTTGGTGACAATTTTATATTTTGCCCTTTGCCAATGTTTAAGCACTTGTAGCTCGCTGTTAAATCCAGATATTCTAATGAATATGATGCCATATTATAGGACTTTATTTGTTCTTTCTAAATGTTTGCTTATATTACGTATAGGTTTTACATAAACATTACAAATTTTGTTTGTTTTAGACTTCACGCATTTTTGGCGCATTTTCTTCTATCGAACAATACTCTGAAACAGTTAGAGATTGGACAGGGTTTCTATGGTATTTTATGTTCCACATGAGCTCTCATATAACCCCCTTTCGCTTGACAGATTTCGCTAAACTCACCCTGTATATTATGAAGCTATTTGGATTCCAAATAAGGATATACTGGGTGATTATAATTAAAGTCCCACTTTAAAAATGCTGTAAAAAAGGAACCACTGGTCAGAATGACTTCAAAGTTGAACCGAATATGCAAGAAGGAGGTAGAAACGGTATGGCATAAAAAAAAAGTTCCAAAGTGTATCAATAGATGGCGCTGTAAGCGACATACTATGAAAATTAAAATACATTCATGCGCAATTAAAAACCGAATCATTATGTGCTTTGTATGCGGTTTTTGGCCCAAAGACAATTAAATACCAATTTTTCCCATCCAATGTGGTACGACTTTGCCATGGTGGATGGGCTTCCCACTAACAGTATCACACTGTTGACAGATTCGAAAGTCATTTTTTCCATCAAACAACCGAAACACTCATGCAAATTGAACAGTACGGTTGGTTTACCGTGCAACGCATGCCAAAACCGTCGTATTTCGATTACAAATGTCACTTGTAGCGGAATCCACTTTCGTTATGCCGCTTACAGCGTCATCTATTGATACACTTTCGAACATTTTCTTTCTTATGCCATACCATTTCCCCCTTCTTCCGGTATATTCAGCTCAAATTTGAAGTCATCCTGACCAGTGGTTCCTTTTTTGCAGCATTTTGAAAGTGGGATTTTACTTTTAAATATACACTAAAAACACTTTTTATTTTGCTTAAAAGACGTCAACATAAACCTTAAAGATGTTAAAATTTAAAATTTACATGTTTCGATTTGTTCATCAAATCGTCATCAGGATATATACAAACCACAAATACAATGTACATAAAAAACGAGAGATTAAATTAATTAAAAATTAAAAGTCAGAGAGTCTGAACAGTCACTATGTGAAAGAAGGTACAACGCCCTCTATACTTTTAATTTTAACACCGCTCTTAGATTCATCTATAGACCGCATCCCACTATTATTCAACCACTCAACCCAAATTTTCGGAATATTAAATGACAACGTATCATTACATGCTTTCGAGCTCCTTAAATAAATTTCAATAGATTCCATCACAAAAAGTTGAAAATAAAAATTGGAACAATAAATCAATTTAGCTTCATTAAAGAGGATGTTGATGCTCTCTCTATTATTTAACCTTGATAAGGCAGTATTCCCTCTCCCATACTTAATATATGCAATATGCTCCTTACATCTAACATTGAATTTCTTCTGTGTCATACCAACATAATAATTTCTAACACCCCCCTCCCTAATAAATGGAATAACATAAACACCCGAAAGGTCACCCTTACTGACAGGATCGATTCTCGTGCTCAAAACCGTCTTTAACTTTGGGGAGCCCTCGCGACTAAACTCAAACCAAATGCTTTGAAAGGAAATTTTATAAACTCAAATAAACCCGGATAATAACTCATAACCACTCTCTTCAACTTAACATCACTATCCCCCTTATTTTCCTCAATACCTTTGTCTCAATACCGAATTCACGCGATATCCGTTGTCAATAGCGATAAGTCGTATTTTGACTCTCCACTTTATTTGGAATATAATAACAGTGGGATTTTAATTATAATAACTCTGTAATTTGAAATTCCCCCTTCTCTCCCAGAAAAAAAGACGAAAAGGAAAATAATAGAAAAAAGTCGCATAAAACCATAATTCAAGAAGAGCACTTTCATAACAGAGAGAAAATTCATACTTGATTGAATTATTTTTCTAATCTTAACATTTTAATAATATATTTAAATAAAAATGCTCAAACATCTATATAAAAAGACCAAAATTCAAATGTATTAATTTGGTTGTTTAGTGAAGAGACAGTTTCTTTTGGCAAACATTCAATTCCTATATCTGTTCCGAATGACATTCTGACCACGTTTCCAAGTCATGTTCTGACATTCTAGACAAGCTGCGTGAGAAAAAAACTTAAAAGAAATCTCTCCTGTAAAATAAGATTTATGGTTATGTGTTCCCAAAATAAAATTTATTTTGCCTAAACAGAGGTTCTTACTCGTAAATAATTACTGTTGGAATAGATTTTACATTAATTTTCTACAGCCTACGTATCCCGTAATTTAGATAAACATCGTATCTCAGATAATTTAATTTATATGGAACAGCACATATTAGTTTTGGTAGAAAAATGTATATTAATTAATTTTGTGTTTTGAATTTTGTTAAAAATACGCAGTTGGTTGTGCAAAATATTTGAATAAATTATTTACCAATATTTATAATACCAATATTTTAGTTGCATTTAAAAGTTCAATTCAGATTTTAATTTAAGTACATTTAATACAAATTTCATAACACGTACTAACACAAACACTTAACTTCTGGCTGCCACTTCTACGGGAGCGGAAACGTATTGATATTAGTAATATTCAAATAAATAAAAATTAAAAAATGTAATGCTGATCTGAATTAATAGAATTAACGGACTTATGTCAGAGTTCTGAGTAAAAATTAAAAATTAATAAACATAATAATAAAACGATAAAAATTGACATAATACATAATAAAAAGACTACATAATGCACTGTAATGTAAAATGATGTTGATTTTTTTTCTTTTACAAAACCATGATAGATTTTGTCATGTGTTGCTATATTAATGTCATATTATTATATACAATGCACAAAAACACGTTATATTAGTGTTACTTATGCAGTGTTTGGTGCATTATGGCAGCTTCTTCAAAATTCGCATGGATATAAATGCCCGTAAAATCAATTTTGGAATATGTATAAACAGTTATACGAAAAATAATTTATTAACAAAATGTTAACCTTAAGAGCCTAACCAAACCAAAACTGTATACTATACTGTAAGTACAGGTAAGCGTTTCTTGCTAAAAAGTAATTAAATTAATACAACACACAAATATCCTTTTTTTGGTGCATTTATATAATATTACAAGGCTTTACAAATTTCATAAAATCTGGTAGCCAGCAAAATTTTAATAGCTGGTAAAAAATATTTACCCCCCCCCCCCCTTCTTTTCCCGTTTCATTAATTTTGAAAAACCGCAAACTTTTTTTTTTTTTTTTTTTTTTTTTTTTTTATAAATTAATTGAGAAAAAATAAAAATAAGCATAGTTTATAATTATTAGTTACATATTTTAGTATATGTCCAGTCGTGGAAAAAAAATGAACACCCGTACTAACACTGCAACAAATTATAGTAGAAGAAGGTTACTGGTACCAAACGATAGGAAATAAAGTCTACTTTTAAATGATGTATAAAAAAACTTCCAAACTTTGTTTTTTTTCAATTGCAAGACCCAATTTTAACAAGATATTTTAAATCTTCTTTTCAAACTATACCTAGATACCAAATTTCATGACATTTCTGCGATTACTTTTAGAGAAATTAATTATTTTAAAATGAGCATATTTTAGAGGATGTATCCAAATTGAAGTTCGGTACTCGATCGTTGAAAAGCTACAAAATGATTAAGTTACTTCTATTAATGTACATTATTTCTTGTCAATATGACCATTTTACTCACTTAATAGGTTTCAGCTATTCTTATAAATGGTAAAATCCTTTTCAATATTCATTTTATAATGTTTACAAGAGTTGAATTATCCGATTAAAATTATATATTATATAAGGTTATCTGAGATTAAAATAGCTTTCGAATATGGGAATGTGATTGAAATTTTTTAGGTGTTTTCGTAATACTTTCTCTCATATTTTGAATTTATTTTACTCGCTCTTTTCTAAATTTATATGTGAAGAATATCGGAAAATACAAGTTTTAGAATAAATAGTAAGAAGCAGTATAAAGAAACGATGTAGAAAAAACCCAGACAAATTGCTTTTCAGTCTGAATATAAATCTTAACTCGAGTGCTAATGGCATATTTTTAAAACTTTTACATCAAATACACAACAAAAAGGCATTTATAAGAAACTTTACTTCAAACATATATGCCACAGAAAAAATAAAATAGGTTTATTAGACTGAAGAAGAAGCTAGAAATGCAATTAAAGGTAACAAAAATAATGAGTAAGATTTATTTTTTCTAAGGTAGGACTGTTCACTTTTAAAAAATGATATTTATTGATTTAAAAATAAAAGCAAAACTAATTTACATAACTCACGTAAAATTGTATTTCATGCAAATACGATTTACATAATTTTAATAAAAAATATGACCCATTAAGCCAGCATCTTGACGTTTTTTAAGCATAATTTGAAAACTTCTTAGAAGATTTTTTTTTAAATTTTGAATGCGTATAAAACAGGACATAATAAACATGAATCCAGGAAAAAAAATTTGCAGGTTGTAATTCATATTTTTTTTAATATTAATTTTATAATTCATAATTCATGTTATAAAAATTAAAATTACAAATTCAACGTATTTATGTTTTTTTTTTTTTTTTTTTTTTTTTTTTTTTTAGTATTATAACAAAAAAATAACATATTAGGATTTTAATTTCAGGAGATATTAATAAAAATATGAAATTGTAATTTATCATTAGAAACTCTAAAATTGGAATGGTTATAATGCAAAATCAAAATGACTTGCAATTTGGTTTGTAGGCATAGTTTAAGCCGAAGACTTAAAACAATGTGTCAAAATTGGGTGTTGCGATTTAAAAAACAAAGTTTTGGGCTGGTTTTTATTTGAAGATGGCCCATAAGCATATTTTAGATACATCATTTTAAAGTAGACTTTATTTCCTATCGTTTGGTACCAGTAACTTTCTTCTACGATAATTTGTTACAGAGTTAGTGTGTGTGTGTGTGTGGGGGGGGGGGGTGTTCATTTTTTTTTGCATGACTGTACATACGTAATTTAGTTTTATAGATTTACTAGAAATTAATTACTACTTATATTCAGTTATATGTTATTATTCGATAAAATGATTGTGATTGATTAATCAGTTTTAATTTTGAACACAATTAACTGATTTTAAACTTACGAAAAAACTTGAGCCTTTTTTAGCATTGAATCCAATTTTAGATGCCACAGAGGCTGGATTAACACAATTTCTTACTATTTTATTGACCTACCCTCCTCTCCCCACATCCCAACCACGTAATATGCTAGGTGGCTGTAGCGGCAAAGAATGGCGTTTTCTGTGCATGAGATGAAAAATGCCTTTTAAACTTTGTACTTCCATTAAAAGTTAGTGAAAAAAAGAAAGATCATTGCTTGCAAAGCACTGTCTCGAAGTAGCGTGTATATCGAGGGAGTGTTTGGCTTGTAGCGCACGAGTTAGAGAAAAAGTACTGTTTGTGCTCATTTCTTAGGTCAATGTTTGCACACACACACACACACACACACACACACACACACACACACACACACACACACACACACACACACACACACACACACACACACACACAAAGATTAAATAACTTGGTTGCCAATGGTGACCTGGCGACCATAATTCTCAAACCCTGTATATATATGTATATATACCGGGTGTCCTGAAATGTACTGATTGATTTTAAAATTCAATGACTTCCAAACGGTGACAGGTATTTAAAAAATTCTTGCAGAAGATTAATGTATGATGTCGAGAGTTTTTTTTACTGCGATTCCTGATTTTAGTTTGAATTATCAGCAATAGAAGGCGCTGCGAGCAATAGACATCCAATTGAATCAAAAGCAGAAATCTCCCAATATTGATGAGAAGGAAGGAGTTTCAACACATGGAGTGGATCTCATTCACCACTAAAATCGTATTCAGAATCGCGCTCTAAGAACAAGATTGTATTAGAGAATGTGACACACTCCATGTATTGAACCTCGTTCCTTCGCATCAATGCTGGGTGATTTTAGTTCTGGCCTGGATTGCACTCCTATTGCTCTCAGCGCCATCTATTGCTGCTAATTCGAACTAAAATCGGAAATCGCAGTAAAAAAACTCCTGACATCTTACATTACACTCCTGCAAAAAAAATTTCAATATCTGTCACCGTTTGGAAGTTATTGAATTTAAAAATCAGTCAGTCTATTTTAAGACACCCGGTATATACATACATATACATCTACTAAAGAAATAAATGCTGTAAATTATAAAGATTAACAGAGAGGGTTCATTCATCTGAATCTAAAAGGCAGAAAGCACATAATTATTTTACCTAGATATTCTTCCATTTAAATTTTATTAACTTCGTACTAAATATAGGATCAAGTATTTAATGTTCAGAAATCACGAGACTCTAATTTCACTGATAATGAGTTACTTTTGAATAATTTAATATTCTCCTTAGTAAATCCAATTTATTCTGTCACGAATACATTCAAATTTCACAGAAAGAATAAACTGTTTTCTGTACATTAATGAATTTATCATTTTTAGCTCTGCATATTACGCATGATAAATAGCTTTAAATATAATTTGCTTAAATATAAAACTAACTTCGTACTAGTTTTTACATTAAAAGTTCATTGAAAGACTGTCTGGATTTGTGTAAATTTCATGAGTTCAGTGTTTTAGGCTCCAGATTGTATATAAATAAATAAATAACTTGGTTGCCAGTGGCGAGCTGGCAACCGTAATTCTCAAACCCTGTATACACACACATATATATACATGTACTACACACACATATATATATATATATACATATACATGTACTAAATAAATAAATGCTTTAAATTATAAAGATTAAAAGAGGAGGGTCATTCATCTGAATCTAAAAGGCAGAAAGCACATAATTATTTTACCTAGATATTCTTCCATCTAAATTTCATTAACTTCGTACTAAATATAGGATCAAGTATTTAATGTTCAGAAATCACGATACCCTATTTTTACTGATAATGAGTTACTTTTGAATAATTTAATATTCTCCTTATATCTCACTGTCACGAATACATTAAAATTTCACAGAAAGAATGAACTGTTTTCTGTACATTAATGAATTTATCATTTTTAGCTCTGCATTGTACGCATGATAAATAGCTTTAAATATAATTTGCTTAAATATAAAACTAACTTCGTACTAGTTTTTAGATTAAAAGTTCATTGAAAGACTGACTTGATTTCTGTAAAATTCATGAATTTAGTGTTTTTGGCTCCAGATTATACGCAAAATAGATAATCTTAAATGCATTTTATTTAAAGGTAAAACAACCTATTTATTAGAAGAATTACACCTCTAATTTGCTCAAGCATAAAGACTTATAAAAACTAGTCGTTGGGGGCCACCATAATACTTACCCATCATGGATATGCATAATATAAAATATGAAAATAACATGTCTAAACTATTTATAAAATGCATAACAATTCAAATAAAATCGTGGCTTGATGAAATCATAAACTTTAAATGCTCTATTACTGAATTGCGTAAAAGAAACCACATTAACTAACGGTTTACTGCGTTGGATTAGGCGTCTCATTTCCAATTAAAATATATTTTTGAATTGAACTTTGAATGAAATACAGGGTCATGAAAAGTAGAAGAGTGTGGTAAATAGGATTACAAATATCTCGGCAACTCATTATCCGATCGACTTCATTCTTTATGCAAAATTTATGGTTTTTTATTGTCTTTTATATTCACTCCTTAAAATAAACAATGTCGAAAATTTTTATGTACCTTTTATAAGAACAAATATTTCAAGAGTCCGAAAAAAGTTGTTCCGGATAATCGAGATTACTAAAATTCAATAAGCTTCTTCCCATTATTACATACTAAGTACACACCAAATTTCAAGTCTCTATCTCAATTTGTTCGGGAGATAGAGCGCTTACAGACACACAGCAAACTTTTTTACTAAAAATGTGTTTTTCGGAATCTCCAGTGTCTGAAACGTATAAATCCTTCAATTTTTTTTTCGATTTTCAAAACGATTACAAGACTTACCCTATACTACGTATGATGGGTAAGTAATAATCATCAATCGAACTCACTTAAGAAACAAAACTTAATCCAATATCCAATTTTATCATATGTATAAAAGGAAACCTTTTAAATATTATCGCTGAATATAAATATTTTAAGACATAATATATTCAAATTTGTTCTTTATTTCGATCAGTAGGAGACAATATATTTTACAAAGCGAAGAAAGGTCCGTGATTAACTCTGATGTCATATCAACGGTGACAACTATGTAAACAATCCATTTCAATTTTTGGGAAAATTGATTACCTACTTCTAAACATTGGATAATTTTAATGTTTGCACTGTCGAATAGAGGAAAAATTGTACTTTCTAATGCAAATTGTTTGAAAACTGTATCTCCAGTTACTGATTTTTAATGGCTATTAATATAATTTTTAAGCATGTCTTAATATATATATATATATATATATCTTCTTCTATCGCGTGTAGCTCGATTACGGAAAATTGACCCGTTTACACTTAAAACTTTGTAAATTTGTCAGCATTTGTTTGCAGTTATTATTCCATAACGACATTATCACATCATCAATAAATAAAATAATAAAATAATATGACCAATATACAAACATTACAGATATGAAATTGAACTCATGCTTACACACTGAAATAATCATGATCAAAAAGGCTAATGTAAGTAGCAAAACTTTTGGCAATTTCTTTTGCTTTTATCCTCTGCCATGCATATAATACGAAAGTACCGATTTTGATCAATTTCAAAACTTCATTTGAATACATAATCCATATTTTTGAGATAAAAATATTGTTCAGCGTTGTTAGTGGACAATCTAAAAAAACATATTAAATGTAAAAATAAATATTATATATATTGAATGTAGAATTTTCATTTATAAAATGTTTTTTCCCTATGTTCTGATGATTTATTATACTCCATTATTACATACACCAATAAAAATCAGTAAATTTAAAAATAAAGCTTTTTTTCTCACACATTTTTTTTTTAAAACCAGTAAACACTATTTTGAACGTTCAAAAAATACCCTTATATTTGTTTAAATGATGCACGTATGAGAAATAAAATACATTAATATATAGATATGATTTTTATTAAACAATGCGACATATACTAATAATGCAACAAAAATGAACTCATATATTCTGGAATTTTCAAGGATTACATGTTAGCAACAGTATGATACAAAACATTTTATTAAAGTTTGAATATTTTTATGAAAGTTTTCATTTCCTCCAACAAAATATTGCTTCATTTTTTTCAAATAATGCATATATTAATAAAAACACGTTTTCTTCAGATTTAGAATCTAAAGAGAAGTACAATTTTTGAATTATTTTTCATCAATTTCAAAACTTCATTTGAATACACAATCGATATTTTTGTAATAAAAATATTGTTCAGTGCTGTTAGTGGACAATTTAAAACATATATTAAATGTAAAGATAAATATTATATATACATTGAATGTAGAGTTTTCATTTATAAAATGTTTTTCCCCTATGTTCTGATGACTTATTTATAGATAAATCAATCAAAATCAGTAAATTTAAAATTGAAGCCTTTTTCTCACACATTTTGTTTTTTAACAAATAAGCAATATTTAATATGTTCAAACAATACCCTTATATCTGTTTAAACGATGCACTTATGATAAATAAAATACATTAATACGTGCACATGTGTTTTATTAAACAATGCGACATATACTAATAATGCAACAAAAATGAACTCATAACATATATTCTAGAATTTTCAAGGATTACATGTTAGCAACAGTATGATACAAAACATTTTATTAAAGTTTGAATATTTTTATGAAAGTTTTCATTTCCTCCAACAAAATATTGCTTCAGTTTTTTCAAATAATGCATATATTAATAAAAGCACGTTTTTTTTCATGTTTAGAATCTAAAAAAAAGTACAACTTTTGATTTATTTTTCTACTCCAAATTCTTCTTCTTACTAGATTCTAGAAATAAATAATACTCTAGATACAAATAAAGGTATTAGCAGAAAAACGAAAAAATGTATATTTCTTGGTAATAAAAAAAAAATAATATTTATAGATACCATAAAATCGTCATTTTTATGTAATTTACCGATATTTAGTTGTTGATTATATATTAATCAATTTTTATTTTCAAGAATTTACTGTTTTAGTAAAATTTAATAAGTATCTTTTCATATTTTATAAAATTCCCATTTATCGCAAATTGTATTTAAAATATGTCACATATTTATTTGTTACTTGTTGCTTTAATATGTAACTACTTGTAGTTACTTGTTACTCATTAAAGTACAAATCCAAAATGAACAATCTTTATACCAATGAAAAGAGGAAGTTTCAAAGTTTTTTTTTAATACCGAATTTGGTACGAAATGACCGCTGCTCTGCAATTTGCGACTCACTTCTTGCGAACTCAGGAACGCAGACAACCTTGTACTCCACAGTAGCCATCTCACTCACAACTGACACTGAAACGAAAATTCGGCCTATTGCCGCGCAACCTCTACCGGCCGCTATGGAACCATCACCGCTTTGAAAGCCCTGCACTCAGTAACAGTAGATACGCTTTCTCGTGTGTGGGACGAGTTTGACTATCGCGTAGATGTTTGCCGTGCAGCAAACGGTGGACACATTAAACATTTATAATGTCTTAAAAAAACTTTCAAACTTGCTCTTTTCATTGGTATAAATATTGTTCATTTTGAATTTTTACTTTAATAAAGACAATTTTTTGAAAATGGGTCCCTCATTTAGAATAACCCTGTATATATTTTTAATCTTTAAAACCATCATGGTTTCCAAAACATAAAATTCATAAACAGGCCACTATTAAATATATTATTTTGTCCTATCTTTTAACTTTGTGAATTGTAAAGTCTTCAAAAAAAAAAAAAAAAAAAAAAAAATAAAAAAAAATGTAAAGTCTTTGTGAATTGTAATGGCTTTGTAAAAGTCTTCATTTTTACTCTTCTTTGTCTATTTCTGCTTATTATTTTGTATTTTTATCAATATTTATATTAATATTTCATTAAAGTTTGGAAATTTCTTAAAACTTATAGTGAACTTCTTACTCAACCAACAACATATTAAGTTTCCATTTCTTACAAATTAAAACCAACTACTTTTTCATAAATTTGTGAATATATGTTTAGTAAAGATAGTTAATATATCTGTGCGAAATATATACATATGGTCTATTTTGTATCTATAAAAATATTTTTTTTTCCATTTGAATACGAAAAACTTATCAGATCATTAGAGAAACTTCTTATTAAAAGTAACTTTTTAAGACACAAAATATTGTATAACCTGCTTTTGCACTGATATTTACTTATTCTATACCAGATGGAATATTTAATCATTTGGAAAAACGTAGCGGTTTTTTTTAAAACACTTTTTATTATCAAAATCTACTAAAAGTTTAAAAAATACTCTTTGTAACTCATTGTTTCCAATATCGCTCATTTTTATGCATAGTTGACAATATAATGTAATATTTTTAAGTTTCTCTGTTATAAAAAAAAGTATGGTCTTGAACAACATATTTCAATTTCATGACGATTAGGCGAAAGACTAAGGTTTAAAAAAGAAAAAATAGAGAGGCAGAACATTTTTCAAGCGCGATAAAATTTATACCCATTTACGAAAATGATATCCTGCAAAAACAAATTGTTAAAATCTTACATCTATTAAAAAGTTATACGTGAACAAACATGAAAATTTCGAAAATAAATTGTATAACTTCACTTATTTGAAGTGTTTTAAAAATAGATATATTCGGATCGGAGCACGTAGAATTTTAACACAATTTTCTACTAGAACTTTTCCCGTTGTTTCAGCTATTAAAGACGTTGACATATGAAGTACGACGCCCGTGTTAGTGTGTTACTATACAAAGCGTCCACGTTATATTAATTCTAATTAAATTAGTTTGTATATAAATTTGATGTTTATTACTTTCATACTACTACTGGACATTTCAAAGTCACAAAGATATCAATTGGAACAATTGCAATAAACAAAGAAATTTTTTTATTTAGGCTTTAAAATACCTTGGCGCATGAAGTATGCCACTCGTGTATTTATGTTACTTGAAACATCCGTGTTTTCAAAAGTTAAAAATCACGATAAAAAAAAAACTTGTCGGATGTGTCAATCCCAAAACTTTCTTCTATCTCACACAGGTACCGCATACACTAAAAACGAATCAGCACCAATTTATATCAAGGTCTAACTGAATCTAAGGTTTTATTAAATTTCGTGCATTAGTTCTTGAGATATGACTATCGCTAAAATCGTGTAAATCCTGAAAAATGCAGCATAACAGTGCCACCTGTTAGGAGATTTACACTAAAATCTAATCAACAACAGTTTATGTCAACGTCTAACTGAATCTGAAGTTTGATGAAAATCCGCGCATTAGTTCTTGATATATAGTTATTGTGATAATAATGAAAAAGTAGCATAGCAGCACCACCTGTTGGGCTATTTATACCAAAAAGTATTCATCATTTACGTATATCAAGGTATAATAGAAAATCTGAAGTTTGATGAAATTCTGTGCATTAGTTCTTGAGATATCGCTATCGTGAAAATCATGTAAAAAGTGACATAGCAGCACCACATGTTAGGATATATACAGCAGAACGTAATCAGCGTCTATTTATTTCAAGTTCTAATGGAATCTGAAGTTTGATGAAAATAAGTGCATTAGTTCTTGAGATAGAGCTATTGCGGAAATTGAGAAAAATGCAGCATAGCTGCGCCACCTATTAGGTGATTTACACCAAAAACGAATCAGAACCACTATATATCAGCGACTAACTGAATATAAAGTTTTATCAAATTCTGTGCCCTAATTCTTGAGATAGAGCGCCCACAAAGTTTTGTCACATACAGACAGACAGAGTCACAGACTCGCAGACAGACATTTTCTAAAAACAGTCAAATCGTGTTTAGGACCTCCTAAAGTGTATAAATCCGTCAAGAACCGGAAGTCGAAAATTTTCATGAATCCAATACTTCTTCTTGTTTAAGTAAAAAGAAAAATCTAGACTAGGACTGGACTAGGAAATTTATTCATATAACATATATATATATATATATATATATATATATAAATCATATAAATCATTCTTGTATACCATATAAATTTTTATAAAATGCTAATGTTTCCTACTATACAAAAGTTTGTTTAATATTTATACAATCTTAATTTACAGTAGGCTTAATAATTCTTCTTACATCATAAGTTTATTAGATTAGTAAATTAAATCTCTTTAGCATCTGTGAGAAATCAGAATACACGCACTAATAAATTTTTATTATTTTCCGAAATGTTAAACTGTAAAATGGAAAATTAAATTTTTCCAATCTTTTGCAAATCACTTTCTATATTTTTATTAACAGCATTGCATTATGTAAATACAATAAAAATATATACTACTTTTAAATTATCAAAAAATCACACAAATATTTTATAGCCAAAATTCAATTTGTTTAATGCTCAATCATTTGAAAAACTGAATCTCCAAAACATACATAAACTAATAATCTCAGCATAAATATATGCCGTCAGCTATAAAGTTTCAGTATATTTAATCAAAGAAACTTGATTAAATTATATAGTTGCTGAGGTAGCTGGTGCAGATTAAATACATGGTTACATTCGGTTTTTCTTTATCGCTTCCTTTCGAAATTTGTTACGATAAGAATAAAACAAAATTTATAAAAGAGACTTGTATCTAAATGCATTATTATTAAATTAAGTTTCTTTAAATGTATTTTTAAAAGTGTTTTTTTGAATTTATTTTTGCTTCGGCTTGTATAATATGTAACTTTTAAATCGTATCTTGGAAAAATACAGGGTAGGCCAACAGTACAGGACACATTTAAAAATTCAATAAAAAACTAAACTAATTCGTGTACGAGGGCACGGTTTGGATGAAAATGCTTCTCATAATCAAAAGTTTCTCTGAAGCATATTAAAACAAGAACGAAAAATCATGCGTCAAGCATAGATTATATAGCACTTTCCAACGCTTCCAAAATAATTTTACAAATCATACCGTTTAATAAGCTAAAAGCTAACATCTAAGTAAACAATTTAGAAAACGCATAACATATTTAAAAACATAATTTCAGGAATTTCCAACCTATACAATATTCGGAAAAATATCCGAATACTTTTATTCAGCCGTGTATAGGATCTATAGATTTGTTTACATACTACATAGGATGATAATTTTAGTTCAGTTAGGAAACGCGTAGCACAGTTTAAAATTCTCCGTCTGGAGTTTGTCAATAAACAGAAATGTGTTCGCGAACTTTTGTGCTGCCCTGTATAGGATCTACAGAATTTATACACACCACGTATTAGACAAAAAGCAAGTTAAAATTAAAATCGCGTTCAATAACTTAAAACGCACTTCCAGGAATTATTGTTAACAGACAGTAGAGAATTCTTTTGCGTGTCCCTGTAAATGAACGATGACTGCTATACACACACTATTCCGTAGTAAGTCTCCTGTAATGCACCTTAGTGATCTATATAAATTTCAATGCGTTTCAAATAGTGAAACATTATTTAAATAAACCGCAGACGATTTTTCTCCATAGACGTAATGTAACGGAATTCTTTTGATTGTCCCTGTAAAGTAACTATAAGTGCTACACACTTCCGTTGAAATAGGGAACATGCTATAGATAACGACAATAACATATAAAATTTGCAGAACAATCCGAGCATTTTTGCGGGAGTTAGAGCACGGACAGACGGCCAGACGGCAGACGGCAGACGGCAGACGGCCAGACAAACCGAAGTCATAAGCACTTTTCAACTAGGTTGGAAAGTGCTAAAAAAAGATAGTTCTAAAAATTTAACATAGTAACTGTAACTTTAAGTCTGAAAAATATATCAAAAATAGACATATATATTTTTTTGTACAGTGTATTATCACATTTCAACATCTGGAATGAAATTGCAAGCGATTCAAGCGCTAAACTGAATTGGAAGCGATTGCCCGTTTGCAAGCAATTCAAGCTACAAAGAAAGCACACGTTAAACCATTGTAGCATATTGCACAATTATATTCATGTACCTGCATTTTCGAATGTCAGGCGTCATCTATAGCCACTTTTGTTAACTAAAAATTTTCTTAAACAAATCTAATGATAAAGAGAATCATTTTTGCTCAAATCTCACACTCATACGCTAATTATTAACTTTTTATTTAATTAAAGGACTTTTGCTCCACCATTCTTTTATTTTTGTAAATACCTGTCACAATTTCCCCCTCATATCTGTAATTTTTTTAAGGCGTAGTCTGCTCAAAGGAATGACACATACAAGGTGTTCATATTCCACAGCATAAAATGTGCAGAATGAGTATTCTTGCTCTGAGTACATATAAGTTGCCAAAAGGACCGTACCTCTAAAACGTATAGTTTTCGAGAAAAATGCCAAAGTAAAAAATGACGGAGAATCAAAAATAGGATTTTTAAAGCTAATGAAATTGCAAAATGGGGGATTAAAACTGTTATATCTCAATGAAAGACAAGGCCTCCTTATCATAGTATCAGGCCACATAATAAACAAGTTTCCTTTGACCGCATGGTTGTCCTGCTACTAGCGCCATTAATCGTCAGTAATAGGAGTATTTACGACACGAAATAACAGAAATTTTTTCACAGCTCCATTTGTTCTATGCATTTGCTTATGAACTAGTATCGGTAGTATCCACCAGGCGGGCGATACTTTCCGGAGAAAGTCTATGAATAAGTTGGCAATTACCGCGGACATTTTCTCCCATAGACTTTCTCCGGATTGTCAAGTCTGATCTATGATAAGGGAGTCTTGATGAAAGATTAGTATTAATGTGTAAGCTGAGATGGCGCCACTAAACAGGCTCATTTGTTAACTCTTGTAAGAGAATCAGGAATACCACGGAGAAAGAATTGCATAGATATAAAAAGTTATGAGTTATTAAATTATTCAGAGGTTATCGATATATACGCAAGATTAAAAATTATTCTAGAAAATTTGAATAATACTTTTAATCTCTAAAAATTATACGTCCATTCCGTATTTCTTCGCAGTACAATATCCGTGATATTTATTTTTAAATGACTATTTAGATGTTTTTGTCACGATGAACTCTTATTTAAAGAGTTATAAAAAGCAATCGAAACGCCAAATATCTATTAAAATATACGAATGGTGTGAAGAAAACTTTATTTAATGAAATTTCTACTTGTTTGACTTTTTTAAAGTTAAAATTTTCAATCAAAAACATTTAAAAAATGAATGCTTTTCGCATTGAAAAGCATTCAGAAGCAGGCTAGGATCGCCGTCAGTTTACCGTAGCGCCATCTATGAGGAGAAAAACTGTATTGTAAAATTTCAACGTTACTTTCCTTCCATCTATCTTCCTCCGTGAGGAATACGATACGGAGTGTAAGAATGAATGTTCGATGCAGCGGTTCGCTTTACCACGACTTGTGAATAGGTGTAATAAATGTCTATATAGTTAAATACTTCTTGCTATAGTACAATGTACTCCCAAATATAAATATATATTAAAAACAATAATGTATTTTAAAAGATATAACTTATATTCCCAATATACTTTGGAAAGGGGAACAATATAAAAGGAGTTGGACGATAGGCTTGAGTATAATATGTAAAAGAACAGCTGTCGTTCTGATGCCATTGGAAGGCGGCAGCAATTTTCGCATAGTGATAAAGTATTCCGCTCCAAAATATTGCGATAGGTACTTTATCTTCGGTTATTGCATTTGTTTTTATTTCCAGATTCCGTATTATTGAGAGAAATGTTTCTCATTCTGCGCAGTTCATGCGGTGGAATTTAAATTTCATGTAGTTTTAATCTTTTTTATTATTATCTTTTATAGGATTTAATAAAAAAAATAAAACTTATCTGTGTAAAAAAGTAGTATAATTTCGTATTTTTTTAAAAAATATATCTTCATAAAAAACATTTCAATTTTTCCATCAAAAGTCAATAATTTTGGAAACATGCCTTATCTCGATTCAGCAATTGTCCTCGAGGTTAGGCAATTATCATAAGTTCTTTCTGCATTTTTTATTCATGCAGCATTGCAGTAAAAAGTATAAAAAAGGGAATTCATGAGATAAAGTGTCACAGGGTCATTCGAAAAACACAACCCTGCAATTCGATTGTTCCCTATATTATTTCCTTTCTTTTTCTTTTTTCACTTTTCGAAAAATTAGTGTAAGGATAGTATTATAATCATGATTTGCTTGTATGTGTGCATGAGTGAACACGATATATAACTTCTACGAAAACGAGAAGTATGCATTCATGTATAAGCATATAAGCATAAATTCAAATTTTTACTTTTTTTTTTATCAGATAACCAGACTTTGAGCAAGTTTTTGTCTAATAAAATGTTTTCAATGTAATAGCTGTTGCTTAAAAAAGAAAAAAAAGTTAAATTTAAACAATGTTGTCTACTTTAAAGTCAGTTTTCATTTAGTTTTAAATGTAATTTATGTCAGTTTTTAAATTTAATTTGTAGTAGAAACATGCAGACGTTTAAAAACACTCATTTATGCTCTAGCAGAAAATCTAAAGTAAAATAGAAACTGTTTTATATAAAATGTGTGAATGGTTGGATATTTGCACTGAGTCTTAAATAATAATCTATAAGTTAAGGAAAGATAAGTGCAAGTGAGCTATGTGAGATGATTTCTTCAAAATGTGGTTTATAAACTCTCCTCACGTATGTTCTCACGCTGATGATAAGTCTTTTATATAGACTCTGATAATTTAATTCTTACAAGACAATATGTGTATGAATAAAGTTTATTAAAATTAAAAAAGGGAAAATATATTTTCTTTTCTTTAACTAGCTGGCAACAAATGTATTGCATTTGTATTTTATGAGATGTCATTTACAAAAGATTTCTGTTATTAATTATATATATATATATATATATTGTAAGCAATAAATTACTTTTACAATGTAAATTAACTAAAAATTAAGAAATAAACTTTGTAAATTATGTGATTTTGATTCAATTGTAGTAGCCTTTATAAAACTAGTCGGATGTGCCAATCCCAAAACTTTCTTCTCACACAGATTTTTTATACACTAAAAAGAATCAGCAACCAAATTATATCAAGGTTTAACTGAATCTAAAGTTTTATTAAATTCCGTGCATTAGTTCTTGAGATAAGACTATCGCTAAAATCGTGTAAATCCTGCAAAATGCAGTATAGTAGCGCCACCTGTTGGGAGATTTAGACCAAAACCTAATCAACAACAACATATGACAACGTCTCACTGAATCTGAAGTTTGATGAAAATCCGTGCATCAGCTCTTGAGATATAGTTATCGTGATAATAATGAAAAAGTAGCATAGCAGCGCCACCTGTTGGGCTTTTTACACCAAAACGTAATCAGCATCTCTTTATGTCAAGGTCTAACAGAATCTGAAGTTTGATGAAATTGTGTGCATTAGTTCTTGAGATATAGTTATCGTGATAATAATGAAAAAAGTAGCATAGAAGCGCCACCTGTTGGGATATCTAAACCAAAATGTAATCAGAGTCTATTTATGTCCATGTCTAACTGAATCTGAAGTTTGATCAAAATTACTGCATTAGGTCTTGAGATAGAGCTTTTGCGGAAATCGCAAAAGATGCAGCATAGCAGCGCCACCTGTCGGGCGATTTTCACCAAAAACTAATCAGCACCAATTTATATTAGGGACTAACTGAATATAAAGTTTTATTAAATTTCGTGCATTAGTTCTTCAGATAGAGCGCCCAAAAAATTTTTGTCACATACAGACAGACAGACAGACATATAGAGTCACAGACAGACATTTTCTAAAAACAGTCAAATCGTGTTCAAGACCTTCTAAAACGTATGAATCCGTTGAAAACCGGAAGTCAAAAATTTTCATGAATCCAATACTTTCTTCTTGTAAAGATAGAAGAAAGTAAAAACGCAACATAAGGGCAATAAAATTTAACTGATTGAGATGTCATTGAACAAAATCTATGTGATCTTACCATTTTCGCAAAACTAATGTTTGTTTAGTTGTACAACTCGTAGCTAACTAGATTATGCGAGTACAGTCACTACAAGTTTTGTAGTTGTGTCTACTCTGATTTTGAAAAAAAAACATGCAGTCCGAACATGTATGAAGAAACGGGCATTTCAAGAAAAAACTTTGATTCATTTTTTTAGAAAATGGAAATTTGACGCTTTAAAAGAGTGTCTAAGGAAAATCAAATTAATGTTCAATATAAATAGTTATGACTACACGCAAAGTATGGTAAGGTTTATTTACAAATATAAGCTGAAACATACAGAAAATATTCGGTCAAGTACAATACTTACTCGTGTACAAAGGATTCCGCACAGTAAATTTATTAGATAATAACTTCCAATATTACAAAAAGTCATCGCTAAAGGAATACTAAGACTTTGTAAAAAATTATACAACGTTGGGTTGGGTATAGCAATATGTTCTAGCAAAGTATAGATGGATATACCACAAACGTTTAGAGAGATATGAAATCTCGCCTTAATTAAAACAAAAAACATCTTGAAAGTTTAAACTTGGCGTTGTGCGAAGCGCATTTCGAAAAGCGGCCGCAAAGTTGCAAGGCCACCTTGGTCCGTGTCGCGTTTTATAGATAGGTTTTTAATTAATATCTTGGATAATTATCGGAAATTTTTTTCGAAATATCATTAGCAACAATTCCTGGACGATATGCGTCGATAGGCACCCAAAGCTTCCTTCAACTGTCCCGCTGAGCGCCCGCAAATTAATGTTTGTACGTCACGAAAAAAAAACTATTATTTCAAAAACTATGTGACCTAGGATAATCGCTATATTTTTCTTCAAGGTTTAAATAAACACCTAGTAAATCTAATTTTTTTCATAAGTTTAGTTTCAGCAGATTTGGAAAAATGGGGGGTGGGTGAATTTTTTTCAGTACATTTTGTACGATATCTCTGAAAATATTTTACCGAAAATTAAAACAAATATATTTTTGAGTTCGGTGTTACGAGATCTTTGGATGGATATCCAACCCAATACATTTTTTTTCAAGTAAATTAATTATCACCCCTAACTTTTTACTAAAAATATTTGTGAATTGCTAATAATCTATAAATATTTGTTTGGTCAATAGCCCTTAATAATTCTGCCAAGTTTGAACTTTCCGCGTTCCTTAGTTTTAGAGAAAAACTTCTGTGACAGACGGACAGACAGGCACAAGAATGATCTTATAATGGTTCCGTTTTTACTTTTTAAATACTGAACCCTAAAAATGTAAACGTTTATTTGTATTCCGCATGAAATTTACCCCAAAAAAACCTGTGTAATATAAAATATGCGAATATTTGTATAGTTACGCTGTGGAGTAAGTCTACTTGGCCTAATTTTATTTCACTAATCGTAATCACTAATTGTATCGTAATCACTAATCGTAATCACTAATTGTATCGTAATCACTAATCGTAATCACTAGTAATCGTAATCATTAATTGTAAGCACTTTACGCTTCGGAAAGGTTCGTGTAAAAGAATTATTTGTGCTGATAGCTTCAAAATTCTATTTAAATACTCTCCTCGCGCATGTTACGTATGTGGCCTATTATTTGCTCTATTTCCAGTATCTGGTAATTGAATTCTTATAAGATAAAAAAAAGATAACAATAAATCTTTGTATGAATAAAGCTGTATCTGAAATGAAAACGGAAAACAATTTACTTTTAATTTTAGTATTGTTAGTATTTTCATAAATCTTTCAACTTTTTCATATAAAAAAATTGTTATAATTCTTCCTTTTATTTAAAAAAAATAATCAGGTTTTAAAGAAAATCTCTGTAATTCTAATGCATATCAAATTTCCATATTAATAAAATATACATGCATTCAATGTATTTAACTTTTTGCTATAACATACAAATACTTTTTAACATTTATTTGTATTCGACATGAAATTTAAACAAATATAAAATCTATTTAATATAACATGTGCGAATGTTTTTATGGATACGCCCTGGTGAAAGTAACGAATTTTCCGTTGCGGAATTTTCATGCAGATGAGGTGTATCAGGCAATTTCTTCAACTTATAAAGTTTCCTCACGTATGTTACGTAGGATCTCTGACGAAATTTCCACTCTAAGGACGCTAAATATTTTAATCCTTACAAAATAAAAATACAAAAATAAATAACAATAAATCTTTGCATGAATAACATTTGGAGCAAAATTAAAATAGGAAAATATTTTTTATTCTGTTTCTGGCATTATTTACAAATTTCTTATACTATATTTTATTACCTGTATTTCAATTTTTTATTTTATATTATTACTTTCTTCTATCGTTACAAGAAGAAAGTATTGGATTCATGAAAATTTTCGACTTCCGGTTTTCGACGGATTTATACGTTTTAGAAGGTCCTGAACATGATTTGACTGTTTTTAGAAAATGTCTGTCTGTGACTCTGTCTGTCTGTCAGTCTGTCTGTATGTGACAAAAATTTTGTAGGCGCTCTATCTCAAGAACTAATGCACAAAATTTAATAAAACTTCATATTCAGTTAATCCCTTATATAAATTAGGGCTGATTAGTTTTTGGTGAAAATCACCTGACAGGTAGCGCTGCTATGCTGCCTTTTTTGCGATTTCTGCAATAGCTCTATCTCAAGAACTAATGGGGTTATTTTGATCAAACTTCAGACTCAGTTAGACCTTGACATAAATAGACGCTGATTGCATTTTGGTTTAGATATCCCAACAGGTGGCGCTGCTATACCACTTTTTTATTATTTGTACGATAGCTATATCTCAAGAACTAATGCACGGAATTTCATCAGACTTCAGATTCTGTTAGACCTTGACATAAAGATATGCTGATTACGTTTTGGTGTAAATAGCCCAATAGGTGGCGCTGCTATGCTACTTTTTTCAGTACCATCACGATAACAATATCTCAAGATCTGATGCACGGATTTTCATCAAACTTCAGATTCAGTTAGACGTTGTCATAAGTTATTGTTGATTATGTTTTGGTCTAAATCTCCCAACAGGTGGCGCTGCTATGCTGAATTTTGCAGGATTTACATGATTTTAGCAATAGTCTTATCTCAAGAATTAATGCACGGAATTTAATCAAACTTTAGATTCAGTTAGACCTTGATAAAAATTGGTTTCTGATTCTTTTTAGTGTATGCGAAACCTGTGTAAGATAGAAGAAAGTTTTGGGATTGACACATCCAACTAGTTAATATTGATATGGGATATAGATGATCTCAGTTCAGTTTTTATATAAATTTGATTTCAAATCTAAACCAGTCTGGTGCTAATTTCACTGCCACTTGAATTACACAATTATATTTCTATATTTATAATATTGGAAGTATGCGATAACATACAAGACGCGGAAAAAGTTTGGATGGATATAAAATTCATTATTTTCAAGAAATGTTAACAATTTATCAACAACTATATTAAATTTAACATCTAAATAATGGAAAAGCAGATTATCTGCCATCTTCATTGATACATGCCCTTGGCCATTTTGGGACATAATTGACTGCGGCACGAAATATCTCAGCGAGAAAATTGGTACATTCTTTAATCAATTTTGCTTTCAGACCACCCAAACTTTGTTGGGAAGTAGCCAAGACCTTTGCCTTCAAAATTCCCCATATGGGAAACTTGCCGTTGTGGGCCTGTGTAATACTTACCCATCATGGTGCCTCAGCTTTATGTTGTGGAAACTTTCGTGCAAAGGAGCTATACGACCTGAATAGCTTCAAAATTCGACTTTTAAACTTTCCTCACGCCTGTTATATATATTTTTTCTCGCTGATTACTGACCCGCTGTAAGATCTCTCATAATTAAATTCTTACAAAATACAAAGATAGGAATAAATAACAATAAATACGTGCAAGTGTTTTTATCAGAAGTGAAAATAGAATTTCTTTCTTTCTTAAATTATAGCATTGCTTGCTTCTTATCAAAATTTATCTTTTGATGTGCACTGCCATATATATTTATTTAAGTAAATTACAGTTTGAGTTAAAAAAATAATAATTGTAATGTTATTTAATCAGTCTAGCATAATTTAACTAAAATATGGCTTGTCCGGGAATGTCAGTGGTTTCACAATTGATATAAACTTTTTTTTATTATTATTATGGTTATTTTAATGTTAAAGAGAGTAGTGCGATTACACTTTTATTATACTTGTGTTTTATTCATTGAAGTTTTAATTTTGTTATGGAATGTAACCCCAAAACAAATGCTGAACTATTTACATTGTTTCAATTGCAAACGTGTTTATCTTATGTAATCGAGTTATTTTAATTAGGAAGATTAAAAAAGTTGTTTGAAAATCATTTTAACAATCATAAAATCTCATTAAATTGAAAGACAGTTTTCAGAAAAATTGCATCTGAAAGTACATAAGCGTTTTACCCGTATTTTTCCGTTTCGCCAAAACAACTTAAATTCACTCTAGACAAAATATTTTTCAACGTAATTGTATTTTAATATATATGCAAAATAAAGAGCTATGAAGTGTATTTTAGAAACAAACGGGGATAGAAAATTTAAATTGTTTTAAGTTTTACAAATATTTTTATGAAAATGCAGGAAAGCCCTCAGACGCTCAGAGGGTTAAAATAATTTGTGATGGTGTGAAAATTGAAATGCAATGTTTGGAAGTTAAACATTTAGTGATAAAGTCGGAATTAATTGGTCAGGTCTTCGCTACCGTCGATAAGACATTACTCACGAATATGTTTTTGATTTATATTATAGATTTTAATAGTGTTTGCATTATTTTAATGTTTCTGAAATACACAGTAAATATAATAATCGATTTTATAAATTAGATTTTGAATGTATTAAAAATATCCAAAACCATTTCATATTTTTCCGTTTAATGAAATTATCCAAAACCATTTCATAATTTTCCGTTTAATGAAATTATTCAAAACCATTTCATAATTTCCCGTTTAATGAAATTATTCAAAAACATTTCATAATTTTCCGTTTAATGAAATTATCCAAAACCATTTCATAATTTTCCGTTTAATGAAATGATCCAAAACCATTTCATAATTTTCCGTTTAATGAAATGATCCAAAACCATTTCATAATTTTCCGTTTAATGAAATTATCCAAAACCATTTCATAATTTTCCGTTTAATGAAATTATCCAAAACCATTTCATAATTTTCCATTTAATGAAATATACTTTGCATACTAATTTTGAGAATCTTGCCATGCAACCATAAGCTGAGACAACCAGAAGCAATTTTAAACATTTATTTGTATTCCACAGAAATGTTAAAAATATATACACTGTTTAATATAAAATATCCGAATGTTTGTATGGGAACGCTGAAGTGTAAGTAATCAGCTTTATGTTGTGGAAACTTTCGTGCAAAGGAGCTATATGACCTGATAGCTTCAAAATTCGATTTTTAAACTTTCCTCACGTCTGTTATATATATTTTTTCTCCCTGATTACTGATCTGCTGTAAGTTCTCTAGTAATTTAATTCTTACAAAATACAAAGATAGAAATAGATAATAATAAATATATCTAAGTGTTTTTATCAGAAGTGAAAATAGAATTTCTTTCTTTCTTAAATTATAGCATTGCTTGCTTCTTATTAAAATTTATCTTTTGAAGTACACTGCCATATGTATTTATTTAAGTAAATTACAGATTGAGTTAAAAAAATATATATATTTGTAATGTTATTTAATCAGTGTAGCGTAATTTAACTAAAATATTTTAAATATTATAAAAATAGAATAATGTTAATGTATATATATAATATATATATATAATATATATATATAATATATAATATATATAATATATATATATAATGTATATATATAATATATATATATAATATGATAAAAAATAAAAAATAAATACTGATACTTCCCCTATAATAGACAACATTAATATATTAGTTTTAAAAAGAAAAAGACAAAATTACATAAAAGTACATTCTTACCAATAAAGCCATCTCATAGACGAAAAAAAAAATTTTTTTTGTTATTATCCGCATTTGTATTTCTTTTGCTGCATTTGGTTATAATAACAATTTGAAATAAATTAAAATTTGACGTTGTAAAAAGTTATTTAATGCTGTTCTATTCTTCATTAATGAAACTGTATTTAAACTAAAGTTTTACAAAACTTATCACTTCAGAAAGACGTTTAAAATAAGTTTGATAAAACATTACGAAATAAGTGTCAGTTACCATTACGAAAAAGATTGTATCATGGATATAGGTTTCATTTCAATGTAATTAATTTTTTGTAGCATAATAACAAGCTCTTTTTAGGTAGATTTCGTAAGAAATATTACTTATTACATTCTCCCCTATGTTTGAATTTCCGAAAAAATTTTGCAGATCTACGCCGATCATGATTCCCAGAACCCAAAACTACCCCCAGTTCAAAACTTTATCTATCTATCTATCTATCTATATCACTTTTTTATGGACACGATAACTTCAATAATTCTGCACAGATCTGTTCAACACTGATACATAAAATCAAAGGGCATAAAATCTCGGTCAAGTTTTTCAATGGGAAAAATCGAACCAGGGGGAGGGGTAAAAAGGGGACTTTTTGTGAAAACAGAAAAAACCCCATAACTTCTTAACTATGATACATATCGAATCCGTTTAAAGTTGTTATCACTTCTAGAAAAAGGGTAGAAAATTTATGTATGACAGATTTTTGATATCATTAAAAATGCCCTCCAATTTGAAAAAAAGGTGTTTCAAAAGAAAAAAATCATAACTTTGTCAATTCACAAGATATCAAATTCGCTTAAATTTATTATAAATTCTCTTAATATTTTCTAAAGCTTTTATATTGACAAGTTTTTTATAGGAGCAACCGTAAGAGTAGGGGAAAAAAATGTGCCAACTCCGCCTACTTGACACAGGTAGATTTCGAAGTGGGCAGTCCCATCTGTTGAATCATGGCAAAAAGGTAATTTCTTCTGCAATTACCAATAAACAGGCGACCCACGGTCTGCGTCTTCAAAATCTACCTGTGCCTGTAGGTCGAGCCATCAAGGATTTTTTTAATATAACAAATAAAACTTAAACAATGCATTTTAAAATTTTCTCCTAAAATTTATTACATACTTCAAAAAACTTCGAAAGGGAGAGGGTGAATCAACCTTGATTCTCTTATTTATTTATTTATTTTTTTTTTTTTGGCTGAATATAGGGGAGAGTAGCCGAATTTGGACAACTTCACATATTTTTTCATGTTTAATTAACTTCATTTTTGGAATATCTACAAAATATCACTGCACGTGGTTAATCTATTCCTTTACTAATTAAATAAATCTTTAGAACAATTTCTTTTTGAAAATCTTAACTTTTATTTTAATTTGAAAAATTTGTCAAAAGTGGTCCAAATTCAGTGACTGGTCGCTGAAGTTGAACCCCCAGTCTCCTAAATTGGACCAAACAATATTAGGCTGTTTTAATGAGTAGGGAATATAACTAATTTTAATAAAAGCAAAGTTTACGATTAATGAAACAATGAAACAATATAACAGCAATGAAATATATTGAAATCAAATGACCGAAAGTAAGTGTAATTGTTTTAAATAAAAATCTATTCAAAATATAAATCAAAGTTACAAGTAATTAAGAATCGAAATTATGGAACTAATTGCCAGTTAGTTGAATATCATCTAAGAAGTGACGCAAGGCTTACACATGGATTTCTTTTGTTCATTTTTTATTCTAGTGCATACAACGTGGAACTATATTGAACACTGAATCATTTCTCCTAATTTATTTTTCTAACAAGTTAGGCAAAACCAATCGTCACTGTCTTGATTTTTCTATTTAAATTCTAAATCATTGAACATTTTTTTTTTTGCAACAGAAGTTTTCTTTACCTTATGCTTGTAGTTCTTCCCTTCCATCATTTTCTTTCCAATTGAATTATGCTTATTTTTTAAAACTTGACATTCCAATTGCTTTTGTGCTTTGAGAGTTTCCTTTTCGTCCTTTTTTTTTAATTTCAAAATTTACTTTGTATGGCGAAGAAGTTAACATAGCTGTTATTTGGCTCCCTCTGTAGTTTGACTTATCTCATTTTGGCTAGGGAGAGAACATTTCTAATGATTTTTTTAAATTTATTATTTATTCTACTTTTTTTTTGTGGGGGGGGGGGGTTGTAGCTGCAGCCTTCTTGTGGATTAATCTCTTCACAACTTACTCTTTCCTTTTCGTTTCCTATATCTTTGACAACTTTTGCTGTCACTGATGTTTTTCTTCCAGACTGTTTGTCTGTGTCGTTTTCATCGTTTTTTTTACTCTCTTAGTTTTAGTAGGTTTCTTGATTACTGACTCTGATTCCAAAAAATAGTGTCCAAAACGTACAGCCCTCGAAATTCATTACTTACTTTTCAAATTTATGATCTTATATCTGGTCCAATTTAAGCAACTCAAATTGGTCCAATTAAGGCAACTGCGCCACTTTTTAAAACAGATAATCTCAAGACTAAGAACAACAACGAAAGTAAACAAATACCCGTGAAACATATGCACAATAAACACATGAATTTAGATATGTATGTATAAAAATATTCATACCAATATACATTTTTCTGTCAAACAACAATGAACTTTTAATTTCGCATTACACATTGTTTACTCATTCGTTAGTTATTCATTGATTGTCATATGCCAACAATTAAATTTTGAAATGAATATAAAAAAATAATCGATATTTTGTAATCCTCTGTAGCACTCTAATAACCAACCTATGAAACCATTATACAAATAGAAAAGTTTTATAAGATCAAATATTTCGAGTTAAAAAAGGAAATAATGGCTATACTTCTGAAAGATAAATAGACTCCAGTCAGACAACCACATAAAATCGAAACTTATTTGCTAAGTATCAGGTATCCGTAAAAAACCGTAAAAATGATTGCACATAGGCAAGATAAATATAGCAATGTTTGTTAAATCATAGTTTCCTTTAGAAAATCGTTAGGTGATGGAAAGATTTTATCATGTCGATAAACATGATTTTTCCTTATGAAATATATATCTCAGCTATTTTTAATCCACAGATTTATTTTAAAGACTATGTTGTTATCGTTGCGCGTTTTTATTTAAGTTGTCTTGTATATGAGTAAACAAGTCTTGCAAATCCATTTGTACAAGATTTTACTTTTTTCGTGTTCAATTCGTAAGTGATTTGATATGCAGTACATTATTTTCCCCATAATAATCTTTTGTACATAAATATGAAATAGATGCATTTATCTTTTATGACCGAAAATATCGATTGTTTTAATTTTCTGCTATTTTCAGGAAAACAATGTGGCGGATTTGTTTTTTGGTACCAAAATGGAGTATTATTAGTTTTATTATTTACTATCTGATCCTCCCGGTGTTACAAGGGCCCGTGATAATAAATTTAAACAAACGTCAACTTTGTATGATTTTATATCTTTAATCCGATTTTGAATGAAATTATATTTTTAAATGAAAAGTTTGTGAAAAAATATTGATATTTAGTCGTTAAAAAAGACATTTTCTTTCTTGCTGGCTTTTTTTTTCTTTCTTTTTTCATGTAGGGTCGTTTCATAGTTTAAAAAAAAATGGCACTCCGGGAGTGCCGACAGAAGTGAAAACTTGAACAATTACGTGTGTATTTTTTGAATCGTCAGGAAATGTTTTATTGTGCAGGAAATAATTTTAAATGAAGTGTTTTTTTATTCATTATTATAATCTACTACTACAAAAATTATGTTACAATTTTCATTTAATGCGCTATTGTACATGAAAAATAATGCATATTATTTTACATACAAAAATTTCTGGAACCAGACTTCACTCGCACTATACCACTTACTATACCGCTTACATTTTCCTGCGTTATTATACCGCTTACTATACCGCTTACATTTTTCTGCGTTACTATACCGCTTAATATACGTTTACATTTTTCTGCGTTACTATGCCGCTTACTATACCGCTTACTACACCGCTTACATTTTTCTGCGTTTACTATAAACCTTACTATACCGCTTACATTTTCTGCGTTACTATACCGCTTATTATACCGCTTACTATACACCTTACTATACCGCTTACTGTGCCGCTTACTATACCGCCTACATTTTTCTGTGTTACTATACCGCTTACATTTTTCTGCGTTACTATACCGCTTACATTTTTCTGCGTTACTATACCGCTTACATTTTTCTGCGTTACTATGCAACTTACTATACCGCTTACATTTTTCTGCGCTTACTATACCACTTACTATACCGCTTACATTTTTCTGCGTTACTATACCGCTTACTATGCCGCGTACTATATCGCGTACATTTTCTGCGCTTACTATACCGCTTACATTTTTCTGCGCTTACTGCACCGCTTACTATACCGCTCACTTTTTCTGCGTTACTATACCGCTTACTATACCACGTACTATACCGCTTACATTTTTCTACGCTCACTATACCGCTTACTATGCCACTTACATTTTTCTGCGTTTACTATACCGTTTACTATACCACTTACATTTTTCTGCGTTTACTATACCACTCACATTTTTTCTGTGTTACTATACCGCGTACTATACAGTTTACATTTTTCTGCGCTTACTATACCGCTTACATTGTTCTGCGTTTACTATTCCGCTTACTATACCACTTACATTTTTCTACGTTTACTATACCGTTTACATTTTTTCTGTGTTACTATACCGCTTACTATACCACTTAGTATACCGCTTACATTTCTCTGCGCTTACTATACCTCTTCTATACCGCTTACTATACAGCTTATTTTACCGCTGACTATACCGCTTACTGTACCGCTTAAATTTTTCTGCGTTACTATACCGTTTACATTTTTCTGCGCTTCGCCACTTAAACTTATTAACATCAATTGTCATCCAGTACAAGTTTAAAAAAATTTATTTGAACTTGAATGGATGAATAGAAAATATTTTATTAACGATTGAAAATTCCAACAAGATATATATAGAGAGTGTGAGCTAATAGTAGGAATTTAAAAAAAGTTCTCATTTTCCGAACTCTCTGAAACTCCAATCGAACATAAATATAACTGTATCCAATCTCTCTAAAAAATTTTGTGAAGAAATATGCATATAGTTGTAACAGAAATATGTTTTCTTCTTGCTTTTTTGTTTGTTTCTTTGTTTCCGCGTCGGCTCCTTTAACATAACAATAAAACAATAGGTCTCCTCTGTCGAACTTTTTGAAACTCCAATCTGCCATAAATATAAATTTGTTCGGTTCTGCCATGCTGTGTTCAATATCTCTTTAAAATTTTGTGGAAAAATATGCATATTTAGAAGTGAAAACATGAATCTAAGAAGAGCTAAGCATGCCAAAACACCGCATTTTTTCGCGCTTTTTTATTCGAAAATTTTGAAAATTTTATTTCATTTAAAATACTTCTGCACACATTTTTTCTGAATATGTTGTCCAATTTTAACTATACCGAACTGTGGCTTGGCCGCTTAAGGCCGATTTAAAACTACAAAAAAAAAAAAAAAAAAAAAAAAAAAAAGTAAGAAAGAAAGAAAATGCTTGTTCAGTTTTCCTATTTCTTTCCCATGCTTAAATTGAAGGGGTCGGGGCAAGAGAGTGCTAAGCCACATTTTTGAACTTCTGAGATATTTCAATTTGAAAATTTGATCAAATACTCAAATGAAGATATATAACATAAATTTTTTCGCCAATGTCTTAGTAAAATTTGAGATATTCTGAGTAACAATATGGCATTACTTTAATGATATTACTATTAATTTTTTTGTAAATTAGCTATGTTCATTGGAGGCATAAACGTCTGAAGCAAAAACGAAACCTGTGACATATGCTGCCACCGAGTGACATTATAAACAAATTATGTGTAGAATATTATAATTTACAATATCAAGCAACAGATTTTAGTGTTAGATTTGTTTCACGAAAAATGTGGCTGGGCACTTTCTTGCCCCGAACCGACAAATCAATTGGTTTCTGGACATGCGCGAATGCTTTTGCCGGCTCACAAAGAAAGAGAGGAATTTTTGATGAGTTTTTAATCAATATCTCTGCTATTTATCAAAATATTAAACATACGAGACTCAGTTGCATCAGGACATGCCGTGGACCAGATCTGGGCGAGCTGTAGATTTCGCTAACCATCGCCAACAAACACACAGACAAAAACTTTCTTTTATTAGTATAGATTAATAGGTTTTTGTAGAAAACAGATATCTAGGTATTTTTATGTTTCACCGAATTTTAATTTCTTTTGTCTAAACAGAAAGTCAAATTCAACATGTAAATTGGCTGTATGGTTTTAGCGAATCAAAATCGTCAAATCAAGAAAGTGGATGCGTCATTTTTTTTTTTTTTTTACTCAATTTAATTTAGAATCAATATATGAGGATTCAGGAGGATAATGAGTTTGGTTTCAAATTAAAATATTATGATGCGTCATTTTTGGATAACTGTGTATAAAATGTAAGTCTGAATTCAGTTTTAACGATGATCACGCTTAAATGTTTTTTGATCACGCATTAACTTTTAATTTATAAGACTAAGAACGATAAACTTTTGTAACAAAGATTTTAAGTGTAATTTTATCTTAAATTAACTGCAAAAAAGTGTTTTTTTCCCCAAAAGTCAAGAAAGACATTCTGTAAATGTCATAATGTAGAAAATGCTTTTCATTTTCATATTCATATTTTAATTCCCAGAAAAAAAAACATTGTGTGTTCATTATTGGATTGAAGGACCATTAAACTTAATTATTACACCATGTATTTATTGATAGAATTAATTAAGTTAAATAGAATTAAAATATAAATATATACCGTGTAACATGTGATTATTTTTTGTTTTAGTACCTTTTGCATGAAAATTTTTTTTGCTAGATTTACTTTATTATATTCTTTGTGGTCTGTTGCTATCTAAAAAACAGTATTTTTTTATTATTTAAATAGTTAAATTTTCTGTAGTTATTTTCTATCGGTTGGACTGATACTTTAAGGATTCTTTCTTGTTCAAATCGCTATTACAAAAAATTAAATCTATTTTATATTTACCTTTGTTTTTGAAAGGATAGCAGAGATATATTACAAAATTATTGTTGGTACAATTTTGAAAATTATACATTTTGTTATTAAAAATTGATTTTATTCCTAAATATGGTAAAAAATTCCAGTAACTGACACCATCCCTGTTTTGAAAAACCAATAACTGACACAAAGTGAACCAGTGACTGACACTTTATTTTAAAAGATTAAAATGCTTTAAAATTTGTTTTCTTTCTTATAAAAACAAAATACATTAATATTTATTATACAAAGTGTTATTTAGTAAGCTGTAATGCATTATTAGTATATAGTAACAGTATATAGCAGTAATATTTAGTACTGCATTATTAGTGATGCAGCTATCCAATAACTGACATTTATGAACCAGTTACTGACATCTGATGTCAGACACCGCTAAAACAACTTAAATTTTAATGATGTTTACTACAAGATGAATTTAATCT
Source organism: Maratus michaelseni (assembly GCA_963931845.1). Taxonomy (NCBI): domain Eukaryota; kingdom Metazoa; phylum Arthropoda; class Arachnida; order Araneae; family Salticidae; genus Maratus; species Maratus michaelseni. Next base: position 183,999,043 of record OZ007595.1, read on the forward strand.
GTTATTATGCACGTCGGTGTCATTACGGTGTCAATAACCGGGGGTTTTTCCCTATATGTCGTTATTTTTTATCGTTAAATTTTATGAACATTTTTCAAATTTAATAAATTTTTATTCATAAAACTTTTTGATACAAACAACCTGTAATATGTGATATCATTAGGTGAAAATCATTGAAAATATAGTCTTACGACCATGATTGTAAAGTGAACAAAAAAAAAAAAACTTAATTTCAGGGCTTTGGCGCAAATTATGAAATGCTAGGTTGCACTTTATGGAGACCTTTATTTATATTTTTAATTTTCTTTAGTCTTATTTTTTTATTTTTATGAAATAACCTTTAATGTGTCAAGCGTGCAATTGATGTCATTTAATAATACATTGAGAAGCAATTTATTTAATTATACATCAATAATCCATACATCAATATAAGATTACTAATAGCATAAGCAAAGACGTTTTAGAGCTGTTGAACAATTTAAACATGCAATCACATTTGTTTCTTTTTTTTTCCTCTAACTTTCTAATATTCCGATTTTTCAAATTTACTTATTGCCAACCAATTCTGTTAATATTTTTGTTTTGCAGAAAAATCTTTATGACTTCTTCAAAAAGAAATATATTTATGCCTGATGGATCACAGAGTCCTAATACACAAATATTTTGCACGTTTAAAGTTTGTCGCAAATGTCTCACTTCATATTGGTCAATATTTTATAGTCACAAAACACACATCTACAGTCCATATATATAAAAAAAAAACATGTACAACTCTTTATTCACATATCTTGCACAATAAAAAGAATACGAAGCGGTCATTAGACACGAAAGACTGTATTTCTTCAGAAAATGAATGCCATTTAGGAAATTGGGATAGCTTATATAATAAAAATGTGCCAACCTTCTTTTTTTTTAAAGTAACTAGGGGGGCTTGGCCCCCCTGCTCGCTACGCTCACCAACCCCCCACGTAATCGTGCCCTAGCCAACCCCAGACGTAATCGTTTCGCGTTTCCATTCTTTTCAATGGGAGTCTATGGAAATTTGGCGAAATACTGGAAATAGCGCCAAGTTGGCGTCATTTTTGGCAGCTAATTTTGGCCACCAAATTTGGCGATATATCGCCAAGTACTTCCGTACTTTCATGTTAATTTCCCCTGAGAAAAGTCAGAAAGCTCTGACCAATCAAATACGTTTCGCGGTATCTACACAGATTTTCATTGATCCATTTCCAAACCATTACTTTTTTTTATATATATAGAAAGATACCCATTTTTGACAGAATAATTGTGTTCCGTGATAAAAGTAGCCCGGAAGACGTATAGTTTATATACGTTATCGTAAACTTCCAACAGAAAATGTGTTAAGGGTTTATCCATAAATTTCGAAAATTAAAATTTAGACCTCAAAGACAGAGTTACCCCAGAGTTACACAATTATTATTCAGAAAAATAAATATGGAGAATGCTCGAGTAAGATGTTAACGAATTAAATTTAAGTGAACATTTCATACGAATTTTCTAATTGCATTGATCGAATTTTTATATAGGGTCGAACAGTAACAGAAGGTGGTCTCTTCAGACCAAGGGTGTCAAACTGTGACCCACCAGATACCACTAATTTTTAAAAGAAATAGTCGACTTCTTGAATCGCAGAAATTCGATGATTAGATAAGGAAATGATTACTGTAAAATTTAAGTGGTATCTGGCGGGCTACAGTTTGACATCCCTGCTTCAGACAATAAAAATAAAGTTTCTCCATATATAAAAAAAAATCTGATTTGAATGATTTGTAAACTTACACACTCATGTTTTTGACGATGCTCGTTCTTTTTAGCTAAAAAATAATGTAGCTCATAATTCATAATTCATAATTAGGAATTATTATAACCATAATTTATAACTAGTAAAATCTGCAGATCAGACGCCTCAACGTCAGCTCTGCTTATTTTTTAATCTCACGTTTTGTAATATTTAACATCCTGCAATCCGTAATTAAAAATCTTTAAATCATATAATTTTTTTCAAAGGTTCTGGAAATTTGAATTGCTAAATTTAACACGGTGTTATGCAACGATATTATTACACTGTGATGAACTGCTTTTATCGTAATATTTTAGGTTAAAAAAATACATTTCTTTAGGGGGACAGAGCCCTCTCGAACTGCCCATAGTCTTATTAAATTTACATTCGCAATTTCCTATTGATTGTGGCAATGATTATAGTATTATTTTCCATTTCGTTTTACACCGATTTTATTAGGATAAGTAACAGTTTCAAAAGAATTTAATTTTATTCTAATATCCAAATAGCTATATTTACTTACACGCCAACCACGAAACACCTGTATCTGATGGATATGTTGAATAAAATATCATCTACGATAACAACTTATGGAATTGTAAACTAAATCTACTATATTTCACTTATATCTAATTTAGAAATCTAATGTTTTTACAATTGTTGTTTAGGAAAAACAGTTTTGATGGTCATTCTATAATATTTAGATGTAAGTTCTTATCTAAATACACCCTAACCTACTCTTTAGCAATAGCATAGTAAGGGCAATGCAAAATAGGCATATTTGGAATTTTTTAAACCTACTGGGTAATCATTCATAATATTTTCCACTGCCAATTGACTAAATAGCAAACATGGTTTGGCGCTATAAATTATTTTTTGAGACACACTTTTAATAGTATCCACATTAAATTTAAACAGTAATGTTGATAATATCGTATATGTTTGACTCAAACATATATTGCGTGCCAGATTGCTAAAGATTAACTAACCTTTTATTGCCCTTATCCAGACTTTCTGCTCAATCTTTCGTAACTTCAAATTATTTGAATGATTTTTTATAGGCTATGAAATACAGTTGCTAGGGAACTAATAAAAGTAAAAAATAAACAAGAACGAAAAATAATTTATCAAGTATAGATTATGAAATCCTTTCCAACACATTTAGAATTCTGTAACAAAACTTTACAGTCTACTAAGTAAACAAAGGATGACAAGGGACGATCACCCACCTCGGGAACCCAGCTTTCGCTTTAGAGTAGAAAACGCATAATACATTTGAAAACCTAATTTCAGCAATTACTACCAACAGTAGAACAAAATATCCAAATTCTTTTGTATCGCCTTGTATATCATCTATAAATTTGAATGTATGCTAAAATTTAATTCATTTTGGAAATACATGTCTCAATTAAAAATTTCTCTTCAGCAATTTCCATCAATAAACGGAAATGTACGTGAGATTTTTTGAGTAGACCCTTTATATTATCTATAAAATTAGTCAACATACCTACCAGATATCATTCTAGTCAGACGTTTCTTTCGGCAGTTATCGCGGAACAGACAGACTAATAGACAAACAAACAAACGAAAACCAAAACTTTTTCGGGTCTCCACAGTAGTGAACTTCAACTGACATTTCGGCAATTATGAATGTATTTATAGTTTCCATAATTAAAAATATGTTTTAGCATAATAGGAATTCCAAGAATATGTATGGGACCTTTAATTGTATCTTATTAAAAAGATTGGAGTACTTTTTCATGGAAGTAAGCTTATCGGATGAAGTTTATCACATAGATTTAATATTTGCATCTACAAATTTTCATACCTATTAATTCTACTTTTTTAATTTCTTAAATGATAAACTACGTACTCTTCCAAGCTGATTTGAAACTCAAATAAAGTGTTTGAAAAAGCGTTTTTTCCATAGAAGCAAGAACAGAAACCTCCTTTCTATCGTAAGATAATTTTTTTTTAAATTCCTACTATTAGCCCACACTCTCTCTCTATATATCTTGTTCAAATTTTGAATCGTTAATAAAATATTTTCTATTCATCCACTCAAGTTCAGATAAATTTGTTTAAACTTACAGTGGATGGCACTTTATGTTAATACAGTTTTTTCAAATATTAATTCATTAATTAAACTTAATTAATTAATTTTAGTTTTAAATGGGAGAAAAACATTCCTCCCATTGTTTTCATAAATGAAATGAAAGATTTATCTCAAATTAGTGATGCCACAGAAATAAAATACCGCAACGATGATTATAAAATAATGTTCAATAAAGATAACGTGGCACATTCATGCTGCACGGGTTTATTTTATATATTTATGATTAAAAAGTAGGAATTAATTTTTTTTTTATATTACTTGTTCAGAATATATAATACTCTGATGTTCATCCATCTCTTTTGAAGTCTCATACAAATTACAATTCGCACAAGGTTAAAACAGATTATCTTTCCAAAGAAATGGAAATAATAATAATAATAATAATAATAATAATAATAATAATTTTGCACGAAACAAAATATCCCCACAAGGCGTAGCGAATTTATCGTATAAAACTGTCGCAATATTTTTCACCGGACGGGATAAAAAATTGTTGAACATGTACGATAATCATTGTGCATATGTGTACTATGTGTATGTATGCAGCTTAAACGATGTATATGTCTACTCTACTGTGAGGTAATTTTTCTACCTATTACTAAACAATCGATTGCTTATGAACAATCGATTCACTTGAAGCTTTACCAGAGATACTATTTAACAATAACTCACAATGAATTAGATTTTTATATTTAATTTTACTGTGAGTATTTTACAGTTTGACTTTTAAATAAATTTTGTCTTTGCATAACAGATGCATCTCATGGATAAATTACTATCAAAACCTTAAATCAGTTAAAACTAATTGTCACTACGCTGATTAATCAAAACTCGTTTCAACTGAGATCTTTATTAAAAGCTAGAAAAAATTAGTGAAAACTAGTTGCAATTAAGATCATTAAAGAAAACAAGATTTAACTAATCAAAACTAGAAATATCTAAAATGTTTCAGCTAAACTATAATTATCTAAGAAAGATAAAGCTTCTTTAGGAATTAAAGGTTTTTACGAATAAAAACTACTTTTAAAATGCATGCTGCATTAAAGAAATTAAAACAATCAATTAAAACCCAGATTCATTAGTTTGATTTAATCACAGTTCGTCTGAAATTTGCTTTAACTAGCGAAATCCCGACAAATCTCTGGTTACAACCAATTATAGCTATTATTAAAAACTTCCAAAGCCTGTAATTTCTATTTAAAGGAAGTATAAACATTTTTCCAGCAAATAGTAAGTAGTTATTTAGGGCAGGTTTCCCAAAGTGTGGTACCCCATAAGGGCATACAAAAACGTCCTAGGTGGTACGGAACAAATCTGTGTCAACAACTTACAAATAACGCGGTTCAGCTAAATAAGTCAGTGTTTTTTTTTTCCTCGGATTGACTGACCAAAATATAAAACACACTAGGACTAGATCCTAAAGATGATTTAAGATTGTACCTCAGCAAATTAACAAAGAAATTTCACCAAAATGCAAGTTTACACAAATGCAACCGTCACATTTAAAACATTGGTCCATGTAAAGCTACATTAAATTTAAATAAAATGATGTTTATTTCAATAAATTCGTTGCTGTTTTTGTATGTATTTTCTATTCCTGAATATCACAAATAAAACAATTAGGGGTACGTCAAGATCATAGATTTTTTCAACGGGTTTCTGAGACATGGACGTTTGGGGACCATTGATTTAGGTGATGGCAGAAATAAAACATATCAATAAATCTAATAAAACATGGAATGATTTTTATTTGTTTATGTAGGAAATCACAAGTAAACATACATTTGTTGTAATTTCTGTCTTAGAAAATTTGCTTTAACTAGCGAAATCCCGACAAATCTCTGGTTAAACCAATTATAGCTATTATTAAAAATTTCCAAAGCCTGTAATTTCTATTTAAAGGAAGTATAAACATTTTTCCAGCAAATAGTAAGCAGTTATTTAGGACAGGTTTCCCAAAGTGTAGTACCCCGTAAGGGCATACGAAAACGTCCTAGGTGGTACGGAACAAATCTATGTCAACAACTTACAAATAATGCGGTTCAGCTAAATAAGTCAGTGTTTTTTTTTTCCTCGGATTGACTGACCAAAATATAAAACACACTAGGACTAGATCCTAAAGATGATTTAAGATTGTACCTCAGCAAATTAACAAAGAAATTTCACCAAAATGCAAGTTTACACAAATGCAACCGTCACATTTAAAACATTGGTCCATGTAAAGCTACATTAAATTTAAATAAAATGATGTTTATTTCAATAAATTCGTTGCTGTTTTTGTATGTATGTTCTATTCCTGAATATCACAAATAAAACAATTAGGGGTACGTCAAGATCATAGATTTTTTCAACGGGTTTCTGAGACATGGACGTTTGGGGACCATTGATTTAGGTGATGGCAGAAATAAAACATATCAATAAATCTAATAAAACATGGAATGATTTTTATTTGTTTATGTAGGAAATCACAAGTAAACATACATTTGTTGTAATTTCTAACTGTCTTAGAAAATTTTCTTTAACTAGCGAAATCCCGACAAATCTCTGGTTAAACCAATTATAGCTATTATTAAAAATTTCCAAAGCCTGTAATTTCTATTTAAAGGAAGTATAAACATTTTTCCAGCAAATAGTAAGCAGTTATTTAGGACAGGTTTCCCAAAGTGTAGTACCCCGTAAGGGCATACGAAAACGTCCTAGGTGGTACGGAACAAATCTATGTCAACAACTTACAAATAATGCGGTTCAGCTAAATAAGTCAGTGTTTTTTTTCTCCTCGGATTGACTGACCAAAATATAAAACACACTAGGACTAGATCCTAAAGATGATTTAAGATTGTACCTCAGCAAATTAACAAAGAAATTTCACCAAAATGCAAGTTTACACAAATGCATCCGTCACATTAAAAACATTGGTCCATGTAAAGCTACATTAAATTTAAATAAAAGTATGTTTAGTTCAATAAATTCGTTGCTGTTTTTGTATGTATTTTCTATTCCTCAATATCACAAAAGAAAAGCAATTTCAATACCGTGTCTGTTATTCATAATTCTAATTACAAAGGAAATAAAAATAAGAGTTAATTTTACTTGTTCTTGCACGAAAAACTGTCATGACACTTCGAGTTACAATAAATTTCGTTCTTCTTCCAAATGAGGAATTACATGTTTTATTTTGGATGCAAAGAAAAAAACTTTGTGGTGCTATCACTACTTCCCTAAACGCTGTATTCTGCAAAATCCTTGTATTTTGTACCACTTCTGGCTTAATGAACGTCTCCTGACTGTCATCGAACTATTTGATGACTAACATGGAACTTGTCAATGGGTTTGTGAGACATGGACGTTTGGGAACCATTGATTTAGGTGATGGCAAAAATAAAACATATCAATAAATCTAATAAAACATGAAATGATTTTTTTTTGTTTATATAGGAAATCCCAAGTAAACATATATTTATTGCAATTAGTAACTGTTTTAGAAAAAAAAGAGAAATTTCAATACCGTGCCTGTTATTTATAATTCTAATTACAATGAAAATAAATATAAGAGTTAACTTCGAGTTACAATAAATTCCGTTCTTTTTTCACATGAGGAATTACGAGGGAAAGTCATTAAGAAAGTCACAAAAGATAATTATATAATAACTAACAATAATATTCACTTCAAAACTATTTTTATTTCTCAACATATTCTCCACCAATATTTATGCACTTATATCACCATTTTATCAGTGCCCAAACACCAGCTGCATAACATTCTTTGGGTTGCTGTCTCAGCCACATTAGGATATCAAGTTGAACCTTTTCATCATCTGTGAACATCATCTTGCGATTTCTTCAACATCCACCATACAGCTCCGACTTAACCCCAAGCGACTTTCATCTGTTTAGTCCACTAAAAAACCACCTTGCTAAGACGGAATCTGTAGGGTTCGGGAATTCGAAAAATTTCAGTATCTACATAAATAAGAAGATGACACTGGATGCAAGTTCTTCATGGACCCCCTGAAGATGCATTGCGAACCCTTTAGGGTTCGTGGCCGCAGTGTAAGAACCACCACTAGAACCTTTTAAATCTTTAGAAAAAGGAAAAAAAAACATTTTTGCAATTTTTTCTTTATTTCGATTTTTATATTTTTTAAACGTATTAGGAAGGATATCCTGATGTTATTTTTAGGGGAAAATGTATTGTATTAAAAGCTTTTACGTTTATTTTTACATTAAGCTTTTACGACTGTTTTTCAGACACTGAAAGTTATAGTTGTTTTTATCGTAGCCTTTAAATATTTCTTCATTTTAAACGTAATATTTTCAGACATGAATTTCAGCTTTATGACATATTATCATTTCCAAATAAATTATTGAAGATAAATAAGATTTACAACATTTATTTTCAATCTTAACAAATATAGTTAGGATTAATATTTTTGATAAGCTAGTACTGCTTTACCCGAAAAGAGTAAATGTTTTGTTTTTTGTGTTTACATATACATAAATGAAACGTAATTAGTTTGTGAAGGAGGCCTTAGTTTAGAAATAAATATTAAAATATATCTTAACAGTAATACATATTCAATACAAAATTTCACTATTAAATAATGTATCCCCTTTTCCATTCGGTAAGTAGTTTATTATTATTGATTGCTGAAATTAAGGAACATCTTAAAATCTAATGAAGAACATTTTATTAATGCTCTATTTAAGTTTTTTTTCTTTTTTAATATATTGTAGCCTATACAATTTATACTAGGATAAATTCAGGTTAGATGCCCCATCGTGTTACTTGCCCTAATTGTTGTATTTCAGCTATTAGATGTTTCGCCGAGCAAGTGACGTTGTTCTACTATCAATCGTTATAAAAAAGCGTAGTAGACGAAGTTACAGGGATTTAATTTTTGAAATAAATATTTTATCCATCAAAGAAAGATGAGGTTGGCTTTTAGTGTATGCTCTTGTAAGATAGATACACGTACAGGATTACTATACAGAACCTGTGAGCTCTATTAAAAAAATCGTACATTAGATGTAAATATGATATTAAGTCAAATGCAAATCCAGATTTTGAATTATAAATGTTAAATACCTCTCCTCCCATTTCTTTTACGGATGAGGCATTTATTCTGATCAAGTGGGGCGTCTAACCCCGAGGTCCAGGATGTATGGCCAAAATCATTGATTAAGGTTTTTGATAAAATCACAACTTTTTACGGTATTAAAGCAATATTTTTTTATGAAATTAGACATAAAATTTGGAGTAGATAGGTTACATATGCACTACAAAAATCATTACCATAAAAAAGAAAAATGAAGTGAGGCTTAAGTAGGGTAACTATACCGGACTTATCCTACTAGATGTATCATGCAGAGTTTTGATAAAACAAAAGAAAAAAAAACATTTATTTATAGGTATTGTATTATTTTTAAATATTACCAAACGTCTGTCAGTCATCAAATGCAGAATATTTTTCTAGGTAGTTTCTTTCTTTATCCCTGTAACTAAAAATGTTCAAGATACATAAAATATTCACAAGAAAACACATTTTATTGCTGTATATGAAACAAGATCCAAGAGTTATAACCATACGGCTGACAGTTCTCGACAAAAATTCAAATAGAAACATTTTGGCCTATATATGTATAACTAATAAGTACACATTAACCCATTCGCATTATTATCGAATATATAAATTAATTCAGGAATTTCTTTTCTATTCAAAAATTTCGAATTCATACCAAAAATTCTGAATAGTATTTTCTCTTTCTTTATTTAAAGTAAAAAAGTATTTCGGAATTTCTGAATAAAAAAGAAAATGATGAAATGGATGCTAATGATGCATATGGGTTAGTGGAGAACATTTTAAAACCATAATATTTATTTATTAATCAAAAAATTATTGCTTTTTCAAAATAATGAATACAAGTATTAAATACGATACATTTTGAAGCGTAGGTTTGCGAAGTATGTTATGCAGGCCTCTAAAAATATTTTTGAATATTTTAAATTTTCTATCGTGAAAAAAAGCAGTAGCTTAAAGCTAGTTTAACATTTTCGTTCTGAAAATTTTAGAAAGCGAAATTAATTTGCCGTGATAAAAAACTACAGTTTTCATAAAAAGTGCAATTAAAATTCCATCTTTTTATACTTCCAACACGTACGTGTATTTTAATTTCCGATAATTCAAACGAATACATTAAAAATTTTCTCCCTATGGTTAATAAAATATCAATTCATGTCATTGTATTGAAAACAGTCAATGAGATAAAAAGTTCTTTTGAAAATCTTAAAATAATAATCATATGAAATTGAAAGCAATTAATTTTCATTTCAAATCCTTTTGAAAATTTCAAATGGTCATTCATATCCGAATGAGACTATTTATGATTCCATTATTTCCTAAGAATATGCATTCAAATTAGTCAATAACCCAATACTCTAGTTGATTTTATTCTTAGTTCAATTATGTTAATAAGCTTTTATTTAAAACGATACTTTTGAGAATTGAAATAATATTTAGATATTATAAACAAATTATTTAAGCCCTTTTTAATCAATAAGTCGTTTAATAACACACAGACAGACTAGTAGATAACTGAATAGAACTATTCCTAGTTTTCATAAAAGCTTCAAACATATTAAATCTTCTGTATTGTTTGTATTATCCATAAAAAAACATAAACATTTTTGTAATGAATTACAAATCAGTTAGATTAGAATTAACACTGGGAAAATATAGTGAATGATATATTTATGAATTTTAAGTATTTTAAAATGCACAGTGTCCAACATAAATTTAAATTGCTGACAAATTCTTTTAGTTTTGATAATTAAGTTTAATCATTTTTTTTATATCCATTCATTTACAATTATAAATTTGAAAAAATATAAAAAGTTTTAAAACCACGTATCTTTGATAAGTTTGAATATATTTGTCGCAGGGGATTTGGCTTAAAATTTTTGAGTGAACTACAGTACAACCTTGATTTAACGATTACCACAATTTAACAATAAATTTTAATGGTTCAGATTTATCTACATTTATTTACCTTTCTTCGATTTAGCGGTAATTTTTATGAATTCCAAATGCATATTAAACGTATTAAACACCTTTTAACAAGCCAAAACGCTAATTTGTTTCTCTGTGTTGTCTTACCTAAACTAGCGAAAAACACAATAAGCCGTTTTTACAGTTAGAGTATCTTCGGTGGGTGTTTGATATTCATGAATAAATGATATATATATAATGCTTTTGTAAAAAATGAAAAAGTCATGTCACACGTGTTTAAGGATAAATATAAGGCAATTGCCAACAAAATACTTTCACAAAGAAAAGGTATATTTAGTAAGGGGATGGTGGCCTAAAATGATCCTAATGTTCAAAACGATCCACATATCTTTTCTTCCAGACAAATCGTGCTATCTACAGGGTAACACATAAACTAGTTGTGATAAGTGAAGAAAAAGCAATGGCGGTATTCAAGCGATCGCACTATTACGCATCTGGATAGAATTCTTTGAAAAATTGGGCTTTATAACATCTGTTATAAGGTAAGCACTAACTTTCATATTTATTTAGATATACTTTCTTTCATGTAGAGAAATACGACTTGGTTTACTTAATGGAGTATGATTTTAGATGTGAATTACACTTATGTATTGTCATAATTACTTTTATATCTTTTATTTTGCCGATTAAAACAATTTACAATTATTTTGAAATGAAGGATCATTTTGCCCTTTGGTGAGGGTAAAATGATCCTTTGGACAATTTTTAAAATATCCATTATTTTCATTACTCAATTCTTGTTTGAAATATTATTAAAATAAATTTATAAAGCAAAATATAGTGTAAAACATACTAGCAAAGGACCAAAGTTTTATTTAAAAAGTTATGTTATTTTATAAAAGTTTTTCCCTTAAAGGGATCATCATGACTAACAGGAATATGCTGTATGAACTTCGTTTAGCAATACTTTTCTTCGATTTAACGATAGTTTTTATGAAGTCCAAATATATATTAAACGTATTAAATACCATTTAATAAGCAGAAACGCTATTTTTTTTTCTCGTTGTGTTGTCTTACCTAAACTATCGAAAAATACAATAAGCCGTTTGCACAATTATAGTATCTTGGGAGGGTGTTTGATATTCATGAATAAATGATCTATATAATGCTTTTGTAAAAAATGTAAAATTCATGTCCCACGTGTTTAAGTAAAGCAATTGCCAATAAAATATTTTTTCCCAAAGAAAAGGTATATTTAGTACATATTAAATACACTAAAATAATACCTAATTAAATATTACTGGTAATTAATTATTTTTAATTTAATTACCAACTGTTATAGAGTTTTGGTTTATCTAATGCCTTTTTCCTCGATTTAAGGGGTTTATAATCATTAAAACAAGATCTGACTGAATTTACAAATTAAAATTTCCCACAAATCCAACAAACTTTTCTCTGTTTGTTGACAATATGTCTTAAGATTACAGTAGTTTATTACAATAAGTTTATGAAATAGAAAAAAAAATATATTATTGACCGACTTTATTTACGCGTTAAAATGCAGGTCTCTCAATTGGTCTGTCTTTTTTTCATACAAGTATTTGCTTAGAAAAGTTTTCGAGCTGGGTTTTTACAACATTTGCAATAGAAATAACATTTGGAGTATGTCGCTACAAAACTTGCAAGGAAAATTTAAAAATAACATAAAAAAATGGTATAAAGAACTGAATTTTTGGAAGCCCCGTAAAAATGGCTTTTGTTAAAAAAATATTTTTAAAATTTTTATTACTACCATATGTTGACTATTTTTATTTCTTTTTTTAATACATTATCTCTAACCATTCACGCATACTTAATTGAACACTTAGATACCTGTCTTACATACACCCATTCGTAAAATACAAAATTCTATATATTATTGACCGACTTTATTTATGCGTTAAAATGCAGGTCTCTCAATTGGTCTGTTTTTTTCATACAAGAAAGATATTTAAATATATTTTATACATCTAACCATTCACACATCTTTAATTGTACACTTAAAGATACCTACCTATCTTACATACATCCATTCGTAAAATACAAAATTCTATACTCTATTGTTAATTAAACATGTTTTATTTGTTGCTTAGAAAAATTTTCGTGCTGATTTTTACTACATTTGCAATAGAAATAACATTTGGAGTATGTCGCTACAAAATTTGCAAGGAAAATTAAAAAAAAAAACATTAAAAATATGGTATAAAGAACCGGATTTTTGGAAGCCCCGTAAAAATGGCTATTGTTAAAAAAAATATTTTTAAAACTTTTTATTACTACCATATGGTGATTATTTTTATTTCTTTTTTTTAAATACATTACCTCTAACCATTCACAAATCCTTAATTGTACATTTAAAAATACTCATCTTACTTACATCCATTCGTAAAATACAAAATTCTACACTCTACTGTTAATCGAACATATTTAATTTTACATTATATTTGTTAAAGCAGTGATTGAGGGAAAGGGTTCTTCTAAACGTATTATCATAATAGGCATAAACGTCATATGAAATTTAAATCAATTAATCATGCTCGAAGACCTATTTTACATATCAAACGTTTCATTCATATTCGACTGAGAATATATGTCTTCATTGTTCACTAATGATATGCATCGAAATTAGTCAATGACCCAATACTCTACTTCTTATTGAATTTATTTCAATTATTTTAGTAATATTTTATAATAATATATATTGTTGAGAATGTAAATAACATTTAGGCATTATAAACCAATTCTTTAAGCCCTTTCACGAAATATCTGTTTTAATAATATCCCTTTTACCGATTATGTCTCGAAATAAAAGGCACATTAGATAACAGATTCATGAATAGAACTATTCATTCGCTTGAAGTTTTGACAAAAGCTTTAAATAAATTAAAATAGCTCTATTGTTCGCAAGACCAACTAAAGATAATGCTTTTTAAAATGAATTCCAATTTAGCTGTAATGAAAGTAGCATCGATGAAATCGCATGGAGAGTATTATGCTTCTAAATATCAATCTCTTAATTGTAATTTGTAAATAATGAAATATAAAGATTTCATATGCATTTGCCGTCGGTAAGTAAGTTAAGTAAAATAGAAATGTTTATAAATGATTTTAATTATAAGTTTGAAAATGTTAAAGTTTGTGGTTTGTACTAATTATGTATATAGGATGTGTGAAGATGTTTTAATGATATGCAAGAAAATATTTCTAAAATGTATAAAGCATACCATTGCACAGCATTGTCAAGATATGTCTTCAGAAGTACGCAGTTCATAAAGTTATTTTTTTAAATGTTAAAGTTTGTAGTTTGTACTAATTTTGTATATGGGATGTGTGAAGATGTTTTAATGATATGCAAGGAAATATTTCCAAACTGATAAAGTAAAAAACATACCATTGTATAGCATTGTCAAGATATGTCTTAAGAAGTACACATTTCATAAAGTTATTTTTAAAAAATCAGCATAACTAGAAGAGTTCATTTATGAGCCATATTAGCTAAGATTTAAAAAATAATAATATTTAAAAATTACATTTTTGTTTTAACAGATTTTATCACCATATTTAAAACACAATCTACAACTTCATATACATCTTTGCTCACATACTTACAGATAATCAATTTTCATTTATACATTTTCCTTGCAACAAGCGTACCTATATCTTAAAACAAACATTTATGAATGTAATTCATCGATGCACTTATCTACTGTTCTGTTGAATTTTATATTTTACTGTTTTGAACTTCTAATTTAATTAAAATAATTTAATTATGCATACATTTAGTATTTGACATAATTTATTAATATAAATACTAAGATTAGCTTATCCCAGAATGAAACTTTTAGAAACAAATTTAATTCTTTCATATTTTAAGGCATTTTTTTACATGTTGAAAAGTTAAAAATTATTTTATGAATAAATAAAAGTAAAAAAAAAAAATATATATATCAGTTTTTATGTCCAATAAAATTTACATGCTTACAGAAATATAAAAGTGCAACTCAGTAACTGATTAATTAAAGCCGATTTTTTAATGGAATACATTTATAGTATTAAAAGTTTATTTTCATATATGCTAGTTAAAATGCATCATAAAACTCCACTAACGTCTCTCGCCGTGATTTTTTAATTAATTTATTATACGTATATAAGTTTGGGATATTTTTTCATTTGAACATAATTTGCAATTGACATAAGTGAATAATTCCTATGCTATATCTCGCGAACCATTAATGCCTCGGGAGCAATATGTCAAGTAATCCAAAATGTACAATTAGATTTATCTGCTACATAAATAAATGTAAAAATTATGTGGCAACTATAAAGCAAATCATCGGTAAATAGTTTACAGACATAACTTTGTGAAAAGAGACGTGTTTTATTTAACGTCGAGAAGAAAGAAAATTACGGTTAAAATTAAAAAGTGTCAACCCTGAATAGACACTCTCGTCGTGGTAAAAAATGTCATAAACTGCAATAAGCACTCATTTAACACTGATAAAGATCCTCATTAAAATCTTTAATATTTTGAATTTTATAAATAACCATGTATCAGTGTGGAATTTTTTGTAGGTTTATGAAACATTAACCCAAACTCTTAATATATTTTCTACATTATTATATTTTTATTATTTGCATCTATAAATTGCCCTGGACCACTATCAAAGTTTGTAATTTAAAAAATACATTCTATAAAAAAAACTTAAACATATTTACAATTTTCATTTCCAAACGAACTTAAATCCACACTAAGTTTGGAGAGTTTTAGCTGCCAATTGTTTTAGAACATTACCAGTAAATAATATGCCGGTCTATTAGCTAATTTTTTGAAAATATCTGGTCAAGATGTATAGATGAAAGAATGTTATGCTGTATTTTGATTATTATCATTACATATCATATCTTACACATATTTGTGTCGTACACTGCTTTTAAATATGGTGCACAAAATTTACTTTTCATTATTCGACACGGCACCAACAAATGGTACAAATAATGCGAGTCGCTATTGTGTCACAAAAAATGCTTTCGTGAACCCATCGAGCTTTTTATCCAACTGGAATCAATTTGTTTCATCATGACTAGATAATCCTGTATATTTAAAAATACTTATATAAAATTCAGCCTGTCTGCATCGTTAGGCAAAATTTATACCCTTAATTTGATCGAAAAGAGATTTTAATTATCGAGCCATCACATTCGAGAAGAAAGACGCATAGTCTGGTTTTCATCTTTGCTATACAGCTTGAACTGGTATTTGACGGAGAAAAATATGCGCTTCCATTGAGCTAGTTGTCATGTTCTTTACGCAAATTTAAATGGATCTTTCTCATATTAGGTGAAAAGACAGACTTGTTTCTCGACGAACGAGGTAGAAGTTCGCATTCCATAAAGCATGTTTTTAGAGTTACCGCTTTGCCTACCTAACTTCTGCTCTTTTACCGCTCATGTTTCAGCTTAACTATAGTCAGCAACTGATAGTCAGCAACCAACTATAGTCTAACTGATGCAGCTTAATTATAGTCACCGAAATTGTCTCATATAGCTACTGAGGCCGCTTGATAGAAATCTGAGTAAAACGTTCGATTAACTTCTAGGATACTGTTTCTATACCAATATTTATCTACAGGATTATTATAATTAATATTTTTCTATTCGGAAGTTTCTTGTGATATTAAAAGGGTCAAAAACGAAAAAAATCTATAGTTAAACTAAAAGTTACAAGTTGAACTGTGAAATAAGTAGTGGTCTCTGAGAGACCGCTGGTAGCAGTTCAGAGTTAAACAATTGCCTGGAGTTGGTTTTGATCACACTGGGCAATTCCACGTATTGAACCTCTGTTTCTGTAGCTTCTTAGTTTATAGTTTATGATGTAATAATTTTTTTACGCTCCTAAAAATTTATCGCACAGAGAAGTCGATCCTTGAACTTTCATACACTACACCACTGAACTTCGACGATGTCTTGGAAAGTTTATGTTTTGTTCAACTTATGATTTTGATCCTGAGTAAATAATCGTTTCTACATATTTCAGATTTACCCGTTCACTGATACGGTATTATTGAGGTTATAGAGCATATTTTCTAACTATTGACACTCTATGATGTGACGTAGATCGTTGGCGTATAATTTTACGTCGGTTAAGCTGAAAAAAGTAATTTGTTAATATCCAGGGAAACAGGTCACACAGAGTGAATAGATGCGAACTCAGGTGTTTCTTGATAAACAAATATTTTTATTCCAAATTGCAGTTGACCATGGGTTGGTTGCACACAGGTACAAGCATCAATAGCCATGAAAAATGCCCGAGAGCGCTGGAGAGGAGGAACGAACGATTACATGTCTTTAATCACAGACAAGCAGCGAGAGAATGTGTGCCGTTACATAATTTCTCTTCGTGGTTACAGTGCAGTCATGGCGATAATTAGATACGCCAATTAGCCAGATAGCATGCTGTTTTGGTGAGAACAATGTGATGAGAAACAGTGGTAATTGTCCGTTAATGATAAGCCTATGGGGGAGAGATGAATGAAAAATATGAATTTAAGCGCCAGAATGGAGATATGGAATTTTGGTAAACCGGCGAAACCGCATGGAGCATTTCTCATGGGGGTTAGCTTAAAGATTTGAGAACAGGCGTTAAAAATAGAATTGGTACGTTAGAGATATTATGTATGAAAGGCATCTGGACAATTGGGAAAATAATGAAATACGTTAAAAGGAATGAAACCTATACGAACAAAAGTGTAGGCGTAAGAATGTACGTAAAGTTTGGACGCCGATAGAAAGCCGATAGAAAAGAGCAGAATGTAATGGGGATAACTTCTTTTTCTTTTTTTTTTATAACGACATGATTTATGCGGTGAGGAAAGAGATCCGAATGAATTAACGAACGCTTAATAAAAGAGAAATACAGGGAGTAGCTAGATTTTATAACACGAAAAATAAGATAATTTTAAGGAAAGATAAATTTAGAAAAAGTAAGGGGATGGGGGAATTAATTTTAAGAAAGTGGAATATGTGAAGTTAAATCCACTTCACATATATCTCCCCAACAACCGAAGAAGAGAAAAAAATGAAGGTCCATAGGACACGGAAAACCACCTGTGTCTTTTCACTAACAAGCAAGAAAAATCACATAAAATTATGAATAAAGTAATTGTTATAGAAAACCCTGGTAACTACATAAAATAATTAAAATAACAATACACAAAAATACTCCTGATAAACAAACAGATACATCATGTCTCAAATATATATGCATGCCTCCATAAGCATGACACAAACCAAACTGGGTCGACCTCTTACGTTTGAAAATTAAAATATATGAATGAGCTCAAAAAATTTTTTTAAAAATATGTTTCTGGATTTTATTTTTTCAATTCTTTTCTTTAAGTGTGCACACGTATTATAAAACATAACCAGAAACTAAATGAAAATTAACTTGAAATTAAAATTCAAGAAAACAGCAATTTTTTTTATGAATTGCAAGAAATGTTGGTTGTTTCCAACATCAAATAATTTTTTTTCTTGAGACATGAAACTAAATGAAAAATAAAACACAACACAAATAATACATGTAACAAATATGAGTACTTCATAGGTAAATAAACAAAAATTAAAGTGAAATTAAATACCAAATTGTTTTTTTTAATATAAAATGTAAACTACTCTAAAATGACATGAGACTGAAAACAAAACTGGAAGATTAGGAAATGCATGTTCCTGTGATGGTTATCTAAGGAAAAAAAATAACTGATAAACAATTTAGAAAACATATGTCATGTGTGTTCATTTATTACTATTTTTTTAAACTTAATTATGATAACTTATTGGATGTGTATTAAAAATTTAACAAAAAGTTTAGAGAGGAACTAAAAAAAAAAAATGTAAATTGCGAACTACGAAACAGGCGACATTGTAAACGAAAGACATTGTGTGTGTGTGTGAGTGCAACTTGCACAAACATCATAAGTTTGATGATATATGTACATGATCTGTACCAGGTGAAGTATGCATGAGTCTGTAAGAAGAGAGGAGGTGTACACCTGTTTGAAGAACGAACAAACTTCATGAATAAGGAAATCTTATCACGTGATTAGTGTTTTCAGTGGTTGAAAACAGCAAAAAAACGAAAAGTAAAATTCTTTTTTTTATATAACGATATGTCAAAAGAGAAGCAGATAAAATTTTATAGCATAGCAAATGAGTATGATATTGCAGTAAATGAGTATATGTGTAACATTGAATTAAAACATTGAATGATATTGCATGTAGTGAAATATGAATAAAAACAACAAAAAAAAACCCATAATAGAAGTCCTCTATGTATTTAAATATTTTGAGAGGGAAGGGTAGAAACTTAAATTGAGAAGAAAAAAAAAATTGTTTATAACTGTAAATGTAAAGAAAGGAGCATCTGAGATGTAAACAAGTTTAGTGTAAAATGTTTAGTGCGAAGTACCTCAATGAAAGTATCTCAATTGTTTTTAAGAGAGGGTGGTAATTAAGATGATAAAGAAAGGACAGTTATTACAATTTTAAGTGTATGTAAAATAAACAAGAAAAACACAAGTACTGAACCTAAGCGAGACAGAAAAAGTCAACGGTATGTGTGTAAACAAAACCCAAAAGTATGAGTTTTCTATGAACCACAAATAGCATACGCTATACGATGAACTAATGTGTGTGTGTATATATATAACCTATGAACTATGCTATGAGAAAACTATGAGCAATGATTTCCTGTGTACACAAAAAACCCGAAAAAAACAACAAAAAAAACAACTATGAACTATTCTATGAGCAACTATGAGTAACTATGAGCGAATTTTTTTTATACATACAAGAAACCATAAACAATTAACTACTTGTATATAAAAAAACCAAAAAGAATACCGTCGAAAATGTCCGTCAACCAGAACCTAGATTGATTTTTCTTCTTTTTTTTTTTTTTTGTTAACAAAAATAAAGATGTGGTAAAGAGGTTAGCAAATGTAATGGCCTTCTGAGTCAAATGTGGCAAACCAAATGGAAAAAAAATATATACGATCTGCGTCACATATGAGCAACACAATTACTGAAAAAACTTTTTTTATGCAATATAACAGCAACATTTTTTCGTTAACAGAATGTTCCTGACAACGACGTAAAATATATGCAATGGCTAAAACGGCATAAATGGCATAAAACATATGCATTGTTGATCTTATTGCAATGTTCATTTGAGGAAGGTTAAATAGGATTTATCGCGCCATTAATGTTTTTTATAAAATCACAAAAAATCAAGCTGTGCACTTTTCATTGAACTTCACTATATGTATAATGAACAATATATTTCATACACGCATTATAATAAAATATAGAAATATTATTATTTCAAACAGCATAATTTAACTTTAAATAAAATCTAATAGTGATATCAATTTAAAATTCAAAGGGGATTGTAATTTTTAACGTGCAAAGCATTTCAAAATTACAATTTATAATATTAATTCATATTGTGCTCAGACAAAAATTTAAATTTGGTTTCTTTAGATTTAAATATATTTAACTTTTAATATAGCTTTTCCGATAATTTTGTACTATATCTGACTACATAAAAATAAAGTTGTAAATAGATTTAAGGACACGAATTTATTATACCTCAAATCCTTAGAACTGCTATTCATAATAAGTTTATAGGATTTATAAATTTAACAATGGAATTTATATAAATAAACTTGTGTGTTTTAGACAACATTGCATTGAAAAGAAAACTCTTGATATGACATATAATATAGATTTATGTATCATCATTTATCAAAAACTTTGAATACGAAAGATTTTCCGAATATAAATGGAAAGAGAGTTTGTTCTTGTCAATTTCACACAGAAAGCCGGCTTTCAGCTCTATGCTTAAAACTATTTCTCTGGATAGGTATTATTATGGAAGAAGCTTTAGAAAATTTTGCCAGTCGAGAAAATAATATAAATAATATTTTCATTTATTTAAAAATATAGTTTCTTAAAAAAATACTATTTCGAATACAGCACAGATTAATCCTTTTACTTCTATTTTTGTTCCTCTATTTATCATTATATTACTAGTTTTGGTATTTTGGACTCCTAATTATATTTCTATAATAATATATACATACGCATATATACATATGGATACCTAATGCATGTTTGCGTGTGAAATTTTTCAAGTTTTTTGTTCAGTTGCCGAATAATTTTCGCAAGAGTGCAGAAGTCTTTTTTATCCAAATTGTTTTACTGAAAAATAATTAAGAATATGTATATGAGTAAGAGCACTATTTTCTGCACAAAGCTAATAAATGTAAAATAAGGAAAACCTTATAAAGAAAAACAAATGCGTAGTTCATAATCAATTATACAAGAGATAGTCACATGTAACATTGTTTCCAAAAGTATACTCTTTATAATAGTGTCTAGATGTCATCTTATTTAGTGGCCATTGTTCTAATCTGGTTAGGATATCTGGCCATGTTATACTAATCTGATATCTCATCAAATATAGATATGCCTCAAAAATGACCAATGTCCTCTAAATAAAAGGGCACCTTCAATGCAGATCACTTTTCTACTATTTGTCATTTCATTTTTACATAATAAAAATAACCATTTAAAAAATATAAATATTCATTTTATATCTCACATTTATTAAGATTTTTTTTTGTCTTTTTGTTAAGTTTTTTAAGGTAATTTTTTGTTCTTATTTTTATTCTTGTGCATTATTTGAATTCATAAGATAGACTGTCTTTCTCAATTTAGTGGCAGGTCAATAAATCTAATGTTCTATTTTTTTTAAAGCAGTTTGAATTATTGAAGCCATTGAATATCGCTATCAGCAAATCCTGTACATGCATAACTTTGACACTTGCATATCATGCATATTTTCGGCCATAGGGATTTCAAATCCAATTGTTGGTAAAGATGGGAAAGATAGTTACTTTTGGTTAAAAATGTGAAATATTATGAATGCAAGGCGTGAGGAATTTTCTATAGAAAAATTTCCAAGTATTAAATAGATATAAAAAAAAATTGTTTACACAGAATTGTTATAACTTACAGCAACACAAAGTGTGGAATGATTTATGCGAAATTGAAATGTAATAACCATATAATGTTACTACATTGATGTTTACAGGTTAGGACGAGACAAACATTTACTAAAGAAACACTCAAATTTCTATATTTAAAGAAACGTTATTTAAGATTCAATTTTAGTACAGCACATGCATAGAGTGTGACTCTACATGTCGTTGATCAATAGCTAATTCAAAAACCGTTCGGTTTAGAGGTATGCAGGTACTTCCAATAGCAAAATTGTTTCAAATGTTGGTCTTCATCAATATAATTCCATATACATCAAAATAGTTATTTTTAAACAAAATTTTTTTTACGGTTTCTGGATCCTGAAAAAAAATGTTGATTTTACAGTATAATACTACCATCACAGCTGCCACTATTTTACCGTAAAATTAACTGTAATAAACAGTAAAATAAGCAGTAATACGGTGTATTACTGCTTATTTTACTGTTTATTACTGTTAATTTTGTCAGTATTATACTGTAAAATCAACATTTTTTTTTTTTGCCAGATCTAGAAACCGTATAAAATTTTTTTGGAGTGTGTAAGTGATATTTAGAAAAATATTTATCCATCAAACAATTAAAACTTTTAACATTCCATTCTTCTGCGACCAAAACATATCGAGTTACGATGCTATAAAAGCTATACATTTTTAGCGTTTTCTGGTATTAAAACGAAAAACGCGTTCCTAGTGACGTGTGCTCAATAAGTCACGTGATAGAAGGTCCGACAACATCAGGTATTAGGATTTTTTCTTATTATTTAAGACGTACTGCGTGGTTAAATGTAAACGATGTAACGAATAAAAAACAGCTTGGTGGATTATCTTTCTTTGAGTGTAAGAAATAACTACGATTTGCTTTAAAATGTTATTGTTAGTATTTTCAAATACACAATAGCATCAGAATCCAGACATAACGCTACCTTATACGAAGTTTAATTTCATCTGTCGTCTAGTACATTTGAAATACTTTTATTTCTTTACTAAAAGGAAATAACGTTTTCGCAATCATTTCTTTATTTCCTTTTTAATGTTAGAAATGTCGTAAAAGATTTCCTACTTTTTTTTAAAAGAAAATATATTATGATAAAAGCTTTTATAGACAAAGGCTGTTTCCGATTCTTAGAGAAATATATTTGTATTTACCCGAAAACATAGTCTTTTCACACATGAATTTTAAACTTTATCACATGTTCTTATATTTTCAAATAGAATCCAAGAGATAAACAAGATTTACTACTGCTCTTTTCATTTTAAACACGCATAGTAATGAATTGATACGTCAATGCTGCTTTACCCCAGCTGCTTTACCGCTGCTTTACCACAGAGGAATAAAATATTTGTATTTTGCATATCAATATGCTGTAAAATAAATTTTGTAAACAGTTTGAAAATGTTGATTTAAAACAAAATGTTAAATTATATCACAATTATTTTACATATCCATTGCCGATCTTAATTAAAAATATAATATTTTCCTTCTTGTCTATTTTCTAAGTAACTATTAAGTTATTTATGTCGTAAAAATGTTACATGTACGGTTAATTTGAACTATGCATTTTTATATAGATCCAATTTAACGGAAATCTCTCAAATTTTAAAAGTAAGCGACGTGAAATATTTCATGCATTTCACAAACTTTATTTCTTCCGTTTTTTAAACATCATTCATATCATTGTTTAATAAACAGTTATTTAAAAAAAATATTCTTCTGAAAATATTAATATAAAATTTATAAAAGTGATATGAAATTTAAACAATCATATTTCGAATAAATCCCTTTTTACATATCCAACTGTCGTTTATATTCGAATGAGAATATACATTTTCATTGTTCCCCATGGATACGCATTCAGATTATTCAATGACCCAATACCCTAACTGTTATTAAACTTATTTTAATTATGCTAGTAAACTATTATAAGAGATATTGTTGAGAATGTAAATAAAATATTTAGACATTATAAATCAATTCTTTAAGCTCTCTTACGATATATCTGTTTCAATAAACAGTCCTTTTACACAATACGTCCTTTAAAAACAGGCACGTTTATTAACAGACTGGTGAATAGGGTTATTCAATTGTCGAAGTCCTCATAAACGCTTTAAATAAATTAAATGGTTCTTATTGTTCGCTTTATCCACGAAAGATAATGATTTTCGATATGAATTATAAATTATATATACTGAAAATAGCATTCACACACACGAAATTGCATGGAAAATTAGTATACGTTTTTAAATTTTAATAATTAAATTGTATTTTTTAATAATAAAGCTAAAAACTAATTTTTCATATGCATTAACTGTTAGTAAATGTCTCAAGTTCAGTAGATTTATTTACATTCAAGAGATTTTAAGTAATTGTAAGTTTGAAATTTGTTATAATTCCATGTTTATTTTTCATTTAATACTCTTTTTCCATTTAATGTATATTTTTATCCAAACATCTATCCAAAAAACTGTCGGTAGATTACATGATTGCTATAATTAAACTATTTTATTTATTATATAAATTCGGTGTTTATATTCAGTAATACGGAAATAATATGACTCCATCTTAAATATCACGTAATCATCATGGCAACTTAGAATAATTACCTATCATGGGATATCATTGAATTAATTACGTATGATAGCATTCAATAGAATGAAGAAAACTTTTACTAATATATTTTAAAGTTTTGATTCGATTTTTATAACTCGACAAAATTCTGCAACGATTATATATATCAAATTTCAAACCCTTCGGTTGGGTAGTTTTTATGCTGTTATATGCGAACAGACGGACTAACCAGACGACGACTAAATGTACTACGTATTTATGTAATTACGAACGCACCGAAAAATAACTGCTTGATAGACAAAGTTTTTTTGCGCACCAAAATGACTGAGATTAAAATAATACAGGGAACTCTTGTTAATGCGTCTCTTTTTAAGACGCATCTCCGCTTAGTGAGAACATTTTATTTTCCACAATTATTTCATATTTGCAATTAATGTTAATTACATAGCTTAAAGCATGCGGACCAGTATTTCACAAACTGATAGATAAGAATATCGAAAGAGATTTCGTACATTATTTTTAAAGAGCAACTTTAATTTAAATTTTGTCATCAAGAGATCAAAAAATTGTCAGTGACGATAATGAAGAGAAAAACGATTTTCTGCATTCAAAAGCTTGAAAGGTTCAAATATTGCTAATGGTTTTAAAATATTAAAATGAATGATCAACATAAAAATAGCACAAATAAAACATATAAAATATCAAACAGCTGTTTTGGAGCCTCTAAAGCTCCATCATCAGAGTCAAATTAAAAAATAAAAATAAAAATAAAAACTGATTTAAAAGTTCAAGCCATATAAGTATGCTTGCATCTCCACACGCGACAAAGATAGAATGGCGGTGAGTTTTAAAAATCAACAGCGGAGTCAGGAGTCACATGTGACATAGCAGACCAATAGAAGCGCTCGGCCAGACTGGACGAGTTTAAGTACGGAGGAGAAAAAAGGGGGAGGAAGTGAAGAGAATGAATTAAATGAAAGGTAGCCAGACATTTGAAACATTTGGTGTACTGAACATATCATTAACTAAGTTGCCTGAATTCTTCCATAAATGGTAAGCTTCCCAAAAATTGAGATCGTAAACTTGTGGTTGTTCGCCAATATTACAAATCAAAATGTAAAACAGGCAATTTTTCGAGTTTGTAAGAAAACTGGAAAATGAACTGATAAAATTATTAATTTCTTCAATAACGCAATGAAAAGTGAGAGATTATTTTATTTAAAGTTAATGTATCGCAATTTCTTTGCATATTTTGTTTCTCCTAAGTAATTTATTGTTTTGTATTAACAAATGGTCAGTAAATTGCTTTTTAGCTAAAACTACTAAATTGTACAAAAAGTTGTTTGTTGTAGTCTTAAGTTGGTTAGCAACCTATTTAATTTTTGCAAAGAACTAAATTCAATTTATTTAATTAGGTATTGTTTTACACCATTCAAATGATTAATGTGGTTTAATACTAAAGCTTTTAATGAAGACTTCGGTTAGGGCAGACAAAAAACTTTCTCCCTTGGCAGTTCACAGAAGTTCATAGTATTTAGTTTTAAAATTAAATATATCCTTTAAGGCTTTTTATCTCAGTATTCTTACATTATATTAACAGAAATCTAATTTAATTCTACATTAAAAAAATATTTATAATATTGATTTTATTAAATTTCATATTAAACGCAATAAATCACATCAATACAAATGAACTGAAAATTGCAAAAATTACTTTCCAAGTTACATGATTTTGATGCAATTTTGGTAAAATGCTTTTATACGAAAATGAGGACATACGGGCAATAAGATTCCATTTGTCGAGAGGATTTTGGGTAATAATTTGGAGAGTTTTATTACAAACCTAACTTTTTTTTTTTTTTTTTTGTGTCTAACTCGTATGAACGAATTTCTCCATGAGAGTATTATCATGTTCTGTAGTGTGGGTTGCTGTCGGACAAACACTTGTCATTTGAGAATATGCCCGATACGTAATATTTAGACTACATATTGAAAACTCTAAATTTGATCGGAGTCTGTTCATATACATATTAAAGAAATTAGGAAAATATTATTTCATACGGATCAATACTATTAAAATATATCAGCATTTGGATAATAGTTTTAGTAAATGTGGAAACAAGTCATACGAACATTCTTTACATCACATTGCGTAAAAATAGAATGTCAGCTAAAATTCATTAAATCGGTTTGTTAAAAAAAAAGAAAAAATCGTTCACAAATCTGGATAGCCATATTCCATTACAAGTCACTACAGTGATCTCTCACTTATACGCGATACACGAAAATCATTTTTCAGCGTCAGTTTTTTTAGGGTAATTTTCGTCTTCTTAAATCGCCGAATTTATAAATCGAATTTTACTGTTTTAAAATAGTGGTATGAAAAAGTAATTACTGAACATCGCGTATAAGTGAGAGATCACTGTATTTACCTTTTCATTCCTTTTTAACACTTTCCAACAAACTTGAAAAGTATTTATGAATTCGGTTTGTTTGAAAAGTGCATGCTGAATGTAGAAAATCGTTTTTAGGTGCATTCATAATTATATAAATACGTAGCATCTATAGTTGTCATCTAATCCGTTCGTCTGTCCGTCTGTCCCTCTGTCCGTTCGTGAATTTAGTTCTTGGCAACTCGAGTAAATACGGTCGAATTGTCATGCAATTGATATATGTTATTGAAATTTACTATGGAATGTTCGGTGTTGAAAATTGTCCGTGAATTTAGTTCTTGGCAACTCGCGCAAATACGGTCGAATTGTTATGCAATTGATATATGTAATTGAAATTTACTATTGAATGTTCGGAGTTGAAAATTGTCGTGAATTTAGTTCTTGGCAACTCGTGCAAATACGGTCGAATTGTCATGCAATTGATATATGTTATTGAAATTTACTATTGAATGTTCGGAGTTGAAAATTGTCCGTGAATTTAGTTCTTGACAACTCGCGCAAATACGGTCGAATTGTCATGCAATTGATATATGTTATTGAAATTTACTATTGAATGTTCGGAGTTGAAAATTGTCCGTGAATTTAGTTCTTGGCAACTCGCGTAAATACGGTCGAATTGTCATGCAACTGATATATATTATTGAAATTTACTATGGAATGTTCGGTGTTGAAAACTGTTCGTGAATTTAGTTCGTGGCAACTCGCGTAAATACGGTTGAATTGTCACGCAATTTATATATGTTATTGAAATTTACTGTGGAATGTTTGATATTGAAAATTAAGTGTGTAGCACCTATCAGTGGTGTAGTCCTAGGGAAAAAAGTGGGGGGACGCTCATAGTTCCGAACGTTAGGTCTATGTCCTGTGTCACCCGCAGAAAACTTGATACTACAGAATCTTGCCTTTCATTTTGAAATGCAGAAAAAATAAATTGAAATTTAAGCAGTTTATTTTAATTTATTAAAGTTTTTTTTACTTGTAATATTTTAAATAGCTTGCCATAGTAGAAAAGTTGAGAACTTTATTTCGTGTCTGAAAATTTTTGGAAAATAATTCGAAATTCAGTAACACTAATTCGCACAACGAGATTCTTCTTTTAATTAGTTTTGGAAATAGCCATTTTATAACATGAAACTTGCTGGCCATTGACAACATTGATAATTAATGAATTTTTACTTTACAAAGTGCAAAACAAATATTGTAATTATGGAAAAAATTGGTATATCTTAAGTTTTTAGGTCTTCTGAATCCATTGTTTAATACTTTCCAACATAGTTGGAAAGTGTTTATGAATTCGGTTTACTGTCTGTCTGTCCATACTCTAACTCTTTTAAATATACTCGGATTGTCATGAGATTTTTATACATTATTGAATTTAGCTATAGAATGTTCAATATTGAAAACGAAGTGTGTAGCATTAATAGATCATTTACAGGGACACACAAAAGAATTTCATTACATTATGGTCTATGGAGAAAAGTCGTTTGCGGCGCATTTTATGGATGTTACGATATTTCAAACATAATGAAATTAATATGCATTACTGAGGGGGATTAAAGCGTGCATTCACCAGAGATTACAATGGGTAGCGTTTATACTTCAATTACAGGGACGTACAAAATGATTCCTTTACATCATGGGGAAATATATTGTTTGCTGTGCATTTTGAACATGTTATGATACTTGAAACATAATGAAATTTAGAAAGATCACTAAGGATCAATACAGCTTATTTTCTATAAATTATGGAGTGCCTAGATTTATCGTTCATGTACAGAAACGCACAAGTTAAATCGGTTAAAGGACTAACTAGGATCGGTCATTGCTAGACGTGCTATTTCCGCTGCGGTATGCAATTTTATGTAATTTTTAGTGTATTTCGTGTTGTTTACAAATTCTGTAGGTCATATCTAGGGCTGCACGAAAGACAGTTGTTGAAAAGGTTTTTTTACCTAGTTATGTATTTTTTGAATTGCTTATTTAGCTATCTCACTTCATCGCATTAAAAAATCAAATATCTTAATAATATTCTGTTAGTGTTGTAAAACGTCTCATAATCTATGCCCGATGCATGATTTTTCGTTCTGGTACTATTTTTTGAAACGATTCTGCATGTTATGTGCATTTGTGCAGGTTGCTATTTCCGTTTTTAGTTCCCAAAGTTCGGTTATATGTTCTTTCTACGATGAGTTTGTATGTGTGTGTGAGAGAGAGCCAGTGAGTAAGCATGATAGCATTTAAACGGTGCTTTCTATGGAGCTCATATTTGGCAGGTATGTTATATATGTATGGGCTGAGCATTTAAGGATTTGATGTTACATGCCGCTGTTGCAAGGACTGTGTTGAATTTTGGACAAATCTGCCAACGAGCTTCGTATCTAAACAATTTTTTTAATTATTTTGCGACCAATAAGTACCGTTTGTATGAGAGAAAATAATCAAAGAAATGTGACCGATGCCGAGAATAACTAATAACTAATACTTTTACTGGCTGGAAGACTACTTTTAAAATTCAAATGCTGTCCCAGAAGGATTTTTTTAAAAAACAAATTTTAAAGAATTGGAGTAGGTAAAGATGCTATTAAAGAACGCTGCTGAAAATTGCGTTTCCTCCGGATATCTCCTGACATACTTGGACTAAAAACTGTGAATTGGTAAGGAGATTCTTTATAGTATATGTAAATGTAATTTGTGAAAGTCTGTTTTAATAATTCGAATTTTGAAGGGGTAAAATGTGGGTAGAATCTTTTAAAATCGTAATTTCATCACGATTTCTGGAACTATTCGAGCAAGGAATTTAAAAGTTGTACGAAGATTACCTTTACGGCTTACATACTCCTAAAAATTTTTAAATCGAATTTTACAAAGGTGAAACGATGGTTATATCGTCTAAAATCGATTCATCATCACGATTTATCCGAAGATATTTTTTGCAAGGCACTTTAAAACCACTGTTCCTATTCCCACTAGGTAAAACTCACTAATTAGAAAAATTTTCCTTTTGCTGCATCAAGATTACTAAAAAACAACAACAACAACAACAAAATAAAAAATAACTGTTGTCTTTAAAATTGAATGAGATATTCTTAATTGAAAATTGATGTTTGTGAATATATCAAATTACAATTTGACTACACAACACATTATAAATTCAAAAATCTGTTAGATGGTGCAAGAAAGAGGTAACCAGACGGTAATATTTATGCAATTGACACTAAAAAAATTATGTGTTTGCAACAATATTAGTGCTGAAGAAATGCAAAATATTTGCAAAAGTGTTATTAAAAAAAGCTCACATATGCACTGAAGTTGTTGGAAAACACTTAGAAAATGCTTAGCTAATTATATTTATTATTTATTTATTTTTAATTATGTTTCAAAGTTTTAAAACTGTATTTTTTCCACATGATCTTTTCCCGTGTAACTCTTTATTTAGATGCATTTGTGATAAAAATAATTTCACACTTAATGCCATCATGAATTTGTATATAGTCCATATTTTCTTTAATAAAATAATGTTTAAACGGTTCGAAAAGAGGGTATAAAACAACTGTTTCCATTGTTTGTTCTTTCTTTCTGTTAACTTTAAATATACAGGTATGCAGTTTTTTGTAGGAATTTCGCCGCAACGAAAAAGAAAAAAACTTCTAACTGAGCAGTTTTACATAGAAAAGTCCTAAAAAGTTAAAACGTATAAATTACTAAAAATTAACGAGAGGACTATTTAATTAAAATTATTACTTCCTACCTCATTTTAAACTCTTTTGCAATTTACATGACCCACTTATTTCCAACAGGTAAAAAATTAAAGCTTGTTTTAATTTTTGTGGGACACTCACCATACCGGACAACACATTAAACTCATTATTCATAAATACCTGTAAAATTAATTTCCCAGCAATAAATCATGTGTGAGGGGTGGCATTTTCTAACGTATTTTTATCAAAAATAAAATTTCGTTCAGTTTAAACACGTATCAAGCGATAATTGCCTACAGATGGTAATGTATTCGAATTATTTTGAGTGACCCTGTAGAGGAATTACAGATTATATACACACCACATAACACACTAAAATTTAATTCAGCTGTAAAACGTATTTCAAGAAATAACCGCCAATAGACGAAAATGTACACTAGTGTGCAAAACTTAAGCAACAAACACAAAATGCTAATTTCTGGACACTTGAGTACTCAAAAGGAAATTCTATAAACAGCAAGTGTAGAAAATAGGTACTACCCTAACAGCACAGACAGTCGACGTGAAGTCTTCTTGACATCACAAATGGTCACAATTGTCACAGTCACTACAATGAACAGAAATGTGATATTTCATTCGTCTCATTTTTACTCTCATTTGGTCACTCCACTGAACAGTCACCACGATTGCTGCTTTTTGACGATTCACCAGGTGACTTTACAATGAGTCATCTTGTGACTCTCATGTGACTGTCATTTTGACACTCCATTGTAAAGTCATCATGATAGCTGTTTTGTGACGAGTTCCCAAGTGACAGAAAATGAAATCATCTGGTGACTTTTCACAAAGGAGTGCAATGATGACTTCACAATGGAGTGTCGATCACCGGAAAATCACCATGCGACTTCATTGTGACATTATTTTGTGACTCATCATAATGCAATGCTCACAATGACTTCAAAGTTCAGTCTTCAACTGACAGTGACTTGAGAATCACAAGGTGACTTTATTGTAATGTCACCTGGTGACCCATCACAAAGCGACAGTCACAGTGACTTTAGCAATCATTTGAGAGTAATAATGAGACAGTGAAATATCCCATATTTTGATTCACCGTAGCGATTGTGACACTTCTAACCATGTGTGATTTCAAGGGGACTTCACATCGACTGGCCGTGCTGTTAGGGTAGTACCACTTTTCTACATTTGCTCTTTATAGAATTTCCTTTTGAGTACTCACGTGTTCATAAATTAGCATTTTGTGTTTGTTGCTTAAGTTTTGCACACCAGTGTATTTGAATTATTTTGTGCGTCCCTGTACATGAATAGCTTTCCCGTACTACTCGGTAAATTAATATATTATTCAGCTGAAACATGCAAATCGAAAACACATTTCTAGAACTACACCCTTAGTTGAAAATGTATTCGGAATCTTTTGTGTGTTCTTGTAAAATAAAATACTTCACGTACAGTTTTCTATAGTAAACGTGCAGCAGTGGTTCTTATAGTAACATAAATATGAATTTATTTTAGTTTTAAAAATTATAACATGAAATGCGTTCATGGTGTTTCAAATATCTTTGACTGTAACTATAAACGTACAATAAATGTTATTTTTTAATAGGGAACATGTTGTAATGAATCTCGATATCACATTTTGTTTTCGTTTTCTTTAAAGTACTATATTTTTACTAAAGTGTATTTCAATCAATTTCCGACCATAAACCATAATATGAAATAATATTTTTGTGCCACCGTAAGCGAAAAATTGAAGGGTCTGTGCGGGATCTGTCTAGGCCCGAAGTCCGTACGCGGCCCGGAAAAGTGAAGACAAACTTTCAAATGGGCCAGTCCAGCAGAATAAAGAAATTTTTTAAAAGTGGGCGGGGTCTATAAAAAAATTAAATGAACCAGTCGGTAAGATTAAAAAAAAAATAAGTAGGATGGCAGGTCCGACATAACAAATTTAAAAGTGTCGGACTAAGCCGACAAAATAGGAATATTTTTCAATGGGTCTTGCTGGGCCGAGAATAAGTTATAAATGCGTTGCACGATCCGATGAAAATTTGACAACACCATTACAGAAATTTAATATGTCCATCGTACAGATCTGCATCGGACTGTTACATCGTGTCAGAGCCAAGACTAAGTTTTTTCAGACTCGGACGGACTCTGGTTCATTTTCCCCCCACATACCCGAGACGGTCCATATCCGGACTTAATTATTTCCAGGACGTGTTGGGCAGGCAATATTTTTGTTAAAATAACACTTATTTTTCAGTGGAGTTAGTAGTGGCTTTTGTTAACGGAATCTATGGAAATACTATACTTTAATAAATCACAGAGAAATATATTTTCAAAAAATCTACTTTTTCTTTATTACAACTTTAAAGGTTCTGATGTTTTAATCCTATTTTTTCTAAACTATATTAATTTTTTTTAATGAGTCTTTATTTGAAGATAAAAGTCTAGTAGTCTTATTAATGATCACTTGATCATTAATGTTTCCGTCCTGTATTCTATGTCTTTCGGCGGACAAACTGTTTGAAATTTACTGTAAAATTTTCGTATAAATATGTATGCAGTATTCTTTAAAAGAATCTTAGATGTATGTTAAGAAAATCGGAATTTTTTTGTTGAAATTGGGCCGGGCCAATAACTGCTAAAATATAAACCAGCGGGCACAATGCCGAACTTTTAGTTTTGACACAGTGCAGGTCCAAGATAGATTTCGCTCGGGCCGGGCTGGGCCCGTGCCTGGAAATTTCGGCCCATGCAGATCTCTAGATTGAAGCTACACAATTAAGTTATATCATTTTCAATAGTAACAAAGTTACAGAAGTTAGAGAGAGAACGTATAAATAGACATACATGACAGAGCAACCGAAGTGATAAACACTTTTCAACTATGTTGGAAACTGGAAAGTATTAAAAATCAATGTTTTATTTCTTAAAATTGCTAATTTATTAGCATGTTGCTTATCTCTTTAAAAAAAAAGTTTGGAAAGTATGCGTCCTCCCGCGTCCCTTGAAAATAAAAAGTGGGGGGACGCTTGAGATAAAATAAAAAAGTGAGGGGATGCCGTCCCCCCGCCTCCCCCCTTGACTACACCACTGGCACCTATCGTTCCTTTACAGGGACACTCAAAAGGATGCCATTACATTACGGTCTATGGGAAAAAATCATTTGTGGTTTATTTTAATGATGTTACACTATTTCAAACATATTGAAATTGATATATATTACTGAGGTACATTACAAGAGGCTTACTATCGAATGTGGTGTGCATCCATCGTTCATTTACAGGGAGACACAAAATAATTCGGTTAAAGTACTATCTGTTAACAATAATTGCTGAAATTGCGTTTCAGTTACGGCGCACGTTTTTAAATTTAACTACTTTTTTGCCTATTAATTAGTATGTATAAATTGTACAGATCGCATACAGGGCAGCACAAAAGATCTCGAGTACATTTCTGTTTATTGACGGAAATTCCAGAAGGGGAATTTTAAACTGTGCTATGCGTTTCCAAGCTGAATTAAAATTTAGTACTATATGTAATATATACACAACGCTATAGCTCATGCACAGGGCTGTACAAAAGAACTCGGAAAATTTTTGAAAAATTATTTTTAAAGTCTTGGAAAGTGTTACGTAATCTATGTTTGACGCAAGATTTTTCGTTCATATTTTTTGTACAAAAACGGACGAATTTATTTCCCACCTATAGAGAAATTCCGTTAAAAGTTACAAAAAATTAATATCTCGGAAACTAATTCGAATTTTGAAATTCTGAGACCTTATATAATCTTCAGATCAACGTGGTGAATTAATGTTAATTCTGTCGTGCTGCGTCCCATATTGTAGGAGGAGAAGCTGTGAAATACGAACAGGCAATCTTATTTTAATGTAAGAGATGTATGCCCATTAATGTGCTGAGGTACTATTATCTACCGTCTAAGTGGTTGTTCGTTAATTAATCTTTAAACGAAAATGCATTATCTAAAGGACAAAATTACTATTAATTAGTACTGAACTATCTTATATGTAACTTGTTTTCTCAAAATACCGAAATTACATACTTTCACAATTCTGCATAGCTGACTTTTACATCCACCTAAGCAATAACCGAGCTTGCACACTATCAAATTTTGATTACCATGTTTTCCGAACAGTAAAATTTGCTTTACTTAATCTCAGAATTTATGTCATTGAATACGGAAAAGATTAAAATACTGAGATACACCATCCAAGACCTACAATAAAAATTTAAATAAAAGTTAGAAATTTATATTTTTATAAATTACATTTTATTTACATACTTAGAATTAAGTTTATAAAAAAGTTAAGAAATAACATTAAAATATAAGATTTTGTCGCCAACAAAATATTTCTATAAAATGCACTATTTTTTTTTTATAAATTTAATTTTAAAAAACTGATATACGTTTTAATATAAAAATGATTTTTTGATGGATATTAAATGTTACATTATTTTTACAACATTTCAATTTATAAATCTGAGTAATGCGGCAAACTGCATTATTAAAATTTTTATTAAAATAAAAATATAAATATGTCGGTAAAAAAAAATTTTAATAAACGCACGATTAACTGTTCTGTTCAAACACTCTTTTATTACTAAGCTGTCACAATATTCATACAATATGATATTATGCAGCGATTAAATATTTGCATAATAAATTGCACACAACTTTATTACATTTAATTTATTTTTATCTTTGCGAAACTTTTTCTTTTCCTTTTTCATTTTGTGCATAAATTAGGAAATTCAGAATTTAAAAAAACTGATACCAGAAAAAACTTACTGAAAAAATATATAGTATAAAAAAACCATATAGACATCATCTTTCTTCAGGAAACCCGTAATCCTAATTTCAAAATTAACATCCCAGGCTACAGATTACATTACACTCCACGCGCAGCCGACCCTAGATGGGGCGGTACGGCCATCTATATTAAAAATCATTTACCGCACTATATCACTCATAATTACACACTCCCTAACATTGACTTCACTAGCATTGTCCTACAACTCCCACATATCAAAATTCATTTAGCTTCCGTCTATATTCACCCGTCTGGTAATTTTCCGGTTCAGGAACTCTCTACCCTATTCTCACATCACACTCACTGCTTCTTCGCTGGGGACTTTAACGCCAGAAGCAGGCGGTGGAACTGCCATGACAACTCCCAAAGAGGTACATCTCTTCACAATCTCATTCAAAATCTAAACCTTAGTCTACATGCACCTACCACTCCAACACACATCAGTACAACTCCAAGAGCCCGCAACTCCATTATTGACCTTGCTATTACTAAAAACCTTCCTTACCCAATTACCACTACAGTTATTAACGACTTAAGCTCAGACCACCTTCCTGTCTCTTTCAAAATTGACCTTATTAACCCTCTCTCCCCACCTCCTTCTGTGGCCATTGACTGGAATAAATATACTGACTTTCTCAATAATAATACTTTAAACTTTCCTGATATTAACAACACTGCCGACATTGACACTGCTGTCATTAATTTTAACTCTCATATTACAAATGCACTTAATCACTCCACCATTAAATACTTTAAAAATAACAATACATTTACCCCTCCAGCTTACATTTACAACCTCTGCAAACAACGCAACCGCCTTCGACGACTCTTTCAAAATACCAGAGATCCATCTTTAAAACCACTCATTAATAGATTTAACAATAATATTAAGAACTGCATCTTCAAAGAAAAACAGAAAAATTGGTCTAACTTTCTCAAAAACATTAATAGTGAAGATAATTCACTTTGGATTATAAAACGCAAAATAAACAACAACTACACCCCCATACCCCCCCTCACAGTCAACAACAACACTGCTTACACCGACGAGGAAAAAGCTAATTTCCTCGCAAAATCATACTCTGATCAATTCTCACCGAATCCCACTCTTGCTAGCCATAATCACAATACACATGTCAGCGACACGGTCAACAGGTTTCTTGCTCAGCCCCCTGTTGAACCCCCCACTGTCATTCAGCCTATTTTCATTCACAACATCATTTCTAAACTTAAAAAACGCAAAGCACCTGGGTACGACAAAATTTCTAATACTGCACTTAAAAACTTACCCCCTAACTACATAAATTATATTACTAAACTCACTAATTCTATCCTCTTATTTAACTATTTTCCGAAGCCTTGGAAAATTTCAATCATATCTCCTATTCCTAAACCTGGCACTAACCTCACTGATCCTGTTAATTACAGACCTATCTCTCTCCTTCCATCTCTCAGCAAAGTCATCGAACGCGTCATTTGGTCGCATCTCCATCACCACATCCAACTCAACAACACTCTCATGCCTGAGCAATTTGGCTTTCGCCCAAAGCACTCCACTACACACCAGCTACTTCGAGTTGTCGAATTTCTCAGCGATAAGCTCAACTCGAAGATCCCTGCTGCTGCCATTTTTCTCGATGTCGCTAAGGCATTCGACAAAGTCTGGCATCTGGGCCTCATCTACAAATTAATCATTCATAATTTCCCTGCCAGACTCATACACCTTATCTTCTCATATCTTAGCGATCGCATTTTTCGCGTCCGCATTAACAACATTCTTTCCGCAATTTTCCACATTTTATCAGGTATCCTTCAAGGGAGCGTTATCGGCCCACTTCTCTTTAACATATACTTTAATGACATTCCCAGAACACCTTTCACTCATCTTGCTCTCTATGCGGACGACACCACCATTTATGCCTACGCTCACCACCCGTACACACTGTACAGGTACCTACAGACTCACATCGACGCCTTTTTACACTGGTGCGACCTTTGGCGCGTCAAAATTAACGAAAATAAGACTGCTGCAGTTTACTTCTCTTGCAAATTCACGTATCCTAACAGAATCACTATCAATAACACCACCATCCCATGGTCTAACGAAGCTAAGTACCTAGGTGTAACTCTTGACCGCAGACTAACTTTCAGCAAACACATCCTAAACATCAGGGGCAGAGTCGCTGGCGTCTCCGCTGCACTCAAACCTCTCCTCAACAGTAATACTCTGTCCATTTACAATAAACTTCTCCTGTACAACTCATGCATTCTACCTATCATCACCTATGCATGTCCGGTCTGGGCCTTCATCTGTAAATCATCTATTAAAAACCTCAGTAAACTACACAATAGACATCTGCGCACCGTCAGGGGCGCCTCACGCTACCTGCGTAACAGCACTGTTCGTCGTGACCTCAAAACAACCACTCTCATAGCCCGTATAAACCACCTTTCCAATAAATTCTATGACAAACTTTATGATCTCCCCAATGAAATCATCGCTGAGCTGCCGGACTACGACGCATCCGAGCCACAGCATCGCAAGAGACCTAAGTACTCATGTTTGACTGACGGTGATCATTAGTGCTCACCCCTCTCTGTGTATTTTTCTCTTTATATTTAAAAAAAAAAAAAAAAAAAAAAAAAAAAAAATTTGTATAGCCTTAATCTCATATTTAAACTCATTCCTTGCTATACCATTTAAAAAAAAAAAAAAAAAAAAAAAAAAAAAAAAAAAAAAATACTGTATGGCCACTGTTAAGTGTCTTTTTTCTTTTAAAGGATTGATTTGCCGCGTGCATTTATGTGCTGTTTGTTTTTTGTTTTCTCGAACATGTCCTGAACCCCATCTTTATTTTATCTTTTTCATCAGTAGTACTTTACTACAGTTATACCTTTTATACTCTTATCTTTGACTCTCTCTTCTATTAACCACTTTTTTCTTTTAATTGCACTTTTGCAAGCTTATCCATTCCCAACGGCTCACATTTAAAAGACATGCTACTCTCCATCGACCGGGCGTAAAGTTGATGCAACTAGGAAGCCCCTGAACCGGTCCCAACTGTTCCGGACTGTTGAGGAACCATTTCAGCTGTTATAAACTGACATTCAAGCACTAAAGCTGCGTTAAAGTGCGGCTTTATAATAATACATGAGTGTGAAATTAGAAAGCCTGTACACATTGCTATTTAATATTTCTGTAAAACAGTGACATCAACCATGTATTTTGTGCCAAGAATCATGACTGTTGAAGTGTACAATTTGAAATGACTATTACAAATGCAACTGAGCACAATGTTGTAAACCTCTGCTAAGCATTCCCTCCTACATGACACCACCACCCCTCAAAAATCAGTAGCGCAACTTACATTAAATGACATAATATACGGAAACGCTACTGTCGCTATATATTAAATAAAGAGTCAGTGGTATTGGATGTAATTTTCTATGTAACATGAATGTGGAACGAGTGTGAACATCTTGTCTCTAGCACAGCGTTTGCTAGTATAAAATGTTTAATATAAAAATAAAAATTTTCTCTTTAAGAAAAAAAATTAATAAAATGCAAATAAATGTGGAAAGTTTTACTAAATTTCTACAAGAATAGACTTAATTTTCCCCTAAAACAATTTGCCACTAAAACAATCTGTCAAAAATCTGTCAAAAATCTGTCATTCACAAATTTCCCTCCTAAATGAAGAGGGGAAACTCTCAAGTTGGCAACTCTGAACACGTGCTTTCGAATAAACATTCAAAGAGGGGTTATAATTTTTTTTTTTTTAACCCGGCACTATA
This sequence comes from Maratus michaelseni, assembly GCA_963931845.1. Classification (NCBI taxonomy): domain Eukaryota; kingdom Metazoa; phylum Arthropoda; class Arachnida; order Araneae; family Salticidae; genus Maratus; species Maratus michaelseni. The sequence goes on from OZ007595.1 coordinate 184,038,470, forward strand.
TTTTTATTATTAATAATAATTAGTATATTACTTATTAGAAGTACAATAGATTTCGGATAATTGAGATAAAATCGGTTCTGCACGATTTTTACCTCTAAATCGACTGTGCCAAGTATCAGACATCAATTTAATGTTAATTTTTATTAGGTGATTCGTAATTATGTAAATAAGTAGCACTTATTGTCGTCGTCTGGTCCGTCCGTCAGCATATAACAACGCAAAAACAACCCAACCGAATGGTTTAAAATTTAAGATTATTATCGATGCAGAATTTTGTTGAGACGTTTCAAATTTTATAAAAATCGAATCAAAACTTTTAGAAAATATTAATCAAAACATTTATTAAGAAATTTGATTTTTTTTAATCGGTGCTTTCTTGTTATAGGAGCTTTCGAAGTTTAATCGTCAAGCGACCGATATTCTTATTTTATTACAGAAGTTAATCTGCAGACGATATAATTCATTTCACAGAATTAAAAATCATCAAGAACTGAATATTTATATAACTAGCTATAGTACGAACGCACCTCATTTGTCACGTTTGACGTACAATTTCCAAACATGTCTGCTTTGTTATTGATATTTCGTCCCAACTACATGTCTACACTAATGAAATGGGGTGCGAATAATCGGAAACTACTGTACTATTTATACTAATGAAAACAAATATTTGTTTTATATTTTAATAATATACTAGAGTTGTTTATTTTGGCCAATATATGTTTTAAAACGATTTTTAAATCGTTCATGTATCTTGGGTACATTCTAATACTATATTAAAAAAAAAAAAAACCTAACGGCTCGGCGTTCAGGCGCAAGTAGATTTCCAAGACGCAGACCGTGGGGCGCCTGTTTATTGGGAAATGCAGAAGAAATGTTATGCCAATTTTGCCATGATGTGGAAGTTGGGACTGCCCACTTCGAAATCTACCTGTGTCTGTAGGCCGAGTCGGCATGGATTTTTTTTATTATTAATTTTTTTTGTTGTTGTAAGGGTTAGTCCTATAAAAAACTCGTCAATATAAAAGTTGTAGCTAATATTAAGAGGATTTATAATAAATTTAGGCGGATTTGATATCTTGTGAATTGACAAAGTTATGAATTTTTTTCTTCTTAAACCCCTATTTTCCGCCTCCCTGGAGGCCATTTTTAATGATATCAAAAATCTGTTATACATAAATTTTTGGCCCTTTCCCTAGAAGTAATAATAACTTTAAACGGATTCGATACGTATCATAATTAAGAAGTTATGGGTTTTTTCTGTTTTCACAAAAAGCACCCCCCCCCCCTGGTTCGATTTTGCCCATTAACGAACTTGACCGAGATTTTATGCCCCTTGATTTTACGTATCAGTTTGGAAGATATTTGTGCAGAATTATTGAAGTTATCGTGTCCATAAAAAAGTGACATAGAGTCTGGGAGTCATGATCAGCGTAGATCTGTAAAAATTTTCCAGAAATTCCAACATAGTGAAGAATATAATAGATAGCATTTCTTACGAAATCTACCTAAAAATATATATATAACAAATATATATATATATGGTAATGGCTATATCTGACCATTGTATATTATTATTTCTTCTTTACATCATTTTAAAACTTTTTAATTCTTTTTTAGAATTTTTCAATACAGTTGAAGAATGTTTATGACTTCGGTTTTTCTGGCCATTTGTCAATATGGCTATCTGCCCATGTGCTAACTCGCGTAAATACTCTTGGATTTCGATGCAATTAATGTATGCTACAGAGGTTTACTCTGACATGTTCGGTATTAAAAATTAAGTGTGTAGCAATTAAAGTTCGTTTACAGGAATACTCAAAATAATTCCGTTACAATGAGGTCTATGGGGAAAAATTATTTGCAATATATTTTAATGATGTTACAATTTTTCAAATATATTGAAATTCATATGCATTACTGGAGTGCACTACAAAAGGCTTACTTTAGAATATGAGGTACCTAGTATTTATCTTTAATTTACAGGGACACGCAAAAGAATTCGGTTATAGTGCTGTTTTTGATCGATGTAGAAGTTTATGGAACACAAAGTATTGAAATTGCTAGGAAACATTTGCCAGTTTACAAAATCAATAATTAAATTCCAGAAGAAAATTTTAACGATTTGTGAAACATCTTCTAATTATACTGATAAAAAAAATCTGATTCTTTTCCTTTAAGAATATATCTCTATATAGTTAATGATTAAATACTATTAATTTTTATAGTTTTACTAAACGCTATTATACAGGGTGATTATAAAAAAACGATCCCGATATATGAGCCCCTAACTGTCATACCGTTCACAGAAACTGAATGAAATTCTGGCCTAAAGTATTTTGAGGTATGCGCTCAAGAATCATGTGAAAAACAACAGTGAAATTCTAACAGTTACGGTTACAGTGACAAAATTTCAAAAATTTCAAATGGCAACACCTACTTTTTTTTTATTGGAATGTGATCTTCATAGTGAAAAACCATAAAAAGCGTTGGAACGGTACCTGTAGCACAAAATTCGCCGGCGCTAGGCAGACTAAGAAGAAAAGTGAAAACAACCCATAAAGGACAGAGAAGCAACAGAAAGTAAAACATTTTATTGTTCAGTGGGAGCTCCACCATCTGCCGCATGTAAAGTGTCGTCGTGTGTGAAATGGAAAATGTATGAAACACAATAAAATGTTTTGTTTTCTGTTGCTTCTCTGTCCTTATTGGTTGTTTTCACTATTCTTCGTAGTCTGTCTAGCGCCGGCGATTTCTGTGCTACAGGTACCGTTTCAACGCTTTTTATGGTTTTTCACTATGAATATCACATTACGATAAAAAAAAAAGTAGGTGTTGCCATTTGAAATTTTCGAAATTTTGTCATTGTAACCGTAACTGTTAGAATTTAACTGTTGTTTTTCACATGATTCTTGAGCGCATACCCCAAATTACTTTAGGCCAGAATTTCATTCAGTTGCTGTAAACGGTATGACAGTTAGGGGCTCATATATCGGGATAGTTTTTTTATAATCACCCTGTATATACTTATATATTATCTTTTCTGAATCAACGTGTATCCATGTCCTATTTAGAAGCTTATAAAATAAAATGTAAACGCTCAGAAATTTTTTTAACACTTTCAACTTCGTGCTTTTTATAGGTTTATGAAACTAACTCTACATTAAAAACGACTTTTTGAAAACTGAGCAAAAAATACTCAAATCTGAATTAGTCGCATAGTCAAAAAGGCCCCGAAACAAAATTACTCAAGTTTGAAGCATGTATATACGCATTTCTGAAAACATGTACACACTTAAGAATAAAACATCATGTGCTCATATTTGAGTATGTCCATTGTCCATGTTTCAAAAATGAGTATAAACTGATTTCTATGTGCTCATTTTTGAGTATAACCATGTTTCAAAAATGAGTTTGAACTGATCCTGATCATTTTTGAGTATGTCCATGTTTCAAAAATGAGTATGAACTGACCTCTATGTGCTCAGTTTTGAGTATGTCCATGTTTCAAAAATGAGTATGAACTGGCCTCTATGTGCTCAGTTTTGAGTATGTCCATGTTTCAAAAATGAGTATGAACTGACCTCTATGTGCTCAGTTTTGAGTATGTTCATGTTTCAATATTCTGAGTATTTCTGGTATTTCAGAATTGAAAACAATGGGTCGTCCTATTTTAAACAAAAAGTTTCATAATAAAATGAAAACATCGATTTACTCAGATTTGAAAGTGTCATTTTTCTCAGTGTACCGACGCGATTAATTGCATTTACATTTGTACTTTGCTGTACGATTCATGTTGTACCCACATTAACTATTATGATTTTATAAAATACATTATATCAACATCATTAAAATGTATTTTTATTTCAGAACTTTGAGTCACTTTGAATCCATGTCAAGTTTTGACAGCTTTAATTAAGAATTGTTCTCCAATTTTACCAGTAAATAAAATTCAGTTATTATAGTTAGTTACTTCTTAGTTTAAAGTATCAATGTTTTGTGTGTGTGATCAATGGATGAATAGTTTGAATTCTCATTTTGCAATATTTTGATAATTATCATTTCATTTATTACACACAGTTGCACGATTTGTGTACTGCATTGCTTTTAAATATCGTACACAAAGTGCGTTTTTCATTCATTGAAAATATAACAATAAGTAGTATATAATTGTAGAGAGTGGCCATTAGCACATAAAAAAATGTATTCATACACTCTACGCGCTTTTTCTTTAACTCGGATCTTTTTAACGCTTTCCAACCTAGTTGAAAATAGTGATGGGCGACATTAATCTTTTTAATCGATTTAATCGGTACTATGGCCAGATCAATTTAATCGATGTTATCAAATGTTAATCGATGTCGATCTTTCTTATCGATTTAATCGATACTATGGCCAGATCGATTTTATTAATTTTTTTATAAATGTCTCTACGAATAATATCGATCGTTTATTTTTATTTTCTTTCAAATCGTCATTACAGATCGATATCTTATCACCATCAGAGGATAACGCCTAACAGAAATCTATAGATTATAGATCGATCTCTCTAGCACTAAATTCCATATATTTATTCTTACACTTTAATTATTTTAGCGGCAGAGATGAGCAGCTGTTGCTCTCAAATTTCGTATAAATAAGGGATTCGCGTCACATTTCGGGTGGGGGAGAGGGGGAGGGGCGCGATAATTAGGAAATATAATAACGCTATCTGTTTGAAATTTTACGATATTTCATAACACATAACATAAATTTTAAGAATTAGGCCGCGTCAAAAATTATGGGGAGGGTGACCTGACCTGGAGGTTCGTTCTGATAGCGGTTTATACTATTCGATGTGTAAATTAAAGGATTATCCGGTGCCGAAGGCAGTGGGACCCAGGTCGGAGGTTCGTTTGGTTAGATGTTTACATTATTCGATGTGCAAATTATGGGCTTCTTCGGTGCCGAAGACAACGGGGACTCGATCCGGAGTTTCGTTCGGTTCAAGGTTTATCATATTCGAGGATTTAAAAGATTCCAAGCCCCGATGTATATTATTGGCCCGTTAGCGGGCGAAGCCAGCTAGTTAGTTTATTAAGTTGTATTTTTCAAGTTCGACCCCTTTCTCCTCCCCCTGCCCCCCCAAATCATAACTTTCTTAGTTATGCACAGATTTGAACGGGACCTTTTCTGACATTCTTCTCAAGTCATTTGGTTAATAAATAAACATTGGTATTATATCTGCAACTGTTTGTCATCACTATTTGTGAACAATAATCAAAATTTTCGGCTTTTTTCCCAGTTAAAACACACCATCCTTGTGTTAGAGCCACTTTACTCAGGATGCTCGTTAGTTAAGTTGTATCTGTCAATATTGTCTCGTTCCCCCTCCCCCTCGTCCGAAATCATAACTTTTTAATTATAAAATTTAGAAAAGTACCCCCCCCCTTGAGAGTACAAAGTGGAGGGATGGACACGGGAGATGCATAATATGAATAAGCGATCACAGGCCTTTTGAACGATATATTACATGAGTGATGTCGGCAAAATTTAGAAAAGCCGCCCCCCCCGTGTGGGCAAATCGCGTTCCCCCCCCTTGTTCCTAAATAGTTGTGACAAACAGTTGCAGAAATATTACCAAAGTTTATTTATTAACCAAATGATTTGGGAAGAATGTCAGAAAAGGTCCCATTCAAATCTGACCTTAATTAAAAAAGTTATGATTTCGGGGGAAGGAGGAGGGTCCCCCCCCCTTAATTTTTATCTCACATTCACGATATTTCATTTTCAGTGGCTTGGGCATCAGCCCTCCCTCTTTCTAAATTTTTATTAAATTCGGGCAAGGAATTCTAGCTAAAATATAGTTAGCCCTCTTTCCCCCTCCACCCCTTGGTTCCCCACGTGTATTGTTCATATTTTGAATATTATGTCTTTTCTGGATTCACTCTTAGTACCCCCTAACTCTAAACTGAAAAGATAACAACTTTACCTTGAAAGAAAGAAGCCTTTAAACAAAATTTTACAGTAGCTAATGTATTGTATACTGCTATGCAAAAGAAATGAGCGCCAGAAATATCGATTATTATCTGCTAATCCCCATTATTACGATTTATGATTAAATTTCCTACCATTTGATCGATAAGTTTAGGAGTTACTCTTTTTTCAGCTATCTGTGTGAGAATCGATTCTAAAACGTCGATACTAGAAATTGTTAATCGATTATTTTTTTAATCGATGTTGTTTTATGCAGTATCGATGTTGATCGATTATCAAATTTTTCAGAATCGCCCATCACTAGTTGAAAAGAGTTTATGATTTCGGGTTGTCTGCCGTCTGTTCGTGTCTCCGTACTCTAACTCCCGTAATTATACTCGGATCACCCTGAAATTTTTGTATGTTATTGGCGTTTACTTAGCATTTCCCTACTTCAACTGAAGTGTGTAGCACTTATAGTTTTTACAGGGACAGTGAAAAGTATTCCGTTGCATTACAACCAATGGAAAATAATCATTTCAAGTGCATTTTAGTGATGCAACGTCATTTAAAACATGATGACATTGATATATAATTATGAAGCGCATTAAAACATACTTTTTGTAGAATATGAGGTGAAAAGCATTAATTATTCATTTACATACAGTGTCAAGCAAAAGAATTCTGTTACACATTGTTCGATGGGGAAAAATCGTTTGCAGCGTAATTTAGTGATATTTCACTATTTCAAACATAATGAAAATTATATGCATTACTGAGGTTCACACTATAAATTGCTCTCTTGAAAGTGTGGTGTGCATTGTGTTTATTTACAGGGACACGCAAAATATATCGGTTACAGTACATGTGCGATATTTACAGTCTATGTGCGATAAGTGCATTTTCAACTTTGGTTTGCGTTTTTAAGTTTAACTAAGTTTTGTCATAGTACGTGTTATAAACACACACGTTAACACACAAACTCGGTTGTTAATATACAAGGCTACACAAGGGAATCCCTAAGTATTACAGACTATGGGAGTGAATTGCTTAAGGGTAGTTTTTAAATGTGTTGCGCATTTTTTTGTGTGCTGAACTATAATATATTTATTATACTAATATAAGTTTGTGGAATATAAATAAATTCATATATAGGGCTACGCAAAGAAAAATATTCATTGTCATTTATGGTTGGTAATTGCTGCCAGTGAGTTTCATGTTGCCTTTTAGCTTAATATATGGTATGTAAAAAAGTCTTCATGTAATATACAGGGCACTACAAAGGATTTCGAGTACATTTCGATCGATCAGAGAAAATTGTTAAATAGGAATTTTCTAACTGAACTAAATTTTATCATGCTATATATCCACATCTATTGATCATATACAGGGCTGCTCAAAATAATTCAACTACTTTTTTGACACTGGAAGGTAATTTCGAAAACTGTATTTTTTAATGTGGTACATGTTTTCTAAACTGTTTACGTACATATCTTCTTTCACCTTATTTAACGGTGAAATTTCGTTACAGTTTTATGGCTGTGTTAGAAAGTGTTTCATAATCTATGCTTGACGCATGATTTTTCGTTCTTGTGTTCTAGTATAACTTAGTATAGCTATATAGTTTCCTGCATTTAAAGTTCAGTAGATAAAGTGCAGTCTACGTACATCCTCATGCAATATGTATATCTATACCATATGATGAGGAGGGATTTTAGCAGTAGATAGAACATTGTATGGGAGGAACTCTTCCCCTTCCTTCCCACACACATTTCTACGGCGTATAGTCTTATTTTCATCACTGCCTTATAGGTATAGTTGGCTTTCACTGGAGTAAATATCAGTCTTCCACTGTGCAATATGTCATGTTCTTTTACATCTATTTAAATGGTCCTTTTTCATTTTAGATGCAACTTCGCTGAAGAACGAACAAGCTACTGGATCGCTTTTCATTATAGGCGTACTTATTGTTACTACACCAGTTATTTTTCGAACTTTTACAGCTCTTGTTTTAATTTATAAGGAGATCTCAAAGGCATTTAAAGTATAAGATGATCCATGAGTGACTTCGCTTTGGCATGAATAATTGATTCCACACGTTCTTCTTTTACATGTCCACTCATATGGTACTGATAAGGTTAAAAAGCTGTCAAAGTAGTTTTGACTGACCACATGACATTCCATGAGCAACAGAAAGCGTGCACAACTTTACAATTCAACAACAATACATCTTTGATATGACGTCAAACAAGTATTCCTGGTCATGACATAATTGTCATCTCACCTCGGACTCGTACCTTCGTCGGCCTCTTCTTCACTCAAGCAGTAGGCTGGAAAATATTTTTCCGTTAAGCCATGCATACTAAATTAAAAACAATCTTTAAAGTTTTAATAGACCTTAACAGATCTTAGCAAAGGCTTAAAGAATTTTCTTTAACTTCTTAATAATCCTATATAGAATCAAATTAATACCTAAAAATTACTATTAAAATTTTTATTTTATTTTATTTTTCAGCCTCTGGGTCAATGGATTCCTAATCATCAATACTGCATTAATCCTCATCCGCCCCTTGTCGCGCTGGTGGATCTTATATTCCGGATAGTCATCTTGCATTTCTTATCAACTGCTCATTGTCGCGTTTTTAGCAGCCTGGCCATTTTATGACGTTTCTTTGCTTATGTTTTGTTATTTTGTTATTTATCATACTTTTACCTTTGTGTCATCCATTGTCTCGTTACCGAAAACACAATTCTACAAACTCCAGTCTGTAACAATTTTTTTAAGACGTTAATAAAGGTGACCGGGAGAGACATCATGCTCTACAGACCTGGTTTCCTCGTCTGAGCATTCCATCTCAGACAATCAAGGAGGATCAGGAATAGTATTCACATATCCGAAGGTCATTTAAATACTATAGAAAGACGACAATGCAATATAACTTCTTATTACGCTGTCTGTGCTACGCCAGTACATGGACATATTAATCATCTGATGAAGTTTCAGGAGATAACTGTCACCTAGTTGCTTTTTTATTTTAAAATCACAAAAACATTGAAAGGGGTGCGTATTTATTAGTCAGCAACACGCTTATAGTAAGTAATGGATTTCATACACGCAGTGATTTTAGAAGTATTATAAATTTTAAGCAGTACAAATGAAAATTAAATATTATCTTATATAGAAAATAATTTAAATCCAAAATAAATTGTTATTTTTAAAATTTAATGTCTTTGAGAATTTAAATTAAAAATACTAATTCAAATTGTGCTCATGTTAAAATTTATATTTATTTCTTTTAGTTTAAAACATACTTAACTTTTAAAAGAGTTTCCTCGATAAACTAGATTGGTACATACTACCATAAAAATAAAAGTGTCTTACTCTGAAAATAGACTTAAATATAGAAATTTACTATATTCGAAATTCGTATAACTGCTATGGAAAATATTTGTGTGTCGTTTATATATTTAACAAAAGAGTTTATTAAACTAAACTTGCGGGTTTCAGAAAACTTTGCATTCAAATGAAAACTTTTGATATGACATACAAGATATATGAATGCATGAACATTTATCAGATACTTTGAGTGCGAAACATTTACAGAACATTATTTAACAGTGAACTTCTTTCTGCGATAATTTCTCTCAGTTAGCCAGGTTGCAGTTCTATGCGTAGACCAGCTAGTGTTGATTTTTCTCTAAAATTATTATTTTAGGAGTAGTACCTTTAAAATTGTTTAGTGGTTGAGTTAAATAATATATAAGTAACCATATTATTTATTAATAAAGATAATTTTAGGAAAATACAATTTTCAATAAAACATTGATTAATTGTTTACTTCTATTTTATTCATTTTATTCAGTTATTCTTTTATTCTTTTTCTCATTTTATTATGAATTTTTCTCCCTTTTTATCTCCTATTTAACTGAAACACCGTGCGAAAGATGAAATCTATAGCTATGAAAGTGCGATATCGGTTTTGTAAAGTAACTACGCCCTATATAATTCAATCATTATCACTATCCCTTGTGCCGAAAAACAGAACTTACGGATTCTATCTTGAAAAAAAAGAAGAACAAGTTGGAAATTGTACGTCAAACGTTACAAACGAGGTGCGTTCGTACGCACGTTTTAGAATTAAATTCATGATATCCCGTGCGTAGAACGGGTTAAACAGCTAGTTAAGTATATATTTTATGACACTGTTCATACAAATATCTTAACTAGTTATATAAATATTCAGATATATATGTATCAGCTAGTTATATAAATATTCAGATCTTGATGATTTTTAATTCTGTGAAATGAATTATATCGTCTGCAGATTAATTTCTGTCATAAAATAAGTATCTCGGTCGCTTGACGATTTAACATCCATCGGAAGCTCATATAACAAAAAAGCACCGATTTAAAAAAAAAATCAAATTTCTTAATAAATATTTTTATTAATATCTCCTAAAGTTTTGATTCGATTTTGATAAAATTTGAAATGTCTCGACAAATTTATGCAAAGATAATATATTTCAAATTGCAAACCATTTGGTTGGGTAGTTTTTGCGTTGTTATATGCGGACAGACAGACAGACGGACGGACAGACAGACAGACGGACGGACAGACGGACGGACCAAACGACGACTATAGGTGCTACGTATTTATATAATTACGAACGCACCTAAAAAGAGTAAAACAAACAATCAAACGATCATTAAAAGCGAATATATTAAAAGACTGGCAAGTACATTGGACCACCTCAACAAAAGGCCGACATACTCCTACGCTGATCCCCAGAGTCTCCTACACACTATTTTACCTCACCCTTCACACTACAGCTTTTCTTGGACCTTCCGCCAGTACCTACACAAATTCAAATGTGCACCTTCAGACCGATGAGAGTGCAGTGAAGAAAGTACAGCTTCACACCCGTATTTTCACAGCGCACTGACAAGCAATGGCATCTCACAAGGAAGGTCTCCTTAAAGCGTATACTCAGGAAATTTTCAAAAAAAGTGCTAATGAATCTATTCATGTATGTATTAAAGGAACAGTGAAATTTAGCTGCGGAATCCCAATAGAAAATCTGCAAAAAAAATAAAATACTTTCGAGTATTTGGCGCAAAAAGACGCGATTTGGCTTGCAACATTTTTTCCTTGCCAAATGCAAACGATTTTAATGTATTTTGAAATTGCTTGTAAAATGATTACTAGAATACTTAATACGTAATGAATTCAAACTTAAACGATGAAATAGTTTATTATTTTTTGTATAATATATACAAGCTGCTTGATGTTACAGTTATTTAATTTTACCACTGAAAAAATATGTTCTATGTTTTGTAAGCTGCAAGTATCTATTTTATGTTATAGCGAAGCTGACATTTAAGTTGTGTATTAAATTATTAAATTTCTCTCTCTTTTTTTTTTTTTTTTTTTTTTTTTAAGTTGCAAATGTGTATTTTCACTTTTAGTTGACAATCGAAAATTTTAAAATATTTGAATCTGAAAGGCATATTACAGTAAACGAAGTGTATGAAGAAATTCTTGTTATGAGTCCTATGACATTTTTGTAAAATTTGAAAGCGTAAAATTGTCATTAGCTTAAAAAATTTATACGAATAGGTTAATTCTAGGGCTCATTATACCATTCTCTCTTGTTCAGAATTTTTTGCATTTTGTGTTCAACATTTTCAACTCTCTGTACGTTTGCAGTAATATTAATTTAAAATATTCTTTAAATCAGATTAAATAAATCACTCACGTTTTTTTCTCTATTTATTACCGATGGAATGAAATTTTGCTATTGTTTTATCCTCCATTCCACGATTTTTTCTAATTTAAACGCTTCACTGGTTATACAAGTAATTTTTAAATGTATTTTAAAAGGAAAAGCCCGATGACAAACGGATTCGTTATACATTTCTATATCGAAGAAGTCGTTGTTTCCATAGCAACAACACTTTTTTCTTGAATTGGCAATGTTCAGAATTGGGCTGATTTTTGAGCTTGAAAAAATTTTAATCAATTTAAATTTTGTTTTAAATCGTAAAATACAATCGTTAAATTTCATTATATATACATATAAATGTGTACACAAAATTGTAGTTATAAAAATTTATTTATTATGTAAGTTAAATTTACATAAACAAGTTCAGCAAGAAAAAGTTTGGCTATAATGTCTTACACCCACGCACCGTTTTTTTTTTTTTTAAATCGGTGATAAAAATGAAAAAAGTCGCCAAAATTGGGGTTTTTTCCTTTAATGGTAACCTGCCTATTGTATTAAGTTATTTGTTTGGAGTCGGCTTGTAAATATCGCCAATCGAAAAGTCGCCAAATATCGGTGCGTAAATGTAACTCATCTGTTCCAAAAGTGGTATCTGGCTGACCAAAGTTTAACACACCTGCTCTAAACTTTTGTAATTGGCTTTTTTTCACTGTCTGTCATAGTTTTCAGTATAGCATTCATCATTTAAATGTCTCCACCTTTGTGTAGACGCAAAAGAATATAAATTAAAAATTAAAAAGGGAACCCAAAAGTACAATTGAAAAGCATAAAGTTTATACACTAACAAAAAAAAATTAATAATAATAATAACTGCATCATAACCTCTTCAAAGAATCACTTTTATAAAATATCCGTTATTGGAACGTTAAAATCATTTCGTAAAACCATTACCAGAAAATATTATTTCCGCCTTCACATCTTCTTTTCTTATATGGTATTGCGTGCTCGAATCAATTTAGTGTTCTTGGTCTTCTAGATAAAACTTTAATATCTGAGTTAGTTAAATTCACCGTTTTAAATCATCAATGAAAATAAAACATTATGTTGGAAAAGTATTTATGGCCTCTTGCTCTTTTAATGAAATATATAATGTTGCCGAATTATCTCTCGATAACCGCTTTTCTTACTGCAGTCTAACTTAAATAAAGTATGTATTTTATAAATATGTATTAACTGTTTCAAAATTCTACTATATTTTTAAATTTGAACTAATCGTTTCTGAAATGTTTTATGTATTTTTAATTACATTATTATCGCAATTATTCGATATTATATTACTGTTCTATTATTGCAACAATTCATTCTTACACGAAATTCTTTTTTTAAATTTTAATTAACCTTTCATTATTTGATTTGTCGGGTGACAGAATCAAATAAAAAAGCATTTCTTTAATATAGATATATATATATATATATATGTGTGTGGTTTTATACTATTTTTCAACAGTAACTCACCAGACATTTGCTGAAATTTCTTATTAATCTTGACTTACATTAAAAACTAAATCAAACGCCAGATTTGCCCAGCTATTCACTTAAAGGGCACGCAACTTAGCTGTTGGCAAACAATGAAGGACGCCATTATTGACATTAATATAAACATGTAAATCTATTATATCAATTTTATAATGTTAGCGATAAATGATCATCCACACAATACATATACGCAATTGTAAAGTTAATGCATATGCATACAATACACAGCAATCATATACAAATATATTGCAGAAACATTATATATCATATTAGTGCAGAAAAATAGACAAAAATTTGAGTAATAAATCACAACTGGTGACCATTCACGAAAAGCTAGGAAGAACTTCGTTTTAACTCTCCTAGAAATGAAGATTCAATAACTCCTCGAACATAAAGTTGTTTTACGATATTTTTGGGAGACACAAGGGGGGGGGGGGCTCAACGTTTTTAATTAAGTAAAGTGTGGTATTTTTATTATGTGTTTTTAAATTCCGAACCGAATAACACCATCCACAAGTCGATACGATCATCTTTAACAAAATTACGGCATGTTTTATTAATAAAAGTCGAAAATTATACTTTAGTACAGGTAAAATAGGTTTTTAGAGTAAAAACTGGTAGCCATTTACGAAAATTTGGAAATAACTTCGTTTTGGCACTAGAAATTAATATCCGATGAGTTCCCATAAAATAAAGTTTTTTACTAGGCTTTGTAGGCAAAAGCGTGTATTTTAACTCAGAGGGGGAACTCAACTTTTTTTTAAATTAGTCTAGTGGGGTATTGTTTACTATGTACTTTTAAATTTTGAATCAAATGACACCATTCGAAAGTCTATACAACTACTTGTTACAAGGTTACTACAGGTTTATGAATAAAAAGTCCAAATTTACACTTTATGAGGAAGCACTTTATTACACTTATTTTACATTTAAAACATGTTCTTCCAATCATATTGAATAATCTTAAACTTATTAAATGTCATCAAAATACCAATAATTAAAATCAGGATCATCTGAATATTCTTCAAGGTCTTCAAAGTTGTGGACGTAACATAAGTGTAATAAAGTTGTGTTCTCTCGTAATGTATAATTTTGGACTTTTTATTCAGAAAACCTGCCATAACTTTTTAAGAAATAATTGTATAGACTTGCGAATGGTGTCATTCGATTCATAATTAAACACTACATGGTAAACAATACCCCACTGGTCCTATTTAAAAAGAAAAATTAGCTTCCCCACCTTCCTCCCGAGTTATAATGTCCATTTTTGCCCTTTAAATTATATTAAAACAACTTTATTTTTGGAGGACTCATCGAATCTTTATTTCTAGTGCTAAAATGCTATACAATTACCTGTTACAAAGTTACTCTTCCCAATTTTTTCTCCAACTGGGCGAAAAATGTTGGAAACGTCAACTGAAGGAAGGCTGTTGGAAAGCTGTTAGTTGGCAGATTCGTCGAGGATAGCTCAGTTGGGAAAGCATTGTCATTCTGCCAAGAGTTCTCTGCTTCGAATCCTGGCCTGAACATTCTTCACCCAGTTGTAAAAATTACAACTCATATGATTTATTTACCAATTAGAATAATTGTGTTAAAATTAATCCAGTGTAATGACCTATCCAGCGTTCATTGGAGTTCCATTACCTGAGATTTATTCTGAAAAGCTGGTTCAGATATCAGAGTAGATGCTATGATCAATAAGGTTCGCTGCATGAATTAGATCAACCAGATTCGTCGAGGATAGCTCAGTTGGGAAAGCATTGTCATTCATCCAAGAGATCCCTGGTTCGAATCCTGGCCTGAGCATTTTTCGCCCATTTGGAAAAATTACAACTCATACGATTTATTTACCAATTAGAATAATTGTGTTAAAATTAATCTAGTGTAATGACGTATCCAGCGTTTATTGGAGTTCCACTACCTGAAATTTATTCTGTTGAGCTGGTTCAGATATCAGAGTAGATGCTATGATCAATAAGGTTCGCTGCATGAATTAGGTCATCCAGATTCGTCCAGGATAGCTCAGTTGGGAGAGCATTGGCATTCATCCAAAAGATTCCTGGTTCGAATCCTGGCCTGAACATTTTTCGCCCATTTGGAAAAATTACAATTCATATGATTTATTTACCAATTAGAATAACTGTGTTAAAATTAATATAGTGTAATGACTTATCCAGCGTTTATTGGAGTTCCATTACCTGAAATTTATTCTGTTGAGCTGATTCAGATATCAGACTAGATGCTATGATCAATAAGGTTCGCTGCATGAATTAGGTCATCCAGATTCATCCAGGGTAGCTCAGTTGGGAGAGCATTGGCAGCTTCATCCAAGAGATCCCTGGTTCGTATTCTGTCCTGAACATTTTTCGCCCCGTTGGAAAAATTACAACTTATATGATTTATCTACCAACTTAGAATAATTGAGTTAAAATTGATCGATCTAATAGTGTAATAGCGTATAGAAAAAAAAACAATAAGTAGGAGTTTGACAAAATATCAGGTTTTTTTTGTGAAATGAATGAAATAAAAAAAAGTATTTTTTATTATATTTCATTTTACTCGATGATTTTAAACATGATCACCAACGTAAAAAAAAAAAAAAAAAAAAAAAAAAAAAACTGTTTGTTTCAAATATCAATAACTGGTTACTCACAAAAGGAAATATTGAAATTATAATGATTTATAACCAAATAATATTATATAGAAATATAAAACATAGAAAGGTTTTTTTTTTTTTTTTTTTTTTAAATTTAAACAGATTACATGCTAAACAAGAAAACGTTAAACGCATATATATATATATATATATATATATATATATATATATATATTAAAAAAATAACCTTAACAAAAATGTTGAAAAATATTTCTTTCATCAAAAATTTAAATATGAAAATTATTTGAGCATTTATTCATTCAATCTAAAATTGTATTCCCATTTCTGAAAAAAAAAAAAAAACCTCATTCATGTAAAAACGTAAATAGTAGATTTTGATACCATAATACGCTTAAAAATATTTCTTTTGCATTTTTCTTTAAGAAATACCATTTTCGTTAGACAGACACTTGAGTTACAAAAGTTAAACTTTTTGAACGTGGTTTTTTATGATATGAATTTTACAGGTTTTTATTTTATTTATTTATTTATTAATAAAAACATATCATCTAGAAAAAGGAATTTTTTTAAATGGTGTTTTCATATTTGGCAAAAGGTCAAATTGCTTTATTTGCAACGAAAAGCAAGAAAATATCTTTTACGTATATATATATATTCGCTTGTGAAGCGAATTATCGGTATATAGAAGCATAATTTTTAGTTTTCATGCACAAATATGTCTAATGAGACAATGTAAAAATTTTGGAAAATATCTCTAAATATTTACTCGGAAAAGGGAGGTTTGAGATGTATATGTGTAAATGACATATATAAGACAATGTAAAATTTTTGGAAAACATCTATAAATATTTACAAAAGATTCCCTACAAATATTGTTATACCTAAAATACCCTATCGTTATTCCCTACAAAACATTTTATTGTGTTTCATACATTTTCCATTTTACACACGACGACACTTTACATGCGGAAGATGGTGGATAGCACTGAACAATAAAATGTTTTACTTTCTGTTGCTCTGTGTCCTTTATGGTTGTTTTCACTTTTCTTCTTAGTCTGTCTAGCGCCGGCGATTTTCGTGCTACAATTACCGTTCCAACGCTTTTTATGGTTTTTCACTACGAAGAACACATTTCAATAAAAAAAAAGTAGGTGTTGCCATTTGAAATTTTCGAAATTTTGTCACTGTAACCGTAACTGTTATAATTTAACTGTTGTTTTTCACGTGATTCTTGAGCGCATACCTCAAAATACTTTAGGCCAGAATTTCATCCAGTTTCTGTGAACGGTATGACAGTTATGGGCTCATATATCGAGATAGTTTTTTTTATAATCACCCTGTATATATATATATATATATATATATATAAGAGTTTTTTTTCAGTAAGAAATCTTCCTGATAAATAAGAAGAATCCATGAAGTTTTTTAATTAGCTTAATTGTGTGGTTCTCGCAGAAGCATGCATTTTCCGAAATATGTTAGTAATGTGAGAGCATTTTTTTTTTTTTTTTTTGAAAATTACTTTTCCATGCGATCGATGAATGCTAATTTCATACAAGTTTAAAGCAAACTAGAAATATTTTATACGCGAATAACTTGCAAACCTTAATTTGTCTAATTACATGCCTGATTTGTCTACAATCCACAAAAATGACTTGAAAAAATAAGCTTCTGGTCGAATAACCCAGTCATTTTTTATTTTAAATGCAGTCTCACAAGGAAGGTCTCCATAAGCGAATACTCAGAAAATTTTGAAAAAAATACAGAATATTCTTCTAATGGGGATACATACGTCTATTAAAAAAATTCTGCGGAACCTCGATATAACGTCCGTAAAAAAAATATGAAAATTTCGTTTATTTGGCGATTTATCACTGGTTGGCGACGGAATAAAATTTGAAAAAATACGGTTTTATAACAAATACTCTTTAATCCGTTAACGCCCAACTGTTTTTACACGTCTTTTAATTCTTCGACACCAGTTTTTCCCATGTAATAATTCTGAGTTATTTAATTACTCAAAATTTGAGATGAGATAATGAAAAAATTTCCGTACTGAAATACTGGTATTGAAATTTAAATGTTCTAGAAATAGATCGCTGGGCGGTAATGGGTTAAGGAAAAACTTTTTCATGTTGCACTTGTTTATGTAATTTTAACGTGCATAATAAATATTTTTTTATAACTACAATTTTGTGTACACCTTTATATGTATCTATAATGAAATTTAAAGATCTAAATTTACGATTTAAAACAAAATTTAAAGTGATTGAAATTGTTTCAAGCTCAAAAATAAGCCCGATTCTGAACATTGTCAATTCAATGAAAAATTATTGTTGCTATGGAAACAACGACTTCTTCGATATGGAAATGTATAACGAATTCGTTTGTCATCGGGCTTTTCTTTTTAAAATACATTTTAAAATTATTTATATAACCGGTGAAGCCGTTTAAATTAGAAAAAATCGTGGAATGGGGGATAAAACAATTGTAAAATTTCATTCAATCGGTAGTAAATGGAGAAAATAAACATGAATGATTTATTTAATATGATTTAAAGAACATTTAAAATTAATATTAGAACATAATTTAATTAATACAGAGTTGAAAATGTTGAACTTAAAATGCAAACGATTCTGAACAAGAGGGTATGGTATGATGAGCCCTAGAATTAATCGATTAGTATAATTTTTTTTTGAAGCTAATGACAATTTTACGCTTTCAAATTTTATAAAAATCTCACAGACATATTTGGAAATTTAAAAGCAGCATTATTAAAAATACAAAAAATATACAAAAAATAATAAACTTTTATCGTTTAATTTTAAATTCATTAATTATTGCGCATTCGAATAATCATTTTACAAGCAATTTCAAAATGCATTAAAATCGTTTGCATTTGACGAGGAAAAAATATTGCAAAATATTGCTAGCCAAATCGCGTCTTTTTTGCGCGAAATACTCGAAAGTATTGTATTTTTTGCAGATTTTCTACTGGGATTCTGCAGCTAAATTTCACTGTTTCTTTATTACATATATGAGTAGCTTCATTAGCATTTTTTTTTCAAAATTTTCTGAGTATGCGCTTTAAGAAGACCTTCCTTGTCAGACATTTTAACGTTTTGTTCATAACTCATTACTATAAACCGCTTTTACATAGAATACAAAATATTACATTGTACTGTATAATTCAGTATTTACACTCTAATTTCTACTCCTTTTTTTTTTTTGGTCAGAAGCTTCTTTGAACATAGTTGATTATTTTAATCTTGTTTGGGACACGCAATGATATGTCTACTCATTTTGAGGACACTTAAATAATGAGAAAATAGCTGACGACACGTAGCTTCCAAACACGCAAACTGTTTAAAGCTCCAATTCAAATTATTCTTTAGGCCATGTAGTACATGAGTAGAAATAATTGATTTAAAAAAAAAATAATTTTAAAATATCGTGAGTTAATCATAAAGCTGATTTCTTTTGGTGCACTGTAAAAAAGGGCAAATGTTTCTTAATACAGGACTATATAATATAACAACGAACAAAAACTAGTCGTTGGAGGCTACCGTAAATACTTACCCATCATGGATAGGCATAATATAAAATATGAAAATAAAACATGTGTAAACTATTTATAAAATGCATTCCAATTCGAATAAAATCCTGATTTCATGACGTCATAAACTTTAAATGCTCCATTACTGATTTTCGTAAAAGAAACGTCCTTATAACTCCAAAAATGGTAATCATATTAACTAAGAGTTTACTGCGTCAGATTAAGCGACTCATTTCCAATTAAAATATATCTCTGAATTGAAATTTGAATGAAATACAGGGTCATGAAAAATCGAAGAGTGTGGTAAATAGGATTACAAATATATCGGCAATTAATTATCCGATCGACTTCATTCTTTATGAAAAAATTATTATTATTATTATTATTATTATTATTATTATTATTTTTTTTTTTATTTGTCTTTTATATATACTCCTTAAAATAAACAATTTCGAAAATTTGTATGTACCTTTTATCAGAACGGCTATTTCGAGAGTCCGAAAAAGATACTTCCAATTAATCGAGGTTACTGAAATTCAATAAGCTTCTTCTCATTATTACATACTAAGTACATACCAAATTTCAATTCTCTATCTCAATTTGTTCGGTAGATAGAGCTTTTACAGACACACAGACAGACGGACGGCAATTTTTTTCTTCTAAAAATATATTTTTCGAAATCTCCAATGTCTGAAGCGTGTAAATCTGTCTTTTTTTTTTTTTTTTTTAACGATTACATTACGAAACCAATACTATTTTTAGAGATTTAAAGACGTATTTATAAAAGCAAAGTTTGTGTTGTTGCCGCTTATTTTCGGAAACGCTTTCAAATAGTTTTTATAGAGTATTATCAGTTTTCTTGGTTATTCAGAATTTCCCGTTCATTTCGCTCAAGATTGCAAACTTCATAAGAATGTCATCTGAAAGTCAATAAATATCTTGAAATGTCCAAAAAATGATACTGTTTTTACGTATTTTGATAAATATCCTTAAATCATGCAAAAGTAATATAATTTTTGCGACATTGGCCAATGTGAAACAGATATTAACTAGTATGTTGTGGTCATCCCAAAACGTTCTTCGATATAAATCAAATCAGTTAAATGATTTAAATAGAGCAAGAAATTACATTGATTTATTATATTATGCCATAATTAACTTTTATTCTATAATTTTTTTCCTTTTTATAATTTTATGTATCTAATTCCGATTAATTAAATTAAAATATCATCTTAAATTAAACAATCAACCTCCATATGTAAAGGTATAAGATATTGATCTACTTAACAATATTTATTCCAAAGTATTTAAATCTAAAAATGGCGCTAACTACTTAAATTTATTCTTTAAATAGAACAATTTTATTTTTAATCCACTGTTAAAATTCAATATTGTTCCCGTGTATATCAAACCGCTATAAATTCTTTATTTAAATGCTAAAATGTCATATTTCTTAAAATTTTTCTGCTCTAAAAAATCTTATTTCTTTTAAAAAACATTTTATCATTAAATATTAAATGTCTATTACAATATTTCAAAATGCTCTTATATTTTTTTTTCTGTCAAAGATTCATTATCTTTTTTTTCTTTATTGCGTGTTAAATTCGAAGCTATTTTTAACTACAATCTCAAAACAGATATTTCGTTTTGTTTATACTTCATTGATCTGAGGGCGAGGCTATCGAAACATCTAGAACATTTTTGGCGCCGGGAAGTCTTTTTTCTTCATAATTAATGCACCGGAAATATTAATAAAACCCCTTTAAAACGACTATGATTGAAACAAAAAGGTCATGTGCCGTGTTTTGTAATCTTACGCAAGACAGAGGCTAACGAAAAAGAAAGGCTACCGCGGTGCTTTACGCATATCTTTTTTTACAGACCGCCGGAGTCACGTGATGCTCGAATGCACCAATGCATGTGTACGAAAAGAGCATCACGTCACTCTAGCGGTCTGTAAAAAAAGATAAGTGAAATGCACCGCGGTAACCTGTCTTTTTCGTTATCCTCGACGCAAGCCAGGATAAAACCACATGAACACTCTGATTCCAGCAGAGAATTTGACGATTGACATTAGCTAAAGGAAGGAGTGAAACTTTTATCGTCGCCTAATTGCCTCATATGTCCTTTATGAAGCAGTGATGTAGAGTTCTAAAATATTTTTATAGATGTTTTGTGCCAAAAGTATACATGCAACTTATCTGTATAAACATCGTGAGTTTCAGAGAGCAGATTTGTGGAGAGTGCCGACTGTCGCAATGAAATGTATTGGTTCTTCGGTGTAGATTTGATCCATGGAGCATTCCTCCTGAATTGCCGTCTTCAAAATGTAAATAAAATTTATAACTTTCAACTTAATTGTGCGTGAACTGTGAATTACTATCACACGGCAAACCTGGTGCGGTTTAAAATGTGATACCCTGTTCAGTTTTGTGAATGTTTATCAACGACTTTTACGACTGCAACGCATCGATCATTATATATAATTTATATATAAAAATAGGTTCATATATATATGTGTATATATATATATGTACGAACGCAAAATATTGTTATTGAATCACGGACAATAAACACTTTAATGCAGGGAAAACAAATTTATTTGCGTGCATTCGAGGCTAACGGTATTCTTATATTTAGGATAATAAGCGTGAAGTTTCGTTGAATTATGTGGATTTGAACAGGAGATTTAAGCATCGCATATTTCGAACAAATCATCGAATTTTGGCATCCCGTCTTAGATGACCGCAACTAAAAGTGAATGACAATCTAGTCCTATCATGAAGTTTCTAAATTGGATGTTTAGTTGTATTCTGAGCACATAAACTGGTGATATAAGCATCACATAAATTGAACAAATAACTTATTTGCGGCATCCTTTTTTGGTGGATTTTGCACCAAAACTAATCAACAGCAGTTCACATAAGGATAAAACTTCTTCCGAATTTTCATCCTATTCTACGGAGTGGTTCGTGAGTTAGAGCGCCCACAAAAATCGTGCCACATACATACAGACAGACACAGAGACTCACGAACAGACATTTTCTAAAAACTGTCCAGGACCATCTAAAACATCCAATACTTTCTCCTTTTATAAATAGAAGATAGTAAAAATAATGCATACAAAATTAAGTTTCTGAAAAACGACTAACTTATTAAATTTTAGAGTACTAATTCTGTATTATGTTTAGAGTACTATTTCTGTATTATGTTTAGAGTACAATTTCTGTTTGCTATATTTCTGTATGTTATAAGTAGTGTAAACAGCTATTTTAAATGCTTTCTCTGAAAGACTAATTTTTAGTTATCACAGTGATTATCGGCAGATATTGTTGTAAATTTGATCTACAAACATTCAACAACATTCAAAACATTTGGCAATATTGGTGGGACATTGGTCGATATCTTTTTGCTACATGGGGATAATTAAGCATTTTTCTGCGCAATGAATTATACTGGATTATTTTTTAACACAATTATTAAATTGGTAACGTAATCATACAAGTTGTAAATTTCCAACTGGACGAAAAATGTCCGGGCCAGGATTCGAACCTGGGATTGCTTGGCTGAAGCCGCCACGCTCTACCACTGAGCTATCCCGGTCGAATCTGGAGGGCATAATTCATCCAGTTAACCTTATTGATCAAAGCATCTGGTCTGATTTGAGCTATCCCGGTCGAATCTGGAGGGCATAATTCATCCAGTTAACCTTATTGATCAAAGCATCTGGTCTGATTTAATCAGACCAGATGCTTTGATCAATAAGGTTAACTGGATGAATTATGCCCTCCAGATTCGACCGGGATAGCTCAGTGGTAGAGCGTGGCGGCTTCAGCCAAGCAATCATGAATTATGCCCTCCAGATTCGACCGGGATAGCTCAGTGGTAGAGCGTGGCGGCTTCAGCCAAGCAATCATGAATTATGCCCTCCAGATTCGACCGGGATAGCTCAGTGGTAGAGCGTGGCGGCTTCAGCCAAGCAATCCCAGGTTCGAATCCTGGCCCGGACATTTTTCGTCCAGTTGGAAATTTACAACTTGAATGAATTATAGTCTTGAAATATTTCAAACATTGACGAAAATATGATCAGTCTTTTAAAAAAATGTCATAGTTTTTGTTAAAAAATCATATTTCTTTCTTTTAACGACTTTAAAATAAACAATTTTGATGATGGAGCTTAAACTCTTATATTTCTTTCACAGATAACCATGCTCAAATGGATGTTGGAACCTGTGCTAAGAATAGCTGTGAAACTTATTGGCTTTTCAAAGTCACCGATAGACAGACTTACATAAAAGCAAGTTTAAAAAAAAATTACATTTGAAGTTTCTGATTTTGTATAACATAAGTTCAACTTTGAAACAAATAATAAAACTCTTAAGAATTAAACATTTTATAAGTGCATTTTCTAGTATTTAAACATAAATATATATAGGAAAACTAGTATCTTTCAACCTGAAAGTTTTATCTAGATTTTCCAGTTATTTAGAATTCATTTTAGTTTTTTTTTTATTGCATTCTATGTTTTCCACTGATAAATGTACTGATGAAAATACAGGATTTTTAAAATTACAAATGTCAGCTAAACAAAAGGAACGAATAAAAGAAATTTTGAAAATTTACAAACAATGGTCATTTGAATGCATTCAGTCCCCTCGAAGATTAGGAACCCTGTATTTAACTTAGGCTATTACTTCCCTTTGAATTTATTTATTTATGTTAAATAGAAGAAAACATATTTGTTAAATTGTAAAATAATAATAATAATAATAATAATAATAACAAAAGTTTTAATATTGAATAAAAAAATAATATTGCAAAAGTAGTTCATTTTGTATTAGTTAACTTTGCACTAGTTCTTATTAAACCAGTCCATTTTACATATTTTTGAGTCGTCAATTTTTTGTATGCAGCGTCTTACGTTGTCGCTTGATTATACCTAAAATATAAACAAAAATTTGTAAAAAATAAAAAAATATGTATTATATAAAATTCACAATCCATAAAAAATCCATTATATTTTTGTTATAACTTGAGAGAAATGTTTATGTTTCAGGTACAGTTTGTAGAAAATTTAATTTCCTTTATTTAAAAAACGCAACATGGAAATCCATTAACTTGTTGAAATATTATCCTGGAAAAACCGTTAAAAAGCAGTGTTTTGAGATAACTAAGTTGAACGCATGTCTGAGTTGAACGCCTTCGCATGTCTTTATTGACTGTTCTTAGTAATTCAAAATATTTCTAATCTTATAGTTGATACGGCGTTCAAATAATATTTTCTCCTTTTACATGTTGCTTTTTTAATGCACGTATTTCTGTTTTTTGTTTCCCTGTAAAAAAAATACCCGTATTGCAGCACAATGCGAAACTACAGTGCCTGTAATAACCTTTTTGTGATGTTTGGTAGTTCAATGCGATTTTCATAAAATTTATTTTAATTAAAAATTTTCATAAAACCTCTCGTTTTACATAATTAATAAAACAAAATATTTTTATATCACTTTTTAAAAAAACTGTCATGGACAGAAGAAGTTCTTCTGCACGATTTAAAAAATAAGCATAAAAGTATATTTATTGAATAAAAATGTTTTTCAAAAACGCCATTCTGTGTGTGTTAAAAAATATTTATTTAATATCAATCTTTCAAAACAGCTCTTGAATGAGAAGGATTTTTTGAACGTTTAATATAAAGAGCATAAAAGTACTATGAAATTTAAAACATGTGTCATTTTTGGACTTAGTATTTTATATGCACGTCGAAAGGTTATTGCCATTCCAGTGAGAATATTTGATTTTTTTTGTTGTTTGCTCATAGAATTTTAAAACCGAAAATTGCAAGCATTATTATAAGCAAATACAAAGCATGTATTATAAAATATGTTGAGGGGAATCTAAATAAACTTTTAGCCGTATAACTTAAATATTAAGCAATTTTCCGAAATATCTGTTTTATTTAAATATACTTCTATAAGTAGAATATTGAATAGAGCTATTCAATTATTTGAAATTTGAATGAAGGCTTGAAAAAAATCACTTTTAATATATAGACTATCAATAAAGGTATAAAGATTTTTATAATTACAAATTTGACACAATTAGCTCTCTCTACCCCTATCTCCACCCCTCTGTGATTTAGACAATTTCGCTCACAAATAAAAACTCTTGATATGACATTTATCTCGGTTACATTTATGGTCATACAGGATGTCTATTCTCAACGGTGCCCAATGGCTAATTCTTAAACCGATAGTGTCATTGACATATATGTTCTAATTACAAAAATGGTTTAAATGAGGTAAGCAATTATTTCAAAAGTCGTTGGGATCAATAAAAACATTTTTTAAAAGTTATAAAATTTTATATTTTATACGCTCCTCCGGTCCAACAAGTGATATTTAGTAAAAATTTCCTATTACTCTAACAAGTAACACACAAAAAAAGTTTCATTCATCTAACACTAAAATTGACAGAGTTATGAAACTTTGAATTGCTTGCATGACTTATACCACTTTTCTGCATCTGAACTCAGATGAGTTGGATCATGTTAAGAGGGATCGTACACAAAGTGCTTAAAGTATTTGAAGGATTTATTTCACGTGTACATTTCTGAAATTGCAGCCGAAGGAAGTCACTTTGAGCAAGTTTTAAGTTAACTTTAATTTTTATTAATTAAGTTTTAGATTAGATCATCTCATACCATTTTAAAATATGTATCATTTTCTAAAAATTGAGAGTTCTTTTTCATCATTTCATTTTTAAAAAAAATAAAATCTGTTATTTTTTCACTTATATTTTTAGTACAAGTTGTACATTTTTCTTTAATATGCCAGAATGAAAATAGATTTCAAATTTATATCGTAATGTTAATTTTACTTTTAACTATTATTTTTTTTATATCTCACGATTATTTATATCTCTAGTAAATTTGGGAATTACCTCTTTTTTGAAGCAAAAAAGATGCTTCAACTTTAAACAGCTACTACTCGGTCAGTTTTAATTGTAGAAGAGGGGACTTTTTTTTTGTCGTACTTGTTTGTGTAATATGAATATTTTACTACATATAACTTACAAGACCGGTGAACATATAAAAATTTAAATTTCGTAATTTTTAAAGAAATGTTTTCATTTACCCAAATCGCTTTTAAAATACTTCTTTTCAACATTTAAAGCCTTTTTGTTGTTAAAACTATATATATATATGACTAACGGTTTAGGAATTGGCCATTGGACACTGTTGAGAGTGGACACCCTGTATACGGAATATTTTGAATGCAAAACAGCCCTCTAAAAATAAATAATAAGGTTGTTTCTGCTTCGCAATATATCACATAGACTATGCTAACATGCAACTATGCTAAAGACAAATATTGATGATTTCTGCGAAATATACTCATGATAGTGTTTTTAAAATTTATTTGGAATGTTGAATAAATAATATAAATAATCAATCCTATTTTTAATATGGAAATCTTTTATGAAAATACATTTTCCACTAAACATTCAATTTACTATTTACTTTTTTAAAATGAAGTTTCAAATATTTTATTGTGGAATGAAAGATTTATTGTTGTATTGTTTCGGCCTAATTTAAATATACAGTGGATCTTCAGTTATGCGTTTTGCTCGGGACCGGACAATAAAACGTATAACTCAGTAAAATGTACGACTAAATTAATGGTCTACCGGAACGATTTTTTAAATGTATCGTAAAAACTTTGTTCCGCTAAGGAGTTTGTTACCTTTAATATCGAAAACGGGAGTTTCCTAAGAATTACTGCACCCATGACATAAATGTTCGGAAATAGAACACAGTAGAAAAAAGATACATAAGAACAGTACACATGGAGTTATTTTCTCATAAAAGCTTTATTAAAAATATTTTTAATACACATAGAGTAATTAAAATAAATTATTGGAATCGCCTTGGCATGTAAATCATTTATCAAAAGACACTTCAGTACTTTCCTGAATCTTGTTGAAATAATCACTAATCTTGGATTGATTCTTTTCGGCAGAGCCAACATTAAAGAGCAAACTTTGAATTTCTATTAATAATGCACAGTGCAGCCGCCTTTTAGTTACTCCTTTTTCTACTGACGAACCGTTTTATGTCAAAAGCCCTCAGAGCAGCTCCGAAATTTGAGTGGCATCTTTCAAATAGACTCAATCGACGCGTCGTTAGTCTTTCCGGTTGTAAAATGTATAAATAAGACAAAACTTTGTCAGGGAACAGAAAAACGTAATATATAACTGAGGGAAATGTATAATTCAAAACGTATTCAAAACCCAGCTAATTTTTAATGGCAAGCGACCGGAATCACTGTGTTCAAACGTATAACTGAGGGAAACGTACAACTCAGCTAACGTATATCTGGAGTTCAACTGTATCTCATTTCAATTGTCTATAACAAAAAAAAAATTCCAATAAATTACCCTAATTAGTTATTTATTTTTTAGTTTTACGCATAGTATAAATATAAATTCCTAAGCAGAATTTTATGCACTTTTGTTTTATCCTTGTGCATTACTTATATTCATAAGATAGACTTTCATTTCAGAAGTCATTGGTAAACTCCCAAATTCAGAATTATTTCGATTTCATTAAACGTAGGTTGATTTATGTAAGCCATACGTTTCTCTTAATCTTTGACATGCGGGAGAAATTTCTTTTCCATCTATTCACATTTTTTTTTTTAAAACGAGTAAGAGCGATATTTGTTGTTTTGTTTGAAATAAATTTGAAGTAGTTGTTGTATTTGTTCACATACATTTTATTTACAGTTTAGCCATTTTTCTTTGGAATTTCTCTACTATATATATATATACATTTATCAAGCATAGTTTATAAATTTTTAAGACATGATAATATGTTGCATCCGCTTAAATAGTGAAGGAAAAATTAATGGAACATCGTATATTCTCGTGTATAAGTCGACACGAAAATTTTATAGCAATAACAGGAGACTTCTTTTAAATACATGTTTTTCCTTATATAAAAGTTTGTATTTTTAATGCAAAAGATTTATTATGAATTCTGCAATTAAATAGTAACTGTAATATAATTCTAAATACACTGTTAAAAATTAATCTATTTAAAAATGAGAACTTCTATGTACCCTTTTTTTTTAAGTAGAATTGCTTCAGAAACGAGTACATGATGTTTTCAAATATAAGTGACAATTCGGACTGAAAAGTAAGCTTGTGAATAAATATTTATACAGTGGCGGTTAAAAGTTTCCGGCCAGCATAAAATTTTTGGTTAATTTGTAAGTATACCCATATGAAGAGGAATCTCAAAATGATATTTATACATTTTAGTGACATATTAGTTAGAAACTTATTTATGGAATAACAAATAAATATCTATAAATTTATTTGACAAAATTAATTCTAAATGAAAACGCAGGTTCTCAAAAGTTTCCAGCCGTCTTAGCAAGTTTGGAAAAAATTGTGTTATAATAGAAAATAACAGTGATCAACAACATTTACAATTAGTATTTTGTCGACATACCTTTAGCAATAAATAATGTGGCGCAGGTACGTGAAATCTATTCAATGAACGTTTGAAGATCGTCTATGGCAAGTTTTTTCCACTTTTCATCCAATTTCGGTGGAAATTCTGCTTAATTGGAATATTTATAATTCCGCACACGTTTGTAAAGTTCGTTCCAAGGATTTACTATTGGATTCAGATTGGGTGATTGGACTGGCGATTTCGAAAGCGGAATTTTTTTGTTCGAAAGCGACTGCAGGACGAGCTTTCGTGTATGATTTAGGCCGTTATCATGCTGAAAAAAATAGTTGCGACCACAATTTTCTCCCCAATACGGCCGAAAATGGTCTTGCAAGATATCATTATACATTGCACCATTCATCTTGACGCTGATTTCAACTAACGGACCGACATCTTTTCCAGAAAATGCTCCCCTCAACATAACGTGTCCTCCGCCATGCTTCATTGTAGGAATAACATATCTCGAATCATATATTTTGGTTTAGGTCATCGGACCTAGTGTCTGCCATCACTCCCAAAGAGATTGAACTTCTATTCATTGAAAAAAAGTAGTTTTTTTCGGTTTTCACCAGACCACTCTTCCTTTGCAGTATTCCTTTGCAAACTCCTGTCAGGTCCGCTGATTTTTTTGTACTTCTGAAAGGTTTTATAACGCCGACTCTTCTATAAAATCCTACGTCACGTAAGCGTCTTGACATGGTAGACAGACTTACTTCAGCAATATTTTCACTCCGTAAATCGCGAAATATTGCAGCAGCATTTTTAAGCGGGTCATCAACTGCTTTTCTCCTGATAATTCTGTCCACACGAATAGTCGTTTACCGGGGTTTCCCGAACCGTGGCAAGTCCTGAAGGCCATGGACATCTTTATATATATTTTTTAAATATCATTCACAGGCTTCACAGTAGAATTTCCGATCGACAACTTTGCCGCAATCTCACGAAAGGATTGGCCCTTTAGTGACAAACAAATCACTCGTTTATGAACAACAATTGTTGAACTTTTCATTTTTGAATTTAAACTACGTTATTCACGTTGATTAATTAATGGACACGGCCAAAACAACAATTTACCGATAGCAAAAACTAACGAATGACGAATGGCCGGAAACTTTTGCACACATCGAATTTCGAATTCTTCCCCTTTGCATCAAGTGTCTTCAGTATCCAATCAAAATGATCACGTGGTCAGAGGTCATTTGCATATTCCTAACTTTTGGAGCAATTGCGCTTCTTCTTCGCTGAAACGTTCTGGCAAACAAATCAAATAAACTAACTGGTCGGAAACTTTTGACCGCCACTGTATAATCTCTTGTGTGCTTCTTCTACGCATACTTATGTTCGAGTCCCTGTATGTACTCAAAAAATGAGTCTACACGCGTTTCTCAAATTTAAGAGTTAAGTATTCGGAGCTATTATAAAATCGGAAAGTACTCAAATATAAGTACATTTTGCTTATTTTTATGTATCAAGTTTTAACAGTGTGTGTATATAATAAATGAATTTATATACAAGGTGTCCATAATTAAACGACCCTACTTTAAAGTTGTCTACAGACAAAACTATTGGTCAGAAAGTTGTGAAATTTTATGGAGAACATAGTGAAAGCATGGGAATTTGTTTGAGCGAAAAAAAATAGTTCGAAATTTCGCCACCAGAGGGCGTTTTTATAGATAATTTTATAGATAATTTAGCATAACATTTAGCATACATTTACGATAGTTTAAAAATTTTATTAGAACACATGTTCCACATGACGGACATAATTTTCAGCTACCACCTGGAATCTATAACATAGCATGTTCCACAGTCGTCCGGAGTGTGTTTTGGGAAATGCTAAGAACATGTCATAAAAAAAGTAAAAAAAGTTTTGTTGAACATCTTTAGCTGTAATAAAATTCGTAAACTATCGCAAATATATGCAAAATGTGTAATTCTTTAAAAAACGCCCTCTGGTGACGAAATTTTGAACTATTTTTTTTTTCGCTCAAACAAATTCCCATCCCTTCATTATGTTCTCCACAAAATTTCACAACTTTCTGACCAATATTTTCGTCTGTAGACCACTTTAAAGTAGGGTCGTTTAATTATGGACACCCTGTATAGCTAAAATATCTCAAATTTTAACCCAAATGTAATCGTTGTAGATTCTTGAATGTTTTTATGTAGGAATATAGAAATATTTGAAATTTGAAGCTAAAAATGTTAATATTTGATTCATTTATGTATTTAAAAATAAGTACATACAGAAACGAAATTTTAGATTCGAAGCCAAATATATTTATTATAGATTCTTCTATGTATTCAAAAACTAGTATTTAAAAGTATAAATATTTCAGATTTAAACTTAACATAATCATAAAGTATTGATAAACGTATTCAAATACGAGTACATATAGAAAAGAAGTTACACATTTTAAGCCAAATATATGCATTAATGATTCCTCTATGTATTCAAAAATGAGTACGTAAAATATACATATTTCAGATTTAAACTTAATGTAATCATAACTGATTTATAAATGTATTCAAAAATGAGTACATATAGTTCATACATTAAAAAGTTGAAATTGTGTATATACTTAAACTTGATTTATAAATGTATTCAGAAATAAGTACATATTTTTTGTATTTTAAGTCTAAATGCTCTTGTTTGAGTCCTATAAGTACTCAAAAATATCTATGTTTTGTTTCTATACATACTTATGTTCGAGTCCTTGTACGTACTCAAAAAATGAGTTACATGCGTTTCTCACATTTAAGAGTTAAGTACTCGGAGCTATTATAAGATCGGAAAGTACTCAAAAATGAGTGCATTTTGTTTATTTTTATGTATCCAATTTTAACAGTGTGTGTATATAATAAATGAGTTTATATATAGCTAAAATATCTCAAATTTTAACCCAAATGTAATCGTTGTAGATTTTGGAATGTTTTTATGTAGGAATATAGAAATATTTGAAATTTGAAGCTAAAAATATTAATATTTGATTCATTTATGTATTTAAAAATAAGTACATACAGAAACGAAATTTTAGATTCGAAGCCAAATATATTTATTATAGATTCTTCTATGTATTCAAAAACTAGTATTTAAAAGTATAAATATTTCAGATTTAAACTTAACATAATCATAAAGTATTGATAAACGTATTCAAATACGAGTACATATAGAAAAGAAGTTACACATTTTAAGCCAAATATATGCATTAATGATTCATCTATGTATTCAAAAATGAGTACGTAAAATATACATATTTCAGATTTAAACTTAATGTAATCATAACTGATTTATAAATGTATTCAAAAATGAGTACATATAGTTCATACATTAAAAAGTTGAAATTGTGTATATACTTAAACTTGATTTATAAATGTATTCAGAAATGAGTACATATTTTTTGTATTTTAAGTCTAAATGCTCTTGTTTGAGTCCTATAAGTACTCAAAAATATCTATGTTTTGTTTCTATACATACTTATGTTCGAGTCCTTGTACGTACTCAAAAAATGAGTTACATGCGTTTCTCACATTTAAGAGTTAAGTACTCGGAGCTATTATAAGATCGGAAAGTACTCAAAAATGAGTGCATTTTGTTTATTTTTATGTATCCAATTTTAACAGTGTGTGTATATAATAAATGAGTTTATATATAGCTAAAATATCTCAAATTTTAACCCAAATGTAATCGTTGTAGATTTTGGAATGTTTTTATGTAGGAATATAGAAATATTTGAAATTTGAAGCTAAAAATATTAATATTTGATTCATTTATGTATTTAAAAATAAGTACATACAGAAACGAAATTTTAGATTCGAAGCCAAATATATTTATTATAGATTCTTCTATGTATTCAAAAACTAGTATTTAAAAGTATAAATATTTCAGATTTAAACTTAACATAATCATAAAGTATTGATAAACGTATTCAAATACGAGTACATATAGAAAAGAAGTTACACATTTTAAGCCAAATATATGCATTAATGATTCCTCTATGTATTCAAAAATGAGTACGTAAAATATACATATTTCAGATTTAAACTTAATGTAATCATAACTGATTTATAAATGTATTCAAAAATGAGTACATATAGTTCATACATTAAAAAGTTGAAATTGTGTATATACTTAAACTTGATTTATAAATGTATTCAGAAATGAGTACATATTTTTTGTATTTTAAGTCTAAATACACTTGTTTGAGTCCTATAAGTACTCAAAAATATCTATGTTTTGTTTCTATACATACTTATGTTCAAGTCCTTGTACGTACTAAAAAAAAAATGAGTTACATGCGTTTCTCACATTTAAGAGTTAAGTACTCGGAGCTATTATAAGATCGGAAAGTACTCAAAAATGAGTGCATTTTGCTTATTTTTATGTATCCAATTTTAACAGTGTGTGTATATAATAAATAAGTTTATATATAGCAAAAACATTTCAAATTTGAACCCAAAAGGAATTGTTGTAGATTTTTGAATATTTTTATGTACGAATATAGAAATATTTGAAATTTGAAGCCAAAAATATTAATATTTGATTCATTTGAAAATTCAAAAATAAGTACATACAGAAAAGAAATTTTAGATGCATAGTTAAAAAAGGTGAGTGCACCAGTAATTGATCAGTGAAATATTAAAATTGCAGAAAAATAGAAGAATGGGTATAAATTCAAACTTTATTGTTAGAAAAAAAGACATTTAATTCCTAAAGAAATGCAATTTTATACATTATAGTAACAACTAAAGATTTGCTTATATGTAAGCATAAATCAATTAGAAATATTTTCAATTCTTGTATTTTTAATAGTTACTGATTTTTTGTGATTTAAAACTTTTCTGATTTTTAGATTATCCAATATACACA
Organism: Maratus michaelseni; assembly: GCA_963931845.1. NCBI lineage: Eukaryota > Metazoa > Arthropoda > Arachnida > Araneae > Salticidae > Maratus > Maratus michaelseni. The sequence goes on from OZ007595.1 coordinate 184,072,245, forward strand.
TCCATTTGGAGCGAACATTCATATTTTCTACGAGTAATTGTGTTTTTCAACTGACAGAAAACGTATTGACAGGGACTGGAACCCAGACCATTTCTGGCTTTCATTGTCAATGCTCTTCCAAATGGATTATCTAGACAATGTTCCCAGCCAAACACAGTTACCTCAGTCAACCATTTGGTAATGGCATCTGGTTTGTTATTTAAAACAACTACATAACTGATTGGTAAGGAAGTCATACGAGTAATATTTTTTCAAACTGAGTGAAAAAGCGTCCAGGCAAAGAGTCGATCCAAGAAACTTTGGCTCTAATTACTAATGCTTTCTCAATTGAGCTATCTGGGTGTCATATCAGCAAAACACAAATCACTCAGACAATCACGTTTTAATCACATCTAGTCTGTTATTTGAAACAGATCTACAGAGTATTGATAAATATGGATATTATGGTGATATTTTCATAACTAATTTATCTGAAAAGTAAATATAATAATTTTGATAATTAGTATGAACTGTGTTTTGATAATTGACGATATGTAATATGAAAATTACTGTTGATAATCGAAAGGTTTTCGATTCTGTCTGCTGGTTCCTCACTAAAAATTATCTTGTTGGGTTACATTAGTTTAGTAATCGAAATCTGATGAAAAAATATAGCGAAAAAATATGGAAAACCCGTTCTCTTTTTTTCCACAAGGAGAATTGTTATTGTTATTCAATTCTTGAAAAGTACATCAATGTAAAAAGTTGATTTTTATGCAACATTTTTAGAATGTGTAATCATACTAAATACAAATTTTGAATGTGTTTCACAAAGTGCACGAAAACTAAGATTACATAAATTGTTTTTGGAAAAAGTTTCAAAATATGATTAAAAAAATTTAATTAACTTTTTAATTATCCAACAACTTTTTACTCTTTGTTAATGCACCAGATTCTGATATATGAGAATCTTCTTTAATTACCCACGATAAATATAACTATTTTAAGATTTAATAATGGTAAAGAACAAAATTCAGAATTCGTTTAATTGACAAAATTTTAGACAAAACTAATTTTCCAATATGTAGTGATGTCGCTTCAATGAAGCTTTTTGACTTTTGCACTAAATGTTAAAAATTAAGTTTGATAATCTTTTGAAGAGTATATTTTTTGGTTGCGTCAAGAAATTAAGAATTTATTTGTTTATTTTATTTTTTGTATATATTTTATTTTTTTACATTAGTTAATAACATTTCCCCCTATAAATGACTATACATTAACCGCATTTCAAAAGGAACATTGTTTTACACATTTAGTAGGTTATATTGTCGTTAAATATCGTAAAAAACATTTCTATTCATCATTCAGTAAAGCAGCGTAGTCCAATTGCTGCCCGTGTGGAATTAGTATTTTCTTAAAGATATTTTTTCATTATTGAAATGCAGAAAGTCTGCGATGAAAGAATTGAATATTTTTGCAAAATGTTGGTTTAGTTGGACCACCTCTGAAGTACAGTATATAAACTTATATAAGTGCAGTTAGAAATAGTAGTATCGTACATGGCAGACATCCAGTCGTCTATGATGGAGCAGCTACGAAGAAACTCGAAAAAAATACATTCGGAAATTCGCCGATATTCTCTCTGAAGATTAATGCCCAGTAGTAGCAACATCCGGTAGACAGCTCAGATTGAAGAAATATTCCATTCGAAGGTTTCCTGTCTTTTTTTTTTTTTAATTTTTTATTCGATTTCGTAAGCAACATAATCCGTGCCGTATAATGAAATGTTTTGACGGTTTTTATGATGATTTGAATCGTAAGAACACACATCCTTACCGGCTGATGAAATGATTTCCATTTCACAGTGAACTATATCAAGATATCAGTTCTGGCAATCGATGATCCCGTAAAACAGCAGATGCTTTGCAGTCGAAGGCTCCAGTTGGAAGACGATGTTTAAGAAAAACATTAGGAGTTTTCCCGTAGAAATAACAGAAAGCTGCATTAGTATCAATAGTTTTATTGACACTTCATAAATCAAAAAGAATTCCACTAAGTATCAAATTCAGAATTCATAACCGAGTTTTGCTACGCCATGGAAAACAGCATGAATATGTTACATTTATTAGAGAATTACACCAAAGGGACTCTTCTCCTCCAAGTGACGGGTTTTGTTTAGCAATTGAAAACAGGTAAAAATTCTGCGCTCCGGGACTGCATAGCTGTGTTTTAAAGGCAGCAAGACGAGTAGAAGCTCAATATAGAGTGAGCTCTTGACGGGAGCATGCGCGTGTTGCTTGCTGCCTTATTACTTGGCGATTTGCGGAAGTCTTCGCCAAGGAGCTGAAGAGCGAAAAGCTCTAACCGAACTTTTCTCTCTGCTGATTGTAAGGATAAGCGCGATAATGTCAAAATAGGTTGCGAAAAAAAACAAGAACGAAAAATCATGCGTCAAGCATAGATTATGTAACACTTTCCAACGCTTCCAAAATAATTTTACGAATCATACTCTTTAATAAGCTAAAAGATAACATCTAAGTAATCCGAATACTTTTATTCAGCCCTGTATAGGATCTATAGATTTGTATATATACTACATAGGATGCTAAATTTTAGTTCAGTTAGGAAACACGTAGCGCAGTTTAAAATTCTCCGTCTTGAGTTAAATAATACGGAACTTTTGTGCTTCCCTGTATAGGATCTACAGAATTTATACACACCACGTAATATACAAAAAGCGATTTAAAATTAAAATCGCATTCAGTAACTTAAAATGCACTTCCAGGAATTATTGTTAACATACAGTAGAGAATTCTTTTGTGTGTCCCTGTAAATGAACGATGACTGCTATACACACAATATTCTGTAGTAAGTCTCTTGTAATGAACCTTATACAAATTTCAATGCGTTTAAAATAGAGAAACATTATTGAAATAAACCGCAGACGATTTTTCTCCATAGACGTAATGTAACGGAATTCTTTTGACTGTCCCTGTAAAGTAAGTATAAGTGCTATGCACACCCTATTCCATATTAAGCTTCTTCTAATGCACCTTAGTGATATATATAAATTTCAATGCGTTTAAAATAGTGAAACATTATTTAAATAAACCGCAAATGATTTTTTCCCGTAGACCGCAATGTAACGGAATTCTTTTGAGTGTCCCTGTAAAAAAACTATAAGTGCTACACACTTGCGTTGAAATAGGGAACATGCTATAGATAACGATTATAACATATAAAATTTGCAGGGCAATCCGAGCATATTTACGGGAGTTAGAGCACGGACAGAGGGCAGACGGCCAGACGGCCAGACGGCCAGACGGCGAGACGGCAGACGGCCAGACAAACCGAAGTCATAAACACTTTTCAACTAGGTTGGAAAGTGTTAAAAATGAGAATAAATTTTTATTATCACGTTTGCTTCATGAATACATTTGAATCAACATTAATTATATTACTTAATATAATATTTTATTTTCATCTACATAATTTGAAACGATACCAAGTGTAAATGTTAATGTACATTAACAGTTATAACATGTTACTCATTCAAAGCAATACAATAATTGTATACAAAATTAATTAATATAGCTTTTAATATAATGTTTTTATTCATTAAAACTTTACAGACTACAGTAATTATTAAATACCGTATATAATTATTTGAAATTGAATATAGCTTTTAATATAATGTTTTTATTTCATTAAAACTTTATAGAAGACAGTAATTATTAAATACCGTATATAATTATTTATAACTGAATATTTCTTAAGTGAAATTTTTTTACTACCTTTATACAATATATAATGTTTTAATGAACTCTACTTTGTTTTTTCATAACTCAAAATAATAATAATAATAATAATAATAATAAACTAAGCTCATAAATATATATTTATAAATTTATGAGCTTAGATTATTATTATTATTATTATTATTATTATTTTGAGTTATGAAAAAACAAAGTAGAGTTCATTTTTTATACAATGTAGTATATTTAGTGTAACGAAATTACACTATCCGTGTTTACCTCAATAAGGACAAAAATTAAATTTTTTTCACAGAAAATATGAATTTTTTTGCTTGATTCATGTCAACACAGATCAACATACAGTGATCGGACAATCATGATTGATACAACATTTTTATCCTTAGATTATAAGGAAGAATACGGCACTATTGTATACAACCCAATATATGGTAATTTTTGCAGTGTGAAGTGGAGATGTTCTCAAATCGTAACATATAGTCTAAAATTTAAATATCCACATTTCTCTTCAACAATACTGTTTAGCATACATTCTATATATAAGCGACAATTAGCTTTTATTATTTAAATGTGAAAAATGTAACAAACTTTAAATATTAATAAGTACTTAAAGTAGTAATGCAATATTTTATTTCATTAGATTACTACTTTCAGTAGATTGGTTGTGTTCATTGATTTTAACTTAATATTTTGAAATTAAATTAATTTTAAATTACATAAAAGTTACTCTCGTATTCTGTAATATGGTGACATTAGAAATTTTTTCGACCCCATCTCCTTCCATTTCTGTTTGTTTGCTTGCTTATTTTATTTATTATTTTTAACTGAATACTCAAAAATTAAATTAGTTTTAAAACAAATAAAATATACTCATTTTTTTGACGAAAAAAAAAATTGAATGAAGGTGAATATCTTATATGAGAAAGTAATATTCAAAATGATTTTATTCGTACAAATATTATTTTTATTCCTGAATATTTTTTATGAGCAAAATTTTTCATGATTCAGCCAAAAGTCATTTTCAGCATTTCATTTTGGAAAAATAAGTATTACATATACATAGAGTAAGACTTTATTAAATACTGTAGGACCTATTACATAAAGTAAGTCCACCTTTTCATGCCAAGCGTATAATTGGCTTTAAACATCCATTTTGTCAAATTTTTCTGAAGATTCCTTGCAACCCCAATAAAGTTCACTGGATAAATAATTCGCAAGATTTTTAAAACTACAATATTTTATTTCAGGAATAGTTGTTACTTTTACCCTGATGACAGAAAGAAATAAAAATTATACTTTGTCTGCATTTCTGAAATCTGAAAAAACAGGGCACTCATAAAAAATATCCCTGTATATCTGATAAAAAATATACATATATAAACTGAAATACTACACAATCAATGGTACTTTTATGTTAGCCGGGCGCCAGTGATATATATAAATATATGTATATATACACATATACATATATATAAATTTGTGTCTATATCTATGTATATATGTGTGTATATATGTATGTATATATAAAACTTACTGCAACTTTTTAATTTTTTTTTTTTTTCTATTTGCTTGTTAATCAACATTTTTGTAATGAAATAAAACGTGCCAAGTTTTTTTAAAAGTGCATTTGCTCTAAATCATAATTTGTACTGAACAACCATCCATAATATGTCAAACACAAATTACAAATATAAAATTCTTCTCCACAAGCTCCATTCTTACAATAAACTTGCATTATTGTAATCTAACTTTTCAACAGCTCTCTTTTAAATGTTTTATTCTAGTGCATTAGAATTTTTCTCTTTTTTTGCTCCCTTAAAACTTTAAATAAGATAGTATTAAAAAATGTTTCAAAACAAAAATGCTCAATGATAAATTCAGGAGGCGGCGCTGATGCGCGCGTGCGTGGGGGGGGGGGGGGCAACCTCCCCGGAAGATTTTTTATTTGATGCTTATTAATGATGTTGAAGTGCAAATTCTCCACACGCACCACCCCCACAGTTAGAACTTTAACCTCACCCCCTATGGAGAAGAATGCCTGAATTAAACACTGAAAATATTAAAGAATTATTAAAATTTCTAAATTATCTAACGTACTTAGTTTTCACTTATTCTCGTATTAAATGAAAGAAAAAAGGGTCCATATAACATATTATAAAAATTGTAATGAGTTACATTAAATTTTCAAAATCAAAATTGCTAAAAAAATTATAAATTATTTAACACTAATTTTTTATGCATCATTATTCTCTTATCAATCACCTACAAAAATGTCTATATGTTATAAAAATCAGGCATTGAAATTATTTCTTAAAATAAAACTGCTGAAAAATTACGTTTCCTAAACTATTTAACAGAAGAAAATTTAACAGACCCCCCCCCCCCCTCCCCCAGTAAGATTACTTGATCTAAACATTAACATTATCATAAATAAAGTTATTCTTGCTCAGTATATTTTTATGTTATTAAAGATAAAATATAAATACAACTTTAAACATAAACACTTTTTTTTCTACACGAAACACTTATTTTCCTCTCATTGGCAGAGTGGGAGTCAATGCTTCCTTTTCTTTCTCTTTCCGTGTTCAGTGGGAGCCAATTCTACCATATGCTTATTTTCTATACAAATATTAAATTCAGTTAGCCAAACAAGCGATAAACTGTCTAATACAGTAACCCTACTCATGCGCTGCAGCTTCTCAGAAGGAGCCCTTTCTATATTGAGAAGCTAGTCAGCAAGACGTATGAATTTTTTCGCCAATGCAGGAGTAAATTAACCAATGAGCGGCTTGCAAGGCTGCGGAACTTAATTTTATACTCGGCATAATTTTGAGGTGAAAAAGTTAGACTCGCGAGTCGAAATGAATTATGGGATGTCGAACGATAGTTTTAATAAAAATAAAATGATTCTAAGAGACGTTCTAAATAAATAAAAATTAAATGTTTCAAAAGAAGAAATAAATTAAGTTTTTTTACAAATAAGTGTAGCTTTTAACATATTAAGATTTTTAGAATAATATTTAAAATAATATGTTGATTAAAGATATGGAATAAAAATATAATTTAGATTTAAGATATTATTAAAAGACAGGGAAAAAAGTAGAATTGTAAGAATTTGGAATAAATTAATTAAAGAAAATGGCGAATTTTTTTTTATTATTACATATATATTGCTCAAATTTTAATGAAATTTCAAATAACATCCACACTCTATATCTAGTTATACTGTTAAACTGTGATGACATAAAATTATTGCATTTTATTGTATATTCTTGTTTTGCAATATGATAATCTCGGTTTGTTAAATCGCCAAAGTGTGTTGTCACTTTCAGTTGACAAATCTTTTACAGAACCTCTTAGCGTTTTATTATTTATATTTTTATATATTTTATATAAATTATTTAAATATTTATTGATAGGATGGGATCTAAAAGGTATTACCTAATTATATTAAAAATTTCCATATCTCTCGGATTTCCTGATATGAAATGATACTATAACTTTCCAAAATTTTTCTACCACGTTGAAACAAAGAAGGACTTGAATACATCTTTTTTTGGAATAAAAAAAGACAATAAGTCTCATATACATTTTCTTTTTTTTTAATGGTTAAGTTAACTAAATGTTTAATTCATATTTGTGGGACTTCGAATGTTTGGTTAGTTTTTGTTGCCTGATGTGATCTTGAAAATTCCTGTCTCCCATAGGCTATATGTACGTTTTGATGAAATTGGATTTTTATTACTAATTTTTAGTGAAAACAATACAACACAGCCTGTAAATTTGAAAATATACATATATGAGTTTCTTTATGGCCGTTGAAGGGTTCGGGATTGTATACATAATGTTTGTGAACATTGTTATTTTTCATTCTAAAACTCCTATGAGTAAATGCGTCTTACAGACTAGATACAAACCTTTTTAAATATACAAACCAAGAAAACACTACATTAATTGCTAGACGTCTAGTATATGCCTTTATTAACGAATGGCGTAAACTAGTAATGATAAAATAAAAAATTACAGATACCATAACAATTTAATTTTTACTCAGTAAGTTAAATGGATACATTCGCACGAAAAATAAATGAAAACTATTTATATAACCCTGTTTATTTATTTTTTTCAAAAACACAGTCTGAAACATTTATAAAACTTTAAAAAAATTACTAATATGCATTTAATGTTCTCGATTTACTCCAATGTTACATTAATAAGAACTTAAAAGTAATAATAATTTTTTAGAGAAATTCTTAAATTATCTTGTTTTTTTTCTACTCTTCCAAGTAAGAATTCTACGCCATTATTTCTACTTGTTACATTTATTGTAAAATTATTCGACAATAAAAATAATCAGTGTCTTTTATTTTAAATTTTAATAGCAAAAATTTAATTAAAACAGATTTGTTTGTGTAACGAGCATACTTATAAATTTTTAATAATTTCAAATATATTTTTTTCAATAAAATTATATATATATTGATTTTTAGAGATCTTTAAATAATCTATTTTACACATATAAAGGCGAAAATGAAGAAAATAAATATTTTTATCTTAATTAAGTAATTTCCGAAAAAGAGCTACGTTAGTTTATTAGCGCTAATTAGCTCTTCGAAACTAATTAAAATTTAAAGTAGTTGAGTAAGTGTTTGATTTAAAAATAGCATTATTATTGATCGATTTGCTTCTATCTGAGAGTATTCTGTATTTAAAAGAAAAAATAATAAATAAATAGTTTTGTTTCGAAAATTTTAAAATATGTTTACATATGTTACATATAAAAAATGTTTAAAAATACGTAAAAGGAATCAAAGGCATTGTCTAATCTGTAACCCAGTGTGTTTAAATAAAACGTTACAATTTCATAATAAATAATAATTGTAGAACATAATATTCCTTTTACAAAATAAATCTCAAATGATATTTTAAATTTTTATGGAAAATCAGATGCATAGAGCTTAGCTACTCTCTTTATGAGGGTAGTCTAGGATGAAATGGATCATGTTTGTTGTGAACGTGTTGTCTGATTTCTAACAATTGTGCGTGGACGCATTTATGGATACGGAATTATGTCATTTATTTTATTTACACACACAAGCATGACTGAATCTCCCTGAATCTGATTGTCGCGTTTATTCTACGTAGTGATATGCTAATTAGGTTGTTGTGGTCAGCAGATTAGTATAAATATAGGAGTAGAAGTTAAATCTAACGGATTTTGCCACACTGTTAAAAATTTGCAGCAAACCGTCCAGTCATTTGACCGTTTTTGTAGAAAACGGTTACATAACCGTAATGTAACTATATTCTGACCGTATTATTACTCTGTTTATGGTCAGAATATAGTTACATTACGGTTATGTAACCGTTTTCTACAAAAATGGTCAAATGACTGGACAGTTTGCTGCAAATTTTTAACAGTGCAGATCTCGTCCATTACCGAACAGCAAAGCTGCTTCGGTGCTTCAACAAGTCTCGTGATGTTATCATTGATGTCGTCTTTGATAGAATTTTAATTGAGAATATCCGTCCATCTGAGAAGTGTGTCGTGAAGGTAAAACGTTATCGTTTCGTGTTTTTCAAATGCAGAAAAGTAGAAAATCACGGAATTTTGTTTAGTGCTATGCCGTATTTTGAAAGTTATATTTTCGCAAAGTGTATACAGATTTTCCAGTTAGTTGGACTGGGTATTTCCTTTGGTTCCTGTGATCGGTTAGAGTAGCCATTTGTACATACGTTGAGTTTGATTATAGTAAATAGCATTCAGTTTATTACTTGGTATTAATTTGACCATCGTTAACAGAGCTTCTTATCACCACTGAATTTACCTTAGTTTGTTATTTACTTGCAATAAATTTGTGTTTTATCTTAATTCATCTCTAGTAATTTAATGGTAGGGCACAAAGAGTCCATCGGAGATGAACTGTATAAAGCTATGATTATCACTGGATACATATTTCTACTGTTTTACTTAAACTAAATGTATATTTATATAAACTAAAATCAAATTATGCCGTGTTTCTCCAAAAAAATATGATCGAGTTTAACTTATTATTTTTACAGATTTTAATTCCTCTTTCTTTCTATTTTTTTCATACACAGTACTTCATATTCATACATATACAAATATTTCCATTTTTTCATACATCCTCTACATTTGTTTTTATATTCGTCAGCACTTTTATTCATATAATGCATGCCACCGTCTTCTGGAAATTTTTTTATGAAACTAGAAAGTCCAAATTGGCCTTGTTTTCTTGGAGGGACATTAGCTATACATTATCATGTTCTGTAGTATCTGTGATTGAATGAGCTTTTCTTGTCACGATGGATTGAAATATTGGAAACATCATTTTCAGTGAATTTACTTCAAAAATTCCTCTTCCAATTCATGGCTTTTTTAAAGCAGAAGCATAAAAAGGAGGCAAAATCTCCGGAATAACGAAATGAATTCACCTTTAAAAATCATATTCTTTTATAAAGGCATTGGAATGAAAACGTGCACTTTCTTTGACAGAAAGGCAAAATTTTAATGCGTTTGCATCAAAATGAAATAACTTTTGCTAAATGTTAATCCTCCATCGCTGAGATTAAAGCAAATAATTGCTAATATTTCATTTTCTATGCTTTATATTGACGAGTTATAATCACAGAAATGCGTCTTCCGAAAAATAACATCATACTTAAAAGAAAATATGCATTTTTACTCAAAAATCTATTTTCAAACTCTGCGAACAATTTCACCATGGCAGGATTCCAAACAGAGTCCATTAATATAATGTTAAATGACATTATATTTAAGTAGCGAATCGTCTAATCTTGCTTCTAAATGTATCACTTAGAAAATATATGCTTTCAAGCATTAAATGCAAATACTTCACCCTTTCAGTTTTAACGCTAAATCGCGTGTACATTCCTGTGTAAATTTAGGAATTCAGATACATTGCACTAGGCATATCACGTGTTATTAATCTCTTTAGACACGAAATTACGATAAATATAAATTCGTTGTTTTCAGACATATAATAACATCACGAAATACATAAAAAAAACTGTTTTTCTCAAATTGATGCTTTAGATGGGGAGGAGGTATAGTAAATTTAGTTTAAATAGTAATTTAAGTTAGTTGTAGCTTAACATTACTAGGTCCTCAAAATATCAATTTGGTTATCAATATTCTAGATTAATACAAAAGGAAAATAAATGGATTTAAATAAAATAGTAATCTTAAAATATTTTTATTATTTTATTTCAAAGTGTCTAATTTAAATAATTAGAAAAAATTTTGTCGCTCGGTCTGAGAGACATATTTAGAAAGTCAGATGATACCTATAATTATTTCATATGGAAATAGGGATGGGTGTTGCTATTTATTAGTGACATATTAAAGAAAATACATTTAGCTATACATTCACTATGTTTCACCGAGTGAGGTTGAGATTAAAAAAACCTTTACAAATCATGCTGTATACTTTGTATGAGGAAAATAATAGAAGTACAGAAATATGAACTCTAGAAAGAAGAGGTCAAGACGTTCATGAAGAATATCCAGGAAATTTTAAAAGTTACAAGCAACTGTTCTGTGTAGCTGGAGAGTGTATAGTTTGATAATTGTCTTGAAGTGCACCACGGACTCTTTTAAAATAGTATTGGAACAAATTAACAATCGCAGGTGGCTTTCGGGATCATAGCCCAAAATTGTGTAGTTTCGTCTAATTTTTTTTTTCTGGAATCTGCTACTTTCGTCTAACTTGATAATAAAGCATGCTAGTTTTTGAATTCTGACCAACTGATATTTACATTTTCATACATGTTAGACGTTGTTGTGGAAAACAATGGGATACGTAACTCTAAATTTTGTTAGTATTTTGGCCTATACGCTTGGAAAATTTTAACAATTTTATACCAATACCACAAGATAAAATTGTATTATTACAACATTCGAAATAATTGGTAGTTTAAGAACGAAGTATCAAATAGTGAAAACAGAATAATTTTTATTACAGTTTTATACGAAGTAATCATCTTTTTATATACCACTAATAAGATGAAAGTCATCTAATTTATGTGCTTTAGTATACCGATGGAAGTCCTAGAAAATCGATTTTTTGCTTGAATAAGTAAATTATACAACATTTCCAAAAAAAAAATATCTGCTTTATGCTTTGACTATAGAAGAGAACGCTTTTATCTACATTACTGTCTGTCTATGTAAATATATTCGTTTATATATATGTGTGATGTTTTTTAAACTTATCCAAGCTGCAAACGAAAATAACAGTGAAATGTTCAAATAAACGAATGCCATTCTGCATACGTAACTACCAGCAAGGTAGTTAAAATCGTTGGTGTCTCTCTAATCATATGAAGAAAAGCAAATTTCATTTTGTAGGCAAAAGTATATTGATATTCCAAAGGACTTAGGTAATCATCCAATATTATTAAAATAGGCTACCGAAAAAAACAACTTCTGAACGTTGTTATCAGACAGTCTCGAAAACAACCATCAACTTTCCCAGGAAAAAAATAATTAAATTAATTTCTCCAAATGAAATATCACCAAAAATAATAATAGGTCACTGATACCTTCTTATTAATTATTGCGTTATATTTAATTTAATCTTTAAAATAAATCATGTTGTACATTTAATGTAGATTTTGAAAATCAGTCATGCCGCACGAAGAACGGTGGATTAAATTATTAACTAACATTAAGTAATAATATGAAGTCCAGTATTTAGAAGCCAAAGCTGCGTTTCTAATTTCATACTTCTTCAGTAGTCAGATAAATGTAAGGAATTATTAGAGGATTTTCTTCTAAGCCTAACGGTTAAAAAGGTTTACGCACAGTACCTAGAATATATTGTGTGCCGTTCGATGCTAAAAAAAAAAATGCACACGAAAATACACATCCTGACGGTAGAACAGACTGTAAATTTCAAAAACCATATTTACAGTAATCAGATAAAATAATGCTTTTTAGATACCTATTTTAATATCTTACTTATAAACAATTTTTTCCCTCTTTGTATTAAATAATAAAACACCCCAAAATCTTTAAAAAAAAAGAAGAATATTTCATTTAAAACCAAAATAGATGGTATTTCCAAAATTGTTCAAACATATGAATAATAATAATAAAAAAATTCAAATTAGCAATTTTTATTTAGTGCTATTTTAAAAACAGAAGCTCATTTGTTAAATGGATCTTTCTCACACTGCTTAAAATATGTTAAAGTTTTAAATTCAAAATTATAAACTTGTTTTTCTTTTTCCTCTTTGAATTATGTGTGCAAAACAGCGTGTGTTTAAAAAGGTACACAAATATAAAAGGTACACTATCAAAGCAATACACAGACACCTTTATCTTTATTTACATCTGTTCAAAACTTCTAAAACTGTGCAAACATGCAATGAATATTTAAATTTAAAATTCTTATTTAAAATTCTCAATATCAATATTTACTTACTGTTATTTTCAAAACAAGGGCCCATTTATTAAATATATATTTATCACACTCGAAATCACATATTAAATTTCTTAATTAAAAATTATAAACATATTTTTGTTTACCCTCTTTGTATTGTGTATGAAAAATAAGTTCAAAGAATAAATTCGATTTAGCTTTATTTACAAATATTTACAACTATGAACTACATTTACAAAATAAATTCCTGTTACGTCACCGTACATTGCCTCTGTGTTAATATCTATATATTTAAAACGCTAGGCGTTTTGTTTCGACAATCCGTGAGAACAAACTACTACATCAACTTACATCATTCTTTTTTTAAATGAAAGATATTTGGTCACAGATTTGTTATCGTACATTCGTTTGTTCGAAAATTTAATTAATTAGCCATAATCTTAAATTAAAATTTTACTTCTGCTTATGACGTCATAAAGTCGGCAATCGGATTAACGCCCACTGTTGCGACGTACAGAGTTTATTTTCTGAACTCAATGATTGCGAGCATAAAAAATAAATATTAAATATTAAAAGCACGTGACTTTTAGGACGAATTTTTTAATTTGTAAGTTAAAATATAGTTAAAATGTTTAAGTATTTCGGTAAAAATATTTATCCGTGTGTTTTATAAGCAAATAAAAATTCATATTTACTGTGATGTCACGGAAATATTGTCCATTGAGTTCATTTTATCATTAAGCATTATAACTTTGTTGATGCCATTTTTTTTCATTACATTTAAAAGCAAAATATATTTTTATTTGTATGCATGGTGCTTAAGCATAAATGTACGTATGAAAAGTTTGTACCGGTGAAAATGACGTTATGCTTAGCTTGAAATGCATTTTAACATTGATAAAACTAAAAAGAAAAATTTATATGATTGTGTCAACATGGCGTAATATTAACTGATATTTCAATTTTTAATTTTAAAGATTAGAACTGGAGCCTTTATTGGTTGCTTCATCTTGATTGCATACCTTGATTACATGTTACCAATTACTTTTTTTAAATTATAGGATTAAGTTATAAGAATTATAGGATTTAAATTATTAAGATTTCCTTTTTTAATAAAAAAATTCACAGAAGTAAAGAATTTCAGGAAAAAAAATTGAAATAATGATTGTATTTTTAGCTGGAATAAACAATGTAAGGCTAATATTTTATAGGAATTATTTTTATAAGTTCATTTAACAGTTCCTTATTAGCGTCAAAGTCTTATTTCTTTCACTGTGAATTTTTCTTTCGATGTGAAAAAATGGTAGTCTACTTTTGGACGCCAACCAAAACACAGTGGCAATATTTAGAAATGTATAACGGTTGTGACAACAAACGGCACTATCGCTTTAGCTTTCATCGCGCTTACATCACTTCTAAATACTAAAAATTTATTTTTTTTACTACATTTTACAATTTCAATTCTTACATCCTCAATTAGAAAAAAAATTAACTTTCGATTGTAATTTATTTGAAATCTGCCGCTTAATTTAACGACTTTTTAAATAATTTTCAAGCATGAAATATTTTTCAATTCTATCTCAACAATGACCATCCGTTTGCTTTAATGGTGTAAAATAGCCCCTTGGAAAGTTGCAACAATTGAAAATAGGTATCCCTAACCTTCATGAAAAGTTAAAAAAAAAAAATAATAAAAACCTGATAAATCATAAGATCAGATTATCCATAAGATAGAGTATTTTGGCGCTAATATAAAATCTGTCAAAAGAAAAAAAAAAACTATTTTTAGTTTATGATTAACATAAAATTGATATGTTGAATTCGTTGATGTATATGTTGAATCAGAATATGCTAGGAACTGTTATTTATTATTTTTTTTAAAGATCCATTGGATATTTAACTGTATAAGAGACCGACTGTGATGGAAAAGGAATAATCATCCTGATTATGTAAAGGGATAGCAGAAACCATACAAATAAATTACAATTGAAAACATTAAAATTCTCCCTCATCTGCATATTAATTTATTATTTTTAACAAAAATTCTTCATTTTTATATAAAAATTGATTAGCTTAAAAAAATGGATGCGTTTTAGAAGATATGGATTTGAAACGAACAATGATTAAAGAGGACATTTTAAAACTTTTAATTTAAACATTTTAAAACTTTTTTTAACGTTGAATTTCAACGGTGCCTTTGGGCAGATGCAATACATATGCGCATAGGAGCTCATTCGATTGCATTATCACAGGGGTGGGGGGGGGGCTTATACTGTGTTCTTTTATTTACTGAATATGAGATGAAAGTAGGAAATTTGTATGATACTTTATGATAGGACTATTTGCATGATACTTTATAGGTCCTTGACCTTTTTTTTTTTTGTCGTGGGGAATATGGTGGTATGTCAAACTGATTTGCATTACACATTTGTTTACGGAGTGTTCATTTGGAGTTTGCATAGGAAATAGCATTTCACTGGGGCGGGGGGAGGGATTTTTTAAAATAAAATATTTGAAAGACTGTTTCATACGAAGCCCTACTTAAATAATAAAGAAGCTTATTTTACTGATATTGTTATAGTATTTTTTTCCGTCACGTTTTGACGGGTTCCATCTAGTATTTAAATTAATTCAATAATTTAATTTAATTACCCACTTAGCTAAAATTAATAATCATTATTTTATACTTTCATTTTTCTTTCTTAAAAATTTAAATATTCCGTTAAATTATTTTTATTCCGTTATTAAATACTAATCATAAATATTATTTTAAAAGCTTTCATCAAATGATTCATTAATTAAATATTCCGTAAAAGTAATCTTAGCGAAATCTTCGTTTATCGTGTATAAAAAGATACGTCAACAAACAATTTCAAAGTCAGAAAAGCACAATTTGAAATTATTAAATATTAATTATTTGGTTTCAAATTCATATTCATTGTATAGATTTATTTATTTACTTTCCGATTCCGTTTTCGGTTTGTAAATCCGTGAATAACTTACAAAGTTATGATAAAAAATTGTAATTATTCGTTTTTACTTTCAAACATCGCTGTTTTGGTATTCTAGTTATTTTGGCACGTCCTTCTTCCTCAAAAAAAAAAAAAAAAAGCATTTCGGGATCACGTGATATGTTTTCGTTGAATTTTCTGCTTTTGAATGTCGGAGGACACTCAAGGTTTATTACACTTCGGTAAGACGCCGGTTTCTCATCCGGGCATTTTTCGCCCACGGTTGCCATTCACGTGTAACTTTTGTTAGAAAACATCTCAAATCTTACACACGCGGTGCAGGTTAGTGACGTCATGACTGTGTTTGGGAGTGGTCTTCCGAAGCGTTCTAGTTTTATTGGTTGAGAGTTATGATTTCAAAGCTCAACTGATATTTTGGCGTTCTGTTGAAAATCATTCATCGAGAGTGGATTAAAAGCTGAAGTCGCAGATATATATGCTGCGGGCCCCACCGTGACTTCTTCAAAATTTTCCGTTAACGGTAGATTCACCGTACTATTTTTTTCTATCTATTTCTTCTTGCACTGTGCCAGTTTCATCATTATGCTGTTTAAGAATAAAACATAATTTTCCATAGTTGAAATTGTTTAGCAAAAATATTCTGATTCAGTATGAACTAAGCCGATATTTAGACTTCGTGAAGCAACCGTTTGAATTTCTTTCTTCATTATGAAGTAAGCCGTTTTTCATCATACCATAAGAGATTCGTCTGAAATGATTTCGTCTTATAAGAATAAGCCAATATTTAGAGATTGTGAAACAACCATTTGAATTTCTTCATTATGAAGTAAGCCGTTTTTAATCATACCACTAGAGATTCGTCTGAAAGGAATCCGTTTTACAAGAATAAGCCAAAAGTCCTTCCGGCCTGTACCGGGAGGAAAAGGTAGCTTTCCTATATCTTTTTTAAAATTACACGAAAACAGCAAGCTAAAATGCAAAGAAAACGTTTACAAAAGATTCGTTAATACTGAAGTAGAATAAGAAATTCGCCAAATTATTGAGCTATAGCCAAATTGGCTTCATTTATGAAGACTTATTTTGGTCGCCAAATTTGGCAACATTTCGCCAAATCTCGCCAAGTTTGGCGAGAATTTGGAGCTAACGGTTATGAATATATAGTTTATGCGTATGATTGGGAAAATGATTACAACAATGAAAGATAATAATTTGCGAGAAGTCGCGTTCACTAAAACTTATAAATTAATCGTTGGATTTTTTGTAATGTGCTATCTTGTTTCAAAATATCTGCCACCCTAGAATTTCGAACTGCTATATCTCAGTCGTTTTTTAAGATAGAGATAAAACAAAAAATACTCTGGAATCCTTGTATCAAGGCCTATCACTTAAGCCAAAAATAAATTTGAATTTTTAACTTTTTTGTATATTTATTTTAGTTTTAAATTTTTAAATGGCCGCCATCTTGAAACAAAATGGAGGGTTTCATCAAAATTGATTTATAAATACGAGCGTTATCGTATGACATAGGTCAGATATATATATATATATATATATATATATATAAATCAACATTTGAACGGAGGGTGGTTTTTTTAGTTCTGGAAGTCATGATCGGTGAAAATATACCCAAATTTTCCGGAATTGCTTTCCTCCGAACGGCTGCAATAGGTAGCTTTATACTTTTTTGTATTGAAAGCTACCTAACAATATTTAGAGATTGTGAAACAACCCTTTGAATTTCTTCATTATGAAGTAAGCCGTTTTTAATCATACCACAAGAGATTCGTCTGAAAGGAATCCGTCTTAAAAGAATAAGCCAATATTTAGAGATTGTGAAACAACCATTTGAATTTCTTCATTATGAAGTAAGCCGTTTTTAATCATACCATAAGAGATTCGTCTGAAAGTATTTCGCCTTACAAGAATAATCAGAGTTCCCGT
The DNA here is from genome assembly GCA_963931845.1 of Maratus michaelseni. Classification (NCBI taxonomy): domain Eukaryota; kingdom Metazoa; phylum Arthropoda; class Arachnida; order Araneae; family Salticidae; genus Maratus; species Maratus michaelseni. The sequence goes on from OZ007595.1 coordinate 184,090,338, forward strand.
TTTAGATGTCATTACAACTAATTTCGTCTTAGTGGATTCCGTCTTACAAGAATAATCAGAGTTCCCGTTTTAGATGTCAATGCAATTAATTTCGTCTTAGTGGATTCCGTCTTACAAGTGTAATTAGAGTTCCCATATTAGATGAACTTCAGATGCCTACTGATTCCGATCTACAAGTAGAATTCATTTGAATTCAGATCTATTTTTTCAAATAGTGAGCAAGTTTCATTTCGTTCCCAAACGGACAATTCGCCTATTTGTTCCTTCAAGAAGATTAATTTGATTAAATGAAGCAATAACAGAATCATAGACTATTTTAATTTGTTTCTCTTCGTGTACAGTAATTCTCAATAAATGACTATCTACTTTTTGCTAATCAATAATTTGATAACTAAGTTACAAAATAAATATCTCTTTACATTCTTTTTTACAGCCATCGTCTTTAAAGATTAATTCTACATATCTGTAAAATTTATTAACTATGAAATCATAATATAAAATATATTAAAAAGTAATAATTGTTATAATTGTTTGGCCGACAATTAAGTGTTGTTGTTTTAATTATTATTACGCGAGTGCTTAAATAAAAGGAAATGTTTCAATATATCTACAATATCTTCATTTCTACACTAGAGTGAGTTTTTATTATTTTACATTTTTTTTAACATTTCTAATCTGGTAATCAATATGTGTATTCATTATTTCTATTTCAATTCATTTTATTAAATCTAAGTCAGGTATTTTAATATTATATATATATATATATATATATATATATATATATTTCCGCCCCATTTCTAATACAATAAATTGTATTAATATTACTTTTAGATATTGATTATCATGTTAGATTTTGCTATACGATCACGTCCTGTGACAACGCGACGTTTCGAATTTGAAAACTTAGATTTATCTTAAATTTTGTAATTTCATTCGATAATTTTTTTTATAATTCCATTTTTATTTAATTTTTCCTTTTTCTAAATCATGTTTTAGCTTATCAAAATTTGCGTATCCGAAGTAGCGTTACAATTCCCAATAGCAATATTTACTTTGTGTTATTTTCAAAACAAAGGCAAATTTGTTAAGTATGGATGGAGCTTTGAATAATGAATATTTAGGAATATTTTTAATTTCAGAATATCCCGTACGACAACGAGGCACAAAGCAATACCTTGGCTGATATTATTGATAGTTATTTCACTCATATCCAGGGCTTAACAAATGCGGTCGCCAGGTCGCCACTGGCGACTAACTTTTGTTATCTGGCCACTAAGTTTTTTAATCTGACTTATCTGACTTTTTTGTTATTTATTTTCTTATTTTACAAAAAATGAACTAAAAAATGAGCACAAACGACATTTTGTCCCTCCAACACCCCTACTCGTGTGGGCAGCAAGCGCAGTAATCTCCCTCTTCTCTTGTACTTTTAATGGAAAAGCCAAGATTAAAAAGCATTTTCCATTTCATGCACATAAAACGCCATTCTTTTCCGTTCTAGTCGGCTTAGCATGTCACGTGATTAGAATGTGGGGAGAGGGGGAAGTTTCAATAAAAAATATTGCCAATCCAATCTATGTGACATAAAAATTGGATGCAATGATAAAAAAGTCTTAACGTTTTTTTGTAACTTTCAAATCAGATTTTTGTGTTCAGAAATTCATTTTAAAGAATAATAACGTATAAGTGATTATAAGTAATTCATTCGAAGTAAATCTATAAAACTTAATTAACATTTCACGAATAATTCATTTTAATAAGAATAATATGCATCTTTTAAATATTTCTTCCCGCTTAAAATGTTTGGCGCCTAGCACCTGTTTGCATCACACACGTACAGCGTCACTCTGTCTTGGAGACAAGTGTCTGGTACTGGGTTGTTACTCAAGAATATTTTATAATTACATTGTTTGGATTATTATCTGCAGTAAATGGAAATAAAAAATCATTGATTACACTTTTGAAGGGTAAGGTATATATATATATATATATATATATATATATATATATATATATATATATATATATATATATATTTAATCAAAATAAAACTCAGCTCCCAGCGTGGGAAAATGCTTTTCTTTTCTTTTTTTTTTAAGCAATGTATATTACTGCGAACGTCACATTGTTTAAATAAATTTCTTGTAAGATGTCTCATTATAGATGCTGCAAAGTTACAAAATATTAAGAAATAAACTTGAAATTATATTCAAACAAAATAAATAAATAAATACATTTTTATTTTTAATTTGGCAAAACTAAGAAAGTTCATTAAATGCAAATTTTGAAAAAATAAAATCAGAATTATTTGACTGAATTCGATAGGCTAAATAGGCAAAAAATCGTTTTCCGATATCACTATTTTATCGATATAGATTTTGTAGCACTCAACTATTCGGACTTTTTTGAAGCATTCGGCAATCAGCATTTCCCGAGCATGTCGGTTATTCAGAGTTTACAATATTTCCTTTTTGTTTCTTTCAGTGATATATAATTTTGATAAGTTTCCTTTGAAAATTTAGTTTTCTTATCTTTTTTATTTAAGTAAAATTCTGAGCTATGTAACTAATAATTCTAAACTATGTTTGTTATTTTTTTTCTCACTTAATTCGCAAAAAAACATCTGTGCTTTTAAAAATCAATAACGAGGGGGGGGGGGGGGGGTGTATTTTTTTTTACTGGCGACTAGAATCAGGGCTACACTAGGTACCGGGCTTGCTCATTCATTATCATGACGTAACAAATGGTGGCTGGCCGAGACCAGCGATTGGTACAAAGCGAAACGACAAAATGAAAGACATGCAGCGATTGGCACAAAACGATGGGCTCGTCGCTTTGCACCAATCGCTGGTCGTGGTCAGCCACCTTTTGTGACGTCATGATACTGAATGAGCCAGCCCGGTATCTAGTGTAGCCTTGCTAGAATTTATACCCGGCTACCAGATTTTTTCAAATTTGTAAAGCCCTGCTCATATCTTGTTTCTTAAAAAAACATAATTGAATCTTTATGGGAAAAACTCGCATTTATTTACAACATGCTCTACTATCACTAAGTTTTAGAAATTACAATCGACTCTAGCATGCGTGCTACTTTACGGCATCCTTCCTTCCAGTGCCCCCCCCCCCCCCCCCCAAAAAAAAAGCCTTGGTAATCTTGGTATCATATATACTTTCTTTGGCCATGTGAGCTTTCTCTATTCGAAGCAGCTCATTCACAAGATTTAAAGAATTAAGATAATATAACTAATAATTAAAATAATACCTAAATATATAAAAAATATATTTATAGTTAATTTTTCCGGTGTCTATATTTTAATGATTTCTGTGAAAGATTGAAGTGCTAAATGATAGAATGACAAAAAGACAATTCAAATCATTTCGCGTTTGGTTTAAAAATACTCAAATCATTGTGTAAATTCAAATATATGCTCATCCAATCAATATTAATTAATATTATTAATTACAAAAGTTTTTTTTTTATAAATCTATTTTAAAATATGTTTTTCAATGAATTTACGCTGGAGAAAAATGATAAAAAACCCGTAAATATTTCGTAACCACACATCTTGATGAATAGTTATTTTCGCTTATCATTTTCAATGCATTTAAAAGAAAATCTGATTGTATTCGTTCCGTTCGCAACATATTTTGAGAAGGAAAATGCTTTCTGACTTCAAAAATAACAAAATACTAGATTACAGCAAGATCGGGTACTCCCTTCAAAGAATTTCTAATAAAATTAAACATTTTAAGACGGTAATTTTTACTTTCTTATGGACTCCGACTTATTGCGGTACTTTAAAATCTACAAGAAGGCTGAAAACTATTTTAAACCATCTGAACGTTTGATTGTTCATATGGCCGCAATTAAAAGAATGGCAGCAGAGTAAGCCAAATAAAAATGCAAGCAACAGTATAGGCTATAAGAAAAGCAATTAAAATCTCGGGAATCTATAAATATGATGGTTGGTGTCCGGCCAGTTTTGAATAAGTAGGTGTCCGCATTTAACATGTGTCCCTAAAATAATTGTATTCAATCTCTAAAGAAACATGTCAAGCAACAAAATAATTAGTCACAAATTATTTTCAGTGATAAAAATACATTTAATTTCAATGGTGCGGATGGTATAGGTAAAGTACGTAGAATGTCTGGCATCCAAGAATCATGGCCTATAGGCCATGAACCATTTCTTAGTATACATTACTAAAAAAGCACCTGTAATGGCTACAAACGATTTCTTAGTATGTTCACTAAGGAAGTCTACGTGCTGTTTACTAAGTTTAATGCTGTAATGTTACTTAAGAAGAAGCTGTATTGGTTACTAGAAAAGTTTATGGAATCCCAGTTGCCTAGAGATTTTCTAGTAGTACTACAGATTTTTTTTTACAGTGTAGGGCCCGATCATCCCTATAAGGGTCCGTAATACTCAAATTCTCTGGGCAGTCCGGGCGTGTAAACCCTGAATAATGTGGCAAACTCTTTAGTGCATAGACATTGCTGTCATGATGACCAGTCGTTCAAGAGCTTGACGTGTCAGGGGGATAGACGTGCATTGGGTGTGATCTAGGCCGGCAGCATGTACCAGTGCGGTGCCCTGGTTGAACAAGGCGCGTCTGGCGGTCTGGCATATGGGCAGGGGTCGGAAAAACTACTTTTTGTTTGTAGCGAACTACACTGTAAAAATTTTTCAGAAACGTTTCTGAAAGTAACGGAGACCTGTGCTGCACGATACTAACAGAAAGGTTTCTGATTCGATCAGAAAAATGTTTCGGCTAAAACACGGAACCTTTCCGATTCGTAATGAAACCTTCCTGAATATATCTGAAACCTTTCTGAATATATCGGAAATCTTTCATTACGGATCGAAAAAGTTTCTGAATATATAGGAAATCTTTCAAAATATATTGGAAAAGTTTCTGAATATATCGGAAATATTTCATAATATATCGGAAACTTTTCTGAATGTATCTAAAACCTTTCTGAATATATCTGAAGTGTTTCTGAATATATTTTTATTATATATTATCTTAATTTTAAAAGAATACTTGAAAAGATTAGAATTTCTGTTCTTTTAAATATTCTAATCAAACTTTTTTTTATAATGATTCTTTTTTCTAGGCGAAATTATTTGGTATATTGCGTGACATTTTTCAGTTTGTATCAAAATTTTATCAAATATGTTTTAACCCTAATATTTAAGAATATTCACGCAGTGAATATTGGGGAATGGAGATATTTACCTTGTTTTTTAACAACATATCATGAAAAAAATATGGGATTCATACAGCTTCAGAAATCAAGTATTTATTTAAAAAAAAAAAAAATAGCATATATACTTAGAAAGAAAACTTTCAAAACTTTTTATTAACATGAAATAGACAAACTAAAGCTATACTAATATATTTTCGATACATTTCAAATAATCTAACTTCCAGCAACATAAAATGATTAAAACTTATGCATGAGCTTTCCAAAAGCAATGCAGCTTCAGAGATCTGTTTATCTGTTAATTTTTTCGGTCCTTAAAAGGTAATTTTTCATATTAAAACAAGACATTTCACAAAAATTCTCATCTTAAAACTGGGCCCTTCACAAAATTTTTCGTTCCAAAACAGTATCCTTCACAAAATTCTTTGTCTTAAAAACAAGACTTTACCACCTCAAAAACTGAACTTTTCACAAATTTAATGATTTAAAAATAAAATCTGACCTATCACAAAACAATTGAACTTATCAAAGTGCATAGCTTTTTTATGTGTAAAGGATAGATACAAAGGAACCTGATATAACGATAATTTCAAATTCACAAAATTATGACCGGAATTTTTAAAAATATTAAAAAATACTTCAGTTTCACAATAACAGGACCCTGTGAGAAAAATCTGGACATAACCCTGAGATTAATAAAAACACCTAGGAATTTTCTTTTCAGAATTAGAATAAAATAAATAAATATAGTTTGTTTACTTTAAAACGATATTTTTAAAGTCAGACAAGTCAATTTTCAATATATAGTATTGTAAAAGTTAGAGTTCTGAAACATCGTTAAAAATATATATATAAACAAACACACAGTACCGCCGGTAGATATTATTCTTTAAGAGATAAAATTGCTACTAAATGGTATTATAAATCATATTTATTGAAGCAACATTAAAAAAAACTTAAAATGAGAGACAAAGGATTTGTATTTTTATATTTTAGAGTATATTTTAATAATTATCCTTCCAACTCAAAGTATCTAAATGCTCATGTAAATAGTCCTAAATGTTAGGGTTAAGACATTTGTTAAAAATATTGATATAAACTGAAAAATATCACGCCATGTATGAGATAATAATGAATATAAAACAGAATCATTATAAAAATTATTATTAGAGTATTTAAAACAGCAAATTCTTACCTTTTCAAATATTCCTTTTTTAAAATTCTCTTTCTGGACCGCTCGAATAACTAACATAATATTTTCCACAGCCCCAACAACGTGCTGCTTTAGCTTTGCCGTTAACAGGGTAAACTGGTTGAAATAGTTGAGAAGAGAAATATTTGGAATGCGCACAAACTGGTTTGCTATAGAAGAGGGTCGGTTTCAATCACCTAAACCTAAACATACGGAAAGGTTTCTGATGGTTTCAGAAAGTGAAAATAGCTCTCAGATATCCGATGGTATCAGAAACATTCCTGTTACAATACTAAACGTTCCAAATATTTTTTACAGTGTACAACTACAACTACTTTATTAAAAATGCAGTTAACTACAACTGCAACTACTTCTTTTAAAAAGTAGCGACTACAAACTACTTTTCAAAAGTAGTGACTACTTCGCTACTTTTCGCTACTATAGTTATCATCGCTAATTAAATGCACAGCAAACGATTTTTCCCCATAGATCATAATGTAACAAAATTCCTTTGAATGTCCCTGTAAGCGAGATATAAATGCTACACACTTCATTTGCAATACTGAACATTCTATGGTAAACTTCAATAACATATAAAACTTTCATGGCAATCCGAGTATATTTACGAAAGTTAGAGCACGGATAGACAGATAAAGTGAATTCATAGACACTTTTTAATTATGTTGGAAAGTGTTAAAAAGAGGAAATTTAAAACAAAAATTGTAATCATCTTACAAATTTAACCATTAGAATGCTACGCGGCGCGATAGCGCTGCAATGTAATCCGCGGATTAAAAAAGCCTGTTTCAACCCAGAAATTTTATTCAATAATTGAAGTCAATTAATTTTTATTAAATAATTAGACGTATTTACAGTGATCTGAAAGTTCATGAAATAAAATAAAATTTCTGGTTTGAAACAGAATTGTTTGATCCGCGGATTATAGGCCGAATTTTCAGCACTAAAACGGTTAAGAGAATGATGTAGCACAGTAGCGCTTAAGGTGGTTTTCAAATTCCTTGCTCAACAACGCGAAACTTTCTGACACATTATCTGACTCATTTTTAAACACAAAGGCATAAAATTGGCAGGCCTGGCTATGGATGCGATTTGGAATCGAAATAAGTTTTCCATCTTTTGATAAATAAATTACTTATCGGCTTATAAGCGATTCGTGTCGCGTTTTTTCCCTTTTCCCTGCTGCGGCGGCGGAAATTCGGTTGAAAACGCCGACTTTGACAGTATTTTCTGAAAAATCTTCTGTCTTTATCAAAAAATAAAATAAAATAAAACAAAATAATGATTACTGATTATTTATCGTCACTACAGAGCATTATTTAGAACAGATTTTTTTTTTTTTATATAAAAATAAAAATAACTTAAAGACTTTAGATTCATTTGTATGCTGGGGGGGGGGGGGGGGAGTAAATTATAGGAGGTTAGAGGACAATTTAGATGATTACTCATATATTATTATTAGGTAAAAACGATTTCATTCATTTTTTTTTTTTTTTTAAATAAAGAATTTTAAATATTTGAAACTGTATGCTGGAGGAGGTGCAGAAAGGAAAGCGTAAATTTTGCGGACAAGGAAATAATTTTTATTTATTGTCATTAGAGAGAAATAAATGTAGTGAAAGATTTTATTTTTGTATAAAAATAAAGATTTAAAAATATTTTAAACTCCTTTGTATGCTACTAGAGGGAAGTGTGAATTTGAGTGGTTAGGGAAAATTTACATGATTTATGTTTAGATGAATCCGTTCTTTTTCTTTCCTTTTTTTTTTTTTAATAAAGATATTACACTTCTTTGCTTGCTGGGGGTGGGAGGCAAAATCGGGAAGAAATTAGTCAGATAAAAACGTAACATAGTCAGACGACTATATTTTGTTAAAAACAATCGTAGTCGTTTAAAAATACATTATATTGAGAAGATTTTTATGGATTTAAATGACAATACACGAAGTTTCTGACACCCAAACTGTGAAATTGACAGTTAATTGGTGACTGTGCACGTCGTTTATGGAGAAATCTATGACACTGCATTTGAGATTTGACGCTGACATTTGCAAATTGTTGCAGAGAACATATTTCGCACAAAAGAAACGAGTTATGATCACGTGATTTGAAGATTGGAACTTTTTTCATTTCTCCTAAAGTAACGTCAAAAGTAGCGTCGATGCTCGCTACAAACTACTGATATTTTGTATCGCGCTACTCGCTACACTACACTTTTTTTAATGTAGCGCGCTACACTACAAACTACTAGAAAAAGTAGCGGCTACTGTAGTTTCGCTACTTGTAACGCGCTACTTCCGAGCCCTGCATATGGGCATATGAGTTCAGAGAACTTTCGTTCGGCAATTTGTTCGTCAGTTTACTAACGAACGATTTGTCACCATAGTTCCACTTTATTGTTGCATATTCAGTATGATATATATATAATATTTGTAGCATTTTCTGTAAGCGGTGAGTCTTTTAAATTTTAAAACTTTTCTCAGTATAAAAGTAACCAACAGTTCATTTGTGAAAATATTTTTCGGTATATTTGATATTTTAGCGTGATTAATTTGTTTTAATTTTATATCGTGTAGCTTTCACGGCTCATTAATTTCAACTGCATCTGACGCTTTCACTTCCATGACATATGGCCCTGTGTTATTCAAATCGTCCTTCCTTCTAGATGTGGTTTTCAAATAACATTGAAAAGGTTTTATAGCTCGAAAATGAATTTGTTATGTAGATTTAAGTTAGCATTATTCTTCCAGATTTTTATAAATGTACACAAACTATCATGAAAAATGTCATGACACTTAACGTGTTCTTAACTTACTGAAATAAACTAACATATGTATATTTAAAGTCAACAATAGTTCATATTGGCAGTTTATTTGTTAACTAAATTTTTCATGATATAAATTTAGATTAACCTTTTAAAAATTACCGTATATACTCGTGTATAAGTCGAGTCATGTATAAGTCGACCCCCCAATTCTTACGCAAAATTTCGGAAAAAATTGAATTTTCGTGTATAAGTCGAACCCCATTTCTGGTAGTATGTTGAAAAATGATTTGTAATCGAGGATAAAAAAATAATATTAATAAATAACAAAATTTTCATCAAATTAGAAAACTTTTTTTTTTTTTTTTTTTTTTTTTTTTTTTTTTTTTTTTACGTTTCTAATCAGACTTCCTTTTTTTAATTCAACATTTTAAAATTGTATAATTATGTAAAACTGAAGAAGCTTAAACTACTTTGAAAGCTATTCACATTAATTTAATGATTACTTTTTTAATTATTATTTTTTTTAAATCTTTAAACTGCTATAATAAAGTACTTCTTTGTTGTATTGTAGGACTTGCCCTGTATTGAAGGGAATTCTATCCCAAGAGAAAATGAGTGAAGAACAATTACAGATAAATTATTGTTGAGCTTTTTTTTTTTAATCAATCACCATTGTCCACTTTTATCTGTCTCTCCAACCTAGACCCATATGTGATTAATTAAAAGACTTGCCCGTTCACCTATTATCTACGAAAAAAATCCGGTATTTCACTCCGCTATTTTTTTTCTTTACTAACTCGTGTATAAGTCGACCCCCCCATTTTCAGCTCCCAAATTTTGTCTAAAATTCTTCGACTTATACACGAGTATATACTATGTATTTTTTTTACAAAATTGTGAGATTTTTTACGAAGTCATAATTAATAATATAAAAGACTAATATTTAAAACACACTCATCAGCGTACAAATGTATAAAATCAAAATTTAAATTTAAAACATATTTAAAATGTACCCAACTTTTCGGTCTCTGTCTGCAAAGCCATCTTCGGGGGTTTCTTGGCGTTCTTTCCAGAGTTCATTTTGGATACACCAAGAAATCAGCTGTTTGAATGAGTAAACATTTCCACGGAAAAGTGTGAAAAATTTAATAAAAGGTTAATTTTTTAACGAAATCTGATTTAATGCTATGTTCTGTAGATTTTTTTCGTTCATAAAAAATATCTTTAAGGATTAACTAACTATCTAGTGATTTTTAAATAATTATTTGTTGTATTATATAGATGCAGATTTCTCTGTGTGTTTGTGCATGCATATGCGGTCGCATGCGTGTGTTAATCCTATTGAATCATTAGTAAAATACTAACGACTGTTGTGACAATAGAAGAATATTGAATTAGTTTAAGATCTATCAAATTATATAACAAATAACCCGACACTGTTCACTGTTGAGATCCAATAATATATCAAATAAAACATGCGAGTATAATAAATACTAAATGTTTAAGTTTTTTTTTTTTTTTTTTTTTTTTTTTTTTTTTGAAAGTATACAAGCATTTGTTTAAAGGTAAATACAGAAAAAATATCTGTGTGGTATATTTCCCTCGAAAATATATTTTTTATTTCAAATTTGCTCGAAATTCTATATTTCAAATGTTTCGAGAAATATATATTAATATTCAAATTAAAATTTCGAGAAATTGTGTGAATTCAACAATTAAACATGGTGATTGCAAATTCTGCAATTTTAATTATGGAAAATTTCTAACTGTAACTGATGGAGCCGGGTTCCTTGTAAATTCCGAGTAGTGTACGGAACTTGGGTACGTCCTATAATTAAAGCACTCCAAAATTAGGCTATTCGCAATATATACAGTCAGCCAAAACAAAAAAAGAACATCCCATGCCTTTTATTCACCAAATCGCTTCCTAAAAAAACAAACGTAAAAAGTCATTCGACAGAAAAATATATCACCTTCCATTGTTTATTATTATTATTATTTTATTACAGGGTACTGAAATTGTACCAAATTCTGAATTTTCCAAAACGAACATCTATTTTTGATATAGTATTTGGCTTTTTCTGTAAGTTTTATCCTAGGATACCAAACGTGAAATCATTCAGTGAAGTGCTTTAAGAAGGTTATGAAGGTTTAAATTATCGAACTCTTAATGTTAATTTTATTTGAAATAATTACAAAACAGATTGAACCGAGAATTGTTTTATTAAGCATAAGTAAGTAATTACTTGACGGAATGAACAGGATTCCGTCATCTATATGTAATATTGGAATCCCATATTTAAAGCTTCAAGAAATACATTTCTGGTTAAAAAAAATCATAGGTTACAATTCATATTTGTTTCAAAAAATTACTTGAAAAAATAGATATTTTCGAAATAGATTTTCGGAAAAAATATCAATTGTAAAATATGGATTTTCTAACAGAAATAAATTACTAGATACCTTAAATATGTAAATATAAAGTTACAGCTGATTCCGTCAAGCAGTTTTTCAGTTATTCTTTAAAAACTGTCCTCATTGCAAGCATTTTTGCAGCTATTACAAATGAATTAAAAATTAGAATTGGCAGATTTTAAATCTTAAATTTTCTAAAATGTTTGACAAAATGACAAAATGATTTCTCGTTTGGTATCCTAAGTAAAGTTTCCCGAAAAAGCTAAATACAATGTCAGTATTAGTTGTTCGTATTGAAATTTCAGAGTTTATCACAATTTCAATATGAAGACGACACCCTAAACATACATTTTTCTAACATACAGTCAAAAAAGACATAATTTTCAGTCGAATGGCTATTTTTGGTTTTCCCTTGGACAATTTTGGTAAATAAAATGTATAAAATGTATGAGTAATACATGAATGTAATACATAAAATGTATCTTTTTTTGGATGTCCGCATATTTCTTCCCATATAAGTTTCGTTTTATAAGTACTATTGAATTTGCATGTCATGTAATTGCATCTTATATGTGCCACCAATATGTAATTATACATGCCACCATGTAATTATGGTCGGCGCAAGTCTAAACTAGCAGAAACATAATCAATTTCTTTTTGCTAAGTTTGATTTTCTTTGCTATTCAATTAGACTATTTAACGTTCAGTTAAACATTACGTTTCCACGTCGTTTTGACAGAAGAAGAGATGTAAGAAATCATGCATGCATCCATAATACAAAAAATACGATAGTAAAAAGGCAATTATTTCACTTATTTTACTAATGCTACTTAAATAGTAATTTTACTTGCTTTATACTTATTTCAATGTTCGTACAGTTTTAACATGAAATATATTTGCCGTATGCAGTAGCTTAACAAAACCATGCCTGTATTTGTCGAATATATTATATGTATAAGGAGTAATTTAATTTTTAAGGCTAATCTTTAGGGAAAAATATTGCGAATTATGTATGATAAAATGCGGTAAAAAAAAAAAAAAATTCGAAATCACAATACACTTGAAATATTTTTCAATTTATTGTTATAAGATTTTTATTAAATTTTATATTATATTTTCAAAAATTTTATTTCAAGGTAAACTTTAAAAATAAAAGAAAATCATATAAAAAATGAAACATTTAAAAGAGGGATTTTATATCTGATCAAAGGTCAAATAGTTTTATTTTCAATAAAATGAAAAAAAAAAAAAATAGTTTACGTTTTATTAAAATTACGGTTTCAATTTTTTTTCTTTTCTCGCTTGATGACAGTGAATTAATACATTAACGTAATATATCATTAATATTTTTTTTACTAAGGGGACAGATCACGTTTACAATGGTCAAAAATTCAATTTCAAGGTTTTGATGTCAGTAAATAGTGCATTTTATTCTGAGTAGAAAGGTACCAATGTTTTTAAGAGACGATAATTATTGACGAAGATATAAAGTAAAACGCAATCGTCATTCTTTGTTTTTCTGTAATTCATCGAAAAGCGCATTCAAAATGCGTTTTTAATTTAATTACAGTTAATTATTTTTTAATTTATTGATCAAATTAAAAGATTCTAGTTCATTTTGTTCATTGTTGCAACATTAATAAGTTTGAAAATTTTTGAGGTTCTATCTAGATTATTTTTGGAAAAATCGTGCGCCAGTTTGAAAATCATTGTTGTGAATTAAATGGATTTAAAGTCTTTACTCCCCATTCAAAAACAAAGAATGACGGTTGCGTTTTACTTTATATCTTCGTCAATAATTATTGCCTCTGAAAAACATTGGTACCTTTTTACTCAGAATAAAATGCACTATTTACTGACATCAAAACCTTGAAATTGAATTTTTGACCATTTTGAAGGTGATCTGTCCCCCTTATAAAAATATATCTATACAGAAATTGAAACACTTTGAAAAAAATCTATAGCTGGTTACTCATTAAGAAGAAACATTAGATTTTTTTTAAAGAATTAAATCAGAAAAAGCACAAATAAAATAATAAATATCAGAGTACATAGAAAAAGATAGACCTCTTTTTTAAATACAGGGCAAAATCATTAATTTAAAAAATACTACAGAACAAGTAAAAAAAAATATCTATATATATATATAAAGCTAAACCACATTTTATTTCATGAATATTATACCAGTGCTAACAAAAATTGTACATTTTTTCATTTTAAACTTATGCTGTAAAATGGGAATTTCTTATATGAGAAACGTTAATAAAAAAATTGGAAACTATACTACGCTTAAAAATATTCGTTTTTAATATTTCATTAAGAAATAATATTTTCCTTACATAGCCACTTGAATGACAAAAGATGTATTTTTTTCGTGTGGTTTCTAAAAGTTATGAGATATGTTCGAGTACTTCAACACAACTTGAAGGAAAAGTTTAAAAAGATGAAAAGCACTTAAAAAAGGAAGTTTTAAAATAAAATGTTTCATAACTGGCAAAAGATCGAATTGTTTATTTTCAGTGAAATGCAAGAAAACTTTAGAGTTTTGTTTACTTAGTTATTTTGTTTGATGTTTGCAAGCTGATTTTTCATGTAAAAATAACTTGCATTTTTGTTGGCTTACACAACTATGTCATTTCAGCGACAAATAAATCATTCAAGTGTATTATAAATCGTAACTCAATAAGAAGATTCTTAGAATATTTCTAAAAAGAATTAATCACAAAAAAGAAAGAAAATCATGAAAATTTTGAAATATATAATTTATTTATATACTAATTAATCAGGGATATAACCCCGGTCTGGACATTTTTTCACTCTGTTGGTTGTACGCTGTTTAGCAAAGTGTTAATTCACATTCTTTGTATTTCATATAATTTATTTTTCACTTTGATATCGATGTTGTCTATTACAAAACAAATCAAAACAAATCAATCTTAATAATAACACTAATTAATAACACTAAAAATTACCTTTAAAAGTTTAGGGATTTTCTGCATTCATCTTTACTGTTTTGAGCGTATGAGCATTTAAACCTTTTTTCTCTTATTTTACGTATTGACTAGAAGAGAAGGTCAAAATATCGGTTACCGCTTTTAATTTCAATCTAGATCCTACAATTTTGAAAATTAGTGGAGGAAAAAGTTATGGTAGAGTACCTTGAAATGTTTCAAATTCATTTAGAAAAAAAAATCAATTCAGTTTAAAGAGATTTTTCTGTTTATAAAAAGAAAAATTTCGAAAGTCGGCAAATTTTGAGTTTAAAAAATGGGGTCTAAATAGCGGCTATCTCAGTTTTTTCCAAAAGAATCGCACAAATAGGGCTAATTGAGAGAAAATAACACTGTTTTAATAAATTTTATTGATTAATAATATTTAATACATACAAAAACTACATGGGACATACAAATAACACTGCCGAAATTTTAATAAAAGAAGGGAAAGCAAACGACAGTGAAATTTGAGATAGTGATTGTTCATTCAATGCTAAAAATTGTGTTCTACAATCAAAAGAAGCTCTGCCGAACATTGCAACTTTTAAAAAGCAAAACATTATGCCGGTCACATTTTATACAACGTTAAATAGTATTGAAGATTTTGTTTGGAAAAAAATTGTCAATTTGAAAAAGAAGGAAAATGTTCGACTTTTTTATAAAAAAAATTAATTAATAGTTACATTAATGGAATATATCAGTGTGAATTTTTCAACGGTCAGGTATGTGCGATAAATTATAATTTCTTTATAGTTACGAAATCACAACTAAAACCGTCAAAACTAATGAATTAAATTTTTATGTTATAACAAAATTGTTCAAAATAATATAATTTATATAAATTCTTTATTGACATGTTTGCAAAAATTTAATATAACTTTCCTAATAATATGTAATTTTATTCAATGTGTATTTTTTTTCATTTTAATGAATTCAATGAATTTTTAATTCATTTTTAGCAGTGAATTACGCCTGCTAAAAGCAGGATAAAATGTCACTGGTTATTATTCAAAGATTACAGGCATAATTCACTGCAGAAAATGAGATAGAGCTATTGCAGAAATCGCGAAAATTGCAACATTGCAGCGCCACCTGTTGCACGATTTACACCAAAAACTATTCAGCAACAATTTATATCAGGAAGTAACTGAATATAAAGTTTTATTATATTCCGTGAATTAGTTCTTGAGATAGAGCGCCAACAAAAGTTTTGTCACATACAGACAGAGAGAGTGTCATTGAAAAGTCATTTTCTAAAAACAGTCAAATCGTGTTCAGGACCTTCTAAAATTTGTCGGAAACCGGAAATCGAAAATTTCATGATTTCAATACTTTCTTCTTATAAAGATAGAATAAAGTAATAAATGGGCAGGGGATTTTTAAAACTACCTTGGTCCGTCCCAATGAATTTTTTTTTAATTATCCAAAAATTATGTTAACCTTTAATTATATAAGTCAAATAAATCGAGTTACGGCTACTACACAACAATTTAAATTTTACAAAAACAACAAAATTTTGTTGGAATTACAAAATTATTGTAAAAAAAAAAAAAAAAAAAAAAAAGATTTTGTTAATTCAAGTAAAATTGATGAAATTTTGTTAAAATTTTCAAAGAGTGTTAACAATATTTTTTTGTCCAAGCAACAAAACCAATTTTTTTACTTCAACTAAAAATTTTGCTAAAACAACCGAAATGTACTCAACAAAACATGTTTTGTTGTTTTAATCAATTCCTTTTTCTGGGTGTGATTTTGTTATGGTGGTGGAAACAAATGCTGAACTTTTTATATTGTTTAAAGTTCAATTGGATTAATATTTTGTAATCGTCTGCAAACGATAGAGATAGATTTAACTAAAAAAATCATGCTTGAAATTTAATTTAAATGCTATAATAAATGTGTAAATTGCGATATAGTTTTCAAAAAAATTGCATTTGAAAGTATATATTTTTTTCCTATATAACGATGTAAAAATTAAGAATATGCGATATTAAAAAAAAATGCAGTAGGAAAAATCGCAAAAGCAAAATTTCATCGAAAAGTGTTGCCATTCGAAAAATGAAGTCAGCTTGCTGTTTTGCACGATTGTCCTATTTAATAAAGCTAAAAAACAGTTTATATTTTGTACAAAAATATTTGCTTGATTACATTTAGAATGCACAGCAAAATAGTCGAAGCTTATTATTTTTAGTTAATCTATATGTTGTTCAATTAATTATTAAATTTATTTTATTTTCTCAGCCATTTACATAGGTGTAGATTTTATCTTATTAGTAAACTAGCAGAACCTCCAGGTGCTAACCGGTCCCACCAAAACATAATACGAAATGCGAAATCACTCTTAAAAAAAGTCCTTCCGGCCTGTACCGGGAGGAAAAGGTAGCTTTCCTATATCTTCGTTTTAAAATTTGAGCTAATGTTACACGAAAACAGCAAGCTAAAATGCAAAGAAACGTTTACAAAAGATTCGTTAATACTGAATTTGAATAAGAAATTCGCCAAATTATTGAGCCAAATTGCCAAATAGCAATAGCCAAATTGGCTTCATTTATGAAGACTTATTTTGATCGCCAAATTTGGCGATATTTCGCCAAATGTCGCCCAATTTTGCCAATTTTGTCGCCAATGTCGCCCATTTTGGCGTTAACGGATATGAATATATAGTTTTATGCGTATGATTGGGAAAATTATTACAACAATGAAAGAAAATAATTTGCGAGTAATCGCGTTAATGTGCTGTTTTGTTTCAAAATGCCAGCCACCCTAGAATTTCAAACTGCTCTATCTCAGCCATTTTTTAAGATAGAGGTAAACCAAAAAAAGCTCTGGAATCCTTGTATCAAGGCCTAACACGTAATTAAAAAATAAATTTGAATTTTTAAATTTTTTGTATATTTATTTTAGATTTTAAGTTATTTTACATCTTTAAATGGCCGCCATCTTGAAACAAGATGGCGGACCAAGCTGGCCAACGAACTCGGTCGAGACATTAGTGACCTTAATACACACAATTAGTTTCATCAAAATCGATTCATAATTACGGGCGTTATCGTATGACATAGGTCAGATATATATATATATATATGGATCTATATATATAAATCAACATTTGGACGGAGGGTGGTTTTGGGGTCTGGGGGTCATGATAGGTGAAAATACATCGAAATTTTCCGGAACTGCTTTCCTCCGAACGGCTGCAATAGGTAGCTTTATACTTTTAGGTAGCTTTCAATACAAAAAAGTATAAAGCTACCTATTGCAGCCGTTCGGAGGAAAGCAGTTCCGGAAAATTTCGATATATTTTCACCGATCATGACCCCCAGACCCCAAAACCACCCTCCGTCCAAATGTTGATTTATATATATAGATATATCCATATATATATATATATATATATATATATATATATATATATATATATCTGACCTATGTCATACGATAACGCCCGTAATTATGAATCGATTTTGATGAAACTAATTGTGTGTATTAAGGTCACTAATGTCTCAACCGAGTTCGTTGGCCAGCTTGGTCCGCCATCTTGTTTCAAGATGGCGGCCATTTAAAGATGTAAAATAACTTAAAATCTAAAATAAATATACAAAAAATTTAAAAATTCAAATTTATTTTTTAATTACGTGTTAGGCCTTGATACAAGGATTCCAGAGCTTTTTTTGGTTTACGTCTATCTTAAAAAATGGCTGAGATAGAGCAGTTTGAAATTCTAGGGTGGCTGACATTTTGAAACAAAACAGCACATTAACGCGATTACTCGCAAATTATTTTCTTTCATTGTTGAAATAATTTTCCCAATCATACGCATAAAACTATATATTCATATCCGTTAACGCCAAAATTGGCGACATTGGCGACAAAATTGGGCGACATTTGGCGATCAAAATAAGTCTTCATAAATGAAGCCAATTTGACTATTGCTCAATAATTTGGCGAATTTCTTATTCAAATTCAGTATTAACGAATCTTTTGTAAACGTTTCTTTGCATTTTAGCTTGCTGTTTTCGTGTAACATTAGCTAAAATTTTAAAACGAAGATATAGGAAAGCTACCTTTTCCTCCCGGTACAGGCCGGAAGGACTTTTTTGTATTGAAAGCTACCTAATAGCTGCATGAAACCCTTCCACTGGTAACTATTTGTCTTTCGGAAATTAAATAGAGAGATGAACCCGAAGCGGAAGTAAATTTAACACCACCTCCTCAAATTTCTGGATCATTTGATTCAAAACGGGTCAGTTTTTGGTCGAAAAAAAAGTTACCGTTTGATTTTCACAAAATTCGCATTTCGGAATCAGAAAATGCGAAACTATGAGTTCCGATTCAAATATTCCAATACTTAATACTACTTCTTAATACTCGAGGATGAGTGAAAATGAAACGTTTTCGTTGTCTGGACTATAAAATCAGCAACTTTCTTTTGCGGTTTCAATAAAAATAACCATTTTTGATGCACGCGCAGGACAATCTTTTAGTTACACCGCCAGGAGATGCATTTTGGTCTAAACAAATTATCCGACACGTGTCCCCGCTGCCTAAATACCGTGTACAGCAGGCGTGCTAGGCACGCGCTGCAAAATCTTTTAGATCCAGTTTCTACCACCAGGTGGAGCATTCTGTTCTAAATAAACCTATTTCCGAACGAAAGTCCGGCACTCGTTCATGCTGCTTACGGCACCGTGTAGAAAGCATGCCTTGCACGCGCAAAAAATCTGTTAGTTCCACTTTCCACCGCCAGGGACTAACAAATCTGAGTGTGCAATAATTAGCTATATCTTAATTAGTTCATGCATAGTTGAATGGACCGATTCCTGTTGAAATTGGACCCATAGAACCCGAGGAAATAAATCAACACCTCTCGATATTAATATTCATAAATGGTGGTAACCAAAGGCAGAAAAAATGATACCGAAGTTTATTTAGTACCTGGAAGACCTCGGAAGAATGTCAGAAAAGATTTCGTTTGAATCGGACCAAGATTAAATGCTAAATCTTTTAGTTACATTTTCCACCGCCAGGGGTGCACTCTGCTCTAAACAAACCTATTTCCGAACGAAACTCCGGCACATGTCCCCGTTGCTTATGACAACGTATAAAAAGCGTTCTGTGCAAGCATAGAAAATGTTTTAGTTGCACTTTCCACCACCAGAGGGCGCGAAATCTATGTCTTAATTAGTTATCAATATCTTAATTATTTCATGTTCAGTTGAATGAATCAATTGTCGTTGAAATCGGGCCTTTTGTTTGAATCGGACAAATTTTAAATGCAAAATTGTTTAGTTTCACTTCCCACCGCTAAGGGGTGCACTCAGTTCTAAATAAAACTCTTTCAGATCGAAACTTTG
Organism: Maratus michaelseni; assembly: GCA_963931845.1. Lineage (NCBI taxonomy): Eukaryota > Metazoa > Arthropoda > Arachnida > Araneae > Salticidae > Maratus > Maratus michaelseni. The sequence continues at coordinate 184,110,286 of OZ007595.1, forward strand.
GCACATGTCCCTGCTGCCTACGATACCGTATAGCAGGCGTGCTGCGCACGTGTTGCAAAATTTTTTAGTTCCATTTTCTACCGCTAGGGGGCACCAAATCTGTATCTTAATTAGCTATCTATATCTTAATTAGTTCGTGTTAAGTTGAATGAGCTAATTCTCATTGAAATTGGGCCCATAGAACCCGAAAAATACCACTCGCTGGTCATTAATATTAAAAAATAGTGGTAACCAAGGGCTGAAAAAATAATCCTGAAGTTTATCTAGTACCTGGGGAACCAAAAAAAAAAGGTTTCGTTTGAATCGGACAAATAATTAAATAGATCTGATTTTGGAGGCAGGGCGGGGGGGAAAGAGACTTTCGATCACAGCATTAACGTGATATTTAAACTACAATCAAACACTCATTTCCCCCCGCACACAGAATTAAATCAACGGCGTTAAAAAATAGGAATTATTAACTTTTGAAGCAGAAACAAAATTACTTTTTTTTAAAAATACAAAAACAGTAAGTTATTGTTGTTAATTTCTAAAATCAAATACATAAATGACGTATACATGAAAAAACTCTAAAAATCACATAAAACAAATCGCAAAAATTCACAACTCGCTGTTCGAATTGCAATCAGCTGACGACCTTTTCATCTGCCAATCACAATTGCCTGGTTGACTTCCAGCTGTGCCTACAATCCTATCAGCTACCAATCACAACTGCCCTCCAATGGATTTTGACTTGTAGTGGGCTATTTGTGACGTCATTTGAAACAAAAAACTCTGCAAAACATTTTAAAAAATGTTAAAAAATGAAACTAAAAGAAAAAAAATAATAAAAAAATCGGGTTAATAAATAATCCTCCTTTCTGTTTTAAAATTAAGATTTTTTATCTGTAAAGAATTTTCAACTTTCTCCAAGCTAAAAAGAGTTTTAAAAAAATGACAATTGTGAGCATATCTGAGGCTGAAATGGAAGCAACCACCGAACCAATCAAGCGTTCTGTTCAAAATTACTTGTTGTCAAAGGAAAAAAAAATCGCCAAAAAATCAAAAATCGCTGTACGAACTTCGCACAGACTTTATTGAAAATAAGATGAAATTATTATATTGGGCTAACAGATTGGAACCGGATTCCGATTACTAATGGGGGTAAATCGTAGCGAAACGTCAAAAAATACTAAAAATCGCATAAATTAAATCATGATTTTTTATCTGTAAAGAATTGTCAACATTCTCCAAGCTAAAAAAAGAAAAAAAATCTGATCCTATCTGAGGCTGAAATGGAAGCGCAACCACCGAACCAATCAAGCATTCTGGCAAAATTTCTTAATGTCGAAGGAAAAAAAAATCGCTAAAAATTCAAAAATCACCGTACGAATTTCGCATAAACTTTATTGAAAAGAGGATGAAATTTACTATATTGGGCTAAAAGACTGGAGCCGGATTCTCCTTATTAATGTGGAAAAATCGCATCGAAACGTGAAAAAACACTAAAAATCGCATAAAAAATTAATTAAAAAATCTATTCAAAAATTCTAAAATCTGGCTTCAAGGTACAAAACTACATGCATAAAGGTACCTCCCCCCCCAAATTTTGTAGCTTTGCGTGCAGCGGTCTCTTCAGAACACAGCCGAGAAACACACACACACACACACACACACACAAGCACACGAACTTGCTTCTTTATTATAGTTGAAGATGTTACGCAAAAAAATGTGTAACTACAAAAACTTTTCCATTTACAGATTGAATCAAAACATATTCATTCTCATTATTTTTATAATGGGTGTCCAATTGAAAAGTGGTCAGCTCACGTAGCGACGTTATCAAAGTTACCGAACTTGTATTTCATTTGATTTTGGCTTTGGTATTAGTGTCGCATTAGACAAAGTTGCGTCGTTTGGAAAGAAGTTGTGTGTGTGTAACTGACGGCTAAAACAGAGAATGAACAGGATGGAAGTATCCAGAGTCGAACAGCGAGGCGTAGTGCGTTTTTTTGGTGGCTGAAGCGGCAACGAAAACAGACATTTTTCGCCAAATGAAGCATGTTTATGGTGAACCCTTTTTAGGCCGTACAGCTATGAACAACTGGAGCAAGAGTTTCACATAAGGCAGACAGACAGTTATTGATGCACCGAGACCAGGCCAGGTCCACGCTGCCCTCGGCGATGCATCAGTCGCACAGTGGACCGAAGTATAGGCGGTGTCGAACATAGTATTATCACGATATAGATGATGTTTTTGGTTATATATAGGTTTAAATGAGTATAACAAATAATACTAAAAGTAAATTTACGAACAATTTCATACTTTTTTGCTGCAAACAAGACTTTAGAGAATTACTGGATAACTAGCTGTACTAAAATCAAAACTGGAATGTTGCATTCCAAAAAAGAAATATCCATTATAAATATTTTGGTTTAAATCAATTTGCATTCAATTTTAGATGTAACTGTAACTAGATTTTTGGGTACATGTAAATCGCAATTCGAGACCAAAATCCACTAAAAATTATCATATAATTGGGTTTTTGATGGTGCTTCAAGCCAAAGTACGTATAAACAAAAATTGGATGAGGAATACTCATTACTATCAGATAGTTCAATTTGTATTACTAGTTTTGTCCTTATTAGGTTATTATGTGACACTGAAGTTATTTAGTTATTTGGAAAAAGCTAGCTCTATCCTTCACTAGATAATGTCGGTTTGCTAGATTCGAATTTGTGGGCGAGAATACTCATACATCAAAAGAGGAGTATCAGCAAATGGAAGAATTAGTAAAAAATTTAAAACACACAGTACTTAAAAATATGACCATTGATCACGAGTTTTGTTCTTGCTTAGATCAAATACTTTGTGCGAATTTTAATTCATAAACTAAAACCATCAACAACGTTGTAACGTACAAATACGAAAAATTGGCACACAAAATTGCATACGACCTTTTCAAGGATTCGTGGATTGCCTTCCTCAGTGCGGAAATATTTCTTTGAAAAATATTAGTTATTTAATGATTTATTTTTGGTCCTATGTTCTAATTTTTTAATGATCGATCCACAGTGAGTCGCCGCTGTCGATGAGATGGTACAGTCCAGACCTGTCGCCTTGTAATTTTCACATCTTCGGGCTACTTAGGAAGGCACTCCGAGAACAGCGGATTATTTCGGGCGACAAATTGAAGAATAGGATACGAACATTCTTCCCAGATCAACTCCAAGAGTTCTGCGTCAGAGGTATCAACCTAGTGGTGACATGATGGGACAAATGCAACAAATACGGTGATTATTTTAAATATGTAATAAAATACTTACTTCTATACTCTGTGTCCACTTTTAATTTGGGCGCCCCTTATATAAGAATTGTTAGATTTTCATTACAGTATTTTTGTTAATTAATCTAATTATTCTTGTAATTATTTTACTAAGAGCTATAACTACCAATTTAATAAATCCATTTTAATGAAGATCTTAAATAAATTTCATATTATTTTTACATAAATTTTGTAATATATCTACAGTCTCTAAGAAAGATAATTATTAAAGTGGAGCAATTTCTTATTACAAAATTTTGGCCATAACGGTTTATAAGGAAAATAAAACAGATTAACAATAAAATACCACTCTTTTTCTCTAAGCTCATATCTGCAAAGTAAAAGACAATTTTCCGTTTCATGATGAATTTAAAAATATGAAGTAAATTAATATGAAGTAAAATTAAATAGCTTAAAAAAATTAACCAGAATATACTACGAATTGTACTTTAATTCTTAATATGTTTTACTTACTTGTTTACTTATCTACTAAGCAAATCATAAAAACATAAAATCTATTGTATTACATTAAAAAGCGGAAACATAACTTTCTGAAAATTACGGAAAAACATTAATTTTAAATTATTGCAGAAAGAGGCAGTAAGTAAAAAACAAAACAAAACCATTTCCTACTTTTCCATAAAACATACGAAAAAAAAATATTGCTACCCTACTCATTTTAAAATGTTAAATTTAAAAAATAAAACTATGCGAGCGTAATATATATATATATATATATATATATATATATATATATATATATATATATATATATATAAGTGGAATCCATAATACGCTTTAAATTTTCCGTTTTAATTTTTTCTTTACGGAAAAATATTATCCTTACATAAACACTTGAGTTACAATTTTTTTTTTTTTTCCAGTGCTACTTTTAAGAGTTAGGATATTTTTATAGGTTCTTCTGCAAAGTTTTATTTGGCGGAAAAGTTTTAAAATAACGAATATAATATATACTACAATATACTAAATAATAAATAAAAAATAATACTAAAATATCCCTAACTGGGTACTTACGAGGAAGCATTAGATTGATTTTTAGCAAAAAATCATAAATAACATCACTATGGACTTACTTCTTCTCGTCAGAATTCCATTCTTTGTCTCTAAGTTGAAATCTGTTCACGAAAAGACAGATTTTCGTTTTATGTAGATATAAAAGTAATATAAAGTTAAATGAAATTGGTTTAAAAAAAAGGAAAAGAAAGAAATAATAAGAATAACATTTTCATATTTGTACTTTAATGATTTATTATGTTTTACTTTTTTTATTTATTTATTAAAAAAAAAAAAAAAACCTCACAAAAAGATAAAATGTATTGGTTTACATAAAAAAGGGGTACACCTCTTCCTGAAACGCATGGAAAACATTAATTTTAAATTATTGCAGAAAGAAGACATAAAAAGAAAAATAATTCCAACCCTTCTATAAAACATGCGAATAGAAAAATAGTTCTACCCCACTCATTTTAAAATTATGTTGTTAATAAAAAAATGGAATCTATAATACGTTTAACATTTTCCGTTTTAAATCATTTTCTACGAAAAAATATTATCCTTACATAAACACTTGAGTTACAAAAGTTTTTTTTTTTTCAGTGCTACTTTTAAGAGTTATGATATTTTTTATAGGTTCTTCTGCAAAGTCTTATTTGGCGGAAAAGTTTTAAAATAACGAAAAGCTCATAAAAAAGGTGAAATTTCAAACAAAACTTTCATAGTTGGCAAAAGATCAAATCGTTTTATTTGTAGTGAAATCCAAGAAAATGTGTTTTATTTTTTGTTGTTTTCCGTTATTTGATGCTTTAGAGCTAAATAATGAGTATGAAATAGCATAGTTTTCGAATTATTTATACCAATGTGTTTAAGCGGTGAGATATATAAATCTGTATGCATGCTTGTTTATTTATCTGTATGTTTAAGTGTAATTTCCAAAGAAAATTTCTTAAAACTTATGACGGATATCACTCAGATCTTCCCCATTTTTCTACATATATGAAACAAATTGCTTCTCTTATTCGTGAAGTTATTAAAACTAGGGAATCGAACCCGGGCTTCCCGGGTTTCACAAATCATAGGCGAAAACCATTTTTTCTAATTCTAATATATACTTTTTAAACTGATTCATTAACAACGCCAAACAGAATTTTTATAAGAAAAAAAATCAATAATATATTCAAATTAAATTTTGAAATTTAATAAAACGATACTTTTGTATTTGCCGCGTGCCAGGAGTTAATGCCAAAGAAATCGTCCAAGATTTCGTTACATGCTGCAGGTTTTTTTATTCTGAAAATTTCAACTGTTTCAGCGCGTAGTTCCAGAACATGTCTGTTAAAATTTCTTTTTATTTATACAGGGTCATTCATAATTCCCTCAGCGGTTTCGAAACGTTATAGTAAAAAATCGAAGACGAATATGAAAAAAAGAAACATGAAATTATTCCGAAACTATTCAAGTTTTACTTACATACATTACAGGTGTTCTATGTGTGAACCCTTGGTCACACGGCATACATCCATGCGATAGTCCAGTTCCTGCCAAACTCCGTTTCTTTAAATCTGAATCAGTGGTGTCAGTTCAACGGGCCTTTCGTAATAAATATCGAAAACAGGGACCAACTGACAAAACAATTCATGTGTGGTACCGGAAATTTAAAGAAACGGAGTATGGCAGGAACTGGACTATCGCATGGATGTATGCCGTGTGACCAAGGGTTCACACATAGAACACCTGTAATGTATGTAAGTAAAACTTGAATAGTTTCGGAATAATTTCATATGTTTCTTTTTTTCATATCCGTCTTCGTTTTTTTAATATAACGTTTCGAAACCCCGGAGGGAATTATGAATGACCCTGTATTATATCCTTATTTATATTTATATTTTGCTGAAGTTTTAATTTTGTTCTGCAATATTAGCCGATAATAAATTCGGAACTATTTATATTGTTTCGAATGCAAACGGATTAATCTTTCGCAATCGGGTGACGCGTGAAAGAGATAGGATTAAAAATAATTCATGTTTGGAAATTATTGTAAAAATCATAAAAAATCAGTAAATTCAAATACAGTTTTTAAAAAATTGCATTTTTTCTCTATTCGACGGTATAAAAATTGAAATTGTACGATGTTTATAAGTGTAAAAAGATGCAGTAAAAACTAAATTTATATTACTCAATTCGTTGCTACCATCAAAATGAATTCAACAATAATCAAACATATGTTTGGTTTATAATAAAAATTATTATTAACATAAAATCATATTCTTGACATCATTTATGTGTGATATCAATCCCTTGACATGGACCCGATTAAGTATAGCAGCAATTTTTTTTTTTTTTTTTTAAGTTATACACTGGCCTCCAAAAGTTAAGGTACAACCGGTTTTTTGCGTCTAATTTGCAAATGAATGAATATAGAAACAACAAATTTGGAAGAAATATGCGCTAAACTGTTATTTATTAAATGCGACATAGAAAGTTACTTAAGTTACACGTATAAATGAAATTACAACAAAAAAGCACTCATGGTGGAAAATTCCATTCTTGAAGAAATCAGCACATCGCAGTATTATGCAGTAAAATGTGACAGAAACATTAAAAAACTGGTTCTAATACAGAATATGTCCACCCCGGACTTGAATGCATTGGCGGCATCGACTTTCCATGCTCTCAATTCAATTGTCGGACACCGAAATAGGTAACGCTAGCCAGACTTGGAGTAAGCCTTGTTCCAGCTCATTTAACGACCTTAGAGGAGGACTTAAAGCCGCAACCTGTCTTTTAAGATAGTACCAAAGATGTTCTATCGGATTCAAGTCTGAAGAGTGAGCTGGCCATTCCATTCTGTCCAAACCGTGATCCTCAAGATAATTCTCAACAACCACAGCTCGGTGTGGTCTCGCATTATCATCCATTAGAATGAAACCATTGCCAATAGCAACGGCATATCGGCGCACATATGAATCAAGGATCTCATCCCGATATCTCGCACCAGTCACAGTTCCAACAGGTATGTTGCACTGGGCTAGATTAACTTTCTCCTAAACACTTGCTGAACTCGGAACTCCAATCCTTTGTCACAGGCCTTGATTTCTAGAAAGGTCGGACTCGACAAAAATCTGCAGTTAAAACATTTTGCTTCTCCTTTTATACTCTGCAGATCGACCAGCGAAGCTTTATTTCCATACATTTACAGCGAAAAACACTAATCACAGACTCCGAGAGCTCCAAACACCTCGGAATTGGAGTTAAAGAAAATACAGATGTCTCTATTGTGCACACTTAACGTTGACAAAGCGTCACATTCAATAAAATAGAGTCTCCATATAAGAGAGTTGCTAGTCCACTACAATCTTCTAATTATCTCTCCGCGTATACTGTTTCGTTCTTCAAATTACACTGCATTTCCTGTACTTCACATTATGTCATCCCATTTAACATAAAGTAAAGTTAGTATGTTGAAAATTTCGCTAAATTATCTTCTTTATTGTTAAAGTTATTAATGAAAATATGGGTTCAGGTTGGAGTGAGATATCTTGTATTTTAAAGTAACACAACTCGAGTTGCAACTTTTACATAAATTGTTCGTATTGATTGGAATAATATCACTGCATTCATTTAAAAAAGTAATTGAATAACACCTTGTAAAAAGTTTTTTTTTTAACCAGGCATTTTTTGAAAAACGATGTCATAGACTTAAAATTTGCGGATATTAAAATGAAAACAAAAAATCCTAAGCTACATACATTGCTACAAACATACGTATATAGAGAGATAGAGATAGAAAGAGAACCGTTAACAATGCGACTGTATATATATATTATATATATATATATATCGCTCAGCCTCAAGAAATGTGGCATAGCTAAAAAAAATGCATTTGGAATATTATTGCACTGATAGGTCTGTCTTAGGCGGGTGTTTCTACAGGAAATGTGGCATGAGTGTAGTTATCCGAAATACCTGTGTATTGCGCTATATTCCCATTTGCTACCATAGAAGTAGGGCAAATTGTGTGGAACGATTGTGTGGAACTCAGTCATCCCTATCTCTTCCACGTCTTTATTTTTAAAGGTTTTACGCTTTTACAGCTACAGGCAGAGTTGAGTGCTTTTATTTTATGTTACAATAAAAGTACTAATCTTCTTTTTTTCTCGTTTGTAAATTGTAGTATTTTTGAGTTGTATCGCTTTTCTTGCATGTGAGAGATATATTCTTTTAAAGACTCAGTTGTAGCAAGTTACACAGAAATATGGAATAATATTTGCATAGGATTTAAAAAGCAATATTATTCTTCATTTTAAATATTCAATTTTATCACGTATCATATTATTTTGAAATTGATTTATTATGCTATCCTAAAATTGTCATTTGTATACGTATATTATGCTTTCATTCATTTTCAAAGCAATTGACCATTTTAAGCGATAGATATTCGCTATTCCTCCCGTTTTTCTTTTCATTAGCTTCAAATTGCATATTTTATAAAATTCACCAGAGGAAATTTATGAAAGGCAATTTATGCAGTTAATTACCATCTATATAACTTTTCGCTGATAATTGAGTTCCATTTAAACCACTTCGTTAAGGAATATTTTCTAGAAAATGGTTTCCCGTTACCTGAAATTAATTTTCGATTGAATAAATATTTGAATTGAATTATATGCATTAGAAAGATGTTAAATGGAAGTACGTTTTAATCAATATAATTTTCATTTGATTCAATAGCTATTTAAATTGAATCATATGCACTATTAAAACGTTCAATGGAAATATACGCAGTCATAAAACTTGAATAAACTCTCATTTCATAGATAATAAAATTTATAAATTTTAATGCTTTCCTAAATTAAATGCGTCATGTCTGTCAATGTGCAATTTATAAACTCTTGTAAATAATAGTTCTAGTTTGATAAAATTACGTAGAATATTATTCATAGTACTAAGTATCATATAACATCTAGATGTACCTGAATTATTTCTTCTATTCCATCATTATCTATCTATCACTATCCATCATCACTATCTATCAGTACCAGAAAGAGCATTGTTATATATATATATATATTTTGTCATATGACCGACAAATCTACAACTAATTAATTGCGAATGTTTCGCATGGCGTAAATACTTTAGAATGGAAGAATATCCATTTCGATTCAGGTATACTGACGCTTGCCAGGCGCAGTCCAGTTATGTTTTGTTGTAAGCATGAATTAAATATGTATGCTTCATACTTCGGATAAGCACTCTCTATTGTTAACTTCTGAATCTACAGCTTATTGTAATTATATATACCGGGTGAACCAAAAGTTCATTAAAATTTTAAAAATTCATAAAAAAGGAAGAAATTATGATAAAGAAGTGCGGTTTGCAAGAAAGGGTTTACAAGGTAGTCGGATTTATTTTAACAGCAGAAAAAAAAATGTTATTGGTAGAGGGCGTTGATGACACGAAACACAACGAACAGGACAATGCATTTATTCTTGCAATAACACTTGTTCAACATGACCTCCAGACCACATTTTTCGTCTTCAGATCTTTTGCCGTGCGAAAATTTCAAAATGCAACAGTTGCTGACTCTCCATTCAAATAGAACAACTTCACCAACAACGCTCGATCGGGTAATGTTAACATTCTGAAAGCGAATGAGAATTCCTTGTGTATCCCGGTCTTTTATCGCAGGATTAATTTGCACGTTAGCGCCATCTGCAGGTGACTTTTTTAACTACAAATATTTTTGCTGCAAAAAAAAAAAAATTCTCACTACCTTGTGAGCCCTCTCTTGCAAACCACACTTCTTTATCATAATTTCGTCTTTTTTTATGAATTTTAGTTTTAACGAACTTTTGGTTCACCCGGTATATATATATATATATATATATATATATATATATATATATATATATATATATATATATATATATATATATATAAGATTTCTCCTTGATCCTATTCGTCAAAATATATTTTTTAACATTATTTGTTATTTTTTAATTGAAGTTTAAAGTGGTATTGGAACGTTTGACGCATCCAGTACAGCATTTCTTTAAAGAAGACAATATGCGTAAATCCAATTGATTTGCTACGAAACAATTTATTAATTTAATTATCAAACAGCATAACGATGTGCGTTAAATATTCATCATATACCAATGAAGTTTTTCTAATGGACTTTTCAAAATGTAAATAAAAAAGTCTAAATGATTTTAAGCCAACTGATTTTAAATAATTACAGAAAGAGATAATATTTTTCCTTCATTATATAAAAAACGAGTAATAATAGCAAAGTAAATTATGATATTTTTATTTTCATCACGGTTGCTTTACATGGTGGTGCATTAGTTATTAGCGTTTACGAAGATTATTCAAAATGAATTATTGGTAATCTACTTTTATTGTGTGGATCCGAGTATAATTCGCACAGTTTCATAATTAATACGCAAACAGAAAGAAAAATGAATAAATTGAACAATTCTATGATTTCCGAAGGTGATCACATTTGCAATGAATCCCAGTCGATTGTTTAGTTTGCTAGGACAATATATTTAGTTATTCTAATTTCCATGCTAGACACTGATAAAGCACTCAAATCAATAAAACAGTAGTAATCTAGTTTATGTGAAGTATGCTTACATACGAAGCGAACGTTTGACGCAATCGGTATGTAATGCACGGAATATATTTTATTAATTTTAATTTTAATATCAAGCATTTAAATCAATAAAACAGTAATCTAGCTTATGTAAAGTATGCTTACATACGAAACGAAGGTTTGTAGCATCCGGTATGTAATGCATGGGATATATTTTATTCATTTTAATTTTAATATCAAGAATTTAAATCAATAAAACAGTAATCTAGTTTATGTAAAGTATGCTTACATAGAAAACGAACGTTTGATGCATCCGGTATGTAATGCAAGGGATATATTTTATTCATTTTAATTTTAATATCAAGAATTTAAATCAATAAAACAGTAATCTAGTTTATGTAAAGTATGCTTACATACGAAACGAACGTTTGACGCATCCGGTATGTAATGCACGGAATTATATTTTATTAATTTTAACTTTAATATCAAGAATTTAAATCAATAAAACAGTAATCTAGTTTATGTAAAGTATGCTTACATACGAAACGAACGTTTGACGCATCCGGTATGTAATGCACGGAATTATATTTTATTAATTTTAACTTTAATATCAAGAATTTAAATCAATAAAACAGTAATCTAGTTTATGTAAAGTATGCTTACATACAAAACGAACGTTTGACGCATCCGGCATGCAATGCACGGAATTATATTTTATTAATTTTAATTTTAATATCAAGCATTTAAATCAATAAAGCAGTAATCTAGTTTATGTAAAGTATGCTTACATACGAAACGAAGGTTTTTAGCATCCGATATGTAATGCATGGGATATATTTTATTCATTTAAATTTTAATATCAAGAATTTAAATCAATAAAACAGTAATCTAGTTTATGTAAAGTATGCTTACATACAAAACGAACGTTTGACGCATCCGGCATGTGTAATGCACGGAATATATTTTATTCATTTTAATTTTATTATCTAAAAAATTGTTCTTCATTACTACTGATTGTGGTTACTACGAAATTAATTTTATTCACAAAATGATTAAAGAAATTAATTCTTAGCTGGGTATTGTACTAACTAAAAACAACATAAATGTCCTAAAAACATATACATATCATTTCATAAAATATTTTACTGAAGGTGTTTTGACAACATATACAAAACTGTCTTTTATATATACAACCTAGCGCTTTCGAGCAAATCTTTGCTCATCAACAGGGTTACAAAACAAACGCAAGTACACAAATGGCGAAAAACCAATAAGAACATCGTTCACTGCTGGAGAATAGATCAAACCATTAAAACAGGGGTAGAAGTTATTACGAGGGGTGTGATAATCATATTTCTTCTTGAATAATTCCTACGAGTATATACCATAATTTGGGAATATTGTAGGATAATGAATCATTGCATGTTTTATCTTTTTTAGTTAAAATTTCTATGGATTCATCGATTATTGATTCAAAGAAGGTAGATGTATGCTTAATTATTTTAGCTTGATCAAAATGTATTTTGACTGATTCTTGTTGTTTTAATCTTGAAAGTGTTGTTTTAGCTTTATTGAATTTTACATCTGAAATATGCTTTTTTAAACGAGTTTTAAACTTCCTTAAAGTCATACCTATATAGTCTTTTACTTTATAACATTTCTTACCATTTTCATTTCCTTCCATAGTGACTGGAATTCTATAGATTCCTGACGATTCTTCCATTGGTACAGGATCGATCTTCTTTATGAAATAACATTTTCAATTTTACAGGAGAGGATTCTGTAAAATGTATATCATATTTCTTTAAATTATATTTAAATTTCTCAAAAAGTTCAGGGATATACTCATACCTGTAAAATTTATTAGGCTTTTCTGTAAATTCTTGCTTATTGCTATTGTGATATTTATATTGATAAATTAATTTATTAATTAACCTCTCAGAAAAACGATTCTCCTTTGCTACAATTTTAATTTTGTCAAGTTCATCAATAATATAACAACCAGTGCAGACTGAAAATGCTCTACGGATGCAAAATAGATAGACAGCTAATTTATAATTTAAAGGTGATGAAGCATCGTTGGATATTGTATTATTTGAACGTATATTTTTTCCTATACACTGTTCAATCTATTGTTCAATTGCTGTTGTTAAATTATTATTTTTTGTCAAATTTTCTAATTTTTGAATCCTTTTTCGAACTGTTGTAATACAAGATTAATATTTTACAAAATATACAAATTGATTCATATGCCACATATTGTTCAATGGACTACGCCCTTTGAACTTAAATTGTTATTCAATGAAAGAGATATTTATATTCCAACAACCTGCTAGCAATCAAACAATATGCGAAGCTAATGCCAAAGTCATTCAAATATGTTACATGTATATTCAACTATGATATATTTTATTCTTCAAAGAGTGGTTTCGTTAACTACTTATTAATATAGCGTCTAGTCCCTGCACTTTGGCTACTATTTCAAAAAACGGATCACTCAGCGCGCATGCGTGCTTGTCTGATACTTTAAAATTTTGTTCTAAGCCATTTTACAATGAGTGCGTATAGCTCTGTGGTATGGCATTTCTCTTCCGTTCTGTGGTTTTGAGTTCGAATCCCAGCGGCGGAAAGTTTTATTTTTCAGTATTTATTTGAGTTATAAAAAATAATTTGAATAAAAAAATGTAAAGTTTCCATTTTTCAACATATAAGCGATGGAAAGTTTGAAACAAAATGGAAATAAATATGAAATTTGGTTATAAATGAATTTCGTACATTCTAGAGAATGCTGTACAGCGAGTTTCATGTGTCCAGTGATGCTTTTTTTTCGGTTAATGTACGCGAAGCATACATACACAAGTTATTGACCGCGGCTTGAATGAATTTCGTGCATTCTAGAGATTACTGCAAAGCGAGTTTCGTGTGTTCAGTGATGTTTTTTTTTCATGTTAAAAATTGTTTTTTGGATGTTAAAAATTCGCTTTAAAACGCTATAAAATCGTTAAAAATCCTTAAAAATTGAAAAATCCGGAGGGAAAAAAAATGTATTTTAGTAAAAGTCTGAAATTGAATTTCTTTAAGAATGTTAAAAAAAAAAATAATAATAATAAAAAAAAAATGAAAATTGTGAAAGAAAATATTTAGTTATATTACGCTAAATGTTTTAAATCAAAATCCTTTTACGAATTTAAAAAAACTGCCGCGGAATGGAATAAAATTAATATGGTTCTCGTTGAAACGTCTAGGTCTAGACCTAGAGCAATGTGCATGCACGCAGCACGATCCATTTTTTGAAATCGTAGCCAAAGTGCAGGGACTATACTCCGTTCGCTGAAACGAGATAACGAAAGTAAACAAATGCACATGCGGATTGGCGATGCTTAAACCTGGTGCTGTGCCAGAAGTGCCAAACTGCCTGAATTGTTTGAGCTCCAAACGGCTGTTTGTTTCTTGTCTTTCACTTTTAAAATTGACGATTTTTTTCGATTAATTTGGTATTTTATATACACAAATGGAGTGTGAAAATTCTTCTTTGAGCCCGCCTAAGAAGAGAGTAAAAAGAAAAGCTTTGAGTAAGGTGGAGAAAGATATGATTTTAAATGTATATAAAACGGAACTTGAATCGAATCTTGAACTTCCGATTTCTCATATAGGAGATAATGCTGCTCATATAACAGGCATAGGTAAAGCTTCTTTTTTTCGAGTGTTAAGACAGTATAAAAAATGTGGTGTGTTAAACTCGCCGAAGAAAATAAAATTACGTAAACGTGTTTTAGAAAATATAGATGATTTTGATAGGAATGCTATTAGGAGAAAAATCCAAGAGTTCTTTTTGAGGAATGAATTGCCCACTATAAATAAAGTTTTGGAAGTTGTAAATGATGACCCTGATTTGCCAACCTTTAAAAGGACAATATTTTATCATCTCCTGAAAGAATTAAACTTTAGATATTCACGGAGAGGACGAGACAGTACTCTCATTGATAAAAACGAAATAATTGTGTGGCGAAGAAAATATTTAAGGCAAATCAAATCTTTCAGAGAAGAAGGGCGCAAAATATATTATATGGATGAAACTTGGTTGAATGCAGGCCATACAGTTAGTAAAGTTTGGAAAGATACCTCAGTAAAATCATCAAAACAAGCATTTTTGTCTGGTCTTTCTTCCGGATTAAAATCTCCTTCCGGAAAAGGAAAACGGATGATAATTAGCCATATTGGTAGCGATTCAGGTTTCGTGGATGGAGGGCTTGACTTATTCGAATCAAATAAAAATAAAGATTATCACGAAGACATGAATTCAGAACGTTTTGAAAAGTGGTTTGGTGATATCTTATTTTGACTGGAAGATAACTGTCTGATAGTAATGGACAATGCTCCTTATCATTCCCGAAAATCAGAAAAAATACCGAATACTTCGTGGAGAAAACAAAAAATTGTTGATTGACTTTTAACAAAAAATATCCCTTTTGAGGACGGAATGTTAAAAGCAGAACTGTTGCAGTTAGTGAAGCAAAATAAAAATAAATATGACAAGTACGCTGTCGATGAAATGGCAAAAGAACAAAATAAAACTGTCTTACGATTACCCCCCTATCATTGCGAGCTTAATCCTATTGAACTGATTTGGGCACAAATAAAGAACTTCGTTGCGAAAGAAAACAAAACATTCAAAATGCCTCATGTAAAAGATATATTCTCTCAAAGTATCAGCAAAATTGGCACTGAAGAATGGAAAAGATGCATTCAACATGTAACAAATACAGTGGAAAAACAAATGTGAGATTTAGATAATGCTATAGATAATATAGTAGATTCCATGGTAATCAATCTAGATTCTAATAGTTCCGGTACTTCAACTTCATCTTCTGAATGATTTATGAGGTAAGTGGGCTTCAAAAATGTAAGATATAAATAGTTTTGTACTATTTTGTATTTAACAAAATTAACTCCTGATGATGGTTTATAACAATGTTGAATTCAGAAGGTTTGCCCCGGGAGGAAATTCCGTTCAGGGCATTAAAATGTCCCTTCCCGGAATATTTCAGATTTTATACTTTTAATGGTCAAAAAGTATAATCCCTTCCCCCCCCCCCCCGAAACTATATAATGTCTCGCTTGGAGGTACAGAAATCCCACCAGGAAAAAATATGCCTGAATTCAACGCTGTTTAAAATAAATAGAGAATAATTTATATTTTGACGTCTTAAACTTTTACATTTTTGTTTAAAATCTCGATGTAAGACAGTTAGCAACTTGTGTTGTTTTCATATAGTTATCAAAATAAATGTTTAAAAAATTAACAAATCGAAATAAAAAATAAAATTCACCAACCTAGGGATTTGTGCCAAATGTGTGGCTCCTTGGCGATTTTTCTGCAACCCGTTTGTTTACTTTCGTTATCTCCTTTCCCTGAACAGACTGTAGACGCTTGTCTTATTAATAGCTGTCTTTAAATACCACTTTATAACTCGATAGATATTGGAAAACTTAACAACATAAGAGTAATTATTCCAGGCACATTCAAACAAATATTCTAAATTTTCTGATAATGTTTCCGGTAGAATATATTTTACTTTTAATCTCAATCACAGTACATTTGTCAAAAAAAAGGAAACACCTTGCCATTTTATCCTCCAAATTGTCACAGGAGAAAAACAGAAATAGCCGTTCAGCTGGAAATTAGAGTATTTTTTCAATAAAGAAAAAACAATACGTATTCGTCTTCCTACTGAAATTGTACCAAACCAACAAATTTTCAATACGAAATTTAAATTTTGATATCATATTTAGATTTTGCTATAAATGTTACCTAAGGGTACTAAACAGGAAGTTATTTGGTTGTGGAGTTTAGGAATTGTGAAGATTTAAAGTTTGGAACTCTTAATATGAAATCATTTTTTAATCATTGCAAAACAGATTGTAATGCGGGAATTTTTTAAGCGTAACTGTAAAACTACTAGCTGATTGAGCGCTGATTTTGGAATAGCAAAATGTCTATATTTAAAACAACTTAAAACTCCAATTCGCACTACTATGTAAATTCAATTTCAGTATTTATTTTAATTAACAGGTAATTTCAGCACTGGAGGAATACAGATACATTAAAAATTGCATCATATTTTAAAAAAAGGTTTGTGCTGTATGAGATAAAGTGACGTTTTCCTTAAAAAATGAAGTCATTTTCACAAATTTTATCCAAGAAAACACTAAGCGATTGAGATATATTAAAAGAAAATTCATGATTGAAAATTATTTTAAAAACCATAAAAAATCAGTAAATTGAGATACAGATTTCAAAAAATTGCATTTGAACGAACAGTTTTTTTTTTCTTTTACTATTCGTCAGTTTAAGGACTAAAATAGTGTGATGCCCAGAAGTTAGAAAAAAATTATGCAAAAGCGAAGTTTATCGCCCAATTCGTTACCATCGTTAAAATGACGTCAGAGTGACTCACAGACATGTTTCATATTTATAATATAGTTATTTACGTATTCTTTAATATGTGTATATTGGTATTATACATTAATTGTGGTTGTTTAAGGGGTCTTGTACCTTTTAAACTCGCCGAAAATCACGAAATATTTTCAAACTTTGAATTAGTGTATCTTCAAAACTTTTTTGAAAAATTTTGACTTTTGATTAAGCAGACTGTGCTTTTTGATATAATACCATTAGAAACTGACCAGTCTTTTACAGAATTTGAGCATTGTTGAAAATAAAGTTGCTCTTTTTTTATTCCACAAGTCATTGCGCGCATGATATCTTGAGAACGTATGACTGAATTGTTATGAAATTTGATGTAGATAATGCACATATGTATTTTAAATATGATCTACTCTTAGGTCAAAATTATTTAATTAACCATGTAAATAAAAATATTTTTATAAAAAATTTCAAAATTTTACATTTTTTAATGAATAAAAATAGTCATAATTAAAAATCTTATCATTGTAAATACTTAAAAGTAAATAATTTTAAACACACATATGCGCTTATTATCTGAACAAAATTTCACAACAATACATGCATACGTTCTCAAGATATCATGCGCGCAATGACTTACGAAGTAAAAAAAAAGCTATTTTAATTCCAACAATGCACAAATTCAGTAAAATATTAGTCAGTTTCTAATAGCATTATATTAAAAAGTACAATATATTTAATTCATAATCAAAACTTTTTGTTTATACATATAAAGGTTTTGAAAATACACTAATTCAAACTTTGATTGTTTTTCTCGATTTTCGTCGCGTTTAAAAGGTACAAGACCACTTAAAAAAAAGAACGGAAGCAAAACTCATTAGGTTTTATCAAAACACATAACAAAAAAAAAAAAAAAAAAAAAAAAAAAAAAAAAAAAAAAAAAAGCTAGAGCTTGTGTGGTTTCTATTTTTTTTTTCTTTGGGAAGAAAGAATGGTCTTGAGCTTTTAAATTACACCAAAATGTTTAATATTGCTCTTCGTGTGATGTTAATGTTCCAACTCTTTTGTTAAAAACTAGTCGTTGGGGGCCATCGTATTACTTACCCATCATGGATATGCATAATATAAAATATGAAAATAAAACATGTGTAAACTATTTATAAAATGCAATTAGAATAAAATCGTGGCTTCATGACGTCATAAACTTTAAAATGCTCTATTAATGAATTGCGTAAAAGAAATATCCTTATAACTCCAATATTGATAATCATATTAACTAACGGTTTAATGCTTCGGATTAAGCGTCTCATTTCCATTTAAAATATATCTTTGAATTGAAATTTGAATGAAATACAGGGTCATGAAAAATCGAAGAGAGTGGAAAATAGGATTATAAATATCTCGGCAACTAATATCTGGTCGACTTCAGTCTTTATGCAAAATTTATGTTTTTTTATTATTTTGTATATTTACTCTTTAAAATAAACAATTTCGAAAATTTTTATATACCTTTTATTAGAACGAATATATCGAGAGTCCGTAAAAAATAGTTCCGGATAATCGAGCTTACTGAAATTCAATAAGCTTCTTCCCATTATTACATACTAAGTACATACCAAATTTCAAGTCTGTATCTCAATTTGTTCGAGAGATAGAGCGTTTACAGACACACACACAGATACACAGACGGACGGACGGCAAAACTTTTTTTCTAAAAATATATTTTTCGAAATCTCTAGTGTTTGAAATGTGTAAATCCGTCAATTTCTTTTTCGATTTTCAAAACTATTACAAGACGTACCCTATACTACGTATGATGGGTAAGTAATAATGCAAACATGAAGAATTGTTCTATTTTCTACACTATCAGAAAAAAAGGAAAAAATTACAGCATAATTTGCTGTAAATATATGCACCCAAATTGTCAGCATTTTTTGCTGTAACATTTAGTATGCTTAAATAGTAATATTTTCAGTAAAATTAGCATGCTTGAAGCACATTTTGCTGTAAATTTCTAAACATAATATTTTTTAAGAGATATTTTACTGTAAATTTACAGTAAAATATGCTGGCAATTTGGGTGCATAAATTTACAGCGAATTTTGCTGTAATTTTTTCCTTTTTTTCTTAGAGTGTATTACTATTAATTCGGTTTTTCGCATGTAGAAGATACCCGTAATTAACTCGTTGGAAATATTTGTATATTTAAACAGAGTGAATATCGAATATAGTATCAAATAATTAACAAACAGTAACAAAATATAGTGTAAACCAATTAAAAACAGAGCTTGTGGCAATGACAGATATATAGATTTCTTTACTAAAACGTGCGAATATAATAAAAATTAAATATACATTTTCGTTTTATTCTATTCTATTATTAAAAATTTTTTTAGTTGTGCAACATGCTTTAAAATATCTAAAATACGCATCTTTATTGGTTATACAGCTGAACAATATTATTAATACAAGATAGAAAACCGTATTTAATCTGTGATCTTTCATAATGTCATTTTCTAACTTAATAATTCTCCGAACTACCTATTTTTACAGACATTATTTTAATTTTTCAACATATATAAACCAGTCACATGTTAAAAGTGAAACTTTTAACATGTGACTGGTTTTATGTGATTTTAGAGATATTTTTAAGACTTTCGAAAAATGTACAATACCTATCTATATGTTGAAAAATTAAAATAATGTCTGTAAAAATA
This sequence comes from Maratus michaelseni, assembly GCA_963931845.1. Lineage (NCBI taxonomy): Eukaryota > Metazoa > Arthropoda > Arachnida > Araneae > Salticidae > Maratus > Maratus michaelseni. Next base: position 184,130,350 of record OZ007595.1, read on the forward strand.
GGTATTTAGGAGAATTATTAAGTTAGAAAAATTGATAAAAAACTTAAATTAGTGGTTTTTTTTTTTTTTTTTTTTTTTTTTTTTTTTTTTTTTGAGGGAAAAAAATGAAATGTCATAGAATATATAAGAGATTTTTGAAATTATAACTAGAAATTCGTTGCATAATTGTACGTAGGGCAACAAGGATTAAAGATAATTTAATTATTATATTATCTATAAAATTATCAATCCGTATATAGAAGAGTTACGAAGTATTAGTATATTTGCATTCAGAATATACTTTGAAAAATTTTAATTTTGCTAAAATTTTCCTTTGAAAAATTTTAATTTTGCTAAAATTTTCCTTTGAAAAATAACTGTACAAATATGTAAAAATTTTCGTATATACGTATGTTTCGTATATGCTGTTAGATTGAAAAGAATAACACTTTACAGATGATAAAGAAAAAAAAACTGTAACACAGTTAATGAAATAGACACGTGATGTTTTCTTTTATTCAATTTAATTTATAAACTCAATCTTGTACTGTACCCCATCCGTTTTTAGGTGCGTTCGTAATTATATAAATACGTAGCACATACAGTCGTCGTCTGGTCCGTCCGTCTGTCCGCCTGTCTGTCCATAAGCCGCATATTACCTCCCAAAAATGGTTTGAAATGTAATATATATTATCGTTGCAGAATTTTGTCGAGTCATTTAAAATTTTATGCAAATCGAATCTAAACTTAAAAATATATTAATAAAAGTTATTTTTATTCTATTAATTCCAATCGTACGTAATATATATAATAAAAGTGCAAGTCATGAGAGTAAGGAAAACACATACGGGCTAACCACTGCTTTTTTCATATGCCATGTGGCCATTTTTATTAAAAATTATTTTTTCGGATAGAATTGCATAAAAGTTACATTTTTAGAATGGTCGTTCAAAAAAATTGTTTTCTTGATAGATGAGTTACATTAAAAAATGTATAGATTCTGAGGTAACTTCAGTGGAAATTAGGTTAACAGCCGAATATCTCAATTGAGTAGAGTAAATAAACACATGAGATTCGTTCATTATGAGTCATTAAATATTAATTCGCAAAGCATGGTGAATTTTGCAGCGCTGTCTGGTGTAGAAAAAAAATTCGCATTTGTAAACGTGGCATACGTAATAATTATAATAAAAAAAAGGCATGCTGATTTCGCTCATAGCAGACGATATAATTCATTTCACTGAAATAATAAGGATGATTTTTTTACATTGTGAAACTAGTTGTAAAACGAACGCACCTCATAGATCACGTTTAATGTACAATTTCCAACTTGTTTGTTTTATAACATTCATATGTCATTTTAAATTCATATATTTTTTTAAGATTCTTTTTTAAATCCTATTTAAAAGAAATTCCATAAAATTCAATTTCAACACTATTTCATAGCAAACGTACAACAGGGAATGAATTATTCATAAATTTTTCATGCAGCATTCTTGTATGTGGAATATCAAGTTGTTTGATTTATAATTGCAGCAAATTTTAGTTAAACAAGTTTTTCAGAAATTTCAATTTAAATATACTTCTTTGTAAAACACAACAACATTTTGAATAACATTAGAAGGATTTTTTTTTTTTTATTAAATATGAAATAAGATTTTTTTTTTATATATATATTTTTAAAAGCAAAATGATGGATTTTTCTGTATTGTTTGTAACAGTCTTGTCAAAACATTATAGAAAATATAATAAAAGACTTTTCTTAACAAAATGTGTTTTGCATAAATATGGCTTTCATTCAGTAGGTATATTAGAGTGTATTGTAATTAATTGACTGTTTTCCGTTACATACTATAATTAGTTTATAAAAAGGATGTATATAACTTTTCTTACAGTATTTCATATAACATTTTGTTATAACATTCAAGTAAGAGTTAGAAAATTCATAAAGTGGTCCGTATTTTTAAGTAAATATAGTTATTTAATAACTATAGTTAATTAACTATAACCCGTTAAGTTAACTATAGTTAACTAACTATAAGTTAAAAAACATTTCCTATACAAAATCAAAATATTTTTGTTCCAACATTACTATATCATGTACAAAATTTAGTAAAAAATTAGAAAAAGCCATTAAAAATTATATGGAAATATTTTCATATGTGGCCTATGTATGAGCCAATCATACATAGGCCACATTATCCAATCATACATAGGCATCATTCTTCCAGATATGTTAGGTTGCAATGTTATAAAAGTCTTGGAAAGACTTCACCAAGACATATACGGCTCGTCGTGTAGTATTTGATGCAAAATCCTGGGCAAAAAGGCAGAAATTAAAATTTGCTCAACAATTGTAAAAACCATATTTTATAATAGCTGACTAACTGGTGCATCGACCTATGTCTATTTCAGAAGTATGCGTCATATCCAGCGGCTCCTAGCCTCAGTTGAAGTAAAAGTTTCTTTATGAGAACACGTGCTTTTTTGTTATGCTCCAGCTTGTATTTATATGTATAATTTTACATGTGCATTTAAATAATTTTACTTTTCATACAGTAGAAAATAATTAAAATAGAAAATGGGTTACTTTTAAGCCTTTTTAGATCAAATTTACAGCAACATATTTATTGAAATATATTATCTAATTTATACAAATCTTTTTAAAGCTGTCTAGTGGTTTGTCGTACCATTTTTGAATTATAATCGTGTTGGTTATAGTTTTGAAGGCAACTTTTAAAAGCAAAATGTTCCGCATAGTGGTGCCATTTTTAGATATCAATGTTTTTTTGGGAGGACTGCAAACCTATTAAAAATACTCAAAAACCAGCATACTTAAGGCAAGTAATATATATGTTATATGCATTGGTTTTTATAAATAATTAAACATTTATGTGTAGTAAATTTAACGACATTTAATTAAACATTACTTGTAAATAAAACAAACCTATCAACAATTAATTTCGTCCAATAAACAATTAAGTAAACACTGTATTATGTACTATTTATTTATTTAAATAAATACATACATTTATCCATGTATAACAATAATTAAGTGTATTTACTAATAGTAAGTCAACAACAATGGTTTTAACTTTAAAACTCATAAAAATTCATTTTGGCTAAGATTTTACGTCAAATACTCCACTGTGCGGCGTAAAAATGTTTTTAGCAATACGTTTAGTCACACATATATATCCTTCTATATATAAAAAAAAGTAATGGTTTAAAAATGGATCAATGAAAATCTGCGTAGATATTCCGGGTTATTCTCATAGCTTTTTTACTAGGGACTTTTTTGAGGAGCGATTACTTTTTTTCTAGCCATCCTACGGATTCGAAAATCATACCACCAGACGCGAAATATAACAAGCTTTCAGAAATTCAAAAAATTATCACGGTCGGACAATAAAAACTCAAAAAATCCTTAAAAATCGAGTAAAAAATATTTTATTGAAAAAGTCATTTTTTTATATTGTTGCCAATTTCCAAATAAGCGCAAATTTGATTATATTGATTATATTTGATTATATAAAAAATGATTATATTTATTCTCAAATAAAAAATGTATTTGCGCGAGACTATTAAAACAATAATGAAAGTTTAAAATAATAATTAAATGATCACGTGTTGAAAGCAGGAAATAAAGAAAATTAAGTCATAAAATTCGTGTTTACACATGAATATTAAAAATAAAAAAGATGAATTAAATGAAAAAGCATTATAACCAGTTAAATGAAAAAGCATTATAACCTGATTACAGAAGATAGTCGCTGTTCGTGATATCATCATCATCATCTTTTTAAAAGAGGATACATTGCATTTATACCAGGTTTTAAGAGGCTGTGAAATCAGAACGGGGGTTGGTGAGCGTAGCGAGCAGGGAGCAGAGCCCCCTAGTATTCAACATAAAAGAAAACATGTTGATATTTCCTGCAACTGTGTTTTGTACTTGAAATTTTATGTACATTAAACTATCAAAATTAAAGTAGATAAGAATATATTTATAAAGGAATTCATTTAACTTCAAAAAACATGATACATTTCTATATTCACGTGAAATAAATTTTATTTAATTATTACATGAAACATTCTACAGAATTGAGCGTTGTTTTAACATTCCCCATTCTTTTCATTTAAAAACATATTGTCTTTGTGGTCTCATATCTTTACCACATCCTCTTAATTATATAAACTGTTAAGACAGCTTCTTGTAATCTAGTTAAGAGGTTTCAAAGCTGTGTTAGCTGTTCTCCATATGGCCATTATGTCAAGAAGTACTGTTAGCATTTTTAATCTAACTTTTAGCGTTGAAGAATGAGGTTTTAAAAGCAGTATAATTTAATTTATAACTTCATTATATATTTAACTTACTGAAACTTTTAAGGAATTATCTAGACATACTTAAATACTTTTTAAAAATTTCCGCATTCTTTGTTGCATTAGATTAGATGAAATGAATAACAAAGTTATAATGTAAAACCACTTTTTTATCTTAAAAATAACTTGGATAAATAATGTTTTAAGCTAAGTAGATTTCTTTAATATTAAATTATTTTTGTTACTTACTCATCATACGTAGTATAGAGTAAATATTGTAATCATTTTGAAAATCGAAAAAAAAATTTTTTTTTGACGGATTTACACATTTCATACAGTGGAGATTCCGAAAAACATATTTTAAAAAACAAAATTTTGCCGTTCGTCTGTCTGTCTGTGTGTAAACGCTCTATCTCCCGAACAAATTGAGATAAAGACTTTAAATTTGGTATGTACTTAGTATGTAATAATGGGAATAAGCTTATTGAATTTAAGTAACCTCGATTATCCGCAACTATTTGTTTCGGGCTCTCGAAATATTCGTTCTGAGAAAAAGGTATATAAAAATTTTCGAAATTGTTTATTTTAAGGAGGGAACATAAAATACAGTAAAAAAACATAAATTTTGCATAAAAAATGAAGTCGATCGGACAAATAGTTTCCGAGATATTTGTAATCCTATTTCCCACACTCTTCGATTTTTCATGACCCTGTATTTCATTCAAATTTCAATTCAAAGATATATTTTAATTGGAAACGAGATGCTTAATCCGGCGCAGTAATATGTTTATCAATATAGCAGTTAATATGATTATATCAATTTTGGAGTTATAAGGATGTTTCTTTTACGAATTCAGTAATAATAGAGCATTTGAAGTTTATGACGTCATCAAGCCACGTTTTTATTCGAATTGAAATGCATTTTATAAATAGTTTATACATGTTTTATTTTCATATTTTATATTATGCATATCCATGAAGGGTAAGTATTGCGGGGCCCCGAACGACTAGTTTTTTACTTTTATTAAAATAAAAGAAAATTCATGTTTTATTTAGGAAGCTTTATTAAAACAGCACTAGCAACTTGTCAGTAAATGTGTTGAAAATGTTGTACAAGGCGGTCATAAAAAAATTCAGATATGTGAACCCCTATAGACCGTACCAATCAAAGAAAGGGAGTGCCATTTGGAATGTGTCTATTTTAAGGCAAGGGTTCGTGAATGAGGTGAAAAACAACAATCATTCTCTCAGAGTTGCGTTGAAAGTGAGAAAATCCGAAAAATGTCAAATGGTAAAAATCCTAGTTCAATAAAAGTTAAAATTTCAGTGCAAATTCACCTTGTTTAATAGCTAAAAATTCATTAAGATACAACTAAATGTAAATATATTGCTTGAAGGTGCGTAAAAACATACATAAAAACATTTAAAAGCACATTAAAGTCCTTTTAAAAAATTCCAAAACGTTTTCAACCGAAACTCGGTCATCATCAGTGGAAAAACTAAATTGTCGAGTTGAGTTGTTATCTCTTTGCGTTTTCTTGCTTGTCCGGAATAAACTATTTTACTTCAAGAGTTTGGAAATAAGGTGGGATGGGAAAGGTAGTCAATGATGCAAAAATTCATTCCAGACTGCGTGGATATCATATGATAATACATCGTTACATACTATTTCTTTTTTAGACATTATTTCTAGAGACTCTCTTATGATTGCTTCCAGGTGATAAATAATCGCACAAATAATCACCTGGAAGCAATCATAAGAGAGTCTCTAGAAATAATGTCTAAAAAAGAAATAGTATGTAACGATGTATTATCATATGATATCCACGCAGTCTGGAATGAATTAATGCATCATTGATTACCTTTCCCATCCCACCTTATTTCCAAACCCTTGAATAAAATAGTTTATTCCGGGCAAGCAAGAAAACACAAAGAGATAACAACTCAACTCGACAATTTAGTTTTACCACTGATGATGACCGAGTTTCGATTGAAAACGTTTTGGAATTTTTTAAAAGGACTTTAATGTGCTTTTAAATGTTTTTTATGTATGTTTTTACGCACCTTCAAGCAATATATTTACATTTAGTTGTATCTTAATGAATTTTTAGGTAAAAATCCCTTTTTAACACTTTCCAATATAATTAAAAAGTGTTTAGGACTGCGGTTTGTCTGTCCGTCTGTCCACGCTCTAATTCTCGTAAATATTTCTGGATTGCCCTAAAATTTTTGTATATTATTAACGTTTATTATTGCATGATCCCTATTGTAACTCAAGTGTGTAGCATTTAAAGTCTGTTTACAGGGACCGTCAAAAGTATTCCGTTACATTGCAGTAAATGGGAAAAAATCGTTTCAAGTGCATTTTGATGACATTATACCATTTGAAAAATGGTAAAATTGATATACAATTATGAAGATCACTAAAAGATGCTTTTTGTAGAATATGTGGTTCAAAGCATGTATTATTTTTCTACAGTGTCATACAAAAGATGTTTTCCTAGACATACACAAAAGTAATCTTTGTTAATCATGCAATGATCGGATTTTATATTCCTTAGCTTGTAATAAGCATATATATTTTTTTTTCATATTTTTAGATTAAATCAATTTAAATAATAAAAAGTACTAATTATATGTTAAAACTTTTCATAAATATAAAAGTACACGACTTATTTTTTAAAAGATACTAGGGGGCCTACCCCCTGCGAGCTACGCTCGCCAACCCCCGCTCAGACTTCGAGGCCTCTAAAAACATGACAGCGTGCTTTATTTTAAAAATATTGGTAAATCTGTAATTGGGTTGCCATGCTTTTAAAGTTTTAATGGGTCATTTTTTGATTATCATGGCCTTATACACAGCTGTTGCGACAACTGACAACTGTTTTCGGTATTGATAAGTAAAATCAATTACAACTTGAAAATCAATTTGTATAAAATGGTTAGGTTTAAATTGTGGCTACCTCTCGGACTTTTATAACAACGATCTGTATTCTATTCTTCCTTTGCGTTTAAGGATGAGAAAAATTCCATCTGCTTGTGAATAACATTAAGAACCACGGTATTGAAAAGTGCTATGTTATAGACATTTTCAGTACCAGGTTTTAATTTTCTCTCTATTTTAGTGCACCATGATGCATATTTTCATGTTATTTTAAATATGTAAATTATTTATTTTAATTAATATGTATATACGAATTTTCTAATAATTATTTATCATACAAAATTAATTAAATATTTTGTGCATTTATTCGGCATCAATTGATGAGATATTTAAACAAATTTGCTATCCGCGATAATTTTACACCATGTTATGTCACCATGTTATGTAAGAAAATCGGGTACTTTTCCAGTATAGGATCATTTGCTTTTAGTTTTGGCAGAATTCGAGCTTCAAAAAGGGATAGATTCGTTAATATACATAGATTTGTTGCCAAAAGTTATGAAAACAAACCCAATGAACTTTTGGTGCTTTTCTATTATAGGGGTCATGACGCTTTTTTAAAAAGCTTGGCAGAAAAAACCAAGCAGGATAGAAAACCAAGCAGGATATTTTATTCTCCTTCCGTTCAGTTGGGCAATTATTATTTTATATATTCGTTTCAAATATCCGAATTAATGATTTTATAAATTCGTTTAATTAAATTTTGCAAAAAAATAACAAAATAATATCAATAAATAATAATTACTATTAATTCTTTTCCCCCCTTTCTTTTGAGTTTACATAAATGACGTCATTTGGACGAATTTATTCAAAATATTTTTAGTTTATAAATTAAATTAAATGCTGACAGACGGTTGAATCCTGACGATAGAAATGTGATTTTTTTTTTCAAATTTTCCTGAAAAACATAATTTAATCACAATCTTGTCTTCATTATCGATTGAAATAAAAGATAAATTCAATTTCAATTTGAAAATGACGAATAAAAAGAAATCATTAATCCCTATCGGGATCCTTTTCAATTTTTTTCCCTGTTTTGTCACAAAAAAACTGAGTAATTAGTTGCCATCATTACAGAAATGTCATTAAAATTAGAAAAAAAAATTAATATCTCGAAAACTAAATCCAATTTCAAAATTCTATTACCAGTTTTGACATCCGCGGATTTTTATGGACAATTGGTATTAATTTTGCCATCAAGCGTTTAATATTTTATTAAAAATAGTCCTGAAACATAATCAGTTGTTTAATCAGTCGTTTCATAAAATCGTTTCATAAATTCGTTTCATAAAATCGTTTCACAAATTCGTTTCATTAGGATTTTATATATATAGGGTAGATGTCATGAGAGTTATAAAATATTACCCATAAATATAGTTGAGAAAATGAATTTTATTTTATTTAAATGGCCTGAATATATTTTCCGGTGTATTTCAAATTAATATGTATAACATATTTATGTAGAACTCATACAATTTTATGACTTAAAAAAAGTTCTGCTACTGCATAATATATAACGCATAAATTGCTCTTAAATTTACTTAAGTGACATGTTTACACAAGTAATGAATCATTTCAGCGATACACTGTAGCTTGTAACAAGTTGTCAATTAATTGGAACTGTCGTTGACAATTAGTTGAGATGCAGAACACTTTGATTAATCATGTTGTGTCTGTGTTCCCTGTCAGTATTACAACTGCACATAATTTTATGAATTACACCGATATATTTTCTCACACATTTTGTAATTCATTTTATAATTCGATATATTACATGTCGTAATTTATTGTCTTTTCTCATTTTCAAAAAGGAAATAAAAAAAAAATTAGCAATTACAATACATTTATTTATAATTTTTTTAATTTAATTTAAAACTATTTATTTCTAGATCCATAATATATTAAAACAGAGAAAAAACATAGTGAAAAAAAATTAAATATTGATCATTAAATTATGAAAAAAATAGCATTTGGCAGAATACATGCAGATGAAAATAAATTATAGAATGCTATTTTTATGCATCATACTTTTTTTCACGAAAAGTTCAATGTTCTTTTGTGATAATGATCAGACGAAAGACAAACACAAAGCAAAATACAAGTTATTGCAGCTAATTTGTCTTTGTAATATCGATAGTAAAATATGCAGTAAATGATTAGATATATAGCTATTTACAGGAAACACATGTTATTACACATAAACCGTTATTACACACTCTCCTATTCGGTTTTAAATGATTACATAGTTTTATTTATACATAATTAAAACATAAATACATCAACCTTTATTATATATACTTTGAGAATCATTTTTCTTTACTAAGAGATTTTAGGCAACCGATGTATAGCAGATAAAATATTTTGCGTACTAATAATAAAAAAACAGTAATAAAACGAATTTTATAAAAGCACATAATTATTCTAATAATTTTATTATGTATTTTAAGAAAGAAATTATTGTTAAAATAATAGTATTCCTTAAAATTAAAAACCTGTCACTTCATGTTTTAAAAATAAACTTCATGTGGAAAGCAGTCTAAAGCGTTATAAAACTATTCAATAATGCTTCGATTATATATAAAATCGTAGAATTACACGACATTCAAAATGCTCGAATTTCATTTAACATACTTGAAGAGATGCAATAAAACTTTTATTTATAAGTACTTGTTAATTGTTTTAATTAAAAAAATACACTGATATATTTTAAAATTTCAATCACAATAACAGCAAAATATCACAGTTGGTTTTTTTTTTAATGTTATGAGCACGGCACTTTTAAATATGCGTTGTAGCAGAGTTGCCTACTTTACTCTTTAATGAGGATACTTTAGAATGTGACCCAGCTTCAATGTTTCCTCGATGGCTTGTAAACTAATTTATGTGCATGAATTTGAATTCTTTACTGTATTACTTTATGTTTGACAAAGTATGAAAAGGCTCGGTGGAATTTTTCCCTTGTGTTTTTGAAAACTTATGATAAGTAGGTGGTTGTGGTTGTTTTTTAGCTATAAAGAGTGGGGATTTTACAAAGAAAATTGATTTCACAGCCTATCCATTTTAGAACAGGGTAAATAAGATGCCACATTCATCTCTTATACGGCCAAAGATGTCTGCAATATCGCACATGAGATTCGCAGTAGGTCAGGACAATAAAAGTACTGTATCACCATCGTGATAGTTTTATACAAGTGTTTTTGCGATATTGTAGACATTTTTGGAGATACGGCTACATTCATCTCTTACCTCGCCATTAAAAGTGTTTCAGATTATTGTGATGTGAACCTACCTCTTTAAGTTCAAAAGAGCCCTTTCTCCTATTTGTGAGTGCGGTGACGTCGCTCTTACCTCTGATTATTTCGACAATTGTCCTTTAACAGCTCGTTGGCATATTTGCTGTCCTTCTGTTCTTCCAGACAGTTAGCTGGCTAATATTTCATCGCGTCCGAATTTGCTCTCAAAGCTTAAAAACATCTTTAACTTTCCATGTAACCAAACTATCGCAGTCCATCACTAATCCAGGGATTCGGGTAAAATCTTATTCATTGCTTATTGTCGGGTGAGAGCTTTGTATTCTCCAGCAGTGATATTAGTTTGTACTATTGTTTTTTTCATAAATATTGTTTCCGTTATATTCATATACTTATTTATCTATTATTCACCACCCCGCCCTATGTCGCACTTACCGGCGGGATTTTGTACTTTTTTACCACCAATAAAGGGGACCGGGAACGACATCTATGCTCTACAGACTTGGTCCCTAGTTTGAGCAGTCCCTCTTGAGCAGTAAAGTAAAGTAAAGCTGTAGCCACTTTTTTGCAGTATTGTTAAGAAGAATTTTCATGTTCTAAACAATGTTTGTTTGAGATTCACAGCAGGTCAGGAAATAATAGTATGACCAATGTGATAGTTTTATACAAGTGCTTTTGCGATATTGCAGCTGTAGACATCTTTGGAGTCTGTATGATTTTTTTATTAGAATTCATGAAATGAGTTTAAATTGAAAATTCCTTCCGGCTTGTACCGGGAGGAAAAGGTAGCTTTCATAGTTATGTTTTTAAAAATTCAACTCATTTTACTCGAAGGTAACACCCGAAGGTAAAATCATTGGAATCCGATTATAGAAGATTTAATCCCGGTTTTCGTTAATACTGAATTTGAATGCGAATTTCAGCATAAGAGTTACAGCATAACAAAAAAATCTGGAATCCTTGTATCACGATCTAGCACTTAACGGAAACAACTTTTTCAATTTATAATATTTTGTACATCTTTTTTAAATTTAAAAAAAAAAATATTAAAAATTTAACTTGCCGCCATTTTGAAACAAGATGGCGCATGAAGCTGGCTAACGAACTTGGTCGAGACCTTGGTATGTTCTGTACACATGATCAGTCTCATTTATATCGGTTCATAAATACAAGAGTTACAGCATAACAAATTTCAGATTGTTTCAAAATCTCAGCCACCCTAGAGTTTCAAACTGCCATATCTCAGCCATTTTTTAAGATATAGCCAAAACAATAAATGTTTCAGAATTCTTGTATCACGTTCTGACACATAGCAGAAACAATTTTTTCAATTTATAATGTTTTTGTACATTTTTTTTATTTTTTAAAAATTTAAAGATTTTTTATTGGCCGCTATTTTGAAACAAGATGGCGTATGAAGCTGGCCAATGAACTCATCTCGAGACCTTGGTATGTCCCATACACACACTCAGTCACATCTGTATCCTTTCATAACTAAGAGAGTTACAGCATGACATACGTCAGATATATATATGTATATAAATCAACATTTGAACGGAGGGTGGTTTGGGGGTCTGGGGGTCATGATCGGTGAAAATAAACCAAAATATTTTGGAATTGCTTTCCACCGAACGACTGCAATAGGTAGCTTTTTGTAATGAAAGCTACCTAAAAGTAAAAATTCCGTCCCTCCCCCCTTATTAGTTTTTTTTTGCAATAAAGTTATTTACAGACATTAACCCAATTAATTTACTGCGACTTCATTTTCACTGTTCAATAAAAAAAAAATATGATTGTAAAATTTAAATTGTTGTAATAACTGACTTTTAAATTGACAATGTGTTCAAAGAGAGTTCAAGCACACTGTAAAAAATCAGAAATAATGTACGTAAATTTTGTTAATAATTAAAAAAATTAACATGTTTAGAAACTCGGGTGTAAGAATTTAAGGTTCATACTTTGTTAAGTTATTCAAATCGTAAAAAAATAAAAAAAATTCTGCCAGAACATTGTAATTTCACAATGTCATGTTATTGGTGTTAGTACATTTATACGCAATTATACCTTTGATACATGACATCTAATATTACTTTAGATTACTTTATTTTACTTTATTTACTTTAGTTTATATGACTTTATTTCATATGTTTTCGAAAATACTGTAATCATTTTCATCATCTAGTTTGTAAAAATTTTCTGATAACAGCAATGTTTTAAATTCGTATATGATTCATTATTTGCACATGTACCGAAAATTGTTTTTTAAAACATGTTTGTTGATTAACTGAAAAAGAAAAAGAAAACTTTGTTTTCACGTGTCATTTGTATAATATACATTTGAAATGTTATGAAACATTCAAAATTATGCGATATAATGAGTTTCATTTCGTTTATTGTACGCAATTAAAATAACATGTATTATTTTTCATTAAGGAGTTTCAATCTGTTTTGTATCGCCAATTATGCTTTAAATACCGATATTGCGCATTAATTGCACAAATACTCAAAATTACATATTTTGAAACATGTCACTAATTAACTGAAAACAAAGAGAACATTGTTCACCGTGCTCTCTGTATAATAAACATTTTAAATGTTATTAAACGCATTTGTTTGAATACACATATGTTTAAAATTTTCGTAATTTGAAACATATATTTAGAATCTCAAATATCTACAAATAATCACATATCTGTGTTTATCTTTGCAAAATAATAGATTTGCACTGATAGGATATGATTCAGATATCCTATCATAAGGATTTTTTTTTTATTTTGTGTGTTAGATAAAATACTACTTATATATATAAAAAAACATTATGTATTACTGTACATTTCGAAGAATGAAGTTAAAGAAGAATATCACAAACTTACCCATTTGAAGAAAATGTTTTGCTATGTTATATACAGAATTCAGTATTTACAAATTATTTTTTAGATATTACCCACTTACAAAATTTTATATAACTATAGGGTTCTACCACGCGATCTACGCTCACCAAGCCCTATCTGGACACCGAAGGCTCGAAAAACATACTAATTTGTTGTGTTTTAATAATATTACTCATTTACGTAAGATTTAATAACATTATCACTAACAGTGTCGAACTTCACTAATCTTGTTGCCATCCATTTGTAATTTTCCATTGACTAAGGGATTTTTTGTATCTTAAGTCCGAATCAACCGCTGTCGCGAAAGCTGACGGCTGTTTTCCTGATAGCAAAAGTAAGATAAATTACCCATGTTTAAAATGGTTAAATAAACAATGTTGCTGCATACTAGACTATTAAGACGCCGATATATGAGAACCGTGTTTAATAATACGTTTTAAATGTGACATAATTTTCTCCATAAGAATTTTTTCACTTGTAATAATTTAATTATTTTATATATGTAATTATTTTTTTATTATTCATGTATAAATATATTTTTCAATTGAAAAGTGTTTGTTAGTTTTTATATTTTGACTTTATAAAATCTGGCCACAGTAAATAAAAACAGTTATTTCAAACTAAGAATTAATCCCTACTTAAATAATGTAATTTAATCAAAATACATACATACATATATATATATATATATATATATATATATATATATATATATGTATGTATGTATGTGTATATACAGGGTGTCCCAGGAAAATTGGGACAAACTTTAAGGGAAGTTAGGGTACATCACAAGGATTCAGATTTGCAAAGCAACCCATGGTCGGAAACTTCATGGGAAGGTAGCATGACAGGTACAAGAAACGAAGAGACATAATCTGAAATAATTTATTGGTCAAAGATATTACACGTGCTGTGGTAAATGTTATGTGAAAATGTCACAAAAGAGGTTCAAAGTTTCCACCATTGCTAGCGATGCATGCATTGCACCGTCGGACCATGGATTCGCGGACTCGCTCAAATACATGTGGATTTTGTTGGTTATCCGCAGCACCACAGACGAGTCTTGCAACCAGATCCATATCAGAATCCACAGGTGTTGCGTACACAGCACTTTTCATTGCACCCCCAAAGAAAGAAATCTATGCTGCATAAATCAGGAGAGCGTGGTGGCCATGGAACCGGTCCATCAGTGACCAAACACATGATTCAAATGTTCACGAACACATCTGCTATATGGGGATGTACCCTATCATTTTGAAACCACATATGGCTTCTGACATGTTGTGGCATAGTATCAAGTAAGCTAGCTTGGTAGCACCTCTTACAAAAAGATGCGATAATCTGCCGATGCTAATCCTCCAATGCTCTTGTGAACAACACCACCTAATGGCTAAGAAGCCGTTTCCGACCATGGGTTCCTATGAAAATCTGAATCTTTGTGATGTCCCCTACCTTCCCTTAAAGTTTGTCCCAATATCCTGGGACACCATGTATATATTTGTGTGTACATATACATATATACATATGTATATATATATATATGTATGTGTGTGTGTATATATTACTGGCGCCCGGCTAACAATAAAAAATGCATTTTTACCTTTTTTCTGTCACAGATTAGAGAAAAAACTAAAAAGTTATCAAAATATTATTATCGACGCCTTAAGAAAACAACACTAATGTTTATCAATTGATTACTTTTAGAAGTTTAAAGAAGACTAATAAATATTATTATATATTAAATCTTAAAAGTAATAGCAAAATTATTATTGAAAATAATTCATTGAATGTATAAAGTAATGTTTTCGTAAATTTTACAAATGTGTATGCAAATTTAAATATTTCCTTCATAATATGTCTGCATAGATAACTCATTAATCATTATCACAATAACAAGAACAAAAACAATATTAAAGAAGTAGCTCGGTTAAAGATACTTTCTGGGCCTTTTTTTCTTTACGGTTCATGAGATAAATCTCAGTTTCTTTCAAAATACGTTTGTTTAAACCATACTCTAAAAAATCATTCTAATCTGTTTTTAATGACTTTCATATAGTCTGATTTTATTTATATAGTATCAGTTTAACACATTATTAATTTGGTTTAAATTTCCCTTCAGTAACAGAAAATTATACATTTACATATTATTTATGTACTGTTATTTGGTGTTTTCTGCACATAAAGTCACTTATAATGTGTGAGTATTTATTCGTACAATTTTCAATATTTCTAAATTTTTGATAGAATAAAGTTAACAAGTATTATAATTGAGAAAATAACGATTAATTTTGCTTGCTTTTTGATGCAAATTTAAGGATAAAGGAGAATTATAATTCATATACATTATAAACATAGATGAAATTTTGCCGTGGATTTTTTTTTTTTCAGAACTTATTCATAATTAAATTAAATCTGTAAACTTTTTTTATTTACAGTTCTTGGTAAAATTTGAAAATTGGAGAATTGCGTAATTTTAATTTTTTTTTTTTTTTTTTTATGTTTCAAAAAATAAATATTATATAAAAAAATAATATAAAAATCTACTTCTTGTGTAAATATTTACTGTAATTTAAAACATTTATTTCTTGATTCATTGTACCTTGAAATACAATATATATAGAGGATGTTTAAAAAATGACCGGTATATTTGAAAAATCAATAAAAACTAAACGGTTAGCGGTAGAAATACACCGTTTGTTGCAATATGCTTGGGACAACAGTAAATTTTCAGGCAGACAAACTAGTTCGAAATTAGTTACAATTTTCAACAACAGAGAGCGCTGCAGTCTGGAAAAATCTAAACCACGATATTTTCCACATATCCACCATGCGCAGCAATAATAATGCGTCTCTGAACGAAATTACCAGAAACCTTTGTAAACGTGTCAGGCGGAATGGCTTCACATGCAGAAGAGATGTACTGCTTCAGTTGTTCAATTGTTTCTGGATTGTGGCGGTACACCTGGTCTTTCATGTGTCCCCACAGAAAGAAGTAACAGCTTAACAAAAGTTTCTGGTAATTTCGTTCAGAGACTATATATATATATATATATATAATAGTAACATGTTAATTTGGTATTTTAATCTGTAGAAAATAAATAATTAACAGACAATGAATGTTTCTCATAAAAGGTTTATTATTTTTTTTTTCATATCTGGAAGAATTTTATTGATTGTTATTTATTATTCATCATATTTTTTTATTTTATGGAGTTGATATTCACTTGTGATTATAAATATTTATTAATCAGAATGAAAATGTAATAAAAATGATTTACAGTTATTATTATTTTTTTAGAATATGAATAATAAAACTAGCAATAAATGTTTACATGTCCGAACATATTTACAGGAAAAACATACAGGAATAGATTTTTAGTATACACTATAATTATTTTTACTTATTAATACTATGTTTCTTTTATTATAATGCACCGAACATTATGTTTTCGGAAGTATTCATTCAATGATATTTTTCTAAAGGACAAAAAATAGGAAAAATGTTATGCACGATGCAAAACATAAATAAACTAAAAGATATTATAAAATGTATCCAGTAATTGTATTAGAATAGAAATGCAAAGTTTTTAAAAAAAAACGAAACATATTTAAAATCAGAAATAGGTTCTAGTACATATGACGTAAAATATTTTTTCCTGAAATTAAGGATAACAGAATCTTCTTTGTAGACATTTTTTTTAAAGGAAATTTTATTTTGATTTGGGGAGGCTATTTCTTTTATTTCATTATCTTTTTAGAGTAGAAACGACTTTTATTAGATTTGGTTCTTATCTATATTCAATAAACCCACGTTCTTTATTTTATAAAATATTTCGAAAAATGACGAATAGAATGTTTTATTTAATTTTTAGCAGAAGCCAATTTGTGATTCAAACGTATTTTATTCCAGTTTATATGTTTATTAAAATCAGGTAATCCAACCCTGGATACCTAAATTAGAGAACATATTGACTGGTGTGCTAGCTGAAAATCATTTTAAATTGAAAGCCCTAATATCTTTTATTTACCATTAATATATTTTCCAGGTGGTCCACAAGCTGCATCACAAAGCATTATTTTATTTATAGATTCAATAAATAAAGATAAAATCCTTATTAAAAATTGCATTTTTAAAATGAAATAAGCAGCCTGTGTTACTAATTAATGTCGCTATTAATTAATTCATATGCAAAGTTCCAACGGAGTTTAGCCATTAGTTGCCATTTTTCTTTTCTATGGATGACAATATTTTTTAATATTATGTGAGGTAGATGAAGATGTTCGCCAAACATGGGCCATCAAATGTTAATTGTGGTAACAGTGCCACTACGTCCTCTGTTTTGCCTATTTTCCAGGTATTACTGCTATTTTTCATTATTGTAGGAAACAAATGTTTAAAGTCTTTAGCTCAAGAAAGAATTCCCACACATTACTGGATATGTACAGCAAATGCTGAAAATGGATTTTTACAGAGTTATGTGTTTTTTAAGTTGCTTATTTAGATATCACAATTCATTCTATGAAAAAATGAAATTTCCTAATAATATTATGTTAGTGTTATAAAATGTTTCATAATCTATGCATGATGCATGATTTTTTGTTCTTGTATAGTTGATATATTCAAAAATGGCGGATTGACAGCTCTTTGGCAGCACTTTGAAAAAGAGGAAGATCAAGCAGTGGGTATGATAACTCATCGTAGACTTAGCACAGAAAATTGAAACACAAAATAGTTTTTTTTTTTTTTTTTTTTTTTAAAAGCTGTAAAAAAAAGTAGCTCTTCATTGTTAACGCAATGGCATCGATTCAAAGTATAAGGAAAATTTTTAACTGAAAATCTGGTTACTCAAAATTACGCAGCAAAGTGACACATGTCTCGCCTGATAAATGAAAATCTTGAATCTTGGTTCTTTTGATCGAATCGCTGCTGTCAAAAAATCTACAGAAATTTATAAAACTATAGAATAAAAAGAAAAGTGCGAAGTTAAACTGATGGCATTGAGCTCACAGGCTAGTCACACTAATTGTAAATTATATTCTTATGTCAAAGAATAATTCCCTCGAAAAATAAAGAAATCGACCATACATTAAGGGAGGGTTTTATACTTAACCAATGAACCCCCAAAACAATTCAGGGAAGCGCCTTGTCACAATGAACCTATATAAAATTTGAAGCAAATCTTACAATTCTGCATGAAAAACCCATTTATCTAAATTAAGGGGGAATTAGCCAACGTTACTCCTTTTATACTTAACCACTGAGCACCCAAAACTAATTACGGAAGCGTCTTATCACAATGAACCTATCAGCAAAATTTGAAGCAAATCGGATCATTCTGCATGAAAAACCCATTTATCTAAATTAAGGGGCAGATTAGACACCGTTACCCTCCTTCATACTTTACCAATGAATCCCCAAAACTAATCAGGGAAGCGCCTTATCACAATAAACCTATATACAAAATTTGAAGCAAATCAGATGTTTCTATCAAGAGTTATCGCGTTACGAACATACATACATACGTTCATACATACGTACATTACCGGCGGACACATTAGCTCGCAGTCTTTGATAACCCGTGAGCTAAAAAACTTATAGATTTTGTCCACCCACAACAAAAATTCGAGAAACCAAAAATATATATATATGTTAGTTTAAACTAATGCTCGTGTGTACTCACATTACATATTCCTAATATCACATTACATGCATTATAATTATTGCAAATATCCTGAACTGAAATTCAGACTAAAATCCTAAATAAAGAAATTATATATGGTAGTATTCCTTTTCTATTCTTACTGAAAATGACTTATTTAACATCTCTTGATGTTAAAATAAGGAATTTTTACAGACCTTCTTAATATATTTTTTTTACCTTTCATCTTTCAGTAACACATTTAAAGATTTATCTTTAAATCAAGAAGGAAGATTACTTAGTAGAATAAGATTACATTTTATATTGAGAGGAAGTCAATATATTTTTTTTTCTACCTGAGGAATAAGATGAGAAACTTAACAGTTTCTACAACTTTGCTTCAGTTCCCATCAATAAAGGCGTGATTTATTTTCACTCTCTAAACCGTTTGCCCAAATGGCATTTAATAAATAAAACTATGACAAATTAATAAATGTCATATGTAAAATATTTCAGGTTATAATTATTTATCATAAAATAATTTATCAGTAATTCAAAATCATATAAAAACCTTTCAATTTGTTAGAATTTACTTAGACTTGAAGGGGTAAGGTTAATTAATTATAATTTTTAAAAAACGTTTATGCAAAGTACACCATACTTAATCAGTTACCGCCATAACTATACACTCTGTTTCTTTGCATATATGTTTACATACACACGTTTTATATACAAGGATTCATGTTATGTACTTTCATTCAATTTAAAACTTACACTATCTGTTTATCACGTTCTACGCACGGGAGATTATGAATTAAATTCTAAAATCAAAATTTACAATAAAAATCAGTACAACCAAATGTCTCTATATAATATATAGAAGAATATTTTTCTACTACTGTGCGTTTTTTTAAATGAAATTTAATTTATCATGTTGCTATGGCAGCAGACGATAAAACGATATCTTTGGAATAAGGGAATAAATAGAATAAAAAGTTTTGGTGATGTTTTTGATAAAATGTTTTTCTTTATTTTTTTTAAAAGTAATAGTTAAGCGAATTAAATATTCCTAAATTATTTGGATGCGAGATAAAAGAATTATCGTAATACCCACCACAGTTTCTTACTATTGCAGCGTGTTGTATGTAATATGTATATCTCACATTGCAGTAAACAATTAGAACTGGTTAGAACTCGCGCGATTACGGGTTAAACATAAAAAAGGCAAAAATTCGTCACAAACATAAAAAAATATATATATATTTAAAATTTTCGATTTTTTTTTGCCCCAATAGTTTATGGGCCCTACCAGCAATCTGTTTGCCAAATTTCGTAGCCCTGCGCCCTGTGGTTTCCGAGTTTGTGAGGTTACATACACTGTAAAAACACCTGTGAAAAAACGGACAAGGTACTGGCAGCAGAGTTGCCGTAACTTTTCCGTTTTTTCACAGACTTTCATTCACTTTCGTGGTTTTTTCCGTTTTCAAAACTGAGAAGTGCCGTTTTCGAAACTGAAAAGCTCCGTTTTCGAAACTGAAAAGTTCTTTTTTCGAAACTGAAAAGTTCTGTTTTAGGAACTGAAATGTTTTGTTTTAGAAACTGAAATTTTCAGTTTTAGGATTGAAATGTTCTGTTTTAGAAACTGACATTTTCAGTTTTCAGGACGGTTATTTTCCGTTTTACAAAACTGATATTTTCAGTTTTTATTATCTGTTCTATATTTCTCCCATAAAGGGGAAAGTGAGATCTCAAATTCCCCACACTTACGTTAAACCTATCTGTAGCGGTCATAATTTTTTTTTTTTTTTGTATTTTTATACTTAGGAATTAAATATTTTTAACTTTTTTTTCTTTGTACTCTACTTAAAGGATGTCTCTTTTGTAGTGGTCAAAATATTTCTGAAATATATATTTTATTTATAATTTTATGTGTTAAAATCCTAGCAAAACCAAGTAATATTTTAAAACTTCAGATAAAATTAAATGTATATTTTAGAAATATTTTGACAACAAAACGAAAAGAGACATTCTGTAAGAATTGTACACAGAAAAAAGAAGTTAAAAATGTTAATTTCTTAGGACATATTATTAGGAGACTTATACTTAATATACAACATTTTATAAAAGGCAATAAATGTGATTTAATTTAGAAATGAAAAAAAAATCTTTATTAAAGAATTAAATATATTTATATGAAAAAATATTTTTAGAAAAAATCTGAAGCTTAATTACAACAATATTGCAATTTTTCCATAAAGTATGCTAAAATTTGCAATTTTAATTATTATTTAAAATAGCATTCAAACCCTGGAGCTAAAATCTTTAACATGACTATAATTTGATGATCTAGAAATAAAAATCAGGGGTCTGTCCACATTTTTCTCGAAATATCCTGTTTTTATGAAATTGTATAATTTTTTTTTTATATTTGTGAAAATTCTAGTTATAATTTTGTAAATTTTGAAATTATCGTTATATACAGGTTCCTGTATATCCTTTACATATGAAAAAGCTAAGTAATATGTTCTGTGATCAGTTCAGTTGTTTTGTGGCAGATCAGATTTTATTTTTAAATGATTAAACTTGTGAAAGGTTCTGTTTGGTGGTGAAAAAATTTTGTGAAAAGTCCTTTTAAGTAGCCAAAATTTTCCTAAACTGATATCTGAAAATACAGAAAAAGAATGTACTTAAAACAATATATTATGTGAGAAATTTTGAAAGAAGAAAGAAAAAATAATTAATCGCAGAATTTTTAAAAAAATATATAATTGTTTTTCAAAGATATCCATAGCTTTCATTTCCTAACAGTATAACTGTAAAATTCTTAGCACTTGTTATTAATATATATTTTTCAATTTTTACCCCCCCCCCCTTCCTCACTGTTTATATATGTTATTTTTTTCTTACTTTATACTGAGACATATTTTAAAGACTTGGGGCACTAAGTGTTATCTCTTATTTATTTATATCATTGTTTTAATATTATTAGTATGTATAATCAATTCTGTTATACATATGTAAGATAGAAATCTCGTTTTTTGAAGACAAAAATCAAAAATTGGACTCATTTGCCTAGAGAGAGAATGAAAATGTATTTCAGTAAATCTTAAAAGAAAAATTTTACTTAATTTTTAGCTTTTAATTCGTTTATCCGTTAGTTTGTATTCGAAAATACTTGCTAATTTAAATCATATATATATATATATATATATATATATATGTTAAATTATTTTCTTTACCTATTTAAAGTTTTTGTTTATTCAACGTAGTCATTATCCCCCCTCCCACCCTTACGCGGATGTAAACACTTTCTGGCATTTAAACCAACAAATATAAATAATTAATAACGAGGCCTTATTGTACTCAAATTGTTCATATTATATATATATATATATATATATATATATATATTCTACAATAATTTTACAAGTCAACCTATAACTCTATAAATATCGCTAGGTGCTATTGAAAAATAAATGTGAGAACAAGAAAAAAAAAATAACACTTACAAGATCAAATAACTATCAGCATTCTCTAATCATAAAGAGAATAAATAGTAATAATAATAATAATTTACCCCCATAAAATCAACTTTAAAATTAAGAGTAAAAAAATAAAAAATAAAACAGTACATCCAGATTACTCATAGTAAATGATTAGAAACTGTTAGAAAGTAAAATAATTATATGATTTAAAAAGTATCTTTGAATACAAACGCATAAATTGGAATTTTGAAAAATATATAATAACGAAATAAAGCATAGCTAAAGAACGGGGATCTTTTTTTTCTTTTTAAATCTGCATGAATAAAGATTATCTTTAGACACATAAATTAATAACAAAGTTCGGTTAGGAAATAGTGAGTTGAAGTAAAATAATAATCAGATAAAATGCAAAATCATCCCCCTTTTTTATGACTTAAGACAAAATAATTATTCTAGGCAAATGATTGAAAGCTATTGTCGTAATATACACGTGGTTTAAAAACTAAATTTATATCTTACAAACATATAAAGAAATTATACATATAATGTTATTAAAACAATGATATAAAAAAAAACAAATATAAAACTCACTTTTATTCTGTAAAATATGTCTACATCCAAAGTTGTACTTATTATTACAATTGCAAATTCTAAAAAGCACGTGTTATCGCAAGTTACTTCGGACTACCGTATCGGCCATATTGCTTCTTCCGGAGTTCTACAGGGGTGTTGACACAGGACACTTACTGACAAACTAATATATCCCCCAATCAGCGTCGGAACAGAAGGTGTCTCGCCGGAAAAGCTCCGTTCTCCGAGATTTTACTGTCGCCTACGGAAACTTTCAGTTATATCTCTAGCAGTAAATTGAAAATTTCCGTTAATTCCAGGAAAAGTTACACTTTTTACCCAAAACGGAATTTTTCAGGTAAAAAAAGGAAAATTCACTGAACAACACCTGTTAATTTCAGGACATATTTTTACAGTGTAGATAGATACGCGCACGGATTTTAATTGGGTAGATAATGACATAGAACAACAATCAATAAATGCAATAGATGTAATAACACTTCTTTCGAAAGTGACTAATGAAGAGTTCTTCATACTCCTGATTAAACTAAAAATAATTAAACCTTTTAAGATGATTTAAAAAAATTATGAAGAATACCATGAACTGTAAAAAACGACACATATTTATTAATGTAAGAAAATATATTGACGAAAGATATCATACAATAACCACTTCCGAGTTATATGAGTGCTGTTAGGTAGCTTTCATTACAAAATGCTACCTATTGCAACCGTTCGGAGGAAAGCAAATCCAAAAAATTTTAGTATATTTTCACCGATCATGACCCTCAGACCCCAAAACCACCCTCCGTTCAAATGTTGATATATATATATATATATATATATATATGTATGTATGTATCTGACATATGTAATGCTGTAACTATCTTATTTATGAATCGATTCGAATGTGACTGAGTATGTGTATAGGACATACCAACGTCTCGACCGAGTCCGTTGGTCAGCTTCATCCGCCATCTTGTTTCAAAATGGCGGCCAGTTAAAAAAATTTTTATTTTTAAAAATTCAAAAGGATGTACAAAAAAATTATAATCTAAAAAAATTGTTTGAGTTAAGTGTTAGAATGTGATATAAGGAGTCTGGAACATTTCTTGTTTTGGTTATATCTTTAAAAAATGGCTGAGATATGGAAGTTTGAAATTCTAAGGCGCCTGAGATTTTGAAACAATCTTATATTTGTTATGCTGTAACTCTCGTATTTATGAACCGATATGAATGTGACTGATCATTTGTACAGAACGTACTAAGGTCTCGATCGAGTCCGTTGGCCAGCTTCATGCGCCATCTTGTTTCAAAATGGCGGCAAGTTAAAATTTTTAAATTTTTTAAAAAAATTCAAAAAGATGTGTAAAAAATATAAATTGAAAAAGTATTTTCCGTTAAGTATTATATCGTGATACAAGGATTCCGGAATATTTTTTATTTTTACTTTATCTTAAAAAAAAATGGTTGAGATTTGGCAGTTTGAAATTCTAAGGTGGCTGACATTTTAAAACAATCTGATTTTTGCTATGCTGTAACTTTCATGCTGAAATTCGGATTCAAAGTCAGTATTAACGAAAACCGGGATTGAATCTTCCATAATCGGGCTCCAAATATTTTAGCTTCGGGTGTTTGAGTAAAATGAATTGAAGTCTTTAAAACATGGACTTTGAAAACTACCTTTCCCTCCCGGTACAGGCCGGAAGGATTTTTTATCTTTAGAAACAACAGGAACTATTATATTTTCGGGATTTAAAGAATCATTTATAAAGAACAAAGTTCCTTTTGCTGTCACTGATTTTCAGAAACGTGTTCGAGTTGATTTTAGAGTGTAATTAATCAGCTTTCGCAAACTGGACTATTTGTTTTTTGGATGCTATCAATTCTCTATTTAGATATTTTCAGCTGCGTGACGGAAGTTATACTTGCAAGAATAACAAAACAATATTAAATTTAACGTCAATGTTAATGGTATTTTTCCATCATGTTGATCTGAAAAACATGTTTGTGTAACATGAAAGCGTTTACTTGCGAATTCATTGTATACGGAAAATTATATTAAGGTTTAGAAAATTTATTAAGGGGTCTTGTACCTTTTAAGCGCGACGAAAATCGATAAAAACAATCAAAGTTTGAATTAGTGTATTTTCAAAACCTTTATATGTATAAACATAAAGTTTTGATTATTAATTAAATAGACTGTGCTTTTTAACACTTTCCTACCTAGTTGAAAAGTGTTTATGACTTCGGTTTGTCTGGCCGTCTGGCCGTCTGTCCGTGCTCTAACTCCCTTAAATGTACTCGGATTGCCCTGCAATTTTTATATGTTATAATCGTTATCTATAGCATGTTCCCTATTTCAACGGAAGTGTGTATCACTTATACTTTTTTTACAGGGACACTCAAAAGAATTCCGTTACATTGCGGTCTATGGGGAAAAATCATTTGCGGTTTACTTAAATAATGTTTCACTATTTTAAACGCATTGAAATTTATATATATCACTAAGGTGCATTAGAAGAAGCTTAATATGGAATAGGGTGTGCATAGCACTTATAGTTACTTTACAGGGACAGTCAAAAGAATTCCGTTACATTACGTCTATGGAGAAAAATCGTCTGCGGTTTATTTAAATAATGTTTCACTATTTTAAACGCATTGAAATTTATATAAGATTCATTACAAGAGACTTACTACAGAATATTGTGTGTATAGCAGTCATCGTTCATTTACAGGGACACACAAAAGAATTCTCTACTGTATGTTAACAATAATTCCTGCAAGTGCGTTTTAAGTTACTGAACGCGATTTTAATTTTAAATCGCTTTTTGTATATTACGTGGTGTGTATAAATTCTGTAGATCCTATACAGGGAAGCACAAAAGTTCGGGAACACATTTCCGTATTATTTAACTCCAGACGGAGAATTTTAAACTGTACTACGTGTTTCCTAACTGAACTAAAATTTAGCATCCTATGTAGTATATATACAAATCTATAGATCCTATACAGGGCTGAATAAAAGTATTCGGACTACTTAGATGTTATCTTTTAGCTTATTAAAGAGTATGATTCGTAAAATTATTTTGGAAGCGTTGGAAAGTGTTACATAATCTATGCTTGACGCATGACTTTTCGTTCTTGTTAATATAATACTATTAGAAACTGACTTAATATTTTACTGAATTTGTGCATTCTTGAAATTAAAATAGCTGTTTTTTTTTTTTACTCCGTAAGTCGTTGCGCGCATGATATCTTGAGAACGTATGCATGGATTGTTATGAAATTTGACTTAGATAATAAGCGCATATGTGTTTAAAATGATCTACTTTTAAATATCTACAATGATAAGATTTTTAATTATGACTATTTTTATGCATCAAAAAATGTAAAATGTTGAAATTTTTTACAAAAGTATTTTTTTTACTTGATTAATGAAATAATTTTGACCTAAGAGTAGATCATTTTAAAAATATATATGTGCTTATTATCTATATCAAATTTCATAACAATTCAGCTATACGTTCTCAAGATATGAGCGCAATGACTTAAGGCATTAAAAAAAAGAGCAACTTTATTTTCAATATATTAAAAAGCAGAATCTACTTTATTAATAGTCAAAATTTAATGCTTAAACACGAAAATGTTTTGACGATGCACTAATTGAAAGTTTGGAAGTTTTTGGTGATTTTCGGCGAGTTTAAAAGATACAAGACGCCTTAATACACTATAAAAACTACTCGGAGATGTTTTCGAAAATCTGTGGGAGCAAAAAAAAAAAAAAAAAAAAAAAAAACATTGTTTTTATAAATATCTCTTAAATTTCAAAAATATATTAGCTTCTGAGGTTTCTCAAGATAAAGAATACTTTTCGGAATTGTGCGTGGACTAGGTTATTGTATATTTTCTTTGTGATTATATTATATCTTGCTGCAATAATATACGACTTATTTTACAGCATACAATACAGAAATATATTAGTAATAGAAATAGATTCTCCGCCATAACATTCTTTCCATCCTTGAATAATTTTATTTTAAATATCACGACATTTTTTTTTTCTCGGCAAGAAAGCAAGACGTAACTCTGTAACTCATAAATATTTTATTATAATTTCGAATCATTTGATTGAAAACATAAGAGAGAAAACTTAATTCGTCATTTTACACCCTTTACAACCAACTAATTATTTTAAATTATAGTTAGAATTACAAAATTTCCATGATTGCAGTTATTGAATATTTAGTAACATATGTTTGTCTGTTATATTAGAAAAAATTCGGTATCGTGAAAATTGAAAAAAAAAAAACAATCCGAGAAACGAGAAACGTAACAATATTTCAAACAGAAACTCTTCATAAATCACTGATCTTATAATCAAGTCATATAAAACGGATACATATGCATATTAAATGCTTTTGGTATATATTTTCAAAGGATGAAATAATTAATTATGTGTAATAGATGAATTAAAACTTTTGAGAACATTTAAAACGAGTTTTGTAATTGTATTAAATTGAAATATATATGTATATATATATATATATATATATATATGAAACACAATACACATATTTCTGAGAAATTGAGAAATACATTCTATTTGTAGTTTTCAAAAGATAAAAATAATAAAAAAACGATTTAGGTAGTAAATTTGGATCAAATAGCTCAATAACAATAGGAAAAAAAACAATTTATCATTCATTTGTCCCATGAAATAACATTTTTTCCGGATATCCTTACTTTTGATTTCCTTCGAAATATTTCAGTTTCAATAATGCCATATTTCTATTACTTTATTTTAAAGATAACGTTTCGCAATTCAATATTAAAACTCATGCGAAACTTATCAAAAAAATATTATTTTTCTTCTTTTATCTATAAAATAGTTAAAAATGAATTACCATTACAAATATCCAATTTTAGCTTTACAATGTATTTTGCAAAAGAAGCTTACGTAAGGTTTATATAAGTTTTTTTACATAAGTTTTGTAAGATGCTACATTAAGTACAGATAACATTATAGCGTTTTTTCGAATATTTTCCAATTAGTATACTTTTTATTTTTGAAAATAAAGTGAAAAAAGCTTCACTGGTCTCATAACAACTTCATTGTTATACTTTTTAAAATGCAAAAGTAAGTTAAAATACTGACAATTTATTTACCTTATGAATTTAAAGACATTTCGTTTAAGGATCCTTATACAATGGAAATGTATATGTTAGTTGCTTTATCCTAGATTAATTTTAACAGAATTATTCAAATTGGTAAAGACATTGGGCACGACATTAGCTATTGAAAGAGGAAATCGTCGAGTTTTAACGAAATATAATCAACGGAAATTTTCGTTCAATTCACAGACTTTTTTGAAAGTATAAATCGGGGTTATACTGTACACTTAATTTAATTGATTTATTTTAAAATTTGTTTTAAGGAATAGTGATAATGTAAATTTAATCTTAATTTTCTATTTGAACAATTAAACAGTTTTGAGTTTCATGTAAGGGTCTAGAAATGCCGCCTTTCCAACATAGCTGAAATGTGTTGTTCAGTTTGTTTAAACATGTTTCTGGCAGTCTGCCTATGATGTGTCGACTACTCTGATTATAACAGTAGGCGAAGTTTTGATTGCGGACGTATTTTTGGTCCATAAATTGGCATTGTGCGTAAAAGTTATCAAGGCTATCTTTCTCTAACTTTCGATGAATGAGTGTGAAAACCTCGGAACTTGTGATTTTTCTCTTCATATCGATATTTATGCAAATTTCTGCATCTGGTCAATCGATATGGCAGTATTTAAGCACTGGCATGCGATGGGAAAGTGGAACTTTGGATCAAGTTCTTCTCCCAGTGAGGTGTTCTTAGATCCGACTAGTGAAATCAACTATCCCCAGGTGAGAAGGAAGAGTGTCTGTTGGTAAGTGTAAGATACGGTATTTTGTGCTAATTGAAATAAAGGTGTTTTGCTGCTCACGGAGTGCCGCTTTCAGTGTTATCATAGGCGGACATCTTGACGTCGGAGTTTGACTAGCTTGAATAGTGGACATTCAATTTCGCTGAAGGTATCTCGTCTTGCTGCCTCGTCAAAGTTGTAAGTGACATTTTGAGTTATCTCTAATTGATATTGGAAGCTTTATTTTTCTGAGGGAAGTTTCGTGAAAACTGATTTCTTTCTGGCCTGAGGAAAATTTGTAGAGCTTTTCTCAAAACCTCTGCCCTTTTTAAATATTTTAATAAAAGTGACTTTGGTTTTACACATCTTGTATTAATTTCCAACTTGCTAGCAATCAATAACAGTGACATGGCTCTTACATGTCTGCCTTTTGCTCTGTGATCTAACTCGCGTAAATATATTTGGATTGTTACGTGATATGAATATGTTATTAAGGTTCAAAAAGGCATGTTTTGTATTGAAAAGGAATTCTGTATCATTTATGGTACATTTAAAAGCATTTCGTTACATTATGGTAAATGGGAAAAATTCGTTTTCATCGCATTTCAAGGATGTTAGACTATTTCAAACATAATGAAATTGATATTCATCACTGAGGTGAACGACAAAATATTTTCTATAGATTATAGAATAAGTAGCAGTTATACTTTGTTTACATGGACACTCAAAAGTATTCTGTAGCATTGCGGTCAATGGAGAAAATAGTTTTATTGCATTTTTATGATATTACATTGATTTAAACATAATGAAATGTATATGGAACACTAATGGAGATGGTAATAAGCTTTCCACAGAGTATAGAGTATAGTTCGTTTATAGCGACGTACAAACGAATTCTACCACATTATGCTCTATGAGTAAAAATCGTTTGCAGTATATTTTAATGATATTACATTGTTTCAATGAAACTGTTATACGTTACTGAGGTGAACTACAGCATGATTTCTATAGATTATCGAGTACGTAGATTGTATCGTTTATTTACAGAGATATAAAAAAAGTATTCGGTAAATATGGGTATGGGAACAGGACTGACTATGAACCATAATTACTGGATGTGGGTTTTCAGCTGTGATATGCATTTAAAACGTAACTAATTTTTAATAACCTTTGTATAACAGCCTGTTTAGATGATTTAACAGTGCTGCACGAAAGAAATTGCACATATTACCGGCTATTGACAGCAATTGCTCAAATGAATTTTTTATTTCGTTGTATTCTATTCTTAAATTTTATTTAGTTATCTCTATTTATTGTATGAACTTATTGTATGAACTGATGAAATTTCTTAACAATATTCCGATAGTGTTGGAAAGTGTTTCATAATCTACACCGTGATGCATGATTTTTCGTTCTTGTTTCCTTCTTCTACATGATACATTAAAATTAATCCTTTAAATAAAACAGGGGAAAGTCAGTGACCTTTCACTGGAGTCACGTGAGGAGACTGATTCCTGACTATGGCTCTTACCAGGTATTCTTTTCAATTTAACGTTAAAACATTAAAAAAAAAAAAAAATCTAAATCTGAAAGTTTAGAAATGATCTACGAATTAGGAATTTTAAGAAAAAAAACCCCGTAAATATCTGTTTTGTTTTTATAATGCATGCAAAATGCATCACAGATATAAACTTTTAAGTAATTTCTTGTTATAGCAGACACCGCAATTACAATTCCACCCAGATCTTCAAGCTCATATACACTTCATCTATACACCACATATGCGCGTCAAACGAATTATATACTTAATACAATCATATATAAGCTATATACTTCATATTTACATCATTTATATGTCATACAAAACTCATACATGTCATATATAAATACATTATACATATCTAATATATACATCAAATATATATCTCATATGTGACTATGCCATGGTCATAAACATTGCAATTTGTCATATGCATCATTTATTACTATAACGTAACACACGTCATATAACTTGGAGAAACATCTCTGTCTCTTGCCGATTCGTCATTAGCAGTGTCTATAACAAAGAAGCAAAATATTTGACACATTGAATGCACATTATTCGTGTTTTTTTTTTTTTTTTTTTTTTTTTTTTTTTTTTTTTTTAAACATGAGAACTATTTTTCTTCTTAAATAATTTCATTATCTACAGATTAAACGGCTATGTTCTGGTGATTTAACTGCTAACACATCAACGTAATTTATTGTTATTCAATCTCTGTTGGTTTACTTTAATCTATGTGGAATTTTAGGGGAAAAATAAAAACTAAGTGATATGTACAGTTTAATTTTTACGTAGTGAACTGAATGTGTATAAGATAAGCAATAATAAAAATGTTCTGAAACTTAAATATCAACATATTTAATTAATGTTAATTAAAAGTAATTAAACGAATTCATTTTAAACACACGTATTTATTAAATTAAATTACAAATGTTTCTTTAAAAAATACTTGAAATTTTAAATAATATTAATACTAAACATAGCAGACAATTACTAAAAGATGTAGATATCACAATAGAATTAGACACGTGCGTGCTAATCAATCTTTTGACTAATGTCGTGACTAGTATAGAAAATCATCCACAACTTATAGATACCACGAAATCTCGGATAAAGGTGGCAAAAATACTCTACTAATTACAAGTAGCTAACACGGAAAAAGAATAAAATAGTGTAAGGCTAATTTCTTCAATAAATAATACTCACGAAGCTGATGATATTCTTTAAATCTGACCCTATTTCATTTCTTAATTTTCATTCCTATTTTTACAGATTGTAGTAAAAATAACAATAATAAATACAATTTTAATCTATGTACTTTTATTATTAAAGCAAACAAATTAGTGTCTGAATTCATTAAATGAAATTAAAAGTAAATTGTGTGCTAATATATAAGTACAAAAAAAAAATAAATGTGGCAAAAAAAAACCCTTCTAATTTCAAGTAGCTAACATGGAAAAAGAAAAAAAAAATAGTATAAGGCTAATTTCTACAATAAATAATACTCACGAAGCTGATGATATTCTTTAAATCTGACTCTATTTCATTGCTTAATTTCCATTCTTATGTTTACAGATTGTAGTAAAAATAACAATAATAAATACAATTTTAATTTATGTACTTTTATTATTAAAGCACACAAATTAGTGCCTGAATTCATTAAATGGAATTAAAATGAAATTGTATACGAATATATAAGTACAAAAAGAAATAAAGGTGGCAAAAAAATCTACTAATTACAAGTAGCTAACATGGAAAAATAATAAATTAGTGTAAAGCTAATTTCTACAATAGATAATACTCACGAAGCTGATGATATTCTTTAAATCTGACCCTATTTCATTTCTTAATTTTCATTCCTATTTTTACAGATTGTAGTAAAAATAACAATAATAAATACAATTTTAATCTATGTACTTTTATTATTAAAGTACACAAATTAGTATCTGAATTCATTAAATGGAATTAAAAGTAAATTGTATGCGAATATATAAGTATAAAAAAAATATCAAATGCAAGTGATAACTGTACTCAAAAACATGCAGAATAACTTAATTTACACCCTGTGTTTTTATAAAAAATATAATATACTTCTATTGTCCTCGTTGAATCTGTTTACATACTTATAAATAATATACTGTAAACTACTTCTGAATACTGGTATATTTTATCATTAAGTATACTTTCAAAGACTTCCCTTAATCTTGTTTTTGTTTCTTTTTTTTTTTTCAAATTAAATATACATTTTTTTTTATAATTTCAGATTTATTAAATGTTTTCTTATAAAAAGAACGGAAAAACATTCTAAATAATTTCATGCAGATATTTCGTACATACGGATAGATGAAAAGTAAATAACTTTACAGGTGAAAAAAGAACTGACATTCCACGGTAATAATATAGAGATGTTGTTCATTCTTTATTCAATATTTCTATAAACTGAATTTTGTACTGCATTCTATTTCTTTTATTATTATTATTATTATTTTATGAGATTATCATGTCATTTTAAATTCATAACAATTTTTTAGATTCTATTTTACAACCAAAATAAACATCATTTTCAACATAGTTTCATATCTATCATGCAACAGGAATGAATTATTCATAAAATTTTCATTGATTATTTTTGTAAGTACAACATCAAGACGGATGATTTATAAATATAACAAATTCAATTTCTCTCCATGTTTTTCAGGAAGTTAAATTTTAAATTATTTTTTTGAAAAACGCGAAAAGCATTTGATCAGTACCGGAAATGAGCTTAATTAAATATGAAATATAGCGTTTTCATTTATTCACAAATTAAATTTTAAACAAATTGCATGTTGTAAGAAATCATTTATTACATTAAATATGCAAATTTATATTTAGCTGTAAGCAGTTTGTTCATCCCCAATATTCTGCAATTTAATTATCTGCATTTAATTTTCTCCAACGAAAAATAATAATTAATAATTAATTACATTATTTTTGCTGACCCTTTTTAACACTTTCCAACGTAGTTGAAAAGTGTTTATGACTTCGGTTTGTCTGGCCGTCTGTCCGTGCTCTAACTCCCGTAAATATGCTCGGATTGCTCTGCAATTTTTATATGTTATTGTTGTTATCTATAGCATGTTCCCTATTTCAACGGAAGTGAGTAGCACTTACAGTTTGTTTACCGGAATATTCAAAAGAATTTCGTTACATTGCGGTCTATGGGGAAAAATCATTTGCGGTTTATTTAAATAATGTTTCACTATTTTAAACGTATTTAAATTTATATATATCACTAAGGTGCAATAGAAGAAGCTTAATATGGAATAGGGTGTGCATAGCGCTGATAGTTACCTTACAGGGACAGTCAAAAGAATTTCGTTACATTACGTCTATGGAGAAAATTCGTCTGCGGTTTACTTAAATAATGTTTCACTATTTTAAACGCATTGAAATTTATATATATATCACTAAGGTGCATTACAAGAGGCTTACAACAAAATATTGTGTGTATAGCAGTCATCGTTCATTTACAGGGACACACAAAAGAATTCTCTACTGTCTGTTAACAATAATTCTTGGAAATGCGTTTTAAGTTACTGAACGCGATTTTAATTTTAACTCGCTTTTTGTCTACGCTTACGTGGTGTGTATAAATTCTGTAGATCCTATACAGGGAAGCACAAAAGTTCGCGGACACATTTTCGTTTATTGACAGAAACTCCAGACGGAGAATTTTAAACTGTGCTACGCGTTTCCTAAATGAACAAACATTTAGCATCCTATGTAGTATATATACAAATCTATAGATCCTATGCAGGGCTGAATAAAAGTATTCGGATATTTTTCAAAATATTGTATATGTTGGAAATTCCTGAAATTATGTTTTTAAATATGTTATGCGTTTTCCAAATTGTTTACTTAAATGTTATCTTTTAGCTTATAAAACGTTATGATTTGTAAAATTATTTTGGAAGCGTTGGAAAGTGTTACATAATCTATGGTTGACGCATGACTTTTCGTTCTTGTTTGTGAGTAAAAACCGATGGAAATTTCTAACTGGTTTGTACTTTTCAGTACATAGATTTGGAAACATTTAATTTTCTATCTTAAAATTAAAAAGTGATTTTTTTTCATAATTAGTTATGACTACGTATACATTCAAAGATTAATACATGCTTCTGAATCACTTTTAGATATCGTACAGTAAAAATAAGCAATATTAATATTAAAATTGAGATTTTTTTTCTTTTTTCTTGGGACTATGCCATAATTTCCGAAACTTCAATGGTTGTTGTGTTACTGGTAGGCGAACATTTTATATTAAAAATAAATGTACAACGTGAAATAGCACAAATTAAAAAAATATATATTGGCAAACAGCTGTTTCGGAGCCCTTAGAACTCCATCATCAGTGCCACTTCAAAAGATTAAAAAGATTTAAAATCCTAAACCATGTCAATTTGCCTGCGTCTTTCGCACGTGCCGAGATGAAATGGCGGTGACCGCTTGAAAAACAACAGCGGAGTCAGAAAAACACATGTGAAAGAGAGACCAATAGGAACGCTCCGCCAGACCGGAGAGTTTAAGTATGAAGGTGAATAAAGGGGGAACGAAGAGGTATGAATTAAATGAAAGTTGTTTTTCAAGAGGTCATCGCCATTTCATCTCGGCGCGTGCGAAAGCCGCAGGCAAATTGACATGGCTTAGGATTTTAAATCGTTTCAATTTTTGAATTGGCACTGATGATGGAGCTTTAGGGGGTCCGAAACAGCTGTTTGCCAATATATATTTTTTTAATTTGTGCTATTTCACGTTGTACATTTATTTTTAATATAACGGCACAAAATTTAATCCACCTTTTTAGAGATTTTAGAAACTTTTATACTTGAGTAGGGTATACATTGAAGGGGCTTCCTAGTTGTGAAGCAAATCAACGAACCGGAGTTGAGAAATTGTGTAGCTCATCAAAGGGAGTCATTTTAAGATATCTAACATCCTTATTTTATTTACTTCATTATAAGTTAAAGACGGGTGACTAAATTACGGGGAAGGAAAAAATCTACCAAACTACTTAATGCAGAGAATCAGACGTATGCCACCAGTGGTCAGAAACTTGTCTTGAAGAAAACCAACCACGTTCATACACACATCCAAGATGATGCGAACACTCGGAGTAATTAAAGTATCAAAATTCCATCCTAAATTGATAAATAATATAATAAATGAATAGTGTGAATGCTATATATAGCACATTTCAATGACTTTTTTCGTTGCCAATTCTAAAACTTACACATTGAACTTTACTTTGAAAGTTTAAAAATAGAATTGCTATCATCAATCTTTTATTGAAGATACACTGTCACTATCACTTAAGACACAGAAAGGATATTATGCAATTCTGTGATAAAATTATTAAGAATAATTTAAAATGGAATTAAAAGGAAATTGCATTCGTACATATAAGTACAAAAAAATATCAAATGCAAGTGAAAACTGTATTTAAAAACATGCAGAATAAATTAATTTACACCCCATGTTTTTATAAAAACATAATATTTAAGCCATTTTAAAATGTCTAACATCTGTATTACTTCATAATAAGTTAAAGACGGGTGACTACATTACGGGTGAGGAAAAAATCTACTGAACTACATAATGCAGACAATCAGCTGCCTGCCAAAAGTGGTCAGGAGCTTGTTTTGAAGAAAACCAACCACGTTCATACACACCATCGAAGCTGATGTCAACACTCGGAGAGTTGTGAACACAGGGAGTTATGATTTTTTTGTATAGGTAAAATACTAAAATTCCATCCTAATTTAATAAGTAATATAATAAATGAATATTGTGAATGCTATATATAGCACATTTCAATGACTTTCTTCGTTGAGAATTTAAAAACTTACAATTTGAACTTTACTTTGAAAGTTTAAAAACAGAATTGTTATCATTGAATATACAGTGTTTTTTATTGAAGATACACTGTCATTATCACTTAAGGCACAGAAAATATATTCTGCTATTCTGTGATAAAATTCTTTTAGAAAAACTTTAAAGGTATGAATGAATGGATATTGTTTGTTGAAGCAAACACATCACATACTGATTCGTGCGTAATCTATATATTTCACTTGTATATAATAACGTAATTATATTAAATTTAATACAGTCACATTACATTATTCAGTCAGGCATGACAAAATATAGATCTTCTGCAATTTTCATGTTTTTAGCATCATAATTAGTCAAATTAGATGAGTTTTTAAACTTTATCCTTTAATTTTTCCCGTCAATGTTCATGTCTGTGAAATGATGCATTTTATTTTCTGTGCTAATTTTATCATTTCAAATTTTTTTCGATACACTAATATTATATATGCGGTGTTTTATTTCACACGACAATGTGTGCAAATTTCTGCAAAACACTGACAAACCCACTGATTCCATCTTGTATCTTTGATTAAGGAGTCCTCCAGAATTTCTAGCAACATTTTCCTTAATTTCTAGTATGTCATATAAATTTTAATCTTTTTGTATTTTTCTTCCAGATTAAGCGTATGCGAATAAACTCATAAGTTGTAGTCCCTACTTGCAAATTAATCTATGATATTAGGCATATTATTAATATTTAATAATATTGATATTATTAATGTTTAATAATAACGATATTATTAATATTGTGCCAATAAAAGAAGATAGTTTTAATAATGTAATAATGTCAATTTATGTATTGCCATTGTGTTACCTATTTTGTATATTAAGGCCCTCCGTATACAGGATTTTTTGGAGTTCCTCTATAACACTTTATAGACTCAAAATTTCTTTTATTATGCCAATTTTTAAAATTCCAGACGTCTTAGAGAGAGTACATAGAACGCGTGCACTGAATGCTCTATTGTATATCAGAACCTGTTGGATTTACATTTGCTATCTGATGATACGGCAAAAATATAAATTTTGATTTAGTGGTACGCCGTGACAGTCTAAACTCTAAAGATTTCGGTCTCCTGTCCTGATACAATCATAAGAACATGCATTTTGATTTGGCAGTATATTTTTTACTAACATGGATGGAACTTTGTCAAAATATTGCATTAAGAACTGTCCCATTGAAATACTACATATAAGGTAAAGCCAGGAGAGATGACGCGGTCGGAGAGATTGCGCACACAGAGGTTCGAGGGGAAGGAGTAGAGTGAGCGCGCAGCGACTCCAGGTAGTTGTACAACAAGAGTAGTGGAGTGTCTACTTGAAAGTGCACGTTGATTGCTTTGAGCGTCTAAGATAAAGTATTGCTATTTTGTTTTGTTTTCCCAAAGCAAGTGCTTGAATTTTCATAGCTATTCATCAGAATTTCTATACAATGGCAATAGTACAAAATATTT
The DNA here is from genome assembly GCA_963931845.1 of Maratus michaelseni. NCBI lineage: Eukaryota > Metazoa > Arthropoda > Arachnida > Araneae > Salticidae > Maratus > Maratus michaelseni. Next base: position 184,168,236 of record OZ007595.1, read on the forward strand.
TAAACTTAAACGATTTCCCATAAGCTACTAATCTAGACTAACAATGTGAACATCAACGGTTCGTTTTAGAAGAGGTCATGTTTAAATAAAAGGCCGCGCAATCTCTCCTACCGAAATTGGAGAGTTTGCGCATCTGCTACTTAGGAGAGATGACGCAGTGTTCCCATTAGTTTCCATGCTGGGAGAGATTACGCAGCTTGTTGGTAAATTTGCATAAAAAATGAAAAATGAAAATGGACTCATTTTAAGTTAAACGTGTTATTAAGTAACATAATTTTATTTTGTAATGTTATCTGGACTTGCTTTTTCTGATTCTTTAATTTTTTTTCCTTTAATTAAATTTTTTTAATCGTTTTTAAAATTATTTCCTTTTTCTGATTCTTTAATCATTAGGTTGAAATATTCACTCATAATACAATAATATTTGTTCACAAAAACCTTACAGCAATGTCATTTAAGTATAATTATTATTGTTAACAATTTAATTGTAATTATTATTAGTAACAATCTCTCCTACCCATGTGCGCAATCCCACCAATCCTGTAACGATAGATTGCGCAAAATAACTTTCTTGGTTTTATTACAACTGTTCTATTAAATTGCAACATAACAACATAATAGCAATGGAAATGCAAAAAAAAAAAAAAAAAAAAAAAAATATTCATGAATAGTTTAGCAAAAAATTAATATTTAGATTTTTTATTGCTAATCTTTTGAATTGTGCGCAGACTATCCTAGCTTTACCTTAACTATCTCTATCTATCACTCTATATACCATATATATAATTCAAGAAATTTAATGTTTGCAATTTTATAAATTATCTTTTAAAGACTCAAGAGGGGATAGACAGTGTTTTAATGTCTTTCAATGATGATATCATTGATAAAACAGTAGGATTGCGTTATATTATGCGTATCCAGAGATTTAAACTAGTCGGATGTGCCAATCCCAAAACTTTCTTCTATCTCAATCCTGTTAATACTTCTAATTTCGTCATCACATCGCCAATAAAATCAATATTATTCGTCATTCTGTTGTACGTCAGCTGCTTGCGAATCATCGGGTTACCGGGATGCGATCAACTGATGTATACTAAACTACGAAACGTTCTTCTGGCCTGTACCGACAGGAACAGATAGCCTCCCTATCCCTTGGTTTTACGATTTTAGCTAATTTTACTGGAAAACACGAAGCTAAAATGCGTGGAACCCAATTAAAGAAGATTCTTTCCCAGTTCTCGTCAACATTGAATTTGAATGAGAATATCGCCAAATTAGTCTTCTACAGCCAAGTGGGCTTAATTTGTGGCAAACTATTTTTTTCGCCAAATTTGGTGACATTTCGCCAATTGCCCCCAAATTTGGCGAAAATTTGACGTTGGCGAATATAAATATATAGTGTTAAGCATATAAGAATAGGAACAAAATGGTTACAACAATGAAAGAAAGTTTGCCGAAACCATGTTAACTAAAACTCATAAATTAAACCCGTTTATGGATGATTTATGCTGTCTTGTTTGAAAATGTCAACCACCCTGAAATTTCAAACCGTTATATCTACGCCATTTTTTAAGATACAGACAAAACAAAAATTGTTCCGGATTCTCCGGATCAAGGCCGAACATTTAACGGAAAAAACTTTTAGGATTTCTAAATTTTTCGTACATCTTTTTGAATTTGAAATCTTTAAATGGCTATCACAGCGCCCCCTTCCATCGGAATATCCTCACATTCAAGTAGGACCTGGTGGCTACAGCCAAAAACATATTAAAAAAATTGGTTTAATTATCTGCATAACATCATACACTTTTTGATGATACAATAGAGAAAATCGAACAAAAATCGCGATCGCAACGCCCCCTTTCGTCGAAATATCCCCGAATTAAACCTGGACCTGCTTGCAATAGCCAAAAGCATAGAAAAAAAATTAGGTTCAATTTGAAGCATAACTTCATACATTTTTCGATGGTACAATAGTGGAAATGGAACAAAAATATCGATCACAGCGCCCCCTTTCGTCGAAATATCCACAAATTTTAATAGAATCTGCTTGCCATAGCCAAAAACGTAGAAAAAAAATTAGGTTCAATTTGAAACATAACTTCATACGCTTTTCGATGGTACAATAGTGAAAATGGAACAAAAATAACGATCACAGCGCCCCCTATCGTCAAAATATCCCCAAATTCTGGTAGAACCTGCTTGCCATAGCCAAAAACATAGAAAAAAAATTAGGTTCAATTTGAAGCATAACTTAATACACTTTTCGATAGTACAATAGTGAGAATGGAACAAAAATATCGATCACAGCGCCCCCTTTCGTCGAAATATCCCCAAATTCTGATAGAATCTGCTTGCCATAGCCAAAAACATAGAAAAAAATTAGGTTTAATTTGAAGCATAACTTCATACATTTTTCGATGATACAATGAGGACACACAGACGGTCAGACGGACAGACGGACGGACGGACAGACGGACAGACAGACATTTTGTAAAAACAGGTTTTTCGGAATCTCTGACCCCTAAAACGTGTAAATCCGTCGATAACCGGAAGTCGAAAAAAATTTCGATTACAATACTTTCTTCTATTATAGATAGAAGAAAGTAAAAATGTGATGCATGTGAAAACCAAAGATATTAAAATAATAAATTAAGGGCATACAGAAAAAAAGTTTTTACCTTGTTTTCAAAACATAAATTTATACTTTTATCACAAATGTTTAAAGAAAATTAACGATAGATATTATAATCGACATATACATACAATTACTTAAATGTGCATTTAAGTTTTTTTCGGAAAACAAGAAAAGGAAGCGACATAACAGAAGGCTACTATAATTCTTATTTTAATATTTTATTTAGAATGTATATTGTATATTGTTATTTCTTGCAGAAAATAGCTATGAATAGGAATTTATTTGTAAATAAAACTATCAAAATCAAATAAAAATGATATATATATAGGTAGTTTTAAAAATCCCCCTGTCCCATTTATTACGTTCTTCTATCTTTACAAGAAGAAAGTACTCTGGTACTGGAAGAAAGCACACTGGTAAAATATAACAGAGAATTTTTATCCTGCTTTTTGCAGGCGTTTACTGCTGAAAATGAATTAAAAACTAACTATGTGTTGCTGTATGCTAGGCTTTGTATTGTCGACTCATGTTTGCCGCAGAAATTTGCGTGCTCCTGATGACATTTCCATTTTGTGCTGCGGTTGCAGCCGTTCCGACATATATAAGAGTACGAAATGCCGAGCTCAGATATCGTTCCTTGTATCTCAGTGGTAGAGCCTCGGAGAGCTGTTCTGAGGACCCGGGATCGGCTCCCGGCTTAGGCAATTTTCACTCTCTCGGTTTTCGTTTGAAAAAAAGTAGGATAAAAATTCACTTGTTATTATTCAAGGTTTACAGGCGTAATTCACTGCTGAAAATGAATTAAAAAATAGTTAAAATTGCATATTTAGATTGGTTCATTTAACAAAAGGTTTTGTAGTATAAACAAAACAAGTTTGTGATATAACGTATTTTATTATTTAAAGAAACAAAATATATTTTGTTGAAAAAAGAAAATCGATCGTAAAATAACACATAGCATATATCTATGTAACAAAAAGAATTTTGTTAATTCAAGTAAAATTGAACCATTTTACTTGAATTAACAAAACATTTTTTTGCTGATGATACAAAATATTTTTTTGGAATTGCAAAAAAAAAAAAATCAACAATATTTTTTTTGTTGATTCAAACAAAATTTCCATTGACCCATATTTAAACGAAAAGTTTTATTGGGTCAACCAAATATTTGTTGATTCAACAAAACTTTTTTCTGGGTGTGTATATATATATATATATATATATATATATATATATATATAATTATAATATCTTTGAATTTCAAAAAACATATCAAGTTCTTGTAACATTCTAATTAAATCTCCTAAGAGATAATTAGTAATAAAGTGTAGACAGAATACCACATAGTTAATAAATTAACAAGTGCAATCATAATTTTACCATAGCATTTGCTTCAATGGTAATTGGCCAAAAATACTGAAAATATGAAGAATATTTAAAAAGAGAGAGAGAGAGAAAAATTATGTAATAAACCATAAAATGTTAATAATTTAAATTTGATATAAAGTGAATACAAATGGATTTTGAAAGGAAATATGAACTAAATATAATGGAAAATTGGATAACAAGAGATTTAAGTTAGAATTGGATATGAAAAAACACGTGTAGATATAATCATCAGCCTGGATGTACCCATACGTATTTTAAAACTAATACGGTATTTCATAAATATACTGGCATTTATGCTAAGATCAGTATATTCATCCAGGTATACTGTATTATTACCAGAAAACAATTGGAAATAGTAAAATTGGAAATAAAAAACTTGTAAAGAATGGATAAAATATTTTACTCACAATAATTATCCAAAATTCCGTGAACATCACAAGACATTTTATAGACTTTTTATAACAGATCATTAGTATCACTTAATATAAAGGTGATCGGCTAAACGCACATTCACCATGACTATATAAAGTGTAAACAATGTTCAACCAGCTTAATAATAGTCCTTTTATATGTTTTAATTGTATTATTTGCTATATTTTATCGCACACTAAAACAAAATAAATTATTACATAACATGTTTATATTTATATAATGTAATAAATGTTATTTAAAAGAGTTGATAATTGAATTTATCAAAAAAATAGGATAACCATATAGTTTTGCTTGATTTCGTATAAATCTAATATTTTTGTTTTTATTTATATCTGAGCATAGATATTTTATACGATGAAGGTAATTGATAATTATATTTTTATAAATTGATTTATGTAAACATGAAGCAAAATTGGTAAAAATATTTACTTTAAATGGAAAGTCAAATCTTGTATCATAAATATCAAATACTAATTTATAATTATCATTAATATTAATTTTTTAATCAAGAAAATTTATATTATTATTAATCAAATCACTTTCGCTTAATGTAAGCTGATTAGGATAGAAATAGAGTGGTGATGTTCAATTTTTATCATTGAAATAAAAAATGATAATGTCATCAATATAGCGATAAAATACATAATCATTGTCGGACAAATATTTCTTTCATAATAATATAAGTAAAGGTCAGAGAGAATACTAGAAGCAGTCCCACCCTGCGGTATTCCCTGGCATTGTTTATAAATAATATTGTCATATATGATGTAATTATTATGCAATGTAAAGTTTAATAAAGTTTTAAAAAAAATTACGGAAATATGATCTTTTAATTTTAATTGAGATTTAAATTCTTTAAATAATATACACATTGTTTTATGTAAGTCTTTTATATCAATGTGATTAAATAAATCATTAAAACCAAACGTTTTTATGAATTTTACCGGATTGATATTATGTATTTTATTAATAAGCTGAAAACTGTTTTTTAGGCAATGTTGGTTATTATGTTTTATCGTTATATCATATATCTGCTTTAAAATATTAAGAAGTAAATTGCTTGCATTATTATTATATGTGTTACACCCGATGGTAACTGTGCGAAATTTAATTGGATTTTTATGAAATTTTGGAATTATAACAAGATAAGGATAATTTAAATTATTACATTTGATTTTTAGTAATTTGGGATAATTTAATAAATTGCTATTATTAATTTCAATATTTAATTTAGTTTTATTAAAAATATTACTTGTGTTAATTGCATTGTGAATTAACACTTTATAGTACTCTCTACAAATAATAGCATAATTAATTGGAGATGTATCTACATAAGTAATTATAAATTTGTTTTGTAGTTCTGATATATGTTTATTTATATTTTTAAAAGCTGCATGTGTAATATGTTGATAATTTTTTATAATTTCATTTTTAAATTTATCTATTACAGAAAATCTCCATTCAATAAAATACTCGATAGGTTTATTGTAATCAATAGCAATTTTATATATAAATAAATCAATATCTTGAATAAACTGCAATATTATGGATTTGATTTTACACATGTATGGAAGGCGAAATTTTGTGCCATTATGCATTAAGTTTTGTAAAATAGGTTGTTCTACAATATTAAGATCACCAGTAATAATATGACCATGTGTTGTATTTATGTACTTATGAAATTTTGGGTCATTACAATAACAAGGCTAATTATTTGAAGAGACCAATTGTTTTGCAAAAGAATTGCAATTAAAAATTTTACGTCCAAGTGTGCGATTATATTTATATGTCTTGTGAATAGTAAAATTTTTTAATGGAAAATTATTAGTAGTGTTGTTTATGATATTGTGTAAATTGATATTATTAAATACATGATTGGAAAAATTTATAATTAGTTGTGTATTATTAGTTTTATATTTAGGTTTATTAGAAAGACTCGTATTTAATAGGTTTGCTCTATAATGAAGAATATCATAAAATATATCACAAAAATGTGGAGAATATTGATTCTTTTTAAATACTTTGAAATACTGGTTCAAATATTTCTTTTTAATACTAAAAATATGTTTTCTTATAGCTAACCAACTATGATCATTACAAAATTGTGCCTGAAGATCATCAAGCTCTTGTTGTATAACAAAATTATCAGTGTATTGTTTGTTATTATGTATACCTCTACCCGATCTTGAAGTTTTTTTTATGTTTGAAAAATTTAATCCTGAATAAAGATTTTTTTAATTTTCATATTTATTTAAATCTGAAAAAACAGGATGCGATTTTTTGTATACTAATTGATTTAATCCATAAGGATAGGTAGTATTAAAATGTCTTATATGTTTAGATTCTAGAAAAAGTCGTTCAGTAATTTTTTTTTTTGTATTTTAAGTATTTTAATAGTAATATTTTTAAAATTATGATTTTTGAAATGAGTATATTCAATATTATGAGTAGTTTGCCGCTTATGTAATTTTTGACAAGACTGTCCAATATATTCCATATTACACGAATTGCATTCCAATGAATAGATTACATTGTATGCTTTGCAAAATTTTACCATATTAAGATTGTGATTATTAGAAATCTGGGACTTATCAGCTAAAGGACATGTAAGGCAACGCTTAGATTCACACTCTCGAAAACATAGAACAGGCTTGGGACAATAGAGTAGGTTATCTGATAACAATCCAGACAGATCCCTAATAATCTTCCTGTACCGAGCATTAGTCCTGGATCCACCAAGGCCTAAATTGACAGTATCTAACATTTTACTCATAACTACCATATTGTTTGAAAACAATAAAAATTGCAAGAGATACACAGTAAAAATTATAATTATAACATCAAATAATAAATTTTTTTAAACATCTTTATTTTATAAAGTACTCTTGAATAACCATAAAAGGAAAAAAAAAATAATAAGATTAATGATTGCTTTATACTCAATTAAATATAATAAAACTATTTACATATATACATAAAGTCCCATTAAGCAAACGAACACCAAAAGACAACAATCTAAAATCCCTAAGCAATAATAAGTCAATACAAAATTAATTTTGGCAAAATACAAAAAGAACCCGAATAAGATGTTATAAGGATGCATATATATATATAAAGAGATTCGTTTAATTTAAAGAACAAAACGTGCTTCTAATTGCATTTTAAAGTATATTGTCCTTATATATAATTTAAATTCTCCATATCATAACCCTTGTTTTGGAATATTTCCTCAATATATTCTGTTATAGAATATAATATTTGTGCTCCCATACTATTACCACACGCACTTATTTATTTAAACGGTTATGCAAGATTTATGTACCCTAGTTAGTGAATAAATGCCGGCAGCATTTTTAATGTTGCTTTCAGACTAGAGCAATGACGCTATTATAATGGTATGATTTAATTTAGAGCTTCATTAAATACTAAACTCACTCACACATTTTGTATGAATTAACTACATATACTAGAATACTTGTATTTATAAAAATTACCACTCTTATATATTTAAAATATGTTAAACATCTCGAAATATACAATAAGATAAAAAAAAACTTTTCCCTAAAAAAATATTTAAATTAATATAATCTTTTGCTTAGAATATGAGCGTTATGACGAAAAATACACTGTAAAAAAATTGCTGCAGTAAAATTACTGCAGGAGAGATTCTAGGCAATGTCCATAAAAAAATGGGTTTTGTCCCTAGGTAAACGAGCAAGCACTGCAGCGATGTCAACAAATCTATTGTCAGGTGGATCACAGACATGCTGTGATCAGGCGATTTCCGCCCCTCTCCCAGGTACTAACCCGTGAAGCTAGGCACTCATGCCGGGAAGGTAGGGGCCTGGTTAGCGGTATATATAAAAAAGGTTTTGTCCTTACATAAAGGTTTTTGCACGTAAAAACATGAAATTTACTGAAATTGACCGTTTACCTTGAAAAAGGGGCATTTCCCGTAAAATTACGGAGAATGCCCTTGAATTTACATTTTTTTTAAATTTTTTTACAGTGTATGACATTAGAATATGAGCGTGTAAACCCAAAATAATAAAATAAATAAATAATAGTTACAGTTATTTAGAAAAAGAACTTATACAAAATTATTTTATATTAAAACAAATGATACAAAAATTCAAATTGTCCGCTTGTATGCTTTATGAGTAATTTTTTAGAGAGCAAAATATCTTCTTGAAAACTACGCCAAAATGTTTGGTATTGCTTTTCGTATCATATTTTTGTTCCCTATTCCTGTAACTCTAACACACTCAATGTAATATAAATTACATCATTTTTCTATTATCAATATTTTTCTATTATCATTTATACGCGTATGTTTTCGAATTTTGCAATGTACCCAGTAGCCAACCAATATTGGGCCAATATCTTAGTGCAATATTGGCATATTGGTTAAATATTAGCATGAAATATTGCCCCAGTATTGAGGTGTTTACATTTTGCCTTTATTTAGCCAATACCTGTAGCCAATTATGCGCCAGTGTTTGTAGGAGCTATAGCAGCAATATTGGAGTCTTCATATTTTCTCATTAACTCATTTTTATCAATATTTTCTACCAACATTGACGCAATATTGTCTGAATAAGGGGAAAATGTAAACACCCCAGTATAGGGCAATATTTCTTGGCAACATTGGCGCAATATTGGCTACAAATCCCGTCTAAATAAGGGCAAAATGTAAACACACCAATATTGGGGCCATATTGGGTGAAATATTGACTAAATACGGGCAAAATGTAAACACCCCGATATTGGGGCAATATTTCTTACCAACGTTGGCACAATATTGGCTACAAATATTGGCTAAATAATTACAAAATGTATAGCTCAAAGTTTTGAAGTTTTTTTGTATAAATGCGTATTTATTAGGTCATATCAAATAATCACAAACGAATATTAATTTTCAGATAAATCTGGTCAATGTTGTTGTAGCATTTAACTTATCCTACTTATCAAAGTCAAAGATTACTTCCGTCATTTTTCATTGTAAATGTCTTCGGATGTACTCTGAATGAGAAATTATAAAGTCATTAAATAATTAAAACTGTTTTCGTCTGTAATTGTATTTTGTTAATTTAACGTCAACGAGACTCTTTATATTTCTAATAGACAATAACTATTAAACCATTTCAGCATTTGCATAGCATAAAAAACGTGTTTTTCCTATATTTTCCTATATTACATCCTATTTCCCATTAGTTAGTTTTCACTCATTTAATTTTTATATCATATAATTTTAAACTTATTTATATGTTCCATGAACTAAATCGTTATAAAAAATATGATAAAAGTAAATTAACAAAATAAAAGGAGTTTTCGTTAATCATAGCTACTAAAAAATATTATAAAGATATCCTTATAAACTGTTTGAAATGAAGAAATAAACTAAAAATCCATGTGAATATCAAGTCACATTCTACTTTAAAACTAATTAAATATATTTATATGCTATTTCCCCGGAAGGTAATTATATTTTACTTAACCATCATACGTAGTATAAGGTAAGTCTTGTAATCGTTTTGAAAATCGAAACATTTTTTTGACGGATTTACACGTTTCAGACACGGGAGATTCCGAAACACATATTTTTATACATTTTTTTTTTTTTGCCGTCCGTTTGTGTGTCTGTGTGTCTGTAAACGCTCTATCTCCCGAAAAAATTGAGATAGAGACTTGCAATTTGATATGTAGGGGAGACCGGGGCAAGATGACGAATGTCTTAATTATTCCGTTTTCCGCTAGGTGGCAGCATCAACCGGACACTACTGGCTCTCCTATCGACCGTTCGTTAAACAATACTATAGAGACGCTGAAATCGCCATTTTTGTGTCAGTTGTGAAGCTTTGATTGTTTTCCGCTGCCACGTTATAACTTTTATGCATATGTAAATAAGCTCTGCTACAGATACAGGTAAGATATATCGTTTCTCTTTAATATTTATGAGTAACTTAGTTTAAATACTACCTATTACCATGAATAAATGTCATTTAATCGCCTTCCTTCATGGCAATGAAAACGAATATTTTTAAACGGTCCGGGAATTTTTAAACAGTTTTTAGGCAGTCCGGGGCAAGATGACGAGCTCGTCATCTGGCCCTGTGTTTCGGAATTTATTAAACTAACTATGTTGTCCATTCTATTTAAATTCTGTAAACGCTTGTTTGTCTGTGTGTTTGTTCGCACGACCTTGCGCTTCTATCTCTCCTGGGGCTAAGGGGCGCATGGGATCGGGGGAGGTGTCGTTCGAAAGGGGATGACCAGAGGAAGACATTTTTGCCATCCGCTAAGCCCCCCCCCCTAACCTCCCGAAAGAAAAACCCTATCGGGGTCCGTATCTCCACTTCCAAGTGTCCGATCGGTACGAGGAGAGTAACGTTCGACGGGGTCAAGACCTCCCCCCTCCCCCGCTGGTCCCACTCCTCCCAAAAAATTCAAAAAGCGTTTAAGGCCAACTTCTGGCATTGTGACCCACCAACAGAAGAATGGATCCAGTGCTGTAAATGCCAAGAGTGGTGGCATGAGGAATGTTCCAATTATGAAAATGGCATTTTTATTTGTGACTATTGTTAGCTGCACAACTAAACACTTCAAAATTACGTTACAATCAATGCATTATGCTTAGTTTGATACTTTGTAAGATGTAAAAACACAATTATCATTTGTTAAACCATGTAACATATTCAAAAGATAAAATATGTTCAATCTTTTTCAGTGTTGTCATCTTGCCCCAAGGCCAAAGTCATCTTGCCCCAGTGCTGGGGCAAGATGACGATTTGTTAATGTTATGAAAAAATAAAATTATCCTTTATTTTTTTTATTTGAAAAATTAAATCGTAATGTATTTAATACTACAAAGGTATACTCTATCAGTTCATGTAAAATTAATTTTACTATTACTTCAAAATAAATTAATAAACAACAAAAATTGTTAACATAGTCATTGAAATGTTAACATAGCCCCGGTCTCCCCTACTTAGTATGTAATAATGGGAAGAAGCCTTTTGAATTTCAGTAACCTCGATTAACCGGAACTATTTTTTCGGACTCTCGAAATATTCGTTCTGATAAAAGGTATATAGAAATTTTTGAAATTGTTTATTTTAAGGATTGAATATAAAAGACAATAACAAAACATAAATTTTGCATAAAGCATGAAGTCGATCGGATAATTAGTTGCCAAGATATTTCTAATCCTATTTACCACACTCTTCGATTTTTCATGACCCTGTATTTCATCCAAATTTCAATTCAAAGATATATATTCTCATTGAAAAGGAGACGCTTAATCCGACACTGTAAATTCTTAGTTAATATGATTATCATTTTTAGAGATATGAGGTTGTTTCTTTTACGCAATTCAGTCATAGAGCCTTTAAAATTTATGACGTCATCAAGCCACAATTTTATTCGAATTGCAATTCATTTTATAAGTAGTTTACACCTTTTTTTCTTTAATATTTTACATTATGCATATCCATGATGGGTAAGTATTACGGTGGCCCCCAACGACTAGTTTATACTATAAAACACAAAATCAATAAAGTAATATAACGGACACTAACTACGCTCTGAATGAATTAATTACAGCATTGTATTTTAAACAAACATCATAACCGAAAAAAAAATGGTGTTGTCATGCGTATTATATTTTTTTTATAATCATATATGTCTATAGTCTATACAAGATTAAGAGTGAAGGAAAATAAATAAACCGCATGTTTTTGAAAGATTTTATAATGAGTTGGCTACAGTCAACGACAACGTTGCGCAAGTTTCAAACATTACTTTGCTATAAAAGAAATCGGTACTTTTAATGTTATTCAGATGCTGGTTGGTTGGTTGATTTTATGACGGCCGATTATCTAGACGAGGGATATAGGCAATAGGGTGCTCTCCGTGGGGGTCTTTTTAAGGGATCCTATCCCGTATTTATGGCAAGGTTTGAAGAAAACCACCGAAAACTCCGAACGGTTAGGTCGACGAGCGCGACAGGGGTTTGAACCCAGCACCTACCATCTACCAGCTTTGAAAGAAGAACCTCTCAGCCACTAGAGGGACCGTTATCCAGATGCATGTGATAAATCACCAAATATTGTTCCATCATCATCAATCGTATTGCATGCATATTATTAATACATGACTTAAAATACATTTACTACATACACTTAACATGCGTGTTTTCAGTCATTTCTTTTAAAATACAAAAGAAAAAAAAAGAAAAAAAAAGAAAGAAAGAAAGAAAAATGAATGATATTCATACAACCAAAACATCTTCTTTCATCATCAAGGTATTGTTTTTAATTTATACACGCAGAAATTAAAAGCTGCTATTGCGAAGGAGAAAATGCCATTGACGAAATGTGTTCGTCTAAAAAATAAAAATGCCTACAAAACATAATTTGTTTTCTGTTATTTTTGGGTTTTTTTTCGTCAGTATTTCATTACACTGTTTAAAATAGATAGATAAAAGACTATAAACTTTAAGTCATTCAAAAAAATAAGAAGCAGATGAAAATTTATCATTTCTGAGAAGAAAAAGATTTTAAATATTTCTAAAGTTGCATTGAAACTAATTCTTCAAGCCATGGTTATGGATTTTGACGATGTTTCCATAAAAAGTTATAAAAAACTCGAAATAACTGTTTATTTTGTATAATTTATACATCCTTGAAATGTAATTTTTAATTTAAATAGTTAAATTATTAATATTAAATAATTGTAAAAAAGAATATTTTTAGGGGGGTCGGGAGATATGTATTATTCTTTATAATATTGTCAAATAAAGGAAAAAAGGTGCAAAACTGAAACTTCGTGGAGTAAATTTAATACAATTTATTTAAATTCTCTCTTAATTTGAATTAAATATATATAAAAAAATTTTCACAAAAGTTAGATTACTAATTACAGAAATATTTTTTTTCACCGGAAAATAAAGAAAGTGAAATTTTATATATAAAATTACACAATACTTAGATATAGCTCACACTCTAATACGCTTGAATTCATGAAATCAAGTTGTTATCGAAGACAGCTTGTAAAATGATACAGAAATTCAAAGTTATAACACTAATTACTAGTTTAAAATATATTAGCTCTTTTCTCGTATTTCCCCCACATAAAATGTTCTACTGTAAAAATGCCTTTTTTTTAAGTAATATTTTGTGTTTGTCGATAACAATACATGAAATAACCCTTCGTTAATTTTAGTACGAAATTTGTAGTATGAGTTTAAACTGTCCTTTTTTAACACAAATATAAAATATTTTCATGTAGGTACAAATTATTTTAGTATATTTCATTTGTGACTTATATATAGTGTGTATACTTCATGTTTATTAAAAACAAGTTTTGTATTTTTATTCTTTCAAAATTATATCCGCTGTGTCTATATTATAAAGCAAAAACTGTATTTATTAATCAACTTTTTTAGACTAAAAGGGATCGTAAGTATGACAATACTACTGCGACTAAAGAAAACGCATATGAACAAATAAAAAACAAACATCTCCTTTGTAAATATTGGTTTAATAAATCAGCTAAGATCTATGTCAAACTACAAGAAATTCGAAATTCCCGCGTCCAATATCTTGAGCTTACCACAGCGGAAATTTAAATATAATGGGATTCATTTCTTAGCTGCATATGTGAATAAGATTCTATATCCCTCGTACGAAGTGTAATCCTTATGCGTATATGCTATCTGCATTTATCTACATTGAATTTCTACATAATCTCTATATTTAAAACTAAAGACAGATTTTTTTTCCTCCATTTACCCTAGGCTTTCGATTGAACCAGTTTCAATAATTTATCTATTATTAAATTGAACGTTAATCATTTGCTGATAAATCCGCAATTGTTTAAAACACTTTCATTTATGTATTTCATTTTTACTTTCGAAATTTGTTTATAAAATTTCTTCAAAACGCTGGCAATTGGGTTACTTCTATTGTTGCAGAGAAAAGAGAAATGATGGGAATTACTATATTTTTCCTGACGTCATTTTCTCATAACAATTAAAAATAACTTTATTATTATTATTATTTGAAGAGGAAAGGACATTATGTTTCAAAAATCATGCATTTTGACTGACAAAACTGATCTATTTGGTTGGTTCCTATTTGACACCACCATTTGGCGAAATCTTACCAAATCGTTGATAATCAGCCAGATGTAGCTCTTTTATTGTGCTGAGCAATTATATTTTTGTGATGGCGCGTTTGTTACGTATGGCGTATTTGTTATCAAGTGATTCTTTATTCGACGTTTATTTGTATTTTAATGATGTTTAATGATTTATTAGTTATTTAAAACATGTTTTTTTCTTTTTTTATATATACATTAAATAACACTTACGTTATTAAACGACGTCATGATATTAAAAGAAAAAAAGTATTGAAAAAATTTCATCGTCTGCTTGTTTATTTAAAGATTGATTTCTTTTCTTTTTTATGTACGTGAGTGACTACTCTTATCATTTTAGAAAAGTATAATTCAATTGTCTTCAGTTTTCATGGAAGTCTGATTTGTTGATATTTCTGTTTACCTTAATATATTGTAAATTTACTGATGAAATTAGATGACAGTTTAGCGATCACAACATTAACGAATTTTATGTATTTTTGGGGATTCCGATACGACGAGGTTGCTGTATCCAGTGATGTTTTCTTTTCGGTTTCATACGATCATACGTGCGGTACAGTGATCGCAGCATTAACAAATTTCGTGTATTTTCTGGGATTCCGATACGACGAGGTCGCTGAATGCAGTGATGTTTTTTGTTTCATGTTCGCGAAGCGATTATACGTGCGGTACAGTGATTGCGGCATTAACGAATTTCGTGTATTTTGGGGGATTCCGTTACGACGAGGTTGCTGTATCCAGTGATGTTTTTTTTTTGGTTTCACGTTCGCGAAGCGATCATACGTGCGGTACAGTGATCGCTGCATTAACGAATTTCGTGTATTTTTGGGGATTCCGATACGACGAGGTCGCTGTATGCAGTGATGTTTTTCTTTCGGTTTCATGTTTGAGAAGCGATCATACGTGCGGTACAATGATCGCGGCATTAACAAA
Source organism: Maratus michaelseni (assembly GCA_963931845.1). Lineage (NCBI taxonomy): Eukaryota > Metazoa > Arthropoda > Arachnida > Araneae > Salticidae > Maratus > Maratus michaelseni. The sequence goes on from OZ007595.1 coordinate 184,183,786, forward strand.
TTTCGCGTATTTTCGTTTTTTCAACTTCACATTAATCGTTAACTTTTATGTAATATCGACGAAATGTGTATAAAAAGGTCGTTTTTTACTGCTCATATTATCTTTTTTTATATCTACCTTATTAAATTTGCCAAATAAAATATTTTATTTCACTCATAAATGTCATAAATGCAGTATCTAAAAAAAATCAACTATGTATGGTTTAATTTAATAATTCTGTTACAGCGCCAAGATATCTATTCTAGGCGCTGTAATTCTGTATTTAAATTATCATTCATTTGTCCAAATTGTTTTGAACGAATCAAATTTTACATTCGTTATGTTGTTAATCTCGTATAAATGCAATCAATTTTTCAATGAAGTTTTTATCGCTAAATCCATTACTTTTCCTATGTGTAACTATTTAAAAATTCAGAATGGCAACATTTTACCACTTGCTTATTGTGGGTTACAATATGATAAATGTAAGTAAACGATTTAGAAATCGCCAATGTGGTATCACTTTTAAAAAGTGCCAAATGGTGGGTTGAAATAGGATTATGCCGATACATTTTATGATTTTTTCATTCCGCTGATACAGAATTTGAGACGATAAACTCATAAAAGTAGAGATTCTTCAGTGTGTGAAAACAATGACATACGGAAGGAAACCAGCATTTTCTTTTGCAAAACTAAAAATAGATTACTACGGATACGTCTAAAAGACATAAATTCCTGGGCATTTTACTTGTCGATACTGGATTAGAACCTCAAGTTAAGAGTGAAAATGTTCACGTGCAAAATTGTAGCTGGCAAACGTGACGTTAAGTTAGGAAATATATTTATTAATAACAAATTGTGCGTTAAAATATTTTTTAAATATTGAAAATGAATATCGGAAGTAGGCAGGTAAATTTTGTGAAAGTGAAATTGACATTATTCTTTGATTTCATTATAAAAAATTATTCTTCTGTCAAATTGGCGTAATTTTTGCTGAAGTTTCATTTCATAATACCAAAGATGAAAGCCTCAATAGGTAACTTCATCATATCTTGATTACGTATCACTGATTATTTATGCGAACAAATTTTAGTTTTTCGATAATGTGAAAAGTTGAAATTAATGGAAAAGCTATGTTGGTAACTTTGCTTAAAAATAATATTTGTTTTAAGAGTTAGAAAAACCAAAGTAACATTGAATTTTATCGTAATTATTTCTGTAGGTTTATTATAAATTCAATCAAACAGTTCTTTTTTAAACAATTTCGTATATCGAATTTCAATGAGTTCCACTTCATATTTTTTTTATATATAGTTTAATCATGTACAATAAAAACTGTCTGCTAAAATTGTACATCTTTATTTTAGAAATATTTAAAAGTAACGTAACCTAGTAGTTGTAGCTCTAAAATATCTTTTTTTTCTGAAATATTTCCAAAATCTAGACTTACATCGTGTTTCAATCAAGAACAAGAATTGTAATCTTTATTTTTAAAATTACTTTTCTTAATCTCGCTGTTTTTATAGCTGTATAAAAATATTTTATGAGCATAAATTTAGTAAATACTGTACCCAATCAAAATTTTGCGTGTTTTCGTGTCTGTGTGAAATTCAAGACATTTGTAAAATGCCTAATAATATACAAAATTCAGTTTTAAATTACTAGTTATTCTCAAAAAAATATATCTTCCACTTTTTCCTTTCTTTTTTATACTTTATTATTTCCTAGTTACTTAATATTACATACTTTAAAATTAAATTCATATTTATTTTCAAGAAATAACATCTTCCCCCTTTCCCCTTTCTTTTTTATACTTTATTATTTCCTAGATACTTAATATTGCATACTTTAAAACTGTCATACATAGATTCTCAACAAAATAAAATTATATTGGACATTTACAGCTTTGGTATTTTATTATGAGTGTTGGAAGGAAGAAAGTTTGATATTCAATTTCGAACTTTTGATACGGTTTTAGAAAAAAATATATATTGAAATATTATTTAAAGTTAAAGTATTATATTAATTGTAGAAATTTATAAATATGCTGAATCATAGGTACTATTGGGATGTTTGGAAAGTTCTTTCCGTTTGAAAAAAACAATTTGTACCAGAAAATTCTGCCCACAACGTGAAAAATGTCCTTTAGATGGAAATATTTGATCTCAGATAAGTTTCTTGCACTGATTTCGAATATACAGGGTGTTTCACAAAGGACCCCTAACTTTAAAAATCAATAACCTGGAAACGGGAATAGATAGAAACATGAAACCAGTGGTATGTTTATTAAAAAATCGTAAGAATTTTATACATGAATATCAAAATTTAGTTAAAAATAGCACCGATAGATGGCGCTGACAGCGTTAAGAATCCTTCTAAAGAGAGTTCAGAAACATAGAAAGACTAGCCGTCGAAGATTTCGCCATTGAAATTTGACCGCTATTTGCGTATAGTGAAATAAATTCCGAAAGTGATGTATACATTGGAGGAACGTGTGTTTATTGTGTTGGAGTACCACCGAATAAATCAGAGTCCTACTGCCACAAGGAGAAGTTTTCAAATGCGATTTCAAATCGCAAAAGGCCCAGATGTGAAAGTAATTCGTGAGTTGTTCAAAAAATTTCAACAGACAGGCAACGCGGCCGATGCGTTAGTCGGAAATGTGGGTCGGAGCCACTCCATCGTTACTCCTGAAAATTCAACGACACTTGCTGCAGTTATAGAGCGTAAACTGAATAAATCTGTCCGCAGACTTGGAACTGAATCCGGAATCAAGCCATCCAGCACGTAGAGAATCCTATAGAAATCATTACACATGTTTCCTTACAAGATTCACTGCCGGAACGCCATACCAGTTTAAGCTGAACGACAACGAGAGCATTTCGCTAACGAGATGCTCGAGAAGATTGATTGTTCTGGTTTCGATGTCGGCCGAATATGGTTTATGGATGAGGCCCATTTTTATCTGGATGGTGTCGTTAACAGACACAATTGGCGATTTTGGGGCACAGAAAATCCACATTTCACTCACGCACGACCACTCTATAGTCAAAAATTTACAATTTGGGCTGCAATCTGTCGCAAAAGCATTATTGGGCCTTTTTATTGCAAAAAACGGTGACGACTAAGCGGTAAATTGCGCTTTTGATACAATTTAAAGCCACTCAACAAGCGTTAGACGATGGACTAGGCACGGCGTGGTTCATGCAAAATGGGGCTCGTCCGCATCGTACACAAGAGCTTTTTGACTTTCTGGAAGAATACTTTGACGATAGAGTTATTGCGTTGAACTATTCGACAGTGAAAGGAAAAGTCATCACGTGGCCTTCGTACTCACCCGACCTCACTCCTTGCGATTACTTTTAGTGGGGCACATTAAAGGACATTGTTTACCGGAACAATCCTTTAACACTCGGCGAGCTTGTGTGTCGATTTCCGGTGACACACTACAGAGAGTCACTGACAATTTCATTATACGTTTGCGACATGTCTGTTGTGCAAAAGGTGCACATATTGAATCACTTTTAATGTGATACGCCTATTTATCGCAGCGCCATCTATCGGCGCTATTTTAAACTAAATTTTGAGATTTATGTGTAAGATTCTTACGATTTTTTTAATAAACATAACACTGGTTTCATGTTTCTATCTATCACCGTTTCCGGGTTATTGATTTTTAAAGTTAGGGGTCCTTTGTGAAACACCCTGTATATTCCGTTTTTCACTAGGTCGTCCAGTTCGTCGAGAAATTTGAATATGTATGTGTATGCAAATTTAAGTTTTATTGTGCTATTTTACGCAATTATTTTGTACAATTAATGTCAGCAGATGGAATTACGTTTTCTAGATTATGACTACTGAACCATTTGCTTGAGATAAGTGTCACAGTCTGAATTCTTAACGTTTACCTGACAGTTATTAAGCCGAATTTGCATATTTCAAAAGTGTAATGTTTACATTAACTTCCAACTTTAAAGTAGTTGCCACAGAATTGACGCAATTTTTTCCTACACTAGATTTTTATGTTCCTGTTGAATCTGTAATCCGTTTCCTTTTATCATGTCTAGTTTTTGAGATAAAGAATATATACGTTTGTATGGAATTGACACACGTTTGATATAAAATGCTTTTTAGGGGAGTGTACCTCCTTGTCAAAAGGGTTAACAGTGTGAGATTCCTAACAGGTACATAATCACCAATTTATATAATCGAAAAACAATTGAAAAAATTAGTAGAATCTATCCTAAATAGCTAAAATAGATCACAAAGTAGCATAAAAAGCGTTCACCCAGAGAAAAGTTTTGTTGAATCAACAAAAATTTGGTTGGCCTAACAAAACTTTCCGTTTAAATATGGGTCAATGGAAATTTTGTTTGAATCAACAAGAAAAATATTGTGGCTTTTTTTTTTTTTTTTTTTTTTTTTTGCAGTTCCAACAAAAAATTTTGTATCATCAATAAAAAAAATGTTTTGTTAATTCAAGCAAAAATGGTTCAATTTTACTTGAATTAACAAAATTCTTATGTTGAAAGTTTTCTCAAAATAAATATAATTATCTGTTACTTTAAGAGTTCTTTTCAATTTCGACAACAAAAACTTTTGTTTAAAGAACAATTGTTTTGTGTAATTATAAGAATTTTCTTTGTTTTAACAAGAAAAGGCTTTTGTTACAGAAACAATTATAATACTTACTTTAAAATTATTTTTTGTATTAGAACCGATCTAAAATATTTTTTAGGTAATTTTTAATTCATTTTCAGAAGCGAATTACTGCTTGTAATCCTCGAATAACAACAAGTGAATAACCCGGGTCCTCAGGACGACGATCTGATGCTCTGCCACTGAGCTACAAGGAATGATATCCAAGCTCGAAAGCTCTCACTCTTATATATGTCGGACCGGCTGCAACCGCAGCACAAGATAGAAATGTCATCGTGAGCACAGGGTCCTCTTAATACATAAAAGTAGGGAAGCCCGACGTTACTCTGGGTCCCCCTCTACCAAATGTTTTTTACTAAATCAGTTTTTGGTATGCAGCAAAAATTTGAAATTTTACCATCAAAAGTTCGAGTAAACAACAATTTAGAAAGAGCGAGATTCTTAGATAAAAATTTCGTAAGGAAAAAATGCATTTCTTACCCTGATTGATTTTTTTTTTTTTTGTAAAAAGTTATTCTGAAAAGTAAATTTGGGGGCACCTTTGTATTTCTTTGGGTAAACACGGGCTTCCAGGAACTATTCGGTAAACAGGTCCTGCATGAGCATGCAAATTTCTGCGGCAAACATGAGACAAAAATACAAAGCCCAGCATACGGCAACATATAGTTAATTTTTAATTCAATTTCAGCAAAGAATTACGCCTGTAAAAAAACAGGATAAAAATTCACTGGTTATTATTCAAGGATTACAGGCGTAATTCACTGCAGAAAATTGATTAAAAATTAACTGGTTTGCCGTATGCTGGTGCCTCAGAGCGCTATTCTGAGGACCCGGGTACGATTCCCGGCTTGGGACATTTTTCACTCGGTCGGTTTGCGCTTGAAAAAAAAGCAGGATAAAAATTCACTATTTATTATTTAAGAATTACAGGCGTAAATCGCTGCGGAAAATGAATTAAAAATTAATCCGTGCATTAGTTCTTGAGATTTATTTATAGTGAAAATCATGAAAAAAGTAGCATAGCAGCGCCACCTGTTGGGCTATTTACACCAAAACGTAATCGGCTTCTATTTATGTCAAGGTCTAACTCAATCTGTAGTTTGATGTAAATCAGTGCACTAGTTCTTGAGAAATCGTGAATCTATTGCAGAAATCGCGAAAATTGCAACATAGCAGCGCCACCTGTTGCTCTATTTACGCCAAAAACTAATCAGCACCAATTTATATTAGGAAGTAACTGAATATAAAGTTTTATTAAATTCCGTGTATCAGTTCTGGAAATAGAGCGCCCACAAATTTTTTGTCCCATACTGACAGACAGAGTCATAGACAGTCTGTCTATGACTCTGTCTATGTGACAGAGTTCTAAAAACAGTCAAATCGTGTTCAGGACCTTCTAAAATCCGTCGAAAACCAGAAGTTGAAAATTTTCATGACTCCAATACTTTCTTCTTGTAAAGATAGAAGAAAGTAATAAATGGGATAGAAGAAATTTTAAAACTATACCTTGGTCCGTGCCTATTAAAAAAGTTTTAATTATCCAAAAATTATGTTAATCCTTTAATTATATAGCTATATAAGTCAAATAAACCAAGTTACGTGAGAGAGTTATGGCTACTACACAACAATTTAAATTTTGTATAAATTTCAAATTTCAATTACAAAATTATGGTAAAATAAAAAAGAAAAACAGATTTTGATAATTCAAGTAAAATTGGTGAAATTTTGGTAAAATTTTGTAAGAGTGTTAACAATATTTTTTTGTCAATGCAACAAAACCAACTTTTTACTTCAACTAAAAATTTTGCTTGAAACAACCAGAATGTCGCAACAAAACATGTTTTGTTGTTTTAATCAATTCCTTTTTCTAGGTGTTTTCTGGCTTTTTTGACTAAAAAATAAAATTTCCGCTTTTTTAAACCTGGGCGTGATAGTAGAAAAAAAGGTCACCAGATTTGAAATTAGCGTAAAAAACTAATTTAGAAACAAGTTAGCATACTCATATGCAGAAATATTTGGACGTCAAGAAAAGTTATTACACCCAGAAAAAGGAATTGATTAAAACAACAAAACATGTTTTGTTGAGTACATTTTGGTTGTTTCAAGCAAAATTTTTAGTTGAAGTAAAAAGTTGTTTTTGTTGCATTGACAAAAAATATTGTTGAAACTCTTACAAAATTTTAACAAAATTTCATCAATTTTACTTGAATAAACATAATCTGTTTTTTTAATTTTACCATAATTTTGTAATTTATAATTCCAGTAAAATGTTGTTGCTCTTACAAAATTTAAATTGTTGTGTAGTAGCCATAACTCTCTCACGTAACTTGGTTTATTTGACTTATATAGCTGTATAATTAAAGGATTAACATACTTTTTTGATAATTAAAACTTTTTTAATTGGGACAAACCAAGGTAGTTTTAAAAATCCCCCTATCCCATTGATTACTTTCTTCTATCTTTACAAGAAGAAATAATTGGAATCATGAAAATTTTCAACTTCTGGTTTTAAACGGATTTTAGAAGGTCCTGAACACGATTTGACTGTTTTCAGAAAATTACTGTCTATGACTCTGTCTGTCTGTATGTGACAAAAATTTTGAGGTCGCTCTATTTCAAGAACTAATGGACGGAATTTAATTAAACTTTATATTCAGTTACTTCCTGATATAAATTGGTGCTGATTAGTTTTTGGCATAAATCGCACAACAGGTGGCGCTGCTATGTTGCAATTTTCGCAATTTCTGCAATAGATTTTCGATTTCTCAAGAACTAATGCACAGATTTACAACAAAATACAGATTGAGTTAGACCATGACATAAATAGAAGCTGATTACGTTATGGTGTCAATTGCCCAAAAGGTGGCACTGCTATGTTATTTTTTTCATGATTTTCACTGTAACTAAATCTCAAGAACTAATGCACGGATTAATTTTTAAATAATTTTCAGCAGTGATTTACGCCTGTAATTCTTAAATAATAACCAGTGAACTTTTATCCTGCTTTTTTCAACCGTAAACCAACAGAGTGGAAAATGTCCCAAGCCGGGAATCGCATCCGGGTCCTCAGAATAGCGCTCTGAGGCCCCAGCATACGGCAACACAGTTAATTTTTAATTATTTTTTTGCAGTGAATTATGCCTGTAATCCTTGAATAATAACCAGTGAATTTTTATCCTGCTTTTTACAGGCGTAATTCAATACTGAAAATGAATTAAAAATTAACTGTATGTTGCCGTATGCTGTGCTATGTATTTTCGTCTCATGTTTGCCGCAAAAATTTGCATGCTCATGCAGGGCCTGTTTACTGAATAGTCCCGGGAAGCCCGTGTTTACCCAAAGAAATACAAAAGTGTCCCCAAATTTACTTTTCAGAATAACTTTTTACAAAAAAAAAAATTCAATCAGGGTAAGAAATGCATTTTTTCCTTACGAAATTTTTATCTAAGAAGCTCGCTCTTTCTAAATTGTTGTTTACTCGAAATTTTGAACGTAAAATTTCAATTTGTTTCAGCATACCAAAAATGGATTTAGTAAATAACAAAGCAATTGGTAGAGGGGGCCCCCAGAGTAACGTCGGGCTTCCCCTACTTTTATGTCTTAAGCAGGCGCTGTGCTCATGATGGCATTTCCATCTTGTGCTGCGTTTGCAGCCGGTCGGACATATATAAGAGTGAGAAACTTCGAGTTTTGATATCGTTCCTTCTGGCTTAGTGGTTAGAGTCTCAGATCGTTATTCTGAGTACCCGGTTTCAATTCCCAGCTGAGGACATTGTTCAAACTGCAGGTTTACGCTTGAAAAAGAAAACAGGAATAAAATTCTCTTGTTATTGTTGAAGAATTGCAGGCGTAATTCACTGCTGAAAATGAATTAAGAATTACAAAAAAAAAATAGTTAAGTTTAGATTGGTACTAATACAAAAAATGATTTTAAAGTAAATATTATAATTGTTTATGTAACAAAAACCTTTTGTTGTTAAAACAAAAAAAAATTCTTAAAATTACACAAAACAATTTTTCTTTAAACAAAAGTTTTTGTTGCCGAAACTGAAAAGAACTCTTAAAGTGACAGATAATTATATTTATTTTGAGTAAACTTTCAACAAAATAATTTTGTTAATTCAAGTAAAATTGAAACATTTTTACTTGAATTAACAGAACATTTTTTTGCTGACGATACAAAATTTTTTTTTGGAATTGCAAAAAAAATCAACAATATTTTTCTTGTTGATTCAAACAAATTTTCCATTGACCCATATTTAAACGGAAAGTTTTGTTGGGCCAACCAAATTTTTATTGATTCAACAAAACTTTTCTCTGGATGCAGAAAAAGATGAAAAATATGCAAATTAGGCACAATATTTCACGGTCACATGTCAGTATAATCTCTGACACAACATTTTTTTAAAGTAAACTGACCAGAAATCATAACATAAAACAAAAAAGCCAGTCTGATAATGCTTTATGCCTTAAATTTCCATGTAATGGTACACAAATTTCAAAATTTGCATAAATCGAAATATGGAAATACCTTAAAATCTGGACGTGCTGGAGAAAATATGAAACTGGATTTTGACTGGATTTTGAATCAGCGCAAAAAACTGAATAAGAAACAACTGATTTTGATTTTGTGACAGAGTAAATGTTGAGATTCGTTGTCCAGTGTTATTAGACATTAGCTATCGGAATTAACGTCGAATAATTAAATGATAGAATATTCCAGTGTGAATCAACTTTCCCAAACAGAAAGAATTTTCCGAACAACATAATATATTAAACATTTAAATGTTAAAACATCCTATAAACAGTATTAAATAGCTAATTTATATGTCAGAAAATTTATCAACCCCTTAGCCACGAGTATCCCGTGTACAAATGTACTCGGAATCCTTGATTTGTTTCTACCAGATATTTTATTTAGTAACTTTTACCTTATTTAATCAGATAATTTCTGCGATTAAATTAGGCAAAGATTTCTGCTTTGAAATACTGGTGATAAAATGTTACAAATTCTGCACTGGAGGCTCGTCCAGAAAAGTATTGAAAAATATGGCCTTGATGTGAACTTTTCTAAAATCTATATCTGTTTATACAATCAAAATAGTACATATATTCTTTACATTTTTCTTTTACATTTTTATAATAGAGGAAACTGATTAATATATCAATTGCATCATGGAATTTAAATGATTTGTTTTGGATGGATGCAAACAATTTTGCTTCATGCCCCATTTGCCCCAAAAATATGAAAGAGGTTTTAGGATTTATCATATAAGAACATGTTTGGATTAGCTTTGCTCCACATTTTAAATAAATATTCTAATGACTAACTTTTTCACAAGTTTAAAAACATCCTTTTGAAGGAAAAAAAAATTAATTGCACTGGCAGAGGTATTGACGCTTTGAAATAAGAAGCAAAGAAAAGCCTCTTTAAGCACAGTTTTCTAAATTAATAGTGGAGGAAAATGGTGCTGAAAATTGAAAAATATGGCCTTGATGTGAACTTTTCTAAAATATATATCTGTTTATACAATCAAAATAGTACATATATTTTTTAATTTCACATTTTTTTATAATGGAGGAAACTGATTAATATATCAATTGTATCGTGGAATTTAAGTGATTTGTTTTGTAGGGATGCAAACAATTTTGCTTCATGCCCCATTTGTCCCAAAAATATGAACGAGGTTTTAGAATTTATCAAATAATAACATGTTTGGTATAGCTTTGTTCCACATTTCAAATATATAGTCTAATAACTAACTTTTTCACAAGTTAAAAAACATCCTTTTGAAGGGAAAAAAAAGAACTTTAACTGCACTGGCAGAGATATTGACGCTTTGAAATAGGAAGCAAAGAAATGCGTCTGGCAGCACAGTTTTCTAAATTAACAGTTGAGAAAAATGTTGATGAAAATTGAAAAATATAGCCTTGATCTGAACTTTTATAAAATCTATATCTGTTTATACAATCAAAATAGTACATATATTCTTTAATTTTACAATTTTTTTATAATAGAGGAAACTGATTAATATATCAATTGTATCGTGGAATTTAAGTGATTTGTTTTGTAGGGATGCAAACAATTTTGCTTCATGCCCCATTTGCCCCAAAAATATGAACGAGGTTTTAGAATTTATCAAATAATAACATGGTTGGTATAGCTTTGTTCCACATTTAAAATATATAGTCTAATTACTAACATTTTCACAAGTTATAAAACATCGTTTTGAAGGAAAAAAAGAACTTTAACTGCACTGGCAGAGGTATTGACGCTTTGAAATAAGAAGCAAAGAAAAGCGTCTGGCAGCGCAATTTTCTAAATTAACAGTTGAGAAAAATGGTGCTGAAAATTGAAAAATATAGCCTTGATGTGAACTTTTATAAAATCTATATCTGTTTATACAATCAAAATAGTACATATATTCTTTAATTTCACAATTTTTTATAATAGAGGAAACTGATTAATATATCAGTTGTATTGTGTAAATATTCTAATTACTAACTTTCTCACAAGTTTAAAAACATCTTTTTGACGGAAAAAAAACTTTAATTGCACTGGCAGAGGTACTGAAGCTTTGATATAAGAATCAAAGAAAAGCCTTTGGCAGCACAGTTTTCTAAAATTACAGTTGAGGAAAATGGTGCTGAAAATTGAAAAAGGGAACTTTTTAGGTTAAAAAATTGAAGGTTTTACACCAGTATTCCCCATAACTCTCTAAAAAATATAAATTTTGAAGGTTTTTCCAGTCTTTTATTCCTCCAGACACGCACACTTTTAGAATTTGTAGGTATTGGAAAATATTGTAAAACCATCAAAGTTAAAAAAATATATTCTACAATATATTAAATATAAAATACAGATGTCTAATTTATTCTATTATTAATATATATTTTCATAATATGTTTTATATTTTTATATCTTTGTATAAGGAGCGAATAATTTAATTATATTTGCACTAGCAAAATTATGTTAAATACTGCACTGCATAGAATTAAGAATAATAACCAGAAGGAAAATGACGGGGCTGATTTCGCTCTGACGCGCGTGGGGCCTGATGGGAAGACAGCTACAATAAAATGCTTGCAACCCAAAGGATATTGGCGAAAACTTGGTTTTTATCTTGGCATAGACGCGTCTATCCCTGGCCTCGCACGATCGCTTTTCGTTTATGTCATTGTCATAGCGTGACTGTCAAACTCGGTCTTCGCCTTTTAATTCTTTTAATTTTGTTTTTATTTATTTAAATTTTTATATCTTGTGCCTTCAAAGAATGCGACAGCTCAAGGTATTGGAAGGAACCAGGAATTATGTTTCATAGGTAAGTGTGTTTATTTAAATGTTTTTATTAGACTGATCTTTCCTAAATTTTTTGTTATTATTCTTAGTTCTATGCCGCACTGTAATATTAATATTTCCAGATTTTTTTTTTAAATAAAATTTTCGAGTATACATTGTATTTACTTATTTTAAAAAATCTCTAAAATTAACGACATGTCCATAAAAAATTATTACCTCTTAACACGATAAAAATACGGAAGAAAATTAAAAGTACATTTTCAAACAATAACTCTCTGACATAATTTCTCTCTTAAATGAAAAGTCACAGCGCCCTTATCTACTCCTGTTTCTTTCCACAATCATTTATCCCAATTGCTCGTGAAAACGTGTTAATTTATCAGATAAATATTTTTTTTCTTTCTTTTCTCACAATTAAAAATTATGATGAACACAATGCTGGTATTGTTTTATGTCATTATCTAATAAATCTTGAAAGGATTTTAACCATTTTTTTAATTAAACTGATAGGCTATTTGTCTTTAGATTTCAATGTGGTTGTAATTTATCTTTTCACAGTGTATTTAAATAATTTATGAAACGGCAATAATTCTAATATAAGTGACATAATATATATCTTTCTCACATTAAAAAATACGTTTAAAATATTGGTACTTCTCTATTATCCCGTCGACCACTTTTCCTAACAAAAAACTATCGCCAAACTGTAACGCCAAATAAACGGGAGAAGGTTGCCATTGGAATATCAAAATAAATAAATAAATAAAATATAAGAATTTAAGGACACAATTGTTATTTTAATTAATGAAATAACTCATAAATCAGTAATACATAATGAAAATTACACACAAATGTCAAATTAAAAACCACTTGATGATATAACAAACACGTATAATGCTTCTGACATCAAGTAAATGAGACTGCATTTTTGGCGTTTAATCTTACAGTTTGGCGATAGTTTTTTGTTATGAAAAGTGGTCGACGGGATAATAGAGAAGTACCAAAATATTTTACACGACACATGTAAAATATATTTTGTAAATTTTTTTGAGAGTTCATTTTTCTCACCATCTTTATACACGTAAGTGTATAATTATTCGTTTATTAACATCTAGACATAATCGAATATAAATACAGATAATTATATTATTTTTTATTCGTTTGTTGTGACTTGAAACGGTATAAGAAGAATGTTCATGTATGGCTTATTATAAGGTTTATTCTTCGTACTATATTTATAGTAAATAACAATAATATTAATATTGTATTTATTTAATATTAAATTTATACATTATTCAGCTCTTTTAATTTAAAAATTTCGTTTTTCGTTCTTTTCTGATAACATGCAGAAATATTTGAAATCGTTCAAATTTCCTATTTAAAAAATTCATGCAATAGCAAATATTGTCGTATGGTGGGTGAGTCAAAGGTGGCCAGTGTTCCTAAGGTAGCCCACACCTCAAAAGTAGAATTAATTTAAACTCTAATCACAAAATGGTGCTACTACATTGTCAATCATATATCTGCAGTACACGTGGCTGAATTTAAAGAGATCACCTTGATTTTATGCAGTTGAGGAAAATGGTGCTGAAAATTGAAAAATATGGCCTTGATGTGAACTTTTCTAAAATCTATATCTATTTATACAATCAAAATCTCTATCTCTGTAAAACAGTCTGCCTGCCCGTGGATTTCACCGTGATTATAACACCTAGGACTCTGAAGTTTTTGTCATGTGTAGATGTTGTCACCGGAAAGTGCACCTCGTCGCTGGATTTTAATTTTAATTTAGATTTTTTTTTAATTAAAACGTGTATATGGAATTTTAGATTCGAGGCTATTTTATACTCTCTGCATGAAATAGCCTCGGCAATGCCATCCGTAGCAACGAAGCAGCCAGCCAATGAGAGCAGGTGTGAATATGGCATGATCCAGAATCTAGCGACGGCAGTTTATGTTCATAGCTTACGCTGCTGGCTAGCTACAAATTCCATTGTTTTGTTTATTTTTTAGATTTCTTTTAAAGAAAAGGAATATATTTTTGGCTAATTGAGGTTAACGTAAGTTAGTTTTGATTGTATTCATTCTTCGTATGTTTAGATGCCCCCATATATTATGTGTTTGGTAAGAATATAACTTGCATTTTACTGAATGTTTTCATAGCGTTCACATATCAGCTCATGTTCTGAAATGAAACAAACTGTTTCCAATAACAAATCTTAATGAATTAAATTAATCTTACACTTTACTATAAAATGTACAGTTCTACAATTTATCACATGTTACAACGTTCTCGGGAACTAAAAATGTAGTCAAAAACAGTAACAGCAAGATTTTAAATTGACAAACTCATATATATAAGATATAACTTTAAACTTTAAACTGATATGCCTCATCAACTGTTGTCGAAATCAATATAATGTGATTGTATTCATTCTTCGTATGCGTAGTTGCCCCCATATATTATGTGTTTTTGGTAAGAATATAACTTGCATTTTACTGAATGTTTTCATAGCGTTCACATATCAGCTCATGCTCTTAAATGAAACAAACTGTTTTCAATAACAAATATTAATGAATTAAATTAATCTTACACTTTACTATAAAATGTACAGCTCTACAATTTTTCGCATGTTACAACGTTCTCGGGAAATAAAAATGTAGTCAAAAACAGTAACAGAAAGATTGTAAATTAACAAACTCATATATATAAGATATAACTTTAAACTGATATGCCTCATCAACTGTTGTCGAAATCAATATAATGTAAATATATTTCTTAAATATTATGATTTTGTTTAAGAATTGGAAACATTCAGTGAAGTGTAGGATGTTTAAAAACATCCTTTTGAAGGAAAAAAAAACTTTAATTGCACTGGCAGAGGTATTGAACATTTCAGAACATGGGCCTCCGTTGGAACATTATGCGTCAAAGGTGGCCCACAAGCTACAATTTTGAAATTGTATTATAAAAGTAATTAAATGTTATTTTACAAAAAAAAAGTACACTTGATATGTGTTACAGATCAGAGTAAAATTTTACAAACAAAAACTCAGCCACACACACATAACCAGAAAACTATAAAAAAATCCTCAAATTGTAACTATGGCCACCTTTGACTCACCTACCTTATACCAAAACATAATTAACTTTTCATCAAACAGTGGATTTTATAATTTAGTTTTCCCCATATCAATGTTAATAAAAGTTTTTCCGTGTGTGTGTGATCATTGAAGATAGCTAGGGAAATCTACTACAGGTAGAGGTCTGAAAATTTTGTTGAGATTATATGCAGGCAGATCGGAATGCACTTGACGCTCAGATTTTTCATTTTTTTAAAAATAATTAGGTAAGGTATTAATTAAAATCCACATTGAATGGCGCGAAACTGCCAATCTCCGTTTCTTTTAGGGCTTTTCGTACAATTTTATGGAGAAAGAAGGGAAGATTAGAAAAATGTTCCTTTTTTTTCCAGATTTTTTTCTGAACATTTCATTAAAATTTCGTTTTTCCGCCTCATCTGTATTTCAGAACATAAAAAAATACCCACTTATTCCTGAAACTATTCCAGTTCTATCGGTATGTTTAATCAAAAAAAAAAATTACAATTTCCCATTTAAAAAAAATTACTTGTTGCATGTCCTTTCACGAATCCTCCAGAGCTTATTTATTTCTTTTAGTGTTGTTAAAGATATAGTTTCCCGCTTCAATTATGTTTTGGAACATTTTCGGAGGGGCATTGTTTCTGCACAAGTGAGGAAAACCTCTACATGTTTAACATTGAGATATATTATTTCACATAAAAAAAAAAAAAAAAAAAAAAAAAAAAAAAAAAAAAAATAGGGTGGGGCGCTTGATAATATTCGGGTTTTCTCAGCAACATTTGGTCAGAAAATAAAGTTTTAAATGTCAGAAATTAAATCGTAAATCCATATAACAAGGGCCCATTTAGTTCGTTTGGATAGATTTTGGTTTTCAAATATAGAATTATACAAATTCGAGGTTCGTTCCGAAAATCAGACCGAAACCTGCGTAGCACGTCTGTTGTACGCTGCCGAAGGAAGTGGGGCCTGCTAAATCTAGGTTCGTTTCCATATATTTTATTTATGTATAAAAGCATACAAATTCATTCAGTCAGTGGAGCTTCCGACATTGTGTTCTTTCGAAGAGGTTTCCGTTTATAAATAGAAAATCATTCACCATTTATTTTAGGTATATTCAAGGTTATCAAGGACACCGGCAACGTCGGTCTTTCGTTTAAAAATATAAAATGAAAACAGACTGCAGCATGCGTAGCACGCCTGGCGTACGCAGCCGAAGGCAGTGGGGCCCATCTCTCTTAGTTCATTTGTGAGGATTTCAGTTTTAAGCTATACAATCATACAAATTCGAGGTAGTAAGTTACCGAAATTAGTGTAGTACCCAACATTAGGTTCGTTTGGAAATATTTCCCTCAAAAGATATAAACACTGATTTTACGCATATTTAAGGTTATTACCACGGGCCCACGCCGGCCGTTCAGCTAGTGATGTTTTCATGTAAATATTTATGTATATGCTTATGCTTATATATATATATATATATATATATATATATATATATATTCAACTTTTAATATTGCGATCCTTGTCTTAACACCTTTAGAACAAGCGTCGAGTACACTCTTTTTAATCTTGTGGCACCAGTATTTTTCTATTATAATTTCTATTAAATTTACTTGCTGGAATGTCAGAATTTAATAAACGAAATTAAAATACTGTTGATTAAATTCAAGTATTCCAGGCCAGCACATTTACATGCCGCTCATTGAAAATGGGTTAATGTATTAACCCTGCCACTAACACCACGGTCCTTTGAGGCCTATGATGTTGATTAAACAACTTATAGGCTTCACATTCCTATGATGTTTTTTGATAATATTTCTTCAACAATACCTGCTATTATGGAATAGAAATTTTGATGAATCTCATTACAGAGGCCTAAAGTGTGACATGAGTGGCGTAAAAAATGGTGTTACAGTCAGGGTTAAAAGGCTAATGTATATTTGTATGAGATAAAGTCATTAAATTTCTATGGCTATTATTATTTTTTTGTATTTTAGTATATATTTTCTTTCTTCTACAACTATCTTTTAAAAAGAAATAAAAAATAATCATTATTATTCTTACTAAAACATTTAAGTAAGAATACTACAAAAAGTTCTTAAAAGTGCGTTTATCACACGTATATGTGCATACGTGTACGTGCGGGCCAATACATGCCTATTGGAACACCATATATTTTATTGAAAAAAACAAAAACAAAATGAATATGTATGCAAGACCCCCTGGAGCTCAAAGTATAAACTTTGATGGGTGGTAGAGCAAATTACAAGCAGATTTTGCATGGAAAACAAAGATCACAATCTAGTTATTCAGTCGAAAATAGACGGCACCTCAGCCTAATTCAAAACCGGATTTATATTTATAAAGTTAACAATAAAGGGATTATTAATTCTAAGGGATCCTAAGGGAAATATTCTAAGGGATATTTAAAAATATTTACATTGCTTTGTGTGAAACGCGATGAGATAACGGAAATTGCGTGGAGAACACAGAAATTTGACTTAATGCGTAAGGGAGGCCACTCGGCTTGGCGAACCATACCGTTGAGCGTTACGGCCTCCCCCGCAAGGCCTGATTACCAGCGGGGCACACTTCCACCAGTAAAAAAGAATGGAAATTTTTTCCTTATTCATGGCTGTATTTTTGCATGAATAGAGTGTTTTAATATGACGAAAAATTCTATTAAATTTTACTGGTGGAGGTGTGCCCCGTCGGTAATCAGGCCCTGCTCCCCCGTCACACAGAAATTTGATTGCACACAATGTATGTAATATGAATTATATTCTGAAACAAGATGCGTCTACATAAGCACAATTTCCTTTTAGATTGTAGTCGTCTGCCAAACTTCTCGTCATAAGTTACATTTTACACAAAGAAAGGTCTGTTTGCTGCAAATTTCTTTAAAATATCTTCATTTATTTTGAAGTTATGAACAAAGATTTAGGTTCAGATTGGAATACGGCACCGAAAATTTGACTGAGTATAAGTATTGAATCCATACTTTTCTTTATAAAAAATATTTGTGTATCAGTGGATGCCAAAGTTACGAAGGGAACCAAGAGTTTAAACTAATTATGGAAAGCGACCGAATAGTTTGAATCTGCAAGAACTCTAGCAGTAAAGTCATGTCATGGTTTGAAAGTAATCAAACAACAAATTAGAAAATTCAACTGCTATTGTAAATGGGTAAATAACTTTACGTGTAAGGTAAGAGCACTGCACGAAACATATTATGTCAAATAGGGCACATACTCAGCGGTGTAAAACATTTTGAAATGTTTTTTTCAAAATTTGTTCACTGAAGACTGGACATTCAACAACCCGAAATGTGTTTCCATTGGCACTTTTAGCACGAATGAAAATGGAAAATCCATGGCCGTAGCAAAGTTTACAGTGTGATGAAGTACAATTCTACTTCAATGATATTTTCAATATTGTCGATCGTATTATGCGAATGCGTGTATTGCATATAACTTTCAAGACATAAGGAAGGAGGTGATTATATGGAACCTACAATGTATTTAAGAAAAAGTGTTTACATGTAATGTTGAGATATTGTATTTGCACTGTTTATCTTTTTAAATATGCATTTATATATTATCCATAGTATGCTCGCAGCACAATGTCTCTTAAATGACATTTTTCGTAATAATTGATACAGTATGTTTAATTGTGCACATACATCTCATTTTAAATTTAAACAAAAACAAATATAAAGCTTCGATGTCCCTCTACACATAGTCTAGAAGGTTTACACATCACATGATACATACAACATCACATGATTTTATAAGATTTAGAATAACAGGTAATAATAAAAAAAATCTTGTAGTTACTGAAATCTTGCTACAATAAAAATGGCGATTAGTTAACTTTAAAAATAAGTCCATTCCTTTTCATTCTTTCACTTGCATATTTAGAACATCTTGACAAGTGCTTTAATTTAAGTGGAATATCTAGCACTTAAAATGCAAATACTGAAAATGATACATGGTTTGGGCGTGTCTTTTCATTTTCGAAACATTCAAAATACATCACTTTTAACAGCATATATTCATTATCTAAAGAGCTGAGAATTTTTAATCCTGCGTGAAACAAACATTTTTTTTCACTTAATTTATTAACATGATATAATAAGGGAATATAAATATTATAGCTTCACAAGTTGGCAGCTGTATATTATTGAAGGTTTCTGAATTAAAATTTGAAATATTAAAGTGAGTCAACAAAATGAATTATATAAAACAAGTTCGAAATACTTAAATTCATCTTTGTCAAATTAAAATAAAAAGTGCACGCAAAAACACGTGATTTCATTACCTAAAAGAGGATTCAAACTTTATTTAGATTTTAAACTTTATTTAGATTTATTTAATGTTTTAAAATCTAAATAAGGCTTTAATCATCTTTTAGGTAATGGAATCACATGTTTTTGTGTGTCCTTTTTATTTTAAAATGAATTATCTTGCCAAATGCAGTTAACACCGGTTTGACTGTTAAACGTGTAACATATGTGGCATCCAAATACTGGAAAGGCTAAAATCATATGTATCTACAGGGTGGCCATTATTATGTTATAGATGTTTAGAGGTCTTATATAAAATATTGTGTATAGTAAATTACACGTTTTTACTGAATGGTGTATAAATATTTATGTAAAATTAAACTATAAAAATACATCAAATTGACGTTTCGGTCAACTTCTATGACCATCTTCAGAATATGATGTTAAAAAACAAATACACTTAGAAACAATCAAGATGGAGGTCTTTTGTTTCTAAGTGTATTTGTTACTTAACATTATATTCTGAAGATTGTCATCGAAGTTGACCGAAACGTCAATTTGATGTATTTTTAATGTTTAATTTTACATAAATATTTATACACCATTCAGTACAAACGTGTGATTTACTATACACAATATTTTATATAAGATTATGTTTTGATGGTGTAACGGTCCAGCTCAAGCAAATGTATTCATATACATATTCTTTGGCCACAGGGAATCGATTATTAAAGAATGAAAAGTAGTTCACATTTTCGGCAATACGGCCAAAAATTGTGCTGCAAGCTGATTTTCGCCAATAAAATAGGCATTCAAACTAAAATGTTATTCTATTAAATCATATATTCTAATACGAGCAAATCTTTTGTGTGGTTATATATATATATATATATATGCAAATTTTATCTTAAAAACGGCTCTAACGATTTTGACGAAATTTTGTATCCTACCGTTTTGGGGCACCAGAAACCATTGGGCTAGGCGACGTGTTCGAGAAAATTCGATTAGTGGGTCATCAAGGGTCATCAAGGGTCAGGGTCAAGGTCTATCTAAAAAACGGTTCAAACGAATTTGACTAAATTTTGTATCTTACCATTTTCGGGTATTAGAAGACTATTGGGCTTGGTCACATGTTCAAGAACTTTAGATTAGTGGGTCATTTTTGAGTCAACCCGGGTAAAGTTAATTTTATCTAAAAAACGGCTCTAACGATTTTGATTAAATTTTGTATCCTACGAGTTTCAGGCACGACAAAATCATTGGGCTAGGTCACATGTCCGAGAAAATTCGATTAGTGGGTCATTTTTGAGTCACTAATGCGGGTCAAGCTAATTTTATCTAAAAAACGGCTGAGACTATTTACACTAAATTTTGCATCCTATGGTTTTCGGGCACGAGAAGACTGTTGGGCTAGGTCATGTGTTCGAGAAAATTCGATTAGTGGGTCATTTTAGTCATGGGTCATTATGGGTCAAGCTATTTTACCTTAAAAACGGCTCAGACTATTTACACTAAATTTTGCATCCTATGGTTTTCGGGCACGAGAAGACTGTTCGGCTAGGTCACATGTTCGAGAAAATTCAATTAGTGGGTCATTTTGGTCATGGGTCATTATGGGTCAAGCTGTTTTATCTTAAAAACTGCTCAGACAATTTAGACTAAATTTTGTCTCCTATGGTTTTGGGGCACGAGAAGACTGTTGGGCTAGATCACATGTTCGAGAAAATTCAATTAGTGGGTCATTTTGGTCATGGGTCATTATGGGTCAAGCTATTTTATCTTAAAAACGGCTCAGACAATTTAGATTAAATTTTGCCTCCTATGGTCTTGGAGCACGAGAAGACTGTTGGGCTAGATCACATGTTTGAGAAAATTTTATTAGTGGGTCATTTTGGTCATGCGTCAGGATATTTGAACTCAAAGCTAATTTTGACCGAGCATAGCTCGGTCTTCTCTGCTCGTGTTAGTAAATCACGTAAAACGTTATTTTTTTAAATAGTTTTTATGCTTATTTTGCTGCTTAAAAATCAGCCAGCAGCCCTAGTGTCGAACGTGTAAGCTATGTGCTTCGTTATAAATCTATTATCCGTGGTCTAAATAGTACGTGTACAAAATTGTGCTACATTTGACCAGTACATTCTTTATAATTACGCTCCAAACATCTATACTTTAATTATTAGGAAACTATATATTGTATTTCAATTATTATTACATGAATTTTTTAAAGTATATTTTAAAGCAAAATAAAAATCATTTTATTACAAATGTTTGTTTTTACATTAGACATTCTAAATTTTTGTTTTATGTTACACATTTTTTTAGTTGTCTTTCAAAAAGTAGCATACTTTTATGGAGTGCTGATTTACAAACACTTTCATTTAGATTGTGTAGGGAATTAACTTTGAATTAGAGAATTAATTGAAAATTTCACGTCAGAATTGAAAGATAGCCACTGCCTGAAAAAAAAAATTGCGTTTGCCCATTATTAATTGCTATTGAAATAAGAAATCAAACGCTAAGTTCAAATTTATGTTTAATACTAAAACACATGACACAAAAGATAAGATTTTAAGTATTCTGCAATTTTATAGAATATACGATAAATACTTTTACTATTCTAAATAGAATAATTAATTGCAATAAACATTGATTGCTTAAAGTATGTAACAATTAAGTATCGTGAACTATAATTTTTGTTTAATCACAAAACTGCATAAAACATTATTTGCAACATTTCGTGCAACTAAAATTTGTCTAATTCAATTTCTAAAAATTTACAGCTTTCTCCAAACTATGTTGTATGTATGAAATTATTTATTACTTGCAAAAACATGTCAATTAACTGGTTTTAACTACAATGCATGTTTTATTCTGATATATAACACATGCATTTTTTTAAATAAAATATAACAAATTGTTCGAGATCTAAACGTGAAAAATGTACGGCAACAATTATGCCAAAAACTTTAAGTTTAAAAAAATAAAAATACTTAGTTACTTATTTGTTTTTCGAATATACATTCTTGCAATTTATAATATTTTCAATGAAGATTTTCTACTTTCTATTATACAATTATACCTATTTTATCTCTAAAATAACAGCAAAACTAACAAACATTAATAAACCAATAAACGAATTACTTTAGATGATATGTAAAATATATTGATATATTGCTAAAAGTTTTGAGCAAATTCAATGTTTAATCAGTCTATATTAAATAAATGTGTAGAATTTGAAATATAAAAATTAGAACTAGCTATTTCTAATCTTTTTTCCTTCTAGAATATTCTATTAAATGATGGTGTGGGGGTTTTATTAATGACATAAAAAAGGGTATGTGATGCCATCTTTAGGACAAAATGTTTTTAATTTAACAGTTACTGGAAAGATGCGATAACACTAATTTCGATAATGACATTTTGAGAAAACCTTACTCCAGTTTGAGATAAAGTAAATTGCAAAAGAGAGTTTTTACACTTGCCATAAACAAGCCAAACTTTAAAATTACATGGATAATCACAAAGAGGTAAATTTTAATGCTAAAAGAATCCGTATGGAAAATATGAGTTCTAAATGTAATGTAACTCCAGAAAACAGAGTAATTTAATAAAAAAAAATCCTTAAAAATAATTTTTATCTGTGCAGCATATGTACACCGCTGTCCAAAAATTAAGGGACAGTGACCGGAAGTTTTCGCTTTTTACACAGTTTGTCGAATATATACTGAAATTATTGTCAAATTGTTCTTGAAATTCGAGGATGTAAAGCGCATGTTTAACTTCAATAACTGTAGAAACAGTATACTGCAATTAAAAAAAATATATGTATTGAATATTTGATGAGATTTGGGCATTTATATGAAATAATTTATAACTGCGCATGCGCGAATTATACCAAGGATTTTTTTTTTCATGATAGTCAACTCTGTAGAGTAACTCATATAAAAAGACCAGTCAAATATCGTGAAAATTCAGAAAGATGCTAGCAATACAGTGAGCTAATTGACAAATTCTGGAGAAATCCTATTGGATAATATGTTGAAAAAAACTATCATAAATTGGCTCCCATTCTAAAAAGAGAAGTCATGTACGGGGAAGATCGTGTGTATCAAGAAAGTTTATTTCCATCTAAAAAGAATTCAGCTCCTATAGGCTGCTGAAAACCCATATGATGACCTAGAGTTGCCATTGCATTCTCCGAAGATATAAGGAGTGGTTTTATATCCACATATACAGGGTGTTTCTAAATGAATATCGGGGTTTTAAAGTTTTGTAGTATCTATTATAAAAAAACTTAAAATTATACTTAATACATAAAATGAAAGAGCAACTCAAACAGTTTTACCTACAAGCTTACAAGTGTTCAATGTGAACACCTTTCGTCACACAGCACACATAAAGTAGATAGCTCAGTTCTTCCCAAACGCACTCTACGCTCACCGATCTGACGGCCAGAGAATCACATGATCTGACGCCATGGGATTTCTACCTGTTGGGGATCATAAAGTATCGAGTGTATGTGCCTCCGCTACCAGCTGACCTACCCAACCTAAGAAACAGGATTGAGGCAGCTGTTGCAACAATTACCCCACAAACACTAATTAACGTTTGGGAAGAACTGAACTATCGACTTCATGTGTGCTGTGTGACGAAAGGTGTTCACATTGAACACTTGTAAGCTTGTAGGTAAAACTGTTTGAGTTGCTCTTTCATTTTATGCATTAATTATAATTTTAAGTTGTATGTAATAAATACTACCAAGCGTTAAAACCCCAATATTCCTTTAGAAACACCCTGTATTATACGGATATTCTTTGTCCTAGACACGATATTTGTTTACCTTAAGCAGTGATTCATTGCCGCAAACCGATACAAATAAGTGCTTAAACAATTTATAGTAATTTATCTGCAAGAAAGGAAATGCCTTGAATCTCATCTTTTATTATCTCATCTATTATCTTTTCTCATCGCAGCTTTTAATAAAGGAGGTCAAAAATTGGTATGTTCATTTAGAATATTATTTTTATCTTATCCTATTCTTTAAAACACATAAAATGCAAAGTAAATAATGTAAGATGAATTATCAGCTTATCACCATTTTTTTTTTAATTTCAGCTCATATACGTAATGGAATATTTTGATCCACAATTTAGAAAGCGATTACTTGTTGAAGCTGGAATCACTGTGTTTAGAATTAGTATTGGAATTGATCAAGATAAAATAAGTATAATAAACTTTTCAGAAATCTGTCTTTCCTAGCATTTTACCTTATATATTTATACGAGAATGTACAATATATTTTTGAAGAGGAAAGTTCAAATGCAAAATTAAAGAGTGTACTTATAATTTTCCATTACTAAGCAACCTGTTATATTGGGTTAATACGTTTACATGCATTTCTGTATAATTAAATACCCTGTAATAAGCTCAAACAGTATATAAAAGACAACATAAAAGTATGAACATATTAAAATATTCAAACCAGTCCAGTCTAAAAAAAAAATAAAATAATCTATAAAACTTTAAAAACGGTAATGAAATTGCGATGTTTCATTATCTTTTCTTGTCAGTTTACACTTCTAAAATCATAATAATACACAATTGTTTTTTAATTTTTTATAAGCAGTTTACAACGTAACTAAAACCCATGAAAATAATATGTTCTTACAAACATAAACAAACAGTGTAAATCTATACTTTCACAAAGATAAACAGGGAAATATTATAATTACTTGATATTTGTGTCAGTAAATATTTGTTTTATAATTTGAGTTGTTCAAACTTTGAGTTGTAAAACTCTTTAAATCCTTGAATCGCATGTTTCTTTTTATGGCGAACAAATTTCCCATTTGTTTTTACATCATTAGCCAAAATGCTTTTTTAAATACTTCATTTTGCTCAGTTATGCTATGAATATAAAATATCTATATTTAAAAGCCACTTCAAAATTGTACATATCTCGAGAATTATAACAAATATAATAACTTACTCGTATATAGTACATACAATAAAACAAATTAAAAGTACTAAGAAATTTACAAATCATTTTAAAATGCTTCGTAAATTTATTTGAATCAGATTCAGAATATTGTGAAAGTGAAGATACTTGTTTACGGCATAAATAATTAAGTACATTTGAAGTTTAAAATAAATGATCAACGTAAAAATAGCACGAATAAAAAATATGTAAAATAGCAAACAGCTGTTTCGGAGATTCTAAAGCTGTATCATCAGTGCCAAAGTTAAAAGGATAAAGTTAAAACTGATTTAAAAGTTTAGGCCACGTAAGTATGCTTGCCTTTCCGCTCGGGACCAAGATCGAATGGACATTCCATCTTGATCGTGAGCGGAGACGCAAGAATATTTACATGGCCTAAACTTTTAAAGCAGTTTTTAATCGTTTTAACTTTGGCACTGATGATGGAACTTTAGAGTCTCCAAAACAGCTATTTGCTATTTTATATATATTTTTATTTGTGATATTTTTACGTTGATCATTTAAATATAACGGCACAAAGTTCAATTCATCTATTTTAAATACACTGCTCAAAACAATTAAAGGATATTGCAGTTTTAGGTGGATTTTGTATCTGGGAACCTTTTTAGCTGATTGATACATGGTCGACAGACATAGTAGGTTATATGAGAATAAATTACACATGTTTGGCAGAAAAAAATGCATTTTATTGCGCATTTGTGTACAAAAGGAAAAAACACAATTTGTGCATATGAGAAAAAAAGAATAAGAAAAGGTGTTTTCTTCAATGAAAATCATTTTCAGTAGGGGGTATGGTTTCCACGGGCGGCCAGCAACGTTGAACACCTTTGAGGCATGGACTCAATGAGGCTATTAATGATGAGTTGGGGTATTCTGCCCAACTCTTCCAGAAGAGCTCTTTTCAGTTCTTGGAGAGTTTGTGGGGGTTGTTGGCGGCCAGAAACTCGTCTTCCTAGAGCGTCCCAAACGTGCTCGATTGGATTCATGTCTGGAGAACACGCTGCCCATTCCATTCGAACGATTCCTTCCCCGAAAAGGAAATCCTCCACCAGGTTTGCACGATGTGGCCTGCAGTTATCGTCCATTGAAATGAAGTTATCTCCGATTGCTGCAGCGTAAGGGACTACAATAGGTCTGAGGATCTCATCCCTATATCGGCGACCAGTCAGAGCTCCATCTCGAATGATGTAGAGGTCAGTGCGCCCGTCAATGGAGATGCCACCAACACTCCTCCACCGCCAAATCTGACACTTTCGTGCACGAACGCAGGATTATTCCTACTGCCACGGTCCCTCCAGATGAAAATACGCCTATTATCCGGATGCACAGAAAAACGGGACTCGTCAGAAAACAGAATATTGCTCCATTCATTTCTCCTCCAGTTGACATGCTCGGTTGCCCACTCCCTGCGGTCGCGACGATGCCTTGATGTTAATCTAACACATACCATCGGTCGGCGAGCATACAGACCTACAGCATGGATCCGGTTTCGGACAGTCTGAGTTGAAATTGTGGTGCCTGTAGCCGAGCGAAGGTGTTGTTGGAGAAGAGTAGCGTTCATGTTTCGGTGTCTCCGAGCTGTTAACGCTAAATACCGATCTTCATTGGGCGTTGTTGCCCGTCTACGACCTTGCCCTGGTCTTCGGCCTGCACATCCACTCTCCAAAAAACGGTTCCAGATACTGGAAATGACACTTTGTGACACTCCAATGGCTTGCGCTACTTCGGCTTGAGTTTGGCCCCCTTCTAACCTACCAACAATTCTCCAAGCTTCTGAATCTGTCAAATGACTTCGCTGAGACATCGTACTCATCGAAACAAAGCAATCACTGAATGCCGATCATCCTTGTCTTCATTCTCTTTTATCCAGTTGAAAGTCAAATTTCATTCGCTGCCGCTGAAGCGACGTTTTTGACGTCGAACTCAAAATTTGCATACTCAACAGTTTGAAAACCAGAAAAATTTGCATTTGTGATTCTCTTCTTCTATTTTCGGCAAAAAAAATTTCGTTTATATCTTTATTTTATATAAAACTTCAAATATCCTTTAATTGTTTTGAGCAGTGTATTTAAAGTTTAACCCTACATTGTAAATATATATATATATAAATAAATGTTTCAATCTACGAAATTATAATATAACCACAGACAAAAATATACAATAACCCATTTTGATTTGCACATGACTCCGAAAAGCGTTCACTATTAATAGAGATTTTAGAAACCAATATATTTTCGAGATTTAAAGAAGCATTCATGAAATGGAAGGATTTTTCGCTGTCATTGATTTTTGGAAACCTTTCCGAGTAGTTTTTGTAGAGTAATTTTATTAATCAGTTTTTTGAAACTAGAATATCTGTTTTTCTAATGCTATCGAGTAAACATTTTCAGCTGCGAAATGGAATTTATAAATGCAAGAGTAACAGAATAATATTAATTTTTATGTTAATTTTAATGCTGTCAATTTATCATGCTTTCCTGTAAAACATATTTGTTAAACATGTAAATTTTACATTAAAAATTATAGCATTAAAAATATTTATAATCTGAGTTGAGAAAACTGATTAGTACACTAAAAAAAAAAATACTCAGAAATTTTTCCGAATATCACTGGCAGCAAATGAAACATTGTTTTTATAAATATTTCCTTAAATATCGAAAATTTATTCGTTTCTGCGTTTTCTAATGATAAATATTACTTTTCGGAATCGTGTGTAACTCGAAAGAGGTTATTGTATATTTTCGTGGATAAGAAATATTTGTATTTTTTTTTATACTATATATTGTACAAATCCAGTGCAAAATGTCAAAAACCAACACTATTGTCCACAGTCTTTTTCTTATCTAAATAAGCCAAAAGGAGAATTATTGAACATGTATGGTTGAAAAGTGAAGCAATGTGGGAATATTTTAATATAAACGAACATTGAACATGGAAATGAACATTTATCTATATAAGCAAAAAGGGGAATTATCGAACATGTATGGTTGAAAAGTGAAGCAATGTGGAAATATTTTAGTATAAACGAACATTGAACATTGAAACGAACATTTATCTAACTAAGCAAAAAAGAGAATTATTGAACATGTATGGTTGGAAAGTGAAGCAAAGTGGAAATATTTAAGTATAAACGAACATTGCTAGATATCAGCCTTGCTAATAACAAAAATTCACCGGATAATTTGTTCAAAATTGTTTTTCCATAGCTTTACAGTACTTGTTTACAAGAATTCAAATTTAAGTAAAAATCATTCTTTGAAAATTTAAAATAATAATAATAATAATAATAATAATAATAATAATAATAAATAAATAAATAAATAAATAAATAAATAAATAAATAAATAAATAAATAATGCGCGTTGGGGAAACCGTGTGCTAATAAAATAAAGTGTAAACAGGAGGTAGTGGTGTAACGCTCATTTACTTTTGCCGTTTTCTGCGCTTTGCCAGGGGGCGCTATGAACACGTTGGCTTTTCGCGCGCTTAGTCTTTTAGCACCCACTACCATATGCTCTTCGACATTGTGTTATGATTTGTTACTGAGAGAGATGTTTGCATCGCATCCGTTGGACCAGGTGAAATGTAATACACCTATCCTAGGTGTTTGCTTAAAGTACAGATTCCATGAATGTGCAATTTAAAATATCTGCGTGTATTTATGTGTAAATTTGTATATTGTGCGTGTCATCTAAATAAAAGTTATGTGTGAATACTGAGTCGAAAATCGTACATTACAAAAGTATATTTTGTATTTTTTATGTAAAATACTATGATAATGCATAGAGGAATTCAATAAAAATACATATGGAACTGGATTAAAAACATCTTTTCTAGTAAAATTTATTTATTATTATTTTTTTTCATATGATCCAGATTATAATTGAAAAAGCATATAATTTTCTCTGGCATAGCAATAGAAAATCGTACATTCTAAAATTAAACGTTTATATTTCCTATTTATATAAAAAAAATAATAAATAATTCCTGTACAAAGTTTGTACTATTTTCTGAATTGTATACACTACATATTCTGAATTATAAACACATTTTTTTCGCAACCTTGTTATTTAAAATAAATTCACAAAGCTAAAAATTAAAATGGAAGAATATTTATGTAACAATGATTAATTTTGTAATAATGAGTGAAACGGAAAACATATATGAAACAAAACTTTACTACTCACTTTTATTTTAGTAAACATGTTTAGTAACTGCATGTTTTTCTTTGCCTTATTCTCTTACATTCATTTTATTATATGAAAATTAGACCGCTTTAAAGAAATACACAAATATTTTAATGTATGGTGCAATACGCTTTTCGTCTTGATATGAAATTTTCAAAAATTTACAACTATACATATGATGTTCTATTTGGAGTTCCTATGGGGTTTTTACATATTGACATGTGGTGTTAGATACCAGTCAGAAACAACATATATTAATATTTCATCGTTTTTATGTTATGCGTATATTACGTATATTGTGTAATTTGTTTATGTTGGATTTATATATATAAATAATGACTTGAACAAGATAGGCAGGACTCTTTCCCGATAGCATTCATTTTCTGTTATTTTACAAGCTGCCTTCTTAACAGCTTGACCACATGATTATCAAAACAAGAAATTAAAGTACCGAATTAGTACGTATAAGTAAAATTTTATATAGTCTTGTTTTTGTATATTTTTCCGGTAGCAGTAGAAGAAAAGGTTTTACTTAATTTGTTTTAATATAATTATTTTTTAATATGAACACATGAACAGATTTAAAATATTTTGTAAAAATGCTGCAAATAAAATATATTCGTATTGTGTTTTGTCAAACTTGTTCTTCCTAATTATGAACATATCATTATTATTGCTTTTGAGTTTCATAGTTCAAAACAACAATTTGCTTTTCAAAAAAGCACATATAAATGCGTTTAATTAAATTTTAAGTAGAATAATCTTAATGTATTTAAACGACATAAAATATTTTTTCTATTTGTTCTATAAAAATTCCTTATTCCATTTTTTGTGAATTTTTATGTAAAATGATAAATATTCATGCAAAAGATTTCAAAACAATGGAACGTTCTTTAAAACATTTAATAACGAAATGATACCTTTTATTCATGAAGAAAAATGTATTCAACATATTTTCCAAGTCCTTTTATACTAAATAAAAATGTTACATACTCAGGTGAATGTAATGGAAATGTTTTTCCTGGGGTTCTTAGGATTCAATGTATCGTCTGCTTAACAATAATGTGACCATTGTTACTTGATAAAGAACCACCGCAGTGCCATCTATCTTAAGCGGAGTTTTCAGTCAAGCGAAGACAATCGCAAGTTAATTTTAAGTCTATGGCAGCGTTTTTTTTTTCAAATTTCTTATTTGCACGTTTTTTTTTTTTTTTTTTTACATAGGATTGCTGATGTCGATCTATAACGTTGTTAGTTTCTACTTTTTCGAATTTTGTTGCAGTATTTTTTTATAAGCGGACATTTTTAATTTTCGAACCGGTTGGAACCGGTTCTGCAACTGAAAGTACCCTTAGATAAAGAAAAAAAAACTGGAACCAAAATTGAAAAATTAAAAACTAACAGCGTTAGAAAACTACATTAAAAATAAATTGAGGTATCTCTCGCCTGCAGGAAAAAAAATCTTCTCTTTTCGATCAACTTAGAAAAAAAATCATTGTTATAACAAACATATGACATAAATATGATAAATACGCAAAAATATGAGTGGAGTCGGCTAAGGAATGTTTACATCTTCACGGACGAGACTTCTTTCTGGATATGGCCTTTGTTATCTAAAGCTGTGCCAATGAAGAATATTAGTGTTCTCAAGCACACAGTGTAACAACCTATAAAAATCCATGCTTAAGATGCTTTTGCAAACATCGTTTTGATTGCCTCTTTTTTTACGGACAATTTAAACACCGAGAAAATGCACACCATATGCCAGAATTACTTACTGAAGTCAGGTGAAAAGTTGTAAATTATTACAGAAGAAGTTGTGTTCTTCAAAAAGCCAATTACACTAAATGTCGCAGCAAACTGTGTAGTGTATGAAAAAATCAAAATATCACCACCACGTTACCCTGGAAGAATTGCCGGCAATGTCTCCCGATGCTAATCTGATTATATATGTGTCACCGTACATCAAAATGAAGCAGTAGCGCAGCCAGGGGGGGGGGGGGGTTAACCCCCCCCCCAGAGCAAAAAATAATTACTATAATTGCCGCTTATATGAATCAAAACTAAAGTTAAAATTAAATTTCCTAAATAAAATAATCCGCCCCTTTGTAAAATCAAATTCTATTCAACAATGAGATTCAATTAAACGGCGAAAATTCTACTTAAAACTGTGAAAGCGCATATTACATGCATCGGTTAGGTAAAAACTGGTTATTTGGACTGCGTCACTTTGTCGAGACGTCTTATTGTAAAATAAGAGTCATATACTGCCACACATACGGTTTGAGTTGCATAGTATACAGTGGGCCGTTTCTTAATTGCATTTCTGTCTCTGTGCCATGTTCGAAGCACCATCGAAACTAACAGACCATCGAATTCCAGGGAAAAAATAAAACATACACTTTGTAAGTATCTCTCAGTTTCAAACGGCTCTTTTTTTACGTTTTTTGCTCTCAGTTATATCTAAGACCAAGCTATGTGCGTACCCAGGAAAAAATCTTTGCAAAAGTAAGAATTAAAGAAAAAAGTACTTTAAAGTTATAAAAAGCTATTTTTTTTATTGTGCTTGAACAGATTTTCGCAATCAATGTTTCTTTCGAATCATTTGTTTCGTAGGGGATCTGTACACAAATGTAAAGACTATATTTCATTTGTTGGTAGTGTAGCAACGACGTCTTGCTCTCGGGGAGGCACTTCATCCTATCCCTCAGAGGAAAGAAGCACTGATTGTAATTTAATTGACTTATAGATCCATGCCTGTAAGCAGCGCTTAATTTGCGCCAGAGCTTACCGGAGCTCGGCTCCGATACTTCTTTGTTTTTAGTCAATGTTTAAATATTGGTCAGACTTCACCGGAATTCATAAACATTGCGTTCCGGTGCTTAGCGGAAGAGCATTTCTGAAAAATCGAAGCTTAAATTAAGTTTCCCTTTTCTCCCATCACCAATACTTTGTGTCCTTTCCTACCAAAGCGATTACATACGTGACGTAGCACGTCACACACGTTGGAGCAAGTATCTATCTAGCGATCGCAGATGTAGACTCAATTGTTTTTTGTCGCAATGGTTTTCGAACAGCGATGCGAAATGCCAGAATTAACCGCACCGTATCTGCTATTCTTACTCGTGGTATTGTTATGTTTAGTCGCTGTAATTTGCTCGTGTTTTTAAAACATTGTAAAATTGCGATGAAGATCAAAGCCGCACAGCTCCAGTTTTATGTTTTGCTAGTTCATATAAAGACATCCCAATAACCCCTGTTGTATGAATTCTATAAATTTTTCATCAGTTATAAACATAAGATTTTACAGACCGAGGAAATATATTGATATCTTGCTGTAAAAGAAATGTTTTATTCTCGTTTCTTTCTTTCTTTCTTTTTTTTTTTCTTTTTGCGACGGGTTTTTTAAAATAACAGCATTAAAAAAAATTATTGTCCGAACTCTCTGAAATGTTATTCACTTGTAAATATAACTGTATCCAACCCCTCTTTAAAAATCCGTGAAAAAAAGTCTTAGACTAAAGTCGAAGAGAACAGAGTCACAGAAACAGAGTCACATAGAAAAAGACTAAGTCACAGACTTAGTCATATTTAATAGTGAAAACATAAGCCGAAGCTGAGCGAACCCACACCGAAACACCTAACTTTCTTTTAGCATTTTCATCGAAAAATTCTCTGATTTTTTTTAATACTTTTATTGATCAGAGCGTTTAAAAACGTTTGTAAGGTGCTGGAAATTAGATCATCCGAGATACTTTTTAAAGATTGTGTCGAAATACAGACGTTTAGTTACTTTTAGCATAGAATAAAGATCGTCTTCGAAAGGCGCGATATGACATGAGGTTCTAAAAAATCGTAATTTAGAATGCTTTCAGCTGTTTCACACCTTTAAATTTCCCATTTATAATGAATTCTTTAGGCCAAGCATTTGCTTCTTAAAAGTAATCTCTATATACTAAATTTCAAGTTTCTAACACGAACAGTTTCAACTAAATCATAATTTAGAATGCTTTTAGAAAGTTTTCCGCTAATTTCATCCTTTTTAAATTTTGATTTTTTTTAAATGTTCTAAGGAAGCATTTATTACATAGAAATAAACATCATGCCAAATTACAAATTTCCATACCAATTGTATCACATAAATCGCAATTTTATAATGCTTCTTACTCTTGCATTCTTTTAAATTTCGAATTGAATAAAAAAAAAAAAAACTCTGGGCGATCATTTATGTCTCTTAAGTAACATCTATATAAAATTTCAAGACTTTAGCCCTAAAAGTTCTAAATATATTAGAACATTTTAGAACGTTTTTTGCTCATTTAACTTTTTTTAAATATCGTTTTTTTTAAAAACCGTTTTGAACGAGTATTTATATCTTAAAAGTAACCACTATGTCAAAAACCAAGCATTTTTACCAACTGTATCACACAAATCGCAATTTTAGAACTTTTTTGCTCTTGCATCCTTTTACATTTCGAATTTTTAGAAAATTGTTCTGGGTTTCATTTACATTTCTAGAGTAACAGCTGTGCCAAATTTCACATATCTAGCCAAACAATTCCTAATTAATTGTTTTTAGATCATTTTCAGACCGTTTTACGCTCATTTCATCCTTTTAAATTTTAAATTTAAAATTTCTTTACAAATCGTTCTTAGAGAGCATTTACATCCCAAAAGTTACCACCATGCCAAATTCCAAGCTTCTATACCAACTGTATCACACAAACCGCAATTTTAGACATTTTTTTTTGCTTTTGCAAACTGTTCTGGGCATTCTAGCATTTAATCCTCTAAAGTAACAACCATGCCAAATTTCATGTTTCTAGCCCTAACTGTACAAATAAATTGTCAGTTAGACGTAAATAAAACGTTTACTGCTCCTTTCTCCTTTTTAAATTTCGAACTTTTTAGAAACCATTTTTAGTGGGCATTTACATCTTTTTAAAGTAACCGCTAGAGAAAATTTCAAATTTCTAGAACCAACAATATCGTAAAAACCGCAATTTTAGAATGTTTTTTGTTCTTGCACCCCTTTCGGAAATTGATGTACCGAAAAAAAATGTTTGTAAATTGTTGTATAAAATATAGCCTATGTTAGAGAGGAGATTATTACCAGAATGTTTTGACACCATTATGATATAGAATCACATATATTTTATGTTTTATTCTAAAATTTAATTTTTCTATCTTAAAGGTT
The DNA here is from genome assembly GCA_963931845.1 of Maratus michaelseni. Taxonomy (NCBI): domain Eukaryota; kingdom Metazoa; phylum Arthropoda; class Arachnida; order Araneae; family Salticidae; genus Maratus; species Maratus michaelseni. Next base: position 184,218,496 of record OZ007595.1, read on the forward strand.
CTCTATGTGAATTAATGTCTGTATTCAAAATCTTTTTATTTCTTTATTCTCATATATGATATAGAATCATATATATTTTATGTTTTACTCTGAAATTTAATTTTTCTATCTTAAAGGTTCTCTATGTGAATTAATGTCTGTATTCAAAATCTTTTTATTTCTTTAATCTCGAAAGTAATCATTTCTTCCTAGCTAAAATGTTTCCCAGATTTTTTCATTGTAACAGTAAATGTACGTTACTTCGGTGTGGTTTCAATTCGTTATTTTAATGTACTGCAGATGACCTTAACATATGCTGTTTTGTCTTTCTTCGTTTCTTGTGTTAAATGCAGGCGCCGTTTTCATAAATTGATTCCTGCATGAAATATGCAATATCAACATTTTTCTGTTCGTTGCTAACACATGGCTGGCTTTCTCAAAAAAAAAAAAAACTCGAGTGCCTGGTGAGAAAATGTAGAGTTTGGCATATTTTAATTTATGTGTTGGTGAAAATGTATCTGAAAAATTAGATTAGATCTTCTCTAACTGTTGAACAAGAAGGTCGATTATTTAGAGGCGTAAAGAAGACCACCCTCGCCCTTTCGAGATGTGTCGATGTGTCCGGAAATAAAGAAAAGTTTTCACGTGATTATGCGTCTTTGATTGTACTGGTTTTTTATTTGCTGTGGACAGTTTCCTATCAGGAGGGAAACCTAGGGTTATTTCGATGAACGTAAATGTACCGAAAATTTACGATCACTTTCATCTCCGATTTTGACAGCGAATTTCATCATAACCATTATTAAGGTTGCATACTTAAAAAGTAAAAACAGAACTATTATTAGATCACTCATGTGTCTTATTTTTCTGGCGCTCAGCATGGAAGTTGTGGGTTACCAACGCAGAATCATCTAAGGATTGTTGGTAATGATTAAAAAAAATGTGTCTGTAATTAGCTGAGATATTAATTAAAAACCCATCTAGAAAAAAACGGCATGGATGTTGCTACTCTGCGACCTCCTTTTGAAGCGCGCTTGGCACAATGCTAAGATTAAACTTTGTACAAGATATTTGCTTTAGGTAAGACGAATCATGGTGTTAGTCAACATTTTTCATTCCAACGGAATTCAATTATTGAAGGCAAATATTGAAAATTAATTCATATAATAATTCCAAAACATTAAAAGTCAGTAATTTTGAGACAACAATCGCTTATAATTCAATATATATTTCATTTATAATGAAAAACTTTTCGATAACAAATCACTTGAACTATCGTGCTTGCGTAGGCTTTCATTTTTGAAAATGAATCAGAAAGTTTCGCGTTGTTCAGCATATTTTTTTAAATGCTTTAAAATTGTCTACTATTATGTCAAATATGATTGACAAGTAACTTTTCGCGTGAAACTCAGCGATGTCTTCAGAAGCGTGATGGATTCTCTGCCAAGTTTAAACGTTGTACAAGGTCTTTGTTTTAAATGGAGATATATTCATTATGTTTCATTCCAATACCAATAAAACTAAATTATGGCATGTGGTATTGTTTTAGGTATGTGAATATATTGTCTTTGAACAGTTGTGATATTTTGTGTGGAACCGTTGTACGCGAATAAAACTCGCATATGACTAATTACTTTTTTAAAATCCGTTCTGTAGTTCCAGAACTAACCCCTTCAAAAATAACAAACGTTGCTGTTTTATAATATTAGTATAGATACGACTGCAGTTCAAACTTGGATATTTTAGAGAACTTTAACAATAATAAATATATTTTAACGAAATTTTCATCTGATTTACATTATTTAATGCGAAATTCGATGTCATGTAAAGTATTGGAAGGGAACAGTAATTTAGTCTATAATACCCTGTTTAATATCAATTACATTCCAAAACATTGATTACCTAATTAAGTTGTTACATTTGGCAAGAAGCAAAGTAAGTAAGTGTATTGAAAATTTTGTTAAATTTGCTTCATTATTATTAAAGTTAGGAATAAGAATTCGTATTCTCTTGTAATGAAACCTTGTGCATTTTTGATTGAACAAATGGATTGCAACTCTGTTATTTTCTATGTAAAAATTATTTTCTGTACTGTGCTCTTCCAGCCATCTTAAAGTTTGACCCTCATCATTTTTGAACACTTTATAAATCTAACCTACTTTTGTGTTATTTCGTTGGTGTATTTTATAGTTTGTAACTCTAATATTGTAAACGCTGTTTAAATGAATCATGACCAACGTAATTGCGGAGAAAAACATGATGATTTCAATCATTTAAAAAGACTGATTCCATTAACCGGTGATTCAGATAACTGGCGACCACCTTTATCAGAAACTCAACCCCCCCCCCTAGAACCAAATTCTGCCTGCGCCACTGAAATGAAGTTTAAAGGAAAGTCAGTGTACACGGTGAAGCAGCTTATATTTAAAATTAAAAATAGAGCAGAGTAGCCTGATTTCGACCACTTAAATTGTTTTCAGGTGTAACTCACTTCATTTTTAGGTGCGTTCGTAATTATATAAATACGTAGCACCTATAGTCGTCGTTTGGTCCGTCCGTCTGTCTGTCTGTCTGTCTGTCCGTCTGTCTGTCTGTCCGCATATAACAACGCAAAAACTACCCAACCAAATGGTTTGCAATTTAAAATATATTATCTTTGCAGAATTTTGTCGAGACATTTCAAATTTTATTAAAATCGAATCAAAACTTTAGGAGATATTAATAAAAATATTTATTAAGAAATTTGAATTTTTTTTTTTAAATAGGTGCTTTTTTGTTATAGGAGCTTCCGAAGTTTAATCGTCAAGCGACCGAGATACTTGTTTTATGACAGAAATTAATCTGCAGACGATATAATTCATTTCACAGAATTAAAAATCATCAAGATCTGAATATTTATATAACTAGCTGATACATATATATCTGAATATTTATATAACTAGTTAAGATATTTGTATGAACAGTGTCATAAAATATATACTTAACTAGCTGTTTAACCCGTTCTACGCACGGGATATCATGAATTTAATTCTAAAACGTGCGTACGAACGCACCTCGCTTGTAACGTTTGACGTACAATTTCCAACTTGTTTGAATATGTGCAAAATATCAGTACACTTGTTCAATCTATTCACCTACGAGCTAACAAAATCTTTCGAAAAATTTCTGTTTGAAAATGTTATGTTTTATTTTAATTTGAAAATTTTGGCAAAAGTGGTCCAAATTCAGCGACTGGTCGCCTATGTTAGACCCCCATTCTCCTAAATAGGACCAAACAATATTAGGCAGTTTTAATGAGTAGGTAATATAACTAATTTTTTTATAAGCAAAGTTTGCGATTAATGAAACAATAAAAAAACAGTAATGAAATATAATGAAATAAAATGTCTGAAAGTAAGAGTAATTGTTTTAAATCAAAATGTATTTAAAATATAAATCAAAGCTATGAGTAAATGAGAATGACAGTTGTTTATTGTTGAAAACTGAGAGTTGATAAGTCCCGCGAGAGGGCATCGCGAATTCCCCTCGATTGAAAGTGAAAATCGAACTGAACTGAAGTTATGTTTTGTTGTTCTGCCAAAAGGGCACGCTACGCATTGTTTCATTTTAGTGAAATAAATTATTTAAAGTGTTACAGTGGACTATTTTTGATTATATATATAAATACGCATGCATCAAATTCCTACATTTTTATGGTCCGTCGAGCCACAGAGAAAAGGTAAAAGATTTTTAATTGTATTTCTTCGAAAATGTTCAAACTAGAATCGAATGTTCGAATAAAAAACTTGTATATTGACTTCTACAAATATAAACTGCTGACTGTCTTTCCCTATTTTCTTCGCAAGCATTTTTTATCAAATGATGATTTTGTTTTGTTTCTCGCAAGTAATTTAAAGTAATTTAATGTTTGTTCGAAATGACGATTACACAATAATGGAAAAAGCACGCAAGTAATTAAAAAGCGAAAGTTGAAGACAGACGATATTTTACTCTTGTAGAATAACGGAAGTTCGGTGAGTAAAAAAAAAAAAAAACCTTTTATTTTCATTGCATCATTTTTTGTCAACATGTCTGATATTCGATCAGCAAAAACTAATAAAAAAAGCTTAAAGTCAAATGTTATAAAATTTAAGGACAATGTTAATTCGACTTTAGAAAACGCAGATATAGTCCTTTTAGAGCTTTATAATGCAAAAATACTGTCCTTCGAAAAGAAATTGAATTCAGTATTCGATGCAATATTTGCACATTGCGATGACAATGATATAGATGAATTCATTAGTGAAAAGGAAGGCATTATTGAAACCATAGATGACATTAATTTAGCGATAAATCGAAAATTATTGGATGTAAATTCTGTAAAAAATAATAACAATTCAAAGAGCAATGAATCCCTTTCTAAAAATAACTCTTTTTCTGAAATTAAGCTACCAAAAATAACACTTCCTACATTTTTCGGTAAATTGGATGAATGGATTGAGTTTAAAGATCTATTTTCTGCAGCTGTACACAATAATACAAATCTTACAAGTGCACATAAGCTACAGTATTTAAAAAGTTCATGTAAGGGCGATGCACTTAAAATTATTCAATCCATTTCCATTTCTGACCAAAATTATGACATTGCTTGGAATCTATTAGTAGAGCGCTATTCAAATAAGAGAGATTTAATTAATGCAGTAATTAAAAAGTTACTTTCATTACAACAGACACGCGATACCGCCAATCTATTTTAAAATTTGTTGACATCATAAATGAATGTATAAGATCCTTAAAGGTATTAGATCACGATGTAAATAACTTTGGAGTGCTCGTACTCTTCAAAATAGCAACCCTCTCAATAAAGATCCAAAACGTGTGTATAATTCTAAGACTCTAACTTCACTTCCTGAAGTTCCATACAATTGTTTATTGTGTAAAGGCGATCACATTTTAATGAAGTGCCCACAGTTTATAAATTTGTCTGCAAAAAAAGATTTAACATGGTTAAAATGAAAAAATTATGCTACAATTGTTTATCAGGTTTTCATAACATTAGTCAATGTAAGAGTTCAAATACATGTAAAAGATGTAGTAAGCGCCATCACACATTGATTCACCTAGAACGCGGTGATGAAAGCTTTGATTCTAGTCAGTCATCAAATCAAAATAGATGTACTCCCAATCTTAACAGTAATTTGTCGCCAACCGCAAACGCATTTACTCCTAATAATTACCCAGATAGCCAGATGTCTGCCACCACTTTGGGTGCGAATACACAGTCATCTAGCACCACGCATTCAACTATCAACAATACTGTTGTGAGTATGACGTCTTTTAATAAACAAATACTACTTTCAACTGCAATAATACATGTGAAAAATGCTAGAGGAGAGTTTGTTCCTCTTAGAGCGTTACTAGATTCAGGTTCGCAAAATAACTTCATAACTAAGGAATGTACTGAGTTATTGTGCTTGAAAGGAAAAAAATAAATGCTTCGGTTTCAGGGTTGAATGATTCATTTACGAATATAAAAGAAAATGTCATAACCACTATCGCTAATGCAAACAAAAGTTTTAGTGACACTTTGCAATTTTTTATTGTTCCAAAAATAACCAACTTTATTCCAGGACATTACTTTAGATTTCCATTTTCTGAGCTGCCTCAAGATGTAAGATTGGCAGATCCAAAATTTAATGAACTAAATAAAATTGACATTTTATTGGGTACTGAGTGTTTTTACGATTTATTACGAAATGGTCAAATCCGTTTAAAGAATTCTAACGTCATTTTACAGTGTACCGTATTTGGGTATGTGGTGGGAGGTTCTCTCACCGATTCGAACCATGCTAATCATAATGCATATTGTGGTCTAACTTGCAATGTAGAAGAACAATTGAGTAAATTTTTCGATTTAGAAACAATTGGGATTAGAGATGACCCTTATTGTAATGATGAAGATAAGGCATTAGAAATTTTTACCGAAACAGTTTCCTGTAAAGATAATCGATACGAAGTAGCTCTGCCGTGGAAAAAAGACTGGATTAATTTGAGTGATAACTATAAGATTTCTGAGAAACGATTCAAATATTTAATTAATAAAATGCGTAATGATGATAATTTGTTTTCTCAGTACAAAGAAATTTTGAAAGAATATCTTAATTTTGATATTATTGAAAGGATGTCAGATCCAACTAAGCCAAAGGACATACCCATATTCTATTTGCCACATCGAGCGGTCTTTAGAAAAGATAGTGTTACAACGAAAACGCGTATTGTATTCGATGCCAGTTCTCACGATGTAGGACAACTCTCTCTAAACGATTGTTTGTGGCCTGGTATCAATTTAAACCCTGGTATTTTCCAATTGCTCGTTAATTTTAGATTAAATAAAATAGGAATTTTGGCAGATGTGGAGAAAGCATTTCTCCAAATTTCATTATCAGAAAAGGACAGAGACGCTGTCAGATTTCTCTTTGTGGAAGTTATCGAAAATCCGAAAGATTAAGTGTTTGATAATTTGAATATCCAAATATATTGTTTTAAGCGTTTACTTTTTGGATTAAATTCTAGTCCATTTCTCCTAGCTGCAACAATAAAGGAACATATAAAAAATTTTTTAGATCAATATCCTGAAACTTTTCAAATTCTTGATACGTGCCTTTATGTCGACGATTTAGTGAGTGGTACTGATAGTATTGAAGAAGCTCTGAAGATCTTACATGAGGCTAAGATGATTATGAGTCAGGCCAGTTTAAATTTGAGAAAGTGGTTAACAAATGACCAGTCGTTACTAGAACGGTGGATAGAAGAAGGTTTCGAAATTTATCCATTTGGTCAAAATCATAAGGTTATGAATTCATTGAAGGTATTGGGCATATCGTGGGACATTAAACAAGATTCTATTAGCATAGACATTTCAAGCTTAATAGAATTTTTGAAGACTAGGAAAAATACAAAACGGTTTGTTTTACAGACTTCCGGCAGAATTTACGATCCAACTGGTATCCTTACTCCATTCACTATAAGACTTAAATGTCTATTCCAAGAATTATGGATTCGTAAGCTGTCCTGGGATGCTGAGCTCCCCATTGACATTTGTGAAAAGTGGACTCAGTGGTGTTCGGAACTTCAACTATTAACGCAAATTAAAGTGCATAGATTTGTATTCCTATCATCTGATACAAACAATGTTGAAATTCATTGCTTTTCCGATGCAAGTCAGAAGGCTTATGGTGCTGTTGTTTATTTAAGAGTGCAAGATTTCGACCAAGTGTCAGTTAATTTAATAGCATCTAAGACCAGAGTTGCCCCACTAAAGAAAATAACTCTCCCGCGACTAGAGTTGCTTGGTGCTTTACTTGAATCTCGTTTAGGATCACAAATTAAAAAGGTAATCGATGTAAAAAATATTTCTAAAATCTACTATTGGACAGATTCAAAAATTACTTTGTGCTGGATAAAGGGATCTAGCAAGAAATGGAAGTCCTTTATTGCCAATCGTGTTGATGAAATCCAAAGTTTGACGGAACCAGAGACATGGTTTCATTGTGCTGGTAAAGACAATCCTGCAGATCTTCTTTCGCGAGGAATAAGTGCTGACTCTCTTGTGAACAATTCCAAGTGGTTTACAGGCGCTGAATTTTTGATGGATCCAGAACTTTCAAGTTATTTGCAGTCGATTTCTTCTGAAAGTGACTTACTAAGTGAAAGTGAAAATGAGAACTATTTAAGTGAAATTAAATCTTCCGAGAAGGCAAATAACTGTACAGTGACTTCATTTTTTATCAACGAGAACTTTTTTTTGACAAACTTTTTGAACTGACTAATGACTATTTCAAACTGTTACATGTGTTTTCTTTTATTCGCAGATTTATATTTAACTGCAGATCTCCTCTTAAAAGAAGAGGTCATTTGACCTTGGAAGAAGTCAGGGAAACTGAAAATGTTTTAATTAAAGCCTCACAAAAAATTTAGGTGGTAAGAAGGCTCTGACAGGTAATATTAACTTTTTAAATCCACTTATAGATGACCAGGGTATAATGCGAGTTGGCGGAAGACTTAACAAAGCTTCCGTATCTTATGAGCAGAAACATCCTTCTATACTGCCTAAAAATTCAAAATTAAGTGAAATTTATTTTCTTACTATGCACAAGCGTCTGTTTCATGTTGGTCCTCAAGGACTCTTGAATTCTGTAAGGTTAAAATTTTGGCCTCTAGGGGGTAGAAATTTGGAAAGAAAAACGGTACATTCTTGTGTTATTTGTTTTAAGGTAAAACAAACTCCATGCTCGCAGTTAATGAGGTGAATTGCCTTATGAGAGAATTAATGAGTCACCGGCATTTAATTGCACCGGTTTGGATCTTTGTGGGCCGTTTTTAGTAACTTATAAAAATCAGCGCAAAGGTTCTTTGAACAAAATATTTATCTGTGTTTGTATATATTTCGTGACTCGAGCAATCCATCTTGAACTTCTTGCAGATTTAACTTCTGATGCTCTGATTGCTACTCATAAACGGTTTATGGCCAGGCGTGGAAAATGTTCTAGGATATTTACGGATAACGCTAGGAATATCGTTGGGGCAAATTCCAAACTGAAGGTGTTTTACAAAATGATAGATTTTCCAAATGAGATTTTGGTGAATTATTAATTTCTGAAAATATCGACTGGAAATTCATACCTCCCAAGTCTCTTCATTTCGGAGGACTTTGGGAGGCTGGAGTAAAATCTGTGAAGCATCACCTTAAAAGAGCGATGGGTGACTTGCGATTTAATTATGAAGAGTTCGAAACTATTGTTATTCAGGTAGAAGGTATTTTGAACTCTCGACTTCTTACTCTCCTGTCAAATGATTTCAACGATTTTGAGGTCTTGACTCCCGGTCATTTTTTGATCGGGAGACCAATCAATGCTATACCCGAACCGTCGTTAATTGATGTTAATGTTAATCGTTTAGGCCGTTGGCAGAAAACTGCGAGGGTCGTCCAGAAAAATGTTGATATTGCATATTTCATGCAGGAATCAATTTATGAAAACGGCGCCTGCATTTAACACAAGATTCGAAGAAAGACAAAACAGCATATGTTAAGGTCATCTGCAGTACATTAAAATAACGAATTGAAACCACAGCGAAGTAACGTACTTTTACTGTTACAATGAAAAAATCTGGGAAACATTTTAGCTAGGAAGAAATGATTACTTTCGAGATTAAAGAAATAAAAAGATTTTGAATACAGACATTAATTCACATAGAGAACCTTTCAGATAGAAAAATTAAATTTTAGAATAAAACATAAAATATATATGATTCTATATCAGATATGAGAATAAAGAAATAAAAAGATTTTGAATACAGACATTAATTCACATAGAGAACCTTTCAGATAGAAAAATTAAATTTTAGAATAAAACATAAAATATATATGATTCTATATCAGATATGAGAATAAAGAAATAAAAAGATTTTGAATACAGACATTAATTCACATAGAGAACCTTTAAGATAGAAAAATTAAATTTTAGAATAAAACATAAAATATATATGATTCTACATCATAATGGTGAAGAAAAATTCTGTTAATAATCTCCTCTCTAACATAGGCTATATTTTATACAACAATTTACAGACATTTTTTTCGGTACATCAATTTCCGAAAGGGGTGCAAGAACAAAAAACATTCTAAAATTACGATTTTTACGATATTGTTGGTTCTAGAAATTTGAAATTTTCTCTAGCGGTTACTTTAAAAAGATGTAAATGCCCACTAAAAATGGTTTCTAAAAAGTTCGAAATTTAAAAAGGAGAAAGGAGCAGGAAACGTTTTATTTACGTCTAAATTACAATTTATTTGTACAGTTAGGGCTAGAAACATGAAATTTGGCATGGTTGTTACTTTAGAGAATTAAATGCTAGAATGCCCAGAACAGTTTGCAAAAGCAAAAAAAAAATGTTCTAAAATTGCGGTTTGTGTGATACAGTTGGTATAGAAGCTTGGAATTTGGCATGGTGGTAACTTTTGGGATGTAAATGCTCTCTAAGAACGATTTGTAAAGAAATTTAAAATTTAAAATTTAAAAGGATGAAATGAGCGTAAAACGGTCTGAAAATGATCTAAAAACAATTAATTAGGAATTGTTTGGCTAGATATGTGAAATTTGGCACAGCTGTTACTCTAGAAATGTAAATGATCACCCAGAACAATTTTCTAAAAATTCGAAATGTAAAAGGATGCAAGAGCAAAAAAGTTCTAAAATTGCGATTTGTGTGATACAGTTGGTAAAAATGCTTGGTTTTTGGCATAGTGGTTACTTTTAAGATATAAATACTCGTTCAAAACGGTTTTTAAAAAATTCGATATTAAAAAAAAGTGAAATGAGCAAAAAACGTTCTAAAATGTTCTAATATATTTAGAACTTTTAGGGCTAAAGTCTTGAAATTTTATATAGATGTTACTTAGGAGACATAAATGCTCCCCCAGAGTTTTTTTTATTCAATTCGAAATTAAAAGAATGCAAGAGTAAGAAGCATTATAAAATTGCGATTTATGTGATGCAATTGGTATGGAAATTTGGAATTTGGCATGATGTTTACTTCTATGTAATAAATGCTTCCTTAGAACATGAAAAAAAAAAAATCAAAATTTAAAAAGGATGAAATTAGCGGAAAACTTTCTAAAAGCATTCTAAATTATGATTTAGTTGAAACTGTTAGTGTTAGAAACTTGAAATTTAGTATATAGAGATTACTTTTAAGAAGCAAATGCTTGGCATAAAGAGCTCATTATTAATGGGAAATTTAAAGGTGTGAAACAGCTGAAAGCATTCTAAATTACGATTTTTTTAGAACCTCATGTCATATCGCGCCTTTCGAAGACGATCTTTTTTCTATGCTAAAAGTAACTAAACGTCTGTATTTCGACACAATCTTTAAAAAGTATCTCAGATGATCTAATTTCCAGCACCTTACAAACGTTTTTAAACGTTCTGATTAATAAAAGTATTAAGAAAAACCAGAGAATTTTTTGATGAAAATGCTAAAAGAAAGTTAGGTGTTTCGGTGTGGGTTCGCTCGGCTTCGGCTCATGTTTTCACTTAAATATGACTAAGTCTGTGACTTAGTCTTTTTCTATGTGACTCTGTTTCTGTGACTCTGTTCTCTTCGACTTTAGTCTAAGACTTTTTTTCACGGATTTTTAAAGAGGGGTTGGATACAGTTATATTTACAAGTGAATAAAATTTCAGAGAGTTCGGATAATAACTTTTTTTAATGTTGTTATTTTTAAAAACCCGTCGCAAAAAAAAAAAAAAAAAAAAAAAAAAAAAAGAAAGAAACGAGAATAAAACATTTCTTTTACAGCAAGATATCAATATATTTCCTCGGTCTGTAAAATCTTATGTTTATAACTGATGAAAAATTTATATAATTCATACAACAGGGGTTATTGGGATGTCTTTATATGAACTAGCAAAACATAAAACTGGAGCTGTGCGGCTTTGAGCTTCATCGCAATTTTACAATGTTTTACAAACACGAGCAAATTACAGCGACTAAACATAACAGTACCACGAGTAAGAATAGCAGATACGGTGCGGTTAATTCTGGCATTTCGCATCGCTGTTCGAAAACCATTGCGACAAAAAACAATTGAGTCTACATCTGCGAAAGCTAGATAGATACTTGCTCCAACGTGTGTGACGTGCTACGTCACGTATGTAATCGCTTTGGTAGGAAAGGACACAAAGTATTGGTGATGGGAGAAAAGGGAAACTTAATTTAAGCTTCGATTTTTCAGAAATGCTCTTCCGCTAAGCACCGGAACGCAATGTTTATGAGTTCCGGTGAAGTCTGACCAATATTTAAAGATTGACTAAAAACAAAGAAGTATCGGCGCCGAGCTCCGGTAAACTCTGGCGCAAATTAAGCGCTGCTCACAGGCATGGATCTATAAGTCAATTAAATTACAATCAGTGCTTCTTTCCTCTGAGGGATAGGATGAAGTGCCTCCCCGTGAGCAAGACGTCGTTGCTACACTACCAACAAATGAAATATAGTCTTTACATTTGTGTACAGATCCCCTACGAAACAAATGTTCTGGGGGGGTTAACCCCCAACCCCCCCCCCCTTGGCACCGCCACTGCTTCATTTTGATGTACGGTGACACATATATAATCAGATTAGCATCGGGAGACATTGCCGGCAATTCTTCCAGGGTAACGTGGTGGTGATATTTTGCTTTTTTCATGCACTACACAGTTTGCTGCGACATTTTGTGTAATTGGCTTTTTGAAGCACACAACTTGTTCTGTAATAATTTACAACTTTTCACCTGACTTCAGTAAGTAATTCTGGCATATGGTGTGTATTTTCTCGGTGTTTAAATTGTCCGTAAAAAAAGAGGTAATCAAAACGATGTTTGCAAAAGCATCTTAAGCATGGATTTTTATAGGTTGTTACACTGTGTGCTTGAGAACACTAATATTCTTCGTTGACACAGCTTTAGATAACAAAGGCCATATCCAGAAAGAAGTCTCGTCCGTGAAGATGTAAACATTCCTTAGCCGACTCCACTCATATTTTTGCGTATTTATCATATTTATATCATATGTTTGTTATAACAATGATTTTTTTTTCTAAGTTGATCGAAAAGAGAAGATTTTTTTTCATGCAGGCGAGAGATACCTCAATTTATTTTTAACGTAGTTTTCTAACGTTGTTAGTTTTTAATTTTTCAATTTTGGTTCCAATTTTTTTTTCTTTATATAAGGGTACTTTCAGTTGCAGAACCGGTTCCAACCGGTTCGAAAAATAAAAATGTCCACTCATAAAAAAATACTGCAACAAAATTCAAAAAAGTAGAAACTAACAACGTTATAGATTGACATCAGCAATCCTATGTAAAAAAAAAAAAAAAAAAAAAAAAAAAAAAAAAAAAAAAAAAAAAAACGTGCAAATAAGAAATTTGAAAAAAAAAAAAAAAAAACGCTGCCATAGACTTAAAATTAACTTGCGATTGTCTTCGCTTGACTGAAAACTCCGCTTAAGATAGATGGCACTGCGGTGGTTCTTTATCAAATAACAATGGTCACATTATTGTTAAGCAGACGATACATTGAATCCTAAGAACCCCAGGAAAAACATTTCCATTACATTCACCTGAATATGTAAGATTTTTATTTTGTATAAAAGGACTTGGAAAATATGTTGAATACATTTTTCTTCATGAATAAAAGGTATCATTTCGTTATTAAATGTTTCAAAGAACGTTCCATTGTTTTGAAATCTTTTGCATGAATATTTATCATTTTACATAAAAAATTCACAAAAAATGGAATAAGGAATTTTTATAGAACAAATAGAAAAAATATTTTATGTCGTTTAAATAACTTAAGATTATTCTACTTAAAATTTAATTAAACACATTTATATGTGCTTTTTTGAAAAGCAAATTGTTGTTTTGAACTATGAAACTCAAAAGCAATAATAATGATATGTTCATAATTAGAAAGAACAAGTTTGACAAAACACAATCCGAATATATTTTGTTTGCAGCATTTTTACAAAATCTTTTAAATCTGTTCATGTGTTCATATTCTGCCTATCTTGTTCAAGTCATTATTTATATATATAAATCCAACATAAACAAATTACACAATATACGTAATATACGCATAACATAAAAACGATGAAATATTGATATATGTTGTTTCTGACTGGTAACTAACACCACATGTCAATAGGAAAAAACCCCATAGGAACTCCAAATAGAACATCATATGTATAGTTGTAAATTTTTGAAAATTTCATAACAAGACGAAAAGCGTATTGCACCATACATTAAAATATTTGTGTATTTCTTTAAAGCGGTCTAATTTTCATATAATAAAATGAATGTAAGAGAATAAGGCAAAGAAAAACATGCAGTTACTAAACATGTTTACTAAAATAAAAGTGAGTAGTAAAGTTTTGTTTCATATATGTTTTCCGTTTCACTCATTATTACAAAATTAATCATTGTTACATAAATATCCTTCCATTTTAATTTTTAGCTTTGTGAATTTATTTTAGATAACAAGGGTGCGAAAAAAATGTGTTTATAATTCAGAATATGTAGTGTATACAATTCAGAAAATAGTACAAACTTTGTACAGGAATTATTTATTATTTTTTTTATATAAATAGGAAATATAATCGTTTAATTTTAGAATGTACGATTTTCTATTGCTATGCCAGAGAAGAATTCGTCAACCTAATTAGGATAATTTAACTACAGGTTTAATGGTATTAGTGAAGGAAGACTTTTTGCCTGTATGTAAATGGGCCTTAGGCCGCATAAGTAAAATTTATACAGGAGCGGATGGCAAGGTCAGGGTAACAAAGGTTCGCACTAAATCAGGTGAATTAAAGCGTTCAATTACGAAAATAGCTGTCCTGCCTATTGATACCTAAGAAAGAATATAGTGATTAATTATTGTTAATTTTACATTTTATTATTATGCTGTGTATATCTATTTGTTGTGTAATAATTTTTGCTGTAATTGCGCAATGTAAATTTATATGATTCTAAGAATTCTAAGTTATTGAAATTTGTAAATTTCAATCCGGGGGAGAATGTTTATTGTTGAAAACTGAGAATTGATAAGTCCCACGAGAGGGCGTCGCGATCTCCCCTCGATTGAAAGTGAAAATCGAACTGAACTGAAGTTATGTTTTGTTGTTCTGCCAAAATGACACGCTACGCATTGTTTCATTTTAGTGAAATAAATTATTTAAAGTGTTACAGTGGACTATTTTTGATTATATATATGAGTTATAAATACGCATGCATCAAATTCCTACAACAATTATGGAACTAATTGACAGTTACTTGAATATCATGTATAAAGTGATTCCAGGCTTACAGAAGATTTTTTTATTTATTTTTTATTCCCGCGCAAACAACATGAAACCATATTTGGCAATCTGAACACTGAATCATTTCTAATAATTTATTTTTCTTACAAATTAGGCAAAATCAATCATCACTGTCTTGTTTTTTTCTTTTTAGATTCTGAATCATTAGACATTTTTTTTTTGGCAACAGAAGTTTTCTTTACCTTATGTCTGTAGTTCTCCCCTTACATCATTATCTTTCCAAATAAATTACGCCTATTTTTTTTAATTTGATGTTCCAATTGCTTTTGTCCTTTGCGTGCTTCCTTTTTGTCGTTTTTTTTTTTTTAATTTTGATTTCAAGGTTTACCTTATATAGCGAAGATATTAACACAGCTGTTTTTTGGCTACGTCTGTACTTTGACTTAACTGATTTTGGCAAGTGAGATAAGGTTTTTAATGATTCATTGGCTTTTTGGCAGATTTTGTAGCTGCAGCCTGCTTCCGGGTCAATCTCTTCACAACTTACTCTTTCATTTTTGCTTCCCATGTCTTTGACAACTTTTGCTGTCACAGATGTTTTTCTTCCAGACTGTTTGCCTGTGTCGTTTTCACCATTTTGTCTACTCTTTTAGTTTTAGTAAGTTTAATGATTACTGATTCCGGCTCCAAAATCTCACTAGCAGGAGAATCAACGGATCTATCTGCAGTGCCTATCTCCTCGCACTAATAAGTGCAGAAGTTTATATAGGCCTAAACTATATAGAGAAATTGATCCAGATATACAAAAAAAAAATCGCAAATTCAAAAACTTGCATGAAGATAGTAATCCATTAGAAAATATTAGAAAAAAATATCCACAAGTACAGCCCTCGAAATTCGTTACATAATTTTCAAATTAATTATCGTATATCTGGCCCAATTTAAGCAACTTAAATTGGTCCAATTAAGGCAATTGCGCCATTTTTGTAAAACAGATTATCTCAAGACTTATACAAAAACGAAAGCAAACAAATCCGCGTGAAAAATATGCGCAATAAACGCATGAATTTAGATTTGTATAGGGAATATGTATATGTATTTTTAATGTATTCTCCAACATTTAGTAGGAAAAAATTAGATCAAAACAGATAATTTCGAGGTTTTAAAAATTGTCTGAAAACAGCACGTGTAAGGAGGATGCTTCTTCTATTCATAAATGACGTCATTCTAATGAGTAGGATTTCAGCGGTAGATAGCGTATCTTTCTATAATTAACGGCAGAATTTCAGCGGTCCATTTAAATCAGCGCGGCGGTCTAAATATGGCTACTCTCCCCTATATAGAGATTTATGCCACATGAATACGCAGAAAAACTCGTCAAAAGTACGGGACATGGATGTCAACTTACATTAAGTAGTTTAGGTCAATGGACGACAGATTAGATCATTGCGCAATAACTAAGAATGTCTACTTCAATAAAAGGATAAAGAAATAATAATAGTTCTTATTTTATCAAGATTATGGCGGCCAATTTCTTGTTGAACAGACTGTATATATCTTAGGAATTTTTATTTTTATTTTTTACAGTTTTCAAAATTTATTACTAGTTTATTAAAGTTACGCAATTGAAACTTTCAACAAATGTCACAAACATTGTCTTTTCAATATAGTACATCAATTGTTAAATGTGCGATCGCTTTTTTTATTTTGACTTTTAAAGGTGACATACTGCCACTGTAAGAGAAATTGAAATGTTTTCTTAAGCATGTGTCTCACTGAGATTAAATACCTATACTAATAAAAGAAAGATTCGCGCTGTACGTGTGTGTATGTGTTTGTTTGTTTGTTTGTCTGCGATGCCTAGCAAAATCTAGCCCACCTAGAAGCCTGAAAATTAAGATTTAGGTAGTCCAAACCCTCTGCTGGTGCACCTGAGCCTCACAATCTTAATATTTTGAAAATTAGAGTAGTTATTAATTAAAAAGTGATCAAAAATCACAAATAAAAAATCACTCTTCCGAAATCCGCGCGCGTATGTTCAGAAGCCTTTTATCCGTATCTCCGTAAATTGAAGAAAAAAAGCACGAGTCATCGCTTTCTTTTTAAGTTTTTCTAAATTCGCCATGGGCGAACGACTGAAAATACAGAAAAACCGTTTAAATATTCTAGAAGAACGTACTTTTACGTCTCGAACGACCCGATTGGTTTGAAAATACGATCCGATTGGTTTGAAAAAATTTCATATTTAACCCTTTCAAAAAAAAATATCAATAAGCATCTAATTCATGTTTTTTATTTTTTCCCGTTTTCCAAGCCTTGCATACACCGGACTACAAGAGATATAGAAAAACAGAGATCACCAAATTAAAGAACTGACTTTGCTCTTTTCAAAGCCACCTTTGGTTTTAAAAAATACGAAAATTAACTCTTCAAAAATGTATATTTTCTGTATGCCGTTTCGCGATTTTTGCGATTTCGGCAATTTTAAAAATTCGCATCGGCGGTTCAGAGCAAAGTACAAAAACCTATAAGTACTAGAAAATATCTACACTTATTTCTGTTTTAATATCAGTTTGTTTTTGAAAAATTAGAATATTAACCCTTCGAAAAAAAAATCGCTCGGAGGACTCACTTTTGCGAATTCCGATTTTCTGCGATATATAGAATCTGGCATCGGGTTTAGGCAAAAATCTTTAGTTAAAAAAAATATGTTAAACCTTTCGAAAACGTTTTTTACCATAAGTCAATTTAGCATTTTTAACGATTTCTCCAATCTTTAAAAAATCGAATTGGCATTTATAAACAAGATACGAAAAACTAAAAACACCGCAACTAATCTACATCCCTTTGCTTTTTTAAAATCTGGTATTTGTTTTGAAAAATTTTAATTTTAATCCTCCGAAAAATCATTTCCAAAACTCATTCACGCACTTTTCGTTTTTCGGCCCAGATTTAAAATTCGGCATTGGCTCGGGAAATGTGAATACGGACAAACAGTCGACTCCAGATCATAAACACGTTAATTTTCTTCAAAACGCACCGTTGGGTTTTAAAAATTATCTACATTAACCCTTTCGAAACCGGTTGTTTGCATAACCCACTTTCGCGATTTCCGCTATTTTGGCAATGTTTACCCGTGGTTAAATTTCAATTCTACTAAAATATTTGGTTGGGTCGAGTGTTCTGAAAAGGTCTCTTCCAGAACAACTTATGCCCCCTGGCGGTGGAAGGTGGAACTACAGGTGTATTTCTGGTTCTATGGGCCCGATTATGACGGAGTTTGGCTCATTCGACTTTATTTCGATAGCCTTACAGATTTCAGTCATATTTGTATAGAACTGATTGTTATTTTCTCGGGCCCGACCAACGCCGGGTGAGTTAGCTAGCTTTAAATATATTGGATTGGTGCAAAAATTCGTCCAGTACTTCAAAAAGAGAAAAAATCAATTTACATCCGAAGAAGTTTTTTCTTTTTTTTTTTTTTTTTTTTTAATGAATTTATTGGGAGTGGGCGAAAAATTTTTATTATAAGTTATTTATCTAAAGTCTAGTCCATTAAATAAGTTTAGAACTAAATAAATTTTAGCGAGCAATCGGCCAAAAACTGCTTGAGTAACTCAACAGAAAGGGCACTGCGTTCTACCACGACAAAGATAGATGGTATATTTTTTAGCACTCTCACGAACTTTTACGATTCGGTTAAGAATGTTTTAGTATGACTTCATTATTGTATCGTCCTTTTACACTCTCACTATTACTTACTTGGATGGTTAAAAAACAGCTTAGATGATAAAAACTTTTTTTGTGTTCAGGAATTTTTCTGTACCTAGAGACATTTAATCATTTGTTTCTTGTTTTATTATTTATATACTAAATTAAAATTTAAATAGCTTTTTTTTTATTTTCCCTTTCTGTTTTAGGAATGCTCATAAGCAAAAATAAGTATCCACATTTACTTGTTTGCTGTTTTCCGTTGCGAAATGATTAATGATTTGGAAAAAAAAAACATATAATGTTTTATGCAAATTTTCTATGCACAGTTGCATAAAATATACACAAACACACTTTCTGAAGGTGATTGTTTAATTCCATTGAAATAATTTTGATAATATTTTATTATTATTATTATTTGTGAAATGTAGTAGCCGACTTCTTTTGTTTTTCGAAACCTCGAAATTTTAATAGAATTTCTGTCATAAAATAAATAGGACTGTTTAGAAATAGTGGTTGCAAAAAATGTTAGGTTGGCAACTATGGAAATACATAGTTGACAACCTCCCGATTTTTTTCATACCAATATTTTTATATAAAAACATTTGTTTTACGTACAGAAGAAGGAAATATAAGATTATTCCTTCTTCTATGGTTTTATGTAATCGTACAATTTTTTCAATTTAAAAAAGGGAATTTTTTTGTAAGATTTTACTGGTATTCAAAAAATTGGGAGGTTGGCAACTATGGAAATAGTTTAAAATGTTAATCTTTATTACTTATCTCTGAATTACTAAAACACTTTTTTTTTCTCACTTGTTTTACATTTTACTTGTGTCGATATTAAAATTAGGATAGCATTTTCAGTATACTTTTTACACCGGTAAGATTTAAGAAATGCAATTTTCGAAATTTCGTAACACCAACTATCTGGTTCGATGTCTTGATACATAGAAAAAAATATTCTCTCTATTTTGTTGCACTTTCTTCTGTAATTACTTCGATTCAAACACAAATATTCATTGCATATTGCGGGAGAAGTTACATACATATTATCTGGCAAAATGAATATGTCAGATTTTAATTTTGGTTAATTTGAAAAGACAGATAGAAGTATACAAGAAAGTAAATGGAAAAATATATATCGGCGTTTTCCTTTTTTTTCTATTATAAGCACTCTAGAAAAATATTACAAATATTTCATGCATCCTTTATAAATGCTCAAAAACAGAAATAAATATACTAATGGAATTTAATGCTTACAGATATTAATTATCATTAGGCATTTTTCAGTGAAATTGCATATTTATGATGTAACATTTTAATAACATTTACTCACAATGTTGATGAACTTTTAATGCGTTGTTTCTACAAAAAGGATAAATTTAAATACATTTAATTAAAAGCCATGTAAAATAAATTTGGCACTATACAAGAACGTTTATTCATAAAATAGGAAGAATTAAGAATTTTCTATAAAATGTGTTTTTTATTATTCCTAATATCTTTTATGTTATTTAATGGTGGACATAATAAATGTGTGTGTTTATTTTTATATTAAAAGTGGTCTTGTGTATTTAGTTAATTCTTTACGTGAGGTTAGTATTTAATGAAGCTCTAAATTTAATAATTCCATTATCACATATCATTATTCCACTAAAAGCTACATTAAAAATGCTGACAACACCTCTTTAGATAACGCCATAATGAAAACAGTTAACTCAGCTTTGAAATCCGTTAACTAGATTACAGAAAGCTGTCTTAACAGTCTGTATAATTAGGTGGATGTAGTAATTGTCTGGGAACGAAAGGATAATATTTTTTAAATGAAAATATTAAGGAAACATTAGGCGTTTTTCATTGAAATTGCATATTTATGATGTAACATTTTGCTAACATTTACTCACAATGTTGATGAAATTTTAATGCGTTTTTCTACAAAAAGGATATTTAATTAAAAGTAATGTAATATAAATTTGACACTATATAAAAACGTTTATTCATAAAATAGGAAACATTTAGAATTTTCTGTAAAATGTGTTTTTTATTATTCCTAATATATTTTATGTTTTTTAATGGTGGACAAAATAAATGTGCGGTGATTGTTATATTAAAAGTGTTCTTGTGTATTTAGTTAATTGTTTACGTGAGATTAGTATTTAATGAAGCTCTAAATTTAATAATTCCATTATCACATATCTTTCTTCTACTCTAAAAGCTACATAAAAAATGCTGACAGCACTTCTTTAGATAACGCCATAATAAGAGCAGTTAACTCAGCTTTGAAATGCGTTAACTAGATTACAGAAAGCTGTCGTAACAGCCTGTATAATTAGGTGGATGTAGTAATTGTCTGGGAACGAAAGCATAATATTTTTTTAATGAAAATATTAAGGAAACATTAGGCGTTTTTCATTGAAATTGCATATTTATGATGTAACATTTTGCTAACATTTACTCACAATGTTGATGATATTTTAATGCGTTTTTCTACAAAAAGGATATTTAATTAAAAGTAATGTAATATAAATTTGACACCATATAAAAACGTTTATTCCTAAAATAGGAAACATTTAGAATTTTCTGTAAAATGTGTTTTTTATTATTCCTAATATATTTTATGTTTTTTAATGGTGGACAAAATAAATGTGCGGTGATTGTTATATTAAAAATGATCTTGTGTATTTAGTTAATGCTTTACGTGAGGTTAGTATTTAATGAAACTCTGAATTTAATAATACATTATCACACATCTTTCTTCTACTCTAAAAGCTACATTAAAAATGCTGACAGCACTTCTTTAGATAACGGCATAATGAGAACAGTTAACTCAGCTTTGAAACCCGTTAACTAGATTACACAAAGCTGTGTTAACAGTCTGTACAATTAAGTAGATGCAGTAATTGTCTGAGAACGAAAGGATAATATATTTTTTTAATGAAAATATTAAGGAAACATTAAAATAAATTATGTTCTGGATGATTTTAGTGTCATAAAGAAAGACCACATATTTGAAAATGGAATGAAACACATCCTGTATTTTATATTAAATGAATATATGTTTTAAAAAATATCCACATCTAAATTAATTTTAATGCTTATATTTTATAAATCAAGTTAATTCAAAATACTCTTGCGGTAAATACCAAGATACTTTATATAATATTTAAAACAATTACAGCAGCCCTCTGTTATATTACTCATTGGAATTTATTGCTCTTACTTTTTATCTCCCAGAAAATAAGTAATTTCCATCTTAATTACACACTTAAGTTTACGTATGTGACGATTTTAATGGGATTCTGTATCATTAAATTTAATTTAAACGTGTGATAAATGTGTTAAATATTATAATGATTTTAATATTATAATGTTTTAAGTAATAATGTTTTGGAGACATGCTTAAAACTTATTTTTTGTAAGTTACATTGTTTATTTTTAATGTTCTCTGTTAGATATAGCGTTTGTTATAATTCGCGCTGGTTTCTAATCTTTCGATATGCCCAATGTAACGAAGAGTTAGTGTAGAAGGCTTCACTGAGAAACTTTTGTATTATTTATGTCTTGCTCGGACTATTTTGACATATTTATAAAATTTTATACATAGAGTTTCTCTAAGTATATAATTATTACATAAAGCAATGAATAATAACCATTACATGCAGCACTTTAATGGGAGCTTGCCTTAAATCAACATTTTGAGCAAGTTTTGCCAATCCTGTGAAATGTTATTGACTATTCTATATGCGCGGTCTTATTTTATAAGATTTTTTTTTAATTCTGTTAAAATTTTTATAGGCATATATTTTAATTTCATAATTTATATATTTTAAATCAATTTTAAAAAAGTGCTGTAACCTATAAAAAGTTTAACAAAAATCAATATTTAGAAGCTTTAAATATGCGAAAACTACAGCATTACTTTAAATTACAGATCGTTCCGCCAAGAAGTTCTTCAGTTCTGCTTAATAAAGTATTTTAATGCGGGGTAATGTGGTGTCGAATTTAAGAAAAAAAAAACAACTAGAGGATTTTAACCCCTTTGCGATGACCGTCCTTTACAGAATTTTTAATCTTTTACCACCAGTTTTTCAAAACAGAAATTTGTGCCTAATTGAATCGCAGAAATGCTACGATTTAATAAGGCAAAGCTTACAATAAAAATTAACTGGTGGGAATAATGAAGGATTCTGACCATCTTATGCGTCACGTATACGTGTTGCTCGTCCGCAACGGGTTAAAAAGACGGAAACGTACAAGCAAAACACACCTTTTTTCAGGCACAAATTCACAAATTCACAAAAAAAAAAAAAAAAAAAAAAAAAAAAAAAAAACGGAATTTTAGACAGTACGTAATACCTTAGAGCTACTTAAAAAAAAAATCAGAAAACACCAAACTACCGCTCAAGGGGTAATTTGGTGTCATATTTTTAAACACTGCCACACCATCAATCGTATATTTTGAGGTAATAAGATGCATGCCCATTGTATCTTTAACAATGTGCAATTCAGAACACTGACAATTTTTTTAATCAGATAAATTTTGAAAACACCGTGAATTTTTCATTGATATCATATATTATTTTTGAGATACAGTTTGAAATAGCAATTATATGAAACATTTTAAAGGCTCTGTTGAAATTCATAATGTTTTATGCTCTTTAAAAGATACCCCTAAAAATAAATTAATCATAAAAAAAATTAATACAACATGGTTAGTTGAAAGAAAAGTTTTAATACACACGGTTTTTTATACATCAGTGAAAGCATAAATGATAATTAGAATATTTTAATACAGCTCAATAATATAGAGGGAAACATTTTAGAATGGATATTATGATATTTTAGATAAGATACTTTCTGAATCATAATAAATATAAAACCTTTTTCAAACAATTTCTTAAGAAGCAGCTATCAACATTGTTGTACTATACAAAGACGATAAAATGAACCTCATTCAATGATATAGACTAGAGTGAAACATTTTAGAATGAAATTAATGATATTTTACACATTACACAGTAGGGTGAATCGAAAAGTATACGAATTTTTTTTTTTTCGAAATTACTTTTGGCGCGGGGTGCAAAAGTTGCCTTTTATGTATATAAGTTTACACATGTTTTTTTATGGAAATCCATTCATATCTTCCGGTGCCCCAAGCGCCCCAAAAAACTGTTAAAAATTGAAATTTTTATGAAAATTTATAATTTATTTTGTTTTTTTATTTGTTTTAAATTACTTTTGGTGTGAAAGTTGTCTTTTATTTATATTAGTCTGCATGTTTTTTTAAATCAAAATCCATTCATATCTTCAGGTGCCCCAAGCGTCCCAAAAATAGTTTAAAATTGAAGGTTTTATGAAAATTTATAATTTTTTTGTTTTTTATTATTTTTTTTTAATTTTATTTTGCTTTCTGTGAGAAAGTTGTGCATTGGGTGTATTACATAATTCTGTAGCTTACAAATTTTGTTTTATCGAAATCCATTCATATCTGCCAGTGCCCCAAGTATAGTTAAATATTGAAATTTTTAAGAAAATGTATTACAAATTTTAAATTTACCAAAATTGTTTACAAATTTGGCAAAGTGTTTAATTAATAAAGTATAAACTTATAAATAATAATAATTTTATAATAATACATGAAGTATAAATTTAAAAATCAAAGCACTAAATCATAAAAATTATAAAAATTGAACTTACGTAGCAAATTGCTTACTTCTTTTAATTTGGAGATTTACATATTTCTAAAGTTTGTAATCTTCTTTCGGATTAAAATGTTTGATATGGCGTTTTGATTTTATTCTATTCAAAACTATGAAACCGAGTCTCTTTTCTTGTCCAGATACACTTTCTGATGCCTCAGGCACTAGGCGAATGCATTTTCTATCATCTTGTTTATGGCATTGATAATTTGACCATTCCTCCGTTTTTCCTACATTTACCATGGCCTCAATTTCTTCGTACGGCACATTCATCAAAAGAGGTGGTTCAAAACATCCAACTAATTGTCAGTCAATAAGTTCACAATAATACTTTGCTATGAAGTATATTTTTGGTACTTGAAAAATTCTTACTTCTGCTAATCCTCTATTTTCATTTCTATCACAAAATAGTTTTTGTATTGCTAAAGACCAATCGGCTCTGTGTTATCTCAGAGCATAGATAATAAAAAGTTTTCAGTATGACAAAAGAAGCTATCTAGTTGAACAACAGCGTCTACAAACTTTCTTAGATTGGGATCCAAATATATGGAAAATGCGATCAGTTTCCAAATATACCGCTGTCCTTCTATTATAGAGGGCTCTGTTTTGATATGGAACAATATAGGTCCATACTTTCATAATATATGTTGTAAGAATAATGAGATTCTCAGATGGATTTTCTGTTGTCACCTACAACCTTAACTTTCTACTTCTAGTCGTTAGCCATCTTGAGTAAACAACTGGAACAGGATTTTTAAATGCCAGGTCAGAACCACTTTCACCATGAGATATTTATACGCAGATATCATATAAATATAGCTGATCATTGCTGAGAACCATTCTACCTATGTTATCTGTAGCATATTCTCCACACTTATTGAAGAAAAGGAAGCTACAAGTAGCTCCTCGCAGGTTTTGATTGCTGTACCATTTGGCCCACAAAATGCTTTAGTACCAATTGTTGCACATCTAAAGAATGTAGTAAATGCCGTAAAGGCCTTTAGCTCCTCCTGTTGCAAATGTAACATTTCCAATATGCAGAGAGTCAGTATCCTTTACAACAATACAATGTTCCTTCTTTGTGATATTTGTGTAGCACATTGTGCTCTTCATCACTAGCATTTTTGTATTGTCTTTTTCCCATTGGAAAATAATCCGGTTAAAATAGACAGAGACACGGCTAACTTGCTCGTCTCTGCAAGTAAATTTCGAGCCTTTGTACGCTATCGACGAATTTTGTTGCAATCTTCTAAATTCGAAGTCACTTTTTTAATTCCAATATATTGTAAAACAGCACTGGCAAATTGAAGCAGCTGCTCTATTCAAAATTTCGTACATAACGGTATAGTATAAAAAAAATAATTTTATACATTTAATATAAACAATAAACGATTTGTCAGCCCCTGGATCTAATAATTATGATATACAAATGATTATTATTAAAATCTTATTTTTACTTATAATTTTAAATTCAAGATTTGCATAAAAATCGATTTGGGGCACATGTTTAAGTGTCTTGGGACACCCGGAAGACATTTATTGAAGTTAAAAATGTTTTGCATGTATGCTACTATGCTTAATAGACAACTTTCGCACCCCGCGCAAAAAGTAATTAAATAAATAAATAAATAATCAAAAATAAAAAAAAATACAAAATTTCATAAAACTTTGAATTTTTAACTTTTTTGGGGGCGCTTGGGGCACCTGGGGCAAGATATGAATGGATTTCAATTTAAAAAAACATGTAAACTAATATACATAAAAGACAACTTTTGCACCCTGCGCCAAAAGTAATTAAAAATAATTATAAAAATAATAAAATATATAAATTTTCATAAAAATTTCATTTTTTAACTAATTTGGGGGCACTTGGGGCACTGGAAGATATGAATGGATTTCAATAAAAAAACAGATGTAAACTAATATACATAAAAGGCAACTTTTGTACCCCGCGCCGATTCGATTCTCCACATTTCGATTTTTCGATCCACCCTATTACACAGTCTACTGTATAATAGGTCTATATAAAAAAAATAATAACCTTTTTAAACAGTTTATTAATAAAAGGCTATTTCATAGCGTAACTAATTTTAAACACTAGTCGAGTGTCAGGTCTTACACATTTCAGTAGCCTAATTCCAATCTGAATCAATCCGGAATAAAGAAGTCTGCTGTATTCTTCTAAGAAATGATTAATAAGCAAAATATTAGTGACAATCATCAGACATAATAAAAATACAATAGAAATAAATCAGTTTACAAGTAAAATACAGAGGCAGCAAATTACCCCGCTTTTTTTTTATGCGGAGCAATTTGGTACTTGCACCAATATTATTTTTTCCTGGGTCATTTTAAAAGATGCAGAAGGAAAAAATGAAATACTTAATAGAGTGTACTTTCAACATGCTCGTACAAATTTTTATTCATGCGTATATCATCTCGCTTTTTCTGTAGCTTCATGCAAGTAGAGAGATTTTGAAGTTTTCGAAGGTGGTCATTTTGCAGAATTTTTGATAGATTCCAGAAAATATTTTTTTCATTTCTAAAAATATGCTCCATGCATAATAGAGATACATTTGATTTACAATACACATGTGTTAGTACTTGTAAAAAAAATAAAAAATAAGATTTATACCATACAATAAAGTCATGATAATAATAATTGAAAATGACGCACCATATTAGTCCAGCACCAAATTACAGCGGCTAACCCTACCCGTTGCAGTTTGTTTTGCAAGTTTTAAAACAGATAGATCGTTTTTTTTCTCTAGCATGGGAAAATTATTGGCAATGGGGAGAGTGCCTTTGGGGAGGATCTTTGAAGAGAAACTGATCTATATTTTCGAAAGTGGTCATTTTGCACAGTTTTTGATAGATTCCAGAAAATATTTTTTTTATTTCTCAAAATGTGCTCCATGCATAATAGAGATACATTTGATTCACAATGCACATGTGTTAGTATACTTGTAAAAAAAATAAAAAATAAGATTTATACCATACAATAAGGTCATGATAATAATAATTGAAAATGAGGCACCATATTACTCCAGCACCAAATTACAGCGGTTTACCCTACCCGTTGCAGTTTGTTTTGCAAGTTTTAAAACAGATAGATCATTTTTTTTTCTCCAGCATGGGCAAATTATTGGCAATGGGGAGAGTGCCTTTGGGGAGGATCTTTGAAGAGAAACTGATCTATATTTTCGAAAGTGGTCATTTTGCACAGTTTTTGATAGATTCCAGAAAATATTTTTTTTATTTCTCAAAATGTGCTCCATGCATAATAGAGATACATTTGATTTACAATACACATGTGTTAGTATACTTGTAAAAAAAATAAAAAATAAGATTTATACCATACAATAAGGTCATGATAATAATAATTGAAAATGAGGCACCATATTACTACAGCACCAAATTACAGCGGTTTACCCTACCCGTTGCAGTTTGTTTTGCAAGTTTTAAAACAGATAGATCAATTTTTTTTTCTCCAGCATGGGCAAATTATTGGCAATGGGGAGAGTGCCTTTGGGGAGGATCTTTGAAGAGAAACTGATCTATATTTTCGAAAGTGGTCATTTTGCACAGTTTTTGATAGATTCCAGAAAATATTTTTTTTATTTCTCAAAATGTGCTCCATGCATAATAGAGATACATTTGATTTACAATACACATGTGTTAGTATACTTGTATAAAAAATAAAAAATAAGATTTATACCATACAATAAGGTCATGATAATAATAATTGAAAATGAGGCACCATATTACTCCAGCACCAAATTACAGCGGCTTACCCTACCCGTTGCAGTTTGTTTTGCAAGTTTTTAAACAGATAGATCGTTTTTTTTTCTCCAGCATGGGCAAATTATTGGCAATGGGGAGAGTGCCTTTGGGGAGGATCTTTGAAGAGAAACCGATCTATATTTTCGAAAGTGGTCATTTTGCACAGTTTTTGATAGATTCCAGAAAATATTTTTTATATTTCTCAAAATGTGCTCCATGCATAATAGAGATACATTTGATTCACAATACACATGTGTTAGTATACTTGTAAAAAAATAAATAATAAGATCTATACCATACAATAAGGTCATGATAATAATAATTGAAAATGAGACACCATATTACTCCAGCACCAAATTACAGCGGTTTACCCTACCCGTTGCAGTTTGTTTTGCAAGTTTTAAAACAGATAGATCGATTTTTTTTCTCCAGCATGGGAAAATTATTGGTAATGTGGAGAGTGCCTTAGGGGACGATCTTTGAAGGGAAACTGACCCGTATTACCGTTCTTTTACAAGGAAAATCTATAAAACTTTGACCTGTCACTCCGCACAGAACGGTATGAAACACGCGACATACACTGTAAAAAAAAATTGCAGTAAAATTACCGTCAGAGACCGGCAGCAGAGATTCCAGTCATACACCGTAAAAAAAAAAAAATCCATGCCCATTATTTTGTGCAGCCCGTAATTTTACGGGGCAAAGTAATATAACATTATAATGCACAGGATATAATGCACTTTAAATCACAATAACACTTTGCTTACTGTTCCGTAGCACGTAGCACGTTAGATAATCATCACAGAATCGCTGTTTTGGCGGGTTAAAATTTTCGAAACACGAGTAAAATGAAGGGTTACACCCTAGCGGAGGACAATGTATGGGGTCGTACCGTATTTTTGCTGATATATGGGCTAGAGCTGAAAGAATATGTGGATTGTTCTTAATTTTCTAAGTATCTAAGGGATAAGGCCGCTTATTCAGTGGATCAGACCGTTTTTCATCAAATAAGGCTGTTGCCCGTGAAAATTAAAGGGCAAACGCTCATAAATTTCCAGTTTTTTCTGAGAGTGTAGGCTAATCTTCCCAATTTGTAGCCAGCATGCTAACCACTGGGCTCAGTAGCCCGATGTTAAAATGAATTTAATATTAGGTGTTTTATATCCGCGTAAATCTTAAATTCCTTCACTGAATGATTTTTAGTTTGGTATCCGAAGGTAAAACTTTAAGCAGAATGATGTTAAAATCGGGTGTAGTTATTGAAAAATTCAAATTTTGTTTAATTTCAATATGAAGAGGGCTTTCTAAGCGTATTTTTTAGCGTGTAATTAATGAAGACATGATTCACAATCAACTGGCTATTTTCATTTTATTCAAAGTTTATTTTGTGATGGAATAGTTGTGATTTTCTTTTTCTTTACCGACTGAACTTATCACTGTTTTACGCTTTATTAACAGGGCTTTATACTGTATATTGTTTGCGATACTTTCAGAACAGTTATTCGATGGTTTTCCTTACATGAGAAAAACCAAAACCGTCTTAGAAATCTAAACAATTATTTTTATTTGCATTAAAAAATTAAAAAAAAAAAAACTGAAAATGTTATTTTTTAACAGTGGACAACTGAGAAAACAGAATACAGGGAAAACAGTAGATAGAGGAAAACAGAAGATTTGTTTCTAGCATTAGATTAAAGATTCATTTAAAAATAAATTTAACTTAATTCACTTTCTGAATTCGTATTTGCGTCAAATATTACAATTCAACAACTCTACAAAAAATGAGCATTCTAATATTACTTTCTAAAGTTCTACAAAAAATGCTCTAGTTAAAATTTTCAACAACTGAGAACTTCTTTGTATTTTCCTTAACAACACGTTTGCGTGTAACTGATTTCAGTGTGTTCGTGGCACCAGCTTTCAATTGTTAAGAATTTGTAAAGCAATGAGTTTAATCTTATGTATTCTGCTAAATAATTCTGCAAGTTTTTGAAGATTTCTTATCAGTAATCTTGTGTTTTTTCAGCAGAAATAATTCAATTTCGTTTGCTTGTTTAAGCGATGAACAGATTTAGAGTGAGCTTTTTAAGATTTGTTTAACATTTTTTTTTTAAGATAGAGATTTTCTTAAATTACAGCAATACAGCGCTAGATAAAAAAAAAAAAAAAAAAAAAAAATATCGCGTTGTATTTTTTTTTTCAAAATATCGCCAGATGTAATTAAAAAGATTAGTCTTGTTAAAAATGTATGTATTTTACATAAATACAACTTTTTATAATCATACTAAGCACTTATTAATTTAGATATGTTAATGGTTTTTTATTTTATATTTTTAGGCTGAGATAAAATATGTTCACGCTATTTTTTAATGCTCTTTTTCTATGTTTTCGTCTGCAGGATACAATATTTCATAAAATATTTAGCAACGTCATAAATTTTAGTCAGACACGGAGTTGGATCTTTAAATTTTATTTCGAATGATGGATATAACAAGCATAAGTCGTATCATCTCTCCGATTTCGAAAACAGACAATTTCATGTAGGAACGCTGAGGATATCAGATTTTTCTGTGATCTCGAAGGTGTCATCCGAGGGAAAAATAATTTCCATGTAATAAATGATCTTTGCCCAAATGGAAGTCATGCCAGGATGCATAAAAAAGTGTACAAGTATTTTGAAAAGTTCAAATGAAATATAAAAATATTTGAAATAATATGAGGTATAAAAACAAGCTACGCCATTAGGCTTACTTCACCGCGTCGTTTCTAGGTTCGGGGAACCTTTACGAGGGGACCAAGTGGGCCCGGTTGACACGGGACACAACACAGGCACACTCTACGGCTAAAGGGAGCACCACCACCTGCGCATAACACCCCAGCATAAAATAATTTAACATCGTGGTCTCTACGATAGCAGAGCCAACGTACGAAAGAAACTACACCATAAGTCTTGGGGACACGTCGGAGTTTCCCAGAAGATTCGGGAACTGGAATCGCGAACGGCACCAGGCCCTATGCATTAGATCAGGTTTCCCCGACACGCACTTGCTTTACCTGAGGAGATGAAAATAATAGTATGTGGTATTCGAAATGGAACTATTTACTATCTCATACCCACTTTTCGCAGAAGGAAAATAGTTCATATTCTACGGTCATATACGCAGGCAAGAATAGCGTCAAACAAGAGTGGTGCTCGTAACAATATTCCTTTAACTGCATGAGAGTTATAATAATCTTATTAATACTCCAATTCACTTTGTCCTGCATTTCGGATGTTTACGGATAAAGAGAGCCCGATTATGGTAAACAACTGTAGAAGAATTTTTCCCCATTTGTGCCAAGTCAAACTCCGTTGACCTAACACTGAGCATTAAATGAAAAGGGATTTTGGTAATTTTGTTTTACAAATACACTGCTCAAAACAATTAAAGGATATTGCAGTTTTAGGTGGATTTTGTATCTGGGAAACTTTTTAGCTGATTGATACATGCTCGACAGACATAGTAGGTTATATGAGAATAAATTACACATGTTTGGCAGAAAAAAATGCATTTTATTGCGCATTTGTGTACAAAAGGAAAAAAACACAATTTGTGCATATGAGAAAAAAAGAATAAGAAAAGGTGTTTTCTTCAAAGAAAATCATTTTCAGTTACCCATATGGTTTCCAAGGGCGGCCAGCAACGTTGAACACCTTTGAGGCATGGACTCAATGAGGCTATTAATGACGAGTTGGGGTATTTTGCCCCACTCTTCCAGAAGAGCTCTTTCCAGTTCTTGGAGAGTTTGTGGGGGTTGTTGGCGGCCATAAACTCGTCTTCCTAGAGCGTCCCAAACGTGCTCGATTGGATTCATGTCTGGAGAACACGCTGCCCATTCCATTCGAACGATTCCTTCCCCGAAAAGGAAATCCTCCACCAGGTTTGCACGATGTGGCCTGCAGTTATCGTCCATTTAAATGAAGTTATCTCCGATTGCTGCAGCGTAAGGGACTACAATAGGTCTGAAGATCTCATCCCTATATCGGCGACCAGTCAGAGCTCCATCTCGAATGATGTAGAGGTCAGTGCGCCCGTCAATGGAGATGCCACCAACACTCCTCCACCGCCAAATCTGACACTTTCGTGCACGAACGCAGGATTATTCCTACTGCCACGGTCCCTCCAGATGAAAATACGCCTATTATCCGGATGCACAGAAAAACGGGACTCGTCAGAAAACAGAATATTGCTCCATTCATTTCTCCTCCAGTTGACATGCTCGGTTGCCCACTCCCTGCGGTCGCGACGATGCCTTGATGTTAATCTAACACATACCATCGGTCGGCGAGCATACAGACCTACAGCATGGATCCGGTTTCGGACAGTCTGAGTTGAAATTGTGGTGCCTGTAGCCGAGCGAAGGTGTTGTTGGAGAAGAGTAGCGTTCATGTTTCGGTGTCTCCGAGCTGTTAACGCTAAATACCGATCTTCATTGGGCGTTGTTGCCCGTCTACGACCTTGCCCTGGTCTTCGGCCTGCACATCCACTCTCCAAAAAACGGTTCCAGATCCTGGAAATGACACTTTGTGACACTCCAATGGCTTGCGCTACTTCGGCTTGAGTTTGGCCCCCTTCTAACCTACCAACAATTCTCCAAGCTTCTGAATCTGTCAAATGACTTCGCTGAGACATCGTACTCATCGAAACAAAGCAATCACTGAATGCCGATCATCCTTGTCTTCATTCTCTTTTATCCAGTTGAAAGTCAAATTTCATTCGCTGCCGCTGAAGCGACGTTTTTGACGTCGAACTCAAAATTTGCATACTCAACAGTTTGAAAACCAGAAAAATTTGCATTTGTGATTCTCTTCTTCTATTTTCGGCAAAAAAAATTTCGTTTATATCTTTATTTTATATAAAACTTCAAATATCCTTTAATTGTTTTGAGCAGTGTATTTAAAGTTTAACCCTACATTGTAAATATATATATATATAAATAAATGTTTCAATCTACGAAATTATAATATAACCACAGACAAAAATATACAATAACCCATTTTGATTTGCACATGACTCCGAAAAGCTTTCACTATTAATAGAGATTTTAGAAACCAATATATTTTCGAGATTTAAAGAAGCATTCATGAAATGGAAGGATTTTTCGCTGTCATTGATTTTTGGAAACCTTTCCGAGTAGTTTTTGTAGAGTAATTTTATTAATCAGTTTTTTGAAACTAGAATATCTGTTTTTCTAATGCTATCGAGTAAACATTTTCAGCTGGGAAATGGAATTTATAAATGCAAGAGTAACAGAATAATATTAATTTTTATGTTAATTTTAATGCTGTCAATTTATCATGCTTTCCTGTAAAACATATTTGTTAAACATGTAAATTTTACATTAAAAATTATAGCATTAAAAATATTTATAATCTGAGTTGAGAAAACTGATTAGTACACTAAAAAAAAAAATACTCAGAAATTTTTCCGAATATCACTGGCAGCAAATGAAACATTGTTTTTATAAATATTTCCTTAAATATCGAAAATTTATTCGTTTCTGCGTTTTCTAATGATAAATATTACTTTTCGGAATCGTGTGTAACTCGAAAGAGGTTATTGTATATTTTCGTGGATAAGAAATATTTGTATTTTTTTTATACTATATATTGTACAAATCCAGTGCAAAATGTCAAAAACCAACACTATTGTCCACAGTCTTTTTCTTATCTAAATAAGCCAAAAGGAGAATTATTGAACATGTATGGTTGAAAAGTGAAGCAATGTGGGAATATTTTAATATAAACGAACATTGAACATTGAAATGAACATTTATCTATATAAGCAAAAAGGGGAATTATCGAACATGTATGGTTGAAAAGTGAAGCAATGTGGAAATATTTTAGTATAAACGAACATTGAACATTGAAACGAACATTTATCTAAATAAGCAAAAAAGAGAATTATTGAACATGTATGGTTGGAAAGTGAAGCAAAGTGGAAATATTTAAGTATAAACGAACATTGCTAGATATCAGCCTTGCTAATAACAAAAATTCACCGGATAATTTGTTCAAAATTGTTTTTCCATAGCTTTACAGTACTTGTTTACAAGAATTCAAATTTAAGTAAAAATCATTCTTTGAAAATTTAAAATAATAATAATAATAATAATAATAATAATAATAATAATAATAAATAAATAAATAAATAAATAAATAAATAAATAATGCGCGTTGGGGAAACCGTGTGCTAATAAAATAAAGTGTAAACAGGAGGTAGTGGTGTAACGCTCATTTACTTTTGCCGTTTTCTGCGCTTTGCCAGGGGGCGCTATGAACACGTTGGCTTTTCGCGCGCTTAGTCTTTTAGCACCCACTACCATATGCTCTTCGACATTGTGTTATGATTTGTTACTGAGAGAGATGTTTGCATCGCATCCGTTGGACCAGGTGAAATGTAATACACCTATCCTAGGTGTTTGCTTAAAGTACAGATTCCATGAATGTGCAATTTAAAATATCTGCCTGTATTTATGTGTAAATTTGTATATTGTGCGTGTCATCTAAATAAAAGTTATGTGTGAATACTGAGTCGAAAATCGTACATTACAAAAGTATATTTTGTATTTTTTATGTAAAATACTATGATAATGCATAGAGGAATTCAATAAAAATACATATGGAACTGGATTAAAAACATCTTTTCTAGTAAAATTTATTTATTATTATTTTTTTTCATATGATCCAGATTATAATTGAAAAAGCATATAATTTTCTCTGGCATAGCAATAGAAAATCGTACATTCTAAAATTAAACGTTTATATTTCCTATTTATATAAAAAAAATAATAAATAATTCCTGTACAAAGTTTGTACTATTTTCTGAATTGTATACACTACATATTCTGAATTATAAACACATTTTTTTCGCACCCTTGTTATTCGTACCCTTGAAACAAAACTTTACTACTCACTTTTATTTTAGTAAACATGTTTAGTAACTGCATGTTTTTCTTTGCCTTATTCTCTTACATTCATTTTATTATATGAAAATTAGACCGCTTTAAAGAAATACACAAATATTTTAATGTATGGTGCAATACGCTTTTCGTCTTGTTATGAAATTTTCAAAAATTTACAACTATACATATGATGTTCTATTTGGAGTTCCTATGGGGTTTTTACATATTGACATGTGGTGTTAGATACCAGTCAGAAACAACATATATTAATATTTCATCGTTTTTATGTTATGCGTATATTACGTATATTGTGTAATTTGTTTATGTTGGATTTATATATATAAATAATGACTTGAACAAGATAGGCAGGACTCTTTCCCGATAGCATTCATTTTCTGTTATTTTACAAGCTGCCTTCTTAACAGCTTGACCACATGATTATCAAAACAAGAAATTAAAGTACCGAATTAGTACGTATAAGTAAAATTTTATATAGTTTTGTTGTTGTATATTTTTCCGGTAGCAGTAGAAGAAAAGGTTTTACTTAATTTGTTTTAATATAATTATTTTTTAATATGAACACATGAACAGATTTAAAATATTTTGTAAAAATGCTGCAAATAAAATATATTCGTATTGTGTTTTGTCAAACTTGTTCTTCCTAATTATGAACATATCATTATTATTGCTTTTGAGTTTCATAGTTCAAAACAACAATTTGCTTTTCAAAAAAGCACATATAAATGCGTTTAATTAAATTTTAAGTAGAATAATCTTAATGTATTTAAACGACATAAAATATTTTTTCTATTTGTTCTATAAAAATTCCTTATTCCATTTTTTGTGAATTTTTATGTAAAATGATAAATATTCATGCAAAAGATTTCAAAACAATGGAACGTTCTTTAAAACATTTAATAACGAAATGATACCTTTTATTCATGAAGAAAAATGTATTCAACATATTTTCCAAGTCCTTTTATACTAAATAAAAATGTTACATACTCAGGTGAATGTAATGGAAATGTTTTTCCTGGGGTTCTTAGGATTCAATGTATCGTCTGCTTAACAATAATGTGACCATTGTTATTTGATAAAGAACCACCGCAGTGCCATCTATCTTAAGCGGAGTTTTCAGTCAAGCGAAGACAATCGCAAGTTAATTTTAAGTCTATGGCAGCGTTTTTTTTTTTCAAATTTCTTATTTGCACGTTTTTTTTTTTTTTTTTTTTACATAGGATTGCTGATGTCGATCTATAACGTTGTTAGTTTCTACTTTTTCGAATTTTGTTGCAGTATTTTTTTATAAGCGGACATTTTTAATTTTCGAACCGGTTGGAACCGGTTCTGCAACTGAAAGTACCCTTAGATAAAGAAAAAAAAACTGGAACCAAAATTGAAAAATTAAAAACTAACAGCGTTAGAAAACTACATTAAAAATAAATTGAGGTATCTCTCGCCTGCAGGAAAAAAAATCTTCTCTTTTCGATCAACTTAGAAAAAAAAATCATTGTTATAACAAACATATGACATAAATATGATAAATACGCAAAAATGTGAGTGGAGTCGGCTAAGGAATGTTTACATCTTCACGGACGAGACTTCTTTCTGGATATGGCCTTTGTTATCTAAAGCTGTGCCAATGAAGAATATTAGTGTTCTCAAGCACACAGTGTAACAACCTATAAAAATCCATGCTTAAGATGCTTTTGCAAACATCGTTTTGATTGCCTCTTTTTTTACGGACAATTTAAACACCGAGAAAATGCACACCATATGCCAGAATTACTTACTGAAGTCAGGTGAAAAGTTGTAAATTATTACAGAAGAAGTTGTGTTCTTCAAAAAGCCAATTACACTAAATGTCGCAGCAAACTGTGTAGTGCATGAAAAAATCAAAATATCACCACCACGTTACCCTGGAAGAATTGCCGGCAATGTCTCCCGATGCTAATCTGATTATATATGTGTCACCGTACATCAAAATGAAGCAGTAGCGCAGCCAGGGGGGGGGGGTTAACCCCCCCCCAGAGCAAAAAATAATTACTATAATTGCCGCTTATATGAATCAAAACTAAAGTTAAAATTAAATTTCCTAAATAAAATAATCCGCCCCTTTGTAAAATCAAATTCTATTCAACAATGAGATTCAATTAAACGGCGAAAATTCTACTTAAAACTGTGAAAGCGCATATTACATGCATCGGTTAGGTAAAAACTGGTTATTTGGACTGCGTCACTTTGTCGAGACGTCTTATTGTAAAATAAGAGTCATAT
Organism: Maratus michaelseni; assembly: GCA_963931845.1. Taxonomy (NCBI): domain Eukaryota; kingdom Metazoa; phylum Arthropoda; class Arachnida; order Araneae; family Salticidae; genus Maratus; species Maratus michaelseni. The sequence continues at coordinate 184,255,725 of OZ007595.1, forward strand.
ACTGCCACACATACGGTTTGAGTTGCATAGTATACAGTGGGCCGTTTCTTAATTGCATTTCTGTCTCTGTGCCATGTTCGAAGCACCATCGAAACTAACAGACCATCGAATTCCAGGGAAAAAATAAAACATACACTTTGTAAGTATCTCTCAGTTTCAAACGGCTCTTTTTTTACGTTTTTTGCTCTCAGTTATATCTAAGACCAAACTATGTGCGTACCCAGGAAAAAATCTTTGCAAAAGTAAGAATTAAAGAAAAAAGTACTTTAAAGTTATAAAAAGCTATTTTTTTTATTGTGCTTGAACAGATTTTCGCAATCAATGTTTCTTTCGAATCATTTGTTTCGTAGGGGATCTGTACACAAATGTAAAGACTATATTTCATTTGTTGGTAGTGTAGCAACGACGTCTTGCTCTCGGGGAGGCACTTCATCCTATCCCTCAGAGGAAAGAAGCACTGATTGTAATTTAATTGACTTATAGATCCATGCCTGTAAGCAGCGCTTAATTTGCGCCAGAGCTTACCGGAGCTCGGCTCCGATACTTCTTTGTTTTTAGTCAATGTTTAAATATTGGTCAGACTTCACCGGAACTCATAAACATTGCGTTCCGGTGCTTAGCGGAAGAGCATTTCTGAAAAATCGAAGCTTAAATTAAGTTTCCCTTTTCTCCCATCACCAATACTTTGTGTCCTTTCCTACCAAAGCGATTACATACGTGACGTAGCACGTCACACACGTTGGAGCAAGTATCTATCTAGCGATCGCAGATGTAGACTCAATTGTTTTTTGTCGCAATGGTTTTCGAACAGCGATGCGAAATGCCAGAATTAACCGCACCGTATCTGCTATTCTTACTCGTGGTATTGTTATGTTTAGTCGCTGTAATTTGCTCGTGTTTTTAAAACATTGTAAAATTGCGATGAAGATCAAAGCCGCACAGCTCCAGTTTTATGTTTTGCTAGTTCATATAAAGACATCCCAATAACCCCTGTTGTATGAATTATATAAATTTTTCATCAGTTATAAACATAAGATTTTACAGACCGAGGAAATATATTGATATCTTGCTGTAAAAGAAATGTTTTATTCTCGTTTCTTTCTTTCTTTTTTTTTTTTTTTTTTTTTTTTTTTTGCGACGGGTTTTTAAAAATAACAACATTAAAAAAAGTTATTATCCGAACTCTCTGAAATTTTATTCACTTGTAAATATAACTGTATCCAACCCCTCTTTAAAAATCCGTGAAAAAAAGTCTTAGACTAAAGTCGAAGAGAACAGAGTCACAGAAACAGAGTCACATAGAAAAAGACTAAGTCACAGACTTAGTCATATTTAATAGTGAAAACATAAGCCGAAGCTGAGCGAACCCACACCGAAACACCTAACTTTCTTTTAGCATTTTCATCGAAAAATTCTCTGATTTTTTTTAATACTTTTATTGATCAGAGCGTTTAAAAACGTTTGTAAGGTGCTGGAAATTAGATCATCCGAGATACTTTTTAAAGATTGTGTCGAAATACAGACGTTTAGTTACTTTAAGCATAGAATAAAGATCGTCTTCGAAAGGCGCGATATGACATGAAGTTCTAAAAAATCGTAATTTAGAATGCTTTCAGCTGTTTCACACCTTTAAATTTCCCATTTATAATGAATTCTTTATGCCAAGCATTTGCTTCTTAAAAGTAATCTCTATATACTAAATTTCAAGTTTCTAACACTAACAGTTTCAACTAAATCATAATTTAGAATGCTTTTAGAAAGTTTTCCGCTAGTTTCATCCTTTTTAAATTTTGATTTTTTTTAAATGTTCTAAGGAAGCATTTATTACATAGAAATAAACATCATGCCAAATTACAAATTTCCATACCAATTGTATCACATAAATCGCAATTTTATAATGCTTCTTACTCTTGCATTCTTTTAAATTTCGAATTGAATAAAAAAAAAAAACTCTGGGCGATCATTTATGTCTCTTAAGTAACATCTATATAAAATTTCAAGACTTTAGCCCTAAAAGTTCTAAATATATTAGAACATTTTAGAACGTTTTTTGCTCATTTCACTTTTTTTAAATATCGATTTTTTTAAAAACCGTTTTGAACGAGTATTTATATCTTAAAAGTAACCACTATGTCAAAAACCAAGCATTTTTACCAACTGTATCACACAAATCGCAATTTTAGAACTTTTTTGCTCTTGCATCCTTTTACATTTCGAATTTTTAGAAAATTGTTCTGGGTTTCATTTACATTTCTAGAGTAACAGCTGTGCCAAATTTCACATATCTAGCCAAACAATTCCTAATTAATTGTTTTTAGATCATTTTCAGACCGTTTTACGCTCATTTCATCCTTTTAAATTTTAAATTTAAAATTTCTTTACAAATCGTTCTTAGAGAGCATTTACATCCCAAAAGTTACCACCATGCCAAATTCCAAGCTTCTATACCAACTGTATCACACAAACCGCAATTTTAGACATTTTTTTTTGCTTTTGCAAACTGTTCTGGGCATTCTAGCATTTAATCCTCTAAAGTAACAACCATGCCAAATTTCATGTTTCTAGCCCTAACTGTACAAATAAATTGTCAGTTAGACGTAAATAAAACGTTTACTGCTCCTTTCTCCTTTTTAAATTTCGAACTTTTTAGAAACCATTTTTAGTGGGCATTTACATCTTTTTAAAGTAACCGCTAGAGAAAATTTCAAATTTCTAGAACCAACAATATCGTAAAAACCGCAATTTTAGAATGTTTTTTGTTCTTGCACCCCTTTCGGAAATTGATGTACCGAAAAAAAATGTTTGTAAATTGTTGTATAAAATATAGCCTATGTTAGAGAGGAGATTATTACCAGAATGTTTTGACACCATTATGATATAGAATCACATATATTTTATGTTTTATTCTAAAATTTAATTTTTCTATCTTAAAGGTTCTCTATGTGAATTAATGTCTGTATTCAAAATCTTTTTATTTCTTTATTCTCATATATGATATAGAATCATATATATTTTATGTTTTACTCTGAAATTTAATTTTTCTATCTTAAAGGTTCTCTATGTGAATTAATGTCTGTATTCAAAATCTTTTTATTTCTTTAATCTCGAAAGTAATCATTTCTTCCTAGCTAAAATGTTTCCCAGATTTTTTCATTGTAACAGTAAAAGTACGTTACTTCGGTGTGGTTTCAATTCGTTATTTTAATGTACTGCAGATGACCTTAACATATGCTGTTTTGTCTTTCTTCGTTTCTTGTGTTAAATGCAGGCGCCGTTTTCATAAATTGATTCCTGCATGAAATATGCAATATCAACATTTTTCTGTTCGTTGCTAACACATGGCTGGCTTTCTCAAAAAAAAAACAAACTCGAGTGCCTGGTGAGAAAATGTAGAGTTTGGCATATTTTAATTTATGTGTTGGTGAAAATGTATCTGAAAAATTAGATTAGATCTTCTCTAACTGTTGAACAAGAAGGTCGATTATTTAGAGGCGTAAGGAAGACCACCCTCGCCCTTTCGAGATGTGTCGATGTGTCCGGAAATAAAGAAAAGTTTTCACGTGATTATGCGTCTTTGATTGTACTGGTTTTTTATTTGCTGTGGACAGTTTCTTATCAGGAGGGAAACCTAGGGTTATTTCGATGAACGTAAATGTACCGAAAATTTACGATCACTTTCATCTCCGATTTTGACAGCGAATTTCATCATAACCATTATTAAGGTTGCATACTTAAAAAGTAAAAACAGAACTATTATTAGATCACTCATGTGTCTTATTTTTCTGGCGCTCAGCATGGAAGTTGTGGGTTACCAACGCAGAATCATCTAAGGATTGTTGGTAATGATTAAAAAAAATGTGTCTGTAATTAGCTGAGATATTAATTAAAAACCCATCTAGAAAAAAACGGCATGGATGTTGCTACTCTGCGACCTCCTTTTGAAGCGCGCTTGGCACAATGCTAAGATTAAACTTTGTACAAGATATTTGCTTTAGGTAAGACGAATCATGGTGTTAGTCAACATTTTTCATTCCAACGGAATTCAATTATTGAAGGCAAATATTGAAAATTAATTCATATAATAATTCCAAAACATTAAAAGTCAGTAATTTTGAGACAACAATCGCTTATAATTCAATATATATTTCATTTATAATGAAAAACTTTTCGATAACAAATCACTTGAACTATCATGCTTGCGTAGGCTTTCAATTTTTGAAAATGAATCAGAAAGTTTCGCGTTGTTCAGCATATTTTTTTTAAATGCTTTAAAATTGTCTACTATTATGTCAAATATGATTGACAAGTAACTTTTCGCGTGAAACTCAGCGATGTCTTCAGAAGCGTGATGGATTCTCTGCCAAGTTTAAACGTTGTACAAGGTCTTTGTTTTAAATGGAGATATATTCATTATGTTTCATTCCAATACCAATAAAACTAAATTATGGCATGTGGTACTGTTTTAGGTATGTGAATATATTGTCTTTGAACAGTTGTGATATTTTGTGTGGAACCGTTGTACGCGAATAAAACTCGCATATGACTAATTACTTTTTTAAAATCCGTTCTGTAGTTCCAGAACTAACCCCTTCAAAAATAACAAACGTTGCTGTTTTATAATATTAGTATAGATACGACTGCAGTTCAAACTTGGATATTTTAGAGAACTTTAACAATAATAAATATATTTTAACGAAATTTTCATCTGATTTACATTATTTAATGCGAAATTCGATGTCATGTAAAGTATTGGAAGGGAACAGTAATTTAGTCTATAATACCCTGTTTAATATCAATTACATTCCAAAACATTGATTACCTAATTAAGTTGTTACATTTGGCAAAAAGCAAAGTAAGTAAGTGTATTGAAAATTTTGTTAAATTTGCTTCATTATTATTAAAGTTAGGAATAAGAATTCGTACTCTCTTGTAATGAAACCTTGTGCATTTTTGATTGAACAAATGGATTGCAACTCTGTTATTTTCTATGTAAAAATTATTTTCTGTACTGTGCTCTTCCAGCCATCTTAAAGTTTGACCCTCATCATTTTTAAACACTTTATAAATCTAACCTAGTTTTGTGTTATTTCGTTGGTGCATTTTATAGTTTGTAACTCTAATATTGTAAACGCTGTTTAAATGAATTATGACCAACGTAATTGCGGAGAAAAGCATGATGATTTCAATCATTTAAAAAGACTGATTCCATTAACCGGTGATTCAGATAACCGGCGACCACCTTTATCAGAAACTCAACCCCCCCCCCCCCCCCTAGAACCAAATTCTGCCTGCGCCACTGAAATGAAGTTTAAAGGAAAGTCAGTGTACACGGTGAAGCAGCTTATATTTAAAATTAAAAATAGAGCAGAGTAGCCTGATTTCGACCACTTCAATTGTTTTCAGGTGTAACTCACTTCATTTTTAGGTGCGTTCGTAATTATATAAATACGTAGCACCTATAGTCGTCGTTTGGTCCGTCCGTCTGTCCGTCCGTCTGTCTGTCTGTCTGTCCGTCTGTCTGTCTGTCCGCATATAACAACGCAAAAACTACCCAACCAAATGGTTTGCAATTTAAAATATATTATCTTTGCAGAATTTTGTCGAGACATTTCAAATTTTATTAAAATCGAATCAAAACTTTAGGAGATATTAATAAAAATATTTATTAAGAAATTTGAATTTTTTTTTTTAAATCGGTGCTTTTTTGTTATAGGAGCTTCCGAAGTTTAATCGTCAAGCGACCGAGATACTTGTTTTATGACAGAAATTAATCTGCAGACGATATAATTCATTTCACAGAATTAAAAATCATCAAGATCTGAATATTTATATAACTAGCTGATACATATATATCTGAATATTTATATAACTAGTTAAGATATTTGTATGAACAGTGTCATAAAATATATACTTAACTAGCTGTTTAACCCGTTCTACGCACGGGATATCATGAATTTAATTCTAAAACGTGCGTACGAACGCACCTCGCTTGTAACGTTTGACGTACAATTTCCAACTTGTTTGAATATCTGCAAAATATCAGTACACTTGTTCAATCTATTCACCTACGAGCTAACAAAATCTTTGGAAAAATTTCTGTTTGAAAATGTTATGTTTTATTTTAGTTTGAAAATTTTGGCAAAAGTGGTCCAAATTCAGCGACTGGTCGCCTATGTTAGACCCCCATTCTCCTAAATAGGACCAAACAATATTAGGCAGTTTTAATGAGTAGGTAATATAACTAATTTTTTTATAAGCAAAGTTTGCGATTAATGAAACAATAAAAAAACAGTAATGAAATATAATGAAATAAAATGTCTGAAAGTAAGAGTAATTGTTTTAAATCAAAATGTATTTAAAATATAAATCAAAGCTATGAGTAAATGAGAATGACAGTTGTTTATTGTTGAAAACTGAGAGTTGATAAGTCCCGCGAGAGGGCATCGCGAATTCCCCTCGATTGAAAGTGAAAATCGAACTGAACTGAAGTTATGTTTTGTTGTTCTGCCAAAAGGGCACGCTACGCATTGTTCCATTTTAGTGAAATAAATTATTTAAAGTGTTACAGTGGACTATTTTTGATTATATATATGAGTTATAAATACGCATGCATCAAATTCCTACATTTTTATGGTCCGTCGAGCCACAGAGAAAAGGTAAAAGATTTTTAATTGTATTTCTTCGAAAATGTTCAAACTAGAATCGAATGTTCGAATAAAAAACTTGTATATTGACTTCTACAAATATAAACTGCTGACTGTCTTTCCCTATTTTCTTCGCAAGCATTTTTTATCAAATGATGATTTTGTTCTGTTTCTCGCAAGTAATTTAAAGTAATTTAATGTTTGTTCGAAATGACGATTACACAATAATGGAAAAAGCACGCAAGTAATTAAAAAGCGAAAGTTGAAGACAGACGATATGTAGAATAACGGAAGTTCGGTGAGTAAAAAAAAAAAAAACCTTTTATTTTCATTGCATCATTTTTTGTCAACATGTCTGATATTCGATCAGCAAAAACTAATAAAAAAAGCTTAAAGTCAAATGTTATAAAATTTAAGGACAATGTTAATTCGACTTTAGAAAACGCAGATATAGTCCTTTTAGAGCTTTATAATGCAAAAATACTGTCCTTCGAAAAGAAATTGAATTCAGTATTCGATGCAATATTTGCACATTGCGATGACAAGGATATAGATGAATTCATTAGTGAAAAGGAAGGCATTATTGAAACCATAGATGACATTAATTTAGCGATAAATCGAAAATTATTGGATGTAAATTCTGTAAAAAATAATAACAATTCAAAGAGCAATGAATCCCTTTCTAAAAATAACTCTTTTTCTGAAATTAAGCTACCAAAAATAACACTTCCTACATTTTTCGGTAAATTGGATGAATGGATTGAGTTTAAAGATCTATTTTCTGCAGCTGTACACAATAATACAAATCTTACAAGTGCACATAAGCTACAGTATTTAAAAAGTTCATGTAAGGGCGATGCACTTAAAATTATTCAATCCATTCCCATTTCTGACCAAAATTATGACATTGCTTGGAATCTATTAGTAGAGCGCTATTCAAATAAGAGAGATTTAATTAATGCAGTAATTAAAAAGTTACTTTCATTACAACAGACACGCGATACCGCCAATCTATTTTAAAATTTGTTGACATCATAAATGAATGTATAAGATCCTTAAAGGTATTAGATCACGATGTAAATAACTTTGGAGTGCTTTGTACTCTTCAAAATAGCAACCCTCTCAATAAAGATCCAAAACGTGTGTATAATTCTAAGACTCTAACTTCACTTCCTGAAGTTCCATACAATTGTTTATTGTGTAAAGGCGATCACATTTTAATGAAGTGCCCACAGTTTATAAATTTGTCTGCAAAAAAAGATTTAACATGGTTAAAATGAAAAAATTATGCTACAATTGTTTATCAGGTTTTCATAACATTAGTCAATGTAAGAGTTCAAATACATGTAAAAGATGTAGTAAGCGCCATCACACATTGATTCACCTAGAACGCGGTGATGAAAGCTTTGATTCTAGTCAGTCATCAAATCAAAATAGATGTACTCCCAATCTTAACAGTAATTTGTCGCCAACCGCAAACGCATTTACTCCTAATAATTACCCAGATAGCCAGATGTCTGCCACCACTTTGGGTGCGAATACACAGTCATCTAGCACCACGCATTCAACTATCAACAATACTGTTGTGAGTATGACGTCTTTTAATAAACAAATACTACTTTCAACTGCAATAATACATGTGAAAAATGCTAGAGGAGAGTTTGTTCCTCTTAGAGCGTTACTAGATTCAGGTTCGCAAAATAACTTCATAACTAAGGAATGTACTGAGTTATTGTGCTTGAAAGGAAAAAAATAAATGCTTCGGTTTCAGGGTTGAATGATTCATTTACGAATATAAAAGAAAATGTCATAACCACTATCGCTAATGCAAACAAAAGTTTTAGTGACACTTTGCAATTTTTTATTGTTCCAAAAATAACCAACTTTATTCCAGGACATTACTTTAGATTTCCATTTTCTGAGCTGCCTCAAGATGTAAGATTGGCAGATCCAAAATTTAATGAACCAAATAAAATTGACATTTTATTGGGTACTGAGTGTTTTTACGATTTATTACGAAATGGTCAAATCCGTTTAAAGAATTCTAACGTCATTTTACAGTGTATCGTATTTGGGTATGTGGTGGGAGGTTCTCTCACCGATTCGAACCATGCTAATCATAATGCATATTGTGGTCTAACTTGCAATGTAGAAGAACAATTGAGTAAATTTTTCGATTTAGAAACAATTGGGATTAGAGATGACCCTTATTGTAATGATGAAGATAAGGCATTAGAAATTTTTACCGAAACAGTTTCCTGTAAAGATAATCGATACGAAGTAGCTCTGCCGTGGAAAAAAGACTGGATTAATTTGAGTGATAACTATAAGATTTCTGAGAAACGATTCAAATATTTAATTAATAAAATGCGTAATGATGATAATTTGTTTTCTCAGTACAAAGAAATTTTGAAAGAATATCTTAATTTTGATATTATTGAAAGGATGTCAGATCCAACTAAGCCAAAGGACATACCCATATTCTATTTGCCACATCGAGCGGTCTTTAGAAAAGATAGTGTTACAACGAAAACGCGTATTGTATTCGATGCCAGTTCTCACGATGTAGGACAACTCTCTCTAAACGATTGTTTGTGGCCTGGTATCAATTTAAACCCTGGTATTTTCCAATTGCTCGTTAATTTTAGATTAAATAAAATAGGAATTTTGGCAGATGTGGAGAAAGCATTTCTCCAAATTTCATTATCAGAAAAGGACAGAGACGCTGTCAGATTTCTCTTTGTGGAAGTTATCGAAAATCCGAAAGATTAAGTGTTTGATAATTTGAATATCCAAATATATTGTTTTAAGCGTTTACTTTTTGGATTAAATTCTAGTCCATTTCTCCTAGCTGCAACAATAAAGGAACATATAAAAAATTTTTTAGATCAATATCCTGAAACTTTTCAAATTCTTGATACGTGCCTTTATGTCGACGATTTAGTGAGTGGTACTGATAGTATTGAAGAAGCTCTGAAGATCTTACATGAGGCTAAGATGATTATGAGTCAGGCCAGTTTAAATTTGAGAAAGTGGTTAACAAATGACCAGTCGTTACTAGAACGGTGGATAGAAGAAGGTTTCGAAATTTATCCATTTGGTCAAAATCATAAGGTTATGAATTCATTGAAGGTATTGGGCATATCGTGGTACATTAAACAAGATTCTATTAGCATAGACATTTCAAGCTTAATAGAATTTTTGAAGACTAGGAAAAATACAAAACGGTTTGTTTTACAGACTTCCGGCAGAATTTACGATCCAACTGGTATCCTTACTCCATTCACTATAAGACTTAAATGTCTATTCCAAGAATTATGGATTCGTAAGCTGTCCTGGGATGCTGAGCTCCCCATTGACATTTGTGAAAAGTGGACTCAGTGGTGTTCGGAACTTCAACTATTAACGCAAATGAAAGTGCATAGATTTGTATTCCTATCATCTGATACAAACAATGTTGAAATTCATTGCTTTTCCGATGCAAGTCAGAAGGCTTATGGTGCTGTTGTTTATTTAAGAGTGCAAGATTTCGACCAAGTGTCAGTTAATTTAATAGAATCTAAGACCAGAGTTGCCCCACTAAAGAAAATAACTCTCCCGCGACTAGAGTTGCTTGGTGCTTTACTTGAATCTCGTTTAGGATCACAAATTAAAAAGGTAATCGATGTAAAAAATACTTCTAAAATCTACTATTGGACAGATTCAAAAATTACTTTGTGCTGGATAAAGGGATCTAGCAAGAAATGGAAGTCTCTTTATTGCCAATCGTGTTGATGAAATCCAAAGTTTGACGGAACCAGAGACATGGTTTCATTGTGCTGGTAAAGACAATCCTGCAGATCTTCTTTCGCGAGGAATAAGTGCTGACTCTCTTGTGAACAATTCCAAGTGGTTTACAGGCGCTGAATTTTTGATGGATCCAGAACTTTCAAGTTATTTGCAGTCGATTTCTTCTGAAAGTGACTTACTAAGTGAAAGTGAAAATGAGAACTATTTAAGTGAAATTAAATCTTCCGAGAAGGCAAATAACTGTACAGTGACTTCATTTTTTATCAACGAGAACTTTTTTTTGACAAACTTTTTGAACTGACTAATGACTATTTCAAACTGTTACATGTTTTTTCTTTTATTCGCAGATTTATATTTAACTGCAGATCTCCTCTTAAAAGAAGAGGTCATTTGACCTTGGAAGAAGTCAGGGAAACTGAAAATGTTTTAATTAAAGCCTCACAAAAAATTTAGGTGGTAAGAAGGCTCTGACAGGTAATATTAACTTTTTAAATCCACTTATAGATGACCAGGGTATAATGCGAGTTGGCGGAAGACTTAACAAAGCTTCCGTATCTTATGAGCAGAAACATCCTTCTATACTGCCTAAAAATTCAAAATTAAGTGAAATTTATTTTCTTACTATGCACAAGCGTCTGTTTCATGTTGGTCCTCAAGGACTCTTGAATTCTGTAAGGTTAAAATTTTGGCCTCTAGGGGGTAGAAATTTGGAAAGAAAAACGGTACATTCTTGTGTTATTTGTTTTAAGGTAAAACCAACTCCATGCTCGCAGTTAATGAGGTGAATTGCCTTATGAGAGAATTAATGAGTCACCGGCATTTAATTGCACCGGTTTGGATCTTTGTGGGCCGTTTTTAGTAACTTATAAAAATCAGCGCAAAGGTTCTTTGAACAAAATATTTATCTGTGTTTGTATATATTTCGTGACTCGAGCAATCCATCTTGAACTTCTTGCAGATTTAACTTCTGATGCTCTGATTGCTACTCATAAACGGTTTATGGCCAGGCGTGGAAAATGTTCTAGGATATTTACGGATAACGCTAGGAATATCGTTGGGGCAAATTCCAAACTGAAGGTGTTTTACAAAATGATAAATTTTCCAAATGAGATTTTGGTGAATTATTAATTTCTGAAAATATCGACTGGAAATTCATACCTCCCAAGTCTCTTCATTTCGGAGGACTTTGGGAGGCTGGAGTAAAATCTGTGAAGCATCACCTTAAAAGAGCGATGGGTGACTTGCGATTTAATTATGAAGAGTTCGAAACTATTGTTATTCAGGTAGAAGGTATTTTGAACTCTCGACTTCTTACTCTCCTGTCAAATGATTTCAACGATTTTGAGGTCTTGACTCCCGGTCATTTTTTGATCGGGAGACCAATCAATGCTATACCCGAACCGTCGTTAATTGATGTTAATATTAATCGTTTAGGCCGTTGGCAGAAAACTGCGAGGGTCGTCCAGAAAAATGTTGATATTGCATATTTCATGCAGGAATCAATTTATGAAAACGGCGCCTGCATTTAACACAAGATTCGAAGAAAGACAAAACAGCATATGTTAAGGTCATCTGCAGTACATTAAAATAACGAATTGAAACCACAGCGAAGTAACGTACTTTTACTGTTACAATGAAAAAATCTGGGAAACATTTTAGCTAGGAAGAAATGATTACTTTCGAGATTAAAGAAATAAAAAGATTTTGAATACAGACATTAATTCACATAGAGAACCTTTAAGATAGAAAAATTAAATTTTAGAATAAAACATAAAATATATATGATTCTATATCAGATATGAGAATAAAGAAATAAAAATATTTTGAATACAGACATTAATTCACATAGAGAACCTTTAAGATAGAAAAATTAAATTTTAGAATAAAACATAAAATATATATGATTCTATATCAGATATGAGAATAAAGAAATAAAAAGATTTTGAATACAGACATTAATTCACATAGAGAACCTTTAAGATAGAAAAATTAAATTTTAGAATAAAACATAAAATATATATGATTCTACATCATAATGGTGAAGAAAAATTCTGTTAATAATCTCCTCTCTAACATAGGCTAAATTTTATACAACAATTTACAGACATTTTTTTCGGTACATCAATTTCCGAAAGGGGTGCAAGAACAAAAAACATTCTAAAATTACGATTTTTACGATATTGTTGGTTCTAGAAATTTGAAATTTTCTCTAGCGGTTACTTTAAAAAGATGTAAATGCCCACTAAAAATGGTTTCTAAAAAGTTCGAAATTTAAAAAGGAGAAAGGAGCAGGAAACGTTTTATTTACGTCTAAATTACAATTTATTTGTACAGTTAGGGCTAGAAACATGAAATTTGGCATGGTTGTTACTTTAGAGAATTAAATGCTAGAATGCCCAGAACAGTTTGCAAAAGCAAAAAAAAATGTTCTAAAATTGCGGTTTGTGTGATACAGTTGGTATAGAAGCTTGGAATTTGTCATGGTGGTAACTTTTGGGATGTAAATGCTCTCTAAGAACGATTTGTAAAGAAATTTAAAATTTAAAATTTAAAAGGATGAAATGAGCGTAAAACGGTCTGAAAATGATCTAAAAACAATTAATTATGAATTGTTTTGCTAGATATGTGAAATTTGGCACAGCTGTTACTCTAGAAATGTAAATGATCACCCAGAACAATTTTCTAAAAATTCGAAATGTAAAAGGATGCAAGAGCAAAAAAGTTCTAAAATTGCGATTTGTGTGATACAGTTGGTAAAAATGCTTGGTTTTTGGCATAGTGGTTACTTTTAAGATATAAATACTCGTTCAAAACGGTTTTTAAAAAATTCGATATTAAAAAAAAGTGAAATGAGCAAAAAACGTTCTAAAATGTTCTAATATATTTAGAACTTTTAGGGCTAAAGTCTTGAAATTTTATATAGATATTACTTAGGAGACATAAATGCTCCCCCAGAGTTTTTTTTATTCAATTCGAAATTAAAAGAATGCAAGAGTAAGAAGCATTATAAAATTGCGATTTATGTGATGCAATTGGTATGGAAATTTGGAATTTGGCATGATGTTTACTTCTATGTAATAAATGCTTCCTTAGAACATTAAAAAAAAAAAATCAAAATTTGAAAAGGATGAAATTAGCGGAAAACTTTCTAAAAGCATTCTAAATTATGATTTAGTTGAAACTGTTAGTGTTAGAAACTTGAAATTTAGTATATAGAGATTACTTTTAAGAAGCAAATGCTTGGCATAAAGAGCTCATTATTAATGGGAAATTTAAAGGTGTGGAACAGCTGAAAGCATTCTAAATTACGATTTTTTTAGAACCTCATGTCATATCGCGCCTTTCGAAGACGATCTTTTTTCTATGCTAAAAGTAACTAAACGTCTGTATTTCGACACAATCTTTAAAAAGTATCTCAGATGATCTAATTTCCAGCACCTTACAAACGTTTTTAAACGTTCTGATTAATAAAAGTATTAAAAAAAACCAGAGAATTTTTTGATGAAAATGCTAAAAGAAAGTTAGGTGTTTCGGTGTGGGTTCGCTCGGCTTCGGCTCATGTTTTCACTATTAAATATGAATAAGTCTGTGACTTAGTCTTTTTCTATGTGACTCTGTTTCTGTGACTCTGTTCTCTTCGACTTTAGTCTAAGACTTTTTTTCACGGATTTTTAAAGAGGGGTTGGATACAGTTATATTTACAAGTGAATAAAATTTCAGAGAGTTCGGATAATAACTTTTTTTAATGTTGTTATTTTAAAAAACCCGTCGCAAAAAAAAAAAAAAAAAAAAAAAAAAAAAAAAAGAAAGAAACGAGAATAAAACATTTCTTTTACAGCAAGATATCAATATATTTCCTCGGTCTGTAAAATCTTATGTTTATAACTGATGAAAAATTTATATAATTCATACAACAGGGGTTATTGGGATGTCTTTATATGAACTAGCAAAACATAAAACTGGAGCTGTGCGGCTTTGATCTTCATCGCAATTTTACAATGTTTTACAAACACGAGCAAATTACAGCGACTAAACATAACAGTACCACGAGTAAGAATAGCAGATACGGTGCGGTTAATTCTGGCATTTCGCATCGCTGTTCGAAAACCATTGCGACAAAAAACAATTGAGTCTACATCTGCGAAAGCTAGATAGATACTTGCTCCAACGTGTGTGACGTGCTACGTCACGTATGTAATCGCTTTGGTAGGAAAGGACACAAAGTATTGGTGATGGGAGAAAAGGGAAACTTAATTTAAGCTTCGATTTTTCAGAAATGCTCTTCCGCTAAGCACCGGAACGCAATGTTTATGAGTTCCGGTGAAGTCTGACCCATATTTAAAGATTGACTAAAAACAAAGAAGTATCGGCGCCGAGCTCCGGTAAACTCTGGCGCAAATTAAGCGCTGCTCACAGGCATGGATCTATAAGTCAATTAAATTACAATCAGTGCTTCTTTCCTCTGAGGGATAGGATGAAGTGCCTCCCCGTGAGCAAGACGTCGTTGCTACACTACCAACAAATGAAATATAGTCTTTACATTTGTGTACAGATCCCCTACGAAACAAATGTTCTGGGGGGGTTAACCCCCAACCCCCCCCCTTGGCACCGCCACTGCTTCATTTTGATGTACGGTGACACATATATAATCAGATTAGCATCGGGAGACATTGCCGGCAATTCTTCCAGGGTAACGTGGTGGTGATATTTTGCTTTTTTCATGCACTACACAGTTTGCTGCGACATTTTGTGTAATTGGCTTTTTGAAGCACACAACTTGTTCTGTAATAATTTACAACTTTTCACCTGACTTCAGTAAGTAATTCTGGCATATGGTGTGTATTTTCTCGGTGTTTAAATTGTCCGTAAAAAAAGAGGTAATCAAAACGATGTTTGCAAAAGCATCGTAAGCATGGATTTTTATAGGTTGTTACACTGTGTGCTTGAGAACACTAATATTCTTCGTTGACACAGCTTTAGATAACAAAGGCCATATCCAGAAAGAAGTCTCGTCCGTGAAGATGTAGACATTCCTTAGCCGACTCCACTCATATTTTTGCGTATTTATCATATTTATATCATATGTTTGTTATAACAATGATTTTTTTTTCTAAGTTGATCGAAAAGAGAAGATTTTTTTTCATGCAGGCGAGAGATACCTCAATTTATTTTTAACGTAGTTTTCTAACGTTGTTAGTTTTTAATTTTTCAATTTTGGTTCCAATTTTTTTTTCTTTATATAAGGGTACTTTCAGTTGCAGAACCGGTTCCAACCGGTTCGAAAAATAAAAATGTCCACTCATAAAAAAATACTGCAACAAAATTCAAAAAAGTAGAAACTAACAACGTTATAGATTGACATCAGCAATCCTATGTAAAAAAAAAAAAAAAAAAAAAAAACGTGCAAATAAGAAATTTGAAAAAAAAAAAAAAAACGCTGCCATAGACTTAAAATTAACTTGCGATTGTCTTCGCTTGACTGAAAACTCCGCTTAAGATAGATGGCACTGCGGTGGTTCTTTATCAAATAACAATGGTCACATTATTGTTAAGCAGACAATACATTGAATCCTAAGAACCCCAGGAAAAACATTTCCATTACATTCACCTGAGTATGTAAGATTTTTATTTTGTATAAAAGGACTTGGAAAATATGTTGAATACATTTTTCTTCATGAATAAAACGTAATATTTCGTTATTAAATGTTTCAAAGAACGTTCCATTGTTTTGAAATCTTTTGCATGAATATTTATCATTTTACATAAAAAATTCACAAAAAATGGAATAAGGAATTTTTATAGAACAAATAGAAAAAATATTTTATGTCGTTTAAATAACTTAAGATTATTCTACTTAAAATTTAATTAAACACATTTATATGTGCTTTTTTGAAAAGCAAATTGTTGTTTTGAACTATGAAACTCAAAAGCAATAATAATGATATGTTCATAATTAGAAAGAACAAGTTTGACAAAACACAATCCGAATATATTTTGTTTGCAGCATTTTTACAAAATCTTTTAAATCTGTTCATGTGTTCATATTCTGCCTATCTTGTTCAAGTCATTATTTATATATATAAATCCAACATAAACAAATTACACAATATACGTAATATACGCATAACATAAAAACGATGAAATATTGATATATGTTGTTTCTGACTGGTAACTAACACCACATGTCAATAGGAAAAAACCCCATAGGAACTCCAAATAGAACATCATATGTATAGTTGTAAATTTTTGAAATTTTCATAACAAGACGAAAAGCGTATTGCACCATACATTAAAATATTTGTGTATTTCTTTAAAGCGGTCTAATTTTCATATAATAAAATGAATGTAAGAGAATAAGGCAAAGAAAAACATGCAGTTACTAAACATGTTTACTAAAATAAAAGTGAGTAGTAAAGTTTTGTTTCATATATGTTTTCCGTTTCACTCATTATTACAAAATTAATCATTGTTACATAAATATTCTTCCATTTTAATTTTTAGCTTTGTGAATTTATTTTAGATAACAAGGGTGCGAAAAAAATGTGTTTATAATTCAGAATATGTAGTGTATACAATTCAGAAAATAGTACAAACTTTGTGCAGGAATTATTTATTATTTTTTTTATATAAATAGGAAATATAATCGTTTAATTTTAGAATGTACGATTTTCTATTGCTATGCCAGAGAAGAATTCGTCAACCTAATTAGGATAATTTAACTACAGGTTTAATGGTATTAGTGAAGGAAGACTTTTTGCCTGTATGTAAATGGGCCTTAGGCCGCATAAGTAAAATTTATACAGGAGCGGATGGCAAGGTCAGGGTAATAAAGGTTCGCACTAAATCAGGTGAATTAAAGCGTTCAATTACGAAAATAGCTGTCCTGCCTATTGATACCTAAGAAAGAATATAGTGATTAATTATTGTTAATTTTACATTTTATTATTATGCTGTGTATATCTATTTGTTGTGTAATAATTTTTGCTGTAATTGCGCAATGTAAATTTATATGATTCTAAGAATTCTAAGTTATTGAAATTTGTAAATTTCAATCCGGGGGAGAATGTTTATTGTTGAAAACTGAGAATTGATAAGTCCCACGAGAGGGCGTCGCGATCTCCCCTCGATTGAAAGTGAAAATCGAACTGAACTGAAGTTATGTTTTGTTGTTCTGCCAAAATGACACGCTACGCATTGTTTCATTTTAGTGAAATAAATTATTTAAAGTGTTACAGTGGACTATTTTTGATTATATATATGAGTTATAAATACGCATGCATCAAATTCCTACAACAATTATGGAACTAATTGACAGTTACTTGAATATCATGTATAAAGTGATTCAAGGCTTACAGAAGATTTTTTTATTTATTTTTTATTCCCGCGCAAACAACATGAAACCATATTTGGCAATCTGAACACTGAATCATTTCTAATAATTTATTTTTCTTACAAATTAGGCAAAATCAATCATCACTGTCTTGTTTTTTTCTTTTTAGATTCTGAATCATTAGACATTTTTTTTTTGGCAACAGAAGTTTTCTTTACCTTATGTCTGTAGTTCTCCCCTTACATCATTATCTTTCCAAATAAATTACGCCTATTTTTTTAATTTGATGTTCCAATTGCTTTTGTCCTTTGCGTGCTTCCTTTTTGTCGTTTTTTTTTAAATTTTGATTTCAAGGTTTACCTTATATAGCGAAGATATTAACACAGCTGTTTTTTGGCTACGTCTGTACTTTGACTTAACTGATTTTGGCAAGTGAGATAAGGTTTTTATTGATTCATTGGCTTTTTGGCAGATTTTGTAGCTGCAGCCTGCTTCCGGGTCAATCTCTTCACAACTTACTCTTTCATTTTTGCTTCCCATGTCTTTGACAACTTTTGCTGTCACAGATGTTTTTCTTCCAGACTGTTTGCCTGTGTCGTTTTCACCATTTTGTCTACTCTTTTAGTTTTAGTAAGTTTAATGATTACTGATTCCGGCTCCAAAATCTCACTAGCAGGAGAATCAACGGATCTATCTGCAGTGCCTATCTCCTCGCACTAATAAGTGCAGAAGTTTATATAGGCCTAAACTATATAGAGAAATTGATCCAGATATACAAAAAAAAAATCGCAAATTCAAAAACTTGCATGAAGATAGTAATCCATTAGAAAATATTAGAAAAAAATATCCACAAGTACAGCCCTCGAAATTCGTTACATAATTTTCAAATTAATTATCGTATATCTGGCCCAATTTAAGCAACTTAAATTGGTCCAATTAAGGCAATTGCGCCATTTTTGTAAAACAGATTATCTCAAGACTTATACAAAAACGAAAGCAAACAAATCCGCGTGAAAAATATGCGCAATAAACGCATGAATTTAGATTTGTATAGGGAATATGTATATGTATCTTTAATGTATTCTCCAACATTTAGTAGGAAAAAATTAGATCAAAACAGATAATTTCGAGGTTTTAAAAATTGTCTGAAAACAGCACGTGTAAGGAGGATGCTTCTTCTATTCATAAATGACGTCATTCTGATGAGTAGGATTTCAGCGGTAGATAGCGTATCTTTCTGTAATTAACGGCAGAATTTCAGCGGTCCATTTAAATCAGCGCGGCGGTCTAAATATGGCTACTCTCCCCTATATAGAGATTTATGCCACATGAATACGCAGAAAAACTCGTCAAAAGTACGGGACATGGATGTCAACTTACATTAAGTAGTTTAGGTCAATGGACGACAGATTAGATCATTGCGCAATAACTAAGAATGTCTACTTCAATAAAAGGATAAAGAAATAATAATAGTTCCTATTTTATCAAGATTATGGCGGCCAATTTCTTGTTGAACAGACTGTATATATCTTAGGAATTTTTATTTTTATTTTTTACAGTTTTCAAAATTTATTACTAGTTTATTAAAGTTACGCAATTGAAACTTTCAACAAATGTCACAAACATTGTCTTTTCAATATAGTACATCAATTGTTAAATGTGCTATCGCTTTTTTTATTTTGACTTTTAAAGGTGACATACTGCCACTGTAAGAGAAATTGAAATGTTTTCTTAAGCATGTGTCTCACTGAGATTAAACACCTATACTAATAAAAGAAAGATTCGCGCTGTACGTGTGTGTATGTGTTTGTTTGTTTGTTTGTCTGCGATGCCTAGCAAAATCTAGCCCACCTAGAAGCCTGAAAATTAAGATTTAGGTAGTCCAAACCCTCTGCTGGTGCACCTGAGCCTCACAATCTTAATATTTTGAAAATTAGAGTAGTTATTAATTAAAAACTGATCAAAGATCACAAATAAAAAATCACTCTTCCGAAATCCGCGCGCGTATGTTCAGAAGCCTTTTATCCGTATCTCCGTAAATTGAAGAAAAAAAGCACGAGTCATCGCTTTCTTTTTAAGTTTTTCTAAATTCGCCATGGGCGAACGACTGAAAATACAGAAAAACCGTTTAAATATTCTAGAAGAACGTACTTTTACGTCTCGAACGACCCGATTGGTTTGAAAATACGATCCGATTGGTTTGAAAAAATTTCATATTTAACCCTTTCAAAAAAAAATATCAATAAGCATCTAATTCATGTTTTTTATTTTTTCCCGTTTTCCAAGCCTTGCATACACCGGACTACAAGAGATATAGAAAAACAGAGATCACCAAATTAAAGAACTGACTTTGCTCTTTTCAAAGCCACCTTTGGTTTTAAAAAATACGAAAATTAACTCTTCAAAAATGTATATTTTCTGTATGCCGTTTCGCGATTTTTGCGATTTCGGCAATTTTAAAAATTCGCATCGGCGGTTCAGAGCAAAGTACAAAAACCTATAAGTACTAGAAAATATCTACACTTATTTCTGTTTTAATATCAGCATTTGTTTTTGAAAAATTAGAATATTAACCCTTCGAAAAAAAAATCGCTCGGAGGACTCACTTTTGCGAATTCCGATTTTCTGCGATATATAGAATCTGGCATCGGGTTTAGGCAAAAATCTTTAGTTAAAAAAAATATGTTAAACCTTTCGAAAACGTTTTTTACCATAAGTCAATTTAGCATTTTTAACGATTTCTCCAATCTTTAAAAAATCGAATTGGCATTTATAAACAAGATACGAAAAACTAAAAACACCGCAACTAATCTACATCCCTTTGCTTTTTTAAAATCTGGTATTTGTTTTGAAAAATTTTAATTTTAATCCTCCGAAAAATCATTTCCAAAACTCATTCACGCACTTTTCGTTTTTCGGCCCAGATTTAAAATTCGGCATTGGCTCGGGAAATGTGAATACGGACAAACAGTCGACTCCAGATCATAAACACGTTAATTTTCTTCAAAACGCATCGTTGGGTTTTAAAAATTATCTACATTAACCCTTTCGAAACCGGTTGTTTGCATAACCCACTTTCGCGATTTCCGCTATTTTGGCAATGTTTACCCGTGGTTAAATTTCAATTCTACTAAAATATTTGGTTGGGTCGAGTGTTCTGAAAAGGTCTCTTCCAGAACAACTTATGCCCCCTGGCGGTGGAAGGTGGAACTACAGGTGTATTTCTGGTTCTATGGGCCCGATTATGACGGAGTTTGGCTCATTCGACTTTATTTCGATAGCCTTACAGATTTCAGTCATATTTGTATAGAACTGATTGTTATTTTCTCGGGCCCGGCCAACGCCGGGTGAGTTAGCTAGCTTTAAATATATTGGATTGGTGCAAAAATTCGTCCAGTACTTCAAAAAGAGAAAAAATCAATTCACATCCGAAGAAGTTTTTTTTTTTTTTTTTTTTTTTTTTTTTTTTTAATGAATTTATTGGGAGTGGGCGAAATTTTTTTATTATAAGTTATTTATCTAAAGTCTAGTCCATTAAATAAGTTTAGAACTAAATAAATTTTAGCGAGCAATCGGCCAAAAACTGCTTGAGTAACTCAACAGAAAGGGCACTGCGTTCTACCACGACAAAGATAGATGGTATATTTTTTAGCACTCTCACGAACTTTTACGATTCGGTTAAGAATGTTTTAATATGACTACATTATTGTATCGTCCTTTTACACTCTCACTATTACTTACTTGGATGGTTAAAAAACAGCTTAGATGATAAAAACTTTTTTTGTGTTCAGGAATTTTTCTGTACCTAGAGACATTTAATCATTTTTTTCTTGTTTTATTATTTATATACTAAATTAAAATTTAAATAGCTTTTTTTTATTTTCCCTTTCTGTTTTAGGAATGCTCATAAGCAAAAATAAGTATCCACATTTACTTGTTTGCTGTTTTCCGTTGCGAAATGATTAATGATTTGGAAAAAAAAACATATAATGTTTTATGCAAATTTTCTATGCACAGTTGCATAAAATATACACAAACACACTTTCTGAAGGTGATTGTTTAATTCCATTGAAATAATTTTGATAATATTTTATTATTATTATTATTTGTGAAATGTAGTAGCCGACTTCTTTTGTTTTTCGAAACCTCGAAATTTTAATAGAATTTCTGTCATAAAATAAATAGGACTGTTTAGAAATAGTGGTTGCAAAAAATGTTAGGTTGGCAACTATGGAAATACATAGTTGCAGAGTTGCCAAGTCTCCGGCTTTTTGAACACCAGTAATTTTTTTGAGAAAATGTTGTTCTTTTAAATCGCAAATTGCTCCGATTCAACAAAACAACATTTTTTGTACTAAATTACTGGTGTTCAAAAAGCCGGAGACTTGGCAGGTCTGTAGTTGCCAACCTCCCGATTTTTTTCATACCAATATTTTTATATAAAAACATTTGTTTTACGTACAGAAGAAGGAAATATAAGATTATTCCTTCTTCTATGGTTTTATGTAATCGTACAATTTTTTCAATTTAAAAAAGGGAATTTTTTTGTAAGATTTTACTGGTATTCTAAAAATTGGGAGGTTGGCAACTATGGAAATAGTTTAAAATGTTAATCTTTATTACTTATCTCTGAATTACTAAAACACTTTTTTTTTCTCACTTGTTTTACATTTTATTTGTGTCGATATTAAAATTAGGATAGCATTTTCAGTATACTTTTTACACCGGTAAGATTTAAGAAATGCAATTTTCGAAATTTCGTAACACCAACTATCTGGTTGGATGTCTTGATACATAGAAAAAAATATTCTCTCTATTTTGTTGCACTTTCTTCTGTAATTACTTCGATTCAAACACAAATATTCATTGCATATTGCGGGAGAAGTTACATACATATTATCTGGCAAAATGAATATGTCAGATTTTAATTTTGGTTAATTTGAAAAGACAGATAGAAGTATACAAGAAAGTAAATGAAAAAATATATATCGGCGTTTTCCTTTTTTTTCTATTATAAGCACTCTAGAAAAATATTACAAATATTTCATGCATCCTTTATAAATGCTCAAAAACAGAAATAAATATACTAATGGGATTTAATGCTTACAGATATTAATTATCATTAGGCATTTTTCAGTGAAATTGCATATTTATGATGTAACATTTTAATAACATTTACTCAGAATGTTGATGAACTTTTAATGCGTTGTTTCTACAAAAAGGATAAATTTAAATACATTTAATTAAAAGCCATGTAAAATAAATTTGGCACTATACAAGAACGTTTATTCATAAAATAGGAAGAATTAAGAATTTTCTATAAAATGTGTTTTTTATTATTCCTAATATCTTTTATGTTATTTAATGGTGGACAAAATAAATGTGTGTGTTTATTTTTATATTAAAAGTGGTCTTGTGTATTTAGTTAATTCTTTACGTGAGGTTAGTATTTAATGAAGCTCTAAATTTAATAATTCCATTATCACATATCATTATTCCACTAAAAGCTACATTAAAAATGCTGACAACACCTCTTTAGATAACGCCATAATGAAAACAGTTAACTCAGCTTTGAAATCCGTTAACTAGATTACAGAAAGCTGTCTTAACAGTCTGTATAATTAGGTGGATGTAGTAATTGTCTGGGAACGAAAGGGTAATATTTTTTAAATGAAAATATTAAGGAAACATTAGGCGTTTTTCATTGAAATTGCATATTTATGATGTAACATTTTGCTAACATTTACTCACAATGTTGATGAAATTTTAATGCGTTTTTCTACAAAAAGGATATTTAATTAAAAGTAATGTAATATAAATTTGACACTATATAAAAACGTTTATTCATAAAATAGGAAACATTTAGAATTTTCTGTAAAATGTGTTTTTTATTATTCCTAATATATTTTATGTTTTTTAATGGTGGACAAAATAAATGTGCGGTGATTGTTATATTAAAAGTGTTCTTGTGTATTTAGTTAATTGTTTACGTGAGATTAGTATTTAATGAAGCTCTAAATTTAATAATTCCATTATCACATATCTTTCTTCTACTCTAAAAGCTACATAAAAAATGCTGACAGCACTTCTTTAGATAACGCCATAATAAGAACAGTTAACTCAGCTTTGAAATGCGTTAACTAGATTACAGAAAGCTGTCTTAACAGCCTGTATAATTAGGTGGATGTAGTAATTGTCTGGGAACGAAAGCATAATATTTTTTTAATGAAAATATTAAGGAAACATTAGGCGTTTTTCATTGAAATTGCATATTTATGATGTAACATTTTGCTAACATTTACTCACAATGTTGATGATATTTTAATGCGTTTTTCTACAAAAAGGATATTTAATTAAAAGTAATGTAATATAAATTTGACACCATATAAAAACGTTTATTCCTAAAATAGGAAACATTTAGAATTTTCTGTAAAATGTGTTTTTTATTATTCCTAATATATTTTATGTTTTTTAATGGTGGACAAAATAAATGTGCGGTGATTGTTATATTAAAAATGATCTTGTGTATTTAGTTAATGCTTTACGTGAGGTTAGTATTTAATGAAACTCTGAATTTAATAATCCATTATCACACATCTTTCTTCTACTCTAAAAGCTACATTAAAAATGCTGACAGCACTTCTTTAGATAACGGCATAATGAGAACAGTTAACTCAGCTTTGAAACCCGTTAACTAGATTACACAAAGCTGTGTTAACAGTCTGTACGATTAGGTAGATGTAGTAATTGTCTGAGAACGAAAGGATAATATATTTTTTTAATGAAAATATTAAGGAAACATTAAAATAAATTATGTTCTGGATGATTTTAGTGTCATAAAGAAAGACCACATATTTGAAAATGGAATGAAACACATCCTGTATTTTATATTAAATGAATATATGTTTTAAAAAATATCCACATCTAAATTAATTTTAATGCTTATATTTTATAAATCAAGTTAATTCAAAATACTCTTGCGGTAAATACCAAGATACTTTATATAATATTTAAAACAATTACAGCAGCCCTCTGTTATATTACTCATTGAAATTTATTGCTCTTACTTTTTATCTCCCAGAAAATAAGTAATTTCCATCTTAATTACACACTTAAGTTTACGTATGTGACGATTTTAATGGGATTCTGTATCATTAAATTTAATTTAAACGTGTGATAAATGTGTTAAATATTATAATATTTTAATATTATAATGTTTTAAGTAATAATGTTTTGGAGACATGCTTAAAACTTATTTTTTGTAAGTTACATTGTTTATTTTTAATGTTCTCTGTTAGATATAGCGTTTGTTATAATTTGCGCTGGTTTCTAATCTTTCGATATTCCCAATGTAACGAAGAGTTAGTGTAGAAGGCTTCACTGAGAAACTTTTGTATTATTTATGTCTTGCTCGGACTATTTTGACATATTTATAAAATTTTATACATAGAGTTTCTCTAAGTATATAATTATTACATAAAGCAATGAATAATAACCATTACATGAAGCACTTTAATGGGAGCTTGCCTTAAATCAACATTTTGAGCAAGTTTTGCCAATCCTATGAAATGTTATTGACTATTCTATATGCGCGGTCTTATTTTATAAGATTTTTTTTTTAATTATGTTAAAATTTTTATAGGCATATATTTTAATTTCATAATTTATATATTTTAAATTAATTTTAAAAAAGTGCTGTAACCTATAAAAAGTTTAACAAAAATCAATATTTAGAAGCTTTAAATATGCGAAAACTACAGCATTACTTTAAATTACAGATCGTTCCGCCAAGAAGTTCTTCAGTTCTGCTTAATAAAGTATTTTAATGCGGGGTAATGTGGTGTCGAATTTAAGAAAAAAAAAAAACAACTAGAGGATTTTAACCCCTTTGCGACGACCGTCCTTTACAGAATTTTTAATCTTTTACCACCGGTTTTTCAAAACAGAAATTTGTGCCTAATTGAATCGCAGAAATGCTACGATTTAATAAGGCAAAGCTTACAATAAAAATTAACTGGTGGGAATAATGAAGGATTCTGAGCATCTTATGCGTCACGTATACGTATTGCTCGTCCGCAACGGGTTAAAAAGACGGAAACGTACAAGCAAAACACACCTTTTTTCAGGCACAAATTCACAAATTCACAAAAAAAAAAAAAAAAAAAAAAAAAAAAAAACGGAATTTTAGACAATACGTAATACCTTAGAGCTACTTAAAAAAAAAATCAGAAAACACCAAACTACCGCTCAAGGGGTAATTTGGTGTCATATTTTTAAACACTGCCACACCATCAATCGTATATTTTGAGGTAATAAGATGCATGCCCATTGTATCTTTAACAATGTGCAATTCAGAACACTGACAATTTTTTTAATCAGATAAATTTTGAAAACACCGTGAATTTTTCATTGATATCATATATTATTTTTGAGATACAGTTTGAAATAGCAATTATATGAAACATTTTAAAGGCTCTGTTGAAATTCATAATGTTTTATGCTCTTTAAAAGATACCCCTAAAAATAAATTAATCATAAAAAAAATTAATACAACATGGTTAGTTGAAAGAAAAGTTTTAATACACACGGTTTTTTATACATCAGTGAAAGCATAAATGATAATTAGAATATTTTAATACAGCTCAATAATATAGAGGGAAACATTTTAGAATGGATATTATGATATTTTAGATAAGATACTTTCTGAATCATAATAAATATAAAACCTTTTTCAAACAATTTCTTAAGAAGCAGCTATCAACATTGTTGTACTATACAAAGACGATAAAATGAACCTCATTCAATGATATAGACTAGAGTGAAACATTTTAGAATGAAATTAATGATATTTTACACATTACACAGTAGGGTGGATCGAAAAGTATACGATTTTTTTTTTTTCGAAATTACTTTTGGCGCGGGGTGCAAAAGTTGCCTTTTATGTATATAAGTTTACACATGTTTTTTTATGGAAATCCATTCATATCTTCCGGTGCCCCAAGCGCTCCAAAAAACTGTTAAAAATTGAAATTTTTATGAAAATTTATAATTTATTTTGTTTTTTTATTTGTTTTAAATTACTTTTGGTGTGAAAGTTGTCTTTTATTTATATTAGTCTGCATGTTTTTTTAAATCAAAATCCATTCATATCTTCAGGTGCCCCAAGCGTCCCAAAAATAGTTTAAAATTGAAGGTTTTATGAAAATTTATAATTTTTTTGTTTTTTATTATTTTTTTTAAATTTTATTTTGCTTTGTGTGAGAAAGTTGTGCATTGGGTGTATTACATAATTCTGTAGCTTACAAATTTTGTTTTATCGAAATCCATTCATATCTGCCAGTGCCCCAAGTATAGTTAAATATTGAAATTTTTAAGAAAATGTATTACAAATTTTAAATTTACCAAAATTGTTTACAAATTTGGCAAAGTGTTTAATTAATAAAGTATAAACTTATAAATAATAATAATTTTATAATAATACATGAAGTATAAATTTAAAAATCAAAGCACTAAATCATAAAAATTATAAAAATTGAACTTACGTAGCAAATTGTTTACTTCTTTTAATTTGGAGATTTACATATTTCTAAAGTTTGTAATCTTCTTTCGGATTAAAATGTTTGATATGGCGTTTTGATTTTATTCTATTCAAAACTATGAAACCGAGTCTCTTTTCTTGTCCAGATACACTTTCTGATGCCTCAGGCACTAGGCGAATGCATTTTCTATCATCTTGTTTATGGCATTGATAATTTGACCATTCCTCCGTTTTTCCTACATTTACCATGGCCTCAATTTCTTCGTACGGCACATTCATCAAAAGAGGTGGTTCAAAACATCCAACTAATTGTCAGTCAATAAGTTCACAATAATACTTTGCTATGAAGTATATTTTTGGTACTTGAAAAATTCTTACTTCTGCTAATCCTCTATTTTCATTTCTATCACAAAATAGTTTTTGTATTGCTAAAGACCAATCGGCTCTGTGTTATCTCAGAGCATAGATAATAAAAAGTTTTCAGTATGACAAAAGAAGCTATCTAGTTGAACAACAGCGTCTACAAACTTTCTTAGATTGGGATCCAAATATATGGAAAATGCGATCAGTTTCCAAATATACCGCTGTCCTTCTATTATAGAGGGCTCTGTTTTGATATGGAACAATATAGGTCCATACTTTCATAATATATGTTGTAAGAATAATGAGATTCTCAGATGGATTTTCTGTGGTCACCTACAACCTTAACTTTCTACTTCTAGTCGTTAGCCATCTTGAGTAAACAACTGGAACAGGATTTTTAAATGCCAGGTCAGAACCACTTTCACCACGAGATATTTATACGCAGATATCATATAAATATAGCTGATCATTGCTGAGAACCATTCTACCTATGTTATCTGTAGCATATTCTCCACACTTATTGAAGAAAAGGAAGCTACAAGTAGCTCCTCGCAGGTTTTGATTGCTGTACCTTTTGGCCCACAAAATGCTTTAGTACCAATTGTTGCACATCTAAAGAATGTAGTAAATGCCGTAAAGGCCTTTAGCTCCTCCTGTTGCAAATGTAACATTTCCAATATGCAGAGAGTCAGTATCCTTTACAAGAATACAATGTTCCTTCTTTGTGATATTTGTGTAGCACATTGTGCTCTTCATCACTAGCATTTTTGTATTGTCTTTTTCCCATTGGAAAATAATCCGGTTAAAATAGACAGAGACACGGCTAACTTGCTCGTCTCTGCAAGTAAATTTCGAGTCTTTGTACGCTATCGACGAATTTTGTTGCAATCTTCTAAATTCGAAGTCACTTTTTTAATTCCAATATATTGTAAAACAGCACTGGCAAATTGAAGCAGCTGCTCTATTCAAAATTTCGTACATAACGGTATAGTATAAAAAAAATAATTTTATACATTTAATATAAACAATAAACGATTTGTCAGCCCCGGGATCTAATAATTATGATATACAAATGATTATTATTCAAATCTTATTTTTACTTATAATTTTAAATTCAAGATTTGCATAAAAATCGATTTTGGGCACATGTTTAAGTGTCTTGGGACACCCGGAAGACATTTATTGAAGTTAAAAATGTTTTGCATGTATGCAACTATGCTTAATAGACAACTTTCGCACCCCGCGCAAAAAGTAATTAAATAAATAAATAAATAATCAAAAATACAAAAAAAATACAAAATTTCATAAAACTTTGAATTTTTAACTTTTTTGGGGGCGCTTGGGGCACCGGAAGATATGAATGGATTTCAATTTAAAAAAACATGTAAACTAATATACATAAAAGACAACTTTTGCACCCTGCGCCAAAAGTAATTAAAAATAATTATAAAAATAATAAAATATATAAATTTTCATAAAAATTTCATTTTTTAACTAATTTGGGGGCACTTGGGGCACTGGAAGATATGAATGGATTTCAATAAAAAAACAGATGTAAACTAATATACATAAAAGGCAACTTTTGTACCCCGCGCCGATTCGATTCTCCACATTTCGATTTTTCGATCCACCCTATTACACAGTCTACTGTATAATAGGTCTATATAAAAAAAATAATAACCTTTTTAAACAGTTTATTAATAAAAGGCTATTTCATAGCGTAACTAATTTTAAACACTAGTCGAGTGTCAGGTCTTACACATTTCAGTAGCCTAATTCCAATCTGAATCAATCCGGAATAAAGAAGTCTGCTGTATTCTTCTAAGAAATGATTAATAAGCAAAATATTAGTGACAATCATCAGACATAATAAAAATACAATAGAAATAAATCAGTTTACAAGTAAAATACAGAGGCAGCAAATTACCCCGCTTTTTTTTTATGCGGAGCGATTTGGTACTTGCACCAATATTATTTTTTCCTGGGTCATTTTAAAAGATGCAGAAGGAAAAAATGAAATACTTAATAGAGTGTACTTTCAACATGCTCGTACAAATTTTTATTCATGCGTATATCATCTCGCTTTTTCTGTAGCTTCATGCAAGTAGAGAGATTTTGAAGTTTTCGAAGGTGGTCATTTTGCACAATTTTTGATAGATTCCAGAAAATATTTTTTTCATTTCTAAAAATATGCTCCATGCATAATAGAGATACATTTGATTTACAATACACATGTGTTAGTACTTGTAAAAAAAATAAAAAAATAAGATTTATACCATACAATAAGGTCATGATAATAATAATTGAAAATGAGGCACCATATTACTCCAGCACCAAATTACAGCGGTTTACCCTACCCGTTGCAGTTTGTTTTGCAAGTTTTAAAACAGATAGATCAATTTTTTTTTCTCCAGCATGGGCAAATTATTGGCAATGGGGAGAGTGCCTTTGGGGAGGATCTTTGAAGAGAAACTGATCTATATTTTCGAAAGTGGTCATTTTGCACAGTTTTTGATAGATTCCAGAAAATATTTTTTTTATTTCTCAAAATGTGCTCCATGCATAATAGAGATACATTTGATTTACAATACACATGTGTTAGTATACTTGTATAAAAAATAAAAAATAAGATTTATACCATACAATAAGGTCATGATAATAATAATTGAAAATGAGGCACCATATTACTCCAGCACCAAATTACAGCGGCTTACCCTACCCGTTGCAGTTTGTTTTGCAAGTTTTTAAACAGATAGATCGTTTTTTTTTCTCCAGCATGGGCAAATTATTGGCAATGGGGAGAGTGCCTTTGGGGAGGATCTTTGAAGAGAAACCGATCTATATTTTCGAAAGTGGTCATTTTGCACAGTTTTTGATAGATTCCAGAAAATATTTTTTATATTTCTCAAAATGTGCTCCATGCATAATAGAGATACATTTGATTCACAATACACATGTGTTAGTATACTTGTAAAAAAATAAATAATAAGATCTATACCATACAATAAGGTCATGATAATAATAATTGAAAATGAGACACCATATTACTCCAGCACCAAATTACAGCGGTTTACCCTACCCGTTGCAGTTTGTTTTGCAAGTTTTAAAACAGATAGATCGATTTTTTTTCTCCAGCATGGGAAAATTATTGGTAATGTGGAGAGTGCCTTAGGGGACGATCTTTGAAGGGAAACTGACCCGTATTACCGTTCTTTTACAAGGAAAATCTATAAAACTTTGACCTGTCACTCCGCACAGAACGGTATGAAACACGCGACATACACTGTAAAAAAAAATTGCAGTAAAATTACCGTCAGAGACCGGCAGCAGAGATTCCAGTCATACACCGTAAAAAAAAAAAAATCCATGCCCATTATTTTGTGCAGCCCGTAATTTTACGGGGCAAAGTAATATAACATTATAATGCACAGGATATAATGCACTTTAAATCACAATAACACTTTGCCTACTGTTCCGTAGCACGTAGCACGTTAGATAATCATCACAGAATCGCTGTTTTGGCGGGTTAAAATTTTCGAAACACGAGTAAAATGAAGGGTTACACCCTAGCGGAGGACAATGTATGGGGTCGTACCGTATTTTTGCTGATATATGGGCTAGAGCTGAAAGAATATGTGGATTGTTCTTAATTTTCTAAGTATCTAAGGGATAAGGCCGCTTATTCAGTGGATCAGACCGTTTTTCATCAAATAAGGCTGTTGCCCGTGAAAATTAAAGGGCAAACGCTCATAAATTTCCAGTTTTTTCTGAGAGTGTAGGCTAATCTTCCCAATTTTTAGCCAGCATGCTAACCACTGGGCTCAGTAGCCCGATGTTAAAATGAATTTAATATTAGGTGTTTTATATCCGCGTAAATCTTAAATTCCTTCACTGAATGATTTTTAGTTTGGTATCCGAAGGTAAAACTTTAAGCAGAATGATGTTAAAATCGGGTGTAGTTATTGAAAAATTCAAATTTTGTTTAATTTCAATATGAAGAGGGCTTTCTAAGCGTATTTTTTAGCGTGTAATTAATGAAGACATGATTCACAATCAACTGGCTATTTTCATTTTATTCAAAGTTTATTTTGTGATGGAATAGTTGTGATTTTCTTTTTCTTTACCGACTGAACTTATCACTGTTTTACGCTTTATTAACAGGGCTTTATACTGTATATTGTTTGCGATACTTTCAGAACAGTTATTCGATGGTTTTCCTTACATGAGAAAAACCAAAACCGTCTTAGAAAGCTAAACAATTATTTTTATTTGCATTAAAAAATTTAAAAAAACAAACTGAAAATGTTATTTTTTAACAGTGGACAACTGAGAAAACAGAATACAGGGAAAACAGTAGATAGAGGAAAACAGAAGATTTGTTTCTAGCATTAGATTAAAGATTCATTTAAAAATAAATTTAACTTAATTCACTTTCTGAATTCGTATTTGCGTCAAATATTACAATTCAACAACTCTACAAAAAATGAGCATTCTAATATTACTTTCTACAGTTCTACAAAAAATGCTCTAGTTAAAATTTTCAACAACTGAGAACTTCTTTGTATTTTCCTTAACAACACGTTTGCGTGTAACTGATTTCAGTGTGTTCGTGGCACCAGCTTTCAATTGTTAAGAATTTGTAAAGCAATGAGTTTAATCTTATGTATTCTGCTAAATAATTCTGCAAGTTTTTGAAGATTTCTTATCAGTAATCTTGTGTTTTTTCAGCTGAAATAATTCAATTTCGATTGTTTGTTTAAGCGATGAACAGATTTAGAGTGAGCTTTTTAAGATTTGTTTAACTTTTTTTTTTTTAAGATAGAGATTTTCTTAAATTGCAGCAATACAGCGCTAGATAAAAAAAAAAAAAATTATCGCGTTGTATTTTTTTTTTCAAAATATCGCCAGATGTAATTAAAAAGATTAGTCTTGTTAAAAAGGTATGGATTTTACATAAATACAACTTTTTATAATCATACTAAGCACTTATTAATTTAGATATGTTAATGGTTTTTGATTTTATATTTTTAGGCTGAGATAAAATATGTTCACGCTATTTTTTAATGCTCTTTTTCTATGTTTTCGTCTGCAGTATACAATATTTCATAAAATAATTAGCAACGTTATAAAGTTTAGTCAGACACGGAGTTGGATATTTAAATTTTATTTCGAATGCTGGATATAAAAAGCATAAGTCGTATCATCTCTCCGATTTCGAAAACAGACAATTTCATGTAGGGAACGCCGAGGATATCAGATTTTTCTGTGATCTCGAAGGTGTCATCCGAGGGAAAAATAATTTCCATGCAATAAATGCTCTTTGCACAAATGGAAGTCATACCAGGATGCATAAAAAAGTGTACAAGTATTTTGAAAAGTTCAAATGAAATATAAAAATATTTGAAATAATATGAGGTTTAAAAACAAGCTACGCCATTAGGCTTACTTCACCGCGTCGTTTCTAGGTTCGGGGAACCTTTACGAGGGGACCAGGTGGGCCCGGTTGACACGGGACACAACACATGCACACTCTACGGCTAAAGGGAGCACCACCACCTGCGCATAACACCCCAGCATAAAAGAATTTAACATCGTGGTCTCTACGATAGCAGAGCCAATGTACTAAAGAAACTACACCATAAGTCTTGGGGACACGTCGGAGTTTCCCAGAAGCTTCGGGAACTGGAAACGCGAACGGCACCAGGCCCTATGCATTAGATCAGGTTTCCCCGACACGCACTTGCTTTACCCGAGGAGATGAAAATAATAGTATGTGGTATTCGAAATGGAACTATTTACTATCTCATACCCACTTTTCGTAGAAGGAAAATAGTTCATATTCTACGGTCATATACGCAGGCAAGAATAGCGTCAAACAACAGTGGTGCTCGTAACATTATTCCTTTAACTGCATGAGAGTTATAATAATCTTATTAATACTCCAATTCGCTTTGTCCTGCATTTCGGACGTTTACGAAAAAAAAGCCCGATTATGGTAAAAAACTGTAGAATTTTTTTTTTCCCAATTTGTGCCAAGTCAAACTCCGTTGACCTAACACTGAGCATTAAATGAAAAAGGATTTTGGTAATTTTGTTTTACAAATATATCAGAGAGCTTTTAGATTTGAAATGTCACTAAGAATTGAAATATTTTATGGAATGTGCAAAGTTACATAAATACTGACGGATTTATAATACATTTAACACTTAATAATTAAAATTTAAATAATAAAATGGCCTTCAGACTGTAAAACCTTTGAAATAGTACTTATTATTTCCCTTTAAAAAGTTTAAAATTTGAAAAAAATATCACCTTTTAAAATGTGAACTATTTAAAAATACATAACTATTGTTACCAGTAATATCATGCAGATAAGTTTTATTTAAAAGAAATACTGTTAAAAGTAACAGCAAAGTTATGGCCTAATATTTCAGAAAAATCAAAGCTGTTCTTACCTTTGAGTTAACGCTTATATAAAAGATTTTAAAACGTTTACTTAGTTTAATACACGTATCCATAACTGCTATAATGAAATGGACAGAACATATGACAAGCTTCCTGTATTTTATCTAAAACTTTTTCCAGAGAGCAATCTTCGTGGGAGATTTATTTAACATAAACAATAGAAATCTATTACAAAGGTTATTGTCTGAAATAATGTTAGATAAAGTATAGGAGTTAAAGCGATTCCCGCTAAAATAAGCCGAGAATAGTTGATGATGATTTTTCAATTTGTGTACCATTTGAATACGCATAATGTTTAGAATCAACGTTGTAAGCAACATACAATGCACATAGTCAAATTCGTATTTATATGGAATGCGCATAATTTAGATGCACACAGAATAACACGATTAAAAAAATGCAAACATGATTAGTTAAACAATTTGCTTAATTTTAATTTTGGAAACTTTATCTATAATTATGTAACATGGGGCGAATAAATATACAAATAAAAATAAATAAATTCCTGTTAAATGTCAAAATGAATATTTAATAATATGGATAAATATTTATTACGAAGTTTTAAGACTTAAAAATGTATAAATATTGGAACTCCTTTATTTTAAGTGTGAAAAATATAATAAACCTTTTATTGAATTTTTCAAAGCAAAATGAACGACATATTTTCATATCAGTATTGTGTTATAGTAATATAAAAATAAACAAAATATCAATGAATAAAAAGCGTAAAATGTTATGTATTGACAAATGATTTAATTTCATAAAATCTAACATTTTAAAGAATAAACGAGTTTTAATGCAATGAATTTTTCATATTTATGAAAGTAAATTGTTATTAAAAGCGATTTTAACAATTGTGTAATAATTAATAAATTGTTATATTCTTCTTTAAAATGGTTGTATGAGATTTTTAAACAATGTCACAAATGAATTATTTTTTGCTGTATCAGAATATACTTTGAGCAAAGATTGCAGTTATTGTTTTCATTTAAAAAATATTAGGTGCTTAAGGCTTTTCTCAAATCAAAACAGGCTACTTTCTGATACATTTTTCTATTCATTTTTGTTCGTAAATGCATGAATTGGCGGGTGCTTTTATTCAGAAACTATGTAATCGAAACACGTTTTCCATTTTTTGGTAAAGGCAGAAGATCTTTCAGAAAAGATTGTCAAAATCCCCCGAGAAGCTTCTCGGGTAGCCCGAGAAGCGTAAAAAACGTGTCGTCACATGAACAGAATCGCTTTTAACTCGATACGTAATTTATTTATCCAAAAATGGAAAACTCATTTCGATTCCAAATCGCTTTCATAGTCAGGTCTGCCAATTGTATGCGTTTGCGTTTTAAAATGAGTAAGAAATTGTGTCAGAAAGTTTCGCGTCGTTGAGCAGTGCATTTGAGAACAACCTTAAGTATGACTTCAATGTTTTTCGAATAGAGCAAAAACACTTCTTTTTTTATCCAATGAAAGGAGGATTTATTCACGGTATTTAACATCAAAAGCTTCAACATTCGCCCATTTGTTGAGGTAGAAGCAAATTCCATAATGCAAGAGGTCTGCTTGACTTAAAGCAATCCGCTCATGAAGTCAGTTGTCTACTGCAGCATACGAAACAAAATACTTCTTATAAATGACAGTCTGCATGGGACAGAATTTCATTGATTAGTAACTGGTGAATGCAGCAGGGAAGGCAGGAGTTTAACTGATTGATCTTGCAACTTGTGGGCGAAAAGAATTCGCGTTTGAAAGAATCTTGTCCGGATTTTTTCTTGTCGCTATTCTGGATGTTTTTACTTTTACATTTCTTCGATAAATTTTGTTAATGGTAACTCTTAATATTCACCGTTGATTATTTGACGAAGTTGAATCTGTTCAATGTAGATGGTGCCCATTTGATTACACCAGATGTACAAAGTAAACTTTCTGTCATGTGTTTTATTTTTCGACATTGTCAAACCTCGTACCACTGAATGACTATAAGGTAAAGCTAGGAGAGACTGCGCACAATTCAAAAGAATAACAATAAAAAATCTAAATATTATTTTTTGCTAAACTATTCATGAATAATTTTTACTTCGTTTGTTTTTTATGCATTTCCATTGCCATTTTGTTGTTCTGTTGTAATTTAATAGAACAATTGTAATAAAACCAAGAAATTTATTTTGCGCAATCTGTCCTTACAGGGTTGTTGTGATTGCGCACATGGGTAGGAGAGATTATTACTAATAACAACTACAATTAAATTGTTAACAATAATAATTACACTTAAATGACATTGTTGTAAGGTTTTTGTAAAAAAAATATTATTGTATTAGAATTGAATATTTCAACCTAATGATTAAAGAATCAAAAGAAGGAAATGATTTAAAAAACAATTAAAAAATTTTAATTAAAGGAAAAACAAAATTAAAGAATCAGAAAAAGCAAGTCCAGATAAGAGTACAAAATAACATTAAGTTACTTGATAACACGTTTAACTTAAAATTAGTCCATTTTCATTTTTCATTTTTTATGCAATTTTAGCAATAAACTGCGTAATCTCTCCTAGCATGGAAACTAATGAGAACAATGCCCCAGCTCTCCTAAGTAGCAGGTGCGCAAATTCTCCAATTTCGGTAGGAGAGATTGCGTGGCCTTTTATTTAAAAATGGCCGCTACTAAAACGAACCGCTGATGTGCACATTGTTAGTTTAGATTAGTAGCTTATGAGAAATCATTTAAGTTTAAAATATTTTGTACTACTGACATTGTACAGAAATTCTGATGAATAGCTATGGAAATTCAAGCACTTACTTTGGGAAAACAAAAAAAATAGCAATGATTTATCATAGACGCTCAAAACAATCAACGTGCACTTTCAAGTAGACACTCCACTACTGCTTGTGGTATAACTACCTGGAGTCGTTGCGCGCTCACTCTACTACTTCCCTCCGAACCTGTATGTGCGCCATCTCTCCTGGCTTTACCTTATACCGTTAGTTGTATGAAATTTTCGTAATGAATCTGTTATTTTTCTCCAGCTGGATTTTGATACAGAGTTATTATGTTTTTTGACTTTGAAGTCGCATTTTACGTGTGATTTTTCAACTCTCACGACGTTTTATATTCCTATGGGACACTATTTGCTTGTTTCTGAAAATGCGCACTGCATGTAATGATTGTGAATATGATAATAAATGCATGGTATGATAATAAATAAATACATAAAAAAATCTTGCGCAATTTTCTATGCATCCGCCAATCTAGATAGTATTTGGAATGACCTTGATCGACAGCGGACCCCTAACTATTTAGTTTTCATAGAAAATGAATACCCTTTAGCTCTTTTCATTCAATATACGGATATTACCTACTAAACATAAAATTATTGTAAATTGTGAAATTGAAGCAAAAATTGATGTAAACTGATGTCAATTTACAGTATCGGCTTCTGGCTGATATACAGGGTGATTATAATTGAAGTTTAAGTTTCAAAATGCTCTAAAAAACGAACCACTGATTAGAATGACGTCAAAATTCAACGGCGTATTATTGAAGAAGGGGGAAAGAACATGAACAAAAAAAAGTTCCAAATTTTAGCAATAGATGGCGCTGTAAGCGTCAGAATTTCTACTACAAATAACAAATCGTAAAACAACGGCTAAGGCGTAATTTACACGAGAAACCAACTGCACTGTTCAGTGTGCATGACTGTACAGGTGTGATACTGTTAGTTACGTAAGTCCATCCACCATGGTAAGGTCGTATCACATTGGATGGGAAAAGTCAGTTTTTAATTGTCCTGAGGCCAAAAACCGCATAAAAATCATCCATCCAATCGGTTTTTAATTGTCCTGAGGCCAAAAAGCATCCATCCAATCGGTTTTTAATTGTTCTGGTACCAAAAACCGCATAAAAAGCATTCATCCAATCGGTTTTTAAGTTTTGCGAGACTAGTGCAAAACATGTTCAATATGACATCCCCCGTTGTGTGCAACAAGATTAAATCGGGAAACAGCATGCTCCACAACCGATCGAAGTATGTGTTGCGCAATGAGTGTCTTCAATTCAGCTACGTTGGCAATCGGAGTACTGAACACAACATCTTTCAGATAACCCCACAGCCAGAAATCACACGGATTAAGATCAGGTGATCGGGCCGGCCAGGCTGTAGGGAAATGACGACTGATAATTCTAGCATTTCCGAAATACCGCCTCAACAACTGCTTCACTCGATTTGCAATCTGCAGCGGAGCGCCATTTTGCATAAAAATGATACTATCCAGACATCCACGCTGTTGCAGAGCTGGCATGACGTCATTACGCAAAAGAGACTCATAGCGCTGACCATTGACGGTAACGGTAACAGGACCGAAAGCACCCGTCTCCTCGAAAAAAATATGGCCCTACCAGAAATGATGTCGTAAATCCGCACCACACAGCGACGTTTGTAGAATGAAGTGGTACTGGGTTCGTTGCGAGTGGATTTTCTGTTGCCCATATTCGGCAATTCTGTGTATTGACATATCCCGTCAGATGGAAATGGGATTCGTCTGTCCACAGAATTTTTCACGGCCAATCATTGTCCACTTCCATGCGAGCAAGAAATTCCAAAGCAAAACCCTCTCTTGCTGGTAGGTCAGAAGGAAACAACCTCTGCACATGGCAAATATTGTACGGATAGCATTGCAGGTTGTTTCGTAGAATGTTATGCACCATGCTAACAGGCCTGTCCAATGTTCAGGCAATTCTCCGTGCACTGCATGGTTGCACACCACCGCTCGACTCCTCCTGAACTGCTGTGGCCACTTCTTCAACCACCGCCGAATCACATCTTTTCCTTCCTCTACCAGACTACACATCAAACGAACCTGTATTTTCGAATTTTTTCATCATTTTCACCAGACCCATGACAGTCATCGGTCCAACGTCTTTTTTTCATACCCTTGAGGGTCCTGAACTTCTGCAGAGCTACTGGTGCAGAATCACCGTTCTTGTAATAAAACTTTACAAGAAGAGCGCGGTCGTTTCATTGAGACCCTCATGGCGAACGTCTAAGACGCGAAATGAGGAAACGCCGTTTATCCAACGCTTTTATAGCACCTGAAATAGCCGTGCGCATGCTAGATATTTTAATTTACATCTTCTGACGTTTACAGCGCCATCTGTCACTAAAATTTGGAACTATTTTGTTTTTGGTTCATGTTCTTTCCCCCTTCTTCAATAATACGCCGTTTAATTTTGACGTCATTCTAATCAGTGGTTCGTTTTTAGAGCGTTTTGAAACTTGAACTTTAATTATAATCACCCTGTATTTAAACTACCCGTTCTCAAAAGATAAAACGTATTTCTTTCAAAACAATATTTATTAACTAGCAGCGTGGATTGTTCTAGAACCGCTGTACTGAATTCCTTCAACTTTTAATCCAAACGTTCAGAGTTGAATTGTAAATGGCAATACGTAGAATTTTTTTTATATTTTCCTTTTTTTATTAAGAGTTTTATTGCTATTTTAATGACGCTAATGTGATTTTTTTAATGCCGCCCTTTTCTGAAATATTTAAATTTGAAAAGGTCCTACGGTACGCCGCGGTGTAGCCCATACACTAAAGATTAATTGAATAAATTTCTTTATTTTGATGTTTTATGAAAATTCAGGGCAAGAATCCAGTTGATACTATAATGGCAGGACACCCTTGTTAGGTGGATGCCGATAAATTAAGAATTTTTTTAACCACTTAACAATTTTGCTCGAACGCAACTCCGGCAAGAAGAGTTTGCTTACTTCTTTTCTAAAAACTTTTGGATACCACTAACTGTAATCTTCACTTTATCAATTGGCAGGCAATTTTCGATTACATAAGGTACATTTAGTAGGGGGGAAATTGGTGTTTTATCCTTATTTTTAGTTTATTGTGTAAAATAAAATTAAAAATAAGGGGTTAATCAAAAAAATTACGAAACATTCTTCAAACATAACTTAATATATTGTAAACACTGAGCTCCACAATAGAACGAAGAGTTAACTTCCTATTCTGATAAATTATACCGATAAATACAATGCCAAAGCTTTTCCGAGGTTTTTGACAAAACACAGATTTCCTCCCATAGAATAGTATGGGGTAGATATTTTCAAATTAGATTATCTTTTAAAAATATGAAAAAGTTGCTAAAATTTTCACAGCTATGTATTTGTACTGTAAAAAGTACAGATTCTATTTAAATTCCTCGCAAATATTTAATTTGATATTAGTTAAAAATGAAATTTTATATAAGCTCAATAAAAAAATAGAAAAATGCTTTAAGTATTTCTCATAAAAATATGTAAAAGCTGCTGAAATAACCAAAACTGACAAAAAGTATGCAAAAAAGTTTAAAAAAAGGCCTGTAATATTAAGAAAAGTGCAGGAATCATTACTTGCGCTCACTGAAAGTGTGATGCGGCTGTGGCAGAAAGTGGATCGGTGAGTTAACCCTCCGAATTATTATGGTGCTCAGTGGTTGTAAATGATTGTTATTATAATCACGATCAATTCCCTTATTTTCACGTTAAAACTGGTGTTTCCCCTTAATAAAAGTCTCATATTAAAAAAAAGTGTTATTTTCACTATTAATTTTTGCGTTTCAAGTTTCACAACTTATATTTAATGTAGATTGATTAAACATTTATTTAGCAATAAAACATCTTTGAATATACCGAAATAGTTTACGTTGTATCTAAGGGATTTCGTTTCTTCGGTTTGTCATACGGTATTGATGTTTGTGTTTGTATATTTCTATTGTTATTTTTAAGGATAAAATATATATAACTGAATAATAACATTAATAATACACAACAGGAAAATATGTAATACACGAGCTTATAATGTGTTTTTCAGTTTATAAGTCGACTTTTTAAAACATCAAAATGCAAAGAAAATACAGACTAATACACCGGAAATAAAATTCAACATCTGATGATCGCAG
Source organism: Maratus michaelseni (assembly GCA_963931845.1). Taxonomy (NCBI): domain Eukaryota; kingdom Metazoa; phylum Arthropoda; class Arachnida; order Araneae; family Salticidae; genus Maratus; species Maratus michaelseni. Next base: position 184,296,800 of record OZ007595.1, read on the forward strand.
TTTGTAGCTTTAGCGATAGTGACTAGATATGTGTCAATTTTTTTCATAATATTACGACCCTCAAAGTTTATCATTACAGACATATTTGGCTGAGAATTAAAATTTCTAAATTTCTATAATAATTATTACAAAAATATTTATATCTTGTCAGAATAATAATAAAAAAATAGTTGCATTTGAGGAAATTCCACAATTATGAAATGAACTAGTAAATATATATATATATATATATATGTATATATATAATATTCTAATTTAAAATATTTTAAGCAAAAACTATCAATACAAATAGGGACTTATTTCTAGCATATGGTTGATCTTATAAATTGATAATCAGACAAATCAAAATATTCTTCATCACACATTCGCAAAGTTCTTATAATCTTTGACATTTGCAGAATTGTTAAACGGCTAAATGAACTAGTAAACATATATATAACTTATTCTATTTCGAAATATTTTAAGCAAAAAATATCAATACAAATACACTGTTAAAACTAGAGGTGACAAATCGGTGCCGTTTGGGTACCCGGGGTGAAAAACTGGTGCCGTTTGGAACGCTAGCGTTCTATATAGGCTTGAAAATGTGGTTCGGGTGCCATTTCGCCACTCACTAGGTGATTGAAGCTAATTAGGGTGCCGTACAATACGTATTGCTCGAACTTTTTCACCCCACCATTCGACTGGTATCTTGAGCATGAGCTGATGTGTTTTCTCTTCATGAAGTGTTGACGTGTTTCTTCTCATTTTTTGCAAGTCACAAGGGAGATTCGAACAAGATGGCTGACTTTGAATTGCAGTGTATCGCTGCTGCATAATCGCTGCCGCATAGTTATTAATATAATAACTAAATAACGCCATTTATTGCCAATAAATAAACCAGGGGACTCAATAAAATAATCACACTTTATATACAGGTATGTGAAATGTTTCAGTGTTGTTTGTATATTATGTTTTATTATTATAAAACGATTTTATATTATGTTGTATTACAAATGGCTCCACACATTATTTTCAAGCGGACATTTTAAGTCATAATTTTGATGTGGAAAGTTGAAATTTTTATCTCGTGAAAGTAGAATGATGTCGCCTCACCTATTTGCTTGTGTTTTAAATTATTATTTATAGCTTATAATAATTTCATTTTATTCATATTTTTATCTAATGAATTTTCTCGCACAGTTTTTGTTGCTTACCATCTAGAAATAAATTTAATGATGCATTATAATAATAAAATATATATATATTGAAACGTAAGTTGTTACATTTAAAAAAATAATTCAATTTCTTATTTTTCTGATACATAAACAAACTATTTGTAAACAATTGAAGAATTTACAAGTTTTAAAGGGAATTGATTTTTACTAACTTGAAACGTATTAATTTGAATATCTGACAATTTTAAATTAGTTGATTTGATAATATGAAATAGTAAACTTGAAATAGTAAACTTTGTAACATAAGAAATCGTAAACTTTGTAACCTAAGTAACTTGATAAAATATAAATTTTTGCAGATGTTTTTATTAATCAAATACTTTTTACTATCGAAATTTTTAGAGCTTGTGTTTGATGATGAAATGAACTAAAAATATACCTCATTACATATTATGAATTATTAACAAAATAAATAAATCGTAATTCCTGAATTGATATTTTGACATTTATACATGTGTCTTCTTGAAAAATGTTTTGTGAGTCTCTTGTACTATAACATATTAATAATAATAAATCACTGGAACATTTCACAGTAGTGTGGCTGGATGTAAGAATGTCTTAGATGATTGAGTGATTTATGTAAATACATTTAACTCGCATAGCTAGAAGAATTTTTTTCCCTCTTAAAATAATAATGATAAATAAATATCTCTGTACTACATCTAAATTAAAATGGTAATAAATACTAACATATACGGTAATAAATACTAACCGGTTTTGAAGGTAACAAAAATCTTTACTGTTAAGCTGAAAATATCTATTCACAATTTAGGCTGAGAGTTACAAGTTGAAAACATTTATTAACAAATTTAATTGTAAGTAAAATGACTTCTAAATCTTAAACAAAACTAAACATCTTAATCAGCATTTATTTATCTATATGTGACTATTGGCTATTTACACCTGATGATGTTACATTTCTCATATATATTAACCTACACATGCAAGGGTCGATGCAAGTTTTTTTTTTTTTGTGTGTGTGTGTTTGTGTGTGTGTGTGGGGGGGGGGGGTGGAATTTTGTGAAATTTATTATATTTTTCACAAAATGTCTCCCACCCTCCCAAGTCTAGCAATTGTATTGAAAAGAATTTGAAAATTCTTATATTTAAAAAAGGAAAAAAAAAAGGCTATACATATATAATTATAATGCAATGTTTAACTTTTCAGCAATAAAAGGATCAATACTTCATTTTCTCTGCTGAAATTTATACAAAGTTAAAAGTTGATCATCTCATGTCAAGGATCGACCCAGCAAAATTTGGGGCCTATTCAGAGCTCCTTCACAAAGATCTATTTAATAAAACAGGCTCCTTCACAAAAATCAATTCAATAAATTGGGCCCCTTCAGTAAAATCTATTTCACAAACTGGAACCCTTCACAAAATTCCTTTTAATAAAACAGGTCTCTTCAGAAAATTCCTTTTAATAAAATAAGCCCTTTCACAAAATTCTATTTAAAAAAACTTACTATTTTTATTAATTTTTAATTATTTTGTTATGTTCTAAAATGTGTAATTTGTAAACAATCTTTCGAACCAAACATTTATAAACATAACAAAAACTTTTTAAAGTCCTATTTGCTAAAGTTTTCCTTTCTGGTAAACTTGATTGTTTACAAATTGCGCATTTTACAACATAACAAAATAATAAATAATTAATAAAAATAGTATGTTTTTATGGAGTAGAATTTTGTGAAAAGACCTATTTTATTAAAAGGAGTTTTGTGAAGCGATTTGTTTTATTAAAAGAAATTTTTTGAAGCTGTCATTTTATCAAATTGATTTTTCTGAAGAGGCCCATTTTATTAAATTGATTTTTGTGAAGGAGCCTGTTTTATTAAATAAATTTTTGTGAAGAAGCTCTGAATAGGCCCCAAATTTTGCCCGGATCGACCCTTGACACGAGATGATCAACTTTTCACTTTGTATAAATTTCAACAGAGAAAATGAAGTATTGATCAGTTTATTGCAGCTAAAGTTATACATTGCATTATAGTTATATATATTTTTTTTTCTTTTTTAAGTATGAGAATTTACAAACTCTTTTCAATATAATTGCTAGACAAGGGAGGGAGGGGGGGAGATGCTTTCGTTAGTGGAGTGCCGCTGGGCACCTTGGAGTAGAAGTGCCATTATTCTTTCCTGGGTGTCATCCTTTCACCCTTGGGGCACCCTGTATTAGGGGTGCCTCCTTTCACCATAGTTAAGGGTGCCATTTTGTCACCCCTAGGGGTGTCACCAGTGAGACAAGCCTTTCACCCCTTTGGGGTGTTATGTGTCACCTGTAGTTTTAACAGTGTAGGGACTTCTTTCTAACAAATCAAATCTTGTAAATTGGTAATCATAAAAATCTAATTATTTATCACTGTTTTATATTCGCAAAGTTCTTATAAATCTTTGACATTTACAGAATTGTTATACGGCTCTCACAAACTTCAACGCGTTCAGTTTCAACTTCTTTACTTTAAAGGGATTGACATAGTATATATCCAAAATATGTCATTTCAGGTATATAAACATCGGGTAGACTTACACAAGGAATTGTTTTATAATAGAAATTATAGTATTTGTAAAAATAGAATATGTAATTCATACTTACTCCCAAACCTTCGCCTTTTCTACTAATTTCTGGTTCGAAGTATTTTTTTTTTATTTAAAGAAAGATGGAGGACTGCATCTATGCATGGTAGTGTATTTCACAAATCATTATGCATATGTTTTTTAATGTTACCTAAGCAACTAAATGCTTGTTTTTATAGAATTGTCAGAAAAAAGTATCATATTTATTAGCGGAGTATTTTTTTAAGATGTCAAGCTATGTGTATGAATTCATAAAATAATGCATGTATTAAAAAGCAAAATAAAACATACATTGTAGTTACAGTAATATAAGTGACATGTTTGGATCATAAGTAATAAATCATTTCAAATAAACACATTCAGATATCACACGGATATAACATAATTAGTAGGAAGTTATAAATAAATTTTAATTGTACCGGACAAATATTCGTTGCACGGAATTGTGTGATTAATGATATCATGTAACTATGTTGTTGTCATCGTCATAAACACAAATCATAATTTACAATAATTAATTGTTTCACACTTTCAGTAATCAATGTTTGTGGCTAGCAATAACTCTATTTAAAATTATAAAGGAGTATCACATTTTGGAACAAAACAGTGTGTATTTGTTTCCTACGTAGATGTATTCTTCTTTACAATATTAAAGAAAATTACCCCCTTTTTTTATAAAATACACCAAGCTTAAAAAAAAAGCGAAAACTAAAGAAACGCCTATATAAGTGTTTAAATGCGTAAAAGATAAACTATCGATATTAGATCTTTTTGGCTTAAATTTTTTGATCGAAATTTTTACGCTCTGTTTAAAAATAGTAACGTTTTGTTTAAAATGAACTTTTACTGAATAGCTGTTGAATAAATTGCTCTAAATTTGAAAATTAAAACGGTTACTCAAGCAGGAATTTAAGAATCGTATTAAATAGAAATAAATAAATTGATTATATAACTATGGGATATAATAAAATTATGATTCAATGTATTTAAAGAAAAAAAGAGTGTATTCTTCTTTGCAATATTTTAAAGAAAATCAACCCCTATTTGCTTTATAAAATACACCAAGCTTAAAAAAATGTGAAAACTAAAGAAACGCCTATATAAGTCTTTAAATGTGTAAAGATAAACTGCGGATATTTAATCTTTTTGGTTTAAATTTTTTGATCGAAATTTTTATTCTCTGTTTAATAATAGTAACTTTTTGTAGAAAATGAACCTTTAGTGAATAGCTGTCGAATAAATTGGTCTAAACTGGAAAATTAAAACAATTACTCACTCAAGCAGTAATTTTAAAATCGTATTAAATAGAAAAAAAAATTGATTGCATAACTATGGGATATAATAAAATTATGATTCAATTTATTTAAAGAAAAAAAAAGTGTATTCTTCTTTGCAGTATTTTAAAGAAAATTAACCTCTATTACTTTTATAAAATTCACGAAGCTTAAAAAAATGTGAAAACTTAAGAAACGCCTATAGATCCTTTAAATGTGTAAAAGATAAACTATGGATATTAAATCTTTTTGGTTGAAATGTTTTGATCGAAATTCATACGCTCTGTTTAATAACAGTAACGTTTTGTTTAAAATGAAATTTTAGTGAATAGTTGTTGACCAAATTGGTCTAAACTTGAAAATTAAAACGAATTCTCAAGGAAAAAAAAAACAAAAAACAAAAAACAAAACAAAAAAAACATATGTTTGACAATGTTTGATAGGATATCATGGATGTTACAAAAATATTAGAATTTAGTTTTATTTCTTATATAAAAAATTGTATATTTATTAACACTGACTAATTTATTTCAGCATTACTTAATAACATTTCTGTTTAATGAAAATATGTTGTACGTGCAATTATTAAGATTTTAATCGAATAAATTTATCATCCTGTAATATAATTTGTAACAAACTCATAAATCCAATAAAGTTCTAATTCAATAACTATGCATTTTTTTTTGTTAAATTGTTTGAACTGTTAACTTTTTCCAGCTGATTTTTTTTATAAAATACGGATAGACATATACATACAGTGGTAACAAAAAAAGTATTATATGCAAAGTTTCCTATGATCAGAGTTACAGCAATAACAAAAGTGCTTAAAGAAGCGTAACTGTGTTTATATACATAATTTTAAGAAAAATCCACACTAAGGAATTATTTTTTAATTTTATTTAAAGTATAGAAAACGTAATCATTTAATAATATAAATCATAATGATTTCCTTTTTAATAATGGAACATACACCAGTGATAGATCACTAATATTTAGTTGATTTTTGAGTCTGATTATGCAATTGATTTTCATTTAGTTTTTTGCCAGCAGTGTTGCCAAATAGTCGAAAGTGAATTTCCCCAAAATTTCTGAAATTGTCCCCAAATCAGTGTTTTTTCCGAATAAGTCCCCAACAGAGTTTTTACTCAGGAATGTAAATTTTCAATTTTCAGTTTATCACTATAAAAAATATTTAACTAATTTAAGCTCAAAAAATTTTCCCAAATCAAGCCTTTTTCTGAAAGAATTCCCCATTTATTAAAAATAAACATTTAAAATTATGTTTAATGAATTATCATAAAATCTTCCATCTACGCAACCTACAGAGCACAGTTTCTGAATCTTTAGCAATTCATGATTGAAAACGGAAAGTCATCGAGTCTTTTCATTTTTATTTATGTTTACCAAATATCTAAATCTAAATTCTTGTCTAAATCCGTTACAATTTGTTTTGCTGAAAAGAGAAGAAAATGTATATTCAAAACGAAAGTTAGTTTAGTAAAAAGGGCAACAATGCTTTATGATATTAATTTCAGAATTTCGCGTACTATATTTGTTTATTGGTACATTGGAAAATTAAGAAGAATTTAAACTTAATAAAAAAAAAAAGAAAGAAAAGATAAGAAAAACCTGAGATAAAAAGTAATAATAGCACTTCCGTTGTCATAACGTTAAAGATGTACACAAATGGTTGAAAAATATGCAATGAAACGATGCAAAAAAAAAATGATGCAAAGAAACAAGTAAACTGTAATGTTATAAACAACGAGCACATGATCACGAGAATAATGATTGTTATTTCTGATTTCCAAATTTTATATTCATCATAAAAATAAAAAATTGGCACTCTAGCTTAATGATTTCCATTTTCCGAATCAAAATTGAGTTCGAGACAGATCCAGTTTTTTCAAAGGACTAAAAGCAAACTCTTCGTGAAATGATGAAAAAATTCCCCAAGATTTTCCCCAAAACTGTTGATAGTCCCTAAACATTTTCCCACGAATTACTTGTCCCCTTAAACCTAAAATTAAACGTTCAAAATCCCCCAAAATCGGGACAAAATCCCCAATCTGTCAACACTGTTTGCCAGTTAAACTGGGGACATTGTAGTTAGAATGCTTAATTTTCTTATACATCAAGTTGCGTTTCACCGCGACTTGATCACGTGATTGAAAATATATACATCAAGACCTATGAATGCAATTATTAAAATATTTCATAAAAATATTTCTACATTTATTTTCCGGTATGAACAATGAACATTTTATCAGAAAATATTTTTTTTCACATATATTTTGCATTAAATGTGACATACATTAAATATAAAACATATTACATTTATGACATCATCATGCTTTTCTTCGTTTGTGATGTTTATTTAAATGTCGACAATTGAAACATTCTTTCAGAAAGTATTTCTTGTTACTTCGTTATCATTAGAGTTGGTAGTAAATATTAATATCAGCACAAAATTACAACTCATTTTCTGAAAATATTAATATACTACTGTATTGAATGTAGTTATATGCAGAATAAAACTTATCTATTCAAACTTCTTTTAAATTATTTGGTAGAAGGAGTGAAATAGCAACGACAAAAATTAATTTTAACTGAAAAGCTTTCACATAACATTAACTTTATTTTCAAATATGAATTTCTGTAACAAATACATAAGTTGGATAATCGTATTATTTAACACTAGAACGGCGGGAATATGTTACCTACTGGAACGGCGGGAAGTGGTCTTTTTGACCCCTCGATGAAACTAATGAAATAACAGCGATAAAACAATTTCAAATGAAAATATATTGGAAAAAATATGTAATTTATGTGTATTTCATAATTTATATTTAATTTATATTTAATATTACTTGATAATTTATTGAAATTTTATAGTACTGTAAATGTAACGCCTACAGCAGAGGTGTCCAACTGTGGTCCGCCTGATACCACTAAATTTTGAAAGAAATATTTGACTTCTTGAATCGCAGAAATTCGATGTTTAGTTAAGGCAATTGTTACTATAAAATTTTAGTGGTATCCGGCGGGCCACAGTTGGACACCCCTGGCCTACAGGATCAATTGGATCATACTACAACTACTCAAATGATCTAAAAATTGATTGGTTTCACAAATTAAAACTAATGCTAACTAAAATAAAACACAATTTATAAATTAATATTTTTTCATCAATGTTTCATATATATATATTCAATATTGTCCAATATTTCAAAAACTAACAAATCTAGACTGCTGATTTCTTTTTAAATACTTGTTATCTATTTAGAAAAAGTCAAAAAGTTCGAAAAATTTCTCCCAATCAAACAAAAGTAATCAACGGACAAAAGTGCTCAGGGGTCAAAATGACCTCTACCGCCGTTCTAGTGTTAAAAATTAAATGCTTAAATATATTTTTTGGAGTTTTTTTTTTTATTAAATTGGCGGAATAAATACATTGTTATTGCGCATATGGATTACGTTGACGAATAGCAAATGGTTTTTGTTAAAAATTTAATTTCAATATATTATAGGTTGAAATATCGGCTTAAATATACACCATGTATACACTTATGTACACCATGGCTGCCCTCCCGTTGCGTGCAATTAACAAACAAATTGATTTACATAAAACCCACACAATTTCTCTTTGTTTTTTCTTCAAAATCTATTCTAGAGCGACACAAAAAACTAATGACGTAAGGAGGCAAAAATGACACAAACAATATGATATGAAAGTAATTCGTTAATAAGATATGTGGCGTTCTATGTTACACAGACTATGTTATACTGCGTAGTGCTTTTTTCAGAGGATTTCAATGTATTTATCACAAATTTTTATTTCTAACTTTATTACATTGAAATTGATATATTTAAAATTCTATGGAAGATAAAGTTATGAAGCATGTAAAGAATTTTTATAGTACATATTTAAAAAAAAATGAAAAAGTATCATTCACATATAAAAAAGCACTCATAAGAAAGCCTCTTAAAAGATCATAAAAATATACATTTTGTATATCAAGAAACAAAATTTATTCTTTTATAAATTCAAGTTACAATTTCAGATGCAATATGAGTTTTAAATAGGGCAAAAACTTACCAATTAAATATTTATAAAATTATTTATTTTAAAAAAGAATTTACATTTGAAAAGGATCATCTATAAAAAATATACAAATTAAAAAATTGAGGAAAAATTCTTCATAAATAAAAAAGTAAAATTTTATATTATTTACTACCTAAAAACTATTGATCTGTTTGTTGTTATCGATCTATCTTAATCTCGTAACCTAAGATAAAGTCAGTATAATAAAACAGTTTTATACTTACTAATGTACTTTTTAGCAACGTCATTTTTCCCCCAAATTTTACAATATTGTCGAAATTCAAAATTTTCAAATCAGAGGTAAAACTTTATGTCGATTATATTCCATAACATTTGCCTGACATGCATTCAAGAATTTTGTGAAAAAGGCACATAATGAGATCGATGAATAGATTTCTATATTTTGTGAAATTAAATCTGCATAAATTGAACGTTTCTGAAACATTCGTACGTCACACAAGTAAGATGCGCAGGCAATGGTTATCGGGAGTTAACGGTTGATTACGAAAATAAAGTCTTTGTTAGTTTTTTCCAGAATGACGAGAACGTCTTTGCTACGACTAAAACTTTCTGAATGAATATACGCAAAGCACTTGCTGTACTTTTATTGTAACGAAAATTCGACTACATCATCAAAAACCAGATTTACCATGAAAAAAACTAAAATTTTCTTGTGAATATCACTATTTCCGTATAGCATTAGTAAGCTGATTTAATTTCTATAATTAAATTTTTTCTCTACGAAAATAGCGATAATGCAGATAAAATTTTACTATTTTGCTATCATCCGTGTCAGGGATTGCAAGAACATCGGCACCTCGCTTTCCCGCGTCGCCAGGCAGATCTGTTTTCCGTCCGCGAGGGATTTGTTCTGTTAATTTCGGGCAATAATAACCCAAGGTAATTCACCCGCCCCCTGTCGCGTTTTCCGCTGGGCTCAGCTCCAGCTGAAACTGTATTTTTTAAAACCTTAATAAGGGCACCGGGAGGGACATCTATGCTCTACAGACTTGGCCTCCTCATCTGAGTAGTTACTCTTAGGCTGTGAAATCCAGGTCATCATGACGCATGCGCGTGTGCTTATGAGGTTTGATATCCATTGTGCTTATGAGGTTTTACTCTGACAAATCTTTAGATCGCATGTACTAAACTAATTAAAATGATTAAGTTTTAACAAATTCTCATGAATGAAGTATGCAAAATAATTAAAATATTAATATTATTTTTTCAAAATTAGTTTTACATTACTACAAAAATAATATCACTGAATAAACAAAGCAAAACAATTACCCAGGATTAAAGCTATTATGTGTTTCTAATAATTTCATATGCTATAAAATGTCTGCATTGCAAGTTTACAACGATATGAGTTTTTAATGAGTCTGGTTCGAGCGTCAAATGTTTAAATTTGTTGAGTAGTGAAATAAGGTAAAAATTAAATTACTCTATAATCATAACACTACTCCTTTATTCTAAAAAGCTATATTAAAATGCTGAACGCAATTCTTTGTTGAAATGAGAATAGTTAATGGAGCTTTGAAAACTGTTAACTAAATTATGCGAAGTAGTCTTGAGAATTTAGACGATTAAACATGTTCAGTTGATAAGTTATGTGTTTCAATAAATATTATAATAAAAGTAAGTGCGCAGTTCTACAATGGCATATCAAGCACTTTTAAAATTGGTTTATAAATTAAAAGAAAAGGAAGGTAAAAAAGAATAGTAATAACAATGAAAAAATAATCCGAAATAATAATTTTAACAAAAAAGAAGGTGTTTAATATATCTCAACGCGAGGCAATATACTTTTTTTTATGAACATATAATATCATGTGATTGTATTACATATGTGTACATATGTGTAAATATGTGTACATATGTGTAGTATTACATATAATATTATGTGAACATATAAAATAAGAACATATTTTCACTTACAGTTTAAAATTGCATTATGTTTTATACATTTAAATGACTATATTTAAAAATAAATACTAATTTTTAAAATAATTTTATTTTATTATTACTCATTTACAAAAAATAATAATAATATCATAAGAAAAAATCATTAAATAATCGTATCATAAAAAAAAGTATATTGCCTCGCGTTGAGATATATTAAACACTTTCTTTTTTGTTAAAATTATTATTTCGGATTATTTTTTCATTGTTATTGCTATTCTTTTTTACCTTCCTTTTCTTTTAATTTATAAACCAATTTTAAAAGTGCTTGATATTCCATTGTAGACGATTCCTAATTAAAACAAAGGAAAAAAATCATTGTGTAATTTTTGCAGACATTTATTAAATGACAAGTTTATTTTAATTAATTTGAAAATAATTAAAGGCGTCATCCAATTGCAGGGCTCCCAAATGGTTCGCCAACCAAATACCAATATTTTTTTGAAAGAAAATTTCATGGTAGATTTCTACAACATTTCCTCAAAAAATTACCTCCGAAGGTGGTTTCTGCAAAATTTGCAATAAAAATCTAAAAATTTTTCTAAGAAAATACCGGTATTAAAAAGCGGACCATTTGGGTTCCTTGAAATTGGAAATTCGGCAATAAATAATGATGATAATAAAAGTAGAAGAGATGATTATTTTAAATCACTTATTGATAGAGTTTTTAAATATTCGTATTTTTATTTATAAATGACATTTTCCCACTGAAATAAAAATATCGTAGCTTTTGATTAATTAGCAATAAATAATTTATTAAAACCACCTGTTAACGTGTTATTATATTAACAGAGCTGTTCAGACATATATTCAATCTTTGACTACGGATTGGAATACATCACAGTGGACCATTTTGTATTCTATTCGTACCACTTTTTGTAAAATAATATTTGCCATACACTTATTCTGGGATATTTTTAAAAGAAATCTACCAGAAGCAGGAGATTTTGTAAATTGTGTAACGATTGAACAGAAAAATAGTCACAAATTGCAATGTAGCATAACATTAAGCGAGATATGAGGCCTAGTAGGATAAAATATTGTTGCCTCACTGTTCAGACATTAGAATAAAGGAAATTTATTGTTCTGGAAAATATAAAAGGCTATGAAACATCTGAAAGAAAAAATGTTCATTTGATGCTGCATACGGAGAAATGGAACAATGCATATGAAAGTCAACAGGAACTTTGAAGAAAGGTGTCTGTACGGGACATGTCCACCGTGGAGTGTGATGCAACATTCTACACGTCATACCATACTTTGCACAACATTATCCAGCAGCTGTTGAGGCAATTTATCCCATTCCTCTGTCAGTGTACGGATGAGGGTGTTCTTGTTTGTTGGAGGATAGTTTCGACTAGCCAGTTGCCTCCCCAAAGCATTCCAAACATTTTCAATGGGGCTTAGATCTGGAGAACGCGCTGGCCATACGAGACGTTGAATACCTTCGCTCTCTAGACAATCCTGAACAGCGAGTGTTCGATGACATGGTGCGTTGTCGTCTATGAAAAAAAATTATCACCGACAGCACCACGAAAAAGGCGTACATGAGGAAGTAGAACTTCTTGAATGCATCGTTGGCCGTCATAGTCCCAGTCACAACAAATGTAGGCGCGTGTGCTCATTGATCATGATGCCGGCCATGACGCTGCATACAGGATATCGGTCCCTTTCCTGGATATTTTCTGGACGATAAGCAGTACCACTCTCATGCCAGATCAGTTGGCGTCTACAATCCGATGACAGACTGAACCTACTCTCATCTGAGAACAGTACGCATGCCCAGTCCTGTTCAGTGCAGTTGCTCACGTCACCACTGCAAACGGGCAGTACGCTGCTGTCTGCTCAATGGGACACACACAACAAGTCTGCAGACGTATAATCCTCCGTTCCTCAAACGTCTGGCTACAGTTTTTCGGGAGATCTACTGTCCTGTGGGATCAAGAAACTGATTTGCCACCTGCTGAGCAGTGGTGCGTCGGTTCTTTTTTACCGATAGGACAATGTATCTATCTCCTGCAAGCGTCGAACTTCTATCACGACCTCCCCCGTGACGCCTGGTACACATTCCAGTCGTTTTAAATGATTTCCACAGCCGTGAAACAACGCTGTGGGCGATGTCAAACTCCCTGGCAACATCTATTATTTTCCTCCCTTCTTCGACCTTTCCAATAATTCGGCCACGCATAAAATCATCTAAGTGATATCGGGAAGACATGCCGAAAATTTCAAGTTCGTCAATTAAGTCTTTCCTGTAAAACTTTGACTTGGAACAACAACTGTCCACAGGCATCAAATCCCTTAAAGCTCTTATCAGCGCTATCACGTGATGAACAGACGTGGAAAAGAAAATTTGCATACGCACACCTCTTCTTACTATATTCCGCACTTACTCTAATTTTCCACATTTTGCTTCCCTTCATGTTGTGGTTGCTATGGGTGATAGTGTTATCCGTCCTTAGCAATTGTCCAGCAGTGTATATGGGTTGGGTTGATTTATGACGGCCAATTATCAACACGAGGGATATAGGCCCTGGGGGGAGTGCCCTCCGTGGGGGTCTTTCTGAGGGATCCTAAGCCGTATTTACGCAAGGTTCGAAGAAAACCACGGAAAACTCAGAACGGTTAGGTCGACGAGCGCGACAGGGGTTTTGAAACCAGCACCTCCCGTCTACCAGCTTCGAGAGCAGAACCCCTCAGCCACTGGTGGGGCCGCAGCAGTGTATATGTGTATATATATATATATATATGTATATATATATAATATATGTATAATATATATATATATATATATATATATATATATATATATATATATATATGCGCGTGTGTATTACTGAATAATAACGTTGAAAATACTTGACTGAAGCTATTATGTAATACAGGAGCTTCTAACGTATTTTTCGATGAACAAGTTGACTTTTTCTACCACCAAAATTCAAAGAAAATGCAGATTTATTCACCGGAAATAAAATTTGATATCCGATGATCGTGGTTTGTAAATTTAGAGATAGTTACTAGTAGATATGCCTCTCTTTTTTTTCTTGCTATTACGACTAACAAATTTATCATTTCAAACACACTTTGCACAGTATTTAAAAATTTCTAATTATACATACTTATTCTTAAAAAAATATTTTGTTCTTTTTCAAATAAAAAAAATAATTGTTTCCTTTGAGGAAAATTTATAACATTGAAACGAACTAGACAAAAGAAAAGTATACATATCTATATTTTCCAACATTTTAAGCAAAAAATATAATTACAAATAGGGAGTTCTTTCTAATATGCCATTGATCTTGATATTTTTAAATCTTGGAAATCTAAATTTCTTCATCACTATTAGATATACAAAGTTCTTCGAAATCATTGACATTTTCAGAATCGTCGTAAGGTTCACGACCTTCAACACATTCAATTTCATCTTCATCAATTATAGGGATCGAGTCATATACTGAATATACAAAAAATATATCTTACAAATAGAGAGTTCTTTCTAATATGCCATTGACATTACAAATTAAAAAAATCTAGAAAATCTGAATTTCTTCATCACTATTAGATATACATAGTTCTTGGATATCTTTGACATTTTCAGAATCTTCGTAAGGTTCACGATCTTCATCGCATTCAATTTCATCTTCATCACCTATAGGGATCGAGTCATACGCCGAATATACACAAAATACGGCTCACACTGGATTGATTTATACAAGGTAAATTGCGGTATTTGAAAACAAAAATGCAATATTATATTTCCGCAAATTATTCTGCATATGTTTTTTAATGTTAACTAAATAATTAAACAGTTAATTCAGAAGATCTTAAAAAAAAATGTCATATTCATTACCGTAATGTTTTATTATGTCACGTCATGTGCATAAAGTCACAAAATAATACATGTGTTACGGAGTCAATTAAAACATACACTTTAGTTACAACCAAATAACTGATATATTTGAGATTGCATGCAATAAATCATATCATATATACAACGTAATTAGTAGTAAGCTTTGAATTATTTTAATTGTATTGGACAAATTTTCGATGCGCGAAATAGAATAATTAATGATACTATGTTAACTATGTGGTTGTCATCGTCATAAACGCAAATCAGACTTTATGATAATTAATTGTTTTACACTTTCAGTAATCAATGATTATAGCTATCACTAATTCTACTTAGAATTATAAATGAGCAAGGAAGTTTGAAACAAAACGTTGTTATTTGTGTCCTATGTAGATCTATCCTTTTCTATAATATATAAGAAAAGTATTAAGAAAGTATTAAGAAAATCATCCTCTGTTTTTTTACAAAATAGATTAAACACCAAATAATGAGAAAACTAAAGAAACATCTATGTAAAGTCCTAAAATGTGTAAAACATATACTATTTATATTAAAATAAATCGTTTTGGCTTAAAAGTTTTGATTGACATTTTACGCTCTTTTTGCTAATGCTATGTTTTCTATAGTATAATGAATCTTTAGTGAATAACTGTTGGTACTAATTGTTCTGAACTTGTTAATTAAAACAACTACTCAAATTAATGTCGAGTAATGCTTAAAGTGATAAAAACATTACACAGAAATATTTAAAATACCTTTTTTAATGTGGATAACATATGTTTCGTTCACAACTATCGGTGACATCTTCAGATCTTAATGATAAAAATTTGATCATTAAGATCTAAAGATGTCACCGATAGTTGTGAACGAAACATATGTTATCCACATTAAAAAAGATATTTTAAATATTTCTGTGTAATGTTTTTATCACTTTAAGCATTATTGGACATTAATTTAAAGTTAACAAGTGATTGTATTATATTATTTACAACTACTCAAATTGTAATTTTAATAGTGTATTAAATAAAAAGAATTAAATTTATTGCATAGTTGTGGGATATATTAAAATTATGTTTCAAATTATTTAAACAAAAAAGAGGATATTCTGAAAAGTGCAGTATGTCAGTAGATAATTTTTTACACATATGGAAAACAAAAAATATACAGTTAGTATCATACGAGATTTTTCAAATGATCAGAGGTACTGTATTGGCAAAAGCGCTCAAAACAGCTTCACTGTTTTAACATTAAAAAAAATATATATTTTTTTTTAAATGCACAACAATGAATTATTATTTAAAGTATAGAAAATAATATTTTTTAATAATAGTTCCATATTAAATATGGGATATACGCCAGTGTATAGTGTGTTTAAAAAAAAGATAGCATTAATTTTTAGTTTTTGCGTCTGATTATATATTACATGATCAATTTCGATTTTAGCTATTTATGCTGAGAATGCTTCTAGTTCGCATGATTCATTTTGTAATATTTCAAGAAGCGGTGAAACGCGGCTTGATTACATGACGATTATGACTTTTAAATTATGTTATATGTACTTCAGATTATTAAAATTTTCTATATATATATTTCTCATATTTAATTTTCGGTATCTGTAATGGTTTATTTATTCGAAAATGATTTTTTGGCATACATATTGCGTTAGAGATGACATATATAAATACAGCAACACGTTAATTTAATGATTTTCTTCATATAAGATGTTTATTTAAGTGTCAACAATAGAAACATTCATTCACAAAGTATTTTTTGATAATTTTTTATCATAAGATTTATTTGTAGAAATTAATATTAGTACATATTTGCAACTCAATGCCTGAAAATATGTTTAAAATTATAGGTAGAATATGCCTCATCTGTTAAAAGCTGTTTAAAATTAATTGATAGAAGCAGTGCAAAAACAATACAGAAAATAGTTTAAACTGAGTAATTTACATATATCATTACATTTATATATGAATTTTGGTAATAAATACATAATGTTCATACAATGATTGTATTATATTGATAATCGTACTCTGAAAAACTTAAATGGCATTTGTGTCGAAAATAAATTGTTTGTAGTTGTTTTGTTACATAAGTGTAGAAATAAATATATTTTTATAGCCAGGGCTTGTCAAATGCGGTCGCCAGGTCGCCACTGGCGTCAAACCTTTTCTATCTGGCCCCTAAGTGTTTTAATCTGACCTTTTTGTTATTTATTTCTTTTCTTTTTTTTAATAAAAAATGAACTAAAAAATGAGCACAAACAACATTTTGTCCCACCAACACCCCTACTCGTGCTGGCAGCAAGCGCAGTAATCACCCTCTTCTCTCGTACTTTTAACGGAAAAGCCAAGTTTAAAAGGCATTTTCCATTTCATGCACAGAAAACGCCTTTCTTTTCCGTTCTAGTCGGCTTAGCATGTCACGTGATTAGAATTTGGGGAGAGGGGGGAGGGGGAGTTTCAATAAGAAATATTGTCAATCCAATCTATGTGACACATAAAAATTGGATGAAATGATAAAAAAGGCTTAACGCTTTTTTGTAACTTTCAAATTAGATTTTTGTGTGCAGAATTAAAACTGATTAATTTATCACATTCATTTTAAAGAATAATAACACATAAGTGATTATAAGTAATTCGTTTGAAGTAAATATATGAAACTTAATTAGCATTTCAAGAATAATTCATTTTAATAAAACTAATATGCATCTTTTAAATATTTCGTCCCCGCTTAAAATGTTTGGCGCCTAGCACCTGATTGCATGACACACGTACAGCGTCACTCTGTCTTGGAGACAAGTGTCTGGTGCAAGGTTGTTACACAAGAATATTTTATAATTACATTGTTTTGATTTTTATCTACAGTAAATGGAAATAAAAAAAAAACATTGATTGCACTTCAGAAGGGTAAGGTTTTATTTATTTATTTATTTATATTTATTTATTTATTCTTACATTCCTATCATAGATCATTGGATCATAAACCTCATAAACCTCAGCCGGCTGCTCATTCCGATTATGTAATTCCAGCGCGGGAAAATGTTTTTTTTTCGGTTTAGCAATGTATATTACTGCGAACGTCGCAATGTTTAATTAAATTTCTTTTAAGATGTCTCATTGTAGATGCTGCAAAGTTACAGAATATTAATAAATAAACATGAAATTATATATATATATATATATATATAATTTTTTTTTAATTTGGCAAAACTAAGAAAGTTCATTAAATGCAAATTTTGAAATAATAATTTGACAGAATTCGACAGGCTAAATAGGCAAAACTCGTTTTCCGGTTTCACTATTTTATCGATGCTCTCTCATTAGATATAGATTTTGTAGCACTCAAGTATTCGGACTTTTGAAGCATTCGGCAATCAGCATTTCCCGAACATGTCGGTTATTCAGAGTTTACAATATTTCTTTTTTTGTTTTTTTCAGTGATATATAATTTTGATAAGTTTCCTTAGAAAACGTAGTTTATTAACCTTTTCATATAAAAGTACTATTCATGTAGCTAATAATTCTAAATTATGTTTGTTATTTTCTATCATTTAATTCACAAAAAAAATTGTGCTGCTGAAAATTAATAGCGGGAGGATAGTTTTTTTTACTGGCGACTAGAATTTATACCTGGTTACCAAATTTTTTCAAAAGCCCTGGTTATAGCCAAGAGAAGCTCCATAAAAATATGGAGATTCCGTTGACACAAAAAGGAATGATATTTGTGCAAAATTCACTTTCAACGTTTTATGGGTTGAAACACTGGCTTAAATATTTAGTACAACATCTATAATTAATACGAAATTTGAGAAATGTACCAATTTAATATTTTCTGTTTGATACAAGCACAGACAGGAAAATAAACTAAGTGTGTCAGTATTTATAAAATTCTGCGTTTGACATATTTTGAATTTCAAATTCCTGGAAAATATTATTTAATGTTTTCGTGGGAGAAATATCTCTAAAATGTCAAATTTGTACTCTTGACATGACAACATTTTACAACATAGACCCTTGTGCTCAAAAAGTGAGCGTCACAAAATTTTGCTCTCGGGCCCATAAAAATTTGAGAAAACTTAAGAATGAGCTCGTTAAGAATGAGCAGTACATTAAATGTAAATGTATGTTAGTATAAGTCGGTCCTTTTGCTTCATGCTTCACACACAAACTTATCGTTATCAAGCCGTGGTGGCAATCGCTCTACGAACATCTTATTTCCAGCAGTTTAGTATACTTAACCCCCTGACCGCCGAACAAAAGGGTAAATTTGTAATGCTATTTTCTCTGTAATTTTCTAAAAATGCTAAAAAAAGATAAATTTTCAAACTTGATATAAAAAACTTAATTACGTATATGAGTTTAACTTTTGAGAAATTTAATCATTACTCAATGTTTTAAAACAGCTTTATATTTGTAGAAATAAATTAATTTAAACAATGTTTCTATTGAAGTACAGCCTGCAGATAGTGAACGGATATATGAGTTCACTACGGTGAGAATGTTAAAACACCTGAAGCAACCGTACTGCTCATTCTGGGAAATTATGGTGCTAGTATCTGCAAAAAGAAACAGAGTTACTAAAATCCTTAACAAAAATCATAAATAATAAGCACACATAGTGACTTTCTAAACAATAATGTATTTCCGTTCACATTACAAGCAAGAATAGTTAAAAAATTACGAGTTAGGCGAAAGAGTCTACTAATGATATTAATAACATGAATAATGCTCGAGAAGATAAATTTAATATTGAAACGATGGCTCAGCTACCTCAATCCATTCCAAAGCTATGTAAGGTAGAAATTGATAATTTTACGTAGCAGCGAAATGCGAACGGGAGGATTGCGGCATCATCACATGCCACATTATGCGTCGAGAATAAGAAAAAATAATAACGACATAATCAGCGCAAACACAAAAACGTATCGAGATAGATTGGAACAACTCAGAGAATGAAATGAAAAAAGTCAATTTATACGTCATTAGCAAATACATTAATGGCATTTCAGCCAGACAGATTCCGAAGCTATATAAGGTAGAAATTGACAATTTTACGTAGCAGCGAAATGCGGACGTGACGATTGCGTCATCATCACATGCCACATCATGCGACGAGAATAAGAAAAAATAATAACGACATAATCAGCGCAAACATAAAAACGTATCAAGATAGATTGGAACAACTCAGAGAATGAAATGCAAAACTATTTAAATGAAAAAGTCAATTTATACGTCATTAGCAGATAAATTAATGACATTTCAGCCATACAGGATTCAGCGATAAAAGCCATTAAAGACATTTCAGCCAGACAGATATAAGCCGGACACGACTATGAGCAAGATTCTACCTCTGAAATGGTGAAGAAGCCCCCGAGGATTTCCGCAGAGAAATTCAGAACATACCGTGTAAGGACGGAAAACGCTGTGCAAGGCAATATTGCTAGTGATGATAAGCCTTCCACATCGATGCATCTGGCAATCGTCTGGCACATCACCCCTGAGACCCTACGTTTTATAACTCACTTCTCGCACTGTGGCCTATTAGAGAATCGTTAGTACACCTATATTAAACTTCTGTTACATGCTAATAGCAAATAAATTTATTTGAACAAACCCACACTGCCAATCATCTATTTTCCACCACCCGTATACATTTTCATGTGAAAATACCTACGGCCGTGTAGGCGACACAGCCCACCTCTTTTTTTTTCTTAATATGTATAGTGCCACAAAAGACTAATCTAGTGACGAGGCTAAAATTATGCAAACAGCATGTAATACAATAATTTATTTATAAGATACAGCTCTTTCTATGTTATCTCTTTAAATCCCAAGCTTTAAAAAAACTGAATGACTTCAGAATCCCAACAAAATAGCCCAAAATACTCGTTTTTTTGGGGTTTTTTTTTGTTCCCCCCCCCTTTTTCAGTAGGAAAAGACAGAACACTATCCCATTTAGGGGAAGGAAAATCCTTTCAGCTATCGAGGGCTATTACGGGTTTCAGAGCTTTCGGATGATTTCGGCTATTGCGGAATTCAAAAGGTTATACTACCTGAGGCTCTCGCGACTTGCAGGATTTAAATGCAATTATCAAATAACAATTTTTTAATCAAAATTTATCACATTTCAATCTATATATTTAAATTTCCATAAACGATAAAATCATGAAACATGTAAAGCGATTTTATGACTCACATTTCGAAAAAATAAATAAAAATATGATCCTTGTACAAAAAAGCACATAAAAGAGACTTCTTTTCTTTCATATTCATTAAAACAATATATATTTTTATGCAACCCAAATAAAAATTTATACAAGAGCATTCCTTGAAAGGAAGAAAAACGCTGTGAAAGGCTCTATTGCTGGTGACGACCAACCAGCTGCATCGAGGTATCTGTCATTCGTCAGGTACATAACCGCTGAGACCCTACGTTTCATGTCATACACTATATGGCCAAAACAACCGAAAACTTTCGATTTTAGACGTTTTAGGAAATATCTAGAACGACCTGACGAATTCTTTTCTAACTTCGAGTTTTAAATAACATGTTTGACCTCCAGTGTTTCAACAAATATTTGATCACGAGGGCAATTAGGTGTCTACAAACAAATCGAAGAAATAAAATAATATTTGGTATCACACTGTAAAATAAAATGCGCGAAATGATCTGTCTTTGCAACACATTACTATGTGGAAATCGTACAAAATTTGCGTACATTTGTGTAAGTGTAGCACGTCGTTTATTAATAGAAATATAAAGATTTAAAAATTCCAAGAATTTTTTGTATCTATTGTTGATATCAAGCAGGGTTTTTTCAAACAAATTTAACGCCAGTTTCAGAAAACTTGACAAAATATAGTAAAAAGAGCGTAGTACAATTAGAAAGTAAAAATATTAAATGTTTAATGAAATAGGAGCAGTTGTATGAAAAACTTTTTAACTACGAATGAGCGAACGATACCAAAAAAAAATTCGGTACTTTTCCACTATAGAGGTCTTGGTATTTTTTTTTTAAGCTTGGCACAATTTGGGCTTCAGAAATGATATAAACAGCTATAAAAACAAACCTGATGAACTTTTATGCTTGTTTATATATATATATATATATATATATATATATATATATATATATATATATATATATATAACGTATAATTATCATTATTATTATTTATATATAAATTAATTCTATTTGTATATAAAAGGAATTATAAAATAGATAAATGTTTTTTTATATATTAAATAAATTGTAGAAATATTGAAAAAAAATGGCTTGTGTATATAAGACAGTGGATAGGTCTCTCCTTAAGGTGCTTATACAAGAAATATAACGATTTTCTTTCATGATTTGGAAATTAACTATGCAGAGCAACTAATCTAAAAAGTCCAGTCGAATATCGAAGATATAGTAAGCTTAATTTAAAAAAATGATAGCGTTCGCGCAATCGCAGTTAAACATTATTTCATACAAATGTTATATTTCAGCAAATATTTAATATATATCTATCCTAATTGTACTATGTTGTTACGTACTGCTACATACTACGTTGTCACGTTTTGAGAAAGTGGCGTTAAATTTGGATGAAAACTCTGCATTTTATAAACAAAGAACATGCGAAACTTTTTCGAATTGTTTAAAGTTTAAAGAAAACCAAATATCTTTTTTAATGTAAGTGCTAGTCTTACACAAATAAACATAAATTGTGCACAAAATCCACATAGTCTTGTGTTGCTGCTACATATATTTTCGAACCTTTTAATTTGATGGGTAATGCCAACTATAATTTTTATTCTTCAATATGCTGTTGTTCCCGTAATTGTCCTCATGATCAAACCTTCACTAAAAAATATGAGTTCAAACAATTTCTTTATATTACAGAAGTTTCAGTCAGAAGAATTCGTCTACTATATCTCTAGATATTCGACAAAACGTGTTAAATCGAAAGTGGCCGGTGATTTTTGGCCATATATTGTATTTCTCGTACCAAATCGCAATCGTTTGTATACTGCCTCAGCACTAACGTTGCGTGCTAATAGCAAATAAGTTGATTTATTTAAATAAACCCACATATACTAGCATTTTTTCCTCTTTCACTACCCATAGGCGTGTCACGCAAAGTTATCTAAGGCCGTGTAGACGACACAGCCCACCCCATTTTTTGCTTAAAATCTATTCTAGAGTAACGCTAGTCAAGTGACTAGTCAAAGGACAAGTCTAAAATTCACTGTATATGCGGGGAATTAGGATCCACAAAGCACTACCTCACGTCTTGCCCGCTCACACAACCACATCATCTGGTCAACATCACAGTTAATAATGAAAAACTGTGGCACAGACAACTTGCAACCAACAAACATTTACAAAACAAAGGTAGAGCAGTGATCAGATGGCTAATGAACAATGTAGACGACATGAAACAGACAAACATAGATTAATACAACAAAAATAAACAAAAACATAAAAGTCCCAGCAGCCACCATATTTCTATATTTAAAGTGTATATAACCTCTGCCTAATTGATCTTCTCTTTAAGAAAAAAAATTATATATATATATATATATATATATATATATATATGTGTGTGTGTGTGTGTGTGTGTGTGTGTGTATAACAAAAATAGCAGTGTAAAGGACACATCTTTCCTGCGACAAAAAAAAAATCGATCTTTCAGCGTCTAAGAGGGTGGACGTTAATGAACTAATCAACGGACTAATGGCCAAGGAACATGTCCCACCCCATAGCGCACCAAGTCTTCAAATAGCTTCATCGAGTTCATGATAAAAGCCATAAGGTATTTACGGACTGATCGCCATTAGAGCGCATTTATGAAAACAAATTCAACGGTTACCAGTGATGCAACAGAGTATAAAATCAACAGCGAAAAATGAGAAACCAAAATAAATGCAACAAATGGAAACCAGAAACAATTGCAACAAATGGGAAACCAAAAAGCAACGAGAGAAACCTAGACACGAAACAAAATGCAACAAAAATCAAGCAGCGAAAGGAAAACAACAGGTAACCGTAAGTACAGTAGGAAAAAGGGATTAGAAAAAAGGACAGAAAAAAAATCCAACACAGGTAAAAGTAATCACTTTTTTTTAACTTACCCATCATACGTAGTATAGGGTAAGTCTTGTAATCGTTTTGAAAATCGAAAAAAAATTTTTTGACGGATTTACACGTTTCAGACACTGGAGATTCCGAGAAACATATTTTTAGAAAAAAAAAAATTGCCGTCCATCTGTGTATCTGTGTGTCTGTGTGTCTGTAAACGCTCTATCTCCAGAAAAAATTGAGATAGAGACTTGCAATTTGGTATGTACTTAGTATGTAATAATGGGAAGAAGCCTATTTAATTTCAATAACCTCCATTAACCGGAACTATTTTTCTCGGACTCTCGAAATATTCGTTCTGATAAAAGGTATATAAAAATTTTCAAAATTGTTTATTTTAAGAAATGAATATAAAAGACAATAAAAAGACAAATTTTGCATAAAGCATGAAGTCGATCGGATAATGAGTTGCCGAGATATTTGTAATCCTATTTCCCACACTCTTTCGATTTTTCATGACCCTGTATTTCATCCATATTTCACTTCAAAGATATATTTTAAATGGAAATTTGACGCTTAATCAGATGCAATAAACCGCTAGTTAATAGGATTATTATTTTTGGAGTTATAAGGATGTTTCTTTCAAGCAATTCAGTAATCGAGCCTTTAACGTTTATGACGTCATCAAACCACGATTTTATTTGAATTCCAATGCATTTTAGAACTAGTTTACACATTTTTATTTTAATATTTTATATTATGCATATCCATGATGGGTAAGTATTACGGTGGCCCCCAACGACTAGTTTTTTTATCTAAAGTTAAATAAACATGTATTAACCCCCTTCCCTTACAGGTTTTTTTTCTTTTCTCATCATGTACACTAATGGCGCCCAACGCATGTAAAATCTGTCGTGTGAGCAAAGTCCTCTAAGTTACCTGTGAATTATACTTGAGGAGGTGCCTAGGTGAAGGCCTCAGGTGAAGGCCTCGTCACCTGATCAAGGTTCTAAATTACGAGACAAACTTGCATAGCGATGGCATGACATATGGGTGTGATGCCAAGCCCAGGTCCATACAAAAATAATAACATCAATTAGCAGCAAAACAAAAATAGGAACAAAACAAAGACCTCCAGACAGCCGTCCTGCCATCAATAGCCAGCCGCTACGCGGCATCTCTTCAGTGGCTCTACGCGCCCCGGTGCCAGGCACTAAACCCGTTTAAGCTAGGGAAACCTGGCAGGTAGGGGCCTGGTCGCCGGTCTAAAGAAAAAAGTCTAAAATGCAGCAAACAGCATGAAATACGATAATTTGTTGATGAGATGTAGCGCTCTTTATGCTATATTGCCTATGGTTGCCCGATCTTTCAGAATTTAAATGCATTTATCACAGAATGTTTTTTTTTTTCAAAATTTATCGAACTTAAATAGATATACAGGGTGTCCCAAAAGTAGTTGTCACCTTTAAAATTCAAGAAAAGATCAAGCAATTGGTGTACGAGAGTGCGGTTTGGACGAAAATACTTTTTTGATCCAAAAGTTTTTGTTTAAGGAAATAAAAATTATTTCCAAAATTACTAATGGATGGCGCTGCTTCTGGAAAGTTATCAAATAATTAGAATGCCGTTATACATATCAATAGCGAAAGACGCGCAATGCGTGTGCACAATTTTTGTCAAAACTATGGCAACCCACATTCCAGAACTTAACAATACTCGCCCTCCTGAGTTCGATTAAACGAGTGAAGAGGGATAGACGAGTATTGTTAACTTCTGAAATGTAGGTTGCCATAGTTTGGATAAAAACTGTGCATACGCTTTCTGCTTCTTTCGTCATTCTTATGTATAACGGCAATCTACCTAATCGATAATTTACCAGAAGCAGTGCCATCTATCAGAAATTTTTGGAACTAATTCTTTATTTGCTTAAATAAAATTTCAGATCATAAGAAGCATTTTCATCCAAACAGCACTCACGTACGCCATTTGCTTGATAATTTGTTGGCTTTCAAAACGTGTCAAGGACTTTTGGGAGACCTTGTATTTAAGTTTCTATGAATGATAAAAGTTATAAAACATGTAAAGTGTTTTTATGATACTTATTTAATTAAAAAAGAATCTCGTGTAAAAAAACTCTCATAAAGCACTCATATAAGCGCCCATTTTTTAAATTGTTCATTAAAAAAAATATTTTTTTTACAACCCGGAGAAGAATGTATTATTTTATTGACTCAATCATGAAATAGTGAACAAACAAAGTTACACTTTTAGATGAAAATTCAGTTTTAAATATAAATAAACCTTAACACATAAAATTAAAAAAATATATATAATAAGAATTTACATCTGGAAACGATTATAAATAAAAAATATATAGTTAATAAAATTAGTATAAAACATTTAGAATTAAGAAAGTAAAACTGTGTATCTTGGACAACCTTAAAAAACATTCATGTGTAAAATATCATTCTAAAGAATCAATACAATAATACAATTGGGTCATTCCATGTCAAGTGGCCTAAATTTTGGCATGGTTCCTGCTCTACCCCCTTCAATTTTTACATAATTGATACAGCACATACATATAGGTATAAGATGGACATCTGCAAACGGACAGTGTCAGTAATAGTATAGTTGGGGCGCTAGGGGTCCTTTTGTAAAACTCACTATTTCATGGTCGCAGATAAAACGAGGAAATCACCAAGTTTGCCCTGTTATTGCTCATGACACAATAAACCTTACTTATTGAAAATAGGTGATCTAGTACAACTTTTTGTGCTAAAAAACGTAATTGGAGAATTAAAAATCACAAATTAATACCTTTGTCATTACTTGGGCTCAAAGTAGGCCATACGGCCAGTCGCGATGAATTTTACCCGTACTTTAACATGCTGTAACTACTGAAAAAAAATATTTTAAAAGTTTATCACTTTAACATTTAATTACCTATGAAGATGTCATAGAGCTTCTGGAGTTGTTTCTTTCCTGCTTAAATATTCATTAATTTATTCAGCTTTGAAATCTTCTAAAAAATTAAAATCATCAATTCCACACAATTTTCAGAAGCGTATATCTCAAAAGGGACTCCTGATATGATTATAGCTAGTACCACGGGAAAGAGCACATCTTAATCTATAAGAAAAACTTTTTTTCATTTTGGGCCTCTTACATATAGGGGAAACATAATAAAATTCAAAAGACCTATTTTACGCGATATTTCTCCTTCGAAGATCTTCCCTTTCAACACATTTAACGAAGATCTTTTTATTTACAATGATAAATGTATACATAATTATGTCTTGTTGTGGTCCATGGTTGCTTCTGCTCTACCATACTGAGTGACTGGTAACCGCGTCACCAATGGTCCGATAACCATGAAAGACTAGCTCCTGTGGATGCTTTATTAAAATTGACTATTTCATGTTCGCAGAAAAAATTATGAAATCACTAATTTTGCCCTCTTATTTCTCAAGATACAATAAATCTTACTTATTAAAAATAGGCGATCAAGTACAACTTTTTGTGCTAAAAATCATAATTGGAGTATTAAAAATCTCAAATCATTATCTTCGTCATTACTTGGGCTCAAAGTAAGCCATATGAGCTGATGGATTTTACCCTTTCTTTAACAAGCTGTATCTACTGAATAAATTAATTTAAACATTAGTCACTTTTGAAATATATTACCTATGAAGATGCTATAGAGCTGCTGAAGTTGTTTCTTCCCTGCTTAAATATTCAATAATTTATTCAGCTGCGAAATCTCCTAAAAATAAAAATCATCAATTCTACCCCATTTTCAGAAGCGTATATCTCAAAAGGGACAGTTTTGATTTGATTACAATTAGTACCACTGAAAAAAGCACATTTTATTCTATAAGGAAAACTCTATCTCATTTTGGGCCTCTTAGATATAGTGTAAAAATAATGAAATTAAAAAAACCTATTTTACACTGTTTTTCCGAAATTTTCCCTTTTTCAAAAAACTTGACTGTTGAGCAAAGTCTATCCCAAAAATTACTTACGTAAGGCTTTCGAACTGTGCAAATATATTTATCTGTATGAAAATTAATTTATTTTTATGAATGAAGCTATTTTCTTTGCATATACATTATTTTAGGGACAGATCTACTGCAAGAATTTAAAAAAAATATTTTGAATCTTTGTTATCAACAGAGTGACTTTGGAATCTCTGCAAAGTGGAATTTTTTTGGTGCAAGCCATTTAAAACAACCTTGTGACGGAATAGGAGGAACTGTAAAGCGGCTGGCTGCAAGAGCAAACATACAAAGACCAATTATAGACCAAATTTTAACTCCGTCGGATCTATATAAATTCTGTGAAAAGAACATAAGGGAAATTAAATTCATTTTTGTTTCAAAAAAAAATAAATTGAAGCAGTACAAGCTGACCAAGAAGAGCGTTTCAAAAGCGGACGCACAGTTTCTGGCACAAGAGAACACCATCATTATTTAGTACCCGTAAATAGAAAACAAGTTCGTGTCAGTAGAATAACAAATGATGCACCATTATTTATGACACATGTTGATAAGAGTGTTAAGACTGCATTTCACTATGCATTCGTTTCCAATTCGTTTAAAATACGTTATTTTAATTTAATTACTTTTACACTATATCTAAGAGGTCCAAAATGAGATAGAGTTTTCCTTATAAAATTAAAATGTGTTCTTTTCAGTGGTACTAATTGTAATCAAATCAAAACTGTCCCTTTTGAGATATACGCTTCTGAAAATGGGTTCCAATTGATGATTTCAATTTTTTAGGAGATTTCGCAGCTGAATAAATTATTGAATATTTACGCAGGAAAGAAACAACTTTAGCAGCTCTCTCACATCTTCATAGGTTTTATATTTTTAAAGGGACCAATGTTTAAATTATTTTATTCAGTAGATACAGTTTGTTAAAGAAAGTGTAAAATTCATCGCGACAGGCCATATGGCCTAATTTGAGCCCAAGTAATGACGAAGATAATGATTTGCGATTTTTAATAATCCAATTATGCTTCTTAGCACAAAAAGTTGTACTAGATCACTTATTTTTAAATTGTATCTTCAGAAATTAGTGATTTCATCATTTTTTCTGCGACCATGAAATAGTCAATTTTACTAAAGCATCCAGGAGCTAGTCTTTCATGGATATCGGGTGTAACCCCTTGGTGACGCGGTTACCAGTCACTCAGTATGGTAGAGCAGAAGCAGCCATGGACCACAACAAGAGATAATTATGTATACATTTATCATTGTAAATAAAAAGATCTGTGTTAAATGTGTTGAAAGAGAAGATCTTCGAAGAAGAAATATTGCGTAAAATAGGTCTTTTGAATTTTATTATTTTTCCCCTATACATAAGAGGCCCAAAATGAAATAAAGTTTTTCTTATAGATTAGAATGTGCTTTTTCCAGTGGTACTAAATGTAATCATATCAGGAGTGTCCCTTTTGAGATATACGCTTCTGAATATTGGGTGGAATTGATGATTTAAATTTTTTTTAGAAGATTTCAAAATTGAATAAATTAAGAAATATTTAAGCAGGAAAGAAACAACTCCAGCAGCTCTATGACATCTTCATAGATAATTAATTGTTAAAGTGACAAACTTTTAAAATAATTTTTTTTCGGTAGTTACAGCATGTTAAAGTATGGGTAAAATTCGTCCCGCAGTGGCGCGGACGGTAAAGCTCGTCTCTCGTAAGATCGCCGAAAGCCAAGCAGCATCGACCACGGTCAATGTTTGGGAGGGTGCATAGTCTATCTTCTCTCGTCTGCCTCTGCTGTGGGACCGTGTACGTTAATGGGAGCTGGTGCACATTAAATCTGTTCATGGCTCCAAAGTCCTCCAAGTTCTATATAAGCGTTACCTCTGGGGGTGCCCATCCAGATGCAGGTCTCGCATCCGGAATTGGTTCATAATTAGGAGGCCTGGGGGGATAGTACAATAGACTTCTGGTCGCGGTGCTTTGGCTTTCGAGTCCCCCCCCCCCCCAGTAATACAGTAATAAAGTAATGGGTAAAATTCAACGTGACAGGCCGTATGGCCTACTTTGAGGCCAAGTGATAACACAAGGTATTGATTTGTGATTTTTAATAATCTAATTACGTTTTTTAGCACATAAAGTTGTACTAGATCACCTATTTTCAATAAGTAAGGTTTCTTGTATCGTGAGCAATAAGATGGTGATTTCGTCGTTTTTTCTGCGACCATGAAATAGTGAGTTTTACTAAAGGACCCCTAGCGCCCCAACTATACTATTTCTGACACTGACAGTTTGCAGATGTTCATCTTATACATATATGTATGTCCTGTATCAATTATATAACATTTGAAAGGGGTAGAGTGGGAGCCTCTAGGCCAGTTGACATGGAATGACCCAATTCTATAGTTAATGCATTTTTTAGCAATGCCATTTTTTTTAATTTACAGTGCTGTCAAAATTCGAAGTTTTCAAATAAGACAAACGTTTATATGTATTATATGATATGGCACTCAGATAATATTTATTGAAATATATATATATATCTACGAATAGCTGTGTATATTTTCTGAAAAGAAATTTCAGAAATTGAGCATTTCTGAAACGTTTGCTTATCACATAAATAAGAAGCACAGATATTGTATAGAAGGAGTTAAATGTTAACCGCAAAAAACGAATTCTTTGTAATTTTTTTTCCTAGAAAGATGAGAACCTCGTTGCTACAGTTAAATCTTTCCTTAAAAAAGCACGCAAAACTGTTGTTATACTGTTATTATAATTGAACTCGAGTGCATGATAAAGGATTTTGTAATTCGGTTAGCCTGACATATATGCGTACTATACCGTTCTAAATGTGCTGATGATGTTTTATTTTCAAAAACCTTTAGATCACAGACAGTAAACTAACGAAAGGGAGGTATAAAAATTCTCATGAATGAAGTATACGAAATATTTGAAATATTAATATTAATTTCACAAAAAAATTACATTATTAAGATTAATGTAATATTTATTTGAAATACTTTTATATGCTAAAACGTTGTTGCATGCGAATTTCTTTTCCAAAAATTTTTAAAATATGTCTGGTTAATCCATCAAATGTTTAAATTAGGTTAGTAGCAGATTAAAATAAAAATTAAATTACTCCATTATCATAACATTATTCCTCTATTCTAAAAAAGCTATATTAAAATGCTGACAACAATTCTTTGGATATTCTCGTAATGAGAACAGTTAACAGAGCTTTGAAAATTGTTAACTAAATTATGCGAAACAATCTTAGCAATTTAGATGATTTAGCAGATTCAGTAATGATATCGGAACACAAAGTTGAGAATTTTTTAAGTGAAAGGTTTCAATAAATAGTATAATAAAAATAAGTGCTGAAGAATATATTATGCAAACTTATAAAATACTAATATATTTTCCCTATACATTTAAAATCGTATCATATTTTATATATCTAAATGCCTATATCTAAAAATAAAAAAACAATTTAAAAATTATTTAATCTTATTATCTTATTACTCATTTCCAAAAAAAGTAATAATAATAATATGCAAAGCACCCGTAGCAAATAATTGAAATATTAATATTAGTAGTAATGTATTATATAAAATAATTGAAATATTAATATTAATTTCGCAAAAATATTTTTATATTATCATAAAATAACTTCACAGGATACACGAAAAAGTAAGCAAAACAAGTACCCATGATTAATTTATTATAGCACTTTGAATAACTTTATATGCTGAAAAATTGTTGCATGGGAATTTTTTTTACAAAAAGTGTTTTAAATATGTCTGGTTAATACATCAAATGTTTAAATTAGGTGAGTAGAGAATTAAGGTAAAAATTTAAATTACTCCATTATCATAACATTATTCCTCTATTCTAGAAAAGCTATATTAAAATGCTGAGAGTAATGTCTTGGGTATTTTCGTAATGAGAACAGTTAACGGAACTTTGAAAAATGTTAACTAAATTGTGCGAAACAATCTTAACAATTTAGATGATTAAGCAGACTCAGTAATGATATCGGTATAAAAAGTTGAGAATTTTTTAAGTGAAAGGTTTCAAGAAATAGTATAATCTCTCAAAAAGTCACCTGTAAAAAATGCAGCCAAGTCTCGTAACTCATTTACCGTAAAAAGTACTGAGATCGTATAAAGCCAAGTTTAACTATCTTATTAACTCTCAAATTTTCATTCACAAATCACTCCTAGTCTCTACATCTTTAGTTAATTATTATTTTGTGACTTGGCAATTACGTAGCACGAGAATGTGATGTATATAGTTAGTCTTAATCAAATAATACTATAACATATTAAAGTGTAATAACTTCCCTGTGCGTATATAATTTGCCTTAATTAAATTATCCCATGCCATCCCATAACATAGTCAGGTGTAATAACTTCCCTGTGCTGCGTAATTGCCAAGTCACAAAATAATAATTAACTAAAGATGTAGAGACTAGGAGTGATTTGTGAATGAAAATTTCAGAGTTAATAAGATAGTTAAACTTGGCTTTATACGATCTCAGTACTTTTTACGGTAAATGAGTTACGAGACTTGACTGTATTTTTTACAGGTGACTTTTTGAGAGATTTCACTTCTTTTTGTAAGTATAATCCTCCTTTTCTTGATTTTGGGTTCTTTTTGGAGATCATCCACTGATTTTCGCTAAGCCCACACTCTGTCACTATTATTTACAGGTATCAAAAATTTGAAGCTTTAGTTTCGTTTGCAAAGTACTATAGATAAAAAGAGATTTCAGGTTCCTAGGCAAGTACTAAGTTATGGGAGGGGGAGTGTCAAAAGTACTCTCAATTACTTCCAGGATAGGTGCTATCCATCTGAGATATTACTCGCAGCCCTAGATACTTGATATTTAACATAAAAGAACTTTTTAGTATAAAAAGAAAGCCAAAATTAAAATTTCCGAAAATTTCCAATAAATCAAACTATATTCCCTTTTTCGATGTTTTTTTTCGTTTTTTTTTTAGTCTTTTTTTTATTATTTGCGGATTTTTTAATTTTTCCTTACTTTGTGTACTAAACCCTGCCTGTCTGCCAAATGTCAAGCTTCTAGGACTACAAAATCGAATTATTTTCAAATTTTCGACTTTTTATAAATTTATTGATTTTTCGATTTTAATTCTAAGTTACCTGATTGTCATGCCAATATAGTAATTATTTGATCCGTCTTCTTAGGATCATTTAGGTTCAATTTAAAGATAAATCAAGGTAATCTTAGAGTCACCATGATTTTATTTAGAAAGGACTATCAACCCGTAACCAGCCAGTAATGTCGGGAGGGTAGGGGGAGCTGTGAAATTTTTTGTGGGGCTAACATCATTTAACAATCCATATTTCATATGTGAAGTAAATAGAGTACAACCTGTGAAAGAAAACAAACCTGTCTATAAAGAAATCGCCTATATCGTAGTCAGTCTATAGCGGAACTTTTCTATAACGAAATTCGTAAACGAAAGAAAAGAAAACCATAATCCGGGGGAAATATCATAAAACAATTAGAGGCGTTGTACTAGCTAATAGGACAATTATCTTAAAACTAATGTTTCTAGCAGTACAAAATCAAATTGTTTTTGAATTTTCGATTTCTTAAAGATATTTCGATTTTTCGATTTTATTTTCGAATTTAACGAATATTTTAATTGTTCCTTTTATTGAATAGTAAATACTACCTTTACACCAAGTTTTAAATTTCTAAGACTACAAGATAAAATTATTTTCAATTTTTGATTTTTTCGAATTTTTTTTATAATTTTCCGGATTTTTTAATTTTTTCTTATTTTGTATCCTTTATTACAAACTTCAAGTTTCTAGCGCCACAAAATCGAATTATTTTGAAATTTCCGATCTTTTTCGAGTTTTTTATTCTATTTTCGAATTTATTGTGTTTAAATTTTTCCTTTTTCTGTATCCTAAACAATAAGTTTACGCCGAATTTTAAGTTCAGAAGCTACAAAATTGATTTTTTTTTTTTGAATTTTACAGATTTTTTATTTATTTCTTTTTTTGTATCCTAAATACTACCTTTATTCCAAATTTGAAGTTTCTAGCACAACAAAATCGGATTGTCTTCAAATTTGCGTTTTTTTTTTTAATTTTTCGATTTTTTCAATTTTGTTTTCGATTTTTTTGGTGTTTTTGATGTTTTCTTTTTCTGGATGCTAAACACTACCTTCAAACCAAATTTTGACTACAAGATCGTATTATTTTCTTTTTCAATTTTGATGGAATTTGTTGAATTTTCGAATTTTTCGGTTTTTATAAGTTTTTCTTTCTTTGTATCCTAAATACTACCTTTTTTCCGAATGTCAAGTTTCTAGGGCTACGGGATCTACCCAATCTTTTTGATGACGCGAGAGTGAGTAAGTGTGCGAGTGACAAAAAATCGAAACTTTGAGTTCATATATCGTCTGCACTAATTTATGGGTATTTTTTGAATTATCCATATTTTTTGAATTTTTCCTTATTTAGGATCTTAAATATTACCTTTATTCCAAATTTCAAGTTTCTAGCGCTATGAAATCGAATTATTTTCAAATTTTCCTTATTTTTCGATTTTTCCGATTTTTTTATTTTATTTTCGAATTTTGTTGCGTGTTTTATTTAAACTTATTCTGAATCCTAAATACTATCTTTACTGCAAATTTTAAGTTTCTAAGGCAAAAAATCAAATTATTTTAATTTTTTCAATTGTTTTCGAATTTTTCGAATTTTTGAATTTTTTTTTTTCGAATTTTCCGGATTTTTTAACTTTTCCTTATTTTGCATCCTAAATACTACCTTTATTCCGAATTTCAAGTTTCTAGCGCAACAAAATCGGATTATTTGAAATTTTTCGATTTTTTTCGATTTTTTCAATTTTGCTTTCGATTTTTTTGGTGTTTTTGATGTTTTCTTTTTCTGGATACTAAACACTACCTTCACACCGAATCTTAAGTTTCTAAGACTACAAAATCGTATTATTTTCAATTTTCAATTTTGATGGAATGTGTTGAATTTTCGAATGTTTTTTTTTCGAATTTTCCGGATTTCATAATTTTTCCTTTCTTTGTATCCTAAACACTACCTTTTTTCCGAATGTCAAGTTTCTAGGGCTACGGGATCTACCTAATCTTTTTGATGACGCGTGAACGAGTGAGTGAGTGAGTGACAAAAAATCGAATGTTTGAGTTCATATATCGTCTGAACTAGAAAAGGCAGAACAGAAAGTCGCAATTTTAAATTTTGGTCCTGTGTGCCAAATACTCTAGAAAAACGAAGTTTCAAATTTTTGGGATACTCCAGCACGGAGATATGGGGGGGGGGGGGTCAAAAGTGCCCTGAATTGCTTCCAGAAAAGTATGCTTACGGCTGTCCTCTCTCGACTTGGCGGAGGCACTGCCGTGCCTCCAGATAAAAGTAAGTGCTGAAGAATATGTTATGCGAACATATAAAATAAGAATATATTTTCCCTTACTATTTAAAATCGTATCATGTTTTATATGTCTAAATGTTTATATCTAAAAATAAATAATCCATTTAAAAAATATTTAATGTTATTATCTTATTACTCATTTAAAAAAAAGTAATAATAATAATATTCAAAGCACCCATAGCAAATAATTGAATTATTAATATTAGTAGCAATGTAGCATACAAAATAATTGAAATATTAATATTAATTTCACAAAAATATTTTTACATTATTATAAAATAACTTCAGAGGATACACGAAAAAGTAAGCAAAACAAGTATCCATGATTAATTTTTTATGCATTTTGAATAACTTTATATGCTAAAAAATTGTTGCATGGGAATTTCTTTTACAAAAGTGTTTTAAATATGTCTGGTTTATAACATCAAATGTTTAAATTAGGTGAATAGAGAACTAGGGAAAAAATTAAGTTACTCCATTATCATAACATTATACCTCTATTCTAAAAAAAAAAAAAAAACTATATTAAAATGCTGACAGCAATGTTTTGGTTATTTTCGTAATGAGGACAGTTAACGGAGCTTTGAAAATTGTGAACTAAATTATGCAAAACAACCTCAGCAATTTAGATGATTAAGCAAATTCAGTAATGATATCGGTAGACAAAGATGAGAATTTCTTAAATGAAAGGTTTCAAGAAATAGTATAATAAAAGTAAGTGCTGAAGATTATGCGAACGTATAAAATAAGAATATATTTTCCCTTACAATTTAAAATCGTATCATGTTATATATATTTAAAGCCTATATTTAAAAATAAATAATCAATTTAAAAATTATTTAATCTTATTACCTTATTACTCATTTCCAAAAAAATTAATAATAATAATATGGAAAGTACCCGTAGCAAATAATTGAAATATTAATATTAGTAGCAATGTAGTATATAAAATAACTGAAATATTAATGTTAATTGCATATATTATTTTAAATATTATTATAAAATAACTTCACAGGATATACGAAAAAGTAAGCAAAACCAGTACCCATGATTAATTTATTATGCATTTTGACTAACTTTATATGCTAAAAAATTGCGGCATGGGAAATTCTTTTACAAAGCCATATTAAAATGCTGAGAGTAATGCCTTGTGTATTTTCGTAATGAGAACATTTAACGGAAATTTGAAAAATGTTAACTAAATTATGCGAAACAATCTTAAGAATTTAGATGATTAAGCAGATTCAGTAATGATATCAATACACAAATTAGAGAATTTTTTAAGTGAAAGGTTTCAAGAAATCGTATAAAAAAGTAAGTGCTGAATAATATATTCTGGGAACATATAAAATAAAAATATATATTTCCTTACAGTTTAAAACCGTATAATGTTTTCTGTATTTAAATGCCTATATTTAAAAATAAATAATCAATTTAAAAATTATTTAATCTTATTAGTCAGTTTAAAAAAAAACTAATAATGATAATATTCAAAGCACCCGTAGCATCTTCATTGTAAAATATAACCTATGTTACGATTTTATTGTAATGTGAGTATATGTTGAACTTTTTGTGTTTAGTTATTATTACTATTTGCTATTATATTTTTAAAACTATTGTTCTTCTCCTTTACTTCCATTTTATATTATAAATGGAATTAAAAGAATAAAGAAAGACACAGTTCTTTCGAAAGGCCTAGTGCATCTCTTAAATCTATGGTGTTATTAAGAAGTTAGTTTGCTTTATTATATCGCAGCAGTGCGTTAATTATCTTAACGAAATTAAAAATGTTTGATATTCCATTGCAAACAATTCCGAATAATAAATAAACGCATTTCGTGATTTTTGTAGACATTGATTAAATGTCAAATCTATTGTAAGGAATTTGAAAACAATTAAAGACATAATGAAATTAGGAAATTCGAAATAAATATTAATATTAAAAATAAAACAAAGATGATTAGTTTTACTCACACATTCATTGAGTTTTCAACAGCAAATATCTCTGAAATATATGGTGTTATTAACAAGTTAGTTTGCTTTATTATATCGCACCAGTGCGTTAATTAAGGAAATAAAAAATGTTTGATATTCCATTGCAAACAATTCTGAATAATAAACGCATTTCGTGATTTTTGTAGACATTTTTTAAATGTAAAATCTATTGTAAGGGGTTTGAAAACAATTAAAGACATAATGAAATTAGGAAATTCGAAATAAATATTAATATTAAAAATAAAAGAGATGATTAGTTTTACTCACACATTCATTGAGTTTTCAACTGCAAATATCTCTTAAATTTATGGTGTTATTAAGAAGTTAGCTTGCTTTATTATATCGCAACAGTGCGTTAATTATCTTAATGAAATTAAAAATGTTTGATATTCAATTGCAAACAATTCCGAATAATAAATAAACGCATTTCGTGATTTTTGTAGACATTTATTAAATGAAAAATCTATTGTAAGGAATTTGAAAGCAATTAAAGACATAATGAAATTAGGAAATTCGAAATAAATAACAATATTAAAAATAAAACAGATGATTAGTTTTACTCACACATTTATTGAGTTTTCAGTTGCAAATATCTCTTAAATTTCTGGTGTTATTAAGAAGTTTGTTTGTTTCATTATGCCGCACCAGTGCATTAATTATCTTAATGAAATTTAAAATGTTTGATATTCCATTGCAAACAATTCTGAATAATAAATAAACGCATTTCGTGATTTTGTAGACATTTATTAAATGTAAAATATCTTGTAAGGAATTTGAAAAGAATTACACACATAATGAAATTAGGAAATTCGAAATAAATATTAATATTAAAAACAAAAAAAAAAGATGATTAGTTTTACTCACACATTCATTGAGTTTTCAACTGCAAATATCTCTGAAATTAATGGTGTTATTAAAAATTATCTTGGTTTATTATATCGCACCAGTGTGTTGATTAAGGAAATAAAAAATGTTTGATATTCCATTGCAAACAATTCTGAATAATAAACGCATTTCGTGATTTTTGTAGACATTTATTACATGTAAAATCTATTGTAAGGGGCAAACCACAAGAGAGCAAGCACTGTAGCGATGTCAGCAAATCTATACTCAGGTGGATCACAGCCATGCTGTGATTAGGCGATTTCCGCCCCGCTTCTAGGAACTAACCCATCAAGCTAGGCACTCATGCCGTGTAGGTAGAGGCCTAGTTAGCGGTATAAAAAAAATCGATTTGCAAAGCAAAATAGATTTCCCTTGCAGTTATTCCAAATCATATACCAACGATTATAGTTTTTAAAAAGTGGTACGAACCCTTTAAATTTGAATAAAAAATTAATCGCTTGTGGCAACCTTGATTATATGTGCACGTACATTTAAATATTTTTTAAAATAAATTTTATTCATCTTATACACATAAAAATACATTAATATTGTTACAACTACTGTAAAAATAAAATCCCACTGCGATATAACTGAGAATCACAATTCCTTTCTTGTTACTAACTATTAGCCTTACATAAATTACATTTTTATCCGTGTTATACAATTGCCTTTAGAAGAGATTTGTTGCTTTTTTTTTTAAATCTCAGATTTCGTGACTTCTATAGGTTAAAGATGGATGCTACGAGTCACGACATTGGTCCAAGGAATTCTTAACACGCACTGGACTAATTCCATTGTAATCGCATCTTTTTTTTCTTAAGTCTAGAATTAATTGTACTTAAGCAGGATTATTTCGGTTTCTAAGTAAGGTTAAAAAAAATATGGTGAAACAAATTATTTCTATTTTAGTCTTCATATTATTCTTATCTATTAAAGGGTGCTAGAGAGATTTGAAATGAAAAAAAATTACTGAGTCTTATCTGGGATTAAGAAGTTTGTAATTTACATAGACAATTATTTTTTGTTGAATTTATTTATTTCTCTTTTACAAAAAAAAAAAAAAAAAAAAAAAAACATAGGATGAAACTTCCAGTAGCTGAGACTTTAAGTATTTTTTCTTGTTCAAATCACTATTACAAAACTTTAAATCAATTTTATACCTACCTTTATTTTTGAAAGGTTAGTAGAGATCTATTAGAAAGTTATTGATGGCTAAATTTTGAAAAAAATCATTTAATTTATTATTAAAAATTAATTTTATTCATAAATATGGTCAAAAACTCTAATAACTGACACCATCCCAATTTTCAAACACCAATACCTGACGCAAAGTGAACCAGTGACTGACACTTTATTTTAAAAGATAAAAATGATTTAAAAAAAAAAAACTCTTTCTTATGAAAACAAAATACATTAATATTTATTATAAATGTGGGATTTAGTAAGCTGTACTGTATTATTAGTAATGCAGAGTATATAGTAAGAGTATATAGCAATAATATTTAGTACTGCATTCTTAGTAATACAGATATCCAATAACTGACATTTATGAACCAGTAACTGACATCTGCTGTCAAACACTAGTAAAGCAACTTAAATTTTAAGGGTGTTTACTACAAGAAAAATTTAATTTATTATTATGCATTTTTAAATAGTTCAAATAATATATTTCACCTTTCTTTAATAAAACCAATAACTAACATCTCTGTCAGAGACTGGTGAAATGTAATTCTAGGAACCAATAACTGACCACCCCCATTAAGCCAAATTAAATAACTATAAACCCTAAATCATTGCCCTAATATATCATATGCATCTTTAAACTAATTTCCACAAGTATAACTTTAAGGGGAAAAGTTGAGGATGGTTGGATTGCAAATAGATTAGAAAAATACTTCCTTAATTTTAGAAATAAGATGGTTGCTTCAAAATGGCACTTTTTGTATTCTCAAAAAAGTTTCTTTCTCATTGAATATGTTCTTGGCCCTGTAGTGGTGAATAAATTGACTCTAAAATAAAAATAAGTGTCTCATTTGCCACTAGATGACATTACTTTGCAGAATTTTACAACGAAATGCTTATTTGAGTTACATTTTTGCTCAAGTGTCAGTTACTGGTTAGGTGTCAATAACTGGGGGTTTTAACCTATTTCTTAAATTATAAAAAGTAGTGACAAAACTTTAATATTGCAAAAGAAAATTAATCTTGAAAAACTAGTTTTACCGCATTTTTAAAGCTCAGCTTCTATATTTTTTAGTCATCATTTCTTTTTAAAAAATTAATACTGCTCATTAACTTGTCTCTAGATTAAATACTTGAAAAACAATCAATTTAATTTTTCAATATTATAAATTTTTATGAACTTTTGAGTTTATTATTATAATATATTATTATTTTTTAACAAATTGTTTGTTTATTTTTCAGATATAATCGAAAGACAACGTAATAAGCAATATAAAGAATAAGCTGTGTAAAAATTTTAATTTCATAACGTTTTAAAAATAACTGTTTTCACGCAAATGTCTCTTCATTTGAGGAATAACAACGATAGATAAAAAATTTGTATTTGGATTTAAACGTTTAAAAGAAACTGATTACAGGGATGAGATTTCTCCGACTCTTTGCATACCGGTATAACCTTAGTAAAATGTTATTTTGTTAAATCGCAGAATGTTCCGATTAAATAAAAGAACATTTTCTCTAAGATTATACTGGTAGGAAAAAAGTCCCGAGAACTCTCATCCATATGATTAGGAATTAGATAATGAGATGCATAGATGTCAAGAATACCCTGTATATTAGATGTGCATTCGCTATTAGATGTCAACGATCCACTCTATAGAACAAGAATACCCAGTATAGAACAATTATTTTGGGACGTAAATTCTTTCAATCGGGCATTCAAAATTATCATTTTCAAAAAATTAAAAAAATATTTTTCTCTCTATATATTTTTAATTTTAATAGCTATTAGAGAATTTTATTTCTTTTAGACAATGACAATAGTTAAACGGGCCTCTTACATAATAATAATATGTAACATTCATTGTTACTTCCTCCATTTCAGTTTTTGGTATCTTTAGGAAATTTTGAACTTTTATAATTTGAGATTATTTTTAATTGTCTTCTGAAAATATATGAAAATTGTCTTTATATGTAAACCGTTTTTAAGCATCATATAAAAAATATGACTATTAAAATAAAAATTACATTTTTGTTTAACTGGGAAATTAAGAAAATATGTTTAGCATATATTTCAAATTTCCAAAATTAAAATTGAAAAAAAAATACAAGTTAAAATTTCCGATGTTTACTGATATCATTTTCTCTTCAGAGAGAAATAAAATGATTACTTATTTAATTATGTAGAGTTTTTAAATTTTATAATTTTATATTGATGCCAATGGCGTATAGTTAGAACATGTCAACACACCAGTTTTGTATTCATTTTTATTTGATTTTAAAGATTTAATTTATTCATTTTAGAAATTTTGTTTTTGGAATAGTTAGTTAATAACATACGGTAACTGATGGCTAGCATTCGCTATGAGATGTGCCTCTAGATGTGTTAATGGAATTACATGCTAACAGGTGATTTCAAAAGTTACTACGAAATACAGGAACACTATGAATCAATTATCTTTTAAAGTAACAAAATATCAACGTTTCTATTTGCGGAAGAGAAATCGTATTTTCATCTTATCTTCAAAATCCTCGATGATAATCATAAATCAGCGTTATCGAACTTTTAATTATTAATATCGCTGCATAGAAAG
The DNA here is from genome assembly GCA_963931845.1 of Maratus michaelseni. NCBI lineage: Eukaryota > Metazoa > Arthropoda > Arachnida > Araneae > Salticidae > Maratus > Maratus michaelseni. The sequence continues at coordinate 184,338,958 of OZ007595.1, forward strand.
TAGGTGTAGGAATTATTTTTAGTGCGGATTATAGAAAATTGCGAATAAATTATACATAGAAATTTTTGTAATATATGATAAATTATGAATTAATGTTTCGTATTTAAATAGTGCTCTCTAGGATAACGTAATGCAGACGGAAAATAATTTTAATTTCATCGACACCGGATTGCATAGATACACGTTTTAGGACACAATATCTGTGAAGTCTTTACAAATTTGGATTAACAACAAATGTGTAATATTCAGAATCGCCAGAGTAACAGCTTCGGCCGATGGAGGAGTAAAGAGGGGGGAAGACCACCTTTCACCGTGGAAAGATCACCAATCATAGTCAAAGAAGATGTTTCTCGCGGTTTTGAAATCGTTTTAAATCGAGTTGCAGCTATAATAAACAAAGAGATGATATAGAAAAAGTCCTTCTGGCCTGTACCGGGAGGAAAAGGTAGCTTTCATAGTCCATGTTTTTAAAAATTCAACTTATTTTACTCAAACATCCGAATTTAAATTGCTTGGAACCCAATTATAGAAGATTCAATACTGGTTTTCGTTAATAGTGAATTTGAATGCGCATTTCAGTATGAAAGTTACAGCATAACAAAAATCTGATTGTTTCAAAATGTCAGCCAACCTAGAATTTCAAACTGCCATATCTCTGTCATTTTTTAAGATAAAGCCAAAACAAACATAGTTCCGGATATCTTGTATCACAGTCTAACACTTAACGTAAACAACTTTTTCAATTTATATTTTTTTTTTGTAATTTTTTTTATTTAATTTTTTTATTTAACTTGCCGCCATTTTGAAACAAGATGGCGCATGAAGCTGGACTACGAACTCGGTCGGGACTTTGGTATGTTTTGTACACATTCATATCGTGCCATAAATACGAGTGTTACAGCATAAGAAATATCAGATTGTTTCAAAATCTCAGCTACCCTAGAATTTCAAACTGCCATATCTCAGCCATTTTTTAAGATACAGCAAAAACAAAAAATATTCCAGAATTCTTGTATCACGTTCTAACACTTAACAGAAACAGATTTTTCAATTTATAATTTTTTGTACATATTTTTTTTTTTAAATTTAAATTTTTTAACAGGCCGCCATTTTGAAACAAGATGGCGGAGCTGGCCAACGAACTTGGTCGAGACCTTTGTATGTCCTATACACAAACTCAGTTACATCCAAATCGGTTCATAAATAAAAGAGTTACAGCATAACATACTATGTAAGATATATCACAGGTTTTATTCATTGTTTATGAGTAGGTAGTCCCAAAATCATATTCTTTAGCAATGTTATGGCTAATATGATGATGAAACCACTCATTTTATTTGTGGTATTTAGGCATTTGGGACTTGATAATTCTGTCTAAATTCCACAAATTTAATTTCATTCATTCAGTTTCATTCATTCAATTTCATTCATTCAATTTTTAATTTATTTTTTTCTTCTTTTAAATAAGTTTTTGGTATCTATATTCAGTGTGTTGGGAAATACTTTCATTGTCAACTAATTATTACATACTAAATCATAATTTCATTGTTTAAGTTGGTGTTATGGTAATATTTCATTTATGGTTATATATATATATATATATATATATATAAATCAACATTTGAAGGGAGGGTGGCTTGGGGGTCTGGTGGTCATGATCGCTGAAAATATACCAAAATTTTTTGAAATTGCTTTCCTCCGAACGGCTGCAATAGGTATGAAAGCTACTTTTTGTATTGAAAGCTACCTAAAAAAGCGTAACGGACAAGCTGCCTTATGTGCCTTGAGTAAGTGGTAATCCGTATGAGTGATAGTTTGCGTATTCCAGGAAAATACCAGTGGAATACATTGTCTTTCAGCACAGCAGTGTCATATTTACAGAGCGGTGGTAATACTCTTAGTTGCTAACAATGTCCCAAGAAAACAATACTTTTATCGAGTTTCTAAAGACGGAAGTGTGTATTGCATTAGAGGAAATCCAACAATTTACATTGATGACTGGGGATCCAATATTTTACCTTGATGACTGACGATGTGCGCCACCAGCAAGTCTAATGTTAATAATTTTATATTTTGTTCAAGTATAGTTTATTTTATTTTATATAAATTAATCGAGATTATAACTGAATTTACTATTCTAATATTATAATTATTGTAATAATAAATAATGGGGATGTAATCAATTATTTCATTGAAGAAGTTCAATTTAATTAATTGCTTTGAAAGCAAGAGCTTTAACGAAATCTTATGCACACGGAACCAATTTTGTTCGTTACATATCCGTTTCTACGTCTTGTAGCTACTTTTTGTAAATAAACTTTTGTTAATTGTTATGTTTAAACTTGGTTCCGTTAATTTGATTCATGTGTTAATTATTTTTTAATCTAATACGATACTTTATTCTTTGGAATATTTTAAATATTGATAAATAGTTCTTTTAGCAATTGATATTATCGTCATATGTTAAGGCTTTCTACGAAAGAATTTACACAAAACTTGTTTTTAATTGGTATGTATATATTATATGGCTTTTACTAGAGGATCTTACGATCACAAACATATAATATTAAAGTACAGTAGAACTCCAATTATCCGAACTCCAACTATCCGAATCGCTGATTATCCGAACCGCTTTCAGAATTTCAGTAAAAACAAATGAAGACGGAAACGTACTGCGATTCGCAAAATAATTATTCTGTCTACGCGCGCTACTGTCTTTCCCGCCGCGAAGATCCTGGGTTTCAAATTCTAAATGATGATGAACTCATTGAAAGTGTGAGAGAAGAAAGTGTCGAGGAAGAAGATGAAGCATACACGGGACCATCAGCTAGTGAAGAATTTCCCGGCTTTGAAACTGCGTTGAAGTGGATGGAGCGTCAGCCCGAGTGTGACCACATGCAACTTCTGACTGTCAAGCGGATGTGCGACTTGTCTCCCCGAAAACGGATCAAGACTGTCAAACAGCTTACTTTGACCGAGATGTTCAGCAAGTAATGACTTTCATTTACAGTATGGCACGTACATACTGTACTAATGTACAGCATTTGTAAATACGCTTAACATGTAATAGTGTTGCCTTTTCATTTAGTTAGTTAAAAGCTCTTTTTCTTTAAAAATAATTTTTTCTCCCATTTTCAACATACATACAGTAATTAATTAAAATACACCCCTTTTTTTCGGAAAAAATCCAATTATCAGAATTTTTGATTATCCGAACAGGGTCCGGTCCCATTTGATTCGGATAATTGGAGTTCTACTGTATACTTAATATGCTGGGGGATATAATTATATATCTGTAACCAATTTTTGGAGATGTCTAACTACAGCTGTTTTGTACAGCTTTAAAAAGGAAAAAAAGCACCCCCCTTTAAAAAATCTCGACTTAGAATATTTGATCAACGTATGGTAAAAATAATGATCTCTTTTCTTTTTAATGTTAATATTTCTTGCGAAATTCCAAGATGGATGACTTCTTCATTTTTGTTTGAAAATTATTTACTATATATAATAAATGTTAATAATATATATATAATATATATAATAAATGTTAATTTAATAAATGTCTAAAAAAACAAGGCTGAGTTTTTTTTTTGTTTTTGTTTTTACTATTTAGATTAGTCTCATACTTTGATTCAGAATATTAAAAAAAAACAGTAATTCCAAACAAACAGAAATGATTCTAAATGCACTCATACCACAATACGCACAAGGCAGAAAAATATATTTGCGTGTTTTAAGATATAGTTCGAAAAAGGCGGCTGCGTATGACTCATTAACATATTTAATTTTCCATCCTAACTACATTAACCAAAAATATTACCCCTCTCTCATAAAATGTAATCAATCACAAGGTAAACCAATGGGATAATTATTTACAAATTCCTCACTTGCATATCAATATTTTTAAATGATTATTTTTTGATAGAATATGAGAACACTTTGAATACATAAAACTATGATCTATGCGAAATTGATTTCTTATAAGTTTGTAATTTTTCGATTTTGGCTACAGTTTGTTCCTGCTGGAACTTTCGATTTCGGAAAAAAATTGGATGCTTGTTTCCGAAATCGAAAATATCCTGAGAATTAATCAGTAACCAAAATTGATCAGTACAAATATATAATGTTATACGTCGATTTTAGTTACTCTATGGAATTTAAAAAACAAACAAAATGATGAAGCGCAAGCGAGCAATTTGTAAAAAACAATGCTATTAGTATTAAATTTGCTTGCTTTGACTAAAAGCTTGCTGTATAAAAACGTATTACTGTTATAATAGGTTGCAATGTAATGATATTTCTATTTACCTTATCGTGTTAGAAATACTAACTATTACTATATCTAATATTATACTACTATTTATACTATATATACTACTAAAATTACAATACTACCTATACAATAACTATTACAATGCTATTAAATAATACTAATCTTATACAAATCTATGCTTTTTGGACAACCACTTACTTTGTTTGATTCCAAAGAATTTTTTCTTAATTTTCTATAAATGCTTTTTTAATAAGATTTTTTAACCGCAATATTTTTTTAAGATAACTATATTAATTTTCAAATTCATAACGTAGAAAAGGTTTGAACTCAAAATGCATTTTTTTTATTTAGAAAATACTCACAAAATACAGATATATATATACATTCACAAAAATAAATTTTACATAAAAACATATGTAAAAAAATAAATAGGTTAACATTATAATTATTGTGCAATATTATAATTTTTAATTGTGATTATTAAATTATAATTACAAGTATATTTATCGTACAATACAATGTAGACTATAGACCATAATGTAATGAAATTATTTTGACTTCCCCTGTAAACTAACTATAAATGCTACACACTTTTTTTTCAATAAAAATGTCATTGTTAACCTTAATCAATATATCAATTGCATGTAATCCGATTATATCAGAGTACGGACAGAAACCTAATTCATAAAAACATTTCAACTATGTTGGAATTATATTAATCGTAAAATTTTCTAAATATCTTGTATTTCGAAAAATTATGTTTACAAAATGGAATACAGATTTATATGTGACATAGAATTTGTTGAACTCTATAGCATTTTAAAATAATAAAACAATGTGAATGCAATAAAAATTATTTGCTTAAATATACATTTATTTGAGAAACTTTTAACCTTTAATAGAAGATCTGCTCTAGGAAATGTATATTTAAAAATTTAATGGTTTATTTTATGTTTTATTCGAAAATGCGTAATTACTTCGTATTTGAAGAAAAAAAAGGTCTATATACCTTATTTTATTTTATCCAAAAAGTATTTTCTTAAACTTGTTTGTCTTTAAAAGTTTATAATGAGATTTTATGGGTAAAAGTTTAGTAAATACTTAAAGAAATTGTAATTTTGCGTATTTTTACGTCTTGGTGAAATTTCAAATGAACGTAAAATGCATTATAATAATCCAAAATATACTTTAAATAAGTAACTACTTACACAAATGATGTGTTCCAGTTTTATTATTTCTTTATTTCTATTACTACACAAATATTTGTGCATCTTTTCTAAATAAACTTGAAATCTGGTAAAACTTAACAGTTGTATTATGTTGCATTATACTGTACAGTTGTTTATTGTTTTACAAGGAGAGGCCAAGCTTGCTAATTAAGATTTTGATTATTTTTATATATGTTGTAGGGTAGAAGTCCCTTATTCATTGGTTCAACGGATTTTTTACAACGCTCCTTAGTTCTCGAGTAACAGGGTGTCTAATATTATAACACAAATTAAATACTTACCTTGTAACGGGTTTACTATCTTACAAAGTCTGTTGTGGCTCCCTCTAGTTATAATAAAATTAAGATAAGTACAGAAAGAAGATAAATGAAAAAGCAAAATAATTCAAGGCTGAAGCATTCATATTACAAATTTGAACATCTTTAATATGCAAAAAATTATGTTGCAATTTAATTCTTATGCTAATTTATATTATAATTATGCTAAATAGAGCAGTATTATCATCGCATTGACTTCCCCTTCTTTTGGCAATATATAAATAATGTTTCTATAAAATCACGAATTGACACAATTGTTCAATATCATTGATTCGATAAAGAATATATGAAATACATTTTAAAAGTCTAATTTACTGTCCATACAACCAATTTACATTCAGACATTATCTAAAAACATGGTTAAAAATTTTCACTAAAAACGCCCCTCATTTCAAAAATGTAAAACAGTTTCAAATACAAACTTCACCATTGCACAAAAGCGCTTTCGCTCTGGCTAGAGCATCATCACTTGTAATCTTCAAGCCTCTGCTTGTTCCCTATATATACGACTGCTGGTTGAAGAGCTCCCCTATCGGCATTCAATTCTGTCTCTCTCTTTATCTCCCCCTCCTCTAACATATTTTTCCAGCGGCAATCAATCACTGTATGCACCATATCATTGCATGCGTCTTTGGATGTATTAATTTCTATTGCTTCTCTTATTAAAGCATTCTGCAGATTTTCGTAGTTCTCTATTTTCTGTATTTGTAGGGTTTCAAGTTTAATTGGGGTTTTAGTGTTTACTCTTGCAAGCGCTGTTGACTGTTTATTTAGTTTTATATCTCTGATACGTTCTTTCATTCTTTCCTCTATTTTTCTCTTCGTCATTCCTACGTAAGTAAGCTTTTCATTTCTACTATTTATACAATTTATTTTGTATATTCCTGCTATTTGTATTTCCTCATATTTTTCTATTTCATTTCTTATTGATTTGAAGGAGAGGTGGGTGGGACTATTTTTTCTTAATTTTTCTATTTCACGTTTTATTTTCAAAACATACACCTTTTACATATGGAATGGGAGGAGTGTATGTTACATTCTTCTGTGCTGGTTGTATATGGTAATTCTTTCTTTTACTCTTTCAATTAGTTTAAGTTTAGTTTTTCTCGGATGTCCTGCCTTTAAACCTATGTTTTCAATGATTTTTAATTCATCTTTTAGTGATTTTTCTGTTGAACAAATATGTAGGGCTCTATTTATATATGTATTCATGGCTGCTAATCTGTATGGTAGTGGAGTATCCGCTTTATAGGAGATTATATTTAAGTTTGCTGTGGGTTTTCTATATACTGTAGCATTTATTTTAGTTATATCATGAGTTATTTTTACATCTAAGTAGTTGATCGAATGACTTATTTCTTTTTCTATTATAAACTGGATATTCTTGTCATACGAATTTACTTTGTCAAGGAGGCTATCTAGATTAATACGTTTATTTGTGATAATGAATATGTCGTCTACATATCTAAGCATTTACAAGCATATCTAAGCTCTACATTAACTTTAAAAATGGTTAAAAATAACCGTTTAATGATGTTTTAAATAACGATTTAGTTACAAATAAAAATAATTAGGTTAACATTATAATTAATGCACAATATTACAATTTTTAATTGCGATTATTAAATTATAAATACAAGTATATTTATAAAACAAATAAGAAAAACAAATGTAGCGCGTTCCGGTCTCGAACTCGAGCCCGCGGATCAACGAGCAGACGCCATAACAACTGAGCTAAGACCAAAGTATAAAATTTGTTACAAAATAAGCATTTAGGTTGTGTTATAATATTAGACCCCCCCCCCATTTCTTGAGAACTAAGGCGTGTTGTGTCATATGTGATTACCAAGCAAGTCCCCCTCCCTCTTAGTATGACTATGAAATGAAAATGACTATGAATGTTCAATAAAGAACACTTAGTAAGTTTTAGGCAAAATGAAAAGACTACTTGTATGAATGTGAAAACCGCCTACATTTGATGTCAAATCTGAAAAATCAATGAAATAAAGTATGTATTTTATCAACTTTTAAGTTTTATAGAGTATGTTTTAATGCAGTTCCGAAACCCTCTCTTTTTCTATTGTCATATACAAACGAACGATTTTTCAGACTTAAATAAAGGAATCAGTACTGACTTTCGGGCAAGGGTAGAAGCATTTTAGAAGAGGTTGAGAGACAACTTTTTGCCATACTCGGGAGATATTTCCAAAGATAAAATTGTCTCGCGACGTACTTCATAGGAACAATTTCATCTCAACAATATATCAACATTAAGGATAGTTGTTAAGATGAAATGTCTTGTCATCTTTGATTTCTTGTGAAATATAAACTATTTAGAAACATTTGAGTGAATGAGCTAGAACATTGAGACTACCAACATAATTTTGTGTTGATTTAACTTAAAAATGCAAAACATGTGCATTTCTTCTTGGAATGGAATATAAAAGTCCTTAATAAATGTGTACAGTACAAGATTCAAGAATATCTAAAGTACATTGTACCAAAAGTCAAAGCATGAGTCTATACATTTCTATACATTACGTTAAGAGAAAAACGAAAATAGCCATTAGATTGAAAATTACATATTTTTAAAAAATGTTTAGAAATTAAACTTACGGGGCCGTTTCCATAAAGAAATGGAAACAATGAACACCATTTGAAGGTAGGATTTCGATCATGTGAACGCGATCTCACAACATACTAAATAAAATACAGTGCAATGAGGTAAGGCAGGAAATTTTCTCTTACCTTTTGTTCACATATGCTCCTTGGGTGCCGAACGGTTTAACCAGTGATTTACATTTTTTTAATTAATCCTCGTTGGTCACCAGTTGCTCACGGCACATTATACACTTCTTTTTCTTCACTGAAATAAACTAAATGTTTTATTAGAGGAGACATAGAAGTGGATGATTCGAGTGGTTAATTTAAATTATTATATTAAAATTAAAAATTACAGCTACATACTTTCTACACTTTACAGTAATACATAAGGGTTAAATACATTATTTTCATTTTGTAATGGATCGTTATTTGCCCCTGTTGCACGCGCTGCATTCTGCTTAGATCTAACGAAATATTAAAGTTCAATTAATAAAGAGTCTACAGTTCTTTCATCTCGTCATATGATCACGAGAAATCCTTATTTCACAAAATTTCTGTAAATAGATGCAATCAGTCTATTATAGCACAATGTATAAAGTTTATGGTTTATTCAGAAATTCTTTTGTAAATTTGCCACAATTGTCCTTGAAACACTTAAATTTTCTTTGATTATAGTGTGATGAAAAAGTGTCTATTAAATCATTCTTTAGTACTTTCATTTTTAATCTCGAGTTCGTAGGCTGTGCTTTTTTCTGATGCAATTAAAATTTTTTCTTTATAATTATTTGTCACATCTGCTGACATTTCACTCGTTGAATGTAAAAGTCTGGTAATTCCTATGAGAGAGGTTATAATTTCCATTACCATTTACATAATTCCTAAACTACTCGACTGCAACAATAATAGAGCTCAGGCCACATAATTACACATATAAAAGGCCATTAAAAATTATGTAAGCATCTTAATATCACAATAATTTATTTCATTCTACATTATTTTAAAATATTGTAGAGCTAAATTTTAGACACTGCTTAACAACGCACTTTTGTAAATACAAAAAATACATTATTCGTTTTAGAACACAATACTACAGAGATTTTATGCTGTTGCTTTCTTGATATGTGTAGTTCTATAAAGACCAAATGCGTTTGCTATTAGCTATAAACTAGTTCTATATCCAACAGGTGTTCAAGTCATATTTTTAACTTTATGACATTCATTCGTTTCAACATTTTCAAATTTATAATATTGAATTATATTTTGAAATATTAGAATTACTCTATAAGCTAATTCAATAAATTCTGCACTATATTCCGTAAAGTATAATGCATCCCTTGGTCTTATTTTAGGGAGTGTACAAGGTAGAATTTCATTGCAAATTTTAAACAAAAACATGGAGAATTATAATCGCCAACGTTTTCATTAAAAGTTTTGTCTTGAAGAGCATTTAGAAATATATATAATTTTTGATTAAATAACTATTTCGCTGCATTAAGTATATATATAAACAAAGTACTATTGAAATTATTAAGTACGAGGGATATTCAATAAGTTTTGCCTCCACGTCTGTAACTTCTTTATTAACAGAACACAATGAAATATTTTACATTTACAAGTGACTTTGAAATGTCCTTCATCTCATGATTTTTTTATTTTGAAGATGGGACCACTGATGTGCCAATAGTGAAACAGAAAATGTTGGACTATATGGAAGTGCGGTTAAAACAGCGTGCTGTAATCGAATTTCTGACAACGGCAGGTGTTTCACAAATCGATATCAACAGGTGAATAAGGCGAAGCATGTGTGGACAGAAGCAGCATCAGGGTATGGGTACGTGAAAGCCGACGGGAAACCCGTCGGCTTTAGTCGGCTTACACGTCGAGTGTGCGCGATAAGCCCCGCTGTGGACGGCCAAAGACCGCAGACAGTGCAGAACAAAGAGAACGTGTCAATGAACTGATTCGTAATAACTGGTGCATTAAGCAGAGTGTGATTGCCAGCATTGTTGGAATATCGCTTGGAACAGTGAATCACATAGTGCATGACGAACTTGGCTTCACGAAAGTGTACTCCCGGTTGGTGCCTCGCCTTGCGACTTTTGGCTATTCCCAAAGTTGAAGGAACATCTTAAGAGCGTACGCGAGTTTCAAGAAGAAACTCTCAAGCTAATGTTAAGTCTATGGGGAGGTTATTTTCGAATTTCTCGATCGCATTTTAATATTTTTTAATGATTGTTTTTGCATAGGATAACTGAGGTCGAACTCTAACGTAGTTAGTTTTTACTTTTTCGATTTTTGTTGCAGTTTTTTGTTTCTTTTATATAAACGGACATTTTTAATTTTGGAACCGGTAGGATACTGTTCTGAAAGTGAAAACACCCTTATACAAAAAAACTGGAACCAAAATCGAAAAAGTACAAACTATAACAATCGACCTCAGCTATCCTATGCAATATATATATATATATATATATATATATTTGAAAATATTAAAATAAAAGCGACAAATTTGAAAATTACATTCCCATACATTTAATAGTAGTTTGAGCGTTTCTCCGCGCTTTGAGTGCGACGAACAAGTAATGGTGCATTGTTGGTGTCGTCAACAGTCGGGCTCATTCTGCTGTGACGGCTTGCAACAACTAGTGTATCGATGGCGGAAGTACATCGCCGCCAATTGTGACTATATCGAAAAATAAGGTAATCTTTCAATGACGGACAATTCAAAGTTACTTGCCATTGTAAAATATTTCATTTTGTTCTGTTAATAAAGTAGTTACAGACGTGGAGGCAAACTCATTGAACAACCCTCGTACTTACTACTTTAAATAAAGATACACCATTTAAAAATTAAATTTGACAAACGATTTTGATTATTATAGTTATTTTAAAATTCATTTTTTAACTTGCATGCATAAAATATAAAAGTATATTCCTAACTGAAATAGTTTATATTCTTTAAATTCTGCCAATACTGAAACAGTATACATATAATTTTTTTTTCCTTTTTAAACATTTCTTATATCGTTATAATATAATGAATGCAGAATTTAATTGTCATTCAAATAAAACAATAAACCTCTAAAAAAGAAATAGCAACAAATTAGACGCTGTAATATTAGGATACTTAAAAAACACCATTTGTGAAATATCCCTTTAACGTATACATTATACTTTAGTGTATTAAAATAAATATAAATTATTTCTCAATAATAAAAGAACAGAACATAAGTAATATTATATATTTCAAAACAATAACACTCTGACATACTTTCACTTGAAATTGAAAAGTCGAAGCTCATTTATTTCCTTTAGTTTTTTATACAATTATTTAGCATAATTGCTGTTGACAGTATATTGTTCTAACATGTAAATCTGTTTTTATTTTATTTCTCTCTTGATATTTAGAAATTATAACAAATACAATGTTGTTATCCTTGTTTTATGTCATTACCTAATAAATCTCAAGAGGAAAGATTTTAAGCATTTTTGAGTTAGTGAGAATTACTTTTATTTTTATCTTAATAGTTTAAAAGCTGGATTTTAGACAGTTTGTGATTTATCATTTTTGAAATACAATTAAATAAAGTGACAGCGGTAAGTAGTGTGAACTAACCGAAATAATATTTTTCACGTAAATAAACACGATGATGAATTTTAAGAAGCAAAATATAAAAAATAATTGTTTTAGCACCAAATTTCTGTATGTATAATCAAATAGGTCTTGTCGGTCTGAATATTTGTGAAACGTAAAACTATGTATATGAAAAAAACATGAAGAAAAATAAAACTATTTACTTGAAAATACAATTAAATATCTAGAAAGAATCTCCGTAACATTTTGATTATATGAACTTATATAGTACAGCATGGACCAATGAAATACAGACATCTCTTATATAAAAAACCACCTTAAAAATCTAATTAAATCAGGTTGCGACATGATTTAGAGTTTTTGCTCATACCTCCTATGTAATTTATTTTATGTTTTAATGTATTTTAAATATTGATGCTTATATTTGTAAATAGTCTGGTAATTTAACTGTGTGGTTATTCTTTTTTAAATAATTTGCATCAATTAAAAAAAACACCAATTAGTTATGAACAGTTGTGAAAAAAAATTGTACCTCAGCACTAACTTTGCGCAAATCATCGTATAAACTAGTCGAACATGCGAATCCCAAAACTTTCTTATATCTAATACATGTTTTTTTATTATTATTATTATTACACTTCAAGTATTTTGTTAGTAAATGTTTATAAACTACGGGAAAGGGGGGAGGAAAAAATTTTGTAATCTGATCAACGAGTAATATATAAAAAAAAGTGAAATATTTTGCTTAATAATTAAAGCTAGATTGGACGATTGGTTGATTCAAATTGAATTATTTTCAACAGTTACCACCCTCGTCTCAAAAATCGTTCAAAATTCGCTGTCACAGCATCACCTTCATGCCGATTTTCTCCAAAATTTAATACAAATCTCGCTTATTTCATTATATCTAAATATTCATAAATTCTTCACTTAAATTACAAAATATCGAGAAAATCACACAAAAATCTTATCACCGTGCCCCTTTCCCCATTTTCAACTGTGATCTGACATCCATAGCCACAAATATATATATGAAGTTTGGTTCAATTCTATACATAACTTCGTAAACTTTTGGATAATACAATAATGGAAGTGGCACAAAAATCTGTATGAGGGCGCCCCCTTCCGAAGAAATATTACCAAATTCAATTAGGACCTGCTAGCCATAGTAAAAAATATATATATGAACTGTGGTTGAATTGTATTCCTAACTTCAGACATTTTTCGATGAAAATGTAAAATATAAATATTCAAAAATACTTCACTTAAATTGCAAAAAAAATCGAGAAAATCACACAAACATTTCTATCACAGCACCTCTTTTCGCCGGAATATCCCTATTTTCAACTGTGACCTGACATCCATAGTCACAAATATATATACAGTCGATCCGCGTTAACGCGAACACTCAAGGAGAAACTTTTTTTGTTCGTGTTATCCAAACTTAGATACATTACATACAACTGGGTGGGGAAATTGGAAACAGTTCATGCTAAAGGTAATTCAAGTTAAGAGTGCTGTTCGTGTTAACGAGGTTTGACTGTATGAAGTTTGGTTCAATTCTATACATAACTTCCTAAATTTTGGATGATACAATAATGAAAATGGCACAAAAATTGCGCCGACAGCAGCCCCTCTTGGCGGAATATCTCCATATTCAACTGGGACTTCCTGGCCATAGCCAGTAGCATATATATGAAATTTGGTTCAATTCTATGCATAACTTCTGTACCTTTAGATGATAAAATAATAAAAATGGCGCAAAAATTGGTATCACAGCACCACTTTCCGGCGGAAAATCCTCAAATTCAACTGGGTACCGGCAATAGCCAACCACATATTTATATGAAATTTGGTTCCATTCTATGCATAAATTCATACACTTTTTGGTGATATCATAGGGACGCACACACGGACAGACAGCCATTTTGTAAAAACATGTTTTTCGGGATTTTTGACACATAAAACGTATAAATTCGTTGAAAACCGGAAGTCTGAAAAAATAGCGAGTGGAATACTTTCTTCTACATACTATTGATAGAAGAAAGTAAAAATGTGACTGGTACCAAACGATTACTCATAACGTGTACTAATTAATGCTGCACTTAATTTTACTTAGGCGTTCCTCTAATTATAGAAATTGCACTGAACGTTAAATTTTTTAACACTAACATTTAATTTTGATGTCATATTTGTATTCTCCGGTAAATTGTATTTTAGAATGCTTAACCGGAAATCATTCGGTCAAGTAGTTTAGGAATTATGCACGTTTAAAATTTGGAACTCCTCATTGTAAATTTATTTATATTTTCGAAATCCATTTTTGGAACATACATGAATTATAACTTAAGAATTTTTTAACAGAAATCTTTTTCTAAAAGCTTCAAATATGCGAATCAAAAATTATAGCTTATTCTGCCAAGTGGTTTTAGAGTTATTCTTAAAAAAATACTCGCATTGCAATGTGTTTTCAGCGATTAAAAATGAATTTAATATTAGAAGTTTCAAATTTAAACCTGTATTATTCCTATACGATAGAACAGGAGGATTTTCCGTTTGGTATTTATGGTAAAATGTATAGTACTAGAATCCAAATATGGTGTCCAAATTAGGGGATGAAAGTTAAATATTTTAAAGTTTGGACCATTCACATATGCAGGAGACAGTTTAAGCAAAGTTTAAGTAAAGCATTACTTAGTACACATAATTACTAAATCTACTGGTACCGGTCACATTTCCATATGATTAGTAGGGGGTAATGCATTTCTTTAATCGTACTGTACGTTTCAAACACATATAATAGTGGCAGACAGTATCCTTGAGGTTAATAATACTGTATAGTACAATACAGTAAAACCTCTAAACAACGGACACATCGGGAACGCAGAAATTGTCCGCTATTGGGAAAACCTCAGAGTTTCACGTATTCGTTGAGAAATGCTTAAGGTTTCATTAATTGGCTTTTATATGTCCGAGAACCTCTATTATATCATTAATCAAAAATTTAAATTATTTTTAAGCAATAAAACTGAAATGATATTGCACATACATTTTTCCACTGTTTACTACATTCTTAAGAAAAAAATCTGTTACATAAGTTTGCTTTTGCTTGCGATTACATGGGATTTGTTTTTCTATGTAAAGTTTTAATTCTATGAGTAGTTTTAATTCTTCTGAATCATCTTTTTTTACAAAAAGTGTAACTGCTTATTGTATTTTGCTTTTTCTTGGAACTTCTCGATATAGCAGGAAACACCCCCTAGTTTCAGTATCTCATTCATATGACTAATAGAGTAAGCTTTTGTCGAATATTCTGAAGAAATATAATCGCCTACATCAACTGAGTTTTCTTCAGTACGTCATCATCAATGTTGATGAACATTTCGGCAGTTTCTTCACTCCTGACACATTTCATTAATTCACTTATTGTGCTTAATTCTTCATTTCTATCGGAAATAAGTGTTTCATTTTCTGTTAATATAAAGCCTGCTTTTCAGAAACATTGTCGTAAATTTTCCGGTTGTTATGTTTTTTTTACAGTTGAAGAAATCCAAATTCGAGAACATCTAAATAATTTTAGGCAGATCTCAGGTGTGTTAATAGAATGTAACTTCGAAAGAGTGTGGCTTAATAAAAGCTTTCTGTACAAGTCTTTACAATTGTGTATAACACCTTGATCAGGGGGTTGGCATACGGAAGTTGTGTTTTGGGGGAAAACAACACAGTTTTAACATTGCCTAATTTCAAATGTTTTGGATGAGAAGTTGCATTTTCCAAAAACAAGAGAATTTTTCTTTGTTTTTTCGTCCTATTATCAAAGAAAGTTAACCATTTAATCACTAAAGAACTGGTCATCCACGCTTTTTTATTCGCTCTCCATATAACACAAAATTTATTAAATTGGATGTTCTTTGAGAAACACATTGGTTTCAGAGATTTTTCAATTATAAGAGGGATTTCAAATTCCCCTAATACATTGCAACATAATAAAATAGTGAGTCGCTCTTTTGACATTTTTTCGGCGATACAGTCTTCCATTTTAAAGCACAAAGTCTTATTCGGAAAAATTCGGAAAAAGAGTCGATTAAAAATGTTTCTCTCCTCATAACCTTCACAAATTGATCGCAGTCGCTCGGGCCAATCCCTTTTTTAAGAACTACAGATTTTGCTTTTCCACATATTGTTTTGAAAGCGATGTTGTGCCGAAACCGAAACTTTTCCAGCCATCCACTCAAAGCCTTAAAATCGTAATTCTAAGTTCTTTGGCGATTTCTAAAGCCTTTTCTTGAATCAAAGGCCCACTGATAGGAATTTTTTTGAATGAAGTGAAGTAAATCAATTCAGAATTATAGAATCAATTTTAATGGAATCAGTATTCCTCAATTTCACATTTTTGGTGTTAGAGTTAGAGTTAGTAATCCACAAATTCCTTATTTCTTCTTTATTTCGTAAAATCTCTCCCACTTGTGTTTTACTCACTTTAAAACGTTCGGCAAGTATTCGTAAACTCAATTTCTGTTTTTCAGATTAGCTTACACTTACAGTTTCAATTTTTTCTTTTAATGTTAATCGCTTTCGTTTTGAAATCATTCTCGAAACATTAATCACAAACAAGACACTAAATTCAGAGTACGTAGAACTCAATACATTCATAAAACGATAAAAATGGTTTTAACATATTTTGAAAGTTTGAATCACAGAGTATAATAACTCTGTGACTTACAAGGAGAGTGCCAAGCTTGGTAATAAGAGATTTTGATTATTTTTATATATGTTGTAGGGTAGAAGCCCCTTAGTGTCAAGTTCAATGGATTTTATACAACGCTCCTTAGTTCTGGAGAAATGGGGGGGTCTAATATTATAACACAACTTAAATACTTACTTTGTAACGTGATAACTGCGTTGGTCATAGCTCAGTTGGCATGGCGTCTGCTCGTTCTTCCGAGGGCCCGGGTTCGATGCCGGAGCGCGCTGCATTTGTTTATCTCAATTATTTTATAAATATACTTGTAATTATAATTTAATAATCTCAATAAAAATTTTTGTTAATATAATTTGAATTTAGCATTTTTGAATTTTTAAAATCACTTTAAAAATGTATTCTATATATGCTTTATCAATGCAACGCTATTGAACAATTGTGTCAATTCGTGATTGTAAAGAAACATTATTTATAAATTGCCTTAACAAGGGAAGTCAATGCGATGAGAATACTACTCTGTTTTTAAAGTAAGAAGCATAATTATATTAAAATTTAGCATAAGAATTAAATTACAATATATTTATGTTTTATTTTATTGTAACTGGAGGGCGCCACAACAGACTTTGATTATTTCTTTTTTTTAGTTTGTTGGAGTTAAGTGGTTTTTGTTTTCAATCTTTATCGAGCAAGTGCGTATCTTTTTTAACAGCTTATAACCGTATAAAAATGGAAGAAGAAAGCTCTAGTTCACAAGAAGATCAATCTGAAGTGTCGGGATTTGATGAAAATCAGAAAAGTGATATCATAAATGCGTTGAAGTACTTTAAAATTTTATTGCAAAATAATGGATTTTTAACAAATAATCCAGCATCTGAAATATCTTCGTTTTCTATTTCGATGGGAGAAGAATTCTATAATTTGATAGTAAATATGCTGATTTTGTAACGATTTTTGAATTTTTACTAGTCAATAATAGATCCAATTTTTTAAAGCTCTTTAAATGATGAGAAACTTTAATAATGGTTTAAAAATCAAAAATGCTAAATTAAAATTTAATTATGTTAACAAAAATTTTTATTGAGATTATTAAATTATAATTACAGGTATATTTATTAAAAATTTTGAGAAAAATAAATGTAGCACTTTCCGGCATCGAACCCGGGCCCGCGGAACAAAGAGAAGACGCCATACCAACTGAGCTATGACCAACGCAGTTATTTTGTTACAAAGTAAGAATTTAAGTTGTGTTATAATATTAGACCCCCCCCCCCCCCCCCCATATCGCGATAACGAAGGAGCGTTGTATAAAATCCATTGAACCTGAGACTAAGGGGCTTCTACCCTACAACATATATAAAAATAATCAAAATCTGTGATTACCAAGGTTGGCACTCTCCTTGTTAGATTATTATCAACTACCTTTTCAGTGGTACCCTGTAATGCCTGTATTTTCTCACCAACCCTGTCAGAACAGATGGCGCAAAATAACTTTCTTGGTTTTATTACACCTGTTCTATTAAATTGCAACCTAACAACAAAATAGCAATGGAAATGTATAAAAAAACAAATGAAGTCAAAATTATTCCTGGATAGTTTAGCAAAAAATTAATATTTAGATTTTTTATTGTTATTCTTTTGAATTGTGCGCAGACTCGACTAGCTTTACCTTACATTATGAAACATTTTCAAGCATTTCGAGAATAGTTTTTTTTTATCTATGATCGTTCATAATGTCATTTGTAACATAATAATTATCTGTACTACCCATTTTCACAGACATTATTTTATTTTCCAACACATAAAGAAGCAGTTTTCATGTCTAAAAGTATTTAAAAATACTTCCAAAACTACACAAAATCAGTCAATCATAAGAAACATGCAACGATATGGCCCACGCAAAAATAGATAACAGATGGCGCCATATGCTATTAAGAAAAAGCAAAATGGGGGTTTTCAACAGCTTGACTGATGAATCAGAAAATATAACATCAGTGGCTGAAGATGCCTGAGAGTGATAGGTGAAAATATTTTTACTTTTTTTACAATTTTTGACAGATTGACTGGCTTTGTGTAGTTTTGGAAGTATTTTTTAAGACATTTAGACATGTACTCTGCTGGTTTAAGTGTTGGGAAATAATATAATGTCTGTGAAAATGGGTAGTAGAAAGAATTATTACTTCCAGAATACTTTACTGAAACTTCACCATTTAATAAGATACCTCTGATAAATTCATCAACAATTTGGAAAACACATAAAACATTCGAAAAACTGTTTCGGCAATTACCATCTATAGTCGGAAAATAATTCAAACTCTTCGGTTATTCCGGTATAAGATCTAAGTATTTGTATGTATGCAGCAAATTTAGTTCAGTTAGAAAAGGGATTAACTCAGCTGAAAATTCTCTTTCACGAATTTCCATCAAAAACGGAAATGTTCTTGAATTCTTTTGTACAACCCTATATATGATCGATATAATTTAGACACACCAAGTAATCTGCAAAAAATATTTAAATATAAAAACACATACGCCAATTGAAAACGCACTTCCAATTATCGCTTATAGACACTACTGTAGCCGAACGTTTTGTGTGTTACTGTATATGAATGATTAATGTTATGCACATTATATTCTACAGTAAGTATCTTGTAGTGTACCTACATATGTAACAGCATTAAAATATATTGCAGACGAATTTTTTCCATAGATTATAATGTAACTGATTTATTTTGGGTGTCCTGTAAACGAACTGTGAATGATACACACTTAAATTTTAATACCAAACATGCCGTAGTAAATATGAATAACATATATCAATCAACTAGCCGGTCTTCGTCCGTCTAGCTTGTTGCTTCCGAGTGGGACCCAGATACAAAGTACTACTTAAGCCCCACCCCTAGATGATCACGGGTAGGGCCTAGTATTACTTTGTCAGGGGGTTCATGGAAAAAATATTTATGTAGCGAAGTCTTTATTTAAGTGATTTTTTTATATTCTTATTAGTTATTTTCGTATACTTTTAATTTAAAGTATTTTATTTATATTTTTCTGCTTGCATGTAAAGTGCACTTTCTGATCCCCAAGCAAAGTCAGGGTGGTACACTGCACTATGTATCTGGGGCTCCACTCTGAAGCGACCGGCTAGACGGGCGATGACCGGCTAGTAATACATAAAACTGCTGCTGAGATAGGACCAAAAGGCGAAATGACCCAATTCTTTCGAACCCCTTCCCCCATTTAACCTCTTTAGAGGATGAATTTCTAAAATCGCCTGAAATACGTGTTTAACTATCTTCTAGTAGATTTGTTATCCCGAATTTCATGCTCCTACCTAAAATTGCTGCTGTGATATGGCGAAAAGACAAAATGAACTAAAACTTTCGACCCCCCATTTAACCCCCTTAGGGTGTGAATTTTTAAAATCTGTGAAATATATGTTTAACTATCTTCCAGTAGATTTGTTATCCTGAATTTCACGCTTTTAACTAAAACTACGGATGAGATATGGGGAAAAGGTGAAATCATCGAAAATTATAGACCCCCACCCCATTTAACCCCCTTAGTAGTTGAATTTCTAAAATCGCCTAAAATACATGTTTAACTGTTCTTCAGTAGATTTGTTATAGCGAAATTCACGCTCCTACCTATAACTTCTATTGAGAAATTGCAAAATGACATAAAACATTCGACCCACTATTTAACTGCCTTAGTGGCCGAATTTCTAACATCACTGAAATACTTTTAAAACTATTTTTTTAAGGAGACTTGCTATCCTGAATTTCACGCTTTTTTCTAAAACTGCTGATAAAATATGGTGATAAGGTGAAATCACCGAAAATTAAATGCATGTTTAACTATCCTTTAGTACATTTCTCATCCCGAATTTCACGCTTCTAACTATAACTTCTACTGAGATATGGCAAAATGGAGTAAAACATTCGATCCCCATTTAACCCCTCCCCCCCCCCTTAGTGTCTGAATTTCTAAAATCGCTGAAATACGTGTTTAACTTTATTTTTAGTAGATTTGTTATCCTGAGTTTCATGATTCTACCTTTAATTTCTACTGAGATATGGTAAAATGACCTAAAATATTTTACCTCCTATTTAACCCACCTTAATTGCTGACTTTCTAAAATTGCTGAAATACATGCTTGTCTACATATTTTGTAGATTTGTTATCCCGAATTCCGAGCTCCAAACTAAAAATGCTGCTGAGATATGGCGAACAGGCAAATGACCTAAAACATTTGACCCCCCCCCCCATTTAATCCCCTTAATGAATAAATTTCTAAAATCGCTGAAATATTTGTTTAATTATTTTTTTAGTAGATTTGTTATCCTGAATTTCACGTTCCTACCTAAAACTGCTGCTGAAATAAGTCGAAATCGTGAAATGACTAAAAACTTTCGACCCCCACATTTAACCCCCTTAGCAGTTGAATTTTTAAAATCGCAGAAATATGTGTTTAACTAAGTTTTAGTACATTTGTTATCCTGAATTTCGCGCTTTTAATTA
Organism: Maratus michaelseni; assembly: GCA_963931845.1. Taxonomy (NCBI): domain Eukaryota; kingdom Metazoa; phylum Arthropoda; class Arachnida; order Araneae; family Salticidae; genus Maratus; species Maratus michaelseni. Next base: position 184,360,196 of record OZ007595.1, read on the forward strand.
AAACTGTTGTTGAGGTAAGGCGAAAAGGCAAAATGACCTAAAACTTCAGGCCCCTATTTAACCCCCTTAGTGGTTGAATTTCTAAAATCGCTTAAATACGTGTTTAATTATTTTTTTATTAGATTTGTTATCTTGAATTTCACGCTCTTACCTAAAACTGCTGATGAAATGTAGAGAAAATGTGAAATCACCGAAAATTTTTTAACCCCCATTTAACCCACTTAATGATTGAATTTTTAAATCGCCTGAAATACATATTTAACTATTCTTTAGTAGAATTGTTATCCCGAATTTCATGCTCCTATATAAAACTCCTGCTGAGATATGTCAAAATAGTGCTCCCGATGCGATACGTATTTCAGTTATACATTTAACCGATATACGTATATACGTATAATACGTATTTAAGAAATACGTATACCTTAAAATATACGTTTAAACGTATCCAGATACATATAAGCGTATATCGGTTAAACGTATAATTCAAGTATACGTTTAATTCAAGTATACGTATATTTCAAGTATCGTATTTACTTTTAATGCTAATGGATCTCATCAGTGTTACGTCACTGAAAGGAGAAGAAGTTGGAAATCGGTGGCGTTGCTTTAGTAATCTGTATAATATATTTCATACATAGAATCTTGTTATTTTTCCCTATAAACGATTATCTATATATATAAAAGCCGTTCTTGGTATGTATGTTCCTTATACAAATCTACAGTTTTTGTCCGATTTGAACGAAACTTCATGTACATACGTTTTAGATCACGAGTAAAATCACTGTCAACTTTAAAATTTTCTCAGACGAATCATTACCACTTTTTTCAAGCATCTCCCATAGTTTATCATTACAGAAATCTTTTTTTTCTTTTCTCAATTTCTAATGCAATTTCTTTCCCGTTGCCATTCAAAGTAATTGCGTATGGATAATATTTTTATAAACCAATTTCAGATTAACGCGCTATAATTTGAAATCCGAAACTGACGTCAATTTTGGCAGATGTGATTTTTTTCGCATAGTACAAAGATTACTATAAGTGCTTTAAACGACATACTACATATATTTAAATGTGTTTGGTGAAAAATAAATAACTTAGCTCCTAATTTTACAAAGGCAAATTGTTTCCACTGGCTTGTTAATATTAAAGTAAATTTTCTAAGAAATAAAAAGATATGTTTGCGCATTCAAACTTCATGATTCATTTTATTCTACATAATCAAAAATCGTCTGTCAAATATTGACATTTTGCAATCATTACAGCGTAACTTATTTCAGCTTGAGCCTCAACGAAGGAGGCATATTTAAATTCCTCGGATGCAGGTGGACAGTAGATGCCCTATTAATCAAAACTGGATTTAAATAAACAATGTAGTATTTTCCATTATTTTTTCTTCAAAAATGGGTGTTAAAACTATTGGGATTAAAAGTAAAATGGTTTATCGGGAAAAAAAATTAAATGCATTTTTTTAATATAAAACATTAATTTTAATTTTAAAAATTAATATATTTTTTATAAGTTTGACAACGTGGCGACATTTTTATTTCACCAGCTTCAAAATTAATATTCAATTCTTAAAAGATCACTATATTTTTGAAAAATAATGTATTGCATCAAAAAACACATAATTTCAAAACAAAATTTTAGCAAATTCGGTTTAAATTACATTGTAAATACAATTTCGGAGTTAAATTTAGTATTTAATAATATTGTTTAAATTTTTCTATGAGTACAGTAGTATTTCTTTAATCGCTTTCATGTTTTAAATACAAACGTTGTGACGTCACACACTCAAGTAAAGTCGTTTTTCTCAATTAACTGTAGACGAAAAGTAACAATTCTTGCTGAGTTAGTAATTTAAAATGTAATATTTCCTACACATAATATAATGTATTTTAACTATTTGAAAATTACGAAAAACTTGGCGAAACTTCAAGGAATTTAGCTCAACGTTTGACTAACATGCACATTATCTATAAATATAAATGCATATCTGTGCATGATTCATGAAGTAAAAGAATTTGTTTTTACTAGACACGTATCGGTTCAGAGGAAAACCTACCCCGGTAAAAGTGTTGTCATATTTTAAATCATGTGCCTGTTTTCATTCACAAAATATTAGTACTTTATAGCAATTACACAAAGTAGCAAAATTTGCATAGAATGTATTGGTCGCCAAAGTATATGTTTAACATTCTTTTTCCGTACAATTTTCAAGAATATTAAATTACTTTAAAATTACTTTAAAATCCATAAAACATCAGTAAATTGAGATACGCTTTTCAAACAAATAACATTGAGAGTACATTTATTTTATTCGACTGCATAAAAATTGAATGTGCTATGTTTAGAAATAAATGTATTTACTTAATAAAGATCAAATAAGTTAATCTATCGTAATTGGATTAGACACAGATTTAAAAATATACATGCTTTAAAATTACTTTAAAATCCATAAGAAATCAGTAAATTGAGATAAACTTTCAAACTACATTTGAAAGTGTATTTTTTTCTAACTGATAGTTTAAAAAATGAAATTATGCGATATTTAGTAGTTACAAATATGCAGTACAAGCCATATTTAATGAGTAGGTCGTTGCTACCGGCAATATGATGTCGACATTACTCACGGATATGTTTTTGTTTTATAATATAGATAGATGCCATATGAAAGCGAATTTCGCAAAATGTTAGGACAGTTGGTATTTTTTTTTTCATTTTCAAGAAAATCGCATATTTTTATATTGTATGCGCAAAGAAAACGCGCATTCTCATTTATAAAGCTGAAAAATTTTACTATGGTTGAGTTAAAGTAACGCTTTTTTTCTAATTGTCTTTTTTATCGATTTATGGTTGAGTATGCAAAAATCATATTGTCGTCATTGTTATTGTCGTATTATTGTATTTTAATTTATGTTAACCCGGGAAAAGCCGGGTGGTTCTGCTAGTTGTAAATATATAACGAAAGTAAAAAGTCTTTTTGAGCAAATAAGGAGAATATACACGTGTTTCAGATTTATTGTATCGTGTTTCAGATATATATATATATATATATATATTTGGAGCGTATACTCAAATTGCGCCCGGGGGTCAAATGTTGTTCTTTCCACGGTGCTAATGTTTTCTACTCTGTGTTAATGTATAACGTCATTTAAATTTTTTAACCATGACACTCGTGGTATTTTTATACAAAGTGTACGTGCATTACAAGATATTACTCTTTAAGAATTGTTGTTAATCTTGACAAATTTCATTTTTGTGTTGGTACCTATAAATTTAGATTACTTATAGCCTGACAAATAATCATCACTGCAGGTTTCAGAACGCAATGACACAAGCTTAAAATGACTTGCCTTCTCTTTTCTTTTTTGCAGTGAAACGTATTTTCGAAATATTTTTAATATAGAAAAAAGTATTCTTAAATAAAATAAAAGTATGTTTAGTTGGTTTTTTGCTACGACCGATTATCGCAACTAGGGATATAGGCCGGTGGGGGGAGTGCCCTCTGTGGGGGTCTTTAATATAAAAATAAGATTATGTAACTTCCCAGGAGTTGGATTAATCATTGTCAGTATAAAATATGAAGTCAATGTAAGTTTATGTTCAGCAATGCTAATGTTTCGGGCGAAATGTCCACTCCATAAACAAAATAAGCTATGTGCGTGTGTTACAGATATGCGTAAGGTAAATCATTTCATAGTAAATCATTTCATAATTAATAGTTTAGATTTGAGGGTGAAAAAAAAAAACAAAATCTAAACTGAGCAAAAAATATTCCGATTTTTTTATTCAAGTACCGACTGCACAGGACAAAGCGAATGTTTATCAAAGTCTCTGATCCACAAACCAGCAGGAGAAAGGCATAAGTTTTTAAGCAATGAACGAAAACCGTTTAAACGTTGATACGTTTAACCGCTGGTGTAAGATCCGTATATACGATGTACCGTATATGCTGTTTCGTATAATACGTATAACCGTTTTGTTCGTATCATACGTATCCAAAATCTGCACCCCGTATAATACGTACTATACGTATACTCGTATAAACGTTTAATAGGGAGCACTAGTCGAAAAGACGAAATTATCTAAAACTTTCGACCCCCCATTTGACCCCCCTTATGCTGTGAATTTAAAAAAATCCTTACTTAGTACGCGCCTACATTGTTTGAAGAACATCTCTTCCAAATTTCATTGTTCTAGAACAAACGGTTGAAGCTCGGCGTTCATTATGAGAAAATCAAGCTACTCCTTTATACGTATAGAAGATTGGAAATAGCACCATATTTATGCCAGTTAGAGCTCGTAAAGACAGACAGACATACGGACAGAACGCTGTAACTCTAAGTGTTTTGGAATCAATGACATTTTCGTGTTATCTTTAGCAAATGATCAATGTGGCAGAATGGGCCAAATGACAAAGCAGTCAGCACTCCTAAAAACTGAAAATATTTGGGGAAAAGCACAATCAGTATTTAGCATTTGAAATCTACGCGCGCTAAAAATAATCCACCCCTTGAAAATTTGAGCATAGTCCAGGATAGCAATTTTATTTACGAAGAATGACAATATAGATTTATGTAGTTGGTACGTTTTATCGTTGTCCAGAAATTCAAGAAGAAGCAAAGATATTTTTGCTTTCTATGATTTGAAATTGAAAACTGGCTATTTAGAATGATATAGGTATAGATGAACAAATATGATTTCTTATGCTTACGAAATTCTGCATAATTGTTAAGTAGTGTATAAAAATAAACTGTCGCTAAAATAATTTAATGGTTACATATGAGAGTATACAACATTCAACTTTTGTTTAGTGAGTTTATTTTTCTATACTACTTATAAATTTCGCAAAAATTCTTAAGTAAAGGAAATCATATTTGTTCATCTGATGTCTGTGTCTTTCTACATAGGTAGTTTACAGAAAGAAACGCATAATTATTCGAATATATTTATTATACCTATATAATGATATGTTAACCGTATTTACTTAGAAATAATAAATACATTCTCTAATGCATTGCTGAAATATTATTCCCTTATTATTATTATTTTTTTATCTTTCTTATAATAGTATCATTAGTTATAAATGGATGTGACTCATTAGATAAAAGTGATTATTTTAGTTTAGGATCACATTATCTCGAGACGTTGACAAACAAGTTTATTAACATAATGGCTTTATTTTAAAAATAAAGTTGTCATATGTTTTCTTCAAATGAATAGAACTAAGACTTCAAAGTTGAAAAGCTAATGCAGTCTCTCTTTCATCAACGTTCATGAAATATTCATTCATGTCAACTTTTTATATTTCTTTATGGAAATTCATTATTTTTAATGAAGTAAAATCATGAAAAGAGTATATATGTGTTTCGTTGATTTAGAAAATTTGAGAAATTGTTCAACATGGAAGAAAGATAAAATATCGTTAAACAAAAAACGCAAATTACGTATCAATATAAAACTATGTTTAAAAAAAAGTTCCCAAATTATAGAAACAGGTTTGGAAACGAATCTAATAAGCGTATATGTTTGTTTATACATGTATTTATATACAGTAAAACCTCTAAATAACGGACACCTCGAAGGCGCAGAAATTGTCCGCTATTCGGAGGTGTCCGCTATTGGGAAAACTTCAGAGATTCACAAAATCGCTAAGAAATGCTTAACATTTCATTAATTGGCTTTTATATCCGAGAACTTCTATTATAAGATTAATCAGAAATTAAAATTATTTTTTCAAGCAATAAAACTGAAATGAAATTGTACATACATTTTTCCACTGTTTATTACATTCTAATCTAAAAAATCTGTTACAAAAGTTTGCTTTTACTTGCGATTACATGTAGTTAGTTTTTCTATGTGACGTTTTAATCCTATCAGTAGTTTTAATCCTTCTGAATCATCTTTTTTTTTTTTTTTTAAAAGAAAAAATTATGTGTAAATGCTCACTGTGTTTTGCCGCTTCTTGGAAATTCTCGATATTGCTGGAAACATCCACTGGTTTCAGTATCTGATTCATATCACTAATAGAGTCAGTTTTTGTCGAAGATTCTGAAGAAATATAATCGCCTACGTCAACTGTTTCTTTTTCAGTAAGTCATCATCAATGTTGATGGATATTTTGGCATTTCTTCACTCCTGATCCATTTCATTACTTCACTTATTGCGATAGTTCTTCATTTCTACCAGAAATAAGTGTTTCATTTTCTTTTCATATAATGCCTGCTTTTTGAAACATTGTCGTACGCATTCCGGTTAAATGTTTTATACAGCTGAAGAAATCCGAATTTGAAAGCATCGGGAACATTAACTAATTTTAGGCTGTTCTCAACTGTGTTCATACAATGAAACTTCAAAAGAATATGGCTTAATAAAAGCTTTCTCTGCCACGCTTTACAGTTGTGTATAACACCTTGATCAAGGGGATGGCATAAGGAAGTTGTCTTTAGGGGGGAGGGGGGGGGAAACAAAGTTTCAACATTGTCCAATTTAAAATGTTTTGGATGAGAAGTTGCACTGTCCAAAAACAAGAGAGCTTTTCTTTCTTTTTTCATCCTATTATCAAAAGAAGTTAACCATTTAATCACTAAAAAACTGGTTATCCACGCTTTTTTACTCGCTCTATAACATAATTTTTTTTAAGTTGGTTGTTCTTTGATAAACACATGGGTTTCAGAGATTTTTGAACTATAAGAAGAATTTGAAATTCCCCTAAAACATTGCAACATAATAAAATAGTGTTTCGCTCATTTGTTCTTTTTTCGCCGATACAACCATTTTTTTTAAAGCACAAAGTCTTATTCGAAAAAATTCTGAAAAAGAGTCCGCTTTCCTCGGCATTAAAAATGTTTCTCTCCTTATAACCTTCACAAATTGATTGCAGTTATTCATGCCAATCCTCCATTTTTTTCAGAGCTAAAGATTTTGCTTTTCCACATATTGTTTTGCAAAAGATGTTGTGCCGAGACAGGAACTTTTCCCGCCATCTACCCTTAAAATCATGTAATCCGAGTTCTTTGGCGACTTTTCCTAAATCAAAGGCCAGCTGATAGGAATTTTTTTTAACGAAGTGAAGTAAACCAATTCAGAAATATAGAATTAATTTCAATGGAATCAGTATACCTCAATTTCACATTTTTGGTGTTCTCGTTAAAGTTAATAATCCACAAATTTTTTATTTCATAAAATCTCTCCCACTTGTGTTTTACCTATTTTAAACATTCGGCAAGTATCCGGAAACTCTATTTCTGTTTTTCAGAATCATTTACATTTACAATTTCAAATTTTTCTTTTAAAGTTAATCGCTTTCGTTTTGAGTTCATTCTCGAAACATTAATAACAAAAAAGACACTAAATTCAGAATACGGCAGAATTCAATATATACAGAAAACAATAAAAATGGTTTTAACATATTTTGAAGCTTTGACTAAAGTATGTCAATTAAGTCTCAAGAATCAAACAGTAATCGATACAAAATCCATTGCAAAATTGTGAGTTTCGCCAGGCCATCCCCTACATTTATCTGTGGTCACAACATTTGTGACACATTGCCCTGATAAATTTAGAGGCTTTTTACTTTTTTCCCATTTTCTTTCTGTTAAAAAAAAAAAAAATAAATAATAATAATAAAACATTTTTCATCCTTTATCGCCAAAATTACTGTCCGCTATTCAGAGGTTAAACACACAAAAATTTAGGTTTTGGGAGTGGGGATTGGAAAAGTGTCCGTTAAATAAAGGTATACGCTATTCGGGAGTGTGCGTTATGGAGGTTTTTCCGTATAGTACAAACTATAAAATCACATTACAGCACTATGCTTTAAATGAGATGATGCCAATTTTATAACATTTTAATACAAGATGGAAATTGTACGTCAAACGTGACCAATGATGTGCGTTCGTACTATAACTAGTTACATAAATATTCAGATCTTTTCTGATTTTTAATTCTGTGAAATGAATTATATCGTCTGCAGATTAATTTCTGTAATAAAATAAGTATCTCGGTCGCTTGACGATTAAACTTCGGAAGCTCCTATAACAAGAAAGCACCGATTTTAAAAAAAACAAATTTCTTAATAAGTATTATTATTAATATCTCCTAAAGTTTTGATTCGATTTTAATAAAATTTGAAATGTCTCGACAAAATTCTGCAAAGATAATATATTTTAAATTGCAAACCATTCGATTGGGTAGTTTTTGCGTTGTTATATGCGGACGGACGGACAGACAGACGGACAGACAGACGGACGGACGGACAGACAGACGGACAGACAGACGGACGGACGGACAGACAGACGGACGGACCAAGCGACGACAATAGGTGCTACGTATTTATATAATTACGAACGCACCTAAAAAGGCTAACAAAACTCGTACCGATACCTTTACTTGTAAAACTTTTGATTACTTGAGATTGAAGAGAAGGAGTTAGTAAGGGGGCAGCTTTTATTTATTTTTTTACTGATACATTGCTTTAAAAATGAGAAAAAAAATGTATTACTATCGTCTAAAAAATTGTTTTAACGAATTCTTAGAAAAATCGCAACCCTGAATTTTCCAATTTTCATTTCAATTTTTCCAGAGGATAAGAAATCCTCTGGAACGTTTTTGGAACTTTTCTTCTTTTCTTTTTATTTATTAACCTTTAAAAAAATCTTGTTAGATCTCCTCTTTTTTCGTGTACATAATGGAGAAACAATTTCTTGTTTGCATAGTCAGAACATAATAAATCTTATTTCTTATTAAGGATTGAAAATAAATAACAATATTTCCCATATTTCCATGTAGATAATGAATGAAAAATCCCTAGTTATTGTGTTCTGAACAGAAAATTTAAAATTAAATATTTTTTGTTGTCTGTAAAGAAAAGGATGTTGTATAATAAATACGTTCGAATAAATACACGAAAAATATTTCCCGCAATTTAAATAAAGACCAAAAAAATAGTTATTTTAACTCTTATTTATCATTATATTAATCGAATCCTAGATGGTATAGACAACGTCTGTGTAAATATCTATCATAAATTCTTTATCTTCTTATTAAAAATCTTGAGTGATTTTTAATTAAAAAATAATCTTTTTCTTCTTATTATATTAAATTAGTTATAATAATTATTCATTTCGTATATTGACAATCGAAGTAAGTAATAAAGCGACTGTACCAATAGTCAATCAATTAAGGTGACCAGAAATGTTTGAAATGAAGAAAATTGACACAAGTTTTATAGAGGATTATGAAGCTTGTAATCAATTTAGACTACACTTATTTTTTCATTTATTTATTTATGTTCTATGGAATTTGTTTAACAGTAAAAAATAATTACGGAGGCTTTAAAATTATACAACAAAAATAGTCTCCCAAAACTATTTTTGCCACGATTTTGAAGTCCAGGTTGTGAAGAGATAAAAACTTCACATATTCCACTTTTAATTAATTTTCACCTCCCCCTCACATATTAACCATTTTCTAAATTCCTACTCTAAATGTATTTTATTTATTACACAATAAAATTATCTATTCCCTGTCTTTTTTCCATTTTACTAAAACTCCTTTTTAATTCAATTGCATTTATTTCTCTCTACGTTCCTCTTATTAAAAAGAAAAAAAAGAAAAGAAATTGTTTTGTTTGCCTAGCAATAGTGGATATCTCTGACTCACAGTCTTTTAAAATTACCAGATGCCTTCAGCTACCCTTTGTTCTTTTACATTTCTGTTCCTCTATCTTATTATATTAGTATTTTCATTGTAACGTACATGTCCGTTTTAACTTATCAATAGCACTCCATAACCTCTTCACTACTGAGTATTAATGTAATATTATTGATTATTACTAAATTATTTCTTCTGAAATTTGACTTCAGAGCAAGAGTTTACATTTATTTGCATTATTTCGAATCTTGGACATCGAAGCATATCATTTTGTGATCGGAATTGCAATTATTTCAATATGTCATCTTTAAAACGGAAAAGAATTGCGGTCCTACGGAGTAAAGAGGCTAATGCAACCCTATGTGAAATAGCCTTGCATGGCTACCAATATTCATGCCATTAATTAGGCATCTAAAATTCATATTTGACCGTCATCAATGCCCCATTGACTTAATATTAAACGGAAAATAACATCTGCGCTTCTGTCAAACTTCCCTCCCCAAAACTACGTTAAAATGACTAGTTGACTTTCTGTAATTCCGCCAACACTCCTCTGTAATCGCCGAAGAAATTGTATTTTAATTATCTTTCTGTCCTGATTCGTAGCTGATTAAAAATATGTAACTCTTCGTCCAATCTCTTTTTATTCGGATTTTAACAATTGACTTTTGTTGCAGCTGAGCTAACTTGAAAATGTACGCCAACGGAAAAACGTTCCATATTTTTGAGTCGTAATTTCTTCTTCATACTACATATTGTTAATTTCTTGATTATACAGACTGTACAAAACTCTTAAACATATAATAAAAAAATTCAAAATCCATAAAAATGTATCATATTTTTCGTTATAACTTTTTTTTTTTTAAATGTAGTTTATTGATAAACTTCTTTTCATTTATTTTAAAAAAAAAGTAAATCTGCTAACTTGTTCAAAAAATATCGTGACAAAACCACTGGAAAAATATGATTCGAAATAATTGAGTTTAAATTTTTAACTTCACAAAGAACGCCACGCTGGTCTGTCCGGCACAACGCTTACGGCTTGTGCAACCGTAATTTTAGGAAATCTTCTTGTCGTATGAACTACTAGGACTTCTCTCAAAGGGATTAGTCTGAGTGATATTGCTGAGAACATAAAGTTAACAATTACGATATAAAGAAGATATCAACAAGAATCTAAGTGAATATACAGCATATGATAGACAAGAGATAGATAAAGATACAACATATGAAAAATAGCAAATTAAATGATATAATTACAAAATATCATATATAAATTCATATACTGTTATGTTTTCATATGCATTTTTTTATAACATTTGGCAAATAATCTCATTTTCTTAAGCGGGAATTGCTCAAAACTTAAAAAAAAAAAAACGCCGGATCTTTTAAAATGATATTTTTAAAGTCACATAATCAGATTTGCAGCCAATAGCGTATTTTATCAAGCGTAGTTTAACGCAAATTTAATTTAATTTTTGCAACATTTTCTTTGTGACAAATATCTAAATAAAATATTAAAAAATAAAATATTAAATATTGAAATATTAAATCAAATATTTAATATTTGAATTAAAAAAATTTCCTTTGTTTATTTGTATAACTATTTATAGAAACTCGTATACTTCAAACCACATTGATAACATGCTTTGCTACAAACGTGTCTACCAGTCTAACTACTCGTATGTCTTAGCTGTGTCTCTCTCCGAACTCATCTGTCTACTGTCTCTCTACTCTTCTGTATACCCGTCTCAGTATCCGTCTGTCTTTCTACCCGACTCTTTAATCGTGTCTCTACCTGTCTCGCTTCCCGTTACACTACTGGTCTATCAACACGTCTGTCTGTCTATATACCCCTCTCTCTACCCGTCTGTCAAGTCGTCTCTGTACTCGTCTCTCTATCCACCGCGCTACCCGTCTCCCTACCCATCTCACTACCCCTCTGTCAACCCTTTTTTGCACCTGCCTCGCTACCCGTCTGTCTATTCGTTTCGCTACCCGTTAGCTTATCTCTGTCGCTATCCGTCTCTCTACCCGTCTGTCTACCCGTTTGTTTACACGTCTATCTATCTCTCGCCAACTCTTCCCAATATTTAAACAATTTAGTAAACGGAAGCCGTTTATCTGTTATTAAATGCAAACAGGAGTAATTTATCTAAAGAGTGTAATCAGATGCAATTTTTTTAAATACATACATAAACCAGCATAATAATTCACCAGTTTTATTTTCATAGTAGTTTATGTCATTTGACAGTAAATCTCAACTTCTTCAACCCGAACTGCGTCAAGCTTTTTAAAAAAGCCCCAAGGTCCGTATAACTGGGAAGGGGAATTGTCCTCAGGGCTATTAGATACATGTTACTAAGTTAAGTGAAAGTTTCGTAATCGGGTTCGCAGCCAATTTCTTATGTCAGAAAGGGTGACTTCACGCCATTTTAAATTCATTTCTGTAACTTTCTTTTTCTTTTTTTGGTGGGTGGTTGGGGGGGGGGGAGGGTTCCAAATATATACACTTAAATTCAAACTTTTGCCCCCATGTTAATATTAGTGTTGTTTGTATTATCAATTGATACTTTGTTGATCGAGCTTCATTCGAAACAAATGTAAAAGACTTCTACAGTTTTTTTTTCTAGGAGAAAGTTCCGTAATCGGGCCCTAAGCTAATCGGGGAATTTAATATCATTATTGTTTCTAACTCTTATAGAGTTAAAACAATATTGTTGCTAGCATTACTCTTGTTTGTGACCAACCTCTTCTGTGTATCTGAATAGGGAAAAGTTCCGTATCATGTACTGGTTGGTGCCAAAGGCAGTTGTAGAATCTTACAAATTTTTCTAGAGAGCGGAAAAACACGTTTTTTAAAATATTTACAAATATACGTTTATTAAACCATGTTTTTGAGCCATTTTAAAAAATTAAGTACGGTGCTAAAATAAAATTTTATTGCCATTTTCGATATTTTAATAAGAAATGAAAATACATAACAAACAAATTTAACAAAACTAAGCCATTTTTGGGTACTTCTCTATTATCCCGTCGACCACTTTTCATAACAAAAAACTATCGCCAAACTAAGATTAAACGCCAAAAATACAGTCCCATTTACTTGATGCCAGAAGCATTATACGTATTTGTTATGCCATCAAGTGGTTTTTAATTCGACATTTGCGTGTATTTTTCATTATGTTTTACTGATTTATTGGTTATTTCATTCATTAAAGTAACAATTGTGTCCTTAAATTCTTATATTTTATTTATTTTGATATTTCAATGGCAACGTTCTCCCGTTTATTTAGCGTTACAGTTTGGCGATAGTTTTTTTTATGAAAAGTGGTCGACGGGATAATAGAGAAGTACCCATTTTTTGTGATAAATAATTGTTATTGCCAGGGGGGCAAATTGTAAACAATTAATAAGCGAACTAAAGAAATTACCGGAAAAAACTTGTTGGAATCTCAAGAAAGAAATATCTGATATAAATAGCATTTAAAATCTTAAAATGGAGAAGTGATCCGTATAAAAATGCAAAACATTATACACCTGATATAAGAATTTTTTAATTTTTTTATATTTCCGAAAGCACAGATAAAAGGGTAAAAATCCCGGCACAGATGCCATATACTCACCACGTTGGCGCGATTTTTCCCCCGCCCCTTTGGCGAAAACGGTTTGTTGTGTTTGTTTACTTTTATTTTTTATTTTAATTCTATAGATTATTTTTATATGTATATCAATATTAATTTAGGCACAGATGTCATATACGCACCAGATTGGCACGATTTTTCCCCCGCCAATTTGGCGAAAACTTTGTTTTTGAATATTAGTTACAAATACCATACAATAATAGCATGTAATTTTTTATTTCAATATAAAAATAAAATAACGTAATAAATGAAATAGCTCCTATTATTCAAAAATGGGAAATAAAAATAAATAAATGATAGTTTGATATAAGTAAATATTGATATATATAATAAAAACAATTTATAGAATTAAAATAAAAAATAAAAGTTAATAAACAACAATTGAAACAAAATAACCGGGTTACCATGTGAGGCATAAAATTGCCATTTTGTTGCAATCGCGCCAATGTGGTGCGTATATGACATCCGCGCCTTTATTTATATCAAACTATTATTTATTTATTTTTATTTCCTTTTTTAAAATAATAGAAGCTGTTTCATTTATTACGTTATTTTATTTTTATATAGAAATAAAAAATCACGTGTACTATTTGTCACACTATTTGTAACTAATATTCAAAAACGAAGTTTTCCCCAAGCTGGTGGAGGGGAAAATCGCGCCAACGTGGTGCGTATATGACATCTGTGCCTTGTTTCATTTCACATAGAGGTACTGCTCTATTATCCCGTCGGCCACTTTTCATAACAAAAAACTATCGCCAAACTGTTAGATTAAACGCCAAAAATGCAGTCCCATTTACTTGATATCAGAAGCATTATACGTGTTTGTTATGTCATCAAGTGGTTTTTAACGCGACATTTGCGTGTATTTTTCATTATGTTTTACTGATTTATTAGTTATTTCATTCATTAAAATAACAATTGTGTCCTTAAATTCTTATATTTTATTTATTTATGTATTTTGATATTTCAATGACAACGTTCTCCCGTTTATTTGGCGATAGTTTGTTATGAAAAGTGGTCGACGGGATAATAGAGAAGTACCCACATATGTATTGGTACTTTTATGTTAACTTGGCTCAGTTGATAAATCGCCAAATATTTTAATCATAACATCTTCATATTGCATTCATTTCATTTAAATATAAATCTTTCACTGATTTCATTTGAAATACATACGTTAAAAATACACGTCTTTCACTCATTTAATTTAAAATACACGCCTTTCACTAATTCCATTTAAAATACTAAAAAGGAAAAGAAAATAAGAAATAATGCCACAAATCGAAACCTTTTATTTAAACATCAAAGAATTGTTTCTAACATACACACGCGAAATAAAAAAGCTGCTAATTGTGTGATTTACGCCAAATCTCTAATACTAATACTACTCTTACTAATCTCTAATACTTTTCAAACAGAAAAAATTCCAGATTAACCAAATCTCCCGCCGGTGAAAATGACGTACGCACAAAATTTAGTGACGTATGTACTTTAATTGTGCTTTTTTATTTATTTTTTTAATATAACTTCCAAACGGTTTGACACTTATTCTTGGTAATAAATAGACGACGTTGTCACCTTTATAGGTACCTGCTGTAAAAATTTGAACGAAATCCGTTAAATATTTTTTTGAGTTATGCTTGACGAAAGGTTTTAATATCCATCGTAGCTATATATGGGGCAAAGTAATACTGCGCTGTGTATGAGTCTTCGTTGCACTCAGACAATAAAATATCCGTAAAGGTTCAATCTATACTAATAAAAAAGTAGCTTGATTTTCTCATAATCAACGCCGACCCTCAACCGTTTGTCCTAGGACAACGAAATTTTGGAGACATGGTCTTTACATAATGTAGGCGCTCACTAAGAAAGGATTTTTGAAAATTCACATCCTAAGGGGGTTAAACGGGGGGTCGAACGTTTTAGATAATTTCGTCTTTTTGGCATATCTCAGCAGGACTTTTAAGTAAGAGCGTGAAATTCCGAATAACAATTCTACTAAAGAATAGCTAAACATGTATTTCAGGTTATTTTAAAAAATCAGCAACTAAGGGGGTTAAGTGGGGGGAGGGGTCGAAACTTTTCGGTGTTTTCACATTTTCACCATATCTCATCAGCAGTTTTAGGTAAGAGCGTGAAATTTAAGATAACAAATCTACTAAAAAAATAATTAACACGTAAATCAGCGATTTCAGAAATTCAACCACTAAGGGGGTTAAATGGGGGTCTAAAATTTTATGTCATTTTGCCTTTTCGCCATATCTTAACAATAGTATCAGTTAAAAGCACGAAATTCAGGATAACAAATGTACTAAAAGTTAGTTAAACACGTATTTCAGCGATTTAAAAAAATTCAACTACTAAGGGGGTTAAATCGGGGGTCGAAAGTTTTTAGTCATTTCGTGTTTTTGGCATATCTCAGCAGCAGTTTTAGGTAGAAACTTGAAATTCAGGATAACAAATCTACTAAAAAAAATTATTAAACATATATTTCAGCGATTTTAGAAATTCTTCTATTAAGGGGGTTAAATGGGTATCGAAAGTTTTAGGTCATTCTGCCTGATCGCCATATCTTAGCAGCATTTTTAGTTAGGAGCTCGAAATTCGGGATAACAAATGTGCAAAAAATATAAATAAACATGTATTTCAGCAATTTTAGAAATTCAGCAACTAAGGGGTGTTAAAAAAGAGGTGAAATATTTTAGGTCTTTTTGACATATCTCAGTAGAAATTATAGGTAGAATCATTAAACTCAGGTAAACAAATCTACTAAAAAATAGTTAAACACGTATCTCAGCGATTTTAGAAATTCAGACACTAAGGAGGGATAAATGGGGGTCCAATGTTTTACGCCATTTTGCCATATCTCAGTAGAAGTTATTTTTAGGAGCGTGGAATTTGGGATAACAAATCTACTAGAGAATAGTTAAACATGCATTTCAGGCGATTTTAGAAATTCAACTACAAAGGGGGTTAAATGAAGGGTCGAAAACTTTCGGCGATTTCACCTTTTCATCATATTTCATCAGCAGTTTTAGAAAAAAGTGTGAAATTCAAGATAACAAATCTCCTTAAAGAAATAGTTAAACAAGTATTTCAGTGATTTTATAAATTCGGCCACTAAATGAGGGTTAAATAGTGGGTAGAATGTTTTATATCTTTTTGCTATTTCTGAAAATAAGTTATACGTAGGAGCCTGAATTTCGGGATAACAAATCTACTAAAGAATAGTTAAACATGTATTTTAGGTGATTTTAGAAATTCAACTAATAAGGGGGTTAAATGGGGGGGTTGATTTCACTTTTTCACCATATCTCATCAGTAGTTTTGGATAAGAGCGTGAAATTCAGGATGACAAATCTGTTATAAAAAATAATTAAACACATATTCCAGTGATTTAAGATATTCACCCTTTAAGGGGGCTAAATGGGGGTCGAAAAGTTTAGGTCATTTCAAATGTTCGCCATATTTCAGCAGCATTTTTAGTTAGGAGATTGAAATCACAGATTCAGGATAACAAATCTACTAAAAAATAGTTAAACATGTATTTCCGTGATTTTAGAAATTCAGCCACTAAGGGGGGTTATATGGAGGTCGAATATTATGTCATTTTGCCATATCTCAGAAATAGGTAGGAGCGTGAAATTTTGGATAACAAATGTACTAAAAATAGTTAAATATGTATATCAGCAATTTTATATAATAATCCATCAAGAGGTTACCCTGTGTGTAGAAAGTTTTAGGTAATTGTGCCCTATGTCAGCAGCAGTTTTAAGTAAGAATGTGAAGCTCCGCTTTATAAATCTACAAAAAAAGTAGTTAATCATGTATTTCAGCGATTTTAGATCTAGCGCGTTTGTGGGCAGCATTGGCTTTGAACCCGATTTTGGAAGATTAGACGAAAAATAGAACTATTGTTAATTTATTATTATATATTTTGAGTGACACTTTTTCCTACGAATATATTTTTTAATTTCCCAGTTTAAACTTTTTTTTTTCGATTTTTTTCTTTTAGCGATCGGATTTAAAATTTTAAACAAAATACTATACTTCCACATTTTTTCAAAATACATTTTTTTGAAAGTATAAAATTGCGATTAAAATACTGATTGCCATATTTATGGGCTAGCGTATGCACAAGGATGTCGTATGGTGATTACCGTATAGCGAAATTATAAGCGTGCAACAGAATGGGTTCTGTTAAAATTATTTCATTTTAATGATTTATGGACGCAAAATAACTGAACCACGTTTTAGTGATAGCTGCATTAACGATGTATGGCTGAGAAATACACAGGGACCCATTATTTTGATCACCTCATTAATAATTTATGGGCGTGACAGTACCCATTTGCAATGATCGCCATTTATCTTAGGCAATCTCATTTTTATTTATTTCATCTGAAAGCTCTCCGCGCATCTTAGATAAATAGGCCAGTAGTATTTTGTCAAAAGGATTAAAGAAGAAAAAAATATTATTAATGTTACGAATTATTTATTTACGTGCTTACACACATATATATATATATATATATATATATATATATATATATATATATTATTTAGTTATTTTCGTATCGTTTAAAATAAAGTATTTTATTTAAGTTTCTCTTTTCGCACATAAAATGCAATTTCTGGGTCCCAAGGGAATTCAAGAGAGTACGCTACTGAATGTGTATGGGCCCCAATCAGAAGCGACCGGCTAGTCATTATATAAAATGATAATAATAAATAACTTTTTTTTCATTTCAAACTTTTCTGGTCTTCTTGAGGATATTTTCGGTTTCCAGAGCTCTCCGCATCTGTTTTCTTTACCTTAAAAATATGTTCAAACATTGAATTTCTTAATTTTCTTTTGCTGAGTATAACTATGTGCAGCAAATTAGAAATAAGACGGGTTCAACCGAATGCCGTGAGGCTAGACCCGAGCACGAACACGGGTCTGGGTTCAAATTTTAACACATTCCAACATAGTTGAAAAGTGTTCATGACTTACGGTGTGTCTGCCTTTTGGCCGTCTGTCCGTCCGTCCGTGCTCTGACTCTCGTAAATATGCTCGAATTACTCTGAAAATTTTGTAGGTTATTGATATGTACTATAGCATGATCCCTATTGAAAATGAAGTTTGTAGCATTTATAGTTTATTTACAGGGACAGTCAAAATTATTTCGTTACGTTACGGTCAACGGGATAAAATCGTTTCAAATGCATTTTGATGATGTTACACCATTTGAAACATGATAAAATTAATATACAATTATGTAGCTCAGTAAAACATTATTTTCTGAAATATGATGTGCGAAACATTTGTTATTAATTTACAGTGTCGTACAAAATAATTCTGTTACACAATGTTCTACGGGGGAAGATCGTTTGCAGTGTAATTTAATGATGTTTCACTGTTTCAAACATAATGAAATGTGTATGCATGACTAAAGTGCACTAAAAATTGCTCACCGAATAGTATGGTATGCATTGCGTTTATCGTTCATTTACAGGGATACACAAAATAATTTAGTTACAGACTTAGTGCGATAATTACAGTCCAAGTGCGTTTTCAACCTTGTTTTGGATTTTTAAGTTTAAGGCTGTATTAAAAAAAAAAAATTCCACGCTCAACAACTCAAAATTTTGAGACACATTTTCAGACTTATTTTTAAAAGTAACAACAGTGAACTTGGCGACGTGATTTATAAAGACATTTATATGGGCCCCATGTTTTTATTTTTCGTTCAATTAATTAGAAATTGATTTACAGACAATTATTTTCACAGTACGATAATTTTCTTTTGTTTCCAGCGCTATCGCTTCGGGAAATTCGGTTCAAAATGTCCACTTAGACAGCATTTTTGAAATTTATTCTGCCTTTATCAAAAATCGAGACAATACGGACATTATAAAGTTTCTAAATAAGAGAACCTGCCAATTGGATGCATTTTAGAGCAAAAATGAATCTACAAATGTGTCTCAAAATAAGCAGTTTGGATTTGAATACACCCTTAAATAAATTTTTGCATAGCACGTGGTGTTTATAAATTCTGTTGATCATATACCGGGCTACACAAAAGGATTCGTAAATATTATTGACTTTGCAATTGAATTGCTTAAGGGTATTTTTAATTGGGTTATGCCTTTTCCTGCTGAACTATATTTAATAGACTAATATAAGTTTGTGATAAATATTCATATACAGGGCTACACAAAGAACACGATACATTGTCGTTTATGGTAGGTAATTGATAAAGTGAGTTTTAAGTTGCTTTAAGCATTTTTTACCTGAATTACATTTTTCTATAATATGTGGTGTTTACAAATGTCTGTATATAATATATAAGGATACAAACGATTTCAAGTGAATTTCCATCGATTGGCGAGAATTGCTAAAGGAGAATTTTCTGACTGAGCTAATTTTTATCATGCTATGTACTATATATCCGAATATATAGCTCATATACAGGGCTGTAAAAAACAATTTGACTACTTTTTTTAATATGAAAGATAATTGTTAAAACTGGATATTTAAAGTTTTTATATAATTCGTAAACTGTTTGCTACACATATTCTTTCACATCATTTAACGCTGAAGTTTCGTTACCGTTTCCTGGATGTATTGGAAAGCGTTTCATAATCCATGCTTGACGCATGATTTTCTTTTCTTCTTATATCTGTGTTTGGCATCGTTGGGCTTGGTCTCCAAGTGTCAAAATTACTGATTCACAAATTAAAAAAATATATAAATTTGAAAAACACGAATGTATCCTAAGATTTATGAAGTCTTTTACAATCTTTTAAAAATCAGTTTGAAAGGAAAATGAGCTGTTATTGTTGGGATATAAGAAGAAATATTTTATCTAATTCTGAAGCCTTTGTGTGGTCAGTATTAGTAACATAGTAGTTGAATAGTGATATTTTAAAATAATAAGAGTTGTGACTTTTATAGATTTCTGTCAGTGGTTGGTTATAAATATCAAATTTGTTATTCTAAACAAATTTTAGGGAGCATGAAAATTCCGAAACGGTTCATGCTGAAGTGATTATGAATATTACTTATTTCTGTTTAAGAAAATATTTTTAAATGAGAAAATTAATTTTGAAATAATGAAAAATATTATTAACAATTTTCGCTACTTTTATGTTAGCCGGCCGCCAGTGATACATATATACATATATGTATATATACTCATATACAGGGTGATTCATAAAAGATGGGCAGAACTGTAAGGGGTTATAGTACACTTAAAGACAAATAATATTAAATAGGAGACTAAGGGTCCCAGACGTATTCCCAAGGAGATAGGGGGCATTAAAGTTTAGGGTCCGAAATTTCAAATGATTATAAAACATGGAAAAATTGGTCGATTCGTTTGCGGTTTTTGCAAAAAATTTTCTTTATGCCAGTATTTTCTTGAAATAAAATTTTAAAGTTCAATTTCAAAAAATGCCGATAGGGGGCGCTTTAGACTTTGGAGTAACAAACAACTATTTTTTAACGTTATTTTTTGTATTTCTTTAAATGATTTCGAAAGCTTAGACTTAAACTTAAATTTTGATCTAAAAATCTGAGTCCTAACGAGTAGTTAAGTAGCGTAAACTGAAATTTGAAATTTGAAACCCTTCTCCCCCCAGAACAAAAATCAGTTATTCCCGATCTTTGTGTCGTAGATTAGGCTCTAACTACTGCCGCGTTTTGCTAAAATTATTCTTTATGTCAGTATTTTCTTGAAAATAAATTTTAAAGAAAATTTTCAAAAAATTCCGATAGAGGGCGCTTTAGACTTTGGAGTAACGAACAACTATTTTATACCGTTATTTTTTGTGTCTCATTAAATGCTTTCTAAAGCTTAGACTTAAACTTAAATTTTCAGCTCAAAATCTGAATCGCTGAGCGTGGTTCAGTAGCGAGGGGAGGGGGTTCAAATTTCAACTTCTGAACATAGTTCAGTTTGCACTACTTAACCATGCCCAACGATTCTGTGCTGTGATACGAGGCAAAAATACAACTTTCGTCAAGGACTGCATAGTCGGAATTCACTCATAAAGGCACTGGCACAGTTGGAAACGTCGCTCATGCAAACGTTAAAGCTCCATTCCTGACGCTAGTCACCGGGTGAAGAAGGAAACAGAAAGTATGCAAATGTCAAATGGGGAAGAAGAAGAACACGTATGCAAAATTTCGACACGATTCAGGCATAAAAACCACTGAACGGTGAGTCAAGTGTAAGTCGCTGTAGTAATGAATCGGAAGATGGTGCCCTTCACGAATAAGGAAAAGGCTGAGATGCATTTAATTTACGGAGCGGCAGATGGAAATGGTGCAGAGGCACAACGAATGTACGGAGAGCGATTTCCTAACAGGCGGTTGCCTAACCGCAAAACTTTCGAGCGCTTGCACAGACAGTTGTGTGAGACGGGATCATTTCTCGCTTCCCGGTCGAATGCAGGTCGTGCAAAAAAGGACGAATCAGTAGTTGTTGCAGAAGCCATTCTGGATGTAGTAGCGGCGCAGCCAAGTACAAGTACACGAACAGTGGCTAGCCAGGTGGATACCTCACAGTCCACGACTTGGAGGGTACTGAAGGATGAACATTTGCTCCCGTTTCATGTGCAACGAGTCCAGAAACTGTCTCCAGGGGATTATCCAAATCGTATTGAATTCGCCCGCTGGTTTCTGCAGCAGAACGCGCTAAATCCACATTTTGGACGAACTGTGCTTTTCACCGATGAATGTACCTTCACACGTGAAGGTACATTTAACACACACAATGCACATGTATGGGCGGATGTCAATCCACATGCTACGTATCCACATGCTCATCAGAGACGCTTTTCCATCAATGTTTGGGCAGGAATCCTCGGAGACCACCTAATCGGACCGTACCTTCTTCCTGAACGCCTCAACGGTAAAACATACCTCACATTTCTGCAACATGTGCTGCCAGACCTGTTAAACGTTGTTCCTCCACGCATCCGGCGGGTCATGTGGTTCCAGCACGATGGAGCGCCAGCCCATTACGTACGAGACGTCCGCAACTATCTGGACATCACATTTCCGAACAGATGGATTGGTCGAGGTGGTCCTGTTGCTTGGCCTGCTCGCTCGCCAGATCTTTCACCCCTCGATTTCTTTTTTTGGGGACGATTGAAGGCTCTTATGTATGAGACACCCATTGAATCCCCCGAGGAACTGGTCGCCAGACTTTCCGCCGCTGTAGGGGAAGTGCTCGAAAAGCCTGATGTTTTCGCGAATGTTCGCCGTTCCATTCGTCGCCGTTGTTCTGCGTGCATAACCTCTGGTGGTCACAATTTTGAACATTTATTGTGATTACATGTTAATAAATATGCTTTGGTAACATAATCCTAATTTGTGTCTTTTTACCTCGTATCACAGCACACAATGTGTGGACATGGTAAACTGAACTGTGCTCAGGAGTAGAAATTTCAAACCCCTCTCCCCAGAAACTTAACCACGTCTAACGATTCAGATTTTGGGCTGAAAATTTAAGTCTAAGCTTTAGAAAGCATTTAATGAGACACAAAAAATAACGGTATAAAATAGTTGTTCGTTACTCCAAAGTCTAAAGCGCCCTCTATCGGAATTTTTTGAAAATTTTCTTTAAAATTTATTTTCAAGAAAATACTGACATAAAGAATAATTTTAGCAAAACGCGGCAGTAGTTAGAGCCTAATCTACGACACAAAGATCGGGAATAACTGATTTTTGTTCTGGGGGGAGAAGGGTTTCAAATTTCAAATTTCAGTTTACGCTACTTAACTACTCGTTAGGACTCAGATTTTTAGATCAAAATTTAAGTTTAAGTCTAAGCTTTCGAAATCATTTAAAGAAATACAAAAAATAACGTTAAAAAATAGTTGTTTGTTACTCCAAAGTCTAAAGCGCCCCCTATCGGCATTTTTTGAAATTGAACTTTAAAATTTTATTTCAAGAAAATACTGGCATAAAGAAAATTTTTTGCAAAAACCGCAAACGAATCAACCAATTTTTCCATGTTTTATAATCATTTGAAATTTCGGACCCTAAACTTTAATGCCCCCTATCTCCTTGGGAATACGTCTGGGACCCTTAGTCTCCTATTTAATATTATTTGTCTTTAAGTGTACTATAACCCCTTAAAGTTCTGCCCATCTTTTATGAATCACCCTGTATATACATATATTTATATATGTCTATACATATACATACATATATGTATGTGTACATATATATATGTATATATATATATGTGTGTATATACACTGCTGTCGAAAAACTAAGTGGCAGTGACCGAACGCTTTCGCTTTTTACTGACCGAATGCTTTCGCTTTTTTTACGCGGTTTGACGAATATCTA
This sequence comes from Maratus michaelseni, assembly GCA_963931845.1. Classification (NCBI taxonomy): domain Eukaryota; kingdom Metazoa; phylum Arthropoda; class Arachnida; order Araneae; family Salticidae; genus Maratus; species Maratus michaelseni. The sequence continues at coordinate 184,383,845 of OZ007595.1, forward strand.
CTGAAATTTTTGACAAATCGTTCTTCAAATTCGAAGATGTGATTCACGATTTTTTTTCAAGAACAGTAGAAACAGTACACTGCAATTAAAACATTATTATATTGGATATTTGATGAGATATCGGTTCCAAAGAGATTTCTCCCCGAATTTGTCAATTAGCTTACTGTATTGCTGATATGTTTCTGAGTTTTCCAGATATTTGACTGGTCTTTTTATATGCGTTACTCTATAGAATTCACTACCAAATCATGAAAAAAAAATTGGTATGGTTCGCGCATGCGCAGTTATAAATTATTTCATAGAAATGCGCATATCACATCAAATATTCAATATATTAACTTTTTTATTGCAGTATAAAGTTTCTACCGCTCTTGAAGTCAAACATGTGCTTTACATCCTCGAATTTCAAGGACAATTCCTCAAGAATTTTAGTGGATATTCGACAAACCGTGTAAAAATCGTAACGCCCGGTCACTGCCCTTTAATTTTGGGACAGCAGTTTATATATATGTATAAACTATACGTATATATATATATATATATCACTCGCACCTGGCTAACATAAAAGTACCCAATTTTCTACTGCGTAGTTTCGGTATAGGTCTCGGGCACTGATGATGCAAAATGTATCTGGATCGGACGGACTCGTGCTCCGAAAAAGAGACCCTAAACTGTTCTTCGCTATATCGATAACTTTTGATTCTGGTCTTATACGGTAGAATCAAGTGTAAAAAAATGGATTTGTCTTGTCATCCACTGCTACTATTTAATTAACTATGATAGAGGCGAGTTTAAAATATGACTCAAATAATGTATAACTACTACGAAGCAAGCTGTAAAATCCGTACATATAATATTACACCGGATAGGATATCTATATTATAAAACAAAAACATATCTGTAAGTAATTCGCACGTCGTATCGACATCGGCAACAATCTTGACAATCAATTTCGTATAAAATTGCAAAATTATTAACTCTGAAGAATTGAAATCATCACAGAAATTAAATTTTTATGCAGTCAAATAGAAATACAATGTAATTTCAAATGGAGTTTGTGTGTAAACTGTATCTCAATTTATAGATTTTTTATGGGTTTTTAAAAATAATTTTCAATCATGATTTTTTAAAAACTCTATCAAGTACAATCCGATTTTGTGATATTTAAAATAATTGTCAATCGTGATTTTTTTAATCCAACAGTTCAAATTAACCAAATTACAGAAGATTAACACGTTTGTACTTGCACAATATAAATTGTTCAGCATTTGTCTCCTACTAATATTCCATAACGAAAATAAAGCAAAATAACTAAATAAATAATATAAAATTAATAAACATAATTTTAAAAGATATATAGGTGAACTTAAACCCTAAATACTCAGAGTGAAAAAAAAGTACACAATAGTTTGGGCGGAGCCAAATTTTAGGGTGTTTTGGGGGTTTTATTCGCTGACATGCGGTTAACCCATTTTAGGCCAAGCATAGAAATTTTATAAAATGTGGTATTATTTGCATTGAAATTTGCTTAATTTACATTCATTAAGACACGAAAAAAGTTTCGTGCATGAAAAGTAATATTTTATTTAATTTGACGTTACCATTATTAATTTACCATTAATAATTTACCATTAAATTTAAATAAAAAATTTAAGTTTTCTTATGGCATTTGTTTTATTTTTATTTTATTTACAGTACTTGCAACTTTACTCCATTATAAAAACATATGATTAATCTCAAGTAGAATAATTATACATTTTTAAAAAGTCGAATTTGTCAATAACCGTTTCAAGTAAAAAACCAGCGTATTTTGAAAATTTCTCAACAGAAAGTGATTGCTTCAATTGAATTACTAATATTTTATAGATGTCTTCAGAATCCTTAAAAATAGCAGAAAAATAAAATTAGTGAAAAATATACGTCACAGTGTCAATAAAAATATATTTATTGAAATGGTGCGTTTACGCACGTTTGGCCGAAAATGGGTTAATACGATAGTACCGAATTTAACAACTTCTAAATTTTATTTCAAAATATAAATAATATTTTGGATATCAAATTTTCTTTGTGTTCTTAGTGGGAAATCTAAAAAAATAAAATATTAAATGTAAAAAAATTATTAATGTTTTTAATTAAAAAATTAATTCTACCGATATGCTGTACATCGTGAGCTATGTACTGTAACCCGAGAAGCTCTCAATGAATCTTTTAATATTATTATTTGATAAACTACTTGGAGTTGATCACTGACTAGCGGGGTATATATATAAAATATCAAAAAATAGTGATATTTTAAAGAAATCTAAAACCTTCGAGCCTTTTTTATGCAATTAATGAATTAATGAAGGTTTATTTTCGTTGTCGTTAAAATTTAAACTTATACACAAAGATAAAATTTTGAGAAACTTCAAATACCGTAGTCTTTTCATTTTCCAATTCCTTAAAAGCGAGTTTATTAGTTAAATTTTTTTTATTTCATTTTTAGGTAGATTTCGTAAGAAATACTACCTATTACATTCTCACCTAAGTTGGAATTTTTGAAAAATTTTTGCAGATCTACGCCGATCATGACTCCCAGAACCCAAAACTACTCCCAGTTCAAAACTTTATCTATCTATCTATCTATCTATCTATCTATGTCACTATGTTTTATGGACGCGATAACTGCAATAATTCTACACAAATCTCTTAGAAACTGATACATAAAATCAAGGAGCATAAATTCTCTGTCAAGTTTGTTAATGGGCAAAATCGAACCAAGGGGGGAGGATGGAGGGGACTTTTTGTGAAAACAGAAAAAACCCCGTAATTTCTTAATTATGATACATATCGAATCCGTTTAAAGTTATTATTACTTCTAGGAGAAGTGCCGAAAATGTATGTATGACAGATTTTTGATATATTTAAAAATGGCCCCAAGGAGGGGGGGGTCAAAAGGGGGTGTTTTAGAAGAAAAAAATTCAGAATTTCATCAATTCACAAGATATCAAATCCGCTTAAACTTATTATAAATCCTCTTAATATTATCTAAAACTTTTACATTGACAAGTTTTTTATAAGACCAACCCTTATAGCAAAAAATTAAAAAAAAAAAAAAAAAAAAAAAAAATCCCTGCCGGCTTCGCCTGCAAACAAGTTATTTTTCGAAGTAGGCGGTTCCAAATCCCGCATCTCTTCGAAACTGATACATAAAATCAAGGGTCATAAAATCTCGGTCAAGTTCGTTAATGGGCAAAATCGAACAAAGGGGGGGGGGCGATGGGGGTTTTTTGTGAAAACAGAAAAAACCCATAATTTCTTAATTATGATACTATCGAATCCGTTTGAAGTTATTATTACTTCTAGGAGAAGGGGCGAAAATTTATGCATGACAGATTTTTGGTATAATTAAAAATGGCACCAAGAGGGGGGGGGGGGGAAGGAGGGTTTTAGAAGAAACAAATTCATAACTTCGTCAATTCACAAGATTTCAAATCCGCTTAAATTTATTATAAATCCTCTTAATATTATCTAAAACGTTTATATTGACAAGTTTTTTATAGGACCAACTCTTATAGCAAAAAAAAAAATTAAAAAAAAAATCCCTGCTGGCTCCGCCTGCAAACAAGTTAGGTTTGGAAGTAGGCGGTTCCAACTGCCGCATCATGGCAAAAAGGTCATTTCTTCCACAATTCCCAACAAACAAGCGCCCCACGGTCTGCGTCTTCGAAATCTACCTGTGCCTGTAGGCCGAGCCGTCAGGGATTTTTTTATTTCATTTTATTTATTTCGTAATTTAAATTTCTAATAGTAAAAAGAAAAAATGAATTTAAATATTTTCGAATAATGTACAACATACTTTAACATGAAAATGATATTGATACTATTCTCATTCAGTTTGAGTATATACATATATATATATATATATTACGGTCAATATGATTAATCTAGTCAATATTAATAATAACCGGTTATTATTAACAATGACCGGATTAATAATATTGACCGTAACATATACACTGTATTATTATTATTATTTTTTTTTTTTTTTGCGTAGCTTTTTTCTTCTTGAGATATGGTCGTGTTTTAATGAGTTGGACTCTTTTACTCATTGGAAAAATATTCGTTTGCAATAGATTTAATAGCAATTGTTCATGTAATTCCAAAAATAACGTGGAATGTTTTTATATGTAATTTCAAACTTATATACTGTATATAATCTTTAATTTTGCAAATGTAAATACTCCAATGCAATATGTTTTTGGTATTTCAGATAGTACATGTTTTTTTTTTTCTTTTTTTTATATGTTTTTTCGAGATATGCAAATAAACATGTTTTTAAACATTTGCATCGCTTGTTTAGCACTCTAAATGCTTATTATACACAGATCGTAGTAAACAAACAAATGACTGTTTTCAGTTAATTAGCTAACATATTTTAAAATATCTAACTTTCCGAGCAACTAATGGACAATATCGGTAGTTAAGGTATAGTTTTTCACACAAAATTGTCCCAATTCTGATAATGAAACAATTTAAAAGAATTTATATCGTATTTTATTTTAAAATAAAGCATATTACACTCATTATAAAAATAAATAAAATGTTTCGTTTATTATTACTAGCACATAAACGAACACCAGAAAAAGTTATAGATTTAAAATACAATGATCTGTCTGATAAAAAATTATTTCTTTATTGGTCTTACTGATTTTAATGTTTAAGTTTTAAGACTTTAAATTGCACGTTTGTATCTTGTAATAAATTTCCGTTTACTGGTATATTTAAAATGTTTAATGATAATAATAAATTGTGTACAATATTTCTAAGGGGCCACTGCACTGAAACACCCCAATCGCGAAATCTCATATTAACCTATGAGAAAACTCCGAAGCGCGATTACTCATTACCTAATATAATTATGAAAATACAGTTTTCACCATCAGCAAGTAGACACTAGAAGCCGACGATGTGCGTTTTTAAAAATTGTCTACTGAAATTTTAAGTACTTAAAAATTCCCTATAAACTTCGAAATTTCCACTTGATGAAATTTTATCATCTTCTTAGAAATACTTAAAATTAACGGATACAATTTTTAAAAACGCACAACTTTGGCATCCGACGTCTACTTTCTAAAGATGAAAACCGTATTTTATTAACTATATTAGGTAATGAGTGATCGCGCTTCGGAGTTTTCCCATAGGTTAACATAGGATTTCGTGATCGGAATTTCAGTGAATTCCCCGTAATTATAAAACACAATTTTGAAAATGTAGTATTATTTATTTTACCAATAAATGAACTATGAACGTTTCTAAAGGAATTGTGCTGTTATACATAAAAATGTTATGATAAAAATAAATCTGTTTGCGAACAATTATAATCAAGGAAATTATATAAGAGAGCTGACCCGAAGAAATCAACATAAATGTACTAGACCACTTTTTTTTTTTTTTTTTTTTTTTTTTGTGTGTGTGTGTGAAATTTATATATGTTTCTTCTTGCAATAATTTCCCCAATAAAATAATTTATGATGCACATGTTTTTTTTCCCAGTAGCCAAATTAACTATAAGATGTAAACGCTAATAGCACGATTTCCCTTTATTACTAGATTCATTGTTTTAGCATAACTTGTTTTTAAAGCACTTATTTTCTGGTTACCATTTTCACTAGCAAATTCAGGTAACTACTGCATTTATCTCGCCGTAATGTAATGATTATATTGTGTAAATGAGACTCGTCCTGCATTCTCGAATATAAAAGAAACAAAATAAAGCAATTTGATTACAGCGTAATTAGTTGATTACATGTTTTATGGTTTGCTTTCAGAATCCAGTTTTTAAATTATAAAATTTTCCACGACAAAGTTAATTGCAAATGATTAAATACATAATAAACAATTTTAAGGAATGCAATTACATATAACAAATATAGTTTATCAAAAATATATGTCAGTTTAAAAACTTTTTTGTTCTCCATCATCAGTGTTTATCAAACACAATTAAGATTACTTGATTACATGTTATTAATTATGTTCTATTGCTGAAATGATTCATTGCTAGCGTAAAATTGTTATTCAAATTATTGTAACCACAATTTGTCTGCTAATATGGAACATCTATTTACAGACGCATCAACCGTTTTTTTTTTTAAGTTATAATTTTTATAAAAATTTCGGATAGCTTGCACAGCTTTTTTACGGATATTGTTTTAAAAACTTTTTGAAAAAAAAAATGGCTCCATTAAGAAAAAGTTAAATTCTTTATCGCTAATATTAGTTTAGAAACTATTATGACAAATATTTACAATTAAATAATATAAATCTTAGAATTTTATAATAATCAAAAGTTGTTTAGCGATATTTTATGAAGATTTTTTTCACTTAATCTAAAAGATAACATAAACATTTAAAAAATGGCGTTCTGCTTGCATGTAAAAACCACCAGAAGGCGCATGTAAAATTTTAACCTTACGAAGCACGCATGCAATGGTGATGTTATCATGCAAAAGCAAAAATTAAAGGCTAGTGAAGTGTAGTTTCAATAAACTGTCCAGTTTATTGACAAATCTTCAGCTTTCTTCTATTATAATGATGGACGGAGTCTGAGTTCGCATGTATAATGCCCTCAACAATCCTTGCCGGAGAAAAAACCGTAATAGACATTCGACTGGAAATTTGGTTTTCTTTAATTTATTTTAAAGAAAATGTGCGTAGTTCCTGTTTTTAGGTAGATTTCGTAAGAAATACTACTTATTACATTCTCCCCTAAGTTGGAATTCCTGAAATATGTTTGCAGATATACACCGATCCTGACTCCTAGAACTCAAAACCACACCCAGTTCAAAACTTTATACATATATATATATATATATATATATATATATATATATATATTATATATATCACTTTTTTATGGACAAGATAACTTCCATAATTCTGCACAAATCTCTTCCAAACTGATACATAAAATCAAATTTTGAAACATATCGAATCCGTTTAAAGTTATTATTACTGCTAGCAAAGAGCCAAAAATTTTTGTATGACAGATTTTTGACTTCATTAAAAATGCCCCCAATGGGGGGAGGGGGGAAATGGCGGTTTCAGAAAAAAAAAGCATAACTTCGTCAATTCACAAAATATCAAATACGGTTAAATTTATTATAAATCTTCTTAATAGTATCTACAACTTTTATACTGACAAGTTTTTTATAGGACAACTCTTACAGCAATAAATAAATAAATAAATAAATCCCATCTGGCTTCGCCTACAGGCAGACGTATATTTCGAAGTGGGCGGTCCCGACTGCCGCATCATGGTCTTTCTTCTGCAATTCCCAATAAACAGGCGTTCCACGGTCTGCGTCTTCCAAATCTACCTGTGCCTGTAGGCCTAGCCGTCAGGGATTTTTATAGTGTAATTGTACCACACTGTGAAATTTTCAATACGAACGCCTAAATTAGATATCATATTTCGCCTTTTGTGTAAATTTTACCTTACGACACCAAATGGAAAGACCTGCGCGTAGGCAGCTTAAGTTTTATGAAAATTTAAAGTTTAAAACTCCTAATGTTAAATTCATTTGTAATCACTTCAAAACAAATTGCAATACGGGTAGTTAATACAGATCAAAAATTATTTGGTGGAATGAGCTGTAATTTTGGATTGGCATATGTGAAGCTTCTGGAAATCGAGTAGTAAATTTCATTGTTTACCATTGTTCGAAAATCGGTTTTAAAAAATATATAATTTCTAAAACTTTTGTAGAAAATATGAATTGTGACTTATGATTTTTTTCAACAAAAATCAATTTAAAGTTGCTTTAAATGAGCGAATACAAAATTAAAGCTCATTATATTAATTAATATTTGAGTTACGCTTTAAAAAACACATGATTTGCAATCTCTTTTGACTTTGTCACAAATGAATTTAACATAGGTGTTCTAAACATTAAACCTTTACTATATAGTGCCCGTCAAAACAAATGAATTTAACTTAAGTGTTCCAAAAATTAAACCTTTACTAGATAGTGCCCGTCAAAACTTGACGGTAAATAAAGGGGGACAGGATCTTTAAATTTTCCAAAAATCGATTTTCAGATATTGTTTGTCTGAATATTTAAACATTTCTGAACAATATGCAAACAATAGCATTAAATAATCTGCAATATTTCTTGTGTTATAATCAGTTATAGATGGCTTTACATGTGAATGCTTTAAGTAGATGTTGAAACTTTAAGATGCGTTTTCTCAGATTTATAAATTTTGAGTTTGCGTGTACTGCTACTTTCCAACTATATAAATTTAAATTTTTAAAATTTGTACTTTTATGTTAGCCACGCACCAGTGATATACATACATATGTATATACATATATATATATAGGCATATACACACATATATATATGTGTGGAGATATAGATGTGTATATATATATGTGTGTGTGTGTATATTATATGTAGATATGTATATATATATTTATATGTATATATGTATATACAGCGTGTCCACGTATAACCTGACCGACCTTTATTTTCCCAACCGTTGGTCCTATATGCATACTTCCAATTACAAAAATGGTTTAAATAAGGTAAAGAATTACTTTTAACGTGATTTGGGTCAAGAAAAACATTTATTAAAAAATTACGAAACTTAAATTTTTATACGGTCCCCCGGTCCTATAAGTGATATTTAGTAAAAATTTACTGTGACACTAACAAGTACGACAAAAAAAGTCCCATTCATCTAACATTAAAATTGACCGAATAATAGCTGTTTAAAGTTGAAGTATATTTTTTGCTGCGAAATAGGGGTCATTCACAAATGTAGTAGAAATATAAATAATCGTCAGATATATAAAAAAAATAGTTGAGAGAAAAATTAACATTGCAATCTAATATAATTGTGAAATCTATAATCATTCTGACATATTAATGCAAAATATACTATTTGCACTGTACATATAAGAGGATAAAAATAACAGAATTTTTGTTAAATAAAAGGATGAAAAACAACAGCCTCAATTCTTTAGAAAATGATATAGATTTTAAAATGCTGTTAGATTACACTGTCTTTCAAATTTTGGGTTGTGCCATGTTTTTTATCTTTTGAAAATTGATTCTTGTGGATTTTTTAGTGCTGAATCCGAAAATGGCCTTCATTTTAAACCATCACGTTAGGATTTTTCTCATATCGCAAATTTCAAAGTTAAAAAGCTCAAAGTTAAAATTGATCACCCCTCCCCTCCCAACCTCATCGGACCCCTGAGCTATTTAGCTGCAAGAAACCCAGTATAAGCCAAAAATTTGAATAAACTATTGAATTAAATAAAATTAAACTGAATAAAAAAGTCTTACATCTATTTTATAATATCAGATTTTTCGCTGTTTTTTAAATTTGAAATTTACGATTTGCGAAAAATCCTGATATGATGGTTAAAAGTGAAGGTAATTTTTTTTTTATTCATCGTTAAATAATACATAAAACGTAATTTTAAAATTTAAAAAACACAATCATTGCAGGTTATTGTTATCTAATCTAAAACTCCTTCTTAAACTTGTTGACGATAATCTATCCGGATTTTTTTTGTGTTATCCTCTAATATAAGTATGTATAAGATAGTAAGCGTCGAAAATCATAATAATATTACATTGCCATCGGATTTAAGTCAGTATGTAAAATTTAACTTCGATCGGACATTTGAAAGTGAGTTAAACTTCGAGTACAAATTTTAAACTGGAAAGACGATCGTTGCAAGTTAAATAAAACCTTATGAAAATAACATAATTTTTGTAAAAAGAAATCATAGCCTCAAATCCTTTCAAAATAAAACATATGTTACAATACAGTTATTTTAATTAATCTGAAACTTAACTAATAAAAATTAACTCAATCGTAATAGTTGTACGGTTTATTTCAAAGCGCAGATACCTTGAAATAAGTTTAAGTACTTTATGTACGACCCCTGAAAGCATGGCCGAAATAATCTCTTTTTAGATGCAAAAAAGTGGTATGAGTCATGCATTTCAAAGTTTCATAGCTCGGTCAATTTTAATGTTAGATGAATGGGACTTTCTTTGTCGTACTTGTTAGTGTCACAGTAATTTTTTACTAAATATCACTTATAGGACCGGGGGACCGTATAAAAATTTAACTTTCGTATTTTTTTAATAAATGTTTTTCTTGACCCAAATCGCTTTAAAAATAATTATTTACCTTATTTAAACCATTTTTGTAATTGGAAGTATGCATCTAGTACCAACGGTTGCGAAAATAAAGGTCGGTCAGGTTATACGTGGACACGCTGTATATATATATGTATATATGTATAACACTGGAGCTCTAAAAAAAATAACATATTTTATTTTCATATTTTGTACACTTATTACTTACCCATCATACGTAGTATAGGGTAAGTCTTGTAATCGTTTTGAAAATTTTTTTTGACGGATTTACACGTTTCAGACACTGGAGATTCCGAAAAACATATTTTTAGAAAAAAAATTTTGCCGTCCGTCTGTGTGTCTGTGTGTGTGTGTGTCTGTGTGTGTGTCTGTGTGTCTGTAAACGCTCTATCTCCCGAAAAAATTGAGATAGAGACTTGCAATTTGGTATGTGCTTAGTATGTAATAATGGGAAGAAGCCTATTTCATTTCAATAACCTCGATTAACCGGAACAATTTTTTTCGGACTCTCGAAATATTCGTTCTGATGAAAGGTATATAAAAATTTTCGAAATTGTTTATTTTAAGAAATAAATATAAAAGACAATAAAAAAACATAAATTTTGAATAAAGCATGAAGTCGATCGGATAATTAGTTGCCGAGATATTTGGAATCCTATTTTCCACACTCTTCGATTTTTCATGACCCTGTATTTCATCCAAATTTCACTTCAAAGATATATTTTAATTGGAAATTTGACGCTTAATCAGATGCAATAAACCGCTAGTTAATAGGATTATTATTTGTGGAGTTATAAGGAAAAACCTCTTTCAAGCAATTCAGTAATCGAGCCTTTAAAGTTTGTGACGTCATCAAGCCACGATTTTATTTGAATTGCAATGCATTTTATAAGTAGTTTACACATTTTTGTTTTAATATTTTACATTATGCATATCCATGATGGGTAAGTATTACGGTGGCCCCCAACGACTAGTTAATTTTTGTTGTTGTTAAAATTAAGTTTGTAAACAATACTTTTTGTATATATTTTGATTTTACGTTAGAGATGAGTATGTTATTTTTCTATTTTGGTCAAAATTTGTTTATTATCTGCATATTTTCAAATTTTATCAAATGCGCGCAGCAGTTAATGACTTTTAATCACGTTTTACTGAGATGAATTTTTAAAATTAAACTTAAAATATTAATTTTGAGCATACTACATTTATTTTTCTGCATAATATACTTAAGAATATATACTTTAGGCAGGAAGTAAAAGAAAATCTCATTTGGATATTATGTGAGTTTTGATAATTTGAAAATGGGGATGTTTTTGATCGTTTCGACACACTCAAAGGTCCTGTACCCCTTTGAAGGTTCCACGTGGAAAAGTTTCCTACACCAATAAAATATCCGAAAGTTTTACAGAATATCTGTATTCGAGATCCAAATAACCGGAATCTGAAACATTATTAATAAATAGTATTTTAATCGAAGGGGTATAGAAACAGACGTTAGCTACGAGATAATTTACTAAAATTCTTATAATGAGATATAAGAAAAATTCTTAAACTCTTTTTGTTTCTAAGTGAAACGAAAAAGTAAATATAGATTGTGTCGTGTAAGAAATCAGAAACTTTTTTTAAAAATTAAGCCCTATGCAAATAATTGTAAATTTGCCTCTTGAAGGAAAATTTAACATCTCTTATAATCTTTGTTGAACATAGACTCAACATTCAATTAATTTTATTTTATATTTTTAATGGGTAATACATAAATCATTTCTCTAAATTTACAAGGAAGAAGTGAAATTTAAATTTTATTAAACATATATCCGTTCGTATGAAAATGTTTTGTATTATTTTGTAAGAAATGTCCTTCAATTCATTTTCTCGTAACACATGGAAGGAAATAAATTTTGTTACATTTATAAATCAACGAAAAATAAATTTATGAATAATTCATTCTTGTTGAATGATTGATATAAAACAATGGTCAAAATGAGGTTTATTTTAGATGTACGTTAGAAATGGAAATTTTATATTTTTATTTGAAATTACACGAAAATCATAGTGAAGGAATTAGATATTAGAAATGCTTTGTCACACAAAATTAGTGTTTGAAAATATTAAATAAGGAAAACATAACACACTAATTTTATTAAAACTGCTATTCTTTTTTATCAATCTAGTCTAATATTCGTTTTATTTATCTATACCCAAAAAACATTAAAAAAATATTTATTGTAAATGCAATAAAATTACTTATTTTCAGATTCAATACGTCACAAGCACACATACATTCATATATACAGGGTGTCCATAATTAAACGACCCTACTTTAAAGTTGTCTACAGACGAAACTATTGGTCAGAAAGTTGAGAAATTTTGTGAAGGACATAATGAAGGAATGGGAATTTGTTTAAGCGAAAAAAAAATTAGTTCAAAAATTTTCCGCTAGAGGGCGTTTTTTAATGAATTACACATTTAGCATGCATTTACGATAGTTTACATATTTTATTGCAACAAAACATGTTCCAAATGACGGCTATCATTTTCAGCTACCATCTGGAATCGTAAGATAGCATGTTCCACAGTTGACCGCAGTGTTTTCTGGAAAATGCTAAAAACATGTTGCGAAAAAAGTTATATTAAACATATTTTGTTGTAATAAAATTTGCAACCTTTCATAAATATATGTTAAATGTGTAATTCATTAAAAAAACGTCCCCTGGCGTCGAAATTTGGAACAATTTTTTTTTTAGCTTAAACAAATTCCCATTCTTTCATTATGTCCTTCACAAAATTTCACAATTTTCTGACTAATAGTTTCGTCTGTAGACAACTTTAAAGTAGCGTCGTTTAATTATGGACACCCTGTATATATGCGTGTGTGTATGTGTGTATATAAACTTAATTATTTTTATTTTCTTATTGTTATTTAGTCAAAATCGTTTAGGAAAGAAATGTACGCCTACCAATGGTTTAAGTTGATTAAAAAATTTGGTGTTAAAATACATAGTTGGACCGTAGTTAGTGTGTGATAATAGGTATATTTAGATTAAAAAATATATAATAAATTATAACACCATTTAATAATACATTTCTTTTAAATGCTAAAAGGTGTAAATTAACAACATAATATACAGTAAAATAACTTTTATTAGATTGTTGACATGTTTCGGCTCACTCCAAACCATTTTAAAACACAAATGAGAATATTCTATAGTTGCACGGTCTTTGAAGTTATTATTTAAAATGCTATCATTTAATTTTCATGTACTTTTTAAAAATTACTTCGATAAGTTAAAAGATGAGGCATCTTTAAACTTGCTGAAATTGTGGCTCAAGTTACTCCATAGTTTCAAATATGAAAATAAACATTCAAATAAAAAATAAAAGGTACCGTGCGTAATTTTTAAAAAGTACATGAAAATTAAATGATAGCATTTCAAATAATAACTTCAAAGACCGTGCATGTCAACAATCTAATAAAAGTTATTTTACTGTATAATATGTTGTTAATTTACACCTTTTAGCATTTAGGCTGAATTAAGGTGATGCTTACTATGTTAGGTATCAAACGTTTTCTTAAGCTAATTTTAATTCATTATTATATGTTTTCTATAAATAATTAAAGAAACATTTGATGATTTAGAAAATGTCATCAATATTATCGTATTTTATTTTGGAAATCGGAGAGATTGTAAGTACATTTTAATGAATTTTAGTCCCAATGACTATTACTTTCTTTTTTTAAATGCTGGTCTGCCACAATTATTTACATGCTACATATGATAGCATGCATCAAAATGAAGTAGTTGTTATATAATATTTCAAATTTATTAAGTTTTATTAAGTTTTTTCATTCCTTTATGTAATGAAAAACATTCATTAAAAATAGTACATAGATATGTTTTAATTCATTTCATTTGAAATTCAATACACGACATTCTCTAAACGATTTAATAAATTATTTTTAAAATTTCTTCAGATACCTTGATAATGGTGAACATTTTTTTCCAAAAATATGTTTTTGAGGAATATACATTTAAATGATTGTAAAAATATCGTGAAGAATGGAAGACTGATCTTTTTTAAACATCGTATTGTTGAGGTTTAAAAAAGTCAGTGTAAGGTAACAAATAATTTTCTAAATTAATTTTTGAATATAACAAAACTGCTCAGGTAATCAAAAAACTTACATTTCCAAGGTAACCAGTAAATTTAAATTAGAAAAAAATGTACATTCTACCACAGAAAATTACAGAGAAGATTAATTACGTACTGTAAAAGCACTTATTTTCGCGAGTCGTAATTTTCGCGAAAATGAAGATATCGGTGATTTCGCGAGCTGAAAATTTCGCGAATTTTATATGAACAAAATCGAAAGTTGAAAAATCCCGAAACTACCGAAATAGAACCCCTTTTGCATAAGGCATTTTAAGAAAGTTCATTTTGACCGAAAAGTTCGCCCCCCCCCCCTCTCTCCTCATCACTCTAAAAATAACACGCGGGCACACAACACAAACAAAATTGTTTTAACCTGAGATGTTCGTTCAGACAAACGCAAAGTTTGTGCCTACATCTGAATACACATTGGAAGAACGTGGTTCAAAACAAGTGTCCATAATTGGCATGGAAGATAAAAGAGAGATGACATTTTTGTTAGTATGTTCCCTTTTTGGAAGCCTACTTTCACCAAAATTGTTGTGCGCTGGAAAAACAACAAAGTTTCCATTTCCCACGGACTGGGATGTGTGGCACACCGATAAGCCTTGGAGCAATACTGACACGCGGATTCGATACTTCGAGAATATTCTTGCACTTTTTTACGACAAGCAGAGAGAGCTTCTCGGGCTAGTTCCAAAACAACCTGGTGTAGCACTGTTCAACGTTTTTAAGGCACACCAAGATCTTCTTTTTCAGGCTGAACCAGAGAAGAGGAATATTATTCCAGTTTTTGTGCCCGCTTCCTGCACAGGAGAGCTCCAGCCTTTGGACTTAACTGTAAACGGCGAGTTCAAGCGTTTGCTCAAGAATGAGTTTATTGAGTGACATTCTAATAAGCTTGGAGACCACTGACCAGGCCCCTACCTACCGGGATTCGACCCAGTTTGACGGGTTTGAGTGCCTGGTCATTGGGGCGAAATTCGCCTGATCGCCCTATTGGGGCGGTCCACAAAGACAAGTACCCAGTTCGGCCAATCAACTGAGTCCGGATTTTTCTGTGTTGTTCACTCCTAAATTTAAATGTTCTGAGATCTGACGCCGCACACCACGTACTCGTCATGACAGTTGAAATGGGGCTGGACAATTTAGTGCCGAAACGTTGGTACTGAACTTAGCTTGAAAAAGGGGAGAGAATTTTGAGGGAAACTAAATAAAGAAATTAACTAGATAATGAAACCACTGAAATGAAAATATAATCAGCCAATAGCTAAGTCGTACCAACGGGGAAAATTTTTGGGCCGAGTTGCAAGGCAGACGAAAACGCTGCGGGGGCTGACGGGACTGCGCCTATGTACCGTACCCCACCTGGTAAAAACTGGCTCCATGGGCTGTCCCATTAGAGCGGGTCCGGTAGCTAAATTTATAGAGGAAAAAGAATCTGTGGACCTGCGAATATGATGATTAAAATCGATTCACGCTTCTTGGCTTGTGTGCACATTTAACGGTGTTGAATCCAAACATGAGAACATTTTGAATGGCTTCAAAGAAGCTGGTATAAATATTGTATAAATATTGTATATAAGTGAATGAGCTGCATTCTATTAGTTGTATTATTGTTTTAATTCAAAAAATAGTTGTGTAGTATTCAAAAAATTTTTGTACTTGATTTTTATTTAAGTAACTGTAATCATTAAATTTTGGATAACTGAAAAATTCCTGATTTTTATATTATTTGGGGCGAAAAAATAAAATATTTTGCGAGGTTTAAATTTTCGCGATTACGACGGGCTCGCGAAAATCACGAAAATTAAAGCCTCGCGAAAATAAGTGTTTTTACAGTATTTTAAATTCCATAGTAGAAAAATGTAAAACAAAAAATAAAATTAATGCTCCATGATAAGATTATATTGTAATCACAGATAATATAAGTTCTTCTATAAAAACAAAAAAAAAAGATCCAAATGCGATCTTTGAATAATTTCTTTGTTTCTTTTTTAACAATTAATATTGCGTGCATAGAGATTATGTGTTTTCGTGATATCAGTGCTGGATCGTTAAACCGTTTCGAAAGAATAAGATTCATGAAATGTTTAACACCTTTATGATTATTTATGTTTTTTCTGGTTTTTAAAGATTTTCTTCTTTGTATATCGTGTGTACTTGTATAGAAATATGAAAATATTAATTAAAAGACTGATTTTAATTTAAAAACACTTTTCTTTTAAATGCTAAAAGGTGTAAACTAAAATCACAGTATACAGTAAAATAACTTTTATTAGATTTTTGACATGTTCCGGCTCTCCGAGACAGTATCACAGACAAATGAGAATATTCTATAATTGCGCGGTCTTTGAAGTTATTATTTGAAGTTCTATCATTTATTTTTCATGTACTTTTTAAAATTAAGCAGGTTAGTAACACTTTCCAACCTAGTTGAAAAGTGTTTATGACTTCGGTTTGTCTGTCGTCTGGCCGCCTGACCATGCTCTAACTCGCGTAAATATACTCGGATCGCTCATAAATTTTTGTATGTTATTGTAGTTTACTATAGCATGTTCACTATTTCAACTGAAGTGTGTAGCACGTATAGTTTTTTTTTTTTTTACAGAGGCAGTCAAAAGTATTCCTTTACATTACAGTCAATGGGAAATAATCGTTTCAAGTGCATTTTGTGAATGCTACGTAATTTAAAACATGATGGACTGGATATAAAATTATGAAGCGCATTACAACATGCTTTTTGCAGAATGTGGGGAGCAAAGCATTAATTATTCATCTACAGGGTAAAACAAAAGTATTTTGTTACACATTGTTCAATGGGGAAAAATCATTTGCAGTGTAATTTAGTGATATTTCATTATTTCAAACTTAATGAAATTTATATGCAATACTGAGGTTCACTATAAATTGCTCTCTTGAAAGTGTGATGTGCATTACGTTTATTTACAGGGACACACAAAAGATATAGGTTACAGTACATATCCGATATTTACAGTCTATGTGTGATAAGTGCGTTTTCAACTTTGGTTTGCGTTTTTAAGTTTAACTAAATTTTTTTATAGTACGTATGAGTTTATTAACTCTGTTGTTCATACACAGCGCTACAGTAGGGAATCTGTAAGTATTACTCATTGTGGGAATGAATTGCTAAGGGTAGTTTTTTATTATGTTACGCATTTTCTTGCTGAACTATAATATGTTTAGTATACTAATATATGTTTGTGGAATATAAATAAATTCATATACAGGGCTACGCAAAGAAAAAGATACATTGTCGTTGGTAATTGCTGCTAGTGAGTTTTAAGTTGCCTTTTAGCTTAATATGTGGTGTGTACAAAAATCTGCAGATAATATACAGGTCTGTACAAAGAATTTCGAGTGCATTTCCATCGATTGGAGAAAATTGTTAAATGTGAATATTCTAATTGAACTAAATGTTATCCTGCTATATATCCACATCTATTGATCATATACAAGGCTGCACAAAATATTTCGACAGTTTTTATGATACTGGAAGGTAATTTCAAGAACTGTATTTTTCAATGAGGTATATGTTTTTTAAACTGATTATTTACATAGCTTCTTTCACCTTATTTAACGGTGAAGGTTCGTTACAGTTTTCGGGTTGTATTGGAAAGTGTTTCATAATCTATGCTTGACATGAATTTTCGTTCTTGTTTTTTATTTTTTCTTTGTTGTTTATTTCCATATTTGTAACCATGGAGTAACTCGAGCCACAATTTCGGTAAATTAAATGATACTGCATCCTTACTTATTGTGTTTTTCCGTGATACTATCTCTATGGTTTCTCTGATTATGGATGGATAGTATTGACTGGAGCGAAAAATTATTTTACTTTCATTGAAATTTATTTGGATGGTTTCTTCTTGATATAATTTTGCCAGGGCTGCGGTTTTTCTATTATACTTAATAGCAGCTACATGTTTCTTTTTTCTGTAATTAAATTTCCTGCTTGTCATGCCAATATAGTAATTCTTAGATCCGTCTTCTTTAATAAAAGGTATTTCATATGCTGCTGAATATTTTTCAAAATTTGGGTCAATTGATTGGGTCAATTTTACTGCAAACGATATTCTCTAATTTCTGAGGAGGTTTAGCTATTAAGCAGATATTGAAACATTTAAGGCTGTATATCAATTTTTCAAAAAATATTGGATAATATTGAAGAGTATAAAGTTTGTATTTTTCCGAATCAACTTTTTTTCTGATTTATTTTTATTAGTAATACCCATAATGGATCTTAAGTGTCTGTATTTCTATTTTTAATCTGAGTTGTACTTGTTTTATTAATAAGCTTAGTTAATGTGTTTGTGACAAAACAAAAAGTATACGACCATGACTTTTCAAAACAAAACAGTAAAGTGATTTTTTTTTTTTTTTTTTTTTTACATTGTTTTTTCTAACTTAACTTGGTTTTTGTATTTAAATATGTAGTTTTATAATCAATTTTTCCCTAACTTTCTGATATGCTAGAATTATAAAAAACATGTGCACATGTGTTTATCCAATGACAATACATTTTAATCAATAACTTAATTTTACGGCATTTTTCCGTTAACGTAGCTGATAAATTGCTGAATAATATGTATGGTTAAAACTGTTTAAGAGCTGCAAACACAATTCAATTAATCATTCGTCAAAATATGCGATGTCGCTGTGAAACTGAAATAATGAATTATTTTAAACAGTAAAGCGTAGAATATAGAAATAGAAAATAAAGGATTTAATAATTAAATAAAATACTTTTATATCATACAATAGATTAATATTACTTAAAATATGATTATAAGTTAAGAAAAAAAGTTGCAAATTTTGAGCTAGTTTAAAGTTTAAATTATGCTTTTTTACTTGATGCCGTATCACAAAAAAACAAGGCAAAACTTACACATTTTTAAAAAATTTCACGATTTTGCCAGTTTTATTAAATGTAAACCAATGGAGAAATTTTCAATAATCGTTAGTGCTCGTTATGGAAGTTTACTGTAATTTTAAAAGACATAAAATTAACAAATGTCTCGAGACATTTTTACGATGTATTTAAAACTTTCCTAATAGAAAACTTTCTTTGGATTTTTCAAAATTCCCCTTTTAGCTGTATTGCTAATTTACCAGTGTAATGTTACATCCCCTTTCCAAAGAAATGCTGTTAGCGTAAACTGAGATTTTTAACACTTTCCAACCTAGTTGAAAAGTGTTTATGACTTCGGTTTGTCTGACTGTATGGCCTTCTGTACGTGCTCTAACTCCCGTAAATATGCTCGGATTGCTCTGCATTTTTTTTATGTTATTGTCGTGATCTATAGCATGTTCCCTATTTCAACTGAAGTGTGTAGCACTTATAGTTTTTTTTATAGGGACACTCAAAAAATTCCGTTACATTGCGGTCTATGAGGAAAAATCAATTGCGGTTTATTTAAATAATGTTTCACTATTTTAAACGCATTGAAATTTATATATATCACTAAGGTGCATTAGAAGAATCTTAATATGGAATAGGGTGTGCATAGCACTTATAGTTACTTTACAGGGACAGTCAAAATAATTCCGTTACATTACGTCTACGGAGAAAAATCGTCTGCGATTTATTTAAATAATGTTTCAATATTTTAAACGCATTGAAATTTATATATATCACTAAGGTGCATGACAAGAGGATCACTACAGAATAGTGTGCGTATAGCAGTCATCGTTCATTTACAGGGACACACAAAAGAATTCTCGACTGTCTGTTAACAATAATTCCTGGAAGTGCGTTTTAAGTTACTGAACGCGATTTTAATTTTAACTCGCTTTTTGTCTATTACGTGGTGTGTATAAATTTTGTAGATCCTATACAGGGAAGCACAAAAGTTCGCGAACACATTTCCGTTTATGGACAGAAACTCCAGACGGAGAATTTTAAACTGTGCTACGCGTTTCCTAACTGAACTAAAATTTAGCATCCTATGTAGTATATATACAAATCTATAGATCCTATACAGGACTGAATAAAAGTATTCGGATATTTTTCCGAATATTGTATATGTTGGAAATTCCTGAAATTATGTTTTTAAATATGTTATGCGTTTTCCAAATTTTTTACTACGATGTTATCTTTTAGCTTATTACTTTTAGCTTATTAAACGGTATGATTTGTAAAATTATTTTGGAAGCGTTGGAAAGTGTTACATAATCTATGCTTGACGCTTGATTTTTCGTTCTTGTTAATACTTATTTCGCTAGCGCAACAGTGGTAAAAAGTATAATTTATCTATTGATAAATAGAAATATGTATCAGATCTTGTCATGTATTACCAATCATCTGTGCACATATACTGTCACTTTTTAGAGACATAAACATATTCTAATTTGCTTTTCCGTGTAAGTGGTATTTTTGTATTATCTCATTAAAAAAAATAATCTTAATCGTCTGTTTAACTCTTTCAGGGGCAAAGTATTTCTGAAGCTAAAATGTTTAAATGGTTGAATGACACCTGTATTTACGAACACATTTATTTGAAAATAAGTAAATCCTGTTCTTCACATCTATACTATTATATAAAGAGCGAAGCCTGTCTTACTGACTGACTCATCAACGCTCAGCTGAAACGACTAAACTCAGAATCAAGAAATTTAAACAGTACCGGGTGGTTATAATATAAGTATTTCTATTTGGAGCTGTCTGTAGCTTGAACGAATAACACGAATGCAACCAAAATCGGTACAGTAACTATTCGAGAAGAGGGAACAATTGGAAAAAATAGTTGCAATAATCGCCAACAGATGGCGATATAGAGCCTGTCGGTATAAAAACCGTTGTTTACCATGGAGCTGTCGTAAAACTCAATGATTTAAAAGATCGCATATCACAACAAAAAGCGGGAGTAGCCTGCTAGTTAACTATATTTTCGCTGCATCTAATACAGCAATTACTTTAATTAAACTAACAATCGACATTTTATCATGTTTTGTTTAAGAATAAAAATCTGAATTTGTCGGATTTCCCCCATATTCGCTAAAAATTCTTGAATAGCGTATAGTTTACAAATAGGAACGAGATAGTCATCTTTCAGATACTCTACAAATGAAAGATTTCGGCTGAAACTCACGTACAATCGTAATATTTCAAACTCCTCTGAACTAAACACTTTATCATCCCATATCAGGAGTTACAATAGAGAAAAAAAGGCACACTTTTTTTGTAACTAAAAAAAGTGTTAAAAATAGTCGTATTTAAAATTTACTAAAATTATCGTTAAAGAGGATAAATCTATTGTTAAAACGTGTATCATTTAACATTGAAATAAATATAAAGGAATTCGGACAATTAAAAGTGATCGTTAAATTGAGGATATCGTTCCGTATAGACATTTGTAAACTCATGTTTGTAAAAAATTGCAACACCATGAAGGAATCATCAGAATTAAATTAAATTTAATGCACAAACGATGCAGTCAAACAGATTTTGAGTGTCTATCTGGGGAAGAACATTCCATATTGTATGTATGCGTACCAAAAGTTCATCTATAGAAGTTTAGGCGAGGATCACGAGCGAGATGTCGACCAACGAAATCCCATACATGTTCAATAGTCGACATATCCTGCGAATACGCAGGCCACGGATGGAGCTGTATGTTTTCTGCTGACTACAAGTCTTGAACATTCCTTGCAACATGTGGACAGGCATTATTCTGTTGAAAAATTCTCCAAGAATGCCTTGAAAAAAAGGAACGCTTTCGGGTTCCAGCATGTCATTGATGTACCTGTTGCTGTTCAGATTCACAATTCGTAGCAGTTGCGATCGTCCATGTTACGCAACCGCTCCCACACCATAACTTCGGGTGTTCGTTTTACTATGACGTTCCGTAATGCACTCCGGAAGGTAGCGTTCGCTGACATAGTGTCTAAGGCGAATGTTGCCATCATGGTACATAAATGAAAGGGATATGTAAAAAAAAAAAAAACGCTGGCAGCGGTGTGTTGATGCCCAAGGGTCATATTTCGAAGAAGTTTAGTTCGCTGTACAAAAATGTATAATAAATTTTGTACTCTCAGACCAGTCTTGAAACTTTGTGAACCAACCTTGTACTACCAGATTTTCGAGTTGTACGATTCTCGTCGGTCCACTGTCTTCAAACTCGCATCACTGTGCTGCTGCTACGCTGCATACGAGCTGCTGTTCCACGATAGGAAAATCCTCCTTCGCGGAGGCAAATGATTCTCTACCGTTAAAACTCCGTCAGTTGTTGAAATGTCGCCTTCTTTCGTTAAAGAGCCATAGTTACTTCTCACCTAACGTTTATCACTAGCAGAAACCCTAGACTATTTTCAACGTCCTGCTACAGCCCTCTATTTATATGATTTGAGTAGTAGTGAAGAGGGCGCTGCTCAGCTTACGCATGCGTGGTGACTCTGAAATTTGAATCATTAACATAACACACTATACTTTGTATTTGCTGAAAATTTTTCTATAGTGAAATAATTTTTCATGACAAAGTTTTATTTATCATTTGAGCAGTTTCGCCTCGTCATTGATAAGATGTACCTCGTTAATTTTGTCAAATTAAAAAGGACTTGGGGACGCCAAAAAATAGATTTTTTACAAAGGTAAGTTCGTATATTTTACAATTTTGTATCAGAAAATAGACTAAATTTATGAGACGTATGTAATTTTCTGTTTATTGCAGATGTGAAAAAGTACCCTTTGGTCAATATATTTTTATTTTTATGTTCTAAATTTTCTAAATTTTTTTACATGCTTGAAGTGATGTATTTTAACAACTGAGTAAATATTTTTCGTATCGGAGTTGTTGAGTCACAATTGGTTAATCTATTACAAAAATTATTTAAAATATATTTTTCCCTAATTGTTTACTTTGCTTAATATACTTAAATACCCAGCATCTTCTCTTACGAGGAAGCCTCGACAGTGTATAATTACCGCCTAGACAAACTTCCAACACGTTTAAAAAAAAAAAAAAAAATTAAGTTATTTAACCGAAAAATTATTCTATAAATAAAGGCGATTTTTTTTTTTTTTTTTTTTTTTTTTTTTTTTTTTACAAATTATGTTGGAAGTTTGTCTTGGCGGTAATAAGACACCGCTAAGGCTTTTTCCTAAGAGAAGATTCTGGGTATTTTTAAGAAAAATAAATCTAACAAAAACATAACTGGGAAAAAAAGCCAAGTTCTGTAAAAAAAAAAAAAAAAAAAAAAAAAACAAGAAAAGAAGTGATATGTAAGTGGGTGCCAAGTTCAAATAAAATTCACTCAAACTTACCTACTGAAGTATTATAGCATTGTTTACATTGTTTCAAAATAAAAATTACTGATAGCATATTAATAATAAATCTAGAACTTGGCAAGTTTTTGATAAATATTATGCTTATCATTTTCATGTCTTAATAAAATGATGATGATAATATTAATAACACTGTCATTATAATAATTTTTAACATTGTTATTATTATAAACAATTGACTCGTGTTAAAGAATTGATATACAAATAAACACACAGATACACTTCCACTCGTCTTTGATTATCACCCTAGTCCACTTCCGGAAACCTCAATACAGACTAAGACCTGACAAAGAGACAGATAAACTTACACTTGTCCTTGGTCATCCCTCTAGAGACTCCACCCCTTTCAGGAGCCTCAATACACTCAAATTAACGCCTCCAAACAAGAAATAACAAGTTTTGATGTAATAATGTCATTAATAAAGATAAACGACTCTTAGGTAAAAACTTGCCAAGTTCTACACATCTAAAATTACAAGTACGTAGGTCAAATTTATTTTCAGTACTAGAGTGTCGAAATTTAGCGAAAACAGCTCGAATTGGCTCCTGTAATATAACACACTAGTATGTCAGACGAACTTGGCTGACAAAAGTAATAATGTATGAGAAGATTAAAAATTCTTTTTTAAGGAATGCAGATGTACTACAATATGAATTAGATCCCCCTGTTTATTGTTTAAAATTAATGTTTGGTTTGGGGTACTTAAAACATTTTATACAATTACAGTTTGCAGTAATGTTAAAAAGGGATGGAAGAAAGAGCCATTATTATACGCTTAAAAAATAATTCATGTTGACAAAAGTGGTATTGTAATAGAGAGAAACTACTGTATATTCGTCTGAATAAATAGATAAGGGAAAAATAAATATTAATACTAAAAATATGTCCATAAACTTAAAAAGCTATTTAGATTTTATTTTCTGAAGCTGTTTAGTACATGATAAATTCTCTAATATGTATCTGGAATTCTAACAATTCAAACTGAAAGAATTTCTTCCTCACCACGATAAAGGCATGTTGAAATGGTATCTATGATGATAAAAATCTCTTAAATGGGAAAAGAAAATAATATATAGAAGTAAATAATAGGAATACACAAAAATTACAAAAACACCCACTGATGAAAATGACCAAAACTCACACCAGAATTATTATAATATGTTATTTTATTTAAAAATGAAACGCTCAGTATTTTATGTCAGTGTTATGCAAAGCCATTAAATAATAAGCCCAGTCAGATAAATGGGAAACTTTTCGCAAGTTGAAAATAGCGCCATCTAGCGGTTGGGAGTGCTGCAACGATTCGCGGAAGGTGGATTTGTCGTGAAGGAATGGCAACACAATGACGGGGTAAGTTAAGTTCTATGTTTTGGTTTTCGATTTGGCATATTCAAATTTTTTATTTTTATTTTACTGTTTCTTTATTTAACAATGGTTAAATAAATCATATATAAATAAATTTTTTCTCAAGTAAGATTATTTTAAATTAATTAAATGTTTTTATTTTCGGTTTGTAAATAGTTTGTATACGGAAGAAATGGCGATATGGAATTGGTTTTTCCCTTAGAATTCAAAACTTCTTTAAACAACTTTTATAATTACTAATTAATAAAACAAATATGAAATAAATTAAACTGGTTAAATGTTATAAATATTTCATAAAATGATTTCAAAATAAAACTGCGGAGCTGATGTAATCTGTCTCTGATATGCAGATTTATAAATGTAATTAATATTTATAAATATATTATTCACACAGTTGTTATATCAGAGATCGACCATTGAAGGCTGAAAATAAAGTAATAGTTTTCTAACGATTCGGTACTTAAAAATTACGCTGTTTCCAGTAAATAGTTTAAACCAACAGAGTTCGGTGATATATAAGGTATAGCCAATATTTATGTGTAAAATATCATGATGTTCGCTATTTTCATATACTTGATATTTATTTTCTAAATACTGTGTATGATATTTTCAGTCAAATAAGTGTAAATGAATTTTTCAACTGTTATTAATTGTACCCTTTTTTAGAGCTAGAAATATATTTTCCTAGTTTGAAGTTGATAATTTAAATGTAAAACCAATAATTATGCGAGATATTATTTACATGAAATAGCCACTGAAAGATAAACTGTTAAATTTAGATATACATTATTTAAATTTTCATTTGAAATAATCGTTTCTGGTTTGATTTATTTTAGTTTAAACTGCAATATCTGAAAATATTTATAATCGTCAATACATTGTTTATTTTGAAAATATCGGATATTTTTGTGTTTATATATATATATGGTAGATGTGCCAGTAATGGACCGCCTTCCAGTAATGGGCCACCTTCAACATTTTTGGTTTGTAAAAAAATAACCAATAAAAATTCAGCCTTTTTTATTTCATTAATATACTTTCTTTAAATTCTAGTTTTAAATACAATCATAATATCATTTTGTGGGGGTGTCCATTACTGGAATTTAGGGTGTTTTGATTTATTTCTGTTAATTACAATTAAATTTCGATTTACATTGGGAAATGTGACTATGAGCATGGTTAAATATTGTTGGTAGATTAATATAATATTAAAAAATGTGGAATATAACAATTATAACTATTAATTAAAAAATAATTTTTAAAGAAATTTCGGTACTTTTCGGTTAGCCGGGTGCCAGTGATATATATACATGTATATATATACACACAAACACATATATATATACATATACATATATATATACATACACATATATATACATATATGTATGTATATATATATGTGTGTGTATATACATATGTATTTATATATGTACATATATCACTGGCGCCCGGCTAACCAAAAAGTACTGAAATTCCTTAAGAGTGTCCATTACTGGCACATCTACCCTATATATACCCCCTATATAAAAAATCTTTCCAACTTTGGCGATACTCGCTAAGATCTAAAATCGGGTCCTAGAGAAGTGAGATTAAGATACGATTTTGTATATTCAATTTTTTTATTTTACTGTTTATTTATTTAACCTTGGTGGCTAAGATGCTTTACACTCACGCAGAAAAAAAAAATTAATCGGTTAAAAAGAGGAAAAAAGTCGCCAAATTTAGGGGATTTTTTCCTTTAATGGCAACCTAGCCATTGTATTAAAAATAAGTTATTCGTTTGGCGGAGTCTTGAAAATCGCGCCAACCAAAAAGTCGCCAAACTTATGTTTATATGTTTGCGTGAGTGTAAAGCATCTGTTCCACATTGGTTAAATAACCCATATTATGTAAATCAATTTGTTTTTGAAATTCTGTGTCTATATATTGTGAACAGCTATTTTATACTAATTATTAATATGCAAATATTTATTTTATCAATATTAACAGTTTATCATTAAGGCGATTTACATAAAAAAGACTTTTCTCTGCTCAATTATGTTAAAATTCCTGGGCACAGATGTTATATACAAACCATGTTGGCGCAATTACAACAAAATGGCAATTTTTCGCCTCACATGGTAAACCGATTATTTTGTTTATTTATTTTTATTTTTATTCTATAAATTATTTTTACTATATTTATCAATAGAAAAGTATCAAAGTAACATATTTATTTACATCAAACTACCATTTATTTATTTTTATTATATTATTTTATTTTTATATTGAAATAAAAAATCACGTGCTATTATTGCATACTATTTGTAACTAATATTCCAAAACAAAGTTTTCGCCAAATTGGCGAGAAAAAAAAATTCAACATGGTGCGTCTGTGCCAATTCCTGACATGCTCATACTTTTCTCCCGTTTTTTAAACATTAAAGTATGAAACAGATCCCTATTTCTGTATTATTTTTATGCTGATATGATTAAAATTTGGGTACTTTCATGTTATCATGGGTTCCAAAGATGAATCGCCAAGCGACCAAGATTTATCACCAAATTATAAAGCATGTATGGCATTATAATAATATATGATGTATATATAACATTTCTTGACGTATATGCCCAAGTTATAGTCATATATAATGCATATATGATGTATGTATATGACATGTGTATATGACACATAAGACGTTAATAATATGTGTGTAATGACGTATATGGCACATATAGGAATGTTTGGAATATATATATATATATATTATATATTATATATGCGTATCTAGGATGCATATATAAGCTTTGCGATGATGTTGGCGAAATCATAACTGCAACCTTGCAGGCATTTTTTTTAAGCTTTCGGAACATTTTCCTAATGGTTATTGTAATTTGTTAAATTATTTTTTTTTTTTTGACATGGTGTCAATGTTGAATTCTCCCCCCCCCCCCCCAATCATCAGATAACCATTTTATAGCACTCAACTGCTGAGGCATCAGCATTTCTCGGACATGCCAGTTAATTCGGCCTTTATAGCATTATTTTTTTTAGAGATTATATTACAAAAGGAAGTTTATGTTATCTTTCTGAATTTAATTATATGTTATTCTAAATTTTTCTCAATTCATAAAATAAAAATTTGTGTTTTGTCAAATTACATATATATATATTTTTACCTGCGAAATGTTTTCTTCGTTACTAGATTTTATTAAATTTGTTAAGTACAGGTCGTATATGACATGTGTATACGATGTACATATGGCATATATAAGTAACAACACATGCATTATTAAGGGGCTGCTTCACTTAAACTCCCGATCAGGAAATCTAATGTTAGTCTACGGGTGAAATTTAGAAGCGTGATTACTCATTACCTAATATAATTATTAAAACAAGATTTTCACCATCAGAAAGTAGGCATCAGATGCCAACAGTTTACGTTTTAAAAATTCTCTCTTTTAAATCGTTAGTATTCCTAAGAAGATGATAAAATTTCATCAAGTAAATCTCCCCTATTCAACCTGTAAATATCCACAAATTGTATATAGTTTATATTAATTCAAATTTGAATTCTTATGTCTTCTTTAGATGTCAGCGATGGATAAAGCTTATTGGAATTCAGGAAAAGAGTAAGTCGGAAATCGGTTTGTATAATAATTACATACTTAATACTTTGTAGTGATCGCTCTATATCATCATGGTAATGAACTTTAATGACACCAGAAGCACACACTCTGCAAACAGCTATCTTAATCTAATATCTCAAGATGTAAATATTTTGCATCTGTGAGCTGTACTTTATTATTTCAATTAAATATAAAGTATCACAAAATAATATAATTTTGAAACATTCATTTTTATTTATTGTTTGTTTTTAAATATTTAATAAATCTGTTTGTTCTTTTAAATGATCATCTTTATTGTCTATCCACCACATAACATTGTTATCCTTTTGCAGTTAAGTTAATTACTTTGATTAAATGTTAAGTAATAGGAGAAGTCAGTAATAAGAAATAAGGGGAAATCCCTATCTTACTTCTAATTTTGAAGTAATGTTCTTTAATCGCAAATCTTTAAGTAAAAAATTCAATATCATGAAAAGCAACTTCATTTGAGAATTTACTTCTGCTCTTGTAGTGATATTACTTTACTTTTTAATGTATGATATTTTTACCGATGGTATCAATGTACCTTACTAAATAACTATACTTTATTATTTAAAAGTTTTTTTAATATATTGTCTTGAAAAAAATATATATCGTAATATCTAAAGATCTGATAAGAATTCTTTGAAATAGTCAAGCAATGTGATGATTTTTTCCTTATGTATTATATTTATTCTAGAACCATTTTAATTTATGTAATGTTGTGTATATCTAAACTATGGTAAGCTGATTAAAAATAAGATCTATCATTGATGTAAATCAATGTTGAAATTTTATTCTTGAAAAATTTAAACGACCTTCACGTTATTTAGATTAAATAAGCCAAAATTTTTACTCTACTATGCTTGATAAATTAATACTACTGTTGTTTATTCTATAATATCTTTCAACTTTTATCTATGTTTGTTTCACAGCGTTTGAAAGCACAAAATACAGATAATAAAGGCTGGAAGTCTACATCTACATATGTTTATAAATGATCAATCAAAAAAGAAAAAAAAAATTATATGTTTTCTCTTGAACAGAAACTTGAAAATTCTTTTAATAATATAAATAGATAAGATTTTTTTTTCTTTTTCTGCTGATTGTAAATTTATTAAAACATCTTATTAAAGTACCTGAAAATACCATGTTCACTATAATATTCTACACAAAGACACATATTAATGCTTCTACTTAATAGTAATAATTAAGTAAAGTACTAAATAAAAATTAAAGAATACAAATAACTGCTATTTTTATGTTAGCTGGGTGCCAATGATTACATCTCTATATAATTGACATCCGGCTAACATAAAAAATACCAAATATATTTAGAAAGATTCTTTCCTCCAAATGAATAATAATACTAAAAAGTACAAAATGATTGAAAATTTTTTCAGGTGTACAAAATACTTTACATCTAGATATGAGCTGACAAAAAAAAAAAAAAAAAATTTATTTGTATTATTTGAGTTATAACAATAGAAAAGATACAAAACAATCTGAAATAAAAAGTACTTTTTAATGTATGTTTGTAAAGTAAAATTGGGGAAATTGTTTTTGAAGTTAAAGATTACCTGATTTCTAAACAATTGTATACAGTATTTTTTTTTTCTAAATATTGTCTTAGTTTACTTTTAAATGATCTGTATGTTACTAAATTACTTCTGCCAACTCAAAGAATAACATTGTTCCAGAATTTGTCTTCATTAAGACAGCTTGATTTATTAGAATAATATATATATATATATATATTAGTACACATTATTTTAGCAAGATTTTTACAAGAATACCTGAAGTATGAAGACAGATTATTTTTAAAACCTCCTACAAATCTAAGTTGCATATCAATATCTTAACTTAGGAAGAAAAAAGTCCTAAATTAAAAAATCTGATTTTAATTTTTGAAAAGTATTTTTTTTTCTCCCTTTTTTTCACATTTTGATCTAAAACAACCCTTGAACATCCTTGAAAAGTGCTTGAATTTTATTTGATATATTTGTATTTTGAGAAACAACTAACTTATATAACATAAAAAATATGTAGAATTTTACCTTTTTAAAAACACTCCATACAAAATGAAATGCATTAAATTTAATATTATTATTATTTTTGGTTATGGGTACTGTGAAGGTCAGTGTTAAAACAAAATTTCTCCTCCAAAAGGGGAGGGGGGGGTGAACATTGCACTTCTACAACAAAAATAAACATAAAATCGTTCTCAAATGTATGAACCATGAACTTTGTCGTTTTATCTGTGTTTTTAGAGACAACTTACTTATGATATAACTTTAAACATAAAAAATTATATTTATGAGCATAAAACCACAAATACTCCACTGTGTGTATCCCAAGCCTTCTGCTGAATTCATCACTGCTAAAACGAGAGAATACTTAGTATTAAACAATGTTTTTGAATTATGTCTATTCAGTTCCATGTTGATAATTTTTCCAATTCATTTCAATTAAGAAAACCATTTAAAGATAAAGCTAAATTGTTTTCACCAGATTTGTTTTACATTTATATGATAATTTACATTTTTCACAAAAAAAAATGTGCTTTTAAGGGTGCGGGAACATTTTAGCAGGCGAAATGGTTTGTTTTGGACAATTTTGCTTTTGTTTTTATCTTGACTGAATATATTAAGGATACGTATACACGCAGATTACAAATAAACAAGAAGTATGCTATGTATATTATGAACATAAAAAAGTGTACTTGTAACAAATAAATAAAATTTAAAGATGACAATACGTTAAATTGGACCATTGTAATACAAAACATACCAAAGTAATCTATTTTATGATCTTAACATACTTGAATTATTCTTATTACCCATTTATCTGTAATTCTGATTGTGTGAATAGGCATGCAAAAAAGATTCTTAATAATATTTAAGTTAGATAAAAGGAAACAAAAATAGTGTCCAAGATTATTGGTGTAGTATTTTCATCTGTCATTGTTCTTACTCCTTATAAGGAAAAAGTCTTTATGATACGGGATTTTTTCTGATTAAAAAAAAATATATATTTCCATAAAGAAAAGAAAGTTACTATTTTACAGAGGTATTTTTACCTTTTTCAAGATTCCCGAATGAATAATTCAGAAATGTTTCTTTTTTAAAAAGGAATGTTTTCTGTCTATTATTTCAAAACTTTTTGTGTGAATGGAAAGTTATACAGATTTATAGGAATTGATTCTATTATTAAAGATGAGTTTACTTATTGATTTGGGAAGCTTTTGTTTATACATAAGGAGAGATTTCATTAATCTACAGGAATTTATTCTGTATTTAAAGATAAGTTTCTGAATCAAAAAGGAAAAGTTTCTTGACAGAAAGAAACAACTTTCTATTTTTCCAGATTTTATTCCTTGTAGGTTCGGAAAAGTTTTCTTATCGATAAGGGTAACTATAATTCCATTTCCAACAGGAAACTTTTTCATTTTTTTTAAAGTGCACAATATTTGTCATTGTACCTGTGTTTTGAAATACAGCTTACTTATAATGTCTTATAATAACAATTTTAACATAATATAAAAATAAAAGCATTAAATTGCAAATCATCTGGTGTATGTGTACCCTGCCCCAACCGCTGAATTTATCTCTGATATAGTATATAATTCACATACTAGAGGCAATGATTCGATTAAATTTAACATATGCCACAGAGAAATCTATACAAATGTTGATAGTTAACTATCTGCTAATTAGTCATTAAATACATATATTGGGTTATTCAGAAAGTTCCTTCTGCTTAAGAATTTGTACCAGAAAATTCTGCCAGTCAATTATTAGACATTAGCTATCTGATTTAATGTCTAATAATAGAATTTTCCGGTACGAACCAACTTTCCGAGCAACCCAATAGTTACATTAAAAGTTTGAAGTCTTATTATTTTTTAAAGTAGCATTTTAGCTGCAGTTTACTAAATTATTAAAATAATAAGTTTTCTTTTTCTTTTCTAAAGTACCTGTGGATATTTGAACCAAAAAGTGCAAGAATTTTTTTTTATAAAATTTCATGATGATCTGTTTTTACATAAAATATTTATTTAATGAAAATTCGTAGTTTTTTAAGAGAGAAGGGTCAATTATATTGATTTCTTTAAATAAGCTTTTTACTAACAAGGGAACCTCTTTTGGTGCAGCTCGCACCTAGCATTGAGACAGGGTGGCATTTTAAAGCCCTATATTACGAAGTTTGAGAATTGTTGAAAATTTTGTGTTAAAATCATTTTTTTTATTTTACAGCAGCATAACTTTCAGAAAATGCAATTTTCGAGACCATTTATTGGACTATTAACAGAGAATTTTTTTAAATACTTTAAAATACAAATTAGTTAATAGTAAGAATAAAATATTGAAAGAAGTTTAAAAAACTCTTTAAAAACCTACGAATTTCATTTTGAAAAATTTCAACATTATAATTGCATTTTTGGTGGCGTGACATTGACTGTAGACTTTTTTCAGACAACCCTGGACGAATGTCATACTTTTCTGCTGTGTCAGTAGTGGTTTGGATTCATAGCACCCTATTTGGCGACTTGACTCGCTTGTGGCATGAAATTATCAATTAAAAATCCAATAATGAAAAAATAATATAGTATAAAAAATTAAAAATATGACTTTAACAGAGAAATTTTGTCAGTTCTCTAACTTTTATGTATAGGGCTACGAAATATACCAGGTATGGATGCTAGGTGCGAGCTGCACCAAAAGTGATTCCTTTGTAAATATAATTTTTAGCAACTAGAACTAGATCAATGTATTAAAAACAAGAACAAAAAATTATGTGTGATTATGAAACACTTTCCAACACAGCCAGAAAATTGTAATGAAACTTCACCGTTAAATAAGGTGAAGGGAGATATGTAAGTAAACATTATAGAAAACATATAACATATTGAAAAATACAGTTGTCAAAATTACATTCCAGTGTCAAAAAAGTAGTCGAATTATTTTGTGCAGCCCTGTATATGATCAATAGATGGGAATATATAGCATGATAAAATTTAGTTCAGTTAGAATATTCACATTTAGCAATTTTCACTAACCAATGAAAATGCACTCAAAATCGTTTGCACAGCCCTGCATATTATCTGAAGCTTTCGTACACACCAATAATTAAGCTAAAAGGCAACTTAAAATTCACTCGCAGCAATTACCAACCTTAAACGACAATGTATATTTTTCTTTGTGTAGCTCTGTATATGAATTTATTTATATACTACAAACTTTTATTAGTCTACTAAACATAGTTCAGCAGGAAAATGGTTAACACAATTAAAAACTACCCTTAAGTAATTCACTCCCATAATCTGTAATACCTACGGATTCCCTTGTGTAGCCGTGTATATGAACAACCGAGTTTATAAACACACGCACTATGAAAAAATTTAGTTAAACTTAAAACGCAAACCAAAGTTGAAACCCACATATCACACATTGACTCTAAATAACACACCTGTACTGTAACTGATATCTTTGTGTCTCCCTGTAAATAAACGCAATTCACACCACTTTGATGAGAGAAATTAATAAGTGCACCTCAGTAATGCATATAATTTTCATTATGTTTGAAATAGTGAAATATCACTATATTAACATACAAACGATTTTCCCCCATAGAACAATGTGTAACAGAATTCTTTTGTTTGACCCTGTAAATGAATAATTAATGTTTTGCATACCATATTCTACAAAACGCCTGTTTTGATGTGCTTCATAATTATATATCAATTTCTTCATGTTTTAAATGGCGTAGCATCATCAAAATGCACTTGAAATGATTATTTCCCATTGACTGTAATCTAACGTAATATTTTGACTGTCCCTGTAAAAAAACTATAAGTTGAAATAGGGAACATGCTATAGTAAACGACAAAAATTTCAGGGCAATTCGTGTATATTTATGAGAGTTAGAGCATGGCCAGACAAACCGAAGTCATAAACCCTTTTCAACTAGGTTGGACAGTGTTAAAAAATGATATGCTGAATACAAAATTGTGAGATGTTATGGGCAATTTAACCTGCACTTCCTTTAAATGCTTGCTAATTACTGGGGCCTTTTACATTAAAGCTAAAACTATTATGAAAATAAAAATAAAATTGGAATTTTAAATATTTCTTTGTATATATTTTTAACAAAAAACTAATAATTTATCAAAAATATTTCATGATGTTAAATTTTATTTATTCTTTTCGTTTTGTATTTTATTTATTTTATGAAAAAATTTCTGATAAATTGTAAAATTTTTAATTGCATAGTTCTTAAAAATCCAATAAAATATAAAAATGTTCAGTTTTTTTTCTATTCTAGTTATCCTGTATGCATAAAATCTTTAAATAATCTTCATTCTTATTGAGTAAATATTTCAATTACTAGATTTTAAATTATTATTAAATTGCTAAAAAATCTCAAAAACATTTAACATCATGAAATATTGTTATAAAATATTCTTGTTAAACTATCAGTTTTTTGTTAAAATGTGTACAAAAAAATATTTAAAATTCCAATTTTCTTTTTATTTTCATTAGAATTTTAGCTTTAATGTAAAATATCCCAATAATTAGCAAGCTTTTAAAGGAAGTGCAAAAACAAAAAATCGATACAAACGATAAAAATCGTATAAAATATCGATATAAATAAATCGTATCGTTTCTCTGCGACGCACTTCTGTTTTGTCCTCCTTCCGCAGCAGAGGAATGGCGCTAGTGTCCCCGCTAACAAATTTAACACTATCTGACTGGGCTTATTATTTAATGGCTTTGGTGTTATGTGATTGATCACTACTCATGAAAAGCAGCTACGGATGCTGTTATATAATACATTATTTTATTAGGTCTGATCTGTAAAAATATATTGTTATAATGGTAAAACCTTTTTTTTTTCACTATCACACCGCTTTTAGCATAATTATTTAACAAAATATAATTTATGAAGAATTTAAATTGCAGCAATATAAAATAGAAGTCAGCTATTGAAAAGTTTACCTTTCTTATGATGCATCAATAAATTTTATCATTTATAATTACGTTCGTGTATAAACGAGAATGATATATACTAGGACTTCCCTCAAAGGGATTAGTCTGAGTGATATTGCTGAGAACATAGGGTTAACAATTACAATATAAAGAAAAAGAGCAAATTAAATGATAGAATTACAAAATATCATATATAAATTCATATACACTGTTAAAAAAATAGAAAAGAAGTACCGTTCATCAGATGTGTTGTCATATTTTTTTTTAACATGTGGCAAAGGATCTCATTTTCTTAAGCGCGTATTGCGCAAAACTTGAAAAAAAAAAAAAAAAAAAAAAAAAACGCCGGATCTTTTAAAACGCCAAGCTTTTTAAAGTTACGTAATTGGATTTGCAGCCAATAGATTATTCTATCAAGCGTGGCTTAACGCAAATTTAATTTCATTGTTGCACCTTTTTTGTGTGTGAATTTAAAATTTTTCTTCCTTGATTATATATCTATTATTTGTATAACTGTTTATAAAAACTCTTACACTTAAAATCACATTGATAGCAAGTTTTGCTACAAACCAGATTGCAAAACTATAGTCTAAATTACTATTAAAGTATAGAAAAAATCTTTCGATGACTTCTGTAAAATAACTTTTACATTAAATCTCCATATCGGCAAAATTGAAAATTATATATATTACAAAGTTAAGCTTAACAGATACTTCTTGATTATTCTATAGGAGGCTCTGACCCCTGCGCCTTTAATGCGCCTTTACAGCGCCAATCCGCAGACTTTTCTTTTGCCTGTCTGTCTGTCTCTCCACAATCTGTCTGTTTCCCTATCCGTTTTCTGCCCGTCTCTCTAACTGATTGTCTATCTCTCTACACGTCTCGCTACCTGTCTCTATATTTCTCTACCGGTCTCGCTACCCGTCTCTATATTCCTTTACCAGTCTCGCTACCCGCCAATCTATTTCTCTAACCGTCTGTCTATCCGTCTAACTACTTGTATGTCTAGCCGTGTCTCTATCCACTTCGCTACCCATTTGTCTATCTGTCTCTCTACCCGTCTGGCTATACGCCTCTCTACCCATCTTCTTACCCATCTCTGTACCCATCTACTGTCTCTCTACTCGTCTGTATACCCGTCTCACTATCCGTCTGTTTTTGTACCCGACTCTTCACCCGTCTCGCTATCAATCTCATTACCCGTCAGTCAACTCGTCTCTGTACTCATCTCTCTACCCGTCTCGCTATCAATCTCATTACCCGTCAGTCAACTCGTCTCTGTACTCATCTCTCTACTCGTCTCTTTATCTACCACGCTACGCGTCTCACAACCTTTCTGGCTACATTCCAGGCTACCGGTGTCGCTACCCGTCTCGAGACCCATCTCGCTACCCCTCTGTCAACCCTCTTTTTACCTTTCTCTCTAGCCGTCTGTCTATTCGTTTCGCTACCCGTCAGTCTACCTATGTCGCTACTCGTCTCTCTACCCATCTCACTACCTGTCTGTCTACCCGTTTGTTTACTCGTCTTTCTACGTCTCGCCACCTCTTCCCAATATTTAAACAGTTCATTTATTATACAGAAGCCGTTTATCAGTTATTAAATGCAAACAGAAGTAATTTATCTAATAAGTGTAATCAGATGCATTTTTTTAAAATACATACATAAACCTGAATAATAATTCATCAGTTTTGTGTTCATAGTTGTTTATATCATTTGACAGTAAATATCAACTTCTTAAACCTGAATTGTCTCAAGCTTTTTAAAAAACCACAAGGTCTGTATAACTGCAAAGTACCCTGAGGGCTATATTAGCTACATGTTATTAAGTTTCGTTATCGCGTTTGCAGCCAATTGCTTATGTCAGAAAGCGTGGCTTAACGCCATTTTAAATTCATTACTGTAACTTTCTTTTCTTTTCTTTTTTTTTTGGGGGGGGGTAGGGGGGAAGGGTTTTAAATATATACATTTAAATTAAAACTTTTGCCTCCATGCCATTAGTGTTGTTTGTATTATTAACTAATACCTTGTAGACCGAGCTTCATTTGAAACAAATGTAAAAGACTTCTTCTACAGTTTTTTTCTAGGAGAAACTTTCGTAATTGGGCCCAAAGCCAATCGGAGTATTTAATATCATTATTGTAACTCTTATAGAGTTAAAACAATATTGTTGCTAGCTTTACTCTTGTTTGAGACCAACCTTGCATGTGTATCTGAATGGGAAAAGTTTCGTATCCTATGTCGGTTGGCAAAAAAAAATTTAAATGGTGCCAAAAGGTAGTTTTAGCAACTTACAAAATTTTTCAAGAGAGCGGTAAAACATGTTTTTCAAATATTTACAAACATACGTTTATTAAAGCATGTTTTTGCGCCATCTTAAAAATTTAAGCACGATGCTAAAATGAAATTTTATCGCCATATTCGATATTTTAATAAG
Source organism: Maratus michaelseni (assembly GCA_963931845.1). Lineage (NCBI taxonomy): Eukaryota > Metazoa > Arthropoda > Arachnida > Araneae > Salticidae > Maratus > Maratus michaelseni. The sequence continues at coordinate 184,421,883 of OZ007595.1, forward strand.
TAATGAAAACACATAAACAAACTTATATAACAAACCTAAGAGGCATTTTTGTGATAAATAATTGTTATTGTCAGGGGGTTAAATTGTAAACAATTAATAAACGGCTAGTAAATAATAAATAGCATTTAAAATCTAAGGTACTTTTCGGTTAGCCGAGCGCCAGTGAAATGTATATATCTATATATACATATATATATATATGTATACATACACATATATATGTATGTGTATATATATATGTATATATACATACATGCATATATAAATGTGTGTATGTATAGATATATGTATATATATGTATACATAGATATATAAATTTCACTGGCGCCCGGCTAACCGAAAAGTACCAAATCTGAAAATGGAGAAGTGGTCCGTATAAGAATTAAGCGCTTGATATATGTAAATCTTTTTTTATTTTTTAATATTTCCGAATGCACAGATAAAAAGGTAAAAATCTCTTTTCCAAATGCCAAATAGAAAATATACAAAATAGAAAAATATCTGCTAAAAAATATATTTACATAATACTACATCTGCAAAAAAATAAGATTTAGAAAAAGTAAGCCAAATCCTTCAGATCCCAACAATCACATAAAAAAACTTATCACCAAAAAAGAACTCGCCGAATCTTACGGCACAGGAGATGGATTTTTACCTCTGAATGCAGAATATTAGTTTTTTTCTTGTACGATGGGTGATTATAACTGTTTCATTTCACATATTACATACCGTTTGATATATTGGTACTTTTATGTTATCCTGGCGCAGTTGATAAATCGCCAAATATTGTTCCTATAACATTTTCATATTGAATTAATTTCATTTAAATATAAACCTTTCACTCATTTAATTTAAAATACATGCCTTTCATTAATCCCATTTAAAATGCTAAAAAGAGAAAAAAAAAAAAGAAATAATGCCATAAATCGAAACCTTTTATTTAAACACCAAAGAATTTTTTTTTATTATTTACACATGAGAAATAAAAAAAGCTGCTATTGCTGAGATTTGCGCCAAATCTCTAATACCAAGTCTACTAAGTTATTGCGGGGTTTTTCTTTCAAAGAGAAAAAAATCCAGATTAATTTTCGATTTCTACTCAATTGAAATATATTTTATTGTGCTGAATATTAGTGCGTGCATATTTTTTTTGCTCCTTGTACTCCATGAACTTTTCAATTCCGATTGTCTACGAAAATCTCGCGCCGGTGAAAATGACGTACCACAAAATTTCGTGACGTATGTACTTTAATTGTGCTATTTTATCTATTTTTTTAATATAATTTCCAAACGGTTTCACATTTATTCTTGGTAATAAATAGACGACGTTGTCACCTTTATAGGAACCTGCTGTAAAAATTTGAACGAAATCCGTTGAATATTTTCTGAGTTATGCTTGACGAAAGGTTTTAATATCCATCGTAGCTATATATGGGGCAAAGTAATACTGCGCTGTGTATGAGTCTTCGTTGCACTCAGACAATTATAAATGTATTTTAATATTCAAAAATATTACTTCTATTCCGAGGAAAGTCTTAATTTATGTTTTCATAAAATTGATTTCTTGAACATTAAATAAAATTCACTTCGTACATACAAATTTTATTTACGTACATTAGAGATGTTATAAAAAAATCTTTTCATTTTTTATTAAGACAAAATGTGGATTTTTTATTTAAAACTTTCCAAACGGCTTGCTCGTATTTTTTCGTTTCCCGAAAACATTTTAAAGTGGTTCCAAAGAAAAACGTTTTAAGCAGAATTATATTTTAAAACGATATTAAATGTAGGGATAGAAAAGCAATTTGCCACCAAGTCGTAAAAGAAAATTTAAGTAAACTGAAATTTTATGAGCATTTTTTAGAAAAATGCAAGAATGTCCTCGGACACTCAGAGGGTTAATTTTATACTAGTTCATAAACAATAAATTTTTCGTACACGTACATTATTTTTGTAAGTCAGAAATAAAATGACATTTTCTAGGATTTTATTTTTCGAAAATAATTCATATGATTAACTCTCTGGAGAAAATGAAACGTTCATGTTTTTGATTTTCATATGAGACAAAAGATCTCTTATAATCCTAAACGTAAACAAGGATTTTAAAGTATTTATTTTCAAAGGTAAATAAGTAAATATTATGGAATATGAAATGTTTGGATAAATAAATTTTTGTCTCTCGATTTGAGAAATTCGCATGAAAGAATACTATTTATAAATTTTTCTCATCTATTCCACATTATGTTATCTCTAAAATAACAACACTGATTGTCGTGTGTTTACTGGAAAATGTGTCATTCATGAAACGTACTTCCAGATAAAAATTAATTAACATGATGCTATGGTAGTTTTCGCTGATATGTGTATAAAACACATAAAACCAACTACTTGCCGGTTACAACTTGTATTAATATGATTTTATATACAACATCAAGCAATAATATCCATTCATTGTTTGGATGTATGTGAGAATATGTAATATTTAATGTCATTTAAATACGACACAAAATTTTTAAGAAATCATTTTTATGTGTAACCATTATTTTTTTTCTGTTTTCAGGTATTAGCAAATTCAAAGTCACGAAATTTCTTGTAGGTATGGACAAAGACCGGCTGCCTTGCATTCATTTTATTTATATTTTTATTTTAAAGTTTAATTTATATATCTTTGTTTAATTTTAATATGTTTGGTTATTTTATGTTTTTTGTAGTCACTGTTTTTAAATTTTAAATTCGCGTATATTGTATTAAGTTTTTAATATGTTTTCTATTATAAAAGTAACCTAGAATTGTGTTTTTAATCTGCTTGTAACTTGTTTTCTAAAAAGGTAACTCTGTTTTGAATGTAAGGTTAGTTCGTGTTTCGAAACCTAAAAGTCTATAGTAGGGGGAGGTGATAGTTAATTCTGTCTGTCCGTCCTCCGATGAGAAACAGACAGTCTTTCTCCTGAATAGTTTTTATGTTTTAACGTTATAAGTGTTTATAGTTAATTGTTATAAGTGTTTATAGTTAATTGTTATAAGTGTTTATAGTTAATTGTTATAAGTGTTTATAGTTAATTGTTATAAGTGTTTATAGTTAATTGTTATAACAAAGTTTATATACACCTTCTTTCATAAAGTTTAAATATTTTATATTTTGAGGAGTTATATTCTTGTTGCATATGTTATGTGCTGCTTCTGCACCTGTTGTGCAACAATTTATCATTATGTATGTATATCTGAATTATAAATATATGTGAATTGTGTAAGCTGCATTTGCGTTTCTGTCATGTATATTTTTCATTGTCATTATATTTTGTGAGGGAGTGTGTATATATGGTTTAAATGTTTGTTGTTTGTTATTTTTATATGGCAATTTAAATCTAAGTACTTACAAAAATGTATATTTATACAAAGTTTCTAAAGATTTAGATATAAAAATTATGAGATAAATGAAATGTAAAAATAAATTATGTAAAACGTGTGTAGTTGGTTATGCTGACAATCCTATTCATTGTAATACTTAAATTACTTTTCGAAAATATAATAACGTCATTTAGGGAATAGTTTGTTTAACATGATAACAAAGTTATGTGGGACAGACTGGAAGTTAATTACGCATCAGAATTAATCTACATCGGTCAATTATTAAAAATGAAAATAAAGGATGTCCCACGTTTGAGATCTCGCTATTTTAGAATTCATAGTTTTAGTAATATCTCTATTGAAATTCTAGAGCAAGTGGAGGATAAATAAAACAGATTAGTCAGAAAAAATGATTTTATGTTAAAGTATAAAAGTATTTAAACTTATGGGTTAAATAAATACATTGGTCAATAATATAAATTTAAAGAAGATTTTAATGCATATAATTTATTAGTTAATTATTAGTTAACTTTAACGATTCAATTATTATAAATAGAGGAAAAAGGTGTTCTCGTAAGTTATCTAAAGTTATTAATTATATTATACCTAATATTTGGATTAAAGATTCGGAGTTGATTTTATTTCCACTTGTAGTGTCAAAACTGCTAAAACTCAAGTTTTTAAATTGAGAATAAATGTATTAAAGAAAATGATAAAGAGTTTAGAAAATTTTAAATTAAAAAAATGTACAGTTTAAGGATATATTGTATGATTTAGTCAATTTCAAGTTATTACATAAATGTAACATTAATAAAGATATTATAGATTTTAAAATAAAATTTCAACAAAAATAATTTGATAAATTAAATATAAGTAAGATTTGTAAGGATATGGATAACCTTTTTCCTCTAAAAGAAAGTACAATTTCAGTTGCATGTAATTATTGTAAGATATTAAGTACTAGGATTTTTAATTACAGACAAACTTCTTTTTCGGATTCCAGTGCTTCTGTAATTTGTATATGTAACCATATTGAATATGCTGATTTTGTTGATAATTTTTATGATCATGTTATTACGGGAGATTTAAACAATAGTTTAAAATAAAAAAAATTAAATATTTATTGAATTTTGGTACACAATTTAGAATTAACGGCAGAATTAGTTATAATAAAGCTTTTTAAAAAAATTGGATGATGTTAACAATTTTATAAAAAAGCTAAATTATAGATTCAGTATGCCATTACCATTAGAGGCTTTTTTGAATGTAAATCTTAACTGATGGAATACTTTAAAACTTTTTTGAAGAATTTTTTAAATACAGAGGAATATGAATATCAGTGTTTCAATAATAAAAATGCACTTTTTGTTAAGAGTTTGCAAAATAATTTTGTAACTGTCCCTGTGGACAAAGCAGCTAATAATTATGCAACAATTTGTAAAAAGTTTTACAATGAAAAATACAGAGAATGAATTGAGTGATAAAAAAAAAAAAAAAAAAAATATGCTGGAATTGATGTAAATAAAAATCCTATAGTTAAAAAAAATTATCGCATATAAAAATAAATGTAAAACTTTCTTTTCATATAACATTAATCTTTCTAATCACTATGGTTTGCCTTTCGTGTTTATGACTCCGAAATTTCATAAGAATCCTGTGCAATTTAGATATATATGTTGTAAAACAATCAGTATTAATAGTAATTTCAATATAGCTTTACAAAATATGATAAAAAAGATATACGTTTTTTTTAAATTTAAATTTAAAACTTCAAGTTATTTTTGTCAATTGACAATAGCCTACATCTTTTGGACGAATTGCATTTCACTCTTCAGAAGATTAGGGTATTTGATTTTGAAAATCTATTCACCAATATGCCTAACCTAATGATAGCCTATACTATATTTTAAGAAATATTTTTTACCTATTTTATATTGAAGATGAATTGAATATTAATAGAAATATATTTTTTAGTTTATATTATTTTTTTTCAATAATTATGTATATTTTAACAATCAAACTTTCAATCAGTTATGTGGTATAGGCATGGGGACAAACTACAAGTACTAAAGCTAATTTGTTTTTATTTTATTATGAATATAGTTATGCAGTGAATTAGAATAAAACTATGAAAATCTTTAGGTGTATTGATGACGTATTAATTTTTGATTACGATTTTTTAAGGGTATGTGATGTAATATATCATAATTGTTTAAAGTAGTGCTGCCGATGCGATACGTATTTCAGTTATACGTTTAAACGATATACGTGTATACGTATAATACGTATTTAAGGAATACGTAAACCTTAAACTATACGTTTAAACGTATCCGGATACGTATAAGCGTATATCGATTAAACCTATAATTCAAGTATACGTTTAATTGAATTATACGTATATTTCAAGTATTGTATTTACTTTTAATGTCTATGGATCTTATCAGTATTACGTCACTGAACGGATAACAAGTTGGAAATTTTTGGCTTTACTTTAGCAATCTGTATAATATGTTTTATACATAGAATCTTGTTATTTTTCCCTATAAATGTGGGTAAAATGTTGTTCTTTCCACGGTGCTAATGTTTTCTACTCTGTGTTAATGTATAACGCAATTTCATTTTTTAAATAAACCATGACAGTCGTGGTTTTTTTTATACAAAGTGTATGTGCATTACAAGATATTACGTTTTAAGAATTGTTGTTAATATTGGCAAATTTCATTTTTTGTGTTAGTACCTATAAATTTCGATTACTTATAGCCTGAAAATAATCGTCACTGCAGGTGGTTACAGAACGCAATCACACAAGCTTAAAATGACTTGTCTTCTCTTTCCTTTTTTGCAGTAAAACGTATTTCCAAAACATTTTTAATATAGAAAAAAGTATTCTTAAATAAAATAAAAGTATGTGTAGTTAGTTATTTGTTACAGCCGATTATATGCACTAGGGATATAGGACGTGGGGGGGGGGGTGACCTCCGTGGGAGTCTTTAAAATAAAAATAAGTTTATGAAACTTCCCAGGATTTGGATTGATCAATGTCAGTATAAAATATGAAGTCCATGTAAGTTTCTGTTCTGCAACATTTAATAGGGAGCACTAGTTTAAAGTCAAATAGCGCAAACCAGGGTAATTATAGGGCAGATTTTTTAAATATATATTTTAATACTTCAGATAATGATTTAATTTTGGATTTATAAGACAAAAGAAACAGTTAATTTTTTTTTTAACCAGAAGCATGCCTTATTGGTACTCCAACATACATAAAAGGTTTATATTAATATTTTTATTAATCAGTTAATTATAATTAGTAAAATTTGTGGCAATGATTTCAATTTAAATAAGCGAATTTTTAAAGTTTTAGCTAATTTATTTTACAATAACAACTACCCTTTCAATTTTTCGAAATAGTATTTGAAGTTATTACTGAAAGATAGTTGGCAACATTATGGTTTGGCGGGATGACCACAATAGTATGCTTGTTTCTGGATCTTTCTGTGTGATTTTGATTATGTCTTCCTTAAAGGATTTATCGAAGAACCGGTGGACGTGGATGTTTGAAGCGGCAGATTTTGCCGCGAAAGTAAGAGACTGGATAATGGAATTGAATTTTATTTTGGTTTCTATAAGGCGGAGGACTTCTGTAGTAAGTAAGTTATAGGATATCTTGTCAATTTAACTTTTTCTTGTAGATATGGATGTAGACCGGCTGCCTTGCATTAATTTTATTTATATTTACATTTTAAAGTTTAATTTATATATATTTGTTTAATTTTAATATATTTGGTTATTTTACGTTTTTTGTAGTCACTGTTTTTAAATTTTAAATTCGCCCATATTGTATTAAGTTTTTAATATGTTTTCTATTATACAAGTAGCATCGAATTGTTTTTTAATCTGATTTTAATTTGTTTTCTAAAAACGTAACTCTGTTTTGAATGTAAGGTTAGCTCGTGTTTCGAAACCTAAAAGTTTATAGTGGCGTAGAGGGGGTGATAGTTAATTCTGTCTGTTCGTCCATTGGTGAGAAACAGACAGTATTTCACCTGTGTAGTTTTTATGTTTTAACGTTATAAGTGCTTATAGTTAATTGTTATAAGTGTTTATAGTTAATTGTTATAAGTGTTTATTGTTAATTGTTATGTGTGTTTATGGTATATTGTTATAAAAAAGTTTTATATACACTCTGTTTCATAAAGTTTAAATATTTCATATTTTGAGAAATTATATATATATACACTTCCGTTCAAAAATTAAGGGCAGTGATCGGACGCTTTCGCTTTTTACAAGGTTTGTCTAATACCTACTGAAATTCTTGAAAAATTGTCCTTGAACTTCGAGGATGTAAAGCACATGTTTGACTTCGAGAACAGTAAAAACAGTATGCTGCAATTACAAAATTAAATATTGTATATTTGATGAGATATGGGCATTTGTATAAAATAATTTTCAATCCCACACCTATCTCTGTATTGCCGATAATTTTCTGAATTTTAACAATATTTGACTAGTCTTTTTACATGAGTTGCTCTATAGAATTGACTAACCAATCATAAAAAAAATCTTTCGTATAGTTAGCGCATGCGCAATCAAAATTATTTCATACAAATGCTCATATTTCATCTAATATTCAATATTTATTATTATATATTTTTTTTTTGCAGTATACTGTTTCTACTGATCTAGACGTCAAGCGTGTGCTTTACATCCTCGAAGTTCGAGGACAATTCGTCATGAATTTCAGTAGATATTTGACAAACCGTGTAAAAAGCAAAAGCGTGTCACCGCCCCTCAATTTTTGGTCAGCAGTGTATACATATATATAAAGTTATTTTTACTTTCAGAACCGTTTCCGAAAGGGAAACTATACCCGTAAAAAAACTTCAACTAAAATCGAAAAGTTACAAACGTATAAAGTTAGACATCAACATCAGATATTCTAGGCAAATATATATATTCTAAAGTTGTAATCGAGAAATTTGAGAAGAACTTTCCCATACGTTGCACATTAGTTTACGAGTGTTTTCGCGTGTGTAATGTAGGCACTTAAGTGATTTTCGTGAAGGGCGGTGAAACTGAAGATACGTATCATTTTTTAGACTTCTGATTAGAACAGCCGTGAATGTAGGCTTTCCTTAAGCTATTCCTTCGAAATCTCTTTTTCTGTGTACAAATGTTGGCGAAAAAATTACTGTTTGTAAAACGTTTAGAACGAAAGTTGAATGGTATTTGACTAAACACAAAATGTAATGGTAATCTTTGCAGTTATTTTTCAAAATTGATGAATCTACAAAAGATGGGTTGTGGTCAGTGTCAAAAGCATGTTGGACTAATATGGAATTTAACATGCCATTCTTAAATGCAAGAATGTATGTATAGGTGAGACTGGAAGATTTGTGGAAATTCGACATAAGGAGCATATCAGCGCATTTAAGAATGACAAGTTAAATTCCAGATTAATCCAACATGCTTTGTATATAACTACAACCCATCTTTCATAGATTTACCAATTTTGAAAAACATCTGCAAAGATTACAATTACAGACTTTTCATGGAGGGATGCCTCACTAAGCTATACCAATACAACTAGAACGAATCAGGTTCAATTCCTAATTTTAATTGACAAAATATTTTTAAAAATATATTCTTAATTTAATATTTTGATTAAAAATCTAGCACCACTGGCGAGTGGCTAATAAGACTTTAAGATTACAAATAATATTAAGTATATATTTAGATATATTTTGTCAACTAAAAAAAGTGAGAATCCTCATTTAACTGTCTAATTTCCATGGTAGAATACGTTCAAGAAATTTCGTAATTCAGAAAAACTGAATTCATACCAGAAAATTTCAATAATAAATTTATCTTTATTTAATGACGGAATGTTCGTTATTAATTGAAGCAAATATTGCTATTTTAAATTTCTGGACTGAATATTGAATATCTTCATTTAAAAATCTACTTAATTGGAAACAGTGGTAGAAGCATACATGCTACCATGGACATTAGACGGTTAAGAAAATTACTCAGGAAAAACAATTTACAAATATTAATTTTCCGGTGAGATATTTAAAAAATAAGAATGCATTCCATGCTCATAAGTTTTTCATCGGTGAAAGAAACTTGAGATCTGAGTAACAAACACCATAAGCTTGTTCTTAAATTTCAGTAATATATACATTTTTCTAAAATAGCATTTTTTGTTTGTTTATATTTATTTTTTATTACTTTTTATTGAAAACTGTGGCTGTTCTTCCAGAAAATAAAAATTTACAAAAACTAATTCTTGGAATATTTTTAATTTTATTATTCCTAGAAAACATCTTTATGGGATTAAAAGAAAAATATATATTTCATGATTTTATTCTGAAGTGTACATAGGATTTCCCTTTATGAAATCAAACTACAGAAGATTTGATTAATGCATATTTGGAAACACCACTAGGATCAATAGATACAATTTTCTTTTGATGTTCACAGCAGAGTACATAACAAAGTACAAGCTTCTTACCATTTAGAATGAGTGGATGCAATTTTCAAAAAGAGGAATCAATAATTTAATAAAGAAAAATTTCTTTCTAACTTATTATTTTAGAAAGATAAAACGAAAACTTAACTTTCAGTTCTTCATACACTATGATTTAATTACTAATTGCATAATGTTTCGATGTGTTTGGAAGTCAATTTAAAATTAACAACATACTCAAGTTAATTAAATAAACATAAATCCAACTCATGAATGGTTAGATTTAAACATAAAACAAATTATTTTTTCTCTCAAAAATATTTGATAAACATTTTTTGAAGAGACACCTAAATTAACAATTTTCATGGGTGGAGATGTCTTTTATCATAGAAAAGTAGTAACAATTTGCAGCTATGCATTAACCGATAAGTGCATGTATATACCATTGGCAAGGAAAACATAACTGATATTATCCATCAAACTGACTGTTATTAATAATTTAATATAGACATTTAACAGAATTTCATAAAATCATGTTTTAATAAAAACTTTCAGAACTGCCTGTTGTCAATAAGTGTGGTTTAGTTTTTGTTTTACGAAATTTTCATACTTTCATAAGAAATTTAGTCATTGACTTTGTATGAAAAAAATCGCAAATACAATGGTGTCAATATTTACTTTATTTCTGTATTTTATGCTTTAATTCCAATCTAAATAAATTGCTACTTTTTAATATAAATATTCTGTCAGTCAGGAATTTTCATTAAAACGCAATTTATTAATTTTTTCCTTTTCAAATATTTAAATATATATATATATATTTGTTTAAAGCATGTTTTCGCTTGTAATCTCTTTTCTCTGAAAAAAATATTCCTTTTGTATATGTAAATGTTAACTTGTTAAATATGTGTAAGCATGTGTACATTACAAATTTAATGCACATTTCTTAAATTCGAACTGTAAGTCGAAAGAAATTAGTATCATCTATTTCAATTTATTTTACATTAAATATACATAGTATACCACTGCAAAGTCGGCTTTTTCTAGGTTACCGAGTTTGGAGTGATAGGAAATTAATCGAATGGAAAGTTAAAGAGCTGAAATAATTATGGAAAAAAATTGTTTCCGATAATAATTTAAAATCTTGTTATTTGTGGCTGTCTTATTTTATTCTATACGCTATTCTTAAATGTCAGAGTTTTTTTCCTTCAGCAAAAATGTACTTGTCATTTTATCAATTAAAAAAAACATTTTTAATAGATGTCATGATAATTCGATTCGAAAGTACTCCATGTACTTTGTTTTAAACACCAAATTAAACGAAATATGAAAATTGAGAAAATTGTTCAAATGTGTTTTATAATTTAATTTCACTCCAACGAATTCGTTTATTTAAATTATGTTTTGAATAAATACGTATATATTATGTATTTTAATAATTTTCATTCAAACATTAATTAAAAATTTTAATTCTTTTTCAAGTACACTTCAATATTATTGGTTTCCGCTGGTAATTAGCCTTCAGAACAATATTTCATTTTTGTATTTGTAAATATTGGCATGTTAAATGTCTTAAAAGCATTACTAACTTAATGCACATTTTTAAAATACCTTTTCTGGAAGCATAAGTAGAGAATACGAATACAAGCATACGACCATAATATCAACAGAACGGGATGAGAAAAAGTTATATTGATTATACTAAAAAATGATTTCCGATAATGAATTTAAAGGCTTGTTATTCTACACTATCACATCTTTGTCAACATGACTGAGCAGGTGCCATAATTTAATTCTTATGTGTTAATATAGATGACATTGTATCAATGTTAAATATTTATTACATGTATATTTAATTTTCTAATAATTTTTTTGAAAATAATTAGATCCAAAATATTTCATGTGCAGTTTGAGAACAATTTTATCCATTCAATAACAATTATATACATAAATTGCATAACAGTTGAAGAAAATGAACCATTTTTTAAAATAATTTTACCTCAATTTAAAAAACAACGAAGAATTATAAAAAAAAAATATCAGGCCTCATGTCATAGATTACAAAACACTATTGGAATATTGTTACGAAATTTCATTTTTGTTCATGCAATGAAATGAGAGATCTAAATAACTATTAAACACATTAGAAATTCATTTTCAGCAATTGTTGTCCATGTCCAATTATTTCGTCCTTTCCTGAAGGTGATCAACACACCTCGTAATACTCTAAAAATTAGTCAAGTTTTAAAATTAAATTCACAGCTGAACATGATAAATCATAATCTAATGGAATTTTTTTGTGCATCCCTATAAACGAACTATAATTACCACTTGCTTTATACTCTATGGAAAGCAATTTGTCATCCACCTCAATTTTGCATATCAATTTCATTATGTTTCATTATGAAGCAGTTTAACACCATTAAAATGGACTGAAAACGGTTTTACCCCATTGACTGTAATGTAACATAGTACTTTGAACTGTCTCTCTAATATAATTGCTGCTTATTTTATACCCAATAGAAAACATGTTGTCGTCCAGCTCAGTGATGTATATAAATTTCATTATATTTTAAATAGTATAACATTAATAAAATGCATTCAAAACGATTTTACCCTTTGACCGTAAAGTAACGAAATAATTTTGAGTATTCCTGTAAACTAGCCCTAAAGGTTACACACTTCATTTTCTAAACCAAATATTCCATAGTAAACTGAAATAACATATATCAATTGCATGACAATCCAAGTATAGTTACGTGAGTCAGAGCACGGAGAGAGGGATAGAGAGACAGATAGACAGACGGATAGTCAACTCGAAGTCATAAATACTTTTCAACTAGGAATGTGTTCAAAATTAATTTATGGCAGCCATCAACTTTTTATTGCAACATCAATTTCTATTTGTTGTTGTTGTTGTGGGTATTTTGTTTCAAGAGAAAATAGTTTCGATATGCGTGTATAAAGGTTGACTTGTTAAATATATTTAAAATAATTTTTCATTCCATGCGTTTCTCTGGAATTTAATTTCCGGAATTCGAAGGCGTAATTTTAAACTAATTAATTCCAACTGTTTTAATTGTTTTCATATTAATTATGCATAGTTTTCCGAATCAACGTATTCCGTTTCTAGATAAAAGATTGTGCAGTCACTGGATGTCTCCAGAATGGAATTGAATAGAGCTAAAACGACTATTACAAATGGTTTCTTAAATTATATTTAAAAGTTTGTCATGTTTTTATCTATATATTAGCGTCGGGTGTCATATTGTTTTCTTTCTTAGGCTAAAGAATTTTATTTTGATCAATATAAAATATTTATCAAATATACATACATATATATGTATAACTTTTTTAATGAAGCGATTCAATGATTCAGATCTAAAAGTGCTCCATGCGCTGTTTAACCAAACCAAAATATTTTTTTTATTCAATTGAAAACAAAGAAATTTACTCAAGAGTTAAAGAAAATAATAAAAAAAATTGTATACTTACATTATACTTTAAAGAATGAATGCTTTTTTAATGTTTGTTCTCTGCTACTGCTTTTCATTTATACATTCAATTTTTAATGTGTCTTTTTGGAATTTTTTCCCTTAAAAAATGCTTACCCTTTGTATTTGTAAATGTTGATAGTTTAATTCACTTTTCTAGAATTTCTTTTCTGAAATACGATGCGGACGTAGAACATTATTAGTATCAAACACAAAGTTCGAACACTCCTTAGAATTTGAATTTCCAAAGCGTCGAGCACCAATATATTAAGATTAGGGAATTTTTATTTAATGTTCAAATAGAAAAATTTGGAATTTCCTTGTTTCAGCTCATAAGTTGTACTCTTTTTATGCGATTGAATAAACTGAAAAATTCTGTTAATATTTGTAAAATTTTCAAATTAATTCACATGAAATATGCATTTTTATTCGTGTTCGGTTCGCAAACTTCTGTTTCTAAGTTATTGATTTCCAGTCATGGGAAATCGAGAAAACGGAATGGCAAAAGAGATAAAAAGATTATTGAAAAAATAATTTATGGAAATAATTTTTAAAAGGAGTAGGGACTTGTCAGTTTAGACTGTAATATAGTTATTTATACATTAAACTTAGATGTTGTAATTTGTTTCTTGCGAATTTAAAATATAAAATATCTTTCGAATGTGATAAAATGTATATAGTTCAAACCAAGAGACCACTCAAAGTCCGCTTGGGGGAACATAAAAACTATGTTAAAAATTGTGACATTAAACGTTCTGAAATAGCTAACCATTGTTGGTCTGAAAATCACAGTTTTAATTTTTCAGAGGGTACAATAATTCAGAAATGCTCATCAATTTACGACCTCAATTTCTGGGAAGCTTATCACAAATGGAAAAATTCAGGCAGCTTAGTTAATGATCTGTCCAGTACGCCAACTTTTTCAAATGTCTAGCTACCTTTCATTTAATTCATTCTCACTGTTCTCCTCCCCCTCCTTTTTCTACTCCGTACAAAGCGTTTCAAACGTCTGGCTGCGTTTCACTTAATTCATTCTCTTCGTTCCCCCCTCCCTTTATTCGCCTTCACACTTAAACTTTCCCGGTCGGGCGGAGCGTTCCTATTGTTCTCTACGTGACATGTGTTTCCCCGTCTCCGCTGTTGTTTTGAAGTGTTCGCCGCCATTTCATCTGGGCGCGTGCGAAAGACGGCAGGCAAACTGACATGGCTTAGTGGTTTTTAATTCGTTTTAATCTCTCGAATCAGCACTGATGATGGAGCTTAAGGGCTTTGAAACAGCTGTTTGCCAGTATACATGTTTTTAATTTGTGCTATTTCAACGTTGTACATTTATTTTTAATATAACGGCACTCAAAGTTTAATGCACCTTTTTAGAATTTAGTTGTCACTGGTAGGATAAATCGTTTGAGGCATGCATGCTGTATTTAATTAATTGTTTTAAAAACTATTTGCATAAAATTTGGAATCAAAATAAAGGTAATACGCAAAAAGTACTTAAAAATTAAGCATAAGTAAGTAACACTTTTTTACATATAGATTTATTAAACTATGCTTCATATTGCCAAAATTTTATTTGAATAGAACAAATCCTTCCCAAACATTTAAAGAGATATTTTCAACGTTTTTCCGCATTTAATTAAAAAAAAAAAAAAAAAAAAAAAAAAAAAGAAAAAAAAAAACATTGTAAAAAAGTTTGAAGAGAATTATCCAAAATGGTTTTTAACACTTTCCATCTTCTGTGTTTTTCCTAACTAAAGGAAATTTTAGCATACTGTGTAATATACATACAAATATATAGATCATATACATAAGATCATATGCACAAAATGAATGGGATATTTTGTCTCACTATTGGTAGTAATTGCTGAAATTTGTTTTTCAAATGTGTTATGCCTTTTCTAAATTGTTTACTTAGTAAACTGCGAAGTTTTGTTAAAGTATTCTGCAAGTGTTGGAAAGTGCTTCGTAATTTATGCTTGTCGCATAATTTTTCGTTCTTGTTATAACTTTACTTGAATCTAAAAATATGCTTTTTAAAATAAAAGTAAATCATAAATTTTGATAAAATTTATTTATGAATTTCTATTTATTTTTTCGATTATATATACATTCTATTTAATTAAAGCATGCTTCTTAGTATAAGTAAAGAGCAAATGGGAGTTTATATTTTATTTGTAAATGTTCACATATTAAATATATTTAAAACAATATTCATTTACTAGGGACAAAAAGTTTTGATTTGAATAAAAAATGACAGAAGTTTTATCTTGCTATTAGCAGGCCTGCAAATAATGTAGACTAATATTTCTTTTGGTATTTATTTACTTAAGTTTTATGGAACCAAAAAAAAAATCTGTATTACATTGTAAAAAAAACGAAAATTTAAATATTGTGCGACAAAATTAATCTTACAAAAATAGTTTTGTCCCGATTTTGAAGTCCATGTTCCATACTTTTGTGTCGCCATTTCTTCCCTATACTGCTTATTACATTGTCTCTCCATTATGCATGGAAAAAAACAAAAACATTTCTTTAGTTACAACAAAAATATGACCACTTTGTACAAATTTAAATTTTTTACTTACCCATCATACGTTGTATAAGGTAAATCTTGTAATCGTTTTGAAAATCGAAAAATCGGATTTACACGTTTCAGATACTAGACATTCCGAAAAACATATTTTTAGAAAACAATTTTTGCCTCTGTATGTCTGTGTGTGTTTGTCTGTAAACAATCTATCTCCCAAAAAAATTGAGATAGAGACTTGAAATTTGGTATGTTCTTTGTATGTAATAATGTGAAGAAGCTTATTGAATTTCAGTAACCTCGATTAACTATTTTTTTTCGGACTCTTGAAATATTCGTTATGATAAAAGGTATATAAAAATCTTCGAAATTGTTTATTTTAAGGAGTAAATATAAAAGACAATAAAAAAAAAACATAAATTTTGCATAACAATGAAGTCGATCGGATAATCAGTTGCCGAGATATTTGTAATCCTACTTTTAACACTCTTCGATTTTTCATGATCCTGTATTTTATCATAATTTCAATTCAAAGATATATTTTAATTGGAAATGAGACGATAATCTGACGCAATAAACCGTTAGTTAATATGATTAACATTTTTGGAGTTATAAGGACGCAATCTTTTACGCAATTCAGTAATAGAACATTTAAAGCGAGGCTAACGAAAAAGAAAGGCTACTGCGGTGCTTTACGCATATCTTTTTTTACAGACCGCCGGAGTCACGTGATGCTCGAATCCACCAGTGCAGGTGTACGAAAAGAGTATCACGTCACTCTAGCGGTCTGTAAAAAAAGATAAGTGGAACGCACTGCGATAGCCTGTCTTTTTCGTTAGCCTCGATTTAAAGTTTATGACGTCATTAAGCCATGATCGAGGCTAACGAAAAAGAAAGGCTACCGCGGTGCTTTACACATATCTTTTTTTACAGACCGTGGGAGTCACGTGATGCTCGAATCCACCAGTGCAGGTGTACGAAAAGAGTATCACGTCACTCTAGCGGTCTGTAAAAAAAGATAAGTGGAACGCACTGCGATAGCCTGTCTTTTTCGTTAGCCTCGATTTAAAGTTTATGACGTCATTAAGCCATGATCGAGGCTAACGAAAAAGAAAGGCTACCGCGGTGCTTTACTCATATCTTTTTTTACAGACCGTGGGAGTCACGTGATGCTCGAATGCACCAATGGAGGTGTACGAAAAGAGCATCACGTCACTCTAGCGGTCTGTAAAAAAAGATAAGTGGAATGCACCGCGGTAGCCTGTCTTTTTCGTTAGCCTCGGCCACGATTTTATTTGAATTGCAATGCATTTTAGAAGTAGTTTACTCATGTTATATTTTCATATTAATTTTCATTTTCATAATATTATGCACATCCATGATGGGTAAGTATTACGGTGGTCCCCAACGACTATTTTTAAAATGTTATGAAATAAAAAAATTTACACGACTTATTCTTTATATTGCTTATTACGTTGTCTTTCGATTATACCTGGGGAAAAAAAAAAAAAAAAAAAAAACATTAGATTTTTCTTGGCACGAGATTCATAAAGCTTTTCCTTATTTCTCTTCGAGGAAAAATTGAGGCAAAACCGAAGAAAAATAGGAAAAAGCTGTATGAATCTCGTTCCAAGAAAAATGTAATTGAAATTGAACTGAAGAAACCCCAGAGATAGGGGTGAATGTGCTTTTAAAGAGAGACAGCATAGTATGATTGTATCTGCATGCTTAAAGTGAGATATAAGAGTTCTTTCGGAAGAATAGAAACATGGGAAACGTGAAATGAAAGATAGGAAAGTTAAAAATGAAGAAATGTTAAAAGAAATGAGTACAAGAGAACTGGATTTGTGTTATGTCTTTTAAAACGTCGAACTATATCATATGTGTTTTTTCTTAAGAAAATAACTATGTTTTTAATGAGATAACTGTTAATGCATACATTTTACTGTCAATACAAATAAATTTATTTAAGCGAAATATAGTGTACATTAACGTTAATCCAAAAGTACATACTAATGCCATAAAATTGGTAAAACTAAAACTAAAAGTTTAGCAGTCTCTTTGTATTTATAAATGTTCACTTTTTAAATATATTTAAAGCAGTAAACATTTAATAAAATTCTTTGCATTTTCTCTGCTGAAATACAAAGCGTTGGTTGAAAATAATTTCAAGCATTTTAACTGCAAGCAACTTAAACTTCAAGCATTTTAGTTAATTTTCAAATAAAAAATGCACAGTTTTACACGTTAATATCGTCTTTCCTAGGTTACTCATTTCGTGCGCGTTAAAAATGAACAAATTGGAATGAACAGTAAAGAACTAAAATATTGTTTTGTAAAATGATTTTAGAAAGTCATTTGAAAATGGTTTTTATTTTAGATTGCAACTATTTTAACTACATCTCAGTCTAAGTGTTATAATTTATTTCATACTTTTCTATGAGGTTATAATTTTTTCAATGTCAGTTAATTGTATACGATTTTTGTAGTAGGTGCATTGACAGTAATTATGTTCATGTAGACTTTTTCAAAAAATCTTACTAATTCCATAAAATAAAGAAGAAAAAATTTGAAATTGTACGTGAAACGTGACAAAAAAGGTGCGTTTGTACTGTGAACTAGTTTTATAAATATTCAGATCTTGGTGCAATAGCTGTTGCACGCTTATGCAAAAATATATGAATACAAAATTTATTTTATGTACAGATTTTCTTTTATAGATACTAATTTTATTTCATGAAATTAAGTTTCAAAACACTTTTACAAACAATTATTTACAATTCTTTTACATTAAAATTATACTATGCGCAAATATCCAATACAAAACAATGTAAAAAAATCATCGTTATTATTTCGCTAAAAAAAATGAATTATATCGTCTGTTATTATGATACGATTCATTTTCAAAATAAAATAAGTATTTTTTAAGCTAGCAACATTTTATCTTTTGTTGACTTTTACTGAAATTTCCAATGGGAAACTTAAAAAAAAAAAAAAAAAAAAAAAAAAAAAAAAAAAAAAAAACATTCGATTGTAACAGGAGTTTCATATTAATGATAGCATGACCTGACCCATGAATGTTATATTTATTTTAAGGTATTTAACTTCTAAAAGTTGCACAATTTTAATTTTTACACAGTCGAATTGGGGACAAATGTTTGAAATGCAAATTTTTTAAAACTGTATCTCAATTTTCTGATATTTTATGGTTTTCAAAATAATTTTCAACCAAGATTTTTTTTTTTTAAATCTGTATCGGTGCAGCCCGATTACGAAAGATTAATACATATGCACGTAAAACAATATAAATAGTTTCAGCATTTGATTCCGTTCCAACACTTCATTATGAAAATTAAATTTAATCAATAAATAATAAAATAATAATAAAATAACAATCATTTATTCGAACTAAGTGCTGAAGTAACAAAATAAAAAAGGAAAATCTTTGGTGATTTCTTCCACTATTAAGTCCTGACATGCGGCTAATACGAAACTATTTCTTTTAATAATTTTTTTAAAACTTTATTCGAATGCGTAATTGAGATTTTTGATATAAACGATTTTTCGTGTTGTTTGTGGGCAATCTAAAAAAAATACATTAAATGCAAAAAATGTTTTAGAGTTTGGAAAAAAAAAATGTTTTTCTTCTATGTTCTTTACCCCGGGAAACCCTTGTTGTATCTGCTATTTTATTAAAAAGCATTACTCATTTAAAACATTTCTTTGAAATCCCTATTTTGAAATAAGAAGCTTATATTGAAAATAATTTTCTCCAAACATTTTAACGTATTTCACATTAAATAATCACAGTGCTACTCGGCAACAACTTATTTTCTGGGTTACGAATTTCGAATGTGCTAGCAATCAACAGGAGGAAATGACAGAGAATTAAATGCTTTCTAAAAATCAAATGATTATCATTTCACACTGTCAAATTCGTATCTATACATTAGTCTAAGGAGTCATAATTTAATTTTTACATGCGAATGTAGCTGTTATTTTATCAGTGCAAAAAAATTAGTAACTGCATATTTATTTATTTAAAGACGCGGTTAGATCCGTTAAGTCGAAAAATACTTCATAAGTTGTTTTAAAAATTAATTTTATTCACAGAATAAAAAAATAAAACAAATAAACCAGTATTACAATAAATAAATTAATATATAAATTAACACTCAATTTATTTTTAATACTAAAATTGCTTTTCTATGTAACTCATTTTTTATCATAAGTTAAAATTCGATTTTTTTGTCACCGAAAAATGTGTAATTCGTTCCATATTTGAAGAAAATTGTATAAAATATATTTTTTAATAAATTCATTTCAATTCAAAGAATAATTTATAAAATACATTTTATGTGAGTTATTATTTTTCACTAAAATATAAAATCTGAATATTTAACGGTGTTTCTAAATCTCCAGCGCTGAAATACGAAGCGTAAGTGGAAAATAATTATTTCCAAATATTTCAATTTATTTCTCATTAAATATGCATAGTGTTTTGCGCCCACGTTTCTTGTTTCTAGGATACCTATTGTCATACGAAAACAATAGAATGGAATGACAAAGATCTTAAATATATTATTAAAACATGGATTTAAAAAATAAATTTGAAATCTAATCAATTTAGGCTACTTTATTTGTATCTTAATGTTAGTCACAGACTTAAAATATCTTTCTTATTGTTGAAAAGCAATTATCATTTTATCAATGTAAATTATTTATTAAGCATACATCATTTAGTAGTATTTGAAAAGATGCAATGATAATAACCAGAGCCCCAAGTAGTTCATATTCTGTGCTCTAAAAAAATCTTACTCTTTCAATAACGAAAACGAATCTAAAAATCACAAGAATGTTGAAGAAAACCTCCAAGATCAATTTTCTAATTTCATTTTCATGCAAAGTAACTTAAAAAAAAAAAAATATATATATAACTTATGCTAATCTTTTTGTTTTCCAATAAATCTTAATTTCTGGGTATTTTAGGTGTTTTGAAGTTGTATTTGAATTTAACTTTTTAAATATATAAAATTAATACTAATATATGTTTTCAACAACAACAACAACAACAACAACAAAATATTTTCTGATTGTGAATGTTGTCATAGAAGATCTATATTATAAAGCAAAAAGCTGTCTTTGACAGTCAATATAACGACAGTGGCGACACCTGACTAATAAATTTCGCTTTTATTACAAATTTTTTAACATCTAAACATCGCACATCTTTAATATTTATACCGTCAGATAGGGAAAAAAAATGTTTCTTTAAATATAAGTTCTTTGAAAACTGTATCTCAATTTACTGATTTTTTATGTTTTTTTTTTAAATCCATTTCTATCGCGTGCAGCCCTATTACAACGGATTATTCCTTCTTGCACTTGAAACAATATAAATTATCCAGTATTTGTTTCCGGTTAATATCCCGTAACGAAATTAAAACTTCATCAATAAATAAACGGAATATTAAAAAATATATAAATAAAAACAAATTTAACAGACATGTAATCGAACTACGCGCTTTAACAAATATTAGATTCAAAAAGACCAATGTAATTACATTTGGCGATTTCTTCGACAATTATCTCCTGACTTATGGCTAATACGAAAGCATAAATTTTAAATTTCTAAACTATAGTTGATTACATTGTTGATGTTTTTCATATAAAATGCGTTTTGATGTTGTTAGTAGACAAAGGGTTTTCACATAGTTTCTGTAGGCAAGGAAGCTCGGGTTGAAATCCCTAATATAATTAAAAGTAGTATTACTCATTTGATATATCTCTCGTAAACGTCAGTCCGGAAACTCGAATCTCAAGTCGCAAATAATAATTTATTTCAATTCTAATTTATTTCAAATATGCATAATGTTTTTCATCAATGTCTGTTGTTTTCAGGTTACCCATTTTGAAGTCATTGAGAATCAACAGAACGGTTTTCAAAAATGATTTTAAAATCTTATCTTAGACTGTCACATTTTCATGTATATATTAATCTTGATAGTCGTAATTTATTTCAAATTCAATGTGCATAATGTTTCCCATCAATATCTGTTGTTTCCAGGTTACCCATTTTACAGTCATTGAGAATCAACAAACGGTACATGGCATAGTATTTTTCAAGAAAAGAAATGCCAGAATCTCCAGAAAGTTTGAAGTAATATACAGCATCACTGGTCGAACTGGTGGACAACTTCTTACTAGTTTTTTAATATAGCATTCATTGCATTATTCATCTGATGCGATTGTGAGATTAAACAGAATTTTTGTTCAGTGACTCTCATAAAATCCTCAAATAAATAAGTTGCAGAAAGCTATACAGATATAGTGGTAAGATGCACCCTGCCAGTTTGACAATCTTGCCCTATATTTGTTTAACCTTACCAGAGAAAGAACCTCTCAACAGACCTCCCAGAGAGATGACATTCCGCACCAATTTTTATAGGCGGTATTCAATACCATTAACATGGTACCCAGTATTGAATTTTTTCAAAATGTTGGCAAAAACTCGAATGCTTTTTTTTAGTTTTCTGAGTTTTCTTTCAGAATACACTAACAGTCAGAATAGTGAATTGTGTTACTAAATGCCTGGGTGTCTGTACTGTATGAGGCATAGATGCACGAATACCATATAGTGAAATTTGAGAAGCTTTAGTGAAAAATTCAAGCTAATTCATTCAATTATTGACAGGAATAATTATATAATAAAACAGCTGTTTTAATAGGAAATATAGAAAATAGCAATTAGAATTATTTGTTTGCAGTGGTAATATCCCAATTTCAATTCTTGCATTCATTACTGAAAATTTACGAATATTCGTGCAATTTTGTTGCATTTACAATTCGTGTATGAATCACAAAGTAGCTAGCTTGGCTTTCAAAACAGACTTATAATATATAAGTAATTTTAAAGAGAATCGTCTCATTATTCAGGAATATCAAGCATTTTCCAGAGAGATAAATATGGAAATATAAAAATATTCTGTATGTTTTGGATTCCCGTGAAGTTCTCATGTGCTTACAATCAAAAGTGATTCATTTATCATTCCTTAACTCACTGCTTCACAGAACAACGAATGTGATAGCTAAAGCAAGTTATTTTCATCATAATAATGAAAGTAATTAATTTCCCAAATATTCTACGTTAAGAAAGTAATATAAGCTAGATAAAACAATTTTACATTTACTATAAGCAATAAGAATAAGCTATGGTTTTAATACAGTTACCTAAATATTGAGCTGTTGTACGCATATCGGGTATAGGTTTTATTTCTGGGTTTTTGTCATCTTTTGGGGAATTTTGTCAAGAGTGCCCATTGCTCATAAAATTTCGGTATTCTAATAGGAACAAGTACTGTGTCGCATCAAATGAATTTGGTGAAACATGGATTATATGTGAAAGAAGTCCTAAAGACTACAGAGAATATGTAGCAGATTAGTACACTAGTGTGCAAAACTTAAGCAACAAACACGAAATGCTAATTTCTGGACATGTGAGTACTCAAAAGGAAATTCTATAAACAACAAGTGTAGAAAATAGGTACTACCCTAACAGCACAGACAGTCGATGTGAAGTCCTCTTGACATCACAAATGTTCACAATTGTCACAGTCACTACAATGAACATAAATGTGATACCTTTCATTCGTCTCATTTTTACTATCATTTGGTCACTCCACTGAACAGTCACCATGACTGCTGTTTTTTGATGAATCACCAGGTGACTTTACAATGAAGTCATCTTGCGACTTTCATGTAATTGTCATTTTGACACTCCATTTTAAAGCCATCATGATAGCTGTTTTGTGACGAGTTCCCAAGTGACAAAAAATGAAATCATCTGGTGACTTTTCACAAAGGCGTGCAATGATGACTTCACAATTGAGTGTCGATCACCGGAATGTCACCATGCGAGTTCATTGTGACATTATTTGGCGACTCATCACAATGCAATGCACACAATGACTTCAAAGTTCAGTCTTCAACTGAGAGTGACTTGAGAATCACAAGGAGACTTCATTGTAATGTCACCTGGTGACCCATCACAAAGCGACAGTCACAGTGACTTTTCAGTGTATAACACTCATTTAAGAGTAATAATGAGACAGTGAAATATTTTGATTCACCATATTTTTACACCATATTTTGATTCACCGTAGCGATTGTGACACTTCTAACCATGCGTGACGTCAAGGGGATTTCACATCGACTGGCCGTGCTGTTAGGCTAGTACCTCTTTTATACACTTGCTCTTTATAGAATTTTCTTTTCAGTACTCACGTGTTCAGAAATTAGCATTTAGTGTTTGTTGTTTAAGTTTTGCACACCAGTGTATATCGGCACATAGTAATCACAGAAAAATAACTTGATCCGGCTGATTTAAGATTTCCATAACAGAAACAAAGAAGTACACACTGTTACTAATACAAATATCTTATCGCGTTAACGTCCTTTTTAACTCCTTAAAGGGCGGTGACATATTATATATACCACTTAATTTTAATTCCAAACTTCAAAATTGTAGCAATAATTGTTTAATAAAATTTTACTTTTATAAGAACGGTGAACAAAAACTTTTTGCTTATTTATTAACAACTAAATTTGTTCATAAATTCTATGATATTCATTCATTTCAACATTTTAGCAACAGTGTTACTTTACCTCTGAAAGGATATCTCAAATATCTATAATATGAAAAATATCTTTACTTTTAAATTAAGGATACTGATGAAATACTGTGCAATCCTTTTTTAGACTTTAATACATTGAATAGTATGTGACACATATATGGAATAAATCTGACAATCAGTTTTGACTGATTCAGCGACAAATGCATTTATTTAATATTCCATTATATTCAAATTCATTCAAAAAGGGTATCATTAATATTTTATAAAAAGGTGACAAATGGGATATCTTTTCAATTTCAATGTAACAAGGTGACAAAAGCGAATGGTGTTTTTTTTAATTTCAAAGTTTTATATGAGCAATGATTTCTTTGAGGATAAATGGATAGTAACATAATGACAGGATAAATCTTATAAAGATATTTCCCTTTTTTTCCCTTGAGAATATTCAATCTGATTTTCTGTAACTTTTTTGAGAAAAGTATTTGAATACCGTTAATTTATAGAAAATAACATGTTATCCTGGGAAGGAAATAATACTTAAAAAAATAAGTATTTGATAAAGGTAATAAAAAATGCTTTCATATAAACTTTATATGTATGCATTTAAAAAAAGGTAAAAAGTATATTTTCATTGTAATTACATATATTTAAAGTTTTGAAAGATATATATTTGTTTTTCTGATTCATTCGTTATTTCTAAAGAATTGCGCTATCAGACTTTTTTTAACTGGGGCATTGGGTCATAAAATTAGAATAAAATTACTGTCGGATTTAGATTTATTCCGAAAACAAAAACTATATGATTATTTTATAGAATATTATTTCAACATCTTTTGAATATTGAATGCATATATAACCATTTAAATCGAAACTAAAATAAATAATTGCATACAGTTTTAGCTACATTTGTAAAAAAATAAAATATCTAATTGCATAAAGTTTTAGATAAATTTGTAAAAAAATAAAAATAAACACAGGTTTGGAACACGAGCAAGCATTTCTAAAAACGTTTACACACCCCTTTGTAATATGGAGAATGCAATTTAAGTATATTTTTTAAAAATGATATATTTCTAATTTTTTTTCGTATAAATATGCTCTGCTGTCCCGAAGTCCAAGTTTGTTTACCTCTATTATTTTCTTTTATAAATACTAAACCTTTTTTTTTTTTTACATGTTTGTCGAACATGTTAGCGTTTTTTAAAGAGACTATTATAAAAGTTTAACAGTAACAAACATGTTGTTCTGTTAAATTGCATAACGTTCCGATTAAATAATAAAAAAAAAAAAAAAAAACATTTTCTCTAAAATTATACTGGTGTGCAAAAAGTCGGAAAAACCTCATCTCTGTAACTGAGATAGTTTTAACACAAAATGAACTAAAATGCAAGGGAAGAGCTATTCTGACACGTCTAATATAGAGTCAGTATCAAATTCTGTTAAAGATTTGTAGTCCTGGGTTATAACAACTCACTGCAATTCCAGTGACTCAAATTTGGTTCACTAAGTTATAAAAGTAATTCAGTAAACTATTTTAAATACACTGAAACTCCAGTTGTTTGTTTTCTATCTTTAATGTCGGACAAACTAGGTTAAAGATTCTTATCCAAAAACTATTATTTATAACTGAAAAATGTTAACTTAATCTTAATTTTAGAATTAACTAAGTTAATTAGTCTTAGTTCAAAATAAACATTAAAGGAAAAGAGATAAGCAAATAAAACTTCAGCGTTGAACTTGATATCAATTACAGTCAAATATGTAAATTCCTATGCTTCTAAAGTCCTCACTGAAAACATTCATCCATAGAAAAATGACACAAACAGACCGATGTGTGGCGAGTGGAAATTTCAAATTGCACACTCAATTGAAGATTAAGGTATTTCTCTAGGTGAATGGAAGGGGACTTATGAATTGTCCCCATTCTAAGAAAATAATCCAAATTGAATGATGAATTTCATTGTCACCTTGAAATAAGCCAGGCTGGAATGTATGTGTTGTATTGAAGGCAATACTCTCTGAATGAGTGGATAAAAATTGTAAAAGCAATTCCTTTGATACAAAGGAACTAAGCCCCTATGAAGTGAAAATTCAAACTTGGTAAGTAAGGGATTAAAGAGAGTGTCAATCATAAGAGATTATAGGGCGTTTCTTTCCCTAGATAGAAAAAGACCAGTTTCCAGAAGGGAGTTCACTAAGAGACGAACTAGGGGCTGGATGTTGAAGGAGTTGGAGAATGAGATTCTCTGAGGGGATGTCAGAATGTTACTTTCTGAAACTGTATTCATACAATCATGTATATAATCACCATCTTTTTATTTTTATTTTTTAATGTGTTAATTTACAATATAGTTTATCGTTTAAAACGAGAATGGAGTGTATTAATTATATATACATTGGTTCACGTTACCACAGATGCTTATGAAAATCTCTCCCTCCACAAGTGTCTATGAATTTCCAGAATAATTCACTAGAAAGAACTTTCATCAAAATCACAATATTAAATCAATATGTAATTGAAATTTGTTGGAACTTTGTGAATTGCTGTATTGTGCTATCCTCTAAAAAAAAACCCACAGTGAAATGTTTCCTAAAAAAAACCCCACCCTAGTACTACATCAAATATTTCACTAAAGTCAATTTTATTGTTTTGTTCTGTTTTTATGCACCATTTAGAAAAATAAAAATAGTTAAAAATACCTAAGGCGTGCTTATTTAATTTAAAAATAATTTAAACTAACAATTGCAGAATTCTGGCAAAACATGAGCTTTTTATGTTAAATTATTAATATATAATAAAATGCATCATTTTCAGCTGATTACGTCAGGTGTGGGTTTTTTTTAGAAAAAAGGTTTTTTTTTTTTTTTTTTTTTTTTTTAATTCTCGCTTAATTGGCTGCCACTTTGTAATAAAGTGATAAAAGGAAAAATGCTCAAAATTAAAATCTTAGAA
This sequence comes from Maratus michaelseni, assembly GCA_963931845.1. Classification (NCBI taxonomy): domain Eukaryota; kingdom Metazoa; phylum Arthropoda; class Arachnida; order Araneae; family Salticidae; genus Maratus; species Maratus michaelseni. The sequence goes on from OZ007595.1 coordinate 184,449,307, forward strand.
CAAGCTGTAAAAATTTAGCTATGTTGAATTTTTTTTAATTCTTTATTAGACTTTATATAGAGAAAATTTCAAAAAATGGGTTTTTTTAGAGGACAGTACAAAATAGTCTTTACTGAAGCGCAAAAATGATTATTTCCTTGATTACGATCGCTTCTCTGAAGCTATCCTCCATCAGCTAAGGGAGCTGATTAATTTATCTCATCTCCAAATAGAATATAGCATGGCAACTAAAAAACTCATTATGAAATGCAATACATTCAGGAAAATCCTAATATTCATACTGACGAACAACCATGTTTACCTCGTTATAATGTAGAGTAGGGGTGTCAAACTATGGCCTGCCGGATACCACTAAAATTTTATAGTAAAATTTCCCTTATCTAATCATCGAATTTCTGCATTTCAAGAAGTCGACTATTTCTTTAAAAAAATAGTGGTATCAGACGGGCCACAGGTTGACACCCCTGATGTAGAGGTTTCGCCAATTTCAAAGGCCACTCCCATTTCACCGAGCACTTTTCCACTTTCGAAACTTAAGTGTGCCGAAATTTACGAACACGGGTTACCACAAGAACTGTGCGATCACATTCCATAGAGTCTCCCGTAGATAAACTTCATGGTCACAACTCTGAAACAATTTCTGCATACCAGAATTTTTTTCTTCAAATCTATATTATAAATTTGAAGCACAAAGCTTATTCATTTTTAAATATAAAGTTGTTTTCATATGACCTTGAAAAATGCCACGAAGAAAAAAAAAGCCCAAATGGTAACTAATTTCCCGTAATTATTTAATTTACATTCTTTACGCTAAACTGATTGGTTCTTTATTGGTTACATATGTATTTAAATCTATTCAATTTTCATATTGTGTAATTATAGATTATCAATAATTAAAACCGATATTTTAAAATACTAGTGTTCTTAGAAACACATATGAAACTTAAATTATTAGCTACTGAAATATCAGTTTTCGGAAAAATTTGCTTTTTGTGTGATCTAATGGCGACATTATATATACGTGAAAACAATAACTAGCAGATTATGTCATTATTTATTGATGTTGAAACTGTGATTCTATATGGTTTAGTAGAAGGAAAATCCAACTATTTAAAATTGTTAAATTCATATGAGAGTTTCATAAAGAAACATAACAGCTATTTGAAGTGATTTTAATTTTAATTTTATTTTAGTTAAAAATAGCTTTATTATTTAATGCTATACTGTGATAAAGCTTTGTTATATTCAACAGGCTAAAACCGCGATACACAAAGTAAACGTATAAGATTTGTGTAAAATATTTTATTTTTTAATGTAATCGTAAAATTAGTAAATACTTTTTGGTTAAGTTGAAATGTGAGAGTATCACATATACAGTAAAATATTGCATGCTTTTCAATTCATAGCTATAACAATTGTAAAGCAACTGCTCATAAAATCAGTAATTTTTTTTTTAATCACGTTTTATCACGTTTTTATCACGTCACAAAATATCACGTTTGCAGGATTCAGTTGTAATCTTATATATAGTGCAATTTTTTTTTTAATTATTATTAACAATTATAAAAAAATACAAAAGTATGTGCGTTTGGTATTTCAATATTGCCACTTCTCTATTAATATAAGGAGCGCCTACGCCTAAACGACATTATTTTTACAAAGAATAGGTTAAATGTACCAACAGTCGGCCACTTAACTGTTTTTTTGTATATAAATCTTAACGTAGAATTTTTAAAAAACGACACAACATTTTTAACAGGGATATATGTTAAAACATACGTTTCTTATTATGTTTTAGCAGTTATTTTTAAAAAACTCGGTAATAGTTTTTTTTTAGACAAAGTTAAATTCAAAAAAGGCAAGTTCTCCAATAGTCGGCCACTTTAACTCTAATGTTCGGCCATCACTGCACCAATAGTCGGCCACTTCAGAATTTTGTTTTACCTGAAGAACGACTCTAACAAATTTGACCAAATTTTCATTCTACCATTTTCGGTTATAAGAAGATGATTGAGCTATCTCACTAGTTCAAGAAAATTAAATTAGTGGGTCGTTTAGGGTCACTGCGGGTAAAGTTAATTTTATTTTATCTGCTAAATGGCTTTAACGATTTTGACTAAGTTTTGTATCCTACATTTCTGGGATACAATAAAACCATTGGACTGGGTCGCATGTTCGAGAAAACTTCATTAGTGGTTCATATGGGGGTCACTATGGGTCAAATAAATTTTATCTAAAAAACGGCTCTAACGATTTTGACTAAATTTTGTATCCTACCGTTTTGGTGTACGAAAAGACCATTGGGCTGGGTCACATGTTTGAGAAAATTCGATTAGTGGGTCATTTTAGGGTCACTACGGGTCAAACTAAATTTATCTAAAAACGACTAAAACGATTTTGACTAAATTTTGTATCCTACCGATTTGGTGTACGAAAAGACTATTGAGATGGGTCACACGTTAAGGGTCACATGTTAAGGTCCAAGGTAATTTTATCTTATCTAATAAATGTTTTTAACGATTTTGACTAAGTTTTGTGTCCTACCTTTTTGGGATACAAGAAGACCATTTGGCTGAGTCACATGTTCGAGAAAATTCGATTAGTGAGTCATTTGGGGGTCACTATGGGTCAAACAAATTGCATTTAAAAACGGTTTAAGCGATTTTGACTAAATTTTGTATGCTACAGTCGACTGCAAAAAAAAATAAAAAATAAAAATAAATAAAAATAAACGCTGGTACCCCTTCTGGTCGTGCTCAAATTGAAGTTAGATTAAAGTGGGTTTTGAATCGAATTATGCATTTTGAATCCCGCAGTGGAAAAGCGAAGGGAGGGGCGGTCCCAACTGCCGCATTCCAATCTAGTTGTTTTAACACTTTTCAACAGAATTGAAAAGCAAATAATGGGGGTACCAACTGCCGCATCTAATCGAGTTGCTTTTAACACTTTTCAACATAGTTGAAAAGCAAATATGCATACATTCGTGCATATATTTAGTATGTAGTTTATTAGTATACGAGTTCATTTTGAATCCCGCAGTGGAAAAGCGTAGGGAGGGGCGGTCCCAACTGCTGCATTCCAATCTAGTTGTTTTAACACTTTTCAACAGAATGGAAAAGCAAATAATGGGGGTACCATCAGCGAAGGGGCGGTCCCATCTGCCACATCACGGCATTCCGATCTAGTTGTTTTAACACTTTTCTGCATTTTGAACATTAAATATATTTAGTATGTAGTTTATTAGTATACGAGTTCATTTTGAATCCCGCAGTGGAAAAGCGTAGGGAGGGGCGGTCCCAACTGCCGCATCTAATCTAGTTGAAGAAAAAGCTACTGTGTACGAGCATTTGCGACTTAAAAGTAACCCCGATATCGAATATCAGTTTTCTATCCCTATTATTTCTAAATAAATCATAATTTAGAATGATAAACAACAATTACTGATAATTTGAATTTTTTAAATTTCGAATTTTATAGAATCCATTCTTTGCGAGAGTTTACATCTGAAAAGAAACCCCCATGCAAAATTTGAAGTTTTAAACCCAACAGTATCACAGAAATTGCAATTTTAGAAAATTTTTTGTTCCTTTTAAATTTCGAATTTTTTAGAAACTGTTCGGGTGCGATCAGACCACTTACGTATGGAAAAGGTTATCCATGTCTAATTTCAAGTTTCTATTCTAAAATTTATATTAAAAAAAAAACCTAATTCAGAACATTTTTTCTCTCATTTCAGCAATTCTAAATTTCCAAATTTTTTTAAACCTTTCTTAGCCGGTCGCTTATGTCTTAAAATTAACCACCATGCCAAATTTTAAGTTTCCAGCACCAAAACTGTCACAGATTTTGAAACTTTAGAATGTTTGTTTGGTCCTATACCCTTTGAAATTTCGTTTTTTTTTTTTTTATAAACCAATTTATACCAGCGTTTACATATTAAAAATGACAGAATTGGCAAATTTTAAATTTCTATCCCTAGTAATTCCATATAAATCGTAATTTAGAATGTTTTTAGAACGTTCACAGTTTTTTTCATTTTCTAAAATTCCCCCCCTGTTTTAAGTGTCTTGATCCAGAATTTACGTCTTAAAACTAACAGACATGTTAAATTTCAAGTTTATATTCCTAACAATTCTATATAAATTGTAATTTAGAACTTTTTCCACTCATTTCACACTTTTAAATTTCGTATTTTTTAGAAAACAACAACCATGCCAAATTTCAAGTTATTAGCTCCTTCAATATCACAAAAAGGGCAAGTTTGGAATGTTTTTTGTTCATCCATCTACTTGCGAAAAGTGGCTCTGACGTAAAATATAGGCTATGTCGAGCAGAGACTGCCACCTTTACTTTTGAAATTCTTTCGGTAGTTCCAGTAGTTTCCCCTACAAACAAACAAGCACGTAATTTTTTTTTATATATATAATATTATTATAGATGTAGAGATAAAGTTATATCTACCAAACAATTAAAAATAAACTCAAAAAAGTATAATAAGTTATGTATTCAGTATTCAGCTCCTGGTGGCCGACTATTGGACATGTAAGCAAAATTAATACCCAATGGTCGGCCACATTAAAATTAATTAAAAGCAACAAATTTATTTACTTTTTATACTCAAAAACATTAGTTTATTTACCCTGCTAATACTCTAACCTTATAATTTTAGAAAAAATAAAAAATAAATTAATACTTTCCTTTTAAAAAAATTGCCATCAGTTAACAAAAAAATAGGGAAAATGGTGATTTGACCTCTATCTTGAAAATAAATGGCTGATTACAAATTCAATAAAAATACCCACAATTATTTGGTGATGGTTTGTGACTTATGAAAGATGGCTGCATATAACCAAATTGTAATATTTCATTTAGAACCAAAAATAAGCTATGCGTAAGGCATTTTATCTCAATGTGGCCGACTATTGGTACATTTACCCTATATGTTACATTTGTTTTTCTAGCTATGACTTCTCATTACGTAAAGTCATAAATAGCTTTCCGTTAATTTTGTAATATTTTATGGTGTAAATTAATTGAATTATAAGAAAACAACCTCATATAGAATATATCATACTGATAAACATGTTTCTATATTTTTTAACATCATTAAATTCTGATTTTAAAATATTATTACTTTCTTGTCAAGCTCATTTTTGACGAAATATCAAAAATTTGTGAAGACGGGAAAATTGCAAGAACAGCAATGTGTCTATCAATCCTATTATTTTATCGTTCTTTAATGCTATTTTCACAATATGAATGCAATGCATTTTATGTCTTTAGTAACCTTAAAGAAACCTTAATCCGCAGTTTAAATGAATCATTGTATTATTTTTAAACCAGTATTTATATTAAAAGAAAAAAAATTAAATAACTATTAAATTTTGTTTTCAGATTATAGTAAAAAATGCTGTGTGTATAAAAGATTAAAATTGTGTAGATTTTTATCTTCGTATTCAATATCGTTTCATCTGTTATCCCATTGCATTACATACGTTAGGAATAAAAACAGTTTATTTCACAGAAGAAAATTAGCAAACGTACTTTTGATATATTAAAAAAAAAAAATGAAAATGCGGTTCGTACCACAAAATAAATACGCATAAGTTAAAATATTAAACGTGAGAGTATCACATATACAGTAAAACATGCTTTTGAATTCACAGTTATAATAATTATAAAGCAACTGCTAGTGTAATCAGTAAAATCTTTAAAAAAATAGTAAAATTTGTAAAATAATAAAAAAAAAATTACATTGGACAGTATTAAATAGCAAATTTGTTTAACTTGCGATTCGTGTCACAAAATAAGTACGCAAATGTTAAAATTTTAAATGTGTCAAAAAATATATATATATTCAATAGCAGATTTGTTTAAGTTTTAGCCCTAAAAAAGTGTCAATGACAAAATCAAATGAGTGCAGTTTTATTTCTCAATAGAGATTGTGTTTCATTCAATAATATTTATGCATACATATTGTTCTAATAAAAAATTATGATTTATGAATTAAAGCAAATCACTGTAACCTATTCAATAAACATTTTGAAAATTGCAGCCAGTATAATATATTTTAGTCTTTTGATTTAGTAACGTAAAAAAAGATATAATTTAGATTTTTAAATACTTTTTTCTTTTGCTTCTGAAAACTTAAGCAGTAACAACTATGCAACAACCTTAATTTTAAAATTTACAATATTAAATAATATCACATTATTTTTTAAGAAACACGACTTTTTAAAATGTTAATTATAGGATAGCATTCAACATTTTTAACTCACTTCTAAAAAATGAGGCTAACATTTATTTTGTATGTTTTTTTTTTTAATGTATGGCCACGTATAACTGTTGTCCCAGATTTCAAATATGGTGTTAATGTTTACACTACTATTTACGTTTTTACTTTCCGAAAACGTGAAATAAGACAAATATTTTAATCTTCATTTGTGTGTGTGCGTGTGTACATGAACACGATGATTCCAAAATAGTACTAATGAGCTCCCATTTGGCGAATATGTTATAACCCACTGTCACAAGAATTGTAAAGATTATGTATATATATTTATTCTGTTCTAACTGTATAGGTATTTAATCCTCTTTTTAAACCAATTTCACACCATTTTGCAACTGAATAAATCGAGAAAATTATCAAGAAAATGTAACAGAGTATCAGTGCGGCGATAAAATCAAGCATTAAAGGCATGGAGGTAACGTCTCTAGTCTGACAACTGGAGACGTTATCTCAGAAGTCGATTAGAAGTCTACATTTCATAAACAGGAGACTTTTTTTTTACAGGAATACATTTTATATATCATCATCTACTACGTGTCAATACGATCTATTTTGATATCAGTAGGATTTCAAAGGACTGTAGATCTGAAACCTGAATCAGAATGTGTAAAAAAATTTTACCCCATCCACTGTTCAGAGATTTGGTTTGACTTGAACTATTACTTACTGGTTCGGGTCGAGTACAATGCGGTCAGTGTGTTATTGAATAAAAGATTGCGGCAAAATATAAAAGTAAGAAACAATCCATTAAAGTAAGTTTTGTTTTCTCTTAAACATTACTTGTGTTTTATTTTTTAGATATTGCTTTAAAAAATTATATTTAAATATTATTTACAAATAGGTAGCAATTATAAATTGTCTACGAACATATACAGGCAGCAACCTGTTTTTGTTTTTAAGGGAGTTTTATTGTATGTTGTATAATTTGTATTAGTATATGAAAACTTATCGCAAGTTTATTAAAATCACTAATCCGGTCCGAACAGTGTGTAATTCAGTAAAAGATTGCGGCAAAATACAAAATGTAAGAAACAATCCCTTAAAGTCAGTTTTATTTTATCTTAAACTTTTGTGTTTTATTTTTTAGATATTCCTAAATAAAACTTATATTGAAATATTATTTACAAGTGGGTTGCAATTATAAATTGTCTACGAATATATACATGAAACAACCTGTTTTTATTTTTAAGAGAGTTTTATTGTATATTGTATAATTTATATTAGTTTATGAAAACTTCACAGAGTTTATGGAAATCATTAATCATAGCATAGAAAAAGTTATTTAATATTCTTAAAAGCCTCATTAATAATATGATGAGATTCACTATTAAAAGCACGTCAATTAGACGTCTAGTTTTGATAAATAGAAGAGTGCAATTACTTCATGGAAGTAGGACCATTAATTTCGTTTTAAATAAAATAGCTAATGGGGCTTGGTAATTTTTCAATATTTACAGTAAATAATGCATTAGAGAAAAATCTTTTTAATTAAACCATAATATCCAACCAGATCTTCCACGGTTACAGAAGATACTGCTCGGCGTACAGGCAATACGTAAAACATTTTTTTAATTTAAAATGTCTTATAGATTTAATATATATATATATATATATATGTAATTAATTATTCACTAAAAACATCAAAAAGCATTTTTATGTGTAAAATATTAGTCATTTCTACAAAAAAAGTTTCGAAATTTATTAAAAGTGATACATGCTTTTGTATTAGTTAAAAGACGAAGGAGTTACTGGCCGAAGAAAATAGCCAAATAAATCACCTAAGATTTCGCTACTTACAACAGCTTTTATTATTCTAATTATTTCAGGGTTTAATTGCGTAGTTTCATAACATATTTGTTAAATTTGTGTTTTATTTATTTATTTTTACATATTTATTTATTAATGAAATTTTAATTTCCATAGGGAATATTAGCCGGAGAGAAATATTAAACTATTTATATTGTGTTACGTGAAACAGGTTAATCTTTTCCGAAAGCGGAATGCACGCGATAGATATAGATTTAAAAATATCATGCTTGAAAATTATTTTAAAAACCAAAAAAATAAATAAATAAATAAATAAATAAATAAATAAATAAATAAAATAGAAAGTTGAGATACATTTTTCAAACAAATTGCATTTAAATGACCATGTTTTTCCTATTCAAGTGTATGAAAATTGAAATTGTTTAAACCTTAACACATTTGCAGTAAAAGCTAAATTTATTGGTCAGGTCAATACCACCGTTGATATGACGTGTTTTTCGTGGCCAAGTTTTGCTTTATTATACAGATGTGTGTTTAGAACATTTTATCTGTATTATGTCACACAAATCTCTTTTAAATATCTTAGAAATAAAATCTTTTAATACTGTTTATATACAAAAGATTTACTAAAATACACTGTGTTTTTAAGAATTTTAAGAAAACTACTGTTCACACACATGAAGAAAATATTTTAATATATCATATGAAATGAAATGTCACAATACAACTTAAGATTTGGGAATTGAAAAAAAATATATATATATAAAATCCGACACTTTCTATATAATTACTATAAAATATTATTATGTTTGATATCTTGAATATAGATATAAGACATGTTTTTAAATGAACACAGGATATTTTTATATGTAAACATTCTTTAAAAGAGAAGTAATAACTAAACTGGAACAATTAAATTTTCAAATAATATTAATTTTTTTAAATGTTTACAATATTTATAAGAAGCATAATTTTTCAGATTTTTTTGCTCTATAATGCCATTAAAGATTAGAGAAACTTTAGAGAAGCCATTAAAGAGAAAGATTCCCTTTTGGTCATTTAGATATCGTACAATAATAATATATAACTTAATATTATCTACAAATGCCTTCTAAATTAAAAGAGACTAGTTGCAAAACCCTGCAACAATCTGTTTTTAAGCAGGTATTATGTAATATAGTTTAAGTAAATTTCACTCAGTTTATAACATCCATTAATCAAAGCATGAAAATAAAAATATTCGGCATTCTTAAAAGCATCATTAATTATGTGATGACATTTTCTATTAAAAAGAAGTCAATTAAGAGTGTATTCTTCGTAAACAGAAGAGTACAATTACTTCTTGAAAATAGGATCATTAATATTGCTTTAAATAAATTAGGTAATAGAGTTTGATCATTTTTTTAGTATTACTATTTATAGTAAATAATCCATTAGAAATGAAGATTATTATGTGTTTTAGGTCACCCTAAGTGCTTTTTAATTTTATAGACAAAAATATATATGCTATTAGTATTTAAGGGGACATTCTATTGTTAAATTTTAAAACAAATGAATTTTTACCGAAAAGTATAGATAAAAGAGGAAATTTTTCTTATCAGTTTCAACAATACCGAGCAAAAGATTCCAATAACTACGCAAATTTTGATTAACAGTGTGGGAGAAATGTAAGCAATATAAGCAATAATTAAAAGAATGCTTTAAAAAGTTTGTCTTAATATGTTTAAAACTTGCTTTTTAGGTAAGTTCGTAATTATATAAATACGTAGCACCTATAGTCATCGTCTGGTCCGTCCGTCTGTCCGCATACAGTAGCGCAAAAACTACCCAATCGAACGGTTTGAAATTTAATATATATAATCGTTGCAGAATTTTGTTGAGTCATTGGGTACCCGTGTCGAATGTTCGTATAGAACAAATTAGCGTCCCCTGACGGTGAAAGGTGGAACTAAAGGACTTTGCAGTGCGTGCGCAGCACGCCTGTTATACGATGCCGGAGGCAACGGAGACACCTGTCCGAGTTTCCTTCGGAAGGTGGTTTGTTTGGAACAGAGTGCGCCCCTGATGGAACTAAAAGATTTTGTAACGCGTGTACATCACGACCACTATACAGTACCACAGGAAGTGGGAACACGTGTCGGAGGATCATTTAGATCAGTATGCGTCCCTGTCGGAAATAAAGGATTTTCCGTCTCGTGCGCAGCAATTTTAAATAAATGATTTCATACAAAATAGAGTTAAAGATATAAAATCATACAAAGTTTAGGTTTGTTTAGCTTTATTATCACGGGACTGGGCAACGCCGGATGGGTCAGCTAGTAAAAATATAAAATGTTGCCAACTTAAAATATACTTATTTCATTACGGAAATTAATTGTAACATAATTACAGACGATATAATTATTTTCACTGAAGAAATAACGTTGATTTTTTTTTACATTGTCTTGTATTAGATATTTGAGCTAGTATAATTTTAATGCAACAGAATTCTAATAATTGTTTGTAAAATTGTATTGAAACTTAATTTCATAAATAAAATTAATATCTATAATATGAAAATATGCGCATAAAATAAACGAGTGCAACAGCTATCGCACTACGATCTGAATATTTATAAAACTAGTTATAGTACAAATGCACCTCATTTGCCACGTTTGACGAACAATTTCCATCTTGTATAAAAATGCGCCCAAGAGTTCTCTTGAAATCCATACCTATATCTATATAAATAGACATTGTGTGTCTATATTTCGGTTTGCAGCCACAACTACCCAGCGCAAATCAATGGTGTTTGTATGTGGTATAGCCTCTAGTCTCTCATCGTGGTGGTTACTTTTCGGGAGTGTGGGAGATAGAGTGGTTGAAAGTGGTCGACCTAGGGAATTTTCATGTTTCGACGAAAGTGTTCAAAAAATACTTGGCATCTTCTTCAACGGGAATTGGTTCATTCAACTTAAGTAACGTGAAGTAATTAAGATATATATAAACATATAAAAACTTTCTTTTACTTAAGTAAGTTGTACATATACAACAAATAAACCACTGACATGTTTCGTTTTCATTCGCGATAAACTATTATCATAAAAATACAACATCAGTCAAGACGAATGACACTGGACAACGAAATATATAGAACATAAGAAACACATAAATGCCCTCTATTATCAATCATGAAAAGAAACTAAAGACATAAGATTGTTTCGATTTAAGATTGTTTACTTCCGTGGCTCCCCTATTCAAGTAAAATTGGAATAGGGGGAGCCACGTTTTTTAACATTTTGATATAAACCACATGAAATTTTCCTTTTTATCATTCCTTACATTGACTATACCTGATATATGTTTAGACAGTTTTAGGAAATTTTACTAGAGCTGCACTTTTAAAATGGCGATATATATATATATATATATATATATATATATATACACTCAAGCGGGGAAGAGCTCGATTAAAATTAGCTTTGTGTTCGACAAGATTTCGTCAAAATTTCGTCGTTGGAACCATTTTTTAGATAAAATTAGCTTGACCTGTAGTAACGACAAAATGACACACTAATCGAATTTTCCCTACCACGTGACCTAGCCCAAGTGTTTTCTAGTAATCCAAAATGGTAGGATATAAAATTTAGTCAAAATTGTTTCAACCGTTTTTTACATAAATTTGGCTTGACGTGAATCGGAGTGACTCAAAATGACCAACGAATAGAATTTTCTCGACTATGTGACCTAGTCCAATGTTCTTCTCGTGTCCGCAAACTGTAGGATAAGAAAAAAGTAATCGAAATCGTTTCAGCCGTATTTTATATAAAATTAGCTTGACCCTGACCCATAGTGACTCAAAATAACCCACTAATCAATTTTACTCGATCATTTGACTTAGCCCAATGATCTTCTCGTTTACGGAAACAGTAGGATACAAAATTTAGTCCAAATTACTTGAGCCATTTAGTACATAAAATTGGCTTTACCCTCGGTGACCCAAAAATGACCCACTAATCGAATTTTATCGAAGACGTGATCCAATAATAAAGAACCTTCCAGTTGTCAAGTTTGTTGTTTCTGGTTGTAGCCATTTGCTGTTCATTGTGACCTAAGTTACTCCCATTTTTGTGGCGCCATCTGTCGCATAGAAATCGCGTGCCACACGGTTTTGGAGAATTTTAATCAAAGGGCAGTCCTACTGTGAACTGTACGTCATGATGAAGGAGCACGAGGAACTGTCCATCTAACATCTACAAAATGTGCAAAAGGTGCAGTCGTACCTACTTTCCTTATGAAAGAACCACAGCTTGCCGCTGCCTGTCACCAGGGAGCGCTGGCTGCAACGGCTCTGGCAACGCAATGTAAATATTTTTTACTTTCATTCTACAGTTTGTCTTATATTTCTTAATGTTTTACAGTCGCTGCCCCTAGCTCGGGTAGAGGATGAGATGGACATGGAACGGCTAAAATAAATAAAAATGCAGTAATAAGGCCATCACACTAACGGATCTATGTGCATTCGCGCCATAAATCGTTAGAAAAACCATCAGGCAAAATTATGTTACTTTGACGCAATCATAGTAAAAATACTTCAGCTTTATAAATAAGAATGCAGGTTTTCTTTGGCGTGTGTAATAGAAAAATAAACGATAACCACGAACATAATCATTTTGTTATAAAATATTTTATAATAATTCGTGTTGAAAATTGTTTATCGGATACATAAATTATCTGATTTTTTCTTATTTGTATTTCTCAAAATGAACTGGATTTAAAGAAAACATATATGTCCTTGGCCATATATGTCCTTGGCCATATATGTCCTTGGCCAATCCCAACCCAATAATTCATGGAAAATAAGCCGATTTTTTGTGAAAATTCTAATGTTACTGAGTTTACAGTGTAATAAATGGCATTTTTAAACTTCAGAATTATCCTATTTTATTATTTACGAAAATAAATTAAAAAACACAGAATGATCGCCTTATGATTTATGAACTAGTTATCACCTAATTTTCATTTCAGTATGTTATTTATTATGATATAGTCATGATAATTTAAGAAAGGACTCAGACCGTAACTTCATAATGTTGTAATACCGCTGTAAGATTAATTATTTCTGTAAAAAAAGAAAAAAAATCATATATCACATAAGTATTCAATTTCTTGGTATAAATATGTTGTGTGATAAATTTTAATATGATATGAAAAGTCACACCATTCTTAATTTTTTTTTCTACGATCATTTATTATAATTGGTATTGAAAGATTTTGTTACAATTTTTTTTTCCTTTTTTTTCTATTTTAGTATTTTTTATTTAGAATTTTTTACAAATGGAATATTCTTGTTCTTCTTTTATATCATCATGCAATTAATCATTACGAATAAAGTTTATAGCTGTTTATGGGTACAATAGTATTTCAATTCATAATATAACAGCTGTCATTTTAGAAGTATAATATTTTTTGTTAAGACAAGTATATTAATATTAAGAACAGAAAGTATAACCTAAACAGAAATTGAATTGAAATTTTTTGACTCTATGAATTACTTTTAAATACGAGCACTGTAGTTCTTAAAAAAATATTTTTTATGGAGCGCATTCATTGGTTTATTCTTTAATTTTTTGTGACCATTTATCATAGTTAATTTTGAATTTTAACAACTATATATATCAATATTTTCTTTACTTTTTTGTTAAAAGCAAATTGTTGCATAAACGTGTGTTTGAGTCTAGTTTTGTGTCATTGTATGATAAAGTAGAATTAATTATGGTATTCATATTATTTAATGTGATTTAAATGAATTCTAAAAAATAGGTCTGCAGCTGATTCATACTGAAAAACAGTAATAAACGATAACTGATTTCTTGATATAAGGAAAAACGATATATAATCGTTCTTTACTTCTCTTCATAGATGTATTGTATTAAAACAAATAAGGTCTTTCATTTGTTTTTGCCCTAGGAGGATCCTAACCAATGTTGTTATATTCTTATAGAGTACAGGTAGAGTTCCTCGATATGAGAGTGGCGACTACTGGATATAAAATTTGATTGGATGGAGCCATTCTTGACAAGGGCGAGTCTCCAAGCATCTTGGCCAGCCTGCCATTAATGCCTAGCTAATGCTTGTTAACTTGTATCAGTTATGTAATGAAACGCTTTCAGGAAAGTTCACTTTGTCTAGGCAGGTAGCCAGGCAAGTTCCCTACATTCCAAGTTCTGGAATGTAAGTTTACCATAGTTTGGACAAAAACGTCTGTCTAAGCAGAGTCCAGTATGAGCCTTGTGCGCTTGTTACCACTCTCATAAGGAGGAACAATATGTAAAAGTTCTTCGTTAGACGTTTCTTTAAAACTTGAATTAACGGTGAGACTACACAATTACTAGTGCGATAACACTGGTAATTAATTTGTGAAAAAATCTGGCCTGTCACGATAAGGCAAATCTCTTAGAATAGTTGGCATCCTGTCGTTATATAGCAGATTTTATTCATTCTTTCTATCAATTTATGATATGAGTCTATCAAAGCGTAAATCAATAGCTATAGATAAATGAGGTGATAAGTTTCTCCCCACCCCTTAGGAAATATGCAGCTTATGATGTGTGAAATTGTGCCGATTAAGCTAATTAGTGTAACTTCTTTAGTGGTATTATTCTAATTAGATATCACATGCTGGCAGATATCTTTTGCGACCACACTACTGTATTAGAGATTCGATGTGAAAACTCGTAATTTGAATTTTACTACTTCTCCTTCTGTAGTCTGAAATGTATTTTTTTTTTTTTTTTGTATTTGGGAAAATCCAAAGCCATTCTTCCATTTTAACTAGCACGTCGACTAATTTTGTCATTGGTGTTATACTTTTAAGCATGCCTTTTAAAGATCTCTTCATAGCGCTTAAAAAAAAAAAAAATCTAAAATGTCGATAAGCAGAATATTATATTTATAAATTACTACACAGAGGCGAATTAATGCAAATTATGAATATCATGCAAGTATATTTCATACGATGTTGCGAAATGTATCAAAATAGTGTTAATGTACATTTAAAGAAAATATTTTGCATTCCAAATTAAAATTTTCATATTACAGCAATACAAGTTGTAAAAGGACATTATTATTAGCATTTTCGCTTTCTTGAATTGCGGCTTCTTAATATAAATATTAGGCATTTCAGGTCATGTTAATAATCCCATAATTTTCTAATACTTATTTTCAATACATGAACCAATCACTTCCTTCGAATTAAATTTTCAAAAGGTATTCATGTATGAAATTAAGAGACACAGAATCTGCATATTAATATAATGATGATGCATACTTTGTCGAGCTTTATTCGTAATGCATTTAATCGCATTTAATTCTGGCTTAACTAGAAACGGTAAACATACTTAAATAGAAGTCTGAAATTAGTAACTTCACTTTAATAAGCATACCATTATGTCATATTTCATAAATAAACTAAACAGTGATGAGCATTAATGTAAAGTAGAACTTGTATTTGTTGATACAAAAATATTAAGAATAATACACACAATTATTAACTGTTATTTAGCTTAGGTGCTAAACAGGGTGAATTCTGTTAACGAATGTATATAGAAGTTTTTATTAAGAATGTAATGTAAGGTAGCAGTTGTATTTGTTGATACAAAAATATTAAGAATAATACACACAATTAATAACTGTTATTTAGCTTAAATGCTAAGCACGGTGAATGCTGTTAACGAATGTATATAGAAGTTTTTATTAAGAATGTAATGTAAATGAGCAGTTGTATTTGTTGGTACAAAAATATTAAAAATAATACACACAATTAATAGCTGTTATTTAGCTTAAATGCTAAACAGGATGCATGCTGTTAACGAATGTATATAGATGTTATTATTAAGAATAGTCTTATTTACGCATTCTTCCTTTTGTTAGAATTTGTTTTTCAATATATGACAAATATACAATTGCTTCACATTTTGATCTTTCTTGTACTAAACACGTTCCAAAAAGAAGAAGAATTTTTTTGATACAAGGTTTTTAGGTGCGTTCGTAATTATATAAATACGTAGCACCTATAGTCACCGCCTGGTCCCTCAGTCTGACTGTCCGTCCTTCCGCATATAACAGAGCACAAACTACCCAACGAAATGGTTTGAAATTTAATATATATAGTCGTTGCAGAATGTTGTCGAATCATTTCAAATTTTATGAAAATTGAATCAAAACTTAAAAAGATATTAATAAAAGTTTTCTTCATTCTATGAAATCCTTAAACAGGTAAAAACGCAAGTCATGTGACTGAGGAAATCAAATACTGGCTGACCATTTCGTTTTGAATACCGACCATATGCCAGGAGGACATTTTTAGTGAAAATTATTTTTTCGAATAAAATTGCATAAAAGTTACATTTTTAGAAAGATCGTTCAAAAAAATTGTTCGTTTGAGAGATGACTTACATTCATATATGTGTAGATCCTGATATAACTTCAGTTGAAATTAGGTTGTCAGCCAATATCTCAATCCATTAAAGTAAATAAACGCAAGAAATTCGTTTATCATGAGTCATAAAAATATTAAACCATGGAGGTAATCTTTCGCAAAGCAAGATCTCCATGGTGAATTTTGCAGCGCTATTTGGTGTTGAAAAAAAATCGAATCTGTAAACGTAGCATACGTAATAAAGAAAAGGCATGCTCATTTTCGTCACAACAGACGATATAATTCATTTTACTGAAATAAAAACAATAATTTTTCTTTACATTGTAAAACTAGTAATAGTACGAACGCACCACATTTGTCACATTTAACGTACAATTTTCAACTTTTTTTATTGTTGGGATTTTTAGAAACATTAACACGTTTTAATCTTTAGAATACAACAATAAATGCACTAAATACTTTAATTTATAAATACAATATTTGTATCGCATCTTGGGTTTATTAAAAATAAAAATTATTTTTTTAAAAATAACTATTATTACCCTCATAACAGTTTCACAATGGTAATACTGGCATTTAAATATATTGCACATAATTACACGAGTATTGTACAATAAGTAATTTTTTAAATCAATGAGTATTGCTGAAAAAGTTAGTAGTTTTTATAAAACAAATATTGCCTCCATTTTAGCTCCGGGCACACATACATAAATCCAATGTATTTACCAAGAAAACAAATTATATGTAAGATCAATATTATATGTTTTGAAATAACTCTAATTTCTGACATGTTGTCCATTTTTATTTCAAAATCTATCATATTATAAGATGAATTATCATAATTAGTGTTGAAAATCATTATTTTTTATATAAGATGCTTCTTAATTTTCTTATTTGCATTTTGTAAAATAAATCAAATAAGTAAAAAAGATACTGGCGTCCTTGGTTTATTTCACAATCCAAATACGTATTCATAAGAACGATGGTTGTTTTGTGAGAATAATGACTATAATCTGTATAATGGGATAAAATGAGTATAATGACTGTAATGGGATTGTATATCAGAGTGTAATTAAGGGTCTTTAAAATTTTTATTTAAGCTAATATTTTTAAACAAGAACAAAAATTTATGCATCATGCATAGATTATGAAACACTTTCCAACAATAACAATTTCCAACAATTTTTTAATAGCATATTATTATTAGGAAATTTTAATTTTTCATATGATGAAATGATATATCTAAATAAGGAATTTATATACAATGCACCGCAAACGATTTTTTCATATAGACCATAATGTAACGGAATTCTTTTGTGTGTCCCTGTAAACAAACTATAAATGCTACACACTTAATTTTCAATAGAGAATATTATATGGTGAACCTTATTATCACGTAAAAATTACATGTCATCCTGAGTATATTTATACGAGTTAAAGCACGGAAAGACCGCCAGACGGTCAAATGCACAGAGGGACTAAACCAGTGGTTCCCAACCTGTTTTTACCCGCGCCCCACCAAAACATCTCTAAAATGATGATGCCCCCGTCCTCCTATAACATATAATTCTTATAAATTGTTTAAAGAATTTACTCCTGATAGAGTCAAAAGCATTTAACATTCATCCTGAATCGTGCCAAAGGTACTGGATGAATCAAGTATTTTTTATAATCATCTGATACTCCTCGTAGTTTACTGGCACGTGGTCGCCACGTATGCGTGATGTATAGAGTGCTCAGAATCCTTGATTAGAAAAATCAATAATTTTGAATAAAACATTTTTGCCTTATTTAATCGCAAAATTTCTGCGATTAAATTACGCAACAATTTCTAATCAGAATAAAATGTGATAAAAGATTCTGTAAACGAAGGTCGTCAAGTAATTGTTATATATACACTTGAATAGTTTCATGTGTAAATTTATTTTCATATGACATATTGCAGTGCGACTGATTCAATAAATAATCGAAAAAGTTATTTAAAATTCTAAAATACTTATAAATCAGAAAAATTATAGAGAAATTTTAAATATATAAAATTATCTAATTATCTTTAAAAGTTTTCTCTATAATTATTCTGGTAGAATTGTATTTGAAACTTTTGAATGGATACCTTTTAAAAATTGAATAAAAAACTTATTTTTTTGAAATTTGAATGTGTAACTTTTATTTTCAGTCTACAACATTA
The DNA here is from genome assembly GCA_963931845.1 of Maratus michaelseni. Taxonomy (NCBI): domain Eukaryota; kingdom Metazoa; phylum Arthropoda; class Arachnida; order Araneae; family Salticidae; genus Maratus; species Maratus michaelseni. The sequence continues at coordinate 184,467,970 of OZ007595.1, forward strand.
CTATTAGAAAAACAATTCAGAAGGTATGAGTTCACAGAAATTCCGAATTGTCCCCTTGAAAAGTTAAATTGCCCCCCTGAAAAGTCAAATTGCCCCCCTGTGGGGCGTACGCCCCCCGTTGGGAACCACTGGACTAAACCGAGTTGATAAATACTTTTCAACTATGTTTGAAAATGTTGAAAATGTTAAATGTTAAAAAGAAAACAACAAAGATGGATCCTCAATTACTTATGGAATAGTAATAACTATTTAACATATTATTGATAATCATTTAATGATACTAATAAATAATAAATAAAAATAAAACTAGTTGGATGTGCCAATCCGAAAACTTTCTTCTAGAATATCATAGGTTTTAATATTTCAAGATAACAGAATATGAAGTTATATTAAATTACGTGCATTGATATTTTGCCAGTGGTTGCATATGAGTATAAATAACATTTTTTTTTCCTTGATTAAACAGATTTGCAAGGGCATAAAAATCACATAACGTTGTTATGAAAAAGTATTTAGGATTATTACTTATTTCTAAAAAGAGATTTTTAAATGAGAAAATTAATCTTCAAACAAATTTTAAAAGTTATATTAACAATTATCTGCTGCGTATTTTTAGTATCGGGCTGGGGCGGGCTCATCCTCCACAGAAAAGTGTTAGATTAGTACCTAGTTAACATCATTTAAATATATATATATATACAAACTAGGCTAATGAGATGTGCTAGTTTCATATAAAAACTAGTCAGATGTGGCCAATCCCAAAAGTTTCTTCTATCTCACACAGGTTTCGCATACACCAAAAACAAATTAGCACCAATATATATGATGGTTTAACTGAATCTAAAGTTTTATTAAATTCCGTGCATTAGTTCTTGAGATATGACAATCGCTAAAATCCTGAATAATGCAGCATAGCACTGCTACTTGTTAGACGATATACACCAAAACTTAATCAGCATCAACTTATGTCATCTTCTAACAGAATCTGAAGTTTGATGAAAATGCGCGCATTATATTTATAGAGATAGAGCTATTGCGGAAATCGTGAAAATTACAGCATAGCAGCGCCACCTCTTTTACACCAAAACCTAAACAGCACCAATTTATATCAAGGTCTAACTGATTCTAAAGTTTTATTAAATTCCGTGCATTAATTGTTGAGATAGAACGCCTACAAAATATTTATCACATACAGACAGACACACAGACAGACATTTTCTAAAAACACCCAAATCGCGTTCAGGACCTTCTAAAACGTATAAATCCGGCGAAAATGGGAGTCAATAGTTTTCATGAATCCAATATTTTCTTCTTGTAAAGATAGAAGAATGTAAAAAACAATAATTATAATAATAACATAAGAGATTACTCAAACTGTGCATATCTTCAAAGTTGTTTAGAGCCAGGAAATATTATTATTTTTATATAAAAGAAGAAAATCACAATAGCATTATTGAAATAATCTGACATATGATATATTTTTTAATCGTATATGAAATGTCGCCGATCTTAATTACTTTTATTTTTACTGGATCATTTATTATAAGTTTTGTTGAAATATACCATCTATTCATAAAATTGTCTTATAAGCTTTTGTTAAGATTTCTTTTTTAAAAAGATATATTTCATAAAGATATATTTTTAATCTTATATGAAAAGTCGCATTGGCCATAATTACTTTTATTAAGTGAATCATCTATCATAATTTTTGTTGAAATATATCATCCTATTCATACAATTGTCTTAATCTTGTTGTTACGAATTTTTTGTATTTAAAGTATGTGACAAATAAAAATGCAATGTTCTTGCTTTATATAACAATGCAATAAATCATTAAAAATATATATTTTGGCTCTTTGTTTGTGGGCACAATGAAATTTCAATTCTTAATGAATCAGCTGGTATTTAAAAATATGAAATACTCTTTTATGAAATAGTTCCAAAAATAAAAGACAGAAACTGTAAGTTAAAATGTATTGGAATAATAAATTATTTTTATAAACTTATTTAGTTCGATTTTACCTGACTTTTAATATATATTCTTATAAGGCGTATTTATTTTCCCGCTGCTCATTAATCGTAATTAACGTTGGAAAATTTTTCTCTACTGTATACCAGTAGTTTACTTTTTACTTTTTACTTTTTACTTTACTTTTTATTTATTTTATTTATTTATTATTATTATTATTGCTTTTTACAGAAACAATAGTAAAAACATGTGTCTTGGTCTTATTTTATATCACAATAAAGAAAATGTGTAACTTTTTGTAAGAAAAACAATTTTTTTTTTTTAATAAATAAAATTGTATTTTAAAAAATTGCATTGGAATAATAAATGATTTTTATAAAACTTATTTAGTACGATTTTATCTGATTCTTAATATATATTCGTATAAGGCGTCTTTATTTTCCCACTACTCATTAATCGTAATTAATGTTGAAAAATTCTTCTCTATTGCATATCAGTATTTTAGTTTTTACTTTTATTTTTTTACTTTTTTATTTATTTTATTTATTTATTCTTATCATTATGATTATTTGCTTTTTACAGAAATGTTAGTAAAAACATGAGTCTTGGTCTTATTTTATATTACAATTATTAAAAAAAATGTGTTAGACTTTTTGTGAGAAAAACAATGATTTTTTTAAAAATAAAATTGTAATTTTTAAACCTTGAAATAATCCATTATGAATTATGATTCCATAAAAATTAAAAGACAGGTGCCCTCAGTCCTACCACAAATTTTGAATAGACGCTTTTGTCTTATTTAATCGCAGAAAAATATTATTAATTCTGCGACAAAGATTTTTAAACCGAAGAAAAAATATTAGGCAACGATTTTTAATTTGAAATAGTAGTGCAATACTCCTTGAAATTCTAAGTAGCGTTCACACTTTAAAAAAGCAGAATTAGTAACGTAATAGGGGTCAAAATTATTTTTTATTTATGATACTTAATATGATTTACATAAAGTTTTGGGGAGAACTTCAGACGAATAAAACAAATAAGCGAAAGCTGATTTTTCTATATACTATTTGCATAAGTATTACGTAGATTTTAACTATCTATTTAGACATAGAGTCACAAGTAAATTAATTATTTCGTTTCTATTATCAATTTCTCATTATAATTGTCATATCCAAGTACTCTGAGTCCTCTTACCACGTCTCTTCAACGCTTGAATTATTTGAAGAACAAGAAGATTGATTGCCCCTGCGACAATACTGTTGACACATCCGTGATCATACTTTGACTCTCTATGTCAGATTAGAGAAAAACCTGCATAAAATAGAGCTGAGCGAGAAAGAGTTCATTTGGTGCAGTCAAGCCAATATTGATAATTTCTAATTTTGAAATAAACATTAACATAGGGGAAGAAACAATATTTTTTCTATAACTCTGGTGAAGCCCTTGGCTGTGAAAGTCTACGACCAACAATAATAATCTTTAAAGACCAAAAGTTTTTTTAAAACCAGATTTGTTTTTATACACTTAATAAAATAATATGGCAAAAACACTATAAAACACATTAAAATTACAATATAAACACGTTTCGTAAATCAACGTGTTACCTCTTCATATCAATCACCTATCGTCGATCGACGCAGAAAAACAGCCACAAATAGTTACAAAACCAGTTTAGCATTCAATAAATCTGTATATTTTCTCGGTATATCACAGAATTCATTCAATGTCAGACGCGAAAACCATTCCCTCAAGAAAAATTCTCCCATAGTATTTATTTTAATGAATTTTTATAGAGTTTTTGACATTTTATTTTATTAATTGTATAAAAAAGTCTGTTTAAGAAATATTTTGATCTTTAATTGCATTTTACATGTAAATATGTTTTCATATTTTAAATAACAAACCTTCAATGTTAGTGAAATATGTTGTTTGTTTATATGTATTGTTGTAATTTGTTTTATAATTTGTTTTTCAAGATTTTTAACAATTAGACATTTTCATAAAAATAATGAAAAGTTATTCGTAACTTGTTTCATGTGACAACAGTTAAATAGCACTGCATAATGTGAAAACCGGCGTCCAGCTAATGAATTTTAACGTTAAGCTACGACTCTTAAGATCTATAATTATCCTTCAATGACACTATTTGTCAGATTTATTTTAAGCAAACTATGCCGGCAATAGTCGCTATCATCGTACTTAATTATTCCCTTCGGATGAACGGCATTTAGGGCATTTAGGAGGCGGAACGGTATTCAGGAATGGCTTTCAAAAACGGCATTCAAGAGGAGTAGCGTAACAACAAAGTTACCACTGAAATGGACGAATGAGCGAGAGTAATGAGACAAGCTCGATAAATAACGTACAACCGTTCGCATCACAATATTGTCTCTATTTTTCACCATTTCTGTCACTAATTATAACTATCAATGTATTGCAGCAATGCATTTAGTGAAGTATGTTCATTGTACCACAAATATTTACGGACCTTTTGGCATTGCTTAGTCTAAACTTTCGGGTTAATAGTCCGGGAAAGATGAAATTTTTTCTTGCAAACCTATGTCAACGAAGACTCTATCAAAACAACAGTAGTTAAAAAAAAATATCCACTTCGAAGTACTTTCGCGATGAGCAGAGATAAACTCACAAAGGTTGGCATGCCCACAAAAGTGTTAAACATACTTTTTTTCAGCCAAGTATTTAAAATTATGATTTCGATCGTTACGTAATTTTATCAACAAATGTATGATTTTCGGCTTTAATTTGGAATTTTCACGTATAATTTTAAAATTGGGAAATATTGTAAAAATATTTGAAATGCATTTCTGTTATTTACTAATGCATGTTATAAAAATATTTTAGAAACCTTATATTATTACATGTATTAGATTAGACAGAACTTAAAAAGCAAATAAAAAATTGTGCTTTAAGCAAATGTCTTAAATTTAGATAGAAATTGTTTTATAAAAACAAAATCACTGCATTTCATTTCTCTATATTTAAAGTGTTGAAATCATAGTTGCCAACACCTCATTTTTGAGTACCATTATTTTACAAAACAAATTGCTACATGTAAAAATAAAATTTATGCGATTATATACAGCAACATTTTCGGTACGATAACAGTGGTATTATAAAATCGGCAGGTTGAAAACTATGATTTAAGTTCAGTGCACTGTTAAAGAGCATAAATATAGTATTAAGAATATAATTAACACAATATTCTGTTTTTTTTTAATACCGCTGACCAAGCCTCTACCTGCCGGGCTTGAGTGCCTAGCTTGACAAGTTAGTATCTAGACGCGGGGGATATTGCCTTATCACAGCATGGATGTGATCCACATGTCAAGAGCCTTGTTGGCATTACTGCAGTGCTCTTTAGTGGTTTGTTACAGTTTTCTTTGTTTGCCGGTTCATGGTGTTACTTTGCCTTGATTCTATGTTGGCCGGTTACTTAAGTGAATTTGCTTGACACGAGGTGGTCTCGTAATTTAGAGTCTTGATCAGGTGAAGAGACCTTCACCAGACTAGGCACCTCCAAAGGGATAATTAATAGGGAACTTAGAGAACTTTGCACCCACGAAGGGTTTTATATGCACCAGGTGCTATTTATTGTCCATGGCCACAATATCCTATTTAATATACCGGGTGGTTATAATATAAATATATATATTTGAAGCTGTCTGTAGCTTGAAGGAATAACCTGAATGAAACCAAAATCGGTTCACTTATTATTAGAGAAGGGGGAAGAAGAATGGAACAATAAAAAATAATTGCAATAATCACCGACAGACGGCGCTATTGAGTGTGAAATGTAATGTGTAATACAAGAACAAAGAATTAAGGCGTAAAACAGGATCGCTATCCTAATTTATTGGAAAATGTCACTGTGAATGTGATTATGCTTTCGCATGGTGGTGCCGATCATGTTCAGGTTCCACATGGCCATTGTGTTGGAGGACACAATCTAGGCGGTGCACGACGTGCTCAGCTGCGGAATGTAACGCATCAGGAGTGATGTTTCGCACATGTTGTGCTATGCGGTAAAGTCATTGAGGTTTGCGGCGCCTTCATGGTACACAATATTACATATTACATGTCAAACTCAAAATATTGCATTTATTTTTTAATATTATTGTTTTATTCTTCTTCCTCCTTCTCGAATAATAAGTGGACCGATTTTGGTTTCATTTCGGCTATTCCTTCAAGCTACCGACAGCTTAAATAGAGATACTTATATTATAACCACCCTGTAGTACTGATATTTTTAAGCTAATATTAACTAATTGTTATCTTTATATTTTTAAAAGTAACCGTGCTATAAGAAAAATCAATCATGTTTTATTACGGATATGAAATTTAATTAACTGCGGCTTTAATTACAAGCTAGGAATTAAAAAAAAAAAGACACACTTATAAATAAAAAAATATCACCCTAAGAAGAAACAAATTAATGTAAATAAAATTATATTTAACGTTAGCGCCTGAGGCGTTGATTAAATGCCGTAAATGCTCATTAAAATTCCCTTCAACTTAATAATCTTAAATTAAATAACAACTAGTGAAATCGTTGGCATAAATTAAAGTGGTTTCCGTAATTATGTTTGAAGTACATTTTTGATAATTTAGTTTTAAAAATCAATAAATGCGATGCCGTTAATATATTGTAAAATGATTTTAAGAAATTTATAATTACGTGATATATATATATTTATATAAGTAAAAGTAGAAGACATTTTTCATTAATTTTTGAGGTAATTCTTTAGTTATTTTTAGCTTGATATGTAATTTGCCAAAAGAGATAATTCTTATTTCATATATAAAGAAATAATTTTAAAAATCAAAAGTATCTTTTTAACTCGATTTAAAATTACTTATATATATTTTTTTACTTGCTTGTCTTTTTAAGTGCGTTCGTAATTATATAAATACGTAGCACGTCTAGTCGTCGTCTAGTCTAGAAAAAACTACCCAACCGAATGGTTTGAAATTTAGTATATATTATCGTTGTAGAATTTTGTCGAACCGAATTTTGTCGAATGTTATTATAAGAGATGGTGAATGCAGAAACCAACAACTTACAGGGATACGTGAACTAGATGTTATTATTTTTCATACAAATAAAACTAAGTTTGCATCAAATATTATTATATTCACTTCATCATTGTTAAGTTACGAACGAAAGACCAGGTTCCTCTTCTAGTGAAGAACCCTGAATTTTTTACTGAAAAAAATCAATTAAATATCTGGTTTTCTACGCATGTATTGTTGATCATGACGCGTATCATCATTCTTCCGCCTCTGAAAATATTGACATCACCCTGAAAATATTCGAAAATGTCTCATGTAGAATATTGAAGAATAATTGTAGAATGTCATATTTTCATCTCCATTATTTTTTTTAATCGTTTACCACAATTATTTTACTTTACATTTTTTTTTTGCTTTAGTGTGAACTTATTTAGTATTCACTTATTCGTAATTCGTTAGAATGAGTTAAACTAATACTAATTACATACCTGAATCAAAAATTTATACTTGAAATACTGAAAATTAAAAATATTAATGAAAAACTACTTCATAGGATGTTGTGAAATGTATTCTTCAAAAAAGACTATTATACTACATTATTACAGTACTATTATTATACTACAGTGATAGAAATAGTATAAGGACATAATTTAATGAAAGGCGCAGATTCAAAAGTCACATTATCCTCTTTTTTAAGGTATTAACAGTGTATCATATCACCGTGTTCGTATTTTTAAAGCGAATCGGACTGTAATAGCGATTTAGATCATAAAAATATATTAAGGTTGAAAAAAAATGCTGAAAATCTCGTTTTGATGCATAACTTACATTATACATCAAATATTTTACAGCAAAACTCACACTCTCCAATTCGACCTATCAGGGAGGTACAGACGCAAGAAGTAGTGTAAAATGTTGCACTACTTTAATGGCAGTGAAGAAGTTGAGACATTTCTAACAGTAACATTTTTGCCCAAATTATTTTTAATAAATGTGTTTCGATTTTTGTTGTTTATTACCCTCTAAAATAACATAATGAAAACTAATGTTCAGATTTTTTTGAATTTTTTTGGCTCTTGTTGTTTTAAATTCTGGTTTATAACTAACATTACCCATAAAAGTTTGCTGCAAAACTCGCATTTTCCATATTTAAATTTAAATTCCAGCTTTTCCACAGTTATTGCAGGTTTAGGACTACCGTATATACTCGCGTATAAGTCGACCCCCTAACTTTTAAATGCAAATTCTGCAAAAAATCAAAAATCCGCGTATAAGTTGACCCCCTAAGTTTGAACTTAAGATACGTTTCGCGTCCGAAGAAAAGATGAGAGAAAAACGCGCGTTCCATTTGGTAGGAGAGATTCGCCAATGCGAAAAAGTGGTAAGTCAACAAAAACAAATCAATGAAATATTTTTTTAATGATAAATTATTATTATTTGTAAATTTTAAATATTATTTTATTATTTTTACACATAAAAATCCAGAATTTTGGCAGTATTTGAAGGTTTTTTGTTGTTGTTGTTGTTTTAATTGACTCGCGTATAAGTCGACCCCCCAGTTTGTTTGCCGAAAATTGTTAGAAATTCCCCGACTTATACGTGAGTATATACGGTATGTGCAACTAGTTCTTTTGGCAACAAATATATCACACAAAAAAAGGTGCCATAATATCATGTTTATTAATAATAATCAGTTTTTGGCATTTTTCGAAAAACTAGGTTATGTGGAGAGTGTGAATTTTGCCTCTACACCCTTCACATCTATTTTTGCCTACTGTAAATGAGCCGTCTTCATTTAAACATTCTCTCATTTAAAGTATAACTAGCCTTATTAATAATCCCACTGTGAATATGTTACTACACATTAATGCACAAATTAAACACTTCCTTGGAATTTAATTTCCAAAAGTTATTCAAGCATGAAATTAACTGACACAAAATCTGCATATCAATATAATTTGAATGCATATTTAGACGAGATTTAAACTTAACACATTTAATCTTGCTTCATGGTGACTTACCCAGTAACGATAAACACACTTAAATACCAGTCAGAAATTCCTAAATTCAGTTTAATAAGCAAGCTATAATGAAATTCTATGCCATATTCAATAGATTATCTTGGAAGTAATGAACATTAGCATAAAGCAGCATTTGTATTTGTTGATTTAGAAATATTAAGATTTACACTAAGATTTACATAAAAACAATAATTATTATTTGGCTAACATGCTAAAAAGATGCGGGCTATTAGCGCATTTATATAATAAATGTTATTCCTTTTTTAAAATTTCGACTCAAATATTTATTTGATATCCGAATTTTCTTTTTTTTTTTCTGTACAATACGCTTTCGAAGAAGAATATTGTTTTCTAATAAATAATCTCTTCTGTTGCTACCATCAAAAATACATTACTTGATTTATTTTTACTCCCCCCCCCCCCCTGGTATCTATTTAACGTCAAGGCTTTCAAAGTACAATTTTAAACAATCCTATATATCTTTCATTTTTTCAGGTTTTTTTTAAGTGTGTATTGAAATTCAAACTTCTTAATTTGAGACACATTTTTAAATTAATTTTTGCTCTAAAATGCATCCAGTTGACAGGTTTACTGATTCAGAAACTTTATAATGTCCCTTATTGGTCAATTTTTTTGATAAAGGCAGAATATATTTTTAAAAAATGATGTCAAGGTGGACATTTTGAACCGAATTTCCCGAAGCAATAGCGCTGGAAACAAAACAAAAAATGATCGTACTGTGAAAATAATTGTTTGTAAATCAATTTCTAATTAATTGAACGAAAAATAAAAACACAGGTCCCTTATAAATCTCTCCATAAATCACGCCGCCAAGTTTCATGTTTTAATTTTTAAAAATGAGTCTAGAAATGTGTCTCAAAATTTTGAGTTGTTGAGCGTGGAAAAATATTTTTTTTGAATACCGCCTTAAATGTAAAATTAATATTTACATTTAAAAACATATGTAAAAAGTACAGTGGTTTACAGAAATAAAGTATACATTTTTAAATTAAAAATATTTTTTCTCATCAGTTTTTGATTTAATTGAATGTCTATTTTTTGAGAGAATTGATCTATTGAGTACTTTCTATTACTGTGTCTTGAGACCTGTTTCTATTGCATTTTTGCACTTTCAGAGAATTGTGCATTTTTAGTGAGTCGGTTATGCAGTTTAGACTCAAATAAAACAAATTAGTAAATATTAAGATACATTTTGTAATATAGATACATATATTACAATAATTATCTTTATATTTACTAATTTATTTTAGTAAATTTTTGTGCATTTGTAGTGAGTCGGTTAAGCAATATAGACTCCTCCCCTACACATATAAACTCACAAAAGACAGAAAAGAAAAAAATTGATCTTTTGCCCAAAAGTTATTTTTATTTTACTTAAGCCTGACGGAAACAAATATAGTATTATTGTTTTTATCGTTAACGGAATACGAGCAGGGAAGACCGAGCTATGATCGGACAAAATTAAATTTGAGTTCAAATATCATGACCCATGACCAAAATGACTTATTTTAAGATGAGCTATTTTAAGATAAAATAGCTAGACCCCTAATGACCCATGACCAAAATGACCCACTAATTGAATTTTCTCGAACATGTGACCTAGCCCAACAGTCTTCTCGTGCCCGAGAACCATAGGATACTAAACTTAGTGTAAATAGTCTGAGCAGTTTTTAAGATAAAATAGCTTGACCCATAATGACCGATGACCAAAATGACACACTAATTGAATTTTCTCGAACATGGGACCTAGCTCAACAGTCTTCTCGTGTCCAAAAACAATAAGATGCAAAATTTAGTGAAAATAGTCTGAGCCGTTTTTAAGATAAAATAGCTTGACCCCTAATGACCCATGACCATAATCACCCACTAAATGAATTTTCTCGAACATGTGACCTAGCCCAACAGTCTTCTCGTACCCGAAAACCATAGGATGCAAAACTTAGTGTAAATAGTCTGAGCAGTTTTTAAGATAAAATAGCTTGACCCATAATGACCCATGACCAAAATGACTCACTAACTGAATTTTCTCGAACATGTGACCTAGCCCAACAGTCTTCTCGTGCCCGAAAACGATAGGATTCAAAATTTAGTGTAAGTAGTCTGAGCCGCTTTTTAGATACCCATAATGACTCATGACCAAAATGACCCACTACTCGAATTTTCTCGTACATGTGACCTAGCCCAATGATTTTCTCGTGCCCGAAACTCGTAGGATACAAAATTTAATCAAAATAGTTAGAGCCGTTTTTAGATAAAATTAATTTGAACCGCGTTGACCCAAAAATGACCCACTAATCGAAAGTTCTCGAACATGTGACCCAGCCCAATAGTCTTCTCGTGCCCAAAAAGGGTCGGATACAAAATTTCGTCAAAATCGTTTGAACCGTTTTTTAGATACAATTAGCTTGACCATGACACAAAATGACCCAAAATGACCCACTAATCGAAGTTTCTCGAACATGTGACCTAGCCCAATCGTTCTGGTGCCTCAAAACGGTAGGATGCAAAATTTCGTCAAAATCGTTAGAGCCGTTTGTAATATAAAATTTGCATAACCACACACACACACACACACACACAAGATTTGCTTGTATTACAATATACGAGCAGGGAAGACCGAGCTATGCTCGGTCAAAATCAAATTTGAGTTCAAATATCATGACCCATGACCAAAATGACCCACTAATTGAATTTTCTCGAACATGTGACCTAGCCCAACAGTCTTTTCGTGTCCAAAAACCATCGGATGCAAAATTTTGTGAAAATAATCTGAGCCGTTTTTAAGATAAAATATCTTGACCCATAATGACCCATGACCAAAATGACCCACTAATTGAATTTTTCCGAACATGTGACCTGGTCCAACAGTCTTCTCGTGCTCGAAAACCAATTGATTCAAAATTTAGTGTAAATTGAGCCGCTTTTTAGATCTTGACCCACAATGACCCAAAAATGACCCACAAATCGAATTTTCTCGGACATGTGACCTAGCCCCATGATTTTATCGTGCTCGAAACTCGTAGGACACAAAATTTAATCAAAATCGTTAGAGCCGTTTTTAGATAAAATTAATTTGACCCATAAATGACCCACTAATCGAAAGTTCTCGAACATTTGACCCACCCAATAGTCTTCTCGTGCCCGAAAATTGTCGGATACAAAATTTCGTCAAAATCGTTTGAACCATTTTTTAGATACAATTAGCTAGACCATGACCCAAAATGACCCAAAATGACCCACTAATCGAATTTTCTCGAACATGTGACCTAGCCCAACAGTCTTCTCGTGCCCGAAAACGGGAGGATACGAAATTTCGTCAAAATCGTTAGAGCCGTTTTTAAGATAAAATTTGCATATATAACCACACACAAGATTTGCTCGTATTAGAATATATGATGATATGATAAGTACAGTCAATTTAATATATCTTTAATTTTCAAAGCTTCATTTTAAGAGTAATCTCATGCCATACAACTTAACAATTTTTAAAAATGACAAAAAATCTATTTCATTTATAATGAATAGGTACCACCTATAAGAACATAATTAATTACATGATAACGCTTTTTATTAAAAAAAAAAGTTGTTAATTTATTTTTCGTAAATTTATGAATCTAATAACTTCTTAAGTTGGGATCATGAATTTTGAATTAAATAAATTAGGTAAGTCGGCTTAGTTAAGCTTTTTTTTTTTTTTTTTTTTTATATATAAGTATTCTGCAATCAATTGAGAAATTCACATATCATAAAATTTACTTTTTCTACTCCTGCTTTAACCAAGTAGAAATTCTATTTCATTTACTAGTTAAATAAATTATGACAGACTGTTGTTAAGTTTAATACACAATTTTAAAAGTTTTCCCAAAGGTTTAAAACTTAATCAAATAAAGGAATATATAACAAGTAATTTTTGTATAATATTAATAAAGTTTTTTTTATTATATATTTTATAAGTAATTGCTAAAACATAATATTTTGCGACATGATGTTCACATTTTGAAAAAGAAATTAAACTATCCCCAATTGAATCAAATCTATAGGGAGCTTAAATATATTCAAAAACTAAGATACATGAATAGAAATCACATAATTACATTGTGTTGGGTTATTAAGTCGATAATTTACCTTGATTATTTAAATCGTATTTCATAACAACAAGTATATCCTTAAATATATATATATATATATATATATATATATATAACATTTAAATTAGTCTAAAATTATCTAAGAAGCTCGTTTGATTTAATATACCTGGGTGATCGAAAATATTTTATTATTAAAATTACCCCCCCCCCCTCTTAATTGTCCTCGCGACAAAATCGTCACTGAAAACCATGAAGTCAAACATGTTCTTTACATTCTCAAAGTTCAAGGGAATTCCGGGCATTTCCTCACGAGTTTCAGTAAGATATTCGACGAAACGTCTGAAATTGGTCACTGAACCTTAATTTCTGGACTATTATTTGGAAATGAACCGAAATATATTTTAGATTAGGGGTGCACAACCTGTGGCCCGCGATCGTATTACATCAAATCATGAATTTCGCCGATCAGGTGCATAGAAATTGCGAATTGTGCCAAATTTCGCCCATCGGGTGTGTAAAAATCACAAATTTTACCGATCGAGTGCATATAAATCGCGAATTTTGCCGATCGGGTGCGTATAAATTGTAAATTTCGCCGATCGCGTGCGTAAAAATCGTGAATTCTGCCGATCGCGTGCGTAAAAATCGTGAATTCTGCCGATCGTCTGCGTAAAAATCGTGAATTTTGCCGATCGTCTGCGTAAAAATCGTGAATTTTGCCGATCGTCTGCGTAAAAATCGTGAATTTTGCCGTCTGGGCCCGTATAAATTGCGCATTTCGTCGATCGTATACGTAAAAATCGCGAATTTTGCCGATCGAGCCCGAAAAAATCGCGAATTTTGCCGATTGGGCCCGTAAAAATCGCGAATTTTGCCAATCGGGTGCATTTAAATCGCGAATTTTGCCGATCGGGTGCGTGTAAATTGTAAATTTCGCCGATCGTCTGCGTAAAAAGGGCAAATTTTGCCGATCGGGCGCGTAAAAATCGCAAATTTTGCCCATCGGGTGCATAAAAATCATGAATTTCGCCGATCGGGCACGTAAAAATCGCGAATTTTGCCGATTAGGCGCGTAAAAATCGCGAATTCCGCCGATCGGCGCGTAAAAATCGCGAATTTTGCCGATAGGGTGCATATAAATCGCGAATTTCGTCGATCGGGCCCCGAAAAAATCACGAATTTTGCCGATCGGGCTCGTAAATATCGCGAATTTTGCCGATCGGGTGCATTTAAATCGCAAATTTTGTCGATCAGGTGCGTATTAATTGTAAATTTCGCCGATCATCTGCGTAAATAACGCAAATTTTGCCAATCGGACGCGTAAAAATCACAAATTTTGCCGATTAGGCGAGTAAAAATCTCGAATTCCGCCGATTGGCTGCGTAAAAATCATGAATTTCGCCGATAGGGTGCGTATAGATCGCGAATTTTACCGATCAGGTGCGTGTAAGTTGTAAATTTCGTCTAGCATATGCATAAAAATCGCGAATTTTGCCGATCGGGTGCATTTAAATTGCGAATTTCGCCGCTCGGGTGCGTGTAAATTGTAAATTTCGCCGATTGTCCGCGTAAAAATCGCAAATTTGCCGATCGGGTGCGTAAAAATCATGAATTTCACCGATCGGGCACATAAAAATCCCGAATGTTGCCGATTAGGCGCGTAAAAATCGCGAATTCCGCCAATCGGCGCGTATGAATCGCGAATTTTGCCAATCGGGCACGTAAAAATCGCAAATTTCGCCAATCGGGTACAAAAAATTGCAAATTTCGCTGATCAGATGCGAAAAAAATTGCAAATTTCGCCGATTGGGCGCGTAAAAATCTCAAATTTTGCCGATCGAGTGCGTATAAATCGCAAATTTCGCCGAACGTGTGCGTAATAATCGTGAATTTCGTCAATCACTAGGAAAAAAACTATGAATATTGTCAATCGCGCATGGAAAAAAAATGCAAATTTTTCCATACTTTCCAACAGAATTGGGTTAAGCTGACTAAGGAGGTAGTTGAGTATATTGAGCTAACCCTCCTTTTAAAATTAGCATTTTTATTAACTTTTAGGCCGACCCGAAACAAAATTTTGTCCACCCTAATATGGATGTTGGCTCTCGACAATCCAGTCATTTTTGTGACTGCCCCTCCTCTTATAAAGGTTGTGCACCCCTTTGATATCCACATTTTATGACTGAATATGTTAAGAAGTACAATTTAGAATAATATATGTTTCTCCTCCTCTCCACCTTCATTCATGAAAGCAGCATTTTTTTTTCGGCACTGGCAATCTTTAAAGCTAAATTTATTCCTTTAAATAAAGTCAAGGAGTATTTTCACTCTTTGAAAATAATCTTAGCTATATCTCTTGTATAAATACAAATGTAAACTGCTGATATATCATTGCCAACAGAACTGAATACGTTGACAGGGAAAGAAGGGACCTAGGGGGCTAAATCTACCCTTCTGAAATTAAATTTATGTTTTTATAATCTGATCCCCCCCCCCTCCGGTCACACCTCCTCGAAACAAAAATTTTCTGATGGTGGCCCTCGACAACCCAGTCATTTTTGTAAGTGGCCCTTTGCTTAAAAAGGTTGTGCACCCCTATTTTAGATGAATGTTGTTATAGGCTACACGTTTACAAACTAATTAAATAAAACGTAAGAAATAATAGGAAGATTTACATATATACATACTTAAAATCGAAACATTTTTTTTGACGGATTTACACGTTTCAGACACTGGAGATTCCGAAAAACATATTTTTAGAAAAAAAAAATTTGCCGTCCGTCTGTGTGTCTGTGTGTGTGTCTGTAAACGCTCTATCTCCCGAACGAATTGAGATAGAGACTTGCAATTTGTTATGTACTTAGTATGTAATAATGGGAAGAAGCCTATTTCATTTCAATAACCTCGATTAACCGGAACTATTTTTTTCGGACTCTCCAAATATTCGTTCTGATAAAAGGTATATAAAAATTTTGGAAATTGTTTATTTTAAGAAATGAATATAAAAGACAATAAAAAAACATAAATTTTGCATAAAGCATGAAGTCGATCGGATAATTAGTTGCCGAGATATTTGGAATCCTATTTCCCACACTCTTCGATTTTTCATGACCCTGTATTTCATCAAAACTTCACTTCAAAGATATATTTTAATTGGAAATTTGACGTTTAATCAGATGCAATAAACCGCTAGTTAATACGATTATTATTTTTGGAGTTATAAGGATGTTTCTTTCAAGCAATTCAGTAATCGAGCCTTTAAGGTTTAGGACGTCATCAAGCCACGATTTTATTTGAATTGCAATGCACTTTATAAGTAGTTTACACATTTTTTATTTTAATATTTTACATTATGCATATCCATGATGGGTAAGTATTACGGTGGCCCCCAACGACTAGTTTAATTTTTAAATATAGTAAATATAGCTAGTTTAAATATAGTAAAAAACGCAAATGCGCAGACTAAGAGTACAAATTGCGTGTAAAACGAAATTTCATATACGCAACGTCTTATATACACATGCGTGAGTGTTTCTGGACAATATTCTGAACATCGACCGTCTCGATGTCTAATCGAAGTCTACGCCTATTTAGCAGCTAAAAAGTTGCAATTGGTGGTATTGAATATTCTTTTGTCTTTGTCTAGCGAGCGTATCAAATACTTAAAGCGAAAAGCGCATTCTGTCAAATTCACATTATCTTTTCCACACGAAAATCATCTCATTGTGCATGCTTCAACTTTTTTTTTTTAAGGCTCCTCTCCTCAGAAACGGGAGACGTGTTTAGCCCAGAAGGACTGAAAAGGGTTAATTGAAGACGTATTGCGTAATATGGACATTGCGTTGAAAGCTTTCTTTTTATTTTTAAATCTCATGTTTTCATTATTAATATGCATATTTTTTCGTAAAATCTTAAAAAGAGTGCTTGGATACAGCCATATTTATAACCGATTGAAATTTCAGAGAGTTCGAAGGATGAGAACTATTTTTTTATTGGTATGTTAAAGGAGACGACGCGAAAACAAACAAACAAACAAAAAAGCGAGACGAAAACATTTCTTTTACAACTAGATAACAATATTTTTTCACAAAATTTTTACACGACCTGTAAAACTGTTTTATTTATAACCAATAAAGATTTAAAAGAGTTCGGACAAAAAGAACGTTTTATTTTAAAACTATGAAACGACACTACGTGAAAAAACAATAAAATGAGCACTTTATCACTAAACATCCCTAATTTTTCGCAAATTTTTCATTTAAAAATACAGTTTCATACAAAATTGGGTTAAAGATATAAAATAATAATTGATGTTATTTTATATATTTATCTATTATCACGGGCCCGAGCAACGCCGGGCGGACAAGCTAGTGATAACGTAAATTTCTACTAGGAGCTTTTGTTTTGGACACCCATAAATGCATAAGGCCTTTTTAAGTTTATTGATAATCCCGTATTGCAGCTATTTCTCCTTTTCTATATATAAATGGAATACGTCCTTGGAAATTTCATTTTCAAAAGTTGTTCAGCCGTGAATTAAACTAACACAGATTCTGTACACGAATATAATTTAAAGGCACACTTGACGAGATTTAAACGTATCACACTTAATCCCATTTCATGTTGACTTAAGCCGAAACAATACTTAAATGACTGTAGTGTATTAAATTCAATGTAGTAAGCAATCAATAATAAAATCCATGTCACTTAGAATAGATAATCTGGGCAAAGACAGACATTAATATAAAATATATTTGTCAATGTAGAACTATTATGTTTAATACAAAATTTGACCATAATATCTTATTTGCACAGTAGTTTCACATTAATAAAATATCCTATTTCTATATTATTTATTTTTCTAAATTTGTTTCAAATGATACATATATATATATATATTTCTATTTCTATTTTTTTATACAATATGCGGATTATGATATATGCTTAGTTTTATAAAAACAATAGAATTGATTAACAACTTGGAATAACACCTAATTTTTTTTTATTATGAGGAACAATAGGGAGGGTGAGTCCTAACTCATGGAACAAACTTTAAGGCGTGTTAGAACATACGAAGGTGGTTTGATAAGTTCTCGGCCTGACAGTGATAACAAGTGCATCAGGTTTATGGAAAGAGAAGCACTAAAATAATCAAAGTAAAAATGTAGAGGATGATAGTCATAAAAACAGAAAGGTCTGAGACCAAAGTAAAGACAATAGAGAGAATAAAAAAGGCTGATTTTGATATAATTATTTCAGTGTAAGATACTGCAATATGAGGCTGGTTTGACAAGTTCTCGGCCTGACACTGAAAACACAAGATTTTTGACATAATTTCATATTATTTTTCGATGTAGTCCCCTTGTAACTCAATACATTTAAGATACACTCTTGTGTGGAAATTCCTTAGTGCAGCCTTGTACGAGGGTGGTTCAAAAAGTTCCCAGCCTGAAAAAGGAAATACAAGATTATTGACAATATTTAATTTTATTTTTCAACTTGCAACACAATACATTTCACAAGACTCTTGAGAAATGTTCATTCTTTGGTGTTTTTGGTCATCGAGCGGAATGTTTTTTCCTACGTAAAACATCGTGTAAAATGTGGTGGACTCAGTCTGTCAAGATGTTTGAAATGCCAGGAAGTTCGCGTATCTTCAATCGGCGATTATTTAATACGGCATTGTGAATTTTTGAGACGATTTCGCCGGCCGTAGCGGTTTTTGTGCGTCCTGCGCGTTCATCATCGTGAATTGATTTCCTATCATGTTTAAATTCAGCAGACCACTATTTTATCGTCGAATATGAAGGACAAGTATCCTTTAAGATAGACTGTAACTATTTTGTATGTTCGTGAGGGGTGAAATATTTCTAACATAGTATTTTATGAGAGCTCGAACTTCAATTTTTTTTTCCATTTTTCGAAAATGACAAAACATGCTTACTTCACTTTATCGCCCAGCAATAACCAATAAACTCATGCGTCTGAAACTCGGCGGAATGTCATCTAAAGGATCATACTTTACAAACAACATTATCATTTGGTCATACTTGTTCCATTTCTGTGTTAGGCCGAGAATTTATCAAACTGTCCTCGTAGTGCAAATACTATATATTGTGTAGGAAATCAATTGTGTGCAAATAATATTGTGTGCAAATAATATATATTGTGTCAAAATCGTCTATTTTAATAAAAAAATAGCAGATGTTATCATGCTATTTCAATCCAAACACAACGCGAATTTATTTATAACATTACTTTTTAGATATTAAATCGAATTTATCAACATAATAACATTATTTTATGCATAATATCATTCGAAATTCTGAACTTGCTGTGTAATTTGGTCGGTGATTGCTTGTGTACAGTCATTTACAGCGCCTACACTAGTGGTGCTTGTGACCCGAATGGTAGACACTTTTAGAAGTTCACATGATGCAGCAATATTTTATAGTAAGGTATGTTCGTCTGTTGAAAATAATATTTTAACATTTTCTATTATTGTTAAGGATGTGGACGAAACTCCAAGTTTTGTTTGAAGTAAAACGAATCACTTTGATAGAATAATTTGGAATATATTGTGGTATCACTAACAGAAAATTTTTTGTGCTGAACTGTACCATACAGAATGCGTACATCCATTGAGTTTTACCGTAGTTTACTAATTTAGATTCGATATTTTTATTAAAAGGTATTGTAAATGTATAAATGCCATTTAAAGCAACTTCACAAAGCAAGATAAAACTTCTCACGTGGCATTTAAAACCTTTCACTGTCTATATTATAAAGGACAAACGTGTCCGTGCGTAACGCTGACGTTATTTTGCGAATGGTAACACTTGACAATTAAATTTCGGTTTTACGATTGTTGCTACTGCAATTTTTTTAATTTCTAAACGTCGCATATTTTTAATTTTTACACCGTTGTATAAGTGGAAAAATCTACTTTTAAATGCAAGTTATTTGAAAACTGTATCGCAATTTACTCATTTATTATGGTACTTAAATTAAAATTTGAAGAATGATTTTTTTTAATCTATCTCTATCACTTGCATATGATTACTTTTTGCACTTTAAACAATATAAAAAGTTCCGCATTTGTTTCCAGCTAATATTCAACAACGAAATTAAAACTTCATTATGCAATAAATAAAATAGTATAAATAAAACACAAATGTAACAGTCATGTAACTGAAATAAACGCTTAAAACCGCTGAAATTGTCAGAATCATTAATTTAAAAAAAAAATGTAAATTTTAGCGATTTTTTCGGTTATTAACTTCTAGCACGGGGCCCATACAAAATTAATGTTTTAATAAATTTAAAAATTTTATCTGAATATACTATATAATTGACATATCTCATGTAAAAATGCTCTCTAGTGTTGTTATGGGGTAATCTAAAAAAGTATTAAATGTAAAACATCTATTATAGTTTTCAATTAATTGTTTTTTCCATATTTCCAGTTTTTACATATATTCTCTATCCCGGGAAGCCCGGGTTGAATACCCTAGTAGTGTTAAAAGCGGGATGGCTTATACTCGTATTTACCATCTACTTCAACCTAGAAAACCTGGGTCGAACGCTTATGGTATTCATTATTAATGTGATTGGATTTCGGCCTCGACAGAACCAATAACGTTAATCGGGAATTTCATTTGAGCGTTCGACCCAGCTTTTCTAGGTTGGTGTAGATGGTAAATACAAACATAAGTGAGAAAAATGTTTTTCTATTTATTATTAATTTTATTATTATTATTATTATTTTTTAGCATTTACTTTAATTCATAAATCTGAAATATTTCGGAATAGCGTCTTTTAAAGCACATCATTCTTGTATCAAGCCTTCAAAATGACGTCAATTGAAACTCAGCACCAACTTAGAATTCAATATTTTTGACAAATGCATTCATTGATTCACGTGTATGTTTATTGAGAAAGCTTTTAACCTACATTATAAATATCATTTATTATTAAGACACATTATTTTATAAAACTATATGTTTTTCTATTTGCTATAAAATTATATTTTTCCTCAAAATAATCTAAAGCTCTCTATTATTGTTTAAAGGCAACGCAAAAGATTGCGAAACAGTTACTATACATTAAAATAATATTTCACTTCAAAAACCTTGATTTCATGTACTGAGAAAAATATTTTACCTGAAAATAAAAATAAAAATGCATTAGTCTTTTCATCTGTAAATGGATATATTTCACCATTCAACAAATAATTTGTTCTATTTGAGAATTTCTCTAACAAAGTTTTTGACTGTTCATCTATTTAAAGTAAGCTACTTTTTTTAAATATAAAATGCAGCCTGTAAAATGCAAAAATATTATGTTCAGAGTATCCACGATGTTTAAGCACAACAATTTTTAAGCACTTTCATTCAACTGTTCTACTTACACTTCGATAATCTTCGCTTTATTTTTGTTTGGAATCGTCTACGATTATACAAAGAGAATAATAGTTTTTGGAAATAGTGAGAGTATATTGCTTTTAAAAATATAGTCTGTAGGAATCATGTATATAGGAATCATATATGTAGGAATCACTTTTTATTTGTTTTTATTTATGAAAAATGCTGTCATAAAAAATGCTATTTTAAACTAAATGTTTATTGGAATAAATTTGTAATAAACTTTCACAATGTATATTCATTTTGTTTTTGTCATAACTGTCATGGAAATAGTTTATATTTATTTTAAAAATAAACAATTAAATAAATTTTATACACATTTGCGCGTTTATTTATATTTTTACGGTATTTTAATGTATCGCTGAAGATTATTAGAGGAAAAATTGATTAAAATTATCCCTTAAAGTTTAACTGAATCATCTGAAGAATTATTTCAAAACTTAGAATTAAATTATATGGATTTTGTGCACCAGACTACATTTAAATTCGTGCCTCGAATTGTATTTATCGCGGGTATTTCATTACGTTTTCTCAAAACCTAAATGAAAACACTCACTTTGCAATGCAGATTTCTACATCACACTTTAATTAATAAGAGATGATAAACCTCGTAAATTATGGAGTGAGTATTTCAATTTAACTTACATCAGATATGGAATTTAAATGAATCGTTTTGTATATGGAATAACACATATCGGTTATTCCAATTTCCCCAAAAGAAAATGGAATTAAAAAAGAATAATAGAAAATACAAGAAAAAAAAACAAGTTATTTATTTATTTAACTATACCTAGTAAAAATATAATATTTTATAAAAATTCATCTTACCTTTTCTGAATATATGCATCCATTTTTTTGATAACTTTATCTAGTATGATTAATTCATTCTTAAAAAAAAAAAAGAAAAAAAAAAAGAAAAAAATATTTATAGACATGTGTGTGGATAAGTGCCCACGCGCGTGTGTGTGTTTATTTCGAAGTATTTTTATTTTAATTTAATATACCTCTGGTGAATATTAAAAGGTGAAATATATAAAGTAATTACATAGTGTTTAAATCAAGCATTTCAACATTTTTTTTTGAGTTCATGTTTGCTATATGAATTTTGAACAACATACTAAATCCTAATTCGTGATGTAGAATAATATTATTCTGAATTATTGGATCGCGATTTCTCTAAATGTAACACTGAAAATACGTACTTTAATGAATATGAGATGATAAAATTTATAAAGTACAAAATATGGATTTTAGTTTAAATTACAATAGATGCGTACTTTACGCGAATCAGTTTTCATTTAGAATAAATAAATACTGGTCTTCCAAATTTCGATGATACCACATTTATATTATGTATAAATATGGTGTCATGGTTTTGTTAAAAATGGATCAACTGTTAATAGCTGGCGTGGACGTGAGTTCAGTGCAAATCATACTAATTATTTGCCTCTGTGGAAAATAGTGACATGGTTACTCTTAATTTAGCAACCGAAATATAAGCAGTTACAGATGTTAAACTCACAGATTCATACATGGTGTTGGAACAAGCAATCGAGACATGTTGCCAGGTGATTTACGTAATACAGAAGAATTCGAAAAATTTTACCTCCTGAAACAGTCAATATCCTTTCAACCACATATTTATTAGAAAGAAACAAGTCCATCATAATCTGGCAGAATTTTCGGTAAACGTTATTAATTTTACAGGAAATCTAAAAATGACATATTCAGTCTTTAAATTAAACACATTAAATGAAAATAGGCAAGACAAGCTTCTTCCACTATGGCGTAAACAAACTCCAAAACAAACATGTCCCTAGCTCATCAGACAGGGAGCCTACGCTAGTCACGCAAAGAAACGCTCAAGCTAATGTTAAGTCTTTGGAAAGGTTCTTGAGCAATTTCTCGCTCGCATTTTAATATTTTTAAATGATTATTTTTGCATAGGATAGCTGGGGTCGATCTGTAACGTTGTTATTGGATTGTTATTAATTTTGGATTTGTTATTAATTGGATTTGTTATTACTTTTTGGATTTTGGTTACAGTTTTTTTATAAGCGGACATTTTCAATTTTGGAACCGGTTCTGAAAGTGAAAGTACCCTTATATAAAAAGAAAACTGGAACCAAAATTGAAAAAGCAATAACTAACAACGTTAGAGATCAACGTCAGCTATCCTATGCAAAAAGAATCATTTAAAAATATTAAAATGCGAGCGAGAAATCGCGCAAGAACCTTCCCATAGACTTAACATTAGCTGGAGCGTTTTTTTCATGTGACTGATGTAGGCTCTTAAGAGCCTACGCTAGTCGGTTGTATTGGATTTTAGATGAATCGTTCATATTTGGAATAAAATCATATTGCTTTTCTATATATTTTTAAAAATAATACAAAACATAATACATAAAACAAAGAAAACAATAATAATGTTAATTTTCAAACTGACCTTCAAAACTTGTTGTCTACAAGTAGCATTTGCAAATTTTAAACTTTTTAAGCCTTTTTATTCACTGAAGATAAGTTTTCCGCACATTAATTTAAACGAATGTTTTTTTTTCGTTATTTATTAGAACTGATATTAATAATTGAATAACTGATATTAATAATTGTTACTTATATATATATATATATATATATATATATATATATATATATATATATATATATATATATATATATATATATATTTAAATGTCTACTTTCCATTTTGGGAAGAGTCGTCAAAAGTTTCAAAATTTTGAAAAAAGTATAAATTATTTTAATGTTAACAAACAGTCAAACAATGTGCAGCAGCAGAATTCGTATAGATCTTGAGAAATATATTCTAGAAGCACACATTCTATGCAATAAAAATAGGTTTACTATTACCGTAAAAAATCAATTTAAGAGAAAAAAAAATCTGTGTCACTTTTAAAAGCATCATTATTCATAGAATGACACCTTTTATTAAAAATAAGTAAATAGGGAGTTTATTGTTTGCTGTAAACTTCGGAAGCTAATTATTTGCTTTAAGATCATTAATATTGATTAAAATGTATTAGGTATTGGCAGTAGGTATGGCTTAGTTAAAACATTTTTTTAAAACTATCTCTATCCTTGTGTAACTATGAAAATTCCCACTTCATTAAAATTAGGTTTAGTAATTGATATTTGTATTACTTCAATCAAAGGGCTAGTTCATTTCTAATATATAAATTAATATAGCCTGTTGTTGAATAAAATACAGGTTTTTAAGGATTTTTTTATTAGCTCACATCTGTTTAATACGAAATAAACATGACAACGTTAACAGTTTGTGCAATAATAATAGTTTAATAAATATATAAGCAAATGAGTAATTCAATTATGCTAAAAAATTGTATTGAATTTACAGGTGTTCATAAAAACAGTTATTTACATGTATTCGTAAAAACAGTTGTTCGCATGTCTTCGTAATGAATGATATTTTTAAGAGTTTATTTTGTATATTGAAGATCATTCAAAGCATAATAAAATTATATAGTTTCTGTTATTTTTCTAAGCCAACTTTCTAATACTTACAAATACTGTGTATGGATGATTATTCAATTAGCATACGGAAATTATACAGTTTCTTTTAATTTAATAAATCCACTTTCTACAACTTCAAAAATAAAGCTTTTTAAATATTGTAAGCAATGCAAAGCACAGAAAATACCGCATGATAATAGGTGAAACAAATAACATATTTATCAAAAGTTACCTCCGAAACAGATATATAGGGATATTTTTCTTTTGAATTTTTTGCATACAATAATTAATTAATGTGTTTAATAACTTTAAATATATATATATATATATATATATATATATATATACATATACAGGGTGATTATAAAAAATTATCCCGATATATGAGCCCCTAACTGTCATATTGTTCACAAAAACTGAATAAAATTTTGTTTAAAATATTTTGAGGTATGCGCTCAAGAATCATGTAAAAAACAACAGTTAAATTCTAATAGTTACGGTTACAGTGACTAAATTTCGAAAATTTCAAATGGCAACACCTATTTTTTTTATTAGAATGTGATCTTCAGAGTGAAAAACCATAAAAAGCGTTGGAACGGTACCTGTATCACAAAAATTTCCGGTGCTAGACAGACTAAGAAGAACAGTGAAAACAACCAATAAGGACAGAGAAGCGACAGAAACATTTTATTGTGTTTTATACATTTTCCATTTCACACACGACGACACTTTACATGCGGCAGATGGTTGATACCACTGAATAATAAAATGTTTTACTTTCTGTTGCTTCTCTGTCCTTTATTGGTTGTTTTCACTTTTCTTCTTAGTCTGTCTAGGGCCGGCTATTTTCGTGTTACAGGTACCGTTCTAACGCTTTTGATGGTTTTTCACTATGAAGATCACATTCCAATAAAAAAAATAGGTGTTGCTATTTGAAATTTTAGAAATTTTGTCACTGTAACCGTAATTGTTAGAATTTAACTGTTGTTTTTCACATGATTCTTGAGCGCATACCTCAAAATACTTTAAACCAAAATTTCATTCAGTTTCTGTGAACGATATGACAGTTAGGGGCTCATATATCGGGATATTTTTTTTAGAAACACCCTGTATATATATATATATATATATATATATATATATATATATATATATATATATATTTAATGATGCTGTATTACACATTTAATATTTTTGAATCTTACAGTTTATTTCTATCATGCCAACTTTATTTTTGCATATGTTAGAATAATTATCAAAAACCTATATAGTATGTAACAGAAAGAGTTCATAATTTCTCAATTAATAAGTTTTCAACATTTTCTCTTTATTAACCCTTTTGTCTTAATTTTTGAGAAAATCTTTTTAAACACAAGTAACATTTTTTTACAGTAATAAATTTACACAATGATAGTACTTACTCGAATCTAAGCCACGACTTAATTTTTAGCAACGAAATTAAAATTTGGTTTAAAACTCTTAAAGGCACTAGAAAATTTTAATGAAAGAGAAAATTATGAAACTTACAAAACATAGAAAATTCCAATTTTATTTATTATTCATTTTTAACACTTTCCAACAAATTTGAAAAGTGGATTGTCTGTCTGTTTATCTGTCTTTCTGTCTGACTGTCTCTCTGACTGTCTGTCAGTCTGTTCGTTATCTAACTCTCGTAAATATGCTTGGATCGAGTTTCTATGGATTATGGATTGCGTAGTATTACCGTTTCTTTACAGAAACGCACAATAGAATTCGTTTCCACGACTGTCTGTAATTTGAAAGTTTCAGGAAGTGCGTTTTTTGCACTATGGAGTATGCATTTTTGAACGTATGTAATTTTTAGTGTATCACTTGGTGTGTATAATTTCTGTATATCGTATATTGGACCGCACGTCAGAATTTTCACACATTACAGCATATAAACGGCATTTGCTAAAATTGGATTGTTAATGCGTTATGCGTTTTTTAAATTGCTGATTCAGGTATCTTATTTCATTGTGTGAAAAAATGAATTTTCTAAATAATATTCTGTTACTGTTGGAAAGTGTTTCATAGTATATGCGAGATGCATGATTTTCCGTTCTTGTCTTTTCAAATCAGTACGCATTACTAATACAGCCTGTGTAATAAACAATCATATGGATCCGAGGTCCTGAGCAACAAGACTTTAGGACGCCTTATATAACACCTTTCATATACAGTATGTCCGAAAAGTCTCGAAACGGTCGAATAACTCGAGAAATATACATCGGATTGAAAAACGGAAAAAATGCATGTTCAATATTTTTGAAAAATCTATTTAGGGATATCAAAGTTCCCCTCCCCCCAACTTTGCCCCCTTCGAAGGGGGGCAGCTTTGAAATCTTAAATGGTAAACTCCTTTTTTTATCACAGATTCAGATTTTATGGAAAAAAATACGTAACTTTTGCATTGAACATTTTCTTCGGAAAATCGTAGATGGCACTGTAATCGAGTAAAATGCAATGAGAATCGTTTCTGGAAACGGTCGAATAACTCGAGAAATATACATCAGATTGAAAAACGAAAAACACATGTTCAATATTTTAGAAAAACGCCAACTTTTATATCCCTAAATAGATTTTTCTAAAATATTGAAAACCTATTTTCCGTTTTTCAATCCGATGAATATTTCTCGAGTTATTCGACCGTTTCCATGCTTTTCAATGGAAACGATTCACATAGCATTTTACTCGATTACAGCGTCATCTACGATTTTCCGAAGAAAATGTTAAATACAAAAGTTACGTATTTTTTCCTTTGAATCCGAATCTGCAATAAAAATGGGGAAGGGGTTATTATTAAATATTTCAAAGTTCCCAACCCTTCCCCCTCCTCCAAGGGGGCAGAGTGGGGGATGTTGCAACTTTGATTTCCCTAAATAGATTTTTTTTTTAAATAATAAATATGCATTTTTTCGTTTTTCAATCCGATGTGTATTTCTCTAATTATTCAATCGTTTCCTGACTTTTTGGACTAAACATATTATATTAAATTTACATTCAATTCATATTGTTACATTAGAAGGACACATTTTGTAAAAATCATCCTTAAAGATTTTTAAAAAATTCCCAACACATTCTACAAACCTCTGGTTTTAAAACATTGCAAATTGTATTCATATTGGAATTCAAGACGCATTCAGTTAAATGTGTTCTATTTTAGAGAAAATATTTCGATATCAGATTCGAGTAAATTCAGTATTTAAAAATTACCAGTGTTAAGTGTATAGTTTCGCCGCATTTGCTTTTATTTTATTTATCTTATAATAATTAATTTATTCATATATCACTTCCAGAATTTCATTCAAAACAGTAGAAAAAAAACTAAATACTATTTACTTATAAAAATCACAAAGCTACATTTTTTTTTATATTGCTAATATAATGTTTAAGTGTTATTTCCACATCTATTATACATTCGATCAAAGTCTTTCCAAATTATTTTTTTACAGAATTCATATTTTATAAATCCTCTTAAATATATCCGGATATTTCGTATGCAATATTTGAAATTAAATTTATGTCACATGTCTGATTCAATTGCCTCTTAAAATCGCGAATAAAGGATTAACTTTGTTAAACGCTTCAGAAATCTGATGTAAATTCACATTGACGAACATTAAAAGTTGATGTATATTAAAGTAAATAGTTTTGCTACATTTAATGTTATTTTCTTTATCTATTCATTAATTATTTTATTTATTCATATATTACTTCCAGAAATTTTAGTGATAACAGCAGAAATAAAATGTAAATAAATATTATTTATGTTTAAAAAAAACAAAAAGCTCCATGTTTATTTGATTGTTAATATAATGCTCAATTATTAATTTTAATCAAAGTCTTTCCAAATCCTTATTCTTACAGAATTCGTATTTTCTAAATCCTATTAAATATTATCCTCGAATTTCGTATGTAATATTTAAAATTAATTAAACTAAATTTAGGTCCCATGTCTGACGCACATCTGCCTCTTAAAATCAAGATTAAAGGATTAATTTATTTAAACGCTTCAAAAATCTGATGTAATTCCCATTGATGTATATTAAGGTTTACAGCAGGCATGTCAAACACGTGGCCCGCCAACAACTTCTGTGTGGCCCGCCAAGCCTTCGGCATTTAACCTATGTTTAATTCAGTTGTTCGAACACGCATTGAAATACACTTTTCAAGAACACACTTATAATGACGTACTCACATACATCTCTGGATTCATTATTATTTTTAAATGCTAAAGCTCTCTACCAGTATGAATAAGTATGATTAACTGAAGATGAGCATTGCAAATTCTTTTAAAAGGTGATTTATAATATCCTTATATTAAAAGAAAAACTGAAATTTTATTTATTGATATATAAACATTATTGGAATTTGAAAAGGATGTAATGTTTTGGAAATATTTAGTTTAAATTCATTACAAAATTTATCGCAATATTTTTTTATAATCTTATGCGTACGAAATGAAATCAAGAATGAGTTTTAGTTAAGTATTTTCTTAAATTATTTTAAGCTTTATAAATATCTAACAAAAATACATTTTTTTACAACTCTGTTTACGAATATTCAGGTTAGGAATATACTTTGCCAGAAATTTAATCTATATACACACCGAAGACTGAGTCTTCGGTGTGTATATAGAAGATTATAAATACCAAAGAAAGTACACTTTAAAAGAGAGTAAGAGAAATTTGCATTTCAATATATATATATTGTTTAATTCAAATATATAGCCTTAGGAAATTCTGCATTTAGATGATCCCCACTTGATTATAAAATACGTTTTGTTATGGAAAAGAGTTTTTCAACTTGTAATAAAATTGCAAAATAATTTACAAATCCATTTTTACTTTCTTCTATCTTTACAAGAAGAAAGTATTGGATTCATGAAAATTTTCGACTTCTGGTTTTCGACGGATTTATACGTTTTAGAGGGTACTGAAGACGATTTGACTGTTTTTAGAAAATGTCTGTCTGTGACTCTGTCTGTCTGTCTGTCTATTTGGTTGTCTGTCTGACCGTCCGTCTGTCTGTCTGTCTTACCGTCCGTCTGTCTGTATGTGACAAAAATTTTGTGGTCGCTCTATCTCAAGAACTAATGCGCGAAATTTAATAAAACTCTATATTCAGTTAGTCCCTAATATAAATTGGTGCTGATTAGTTTTTAGTGAAAATCGCCTGACAGGTGGCGCTGCTATGCTGCATTTTTTGCGATTTCCACAATAGCTCCATCTCAAGAACTAATACAGTTATTTTCATACAACTTCAGATTCAATTAGACCGTGGCATAAATAGACGCTGATTACATTTTGGTGTACATATCCCAACAGATGGCGCTGCTATACTACTTTTTCAATATTTTTACGATAGCTATATCTCAAGAACTAATGCACGGAATTTCATTAAACTTCAGATTCTGTTAGACATTGACATAATTAAATGCTGATGACGTTTTGGTATAAATAGCCCAACAGGTGGCGCTGCTATACTGCATTTTTCATTATTATACGATAACTAATGCACGGAGTTTCATCAAACTTCAGATTCAGTTAGACGTTGTCATAAGTTATTGTTGATTAGGTTTTGGTCTAAATCTCCCAACAGGTGGCGCTCCTATCCTGCATTTTGCAGAATTTACTCGATTTTACCAATAATCATATGTCAAGAACTAATGCACGGAATTTAATAAAACTTTAGATTCAGTTAGACCTTGATATAAGATTGGTTGCTGATTCTTTTTGGTGTATGTGAAACCTGTGTGAGATAGAAGAAAGTTTTGCAATTGGCATATCCGATTAGTTTTCATTAGTTTAAGCAATTTTTCTTCTTACGCATTATATAAGCTTCTTAAATGTGATATGAATATACATACACTAGTATGCAAAACTTAAGCAACAAACACAAAATGGTAATTTCTGACGACGTGAGTACTCAAAAGGAAATACTATAAAGAACAAGTATAGAAAACAGGTACTAACCTATCAGCACAGCCAGTGGGTGTGAAGTCTCCTTGGCGTCACACATGGTTACAACGAGGGTAACGAAAGAGACAGGCTACCGCGGTGCTTTAAGCGTATCTATTTTTACAGACCGCAGGAGTCACGTGATGCTCGAATCCACCAATGCAGGTGTACGAAAAGAGCATCACGTCACTCTGGCGGTCTGTAAAAAAAGATAAGTGGAATATACCGCGGTAGCCTGGTTACAAGTGTTACAGTCACTACGGTGAATCAAAATATGGGATCTTTCACTCGTCTCATTATTACTCTCAATGATTGTTAAAAGGTGAATCCACTGAAAAGTTACTGTGATTGTTGCTTTGTGATGGGCCACTAGGTGATTTTACAATGTAGTCACCTTGTGATTACGTGACTGTTAGTTAAAGACTCAACTTTAAAGTCATTGTAGGCAGTGCATTCCGATGAGTCACCAACTAATGAAACAATGAAGACGCACAGTGACTTTCAGGTGACACTGTATATTGTGAAGTAATCACTGCGCTCCTTTGTGAAAAGTCACCAGATGATTTCATTTTCTGTCACTTGGGAACTCGTCACAGAACAGCAATCATGATAACTTTACAAAGGAGTGTCCAAATGGCAATCACATGAGAGTCACCAGGTGACTTTATAGTAAAGTCACCTGGTGCCTCGTCAAAAAGCAGCAGTCATGGTGACTTCTCAGTGGAGTGACCAAATGAAAGTATAAATGAGCCGAATGAATGATATCACATTTCAGTTCATTGTAGTGACTGTGACACTTGTGACTATGTGTTACGCCAAAGAGACTTCGCATCGACTAGCTATGCTGTTAGGGTAGTACCAATTTTCTACACTTGCTCTTTATAGAATTTCCTTTTCCATATCACTTGTTCAGAAATTAGCAGTTTGTGTTTGTTGCTTAAGTTTTGCACGCTAGTGCAAATGAAAATTTTAAAATTTTGACTCTTTTTAATATTTATACTTGTATACTGATACCACAATTTAAATAACATATTACTAATAATAACATTATATAATTACCAGAAGGACCCGTGCGAAGCTTTCGCACTGCAATCTTTAAGATTATTTCCTGGTACGTTTTAGCACTAATTTTTAATTAACTAATTTTTTTTCTTTAACTAAGCAACGCGTTTTAACAAAATGTGAGTGTACTATCTCAGAAACTTGTGCATAAACTTTTCGAATGATACCTCATTCATCGTTGTATGTTTTATATGTGCATAGAAAAAAGGATGTGGACAACATAAATAATATATATGCTTGTGTATAAGAAAATGGGAATAGATTGCCAGAAAAGTTTTTGCCAAATTTTCTTCTCTTGCCAAGGTCATTTCTCTAGGTTGTTAGATCCTTATACTGAAAAAAAAAACGAATTATAAAAAAAAAATTTGAAACACTGAATCATACGTTTATTGAATTCATATGAAAGCATTTCCTCAGATTTTGCAAAACTGTTCCAGAAATGTCTTAAATACATAAATCAATATTTGGCACATCACTTTTTTGCAAGCCTATGGGAACTTAAACATGGGATGTTTAACTTTGTGGTCCAGCAGCCATTTGAGTGACGTCAGACTTCGCCGGCGTATTAAAAGCTTAATGAAATATTAAAAAATAAATTACAATTTTTGTGAATCCTAATAAACTGTATATATCTAAATGGAAGATAATCCTTAAATTACGTAATCTACTGGTGCTCCGATACAGTACACATATACACAGCCATGATTAAAAAAAGAAAACAAATAAACAATAGGTGTCGCACTCATAAAAAATAAATAAAAACCCGATTAAAAGCTCGATATTTTTTCAAAAAGTACGCGCAAGAAATAAATTTAACAATCGTATTTTAATTGCATTATAGGATGATGTCATCTGATAATGCAGTATTTTATTTTTCTTCTGGCAACACTAATTTCATAGGAAAACATTTCCTTTATGAAAACGTTGTCGATTTAATTTTTAATTAACAGCAAATTTTAATCAGAAAACATGTAAACAAATGTAAATGTACTATGTCAGAAGCGTGTTCAAAATCCTTTCATATGGTATCTCATTCGTGGATCTGCGTTTCGTATTTTCTTAGAAAAAGAGATGTTAACAGGAGAAATAATATATTTTTGTTAAATTCTTTGTTGACGAAAGATTTTTAATTTAGCCGATTCAATGAAAATTTCTCTTCAATAGGAGAGAGGTAGGAAGAGGGTAAACTCTAATTTCCTTTAGCTAAATACTATTATTTCTTTTCATATCTACACAAGGTGAAGTATCTATAAATTTATATATTCAATTTATATATTTTACAAATCATAGTTGCAAGATTTCCAAGATAGCTAGTAGAAAAGTCTTAATTTTCAGATAAGAAGTGAATATTGAATTCTATTTTGAAATTGTTTTTATCAGTTATTAAATTTGTAAAATAAAAAGAATGAATAGTTTCCATAATTCACCATAATTTCCATAATAAGATTTTAAATGTCATAATATATCCTATGTATATAAAACACTGATCAAATTAAGAATAAAACGTAGCATGGTTAATTTGATATGCCATGTAGTAAATATAAAATTTTGAGTTAAGAATAATATAGTCAGAGATAGAAAGGGATGGAACCTGTTCCATTTCTTTTTTTTTCAAAATTATTTCTAAATTGTACAATTTTTGCTATTTTTTATTTTGTAATAAAAATAAAAATATGTTTTAAAATAGAAGTCACTACTTGCATTTGATCTATAAAAAAGACATTTTTCAATTACAAAAGCTTTTAATTGTTTACTTGTAGTTTTGTAGAACACATAGTAATCAATAAGGCTAATTTCCGCATTTCATTTAGCTTAAATCTGTGAAAGTTTATAATTTGATAAATATAAGCTAATTTTTCTCATACTTTGGATGTATGTCCCAATCCTCTCAAATTTAAGGGGATAGTGGAACAAAATGTTAGAAATTTGAAAGTGTCTAATTATTGAAAATTTATGTAATTTGACTTATCTTACACTTGTTAAATTTCATATAATTGTAAAGATTATTTTAGCACAACTTTATCCAGAAAAGAAAATAATTTATTAAGTAAGAATTTATTAAGTATATATATATATACAGGGTTATTCTAAATAATGGACACATTTTAAAAAAATTGTATTCACAGGACTTCATTTTCCAACAGGATGGAGCTCCATCACATTGGCACCGCGATGTGCGAGGCTTTTTGAATGAATCCCTTCCTCAGCGCTGGATAGGTCGCAGGGGAAATGAAGACCTGGCTCTACATCTGGCCACCGAGATCTCCTGATCTCACCCCATGTGACTACTTTTTCTGGGGTTATGTTAAGGAATCTGTGTACGTCCCTCCGCTAACAACAACTCTGAAAGACCTGCGGAACCGTATCACTGCTGCTTTGCATTAGTAACAGCAGATACGCTTTCTCGTGTGTGGGACGAGTTTGCCTACCGCGTAGATGTTTGCCGTGTAGCAAACGGTGGACGCATTAAACATTTATAATGTGTTAAACAAAACTTTGAAACTACCTCTTTTCATTGGTATAAAGATTGTTCATTTTGGATTTATATTTTAATAAATACAATTTTTTGAAAATGGGTCCATCATTTAGAATAACCCTGTATATAATTGGTCTCATTTTTGACTCATTTCTAATTTTGTTTAATTAAAAACACATAACAATACGAAATAAACTATTTATACGAGCATTTCATTACAAAATCGATTTTGTTGGCAAAATAAAATTTTAAATTACGATACCAGTACTAAAATAATTATGTTATTCGTTTATACCTTAGTTTCAACAATTTTGCTTTTTGGTGTTATATAAACTCCATTAAACTAATGTAAACAAATAAAAATAAAAATTAATTACTACTTTTTCATACATTTGATGTCAATACACAAATACTAGATATTTATGTATGCCCAATTCAAGACGAATTTAAGTATTTAATGTATAATTTTTATGGCATCATGTTTTAATATTATAATATTTTAATATACTTCTTTAACAGATATAAAATGAAAAATAAGTAGATTTGTCAATTCTGCAATATCTATATATTTATATGTTGGACAATAAATATTACATATAAATATAAACGGAAGTTATCTGTGTCCTCTTCACGGAAAACTTATTTCTTCTTCCTCTCAGTCGGCTCATCTTTAAAGTATTCATTTTAATGAAAGATTAAATGAAGTAAAAGAAAAAAAAGTAAACAGTATCTAAATAAGCCTACTAGCAGTTACTCGGGATGTGTTTGTCGTTTGTCACCACAGCAACTCTAGAAATAAAAAGTGCCCCGAAAGAGAAATTCTTTTCACGCATGCTCATTGAATAGAATTGAAAATGATTCTCTGAAGAAATGGTCCAGCTTTCCGGCCAATCAGAGAAGAGTTGCGTTATGTGCACAGCCAGAGTCTTGTGGACTGTCAGTAAACGGACTCCAGATTAGTAAATACTGTGTCTACCGTTTCAAGTCCTGGTACACTGAAGCTTTTCAGCGCTTCAAAGAAACGGCTATTTTACTATAAGGTACTTTGTATTTTTATTTGCATACATATTGTTAATACTATGCATGCCAGCGCCAACTATCGGTAATTTTTTGAACTACAAATTTTTGTTGTTAAAAGAAATCCGATCACCCTCTAATCCCATTCGTACAAACCACGCCGGCCGTAGGCCGATTTTCTTTCTTTCTTATGTTTATGTTTTTCCGCTCATTTTCTCGTTTTCCGCTGGCTTCAACTGCGGCTGAACACTGTAACCATTTTTTAAAGACCTTAATAAAGGGACTGAGGGGGGGATACTATGCTCTGCAGATTTCATTTAATTTTCTGCGCAGTCCCTCTTAGGCAATCGAATCAAATTTCATTAGCATCATTTGTTCCTTTTCAATGCTGTTGACACTGCGCTAAAGTTATTGATTGAGGGGACTGTATTACGAAAATATGTTATGCATTGTTTCGAATAATGCAAAGAGTCTCTAAATTACTAAAATGTTTATATACATATTTACATTACATTAGGTTAAATCCAAAGTGCTGACACCATAGTCAGTTTCGAACAATATCATTATGAATGAGTGGACAATACCACTTGAAGAACATAATAACTATATTATTCTTACTATGAATAATAAATGATATAACTATATTATCTTTCCTATGATTAAGAAATGACTTCTTATTACTATACTAAATGACCCCATGGTCATTGTAGCTAATAAAATAGCTCTATTATGCGGTTTATTCCATGTTGAATTATTCGTGCAAATATCACAACAAATGTGGGAGCGACTAACAGTTGCCATGCGGCAAAAACAAAATTATGAAAGAATGCACTAAAGTCGTCTGCAAGACTAAGGGAAGCCGTAACAAATGCACTTTTAAAGTTTTAATTAACCTATAGCGCACTCGGTATATACTCCATTAAACTAATGTAAACAAACCAAAATTAAAATTAATTATTACTATTTCTTATATTTGATGTCCATACACAAATACTAGATCTTTGATGACACTCACTACCAGACGAATTTCAATCGTTAAATGTATTTGCCTGTAATAAAAGGCTATGTTTAAAGTTTATTTAAATTAGAATTAATTACTAAATTTTAAAATTTTCTGAATTCGTACATGTAATAGGGCAAACACAGTTATGAATAATCCTGGTTGTTAAATATGCATTGCCGAAACTTTATTTCATATATGCATAGAAACCGTGTTCGGAATATGTTATATATATTTAAAAAAATATTTTATATTAGATTAATAGAAATTTACATTTCAGTGTTCATTGTCTGATTCCAACATTTAACTATAATAAAATAATTAATTAAAATAAGCTTTGATTCATTAACAAATACGTTTTGTTATGGAAAACTATATATCAAATCTCCAAAATGTTTTTAAAGACATTTTGCCATGCATTTATGTATTAATTTAGCACATTGTCCTTTTATTTCAATGTACAGGGTGCGTCAGAAAAATGTTTAGACACTTTGAATTATAATAAATTTAGTTTTTAATTCGCATACAATCTATATATTTAAAACGAAAATCACATTCTGTCAAGTCCACACTGTCTTTTTCAAACGAAAATCGTCTTTTTGCGCATGCTTCAATGTTTGTTTTTTAAGGCATCTACCCTCAGAAACGGGAAACCTGATTGATTAACAGTCACTTGTTTAGCCTACAGGGATTGAAAAGGGCTCAAAACGGATGAAACCGTACCTTGAAAGCATAGACATTCTAATATATTTTTGCTCTGAGGTTGAAAGTTAAAGCTTTAAAAAAAAAAATAAAGCTTTAACTCATGAAAGAACTCACGTTTTTACTAATAAATATGCATATTTTTTTGCAAAATTTCAAAGAGTTTGTATACAATTATATCTATAACCAATTGAAATGTCAGAGAGTTCGGAAGATGAAAACTATTTTTTATCGCTATATTAAAGGAGCCGACGCGAAAACAAACAAACGAGAAGAAAACATTTCTTTTACAACTAGATAACAATATTTTTCACGAAATTTTTACACAGGCTGTAAAATCATTTTATTTATAACCAATACAGATTTTAAAAAGTTCGGACAAAAAGAACCAGAAAATGACCGCTTTTATCACTAAACATCAATATTTTTTCGCGAATTTTTCATTTTAAAATATAATTTCATACAAAATTGGGTTAACGATATAAGATATTTTCGCGATTCCGTTCAGTATTCCGCAGCAATCTCTATTTTCTAGAAGAAAATAAAATAAAAAAAGCCCGGAAAATTTATGCATATTTTCACTCGTCAATTTCCAAATCGTTGGCACATTTCCAAACAACATGTATACAAATAAATATATAGTTTGTATTTATTTGTAATGAAAAAATGGCATCAACATATGCATAATCATAAAATAAACCCTGTGGACAATATTTCCGTGACGTCACAGGAAATATAAAATAAAGTGCATGCGGATAAATATTTTTAAGGAAATTTAACTTGCAAATAAAAAAATTCGGCCTAAAATGTGTTTCTATATGCATCGCCTGAATTTCATGTAGTATCAATCTAAATTTATATTGATAAAAGGTTATTAAAATAAAACATACAGTCTGTTAAAAATTTTTAAGGCAAGTCAGAATTTCACCTTTTTCAACAAAGAAAATATTAGTTTGAATTTAAAAGTAGTTGTATCTCTCGTCACCAGATCAAGGTTCTAAATTATGAGACCAACTCGAGTAGCGATGGCATGACGTATGGATGAGCGATGCAGCGAGGAAATAGTAAATATCCCAGCATCTCACATCCGTCCAGCATGACTTCGCTACATTGCGCAGTGCTGAACCGCCTCATCCAAAATCAATTATCAATCGGTCAACTAAGAAAAAACAATTAAAGCAACAAGACGCACCTATGCCACGTCGGTCTATAGATTTAACAAACACATCTTCGCCAAGCGGAGAGTAGGCGAATCCTCGCCCCGTTGCCTGGTATCAACCCGTTAAGCTAGGCAAAAGCCTGGCAGGTAGGGGGCCTGGTCAGCGGTCTAAAAAAAGTGGTTTTATGAAAGAAATAACACTACAAGCGGTAAAAATTCTACCTTACGACAGAATATAGATTGGCCACCCACGGCTTTTATCGTTGAGATTTTTTCAGCCAAGTCTAACTCGTCAAAAAAAGAAAAAAAAATTGTTTGCTAGCATAAGCCAGCTTTTCAACACTTTAGAAATTAGTTAGCGCTCTAAGATTTTTTGTGAGGCTGGTGGAACATATTCGGCACGAACACACCAAGTTTTAAAAAGATTCGGTGACTAGAAGTATTTTTAATAAATATAATAGTAAAAAGATGTGGCTCCAATGGGCTGAGAAGTGGCGAGGTAATTGTTGTTTACAAATGTGCTGGCTTAATGACACCTTTTAAACTGTTTTTAATGGTTCAAGGCATTTTAGCACTTAATAGATAATCTAAAAAAAGTAATGAAAAGTTCTATGATAGCAGCTTTTATGCTGGATACAGATAAGAGAAGTTGTTTAACAAATGATGAGTTAGCATTAATTGACGGGATCTTGGAAAGCGGTGGGGGGAAGGGGGAGCTATACAAAACACAAGTGTTCTACGAGACCCGATTTAAAATGAATCCTCACTTGCAATTGAGAGATGGGACTTTAAAGGGGATCCCATTTTCGCCCCTCTGTCGGGTCCCCCAAGAGAGATACCTAAAAACTGAGGGCGCCAATCGAAACGGGGAGGGGGGGGGATAACCTTTAGGCGGTTTACAGCTAATTTTGGTGAAATTTTGGGAGGTGTCCGGCCCATAGGAACAGAGAAAAATGGAAAAAACTAAAGTAAATATGAGAAATTGAAAAAAATAAATAAGAAAAGTGCTCCTGACAAGAGACGAGAGATAAGGAGAGGGAGAGTAGAACCAGACAAAAGTGCTGGATGAGATCAAACTTTTGATATGGTACATGACGGGGTTTGAACACCCTGAATGTCTCCAAGTGGGGGGGGTAACTCCGGTCCTACGGGAGCTAAGGCCTCGGGACCCTCTTAGAAATGTCGGCCTCGACGATTTTAACTTCGTTGGATCCTTTAGAAGAGGCCTACGTCCTCTGTGGGGCTTAAAGGGGCTGAGAAAGATGGGAAAAACTAAAATTTAAAAAGAGTTGAAACAGAGAACTATGTTTCTTAAGGGAGGGGGAATGAGAGGCGGAGAGTAGGACCAGACCATAGTGCTTGACGAGATCTATCTATTCATA
This sequence comes from Maratus michaelseni, assembly GCA_963931845.1. Lineage (NCBI taxonomy): Eukaryota > Metazoa > Arthropoda > Arachnida > Araneae > Salticidae > Maratus > Maratus michaelseni. The sequence goes on from OZ007595.1 coordinate 184,507,791, forward strand.
TGTTACATGAAGGTGTTTACATGGGGTTTACATTTGGGGGGAGGACCAAAAAGGTCTTACTGAACCTTTCCCATGATTATGCCAAGGTTGCAGTTATGATTTCGCCAAGATCATCGCAAAGCTTATATTGGCATCCTATATACGCATATATATATATATATATCCAAACAGTCCTATATGTGCCTTATACGTCATTATACACATATTATTTATGTTTTATATGTCGTATATACATCATATACACATGTCATATATATATACATCTATATGCATCATATATGGCTATAACTTGGCCACATACGTACAGAAATGTTATATATATATATATATCATATATTATTATAATGGCATACATGCTTTATAATTTGGCGATAAATCTTGGCCGCTTGGCAGTTCATCTTTGGAAGCCGCTATAACATGAATGTACCAAATATACAATATATTATTGAAAACAGAAATAAAAATATTTCATGCTTGGTGGCTGCTATAACACGAAAGTACCAAATTTCTTTTTTATTTTTCATATCTGATAATTTGCATCTATCCTTTTTTGTAATTTTAACATTTTTGTAACGATTTTATTTTCTTCTATTGCTTATTCAAAGAAAAAGTCTTCTAAAGTTACAGAATTTCGTTAAAAATGGTTAAAATAGTAAAATGCGAACATCGTTTGGTCCAATTCTCGACCGAAAGCAACAACCGTTATCATTATCTTTTTACACGTGAAGGTTTCGTTATGGTACTTCATTGTAAAGTTTGGTAATTTTTTAAATTGATTATTTGAAAAACGGCATAATCATTCGATTTGAAATTTATATCAAGAAAGAAACAATTTTTTTCCTTTCTAATGCAGTTTGTCTAACAATTTTGTGACAAATACTTTTTGAGCTATTAATTTTTTCAGTAATTTCAAATGTTTCATTTTCCGAGATTAACCTGTGGCAACGATGGATTGCTGTGACTTTTCATTAACATGAAAAATGATAGAGATTGAAAGAACAAGCCTCCCTGTGGGTGGCTAATAATGTTTACGAGCAGGGAAGACCGAGCTATGCTCGGTCAAAATTAAACTTGAGTTCAAATATCATGACCCATGACCAAAATGATCCAGTAATTGAATTTTCTCGAACATGTGACTTAGCCCAACAGTCTTCTCGTGCCCGAAAACCATAGGATGCAAAATTTAGTGTAAATAGTCTAATCCGTTTTTAAGATAAAATAGCTTGACCCATAATGAAACATGACCGAAATGACCCACTAATCGAAATTTCTCGAACATGTGACCTAGCCTAATAGTCTTCTTGTTCCCTAAACCTGTAGGGTGCTAAATTTATTTCAAATCCTCTGAACCATTTTTAAGATAAAATAGCTTGACCCATAATGACCCATGACCAAAATGACCCACTAATTGAATTTTCTCGAACATGTGACCTAGCCCAACAGTCTTATCGTGCTCGAAAACCATTGGATGCAAAATTTAATGTAAATTGAGCCGCTTTTTAGATCTTGACCCACAATGACCCAGAAATGACCCACTAATCGAATTTTCTCGAACATCTGACCTAGCCCAAGGATTTTCGCGTGCCCGAAACTCGTAGGATACAAAATTTAATCAAAATAGTTAGAGCCGTTTTTTAGATAAAATTAATTTGACCTGCTTTGACCCAAAAATGACCCACTAATCAAAAGTTCTCGAACATGTGACCCAGCCCAATAGTCTTCTCGTGCCCGAAAATAGTCGGATACAAAATTTCGTCAAAATCGTTTGAACCGTTTTTTAGATACAATTAGCTTGACCATGACCCAAAATGACCCAAAATGACCCACTAATTGAATTTTCTCGAACATGTGACCTAGCCCAACAGTCATCTCGTGCCCGAAAACCATTGGACGCAAAATTTAGTGTAAATTGAGCCGCTTTTTAGATCTTGACCCGCAGTGACCCAGAAATGACCCACTAATCGAATTTTCTCGGACATGTGACCTAGCCCAATGATTTTATCGTGCTCGAAATTCGTAGGACACAAAATTTAATGAAAATCGTTAGAGCCGTTTTTTAGATAAAATTAATTTTACACGCGTTGACCCAAAAATGACCCACTAATTGAAAATTCTCGAACATGTGACGCAGCCCAATAGTCTTCTCGTGCCCGAAAATGGTCGGATGCAAAATTTCGTCAAAATCGTTTGAACCGTTTTTGTCACCGTTTGTGAACCGTCATGTCCCAAAATGACCCAAAATGACCCACTAATCGAATTTTCTCGAGCATGTGACCTAGCCCAATGGTTTTCTGGTGCCTCAAAACGGTAGGATACGAAATTTCGTCAAAATCGGTAGAGCCGTTTTTAAGATAAATTTTGCATATATATATATATATATATATATATATATATATATATATATAATCACACACAAGATTTGCTCGTATTAGAATATATGATTTAGCTCAGGGGAAAAAAGTTTGAATAATTTTTTGTTTCATGCCAAACGATTTTACGCAAACTCGCTGTTTCATAAATATAAGACCACTCTTATATTATTAATAAAGAAGACGATTTTATTTTGAACTCAGAGTTTAACTATGATATAAACAATCTGTAAATTTTAAAAAGAAGAATAAAATGCAGAAATTCTGATTTGTATCTGATTCTTTGAATTTGTGAGTAAAATGCCTCGTTGGAGAGAGCTGTCTAAAATAGAAGTGAGAAGAGTGTCGTTCTACAAAGGAAAAGGAAAGTCTGAACGTGAAATAAGTAAAATTCTTAATCGTTCTAAAACTGCGATTCATAATGTTTTAAGTTAAAAAAAAATGTACGGAACGCATAAACGATCTGGTCGTAAAACGAAGTTATAGGATCATGATAATAGGCGAATTGTCAAACTGGCAACGAGAAAATTACCAGTCGATTCGTAAAAAAGAACAACAGATAACTAAAAAGGTATCACATGCAACCGTTTGGCGAAGTTTGAAATCTAATGCTGTGTTTTTCGTCGCAAATTAAAAAGTAAACCACTACTACTGAAATGTCAAAAAGAAGCTCGTCTTAAGTGGGCAAAGAATGTCATGTCCTGGAACTCCGCATGGAGAAATATATTGTTTTCAGACGAGAAAAAATTAAATGTTGATGGTTCAGAAGGCAATAATTACTACTGGCGTGATTTAAGGCAAAGATCTCGCAAGTACTTCAGTAGGCAGATAGAAGGCGGTTCCATTATTTTGTGTGGCGCATTTTCATATGCAGGAAAATGCGATCTCCAAAGAGTTGAAGGGAAAATGAACTCGGGCAGTTACCAACGGATGACATTTTGAAGTCTGACATCCTTCGAACCACTTTTAGGAGGTTCCAAATGGAAGTTTCAACAAGATAATGCTCCCATTCATTCATCGAAATCAACAAAAGAGTGGCTTAAAAGAGAAGAGAAAAGATTGATGTTTTATCTTAGCCAAGGCAAAGCCCTGACCTAAATCCCACCGAAAACTTGTGGGGCTATTTGTCCTACCAAGTGTATGAAAATAACAAACAATATAATTCAACATATGGATTGGAAATGGCCATTATGGAGAAATGGGAAAATATTCCTGAATAGTTCCTTAAAAAATTAATTAACTCTATCCCAAATCGTGTGTTTGAAGTTATTCATAGAAATGGTGGAGCAACATCGTACCAAATTTGAGAAAACTGTCTTTCCCACAGATGGTCCTATAGTTTTGTAACAGTTCTTTTTGACACTTTTTTGCTATATTGGTGTTTTCTTTTTTCAGAATTGATTTCATTTGTGTAAGTTGCTACATTTTACTAAAACTTGATGTACTAACATAGAATAGTCTTTATTTTGATTGAAATATTTCTTTAACCACTTAAGCGTCGTATCCGAGACATTCACGGGCAGTATAGGCTACTTTTTTAAAATTCAGAATATTTGATTCAAATCAGTTTTTTTAAATAGTGTAATTGGCTTTATTCTCGCACTATTTTATTTGCCTTTAAATAAGGCGAACATTTCTACTTCAGAAAACGGGTGGTAATCAAGCAATCTGAATTTAAAAAAAGTAGCCTACACATATCAGGCGCGACGATTAAGGGGTTAATTACCTAAATAGCAAAATATGTTGTGGTCTTATACTTTAGTAACAGACTGTAATATAATTTATAATAAAGTCATTGAAATTTTCATTGTCTAATTTTTAATTATTACTAAATTTCTAAAATTTCTAAAATCATACAAAAAATGTCTGCAATTAATTATAAAAAATTCAAATAAATTTTCGAAATTATTTGAATTTATCTAATTATGAATGTTTTACTTGCTGAAATATGCGTTGCGACAGATTTTATTTATAATAAATCCAACAAAATCTATTTTCATAAAAGGTTTTTAAAATAACGTAAAATATATTTTATAATAGACTCGAAGAAAATATTTCATTTCAATATTTATTGCCTGATTGTTTAATAAACCTTTAGGATACTAATGCATTTACGTATGATTAGAATATACGTCTTGTTATGCAAAACAAGATTTTAAATTGAATTAATAGCATTAAAATAATTTTGAAATGCACTTGAGTATTATTTCGAACAATTGTCCTTATTTTGCATTATGCATGTAATGCATTTAGATATGATTACGTAATATGTTTTGTTATGCAAAAGAAGATTTCAAATTACTGTTATGACATTCAAATAATTTTGTAATATGGGTAGGGTATGCATTAAGTTTAACAACTTTCTCTCTTTTTTTCATAGTATAAATGTCTCTATAAATTAAAGTAATCAAAAGAAAATTATTTAATCACATATATAATTAAAATAGAACACTAATAATCACTAATTATAATTAAAATAAAGATAAAATGCTTAAGTGATACAAATAGGAAACACAAAACGCTTATAAAACCTTTTAATGATTGACATTTGTTTCAGCGCTCGTATACGGCGGTATTTTCAAGATATATAACGATAAACAAAAATACTCTTATATATATACAATATTATATAGGAATGACCACTAGAAAGTTTAAAACAAGATTAAAAGAGCATATGGCAGATATCAAATATGACAGAAGAACTACAGCACTGGCATGACTACATAGAATAGAGAATTAAAAAAATTATTTTAAAAATAGTAAAATAATTTATCTATCAAGGCTTTGTTTCACATTTATTACCAGTGAATCAATAGAAATCTATATGCGTAACATGAACATATGCAATGAATCGGCCACATTTAGATTACCTAAAATTTGGCATGAGGTACATTTAAGTTTTAAAAAAGCAATAAAGAAACATTAATTTTCACGTTTACAGTTGACTATTTCAAGCACTTGCTTTTTTACATATATGATCTCGTGATTTATGTTATCAAGCTTATTTTCAAAAATTTGCGAGAATATTTTTTTTTCGTTATATAGTTTGAAAATGGCGCTGTATATGAGCGTTGAAACATATGTCGATCATTAAAAGGTTTTTAAAAGCCTTTTGTGTTTTCTCTTTGTATCACTTAAGCATTTTATCTATATTTTAATTATAATTATTGTTTTTAATTTCTACACTTTCATCAGGGGTGAATCCTCTTATTCAAACTAAGCATGCGCTTTCGCTCCTCCTGCAATTTCTAGTCTTTTTTAGGTGCGTTCGCAATTATATAAATACGTAGCACCTATTCTCGTCGTCTGGTCCGTCCGTATGTCCGCATATAACAACGCAAAAACTACTCAACCGAATGGTTTGAAATTTAAGATTAAGAAGCATTTCAAATTTTATGAAAATCGAATCAAAACTTTAGAATATATTAATAAAAACATTTATTAAGAAATTTGATTTTTTTTTTTTTACAAAAATCAGTGCTTTCTTGTTATAGGAGCTTCCGGGGTTTAATCGTCAAGCGACCGAGATACTTATTTTATGACAGAAATTAATCTGCAGACGATATAATTCCTTTCACAGAATTAAAAATCATCAAGATATGAATATTTATATAACTAGCTACAGTACGAACGCATCTCATTTGTCACGTTTGACGTACAATTTCCTACTTGTTTTTTTCCTTATAAGTTGTAAAGAATGTCTGTAGGATTTAATAAGATGAGTATCTGGTAGGGAAAAATATGCTTGGATTGGTTTGCAGGATTTGTTTTAGTTCAATACCTAATAATACGATTATTATAAATTAAGTAACAACCACTTTTGGAAATTTGTAATCTATATTTTATTGCTTAAAATTGTTTATCAAACATTACGCTCACATTGAATATTTTATTAGGCAACCAATCATATCTATCTATATTATGAAGGACAAACGTGTCCGCACGTAACGCCGACGTCATTCTGCGAATGGTAACACTTGACGGTGAAACTTCGGTTTTGCGATTTTTGATACTGCAATTTTCAAAATTTCTAAACATCTCAAATTTTCAGTTTTTGTACCATTATATAGGAAATAAACCTACTTTCAAATACTATTTGTTTGAAAACTGTATCTCAATTGACTCATTTATTATACCAATTAAATAAAATGTCAAGTATGATTTTTTTAAATATCTCTCTATCGCTTGCAGACGATTACAAAATATTAATCTGTTAGCCTTTAAACCACATAAAAAGTTCAGCATATGTTTCCATCTAATATTTAATAACGACATTAAAACATCTTTAACCCTTTCACGCTCAAGGGAAATATTTTTCCCTTTTACAAAAATCGTTATCGATTGTTCAATTATTATTTAATCGATATTTTTTTTACTGAATGTCAAAATAAAACGTATGTTCAAGGCTGCAAATGTGTTTCTGAACGAATAAAAAAAAAGAACTGTCAAACTTTATTGCGCCAAAGCCAAAACATTCGCGGCCTGAACTAATAATATCTTGAAAGTGTTTTGGACTTGAGAAAATTAGAATACTATAACTAACTATTTATTTTACTTTTCTGATAATTTTTATTATGTTTTTTTGTATTACAAAGCAATAAATAAAATACCGATATAATAAACCTAACTCTTCGTTTATTTACTTTTATGGTCCATAGGGAAAAATAATTCCCATGAAATTATAGGAAACCTATACACCCTGCTATGTTTTTCTGGTGATATTCTCTTATTTTACACCCACAATAGCTAAAATATTGTGTTGTATTGGCATATTTAGTCTTGGATATCTTATGGTCCTGTAAGGTTTAAGCAATAAATAAAATAGTAGGGGAGATGGGGGATGAATGGGACATTTTCACAAAAATGTTTATTTTAAATATTTTATTTAAGTTATTATCGATATTATATATCACATTTCATACATTAAGTGTTTGACTACATCTTATGCACAATATTTATTCAAAATTATTATTATACAGAAATATATTATGAAATTAAAAAACAATTCTCCTATGTCCCAATCATCCCCGCAGCAGGGATGAATGAGACACAAATATTTTCCTCCCTTTATTCAATGTTAAGGACTAAAAGCTGAAAAAAAAAATGCCTCCTGGGCGAAAGCTGAGAGATTTTAAATTGTAATATGATCTCCAGAATTATTTGTTAGCCAATCATATTGGACTCATCTCAGCTTTACCTTGAAAAGCCCATAAACGGAAGCATTCAATGGCTGAAGACGATGGCTACAATGAGGATGAAATTTTAAAAGAATAATTACAATAAATTATTAATTTACCAAACTATGTAATATTGCTTAGCCAATAAATATATTTTTCAGCATCCTCTAGGGATGAATGAGGCAATCCAATTCATCCCATTTGAAATGTGCCAATAATCCCTATGATGCATATATTCAGTTGTCAGCCATTTTGTCTCAAAAATTATTTTGTCACAATGGTTAATACGCATTCATTTTAATTACCGAGCCTTGAAATAAAAAACTACAACATATCTTAATTGTTTATATTGCATAAGATATTTAAGTAACTTCAAATGTAAAAAAAAATTACTTTTAAGCAGAGTTTTCAGGAAATGATAATTTGAAAGAAACTGAAAACAGCCATGTGGTCTTGCTTTTGGTTCTGAAGCACACTATGGTAGTGAAATCTATGAGGATAGGAAGCAACTAAAAAAAAATTTATTGCCTGAAATATTGAGAACGTCCCATCCATCCCTTGTCCCATTCATCCCCCATCTCCCCTATAACAGAAATGTAATTGAAATAAGCGTTTAAAAACCGTTTAAATTATCAGAAAAAAAACTGCTGTAGATAACGAAATTTTTATCGATTTCTTCAGCTATTAACTTCTGGCACGAGTCCAATACGAAATTGCCATTTTTAATAAATTCCAAAATTTTATTTGAATATATAATTGACATATTTGATATAAAAATTTTCTTTGGTGCAGTTAGGGGGTAATATAAAAAATATTAAATGTAAAAAATCTATTAGAGTTTTTATTTAAAAAAATAAATGGTTTTCACATATATTCTCTATCCCGGGAAGCCCGGGTTGTATGCCCTAGTTAACGAACAGAAAATATTATTAAGTAATTCATCTGTTTTGTACTGTCATTGGTCAGGTTTTTTATATTAAGTAATAAGTTTTGTTATTCAGAGCAGGATTTCAAATTGCAGTAAAGTTATTAAAATAATTTCAAATTGTATTTAAGCTTTAACTTTAACAATTGTTTTTTATCTTACAAGGGATGCATTTTAAAGCTCTATATTACAAAGTTGGAGAATCTATGAAATTTTTCTGTAAAATTAATATATTTTTTTTCATTTTACAACAGAATAACTTTCTGAAATTGCAGTTTTCGAGACCACTTACCGCACTATTAATATAAACTCTTTTTTAAGTATTTTAAAATACAAATTAGTTAATAATAAGAAAAAAATATTTAAAAAAGTTTAAAAACTCCTTTAAAAACCTACTGTTGTGGGGTTTTGGATGTTCTTTCAAAAATAACTTATTTAAACTACTAATATAAAATTTAAAATTTAAAAGAATCACTTACAACTCACTCTTCATTAAATAATTTAAAAACAAGTATACCCTGATTATCTCCACTGAAATCTGTTGCCATGAAAGGAGAAGCAATTTACATCAAACTTATCAAAATATCAAAACTTAAAAATCCGAATAGGTTAATACAACATGATAATTTTGAAATCTTCAACTTAAAATAAAACTAAATGTAGTAAGGGGCAACAGATTTCTAAATCAGATAGTATACTGTAATGCATAAAGAACACCCAACTCCACTCCAACCCCATCAAGCTCAAATCTCCATATACACAAAATTAACAAAATATAAACATCATTCAATTTGGAAAAATAAATGAAGCCTGAAATTCCTCTAATATGAGGACAAAAAGGGGAAAGAGAAAGTTTAACAAAATAAAAATATGATGAGATACCAAAAATTTAGAATACTTATGGAGGTTTTGAACAAGATCAGATAGGTTAACCGAAAATCGTATAGTGGCATAAAAAATTGAATACCTTCTTATATATATATATATATATATATATATATATATATATTCACTTTTTTAAAATAAACATTTTGATGTTTATTTTCGATAACAATATACCTGAGAGAGTAAAGCTTAAGTTAATCAATTATAAAATTAACTTTAATATTACTGTATCATCATTTATTAATTTATCCATCATTAAATCAAGATCAAAAATACGATTGGATAACTGTGCGTAAACCTCACTTAACGTTCATTTAAACTATTGCTATAAATTTTAGATTTAAGAAATTTAAAAGTATTAATTTGGCAAAATTATAGCTTTCATATTTTTAGTCACACTTACTGAGAGGTTAAGCCTCTCTTATAGGTTTGTCGTAAATATAAAGTATTAATTATTTAAAGATCATATAAAGAAAAACATACCATATTTGAGAATAAACAAAAAAACAATTTTTATTTGAACAATTAAAATTTATAAAAACAATGTAATTCTCAAAAAAAAATTATTATAATAACACAAAATAAAAGTTGATCAATATTGACTATTAAATATCTTTAAATTAAATATTAATGTTCCCAAAACTATCATAACATCTTAAATTAAAGGCTGATCAACTTTACTAAGATAAGTTATTAATTATTTTTCAAATACGTATTGTAATTCTTAACATACCATAATATATATATATTAATTTACAAGTTATTCTTACTTATTTTGCATTTTACTCTCAAACTCTGAGATACACAAATAGATTCTATCATCAGGGAGACATGTAAATAAAAACTATGTAAAGTCTACTTACAAAAGATGAAGAATTCAATAACTAAATCAGTGGGTACGCTTTTACACTCCCCTTTCCTTTTTAATGCTGCAACCGACTGCACAACATGCTTCACTTTCCTTTTTTGAGAGAAAAAACTGTTACTGGATACCAGTGGGTGAGCTGACAGGTTTCTTTTCATTCTTGTATTTCACTATGAAAGGATATGGTAAGTCCCATAATTTCAACAGATTGGGTAACCTCCCCGTACATCTAGTTGCCTTCTAATAACGAACGGTACTTGGAATCTTCGTCTTAATAGGAACAGAACAGTCTCATGGTGAAGACTTTTAAAGTCTGATTTTGGAACATGCTTTCAAAGCCCGCCGCAAGACTATTAACCTCCTCAGCTTTCAACAGTATTTCTTTCGTCATTCACACTGGAGTCTATGAGATACAAGTAGTGGTTCGAGCAAGAGACACGTCTCTATTATAAGACGACGATCATTCCATTTAAGGCAAAATGCTGACCATAAACTCGAGTACTCATAACTCTAGACCTTTATCATGTCTCTGCTAATGTCACTTCAACTCAGTAACACAGAATACATGACTTCGAGCGCCGCTACGCAACACCCAGTAAGTTTACGAACCAAGCAACAAGTGTCTCACCAAAGCAACAAGTGACGTTAAACATTTTCTCTCTCTCACCGATTCAAAACTGGACGGAACCACAATCACTGTGTCGAGGGGTTTTCGGAGGTGAAAACAATAACAAAATGGACCGAGCCTAGTACGCCAGTGACAGTCTGTCTCGCTTCCCCCTAGCAGCGTTTCGTGGGAAAGCAAACTTACCGGGCCTCACCTCATGCCGTGCTAAAAAGGGTCACATGAATGTATGTTTACATTCGCGTCACACAGACGAACCGGGACCAGTAATGCCTTTATTTCGGGTTGTAAAATACAATGCTTAATTGCATCTATAGTCCCCTTTGCCAGATAACGTAATTTGTTATGGGTGGCTTCGCTTTCTTTACAAAAGGCTAGATTCCTTGGCACCAATTTTCTGACTCCTAGTAAGGGAAAATGCGAAGCTGACTACACAATTCTATATGTGTGTACTTTATCTGAAAAGTACATCATCCTGCTATTTATTTTTCGTATTTGAACAAAAAAGGGGGAAGAAGCTTACCTAACACTAGAAGTTGAAATTACTTTTGCTTAAAAGAAAAATAAAGAAAGAAAAAAAAACTGTTTTTATTATTATTACAATTACTTTTATTTATTTATATTTTTATTAGAAACAGAAAAAGAGTGCTTTTAAATAAATATTAAAGTAAATGAAGGAATTTAATGTAGATAAAAAAAATGGTTAAAACCAACCGTAACAAGATTGCTCCCCTCGGCTAGTTAAAAAAAAAATTTTTTGAGAAAATAATTTTTTTTTGAAAGGCAGCTGGGTGCCACATGGCATGCTGGAACCTCAACACCGAACATCTGACCCACATACACAAATCATACTTCGATCCGGGACGGGTTCCAGAGAGTTCACCGCTGAAATACCACTCCGATAGTATATTCCGGATATATACAACCAGAGCTCGCACATCCATAGCAACCATCACCTAAAATATTACCTCAAACATTACCATAAAATATTATTACCAGAGGAGGGACCACAAGGCTGATTTTACCACCAAAATGAACAAGATACCTACTGCACCTGTAAAAGAACACATGTTCCACTTGGACTGTGAAACCTCACTTCCCTACTACTGTCATTCCTACGCATAACTGCATCCCACTTGAAATTTCTGGGAGCCGAACTGTAAACAATACATAAATTGAATTTTGAGAAGAAAAAAAAATAAGCCCAAAAAGAGGGAAGTGCCCACTGATTAAGTTTCTTATTGCGTATATACATAAATTCAATAATTGGCATCACAGTATATTACAACACTATATATTAATGTAAAAAGTACTAGTAATATTATAGCTATAACCCTGTACATGCAATGCATTTTCTTGTTTAAAACACACATTAACTCTACCATAAAAAATACACAAGAGCAACAGGTGAAACACAAAAAAATATATACATACTGTAATAGAAGGTTATACATATAGTAAATTAAGAGCAAGACACACAATTTGGTAATTACAGACCATGTTATAGAATCACGTACACATTTATACGTGAATTTATGTTTGTATTCGAAGAAAGTCCTTTGATTCGAGATACTATGTAGATTTTACAAATGCACGTACAGGCAATGTGCAAGGGAAAGAGTATCTCTGCCTCTGTGCTACTTATATGAAAAGCCCGAAACTGCTTTTAAAACAACAGGGAAAACATTCCACAAAAAATTAAAAACAGGGGTGGTGAAGTATATCACCAGGAAGGAAAACATACATTCCACAAAAATAGGAAGTAAAATTAAGAAAATACATAATTCTAGCACTGTTAGCCATACACAACAACATCCAGTTATGTATACGAGATAGTATGTACAAGAAAAAAGAAAAAAAAAAGAAAAAAATGTCCACACTCTTTAAAGTTTAAGTTCAAATAAAACCACAAACTGTATAGTAAATAATAAATCTATCTAGTTAAAATGCAGTAATTAAAGTAAACACATACTTAAAAGGTTATGTACAGAACACAGATGCATTAAAAAAACTGAACCAAACAGAACTACCTCGGCAAAAGGGCATACAAAACAAAACATCCTAAAAAAATTTTTAAAGTAACGAAAATTACATTCGTTTTTTTTTCAAAAATACAGCCAAAATCTACGAAAACGGGGTGCGGACGGGTATATACCACAAAATCTACCATGAAACAGACGAAAATTGCAGGTAAAGGCATAAAAGGGTTCAAACTGCATATATGAAAGTATCAAAACAAAACCAAAACAAACCTTTAATACGCTAAAAAAAACTAAGTTCCGTTTTAAAATGATAAAAAAAAATAATAAAGTATACATACACATTAACTAAACTACAAATAAATACAAATAAACAAGGTAAAATTGAATAAAAATGCACGACTAACGAAAAAGGTAGCTAGTATTTATAACTCGGACGGTCTCTTCTATTTCGTAGCGAATAGTCGGTTCTAGAAATCGATACTGATCGACTACTTCTATTCGATTTAGCAGCCGAACGAATCGATGGACGAGACCTGCGCGAATCGCTGTGCACAGCAGCTGAACTGCTTACTGCTGTGGCTGAATTTTCATCAACACGCATCGTGTTGCTTTCTGCCGTTGCTGAAGCATCACTCTCGCTATTGACTGCTGCTGTTAAAGTATACCTTTCGTTGCTTTCTGCCGCTGCTACCTCCGGAAAAACGGGAGGTGGGAGAGAGGGAGTTATGATTTCAGTCGCGTCGCTGTTTGTTTCCTCCATTTCGGGCATTACCGGAGTTTCGTTATTGTTGACGTTCGCTACTGCTGGTGCACGATTATTATCGTATGGTGCCCAGGGAATGAATCTGTTGCGTTTACACTTGCGTACAGGGGAAGAATCGCACGATTGGTGTGGTAAATCAATGGTCACGTTTTCAGTCGATCCCAGGCCAATTGTTTGTTTTGGTTCACTGGACCAGATGGGAAGTCTGTCTTTGAAAGGAGACAACCTGTCAACATGGACAACCTGACAATTTTTGGGATTAGCAACTAGCGCTATTTTAAAATTAACTTCGTTTAGCTTCTCAATTATAGTAAAAGAACCATTATTTTGCTTGCTTAATTTTTTTGTATTTCCAGGGGCGACTGTGGGTGTAAATAACCACACAAGATCTCCTATTTTAAAATTTTTATCAACAGCTGTCTTTTCACGGTATTTTTCCTGCTGCACAGAAAGTTTAATTAAATTGCTATGTACTTCAGTGTATACTTTTTGGAGAGCAGGAATTAAGAGTTCGCAAAAAGAGGGTGCATCATTATAATTAAAAGAAGGTGGTTGGGAAAAGAGATTATATGGTAGATTCATATTTCTGCCATACATAACTGCAGCTGGGCTAAGTTTAGTTGAAGGGTGGACAGCTGAACGCATAGCTAGTAGCGCAAATTTGAGTTTAGTGTTCCAGTCAGATTGATTTTGATTGACTATATGACAAAGTGCATTTTTAAGAGTACGATTCTGTCTCTCCACTTGCGAGTTGCCAGCCGGGTGATAAGATGAGGTCTTAATATGTTTAATACCAAACATTTTGTATACGTGCTCTATCGCATCTGAAATTAGATTCTTCGCGTTATCCGTCGTAATAAAACAGGGAGCTCCGTAGCGTGAGATGAAATCAGCTAAAGTGTCCGCAATGACATCTGAAGTGGTTGAACTAACCGCATATGCTTCTGGCCATTTAGTAAATGCATCTATATATGCGACTATATACTTATTTCCCGAAAAAGTTTGCGGCAAGGGTCCAATGAGATCTAAATGTACCTTGTTCATGGGAAACTGGGGGGTCGGCATACGTTGCAGAGGAGCGAGCTGGTTCGCTCTATAAGCTCTCTTCTGCTGGCAACTAATACATGACTCCACTAGATGTTTGACATCTGACGACATTCCTGGCCAATAAAAGTGCTCACGAATGCGATCAATGGTCTTTTGAAAGGCTTGATGACAAGCAGCTAGGGACTCATGTGTTAGTGCAAAAACTTGAGTGACCAGTTCTTTTGGCACGACTAACTTTACAGATTTATTCAAAATAGCTGACTCCCTCGTATCCTCACAAACTAAAATGTCATCTCTAAAAAAAAATTTCATGTATTTAGGAGCAATTTCTACACCTTGGTCTGGTTTTCTTGCAATGTCGCAGCATTTCTTGTCTGATTTTTGCAATTCGCCAATTTTTTCAAGTAGATTGGAATGAGGCATAAAAGTAACTTCCTTTTCGACTTGTATACAAAAATTACAATTAACAGTTTCATTGGAGTTATCATTGTTGACATACTCGAAAGGAAATCTGCGACACTGTTACACTTACCTTTAACAAACTTAATTGTAAAATTAAAGTCTGAGAGAGTGCAGATCCATTTGGCCATGCGTGAGGTAGGGTCGTGAATCTTTAACATAAAGGTTAGAGGCGCATGGTCCGTATAGATGAAAAAGTGGGTATTTGCAATGTAACATTTAAAGTGGGCAGTAGCCCAAACTAAATCTAACAATTCCCTTTCAGTGTTAGAATAACGGGTTTCAGCATCTTTCAATTTTCTGCTGGCGAAGGCAACAGGATGGAGCATGTTATTTTCATCTAATTGTGATAACACTGCCCCTAATGCCTCGCCACTGGCGTCGCTATATAAATGGAATTCTTTCTCAAAATCAGGGAGTGCAAGACATGGTTTTGAAATAAGAGCCATTTTAAGGTCTTCGAATTCTTTCTGTGCATCTTCATTCCACGAAAATTTTCCTGTTCTTTAGTTAGATTGGTTAAATTTTTAGCCCTCTTAGTAAAATCTGGTATAAATCTCCTATAAAAAGATAGAGTTCCAATAAAGGACCTAACAGCCTTTCGGGTAGTTGGAGGTTTAAAATTTTCAATTACCGCAATATTTTTATTAATAGGTGACACTTGGCCACTACAAATCTCAAAACCTAGATATTGTATTTTATTCGAAAGGAAAGTGCATTTACTGGGCTTAAGTTTCAGTTTATGCAGTCTTAACCTATCAAAGACCATGCTAAGCTTCTCAAAATGAGAATTAACATCACAGGAGGCGACTACAATATCATCAATGTAGACTAGAATTCCAAGATTGCCTAAATCACCGAAAATAGCATTCATAAGTCTCTGGAAACTGTTACCTGAATTTGAGAGCCCAAAACAGTTACGGGTCCACTCAAAAAATCCCTTGTGGGTGATTATAGCAGTTTTATGCCTATTCTCTGGGCGAATAACCTGCTGAAAAAAACCACTAGTTAAATCTAATGTTGAAAAAAATTTAGCCCCACTTAAAGCATTAACAGAGTCGGTAATGTTAGGAATTGGATAAGCATCTATAACAAGATTTTTATTTAGTCTCCTGTAATCAACAGCAAGTCGATAGGACCGTCTGATTTCTGAAACAGAATGACCGGAGAAGCAAATTCTGATATTGGAAGGGGAAATTATGTCCGCCTGTAATAAAGTATTAAGTTGGTCTTCCATTTCTTGACGTAATTTGTAGGGGATTCTATAAGATTTTCCTTTAACTGGTTTATTTGAAGTTAAGTTAATTTCAAGAGGGATTGTATCACAGCCGGGTAGATCTAAGACCGATGCTGCAAATACATCTTTGCTTTTGTCTAGAAAATTTTGCATTTTAAGTTTTAATGGGTGTTCTAAATGATCTAAATTAATTTCAGAGCTCCAAGTGAGATCAGCGTGATCAAAGTCACCAATTGGAGGGGACAAATTTACATTACAAGTTATTTTCAATTACGGGTACATTTGAATTGTCTACACACTTTTGAATTTTGGCAACAAAGGTTCCTTTATTTAAATGAATACTGTTGTCTGAAAATTTTGCAAATGAGATATACAGGCCATGTTCTTTAGTGCAGATGGCTCTGGAGGTAAGGAGACCTTGATTTAAATTTTTCGCCAAAGGTTCTAACATAACAATATCATTTTCCTTATAACTTTTAACCTGGGCTAACATTTTTGACTGCGGGGGGATTGAAATTTTACTACATAACACAGCGAAACTTATACTTTTATTTTTATTGGTTCTATCACTAATGCTATCTTCATTTCTCTCCTCCTCGACTTCAGGTACCTTATCAGCTATACTTCCCAAATCTTCACTTTCACCAATATTACAAATTTCAGTAGTATCTTCAGCTAAATTACCCTGGGTTACCCGACTCGCTGCTGATAGATTAATGTCGACATTTTGAATACTTGAAGAATTTTCAGTATTATTACACTCAGAGCTACCGCCTGATATAGTTTGCATGCAAAAGTTCTGCGCATCACTTTCATCTTCCTTATCTGACTCAGTTTGAATGACTACCTCTATGTCTTTTCCCATATTACTCAACTGCGGGTCCTGAACTACCATATTTTCACTACTATGATTCCCATTTTCAACACTGACTGAGTCATGAACTTCACTACATGCAAAATTTTCAGGGGGGCTATTGGCATTACTACTTTTTGTATTTTCCTCTACTTTGTTGACACATTTTATATTTACAGAATTATTTTCAACAATATCATTATTCACACAAATATTATTAGAATTTACACTATATACAGAATTAGAAATATTTACAGAATTAGTAGCAAGGCAAGTATTAGACCCTGAAGAAGTATTACTTGGGGTTTCTAAACTTTGTTTACTTTGGCCTGCTACTGGCACTTTAAGAGCGACAGCATTAGTATCACAATTTATACTCGCCCGGTACTCTTTCAAAAATGGCATACCAAAATCACATTAAATTCCTCAGCTAATTTTCCTTCAACTACATACAATTCAGCTTGACACTGAATATTATCAAAAACAAAATTTAAAAATATCTTCCTATTTAGGTGCACTTTCTCACCGGTGACAGTCATAATGGGGGTATTGCAATTCTCCGTCTCAAAATTCTCTAAACAGTTAACATCAGTAACACTCAGAAGGTTGATTGCTGAACCCGTGTCACATAATGCATTCAGGCAAACTTTATTTATGTAAATTCTTGCAGTCGGTAAGGTATATGATTGGGGATGAAAAACACTATACACAGCTGGGGGGGGGGGGTCAGGGGCCTGTTGGGGATCGAGTTGACCACATCTGATCCGGCCACTAATAATTTAAAGGTTCATTTACACTGTTTGCTATTGGGATGTTATTTACCACCTGCTCCTCATTTCTGTTCGCAGCTGTATTTCTGTTGTTTTGGTAATAAGCACCTCTTCTTCCCCTGTATCCACCTCGCTGATTATGGTTGCCTCTAGGATTTTCACTTCTGTTTCTATAATTTTGCCCACGGCTCTTGAAATTTTGACCACCTCCCCTTCTAAAATTATAGTCGACAAAATTTAGTGGACAATCTCTGGCATAGTGGCCCTGTACGGAACACCTATAGCAGGTTACTGGTCTTACTTCCAGTGAACTATAAAAAAGAACCTCGTCCAGTTTCAAATTTTCACTCAGTTTCATCGTTCTTCGGCTAGTTAATCCTGCATTTGTTGTCGTCCTCACACATCATTGCTCAATATTGTCATGATTTTTAATTCAGTCCGCGCAATTGTAGACAAATATTCTTCAGCGGCTCTATAGTCTTGTCATTTGGGGCTAAAAAAGGACAAATAAAAGAAAGTTTTGATATTTGGTTCCTATATGTTTTTGGGGTCGCTGAACACGAATCTGTGGTTTTCCAACAAAATTTTTCCGGGAAAATACGTTTTATTTACCAAAAAAAGTGTAAAAAACGGACTTTTCTCTGTTTTTTCGAAATAAATCCAAAACTGTGCATTTTGCGTGAAAGTCGACAAAGTATGAATTAAAGAAAATAAAATTTCCTACATTTTATGTACAACATTGATAGATAAGGGATAGATAAGGGTGAGGGATAAGGGAAAGGATCCCTTTCCCTTATCTCTCACTCCAGTCTTGCTGCTGCTTTCATAGTAGAAGCACGTCTTTTTTGCGCCTGACGAAGACTCAAGTCTTTCGAAAGACCTAGCGCCTTTAAAAGTTTTCATGCTGTTTTAAGAAGATCTTTTAGTTCTTATTGATTCACACCAGTTTCAACTTGTTTTGTATAATCTACTTATTCTTTTTAAATAAAACTTTTAATTTAGTAACCCTTAAAATGGCTAACTGTTGTTATTAAAATTTTGTCATGTTACATAAAAAATACAATATATTCGTTGACATCTTTTACGTCTTAAAAATATTTTTGAGGAATAAATATATCATAAAAAATGTAACAATCATAGTTAATGACATATCAATTGATTTAAATGAAGATGCATCTTTGGCATTTATAAAGACATCATTAATCATGATATGACATCCTTTAATAAAAACAAGTAAATTGAGTGTTTCTTATTTGCAAACTGAAGAAGTTAATTCCTTTCTCAAATTGAGAGCATCAATTTTGTTTAACTAATTTATGTTAAAGAATGATTTAAGATTTTTTTTTCACTATTATGTACCCTTTTATAAAACTGCCCTTTTAATTAAATATTGATTAAAGCGTTAATCTCTAAAATTGTTATTTTAAATTTAACATGTTCATACTGATAATGTTTTGCTCCATTTAAGTACAACATAGTTATTTAATAAAGCTTCTAAAGGAAAATTGCATTAAAGTTAATTTAAACATTCCCTTTAAATTAATATGCATTAAATTTAAATTAAGAAATATGTTTTAATGAAAGTGCATTTTACAGAAAAAACAATAATTCGATTTTGCTTTAACTTTAAGAGTTCGACTATTTGATAAAATTAACTAATTATTTCCCTAATAAAATATATTGTATATTGTAGGTTTATTTAAGTTAAATATTATCTTTCAAAAAATTTCGATATTTTATCTTTTTTTTAATTCATGATTCTAAAACGTTGTTGAAATATTTATTTTGTCACAATATATATATATATATATATGTGTGTGTGTGTGTGTGTAGAAAGGTACTACGTAAAAAGTTAATTTACTGAATTAATTGTACAACTAGACTTTAAAATAACAAAAACAAGTATTTTAATACCACTCTAGGAAATCTATTTCACAACGCTTCGTTGGTTATTTCTTTAAAATATCTAACACTTCTCACATAAAACATACAATATTCTTATGGTCACATAGTCTAATTAGGCCTAGCAGTGCTCTAATTGACTCATTCACACTTCGACGCTTCTTCGATGACAAAAATTATATAACTGACTATTTTCCAATTTTGAAGACATTAAAATGTTGATCTAGTGATCCAAAATATTTATAGCTCGTGTATTTGAAACACAGATAATAGTAATAGTACTAAAGCGTCAGTATGACGATCATGACGTCATAAAGCAATTGAAGTATTAACGTCGAAATCCTACATATATTTATATATATACATATACTAGATATATAATGAAAACACATGAGAAAAACAAAGCATGAGATATTCTAAAAATCAATAGAAAAGATACTGCAAGAATTAATAAAATGGAAAATCACAAATGAAAATTATGAATATCTTATGGAATCTTCAGAGGAACTTGATAAGAATAATTTATAGATTTATAGTAAATATATGTTATTTCATCAAATATTTTAAGGTTATGCGTAAAATCGACAATAATAAGCACCTTATAACATATATAAGAAACAAATTAAAATTTAAAACAGCACAGATCAACTAATTAATTAAATAAACCATTCTTCAACATCAATAGATATTAGCTAAAAAAGCAATGGGCAATAACTCACCACATAAACGAAGAATAATGATGAAGGACCAGGATTAGAAGTGCTTTGCAATAACTGCTACACTTCATTTCACCAAGAAACACAAAATGGCTTAAAACACTTAGTTATGGCATTAAAAATGATGAAAGAAAAATAAAAGTGTTTGGTGTTGCCATTTACCCCTAATAAATAAAAGCAAAAGCTGAAACTACAGAGAGTAATGAAAGTATAAACTGGCCGTAGAAATAATTCAACATTTCTTTCTAATGTTTATCAATTTTGACAAAATGTTACAACTCAAATAATGTAACAAATTTCAGGCCAATCTTCCTATACTTATGTCTAGATATGTATAAACATAAATATATAAAGGGTAGGGCACAAATTACACAGAAATGTAGCCCCAATGGAATTGACTGAAATTTTTATATGTTGTAAACGTGCAATGATGATCAAATGTCTCAACGCGTGCTCTTGATATATGGCTAGTTTTACGGCTATGATCGTCGAAATATCTTAATTACATATAGGAAAGCTGGGTCGGAAATCCATTTATATAGGCAAAAATGCAGGGTGTCTCGCTCTTATCCGAAGTCGCGTTTTCGTTCATAACTTTAACAGACTCATCTTTGTATGAATTGTAAGCATATTGTAAGGGTTTCGTTAAAGTTTTTTCAGTACTATTAAAGTTATGAACGAAAACGCGACATCGGATTGGAGTGAGACGTCCTGTATTTTTAAAAATATAAATGGATTTCCGACCCAGCTTTCCGATACAAAAATTGTTTGTTACAGTGTCCTGTACACTCTCTGAAAAAACTGTAAATTTATGAGTGTTTGCCCTTCAATTTTACAACAGCCTTATTTGATGAAAACCGGTCTGATCCCCTAAATAAGCGGCCTTATCCCTTAGATACTTGGAAAATTAAGAGCAATCCACATATGCTTACAGTTCTAGCCCATATGTCAGCAAAAATACGGTACGATCCCATACATTGTCCTCCGCTAGGGTGTAACCCTTCATTTTACTCGTGTTTCGAAATTTTTAACCTGCCAAAAAAGCGACTCTGTGTTGATTATCTAACGTGTTACGTGTTACGTGTTACGGAACAGTAAGTAAAGTGTTATTGTGTTTTAAAGTGCATTATATCCAGCGCATAATAATGCTGCATTACTTTGCCCGTAAAATTACGGGCTGCACAAAATGATGGGCATGGATTGGTTTTTTTTTACGGGGTATGACTGGAATCTCTGCTGCCGGCCCCTGCCCGTAACTTTACTGCAATTTTTTTACAGCGTACAACCCCTCCAAGTTTGTCCCATGATCATAGAAACACCCTGTATATATCAATAACCAATAACAGAACAAGAGAAAGAGATTGTGATCAATGGTGATTAGGATTATGTGACTTAAATAATAGATGCTAAAGATTACAGATTTTGAATATTAGTATTTTCGAATAGTAATTTTTGCATTATTTAATCTAAAAAAACTGCGATTTAATAAGGTGCATAAGGAAAAAGCGGTATTTAAAATACATAATATTTGGCACTTGTGCACTAGGGTGGAGCGAAAAAAGTAAATTTTTCTTACAAAAAACGGGTAGGTCCCAAAAGTTGCCTTTATACTAGTACATCAAATATCTGAAATTTTAGCGCGGAAAAAAAATGCCTTGAGTCTGCGCTTTTGGTCCAAATGTCGAAATTTTGGGTAAAATTTGACATTATTTAAAAAAAAATGAAAATTTTCTGTAGAACTGGTTATGATTTAAAAGTGCCATTTAAACCTTTATTAATAAAGATTTAAAATATTGAAACGATAAAACGATCTTTATTCTGTATAACTGGAGCAAAACTGACAAATTTCGATAAAAATGGGGTATTTCTATTCTGGTACAGCGTACAACGAATTGTTTGAATGCAGCTCTTCGCTAGTTGCTTTTACAACTACCCAGGAGTGGAGGTGGATGCATATCATGTCCCACCCGTAACCAGCACAACCACCCTACCATCTGATCGCAATGTTTTATTTATACAATGAAGTGTGATTTTTTATCAGACTGGCACGAGTTTTCTGTATATCAACCTAGTCTTGGTGTATTCATCTCTTCTTTCCTATCCACAGACTTTGGATGATGCTGGCTGTGACTTAATTCACGTATCTTTCTACTGCTTGAGTATGAGAAGGCATGCAAAGTAACTCATTGGGGATGTTAGTACGGGAATCTGTCCAGCCGTCTATTATCTCCAAGAAACTTGCATCCGATAAATGTCCTGGTTCCTGTTATCGCAATAGTTTTCCAATCAAATAGATTTATATAATTATCTGCTTCAGTGTTGATTGTCATTATTTCAAATATGCGTATGTCATCATTTATTCTGCCTCTAGCATTTTTTATGGGATGAGCAGCTAGTTGTTTACTGTGACTCCAATCAGAATTTGCTCTGAGTGTGCAAAGTAACTATTGTCCTGAATAACTTTTTTAACTATTCGTTTTATGGCGTTTGCTGTGTTATTTAGTAGCTGAGTAGTTTCCCATAAAGTTTTAGATACAATCTTTAGCTGTGGATTACATTTGATAAACCATCCTGGGGCATAAACTTAGATCATATACTTTGTGAGTGAAAATAGAGACTCTGACGCGCAGTCAATGCGAATAATTAAAGCGAAAATTTTATTCGCCGTTGTGACCATATTGCGCGGGACAATTTTCCTAGGCTCCTATTCGCTAGTTCTTTAGAGCAATATCCTGATGAAATAGATTTGCAAATATCCAGCAGGTATTTCTGGTCTGTACTGAGTGCCTTTTCATCGATTTCAGGAAATATGTTTTCTAAATTACTCTTTATAGGTTCAAAAACTGCAATAGGGAGTGAATGGCACTTGGACAAGGATTTCCCTAATACATTTGGGCCAGAAATTTTCCCATCGATCATGCCTAACAAATGATGCAGAGGCAATTCATTTAACTGGAGTTGGCATATGATCCATTGCAATGGTCTTGCAAGCCTCTCTTCCATTCGACGGATTTCTTCAGTATGCTTCCCCGTATTCACAGGACACCGGACACCCATCATAACTCAAGCATGAGAGGCTAGACAAATCAATATTTTCATCTTTTAAAAACTTTGATATGCATTTAAAAATATCTTTTGATACTCCAGATGAGGAAATGTTAGGCAAAATTAGCCCCCAAATATTTGGAGCCAGCCTCTTCGAAGATAGTAACACGTTCTTCTTTCATAATTCTACGATACGCATGCTTATCACTTCTCTTTTCTATACACATTGTGTCATCATTTCAGGAGTTGAAATATAAGGCTCTTATTTCTGTTTTAGGGTTCTGTTCTTTACGTTGAGACAAACAAGCCGATTGGCTTTAACGCCTATCTTGCTTCTATCTGTAACGGGTACGGGTACATTATGTTTTCCAGTGTCATTTGCTGTACGTACACAATCCTGAAGAACCGCTAAAGCAAGAACTACAGCAGACTGATTCTATAGCTATCACATGCTTTAGAAAAAATTTCAAACTTCATTCGAGTTTCGGTATATGAGGATGAAGATGGGAATTAAATTTTATCTATTATTGAATCATTGCATACTGATTCGTTTATTTCAATTTCACATGCAGCATTTTCTAATTGCGGTGCTTCTTTATTTAATCTTCTTTCTATTAATTTTTTTTCAACGAATCGTTGTATGCTGTACCAGAATGGCAACGCCCCTTTTTTACCGAAATTTGTCAGTTTTGCTCCAGTTAAAAATAATAAAGATATCGTTTTATCGTTTCAATATTTTGAATCCCTAATATTAAGCGCGGTAAACGTCTGTGTGTGTGTGTGTTTCTGTCTGTTCACTCCGCCTTTGTACCCGCAAAGGCTCCTGGACTAATCGACGCACCGACGGCGGACGCGTACCGAAAAATTCGCAAAAAAGGCGCGACGCTCAAGTTTCGATCGGGTCGGGCCTCCGACCCGGATCCGGGGCGTTATTAATGAACGAAAGTGTTTTAATTACCGACCGAAACCGAACTTGAAAAAGAATCGAAAACCGCAAAGTTTCGCCTCCGAAAAGGTTTGCCGGTGGAGACGATTCTCGAAAAAGGCAGGGTCGCCAGGAGCAAATTAAGCCCCAAACCGCAGTGCGGGTTTTTAAACCGACCCGGATCTACGGAAGTCGGGGTGTCAGAAATTCGGAAATGGGACAGACAGATTCAGGAGAGCATTTGCTTTCAGAAATTCGAAAAATCATTCCCGTACGACCATTAGAACCGAAAAAAATCCTTTAAAAATCGATCGATAAAAAATAATTTTTTAATTCTTTCGGCGCGGCATGTGGAGACCGCAGACTGCCTGGAGCGCAGATGTTTGGAAGGAAGAAAGAGCAAATTCACGTGACAGCTTTCATGTAATGCTCAAGTCCGTTTTCGAAAAACAATGAAGGAATTAATCTCTGGACCCCCAAATCGGCCATCACACGTAAAAAAAAATCCTGATTTCAACAAAAAAAAAGATTGTACAATTCGACCAGTAAAATCGGAAGATATCAATTAAAAACCGGTTAATGAAGCAATTTATTTCTAATCATTTGTAACCAATGCAGAAAAACGACACATCGGAGACGCACGGCCAGACGATTGTCTGGATCGGCATTTTCTTTGACGGAGGTGAGGTCACATGACGTTCAACTGGGGTTTTACAGAGGGGGGGGGGCATCTCTGATTCTAAGAGGCGCAGAAATTCCAAACTTTGACAGGGCGACGCTAAATGGATTCTGCTTTCAGAATATCTAAAAATTATTGTCATATCTTCATTACGAGCCGATATATTATTTTATTGTATAATTAATCATCGTTATTTGTATAATTAAAGCAAAAGAAAGATTTCCATTACAGTGCCGGCTAGATATTACGATTTTAAGAAGTAGGCCGCGTCTAAAAACTGCATTACGAGTATTTTCAGTTTTTGTTTTAGAGTGGCAACCAGATATTATGATAGGAAAAAGCGGGCTTCGCCCGTTATCGATATTTTTTTTTTTTTTTTTAGTTTTAAGTTTTTCTACAGCTCACTGTCTTTGAACTAGAACACAGGTAGTCTACATAAGTTGTTTGAGGAAAAGCAGTGTCATCGCCAACCCCCCCCCCCCCCCCCCGCTTTTTTCTTTTAACTGTGGTCCGTTTCTATAACTAAGAAACTATGTTACGGATGTGCACCAAACTGATTCCAAACATCATAATTAAAGTAATAAGGACCCCCTATCCAGATATTATGATAGGGAAAAGCGGGCTTCGCCCGTTATCGATTTTTTTTTTAAGTTTTAAGTTTTTCTACAGGTCCCTGTCTTTGAACTAGAACTCAGGTAGTCTAAATCAATTCGACTCGACATCGATAGAGCTTACCGATTTTATTTCGTTTTTTCACCACTAGGGGCGCTTTCCTATCTTCGGTTCTACGGGCATGAAAACGACGGGGTATGGCTCATTCGACTAGACATCGAAAGTCTTAACGATTTCAGTTATGATCATATAAACAGATTGCGCCACCTGGTGGCGGAAGGTGGAACTAACGTATACTGCAGCGCGTGCGCAGCACGACTGCTATACGGTGCCGCAGGCAGCGGGGACCCGAGCCGCAGGTTCGTTCAGTTAGAGGTTTATACTATTCCATGTGCAATTTAAGGGATTATCCGGTGCATGCGTAGCACGACCGTCATACGGTGCCGCAGGCAGCGGGGACTAGGGTCGGAGGTTCGTTCGGTTAGAGGTTTGTACAATTCAATGTGCTAATTAAGGGATTACCTGGTGCGTGCGTGGCACGACCGGTATACGGTGCCGAAGGCAGCGGGGACCCGGGTCGGCGGTTCGTCCGGTTTGAGGTTTTACAAGATTCGAGATTTTCTACAATTCGAGGCACCGATGTAAATTAGGGGCCCGCTGGCGGGCGAAGCCAGCTAGTCTTTATTCATAAAGGTTCAAATGACACTATTAAATCATAGTCAGTTCTACAGATTTTTTTTTTTTTTTTGAAAAATTGTCAAATTTTACCCAAAATTTCGACATTTGGACCAAAAGCGCAGACTCAAGGCATTTTTTTTCAGCGCTAACATTTCAGATATTTGATGTACTAGTATAAAGGCAACTTTTGGAACCTACCCGTTTTTTGTAAAAAAAAATAATTTTTTTCGCTCCACCCTATTGTGCACTTAATCCCATCTTTAATAACTGTTAATTATACGTGGTGGTGTATTTTGTACGCAAGTGCTACCAATTTAAAAATGCATGTTTCAAATTTACATTGTTTGTAAATATTATCACTTAAGGCTTTGTTAAGTGTTTCTGCGATATTGAATTATATGCAAATTATATTTGATTTAAACTCAATCTTACAGAACATTAACTCCTTTCCCTATAAATTCAGGAATAAATGTTTTACAAAATAAACATAATTGGAATTTGCGAATCACCGAGTTTTGTTATGTGAATTTACGCAAGTATTTAAAAGTTAATTTGCTGATGTAAATGAGACTTATGTCTATTTTGAGAATAATCTAATACAATTAAGATTAATATCTTTTTTTTGTGTATGTGATGTGCAACACGCTTGTCGCTAATTGATCAATTACATTGTTTATCTAATTTAATCAGAGAGGGCAGCACCATACAATGTCATTCTGATTAAATTAAAAGGGATATGATTTGGGCTCCTCCCTCTCAGATAGATGTAGTTTTGAGCGGGCAGTGAAACGGTGTGTCGAATATTTTTATCGGCACAAAAACAAAATTAATAAAAATATTACGTTTTTATAGAATGAATTTTCTGCTTATTGAAAATATTATTTTTACGTGTATATAATGACGATAATATAAGGTCCGGTAGATTTTTTTTGTCGAATCGCCTTTGTTTGCGATATAACCTTAAATCTCGTCCCGCAGTAGCGCGAACAGTTAAGCTCGGTTCCCGTAAGATCATCGAAAGGGAAAAAGCATCGACCAAAGTTAAGGGTTGTGAGGGTTACAATCTCGCTCGACTGCCGCTGCTGTGGGACTGTGTACGTTAATGGGAGCTGGTGCACGTAAAATCTGTTCGTGGCTCCAAGTTTAGTATGTCCTCGAAGTTTAGTATAAGCGTTACCTCTGGGAGTGCCCTTCCAGGTGCAAGTCTCTCATCTGGAATTGATTCAAAATTAGTAGACTAGCTCTAGAAATATTGATCATTCCCGACAACAACATTGTAGCTATAGGTCTCAAAGCAATCTACTTCAAAATCAAATCAAACCCTAAATGTCATTGACTGAAAAACAACATAAATCCAAATGTATTTTAATATAATTTTTATAAAATAAATAGTTGATAACTGACAAACACTTATTTAAAGACATAAGAAATATAAAGCGTCTTCTTGCATACTTTTATGCAAGAAAGAAAATTAGATTCTATAAATGAGTATATATGTCATTTTTTACGAAGAAAAAAATAAAGGAATTGAAAAAATATATAATACACTTCTTTTGTGTAATGTAAAATATTTTTAATTTTTGTTTTAATTTTTACGGGCATTTAAAAAAAAATGTAAAGATATTTTTCTTAAAAGTAAAACGTAAAATTTATAGTTAATACATTTTTTTATTTTATACATTTATCAGTTTAAGAAAAAAATAAATCAATTGGAATTAATAAATATAATAATAAATATTTTTGTGCTACATTAAAAATAATACCTTATTTAAAACATTTAAAATTACATTCGTTACGTTTCAAATCGTTTTTCAAGATAATTTTAATAGAGGTAAACTGCGTAAAAACATCCTTCATGTATGTATTTTTAATCCTCCTTTTCTTAGACTAAATTTACTTGGAGATAAAATAAAAGAAGACATAAGGTGAAGACCATTATAAAAGTAAATATTGTTACTTCATCGATTAGTCATTATATAGGTACTACTAATATTTTACATAAAAATAATATATTTCGAGAAATGTTTTTATAAAAAATGTACCAGGTTAAAATAAATGTAATATTTCTTTATAAGAAATATATTTATACTAAATCGACAATTTTTTTGATTATTTTTTAAAAATCCGTCGTCTTAAAAAATGCATTTCTCCATAAAATTTAACATTAAATATCTATTATTTTATTTAAAATTTAATTTTATGCGCCTTGTCATATAGAATCTGAAAAATAAAACTTGATAAATAAATTTAAAAATATGACATAAGTATTTTTAAAAATCGATTTATGAAGAAAATTCAACATTTATCTACACATTAATTGCTGGAATACTGAATATAATTTTTAAATGAAATCTTTAAAAATATTCTTATTTAATGAAATACGAAGAATGAATTATTACTTTACTAATCAGCGTACAACCATTATAGTGAAAAATGTCCAGACCGGAGTTCGATCCCGGATCCCTTGGTATAGCGCACCAAGTGCTTTACCAATTAAGCTATCCAGACGACATCCAGTCTCGCATTCTCTCACTCTTATATGGCAAGGCTACACAACCACGCAGCACAAGATGGAAAGTCAAGTCATTTTGTCTCATGCCTGCCAACGATTTTGTGCTCATGATTGACTTTCCATCTTGTGCTGCGTGTATGTAGCCTTGCCATATAAGAGTGAGAGAAGGCTAGACTGGATGTCGTCTGCATAGCTTAATAGGTAAAGCACTTAGTGCGCTATACCAAGGGATCCGGGATCGAACCCTGGTCTGGACATTTTATCACTCTAAGGGTTTTACGCTGATTACTAAAGTGATAATTCATTCTTCGTATTTCATTAAAAATTTACAGCGTAATTTCAGCTCTGCTGAAAAATTAATTGGGGTATAAATATTTTTATTTACTTTACATTATGAGTATTAATTGATGATACATTTTACACTCTACCAGCGGTGACAGGCTGTGCTCAGAAAATGGCAGACGGCATGTGCTGGGTTCCGAAACATGTCATGCTTGTCGACTAATTGTTCGGAGATTTCCAGGGTTTTCATAAAACCTTGCATAAATACGCATAACGATCCCTTAGAAAAGACCACCGGGTAGCACAATACGCCCCCCACCCTCCCTCATGGTCCCCATTGCTCGTGCTAACAAACACTGTTCCAAACAGTAACAATCTAGTACATTTTGTAATATATATATATATATATATATGTATATATATATATATATATATATATATATATATATATATATATATATATATATATATATATATATATATATATATAAACTTTCATTTTCCGTTACAAATAAAATACTCTTTGTCATACTCAAAAACTGTTTGCTAGTTTTGTAAATCGACATTTGATATGAAAATGAGATAGAAAATATTCTATTGAATTCTAGCTTACAAAATATCAAAATGAAGCAGCTGGAATCATGAATAACAAATTTCATTTTACTAAATTTTCGCAGCATATTTCTAAAAATTTGCATGACTTACCACATGTCGAAAATATTTCACTTATATTTCCATGAGAAATACTATATTTTATAAATGAATTATCATTAAGAGTTTTTATTTATGGTTATATTTTTATTTCGATATCGACTAAGGTTTATTTCTGATTTTTTTTTTCTTTTTTGGGTTTTTTTTAGTAGGTTTTACAGCACTGTATACAATAGTGACACATATAGTAATAATGTAATTTAAATTTTAAATTCTAGCTTTTTAAAGGTATGGTAGAAGTAAATACCTGTTTTTAACTAGTAAATACCCTATTTTAAAATAGCTATATACGCAATCTTATTTCTCACCTAACGTATAAAATTTAACTGAGACAAATTGTATTCGCATGCAGGGCTTTGGAGAAATAAACAGAGGAAGATTTTTTATGGAAATTAGTTTCAAAGACGTCGAAATATATTCTTTTCTGAATTCAAGAAAATTGATGAAAAACGGAAAATCATCAGTTTGCAACAATGCGAACACCGAATATTTCGTTATGGGGAATGATTCCCTATATATCAAAAGCGCTGCTGTGAAAATGTCGTATACCTGCACATAAAATCTTATATACCAGGAGGCAGCGACATTTTTTATTTAACGATTTTATAAAAGATGATCTTTATATATATATGTATTTGATCTTATTTATTTAATCAGCCGTCAGCTGTCTCGACAGCAGTGGGTGCAGCATCGGGGCAATAGCATCCCTCAGTCTAAAGGAAATAAATAACAATCCTAATACTGAATATTAAAGAATATTATCACGAACAGTGAAAATATTTCGTAATCGGATTACGATGCATTTTCTTTTGTCATTTTCATTTTCCTAAAAATGAACTGAATCAAATATAGAGAAAATGACAAGAGCTTGGCAGGTCACAGATAAGTTGTCGGCAGGTCACGTGTTTGGCCTGCCTTTGTTAAACGGACGTTGCAAATAATTACATCTTTTCTGCGATTGGAAATTCCGCAAAGCTATTTCAGCTGATTCGTTGTTAATGAAATAACGTTGTACCAATAATGCTTTTTTTTCTGTCAAACATAACATTCTTAAGAAACATGTAATTAGCTAACAGGAGTCGCAAATTATGTTGAATTCATTGGACACCAAAACTTTCATACACCTTATTATTTTTCTATTTCCATTATCGTTTACAGAAAATCCTTTTCTATTTTGGATGCTTCTGTTATCACGATTTTCACATAACATTCATTGCTGTTCCCTCTATTACGAAATTCACAGGCAGAATTCACTCAGCAAGTTGTCCAACCATCCAAATTAAAAATTGAATGGATGAAAGTACACACAGAGTAGTCAGTTCCTATACAATTATCCCCATTTTTATAAATTCTGAAACCGTATTCACGTTATCACACTCTATTGTTGACTAGAACTAATTAATGCCTTTTTTGGTGTTAAAATTGTTTTGCATCCTGACAATGCATCAAGATGAAACTGCACTTTCATATCATAATTGAGGGAGTCGGGGCAAAAAACTGCAAGCCACTTTTGTAAACGTCTGAGATATATCAATGTGGAAGTTTGATCAAATACTCAAATCAAGATGGATAACATAAAGTTTTTTGCCAATGCATTATTAGCAATTGAGATATTCTGAATAGCAGTATGGCATTATTTTAATGATATTACTATTACGTGCTTTTTAAATTAGCTCTCTTCATTAGGGGCATAAACGTCTGGTGCAAAATCGAAACCTGGGACATATGCTGCCACCAAGTGTCATTATAAAAAAATATATGTAGGATATTATAATTTACAATAATATTCAACAGATTACAATGTTAGATTTACTTCACCAAAAATGTGGCTTGGCATTTGTAGCCTCGACCCCCTGAATTTGTCTTCTATTATGGAATTACTTTATACAGATTTTACCCACACCGCATTTTCTTTACATATCTTTATCCACAACTACATATTTCTAAAGTATGTAGTGGTACGAATTCTTACATTACGATGTTAATAGTCTATTGACTTATATTGTTTTACCAAAATACATTCACAAGGAAATCAGAGAAAGAGAAATGTTATCTATTTTGTTCGTTTTATTAAATATTCCGAAATATATATATTACCTGAAGTAATCTATCCGCTTACTATGAATATTTTATCAATTTGAACAAGGATATTTAGAAAATATAAATCCCGAGACTAATTTACAATTCCAGAAGTTCTGGATTGTTTGACTGAATCCAGGGATTCAAAGATCAGTACCGGAATTCAGGGAATGCTATTTTCTCTAATATTACTATATTTTATTTGTCCACAACTTGAGAATTCTAAAGTATGCATTGGTACGAATTCTGACATCACGATGTTAATAAACAGTCTATTGACTTATATTGTTTTACCAAATTACATTCACAAGGATATCAGAGAAAAAGAAATGTCATATATTTTGTTCGTTTTATTAAAAATTCCAAAATATATATATTACCTGAAGTAATCTATCCGGTTACTATGAATACTTTATCAATTTGAACAAGGATATTTAGAAAATATAAATCCCGAGACTAATTTGCAATTCCAGAATTTCTGGATTGTTTGACTCTATCCAGGGACCCAAAGATCAGTACCGGAATTCAGGGAACGTGATTTTCTCTCATATTACTACATTTTATTCGTATAGCAAAGTGTTGTAACGATATATATGTAAATTTTTAATCCACAGTGTTCGCCAATTTTTATTAACCCTCTATTGTTGACTAGAACTAATAAATGCCTTTTTTGGTGTTAATTTTTTTTCGCATCCTGACAATTCTTCCAGATCAAACTGCACTTCTATTTGCTGTCTTTTAATACGGAATTATTTTATACAGATTTTACCCACACTGCAGTTTATTTACACATCTTTATTCACAGATGGAGAATTCTCAAATATGCACTGGTAACATTTCTGCCATCACGATGTTAATAAACTGGCTATTGAAATATAGTTTTTTAACCAAATTACATTCACAAGCAAATCAAAGAAAAATAAACGCAATCTATTTTGTTCGTTTTATTAAATATTTCAAAATATATTAACTGAATAATCTATCCGGTTACTATGAATATTTAATTTCATTAATTTGAACGCGGATATTTAGAAAATATAAATCCCAAGAATAATTTGTGATCCCAGAATTTCTGGATTGTTTGACTCTATCCATTGATCCCAAAGATCAGTACCGGGATTCCGGAGCGCGATTTTCTCTAACATTACTATATTTTATTCGTATAGGAAAGCGTTGTAAAGATACAGATGTAAATGTTTATTCCACAGTGTTTGCCAATTTTTTTTTTTTTTTTTTAATGTCTGGTTGTAAAAAATAATATCTGTACAAAATATCTGTATAAAATCTATACAAATTTACTTTACATTTAAAAATATTTTAAATTATGCAATTTCTTCCGAAATCGCACAATTTTTAGCAAAGTCACGTGTTTCCACTTTTTGAATTCTCTCAAGTAACTGGATTGATAAAATGTGACATAAAAACATTTTCCTGACCTGCTTCATTGATTCTAATTTATACATAACTAGGGCAGCCAACCCAGGGTTCCCAGAATTGAGAATATAGGTTAAAACCATTTATTTATTTTTTATTGAAATTCCAACAGATTTTAAACATTTAATAATTTTTTTATATTCACACCTAACAACACCAAGGAGCATTTTTATATGTCAGATATATGTCAATTATATACTCAAAAAAAGTTGGAAATTTATTAAAATCTGTAATTTAGCATCGGCCTATTGCCAGAAGTTAATAGCTGAAGCAATCGCTAAAAATTTTGTTATCTACAGCAGTGGTTTCTTAATTCTGATAATTTCAACGTTTTTAAGAACTTATTACGATTACATGTCTGTTAAATTTGTGTTTTATTTATGGTATTTTATTTATTGCTTAATGCAGTTTTAATTTAGTTATTGAATATTAGTAATAACCAAATGCTGAAATTTTTACATTGTTTAAAGTGCAAACGGATTAATATTTTGTAATGGTCTGCAAGCGATAGAAATATACTTTTAAAAATTCATGCTTGGAAATTATTTTAAAAAGCTATAATAAATCAGTTACAGTTATCAAACAGATTGCATTTGAAAGTACATTTTTTCTCCTATATAACTGTGCAAAAATTTAAAATGTGTGATGTTTAGAAATTTTTAAAAATGCACTAGCCAAAATTGCAAAACCGATATTTCATCGTCAACTGTTGCCTTTCGTAAAATGACGTCAGAGTTACGCACCTTTCTAGTATAGATAAAATAAATTTTCACATTCTCAGTTTCTCTTACAAATATATTCTAAATAGTGGCATGACAGAAGTGCTGTCATAAGAATATTTGTTACTACTCTAATATCCCGTCGACCACTTTTCATAACAAAAAACTATCGCCAAACTGTAAGATTAAACGCCAAAAATGCAGTCCCATTTATTTGATGTCAGGAGCATTATACGTGTTTGTTATGTCATCAAGTGCTTTTTAATTCGACATTTGCGTGTATTTTTCATAATGTTTTAGTGATTTATTAGTTATTTTATTAATTAAAATAAATAACAATTGTGTCCTTAAATTCTTATAATTTATTTATTTATTTATTTTGATATTCCAATGGCAACGTTCTCCCGTTTATTTGGCGTTACTGTTTGGCGATAGTTTTTTGTTATGAAAAGTGGTCGACGGGATAATAGAGAAGTGCCGAATATTTAAATTAATTATGAAATCACACATATTACAAAAATACATTCTTTCCTTTTAGTATTTCTGAATTTCTTTTTTTTTAATCAAAAATAACTTTTTTTTTTTTCTTATGATTAAAGTTTTGAAACACTAAGCAGTTAAAATTAGATTACACTTCTTTTGTTTGGTTTTATAAAACATCAGAAAATAAAGTATTTTCTCTAAGAATGATAACATAGTATATTATAAGATGATAAGATAGGAATATTCTTGCATTGATCAATTTCTAAAACACTCCTTCTGGTGCCTCTTATTGTGTTTGTTCATTTTTATTGACTTTTCGATTTCCGTTTCGTTAAGAGCTAAATCTATCTCCTAAGTCCATTATAGAAAAATTGTGTATTTTTTGTTTCTTTTTTTTTCTTTTCAACAAGATATATTAATTTTGCTGCATTTAATATTCATGATTTTTGACAATGGATATCCGCATTATTTTGGTAGATTAGGAATAATGCAACGATGTAGTGGAACTGGATAAAATGTAACTTGAGTTTCTGTTCGTACGAACTTTGAAATATTTCTTTATCATTTATTCTGTGTGTATTGTAATTTCAGACTTTTTAACTGCAACAAAATTACTTTTAATGGGAATTCGATAAGCATTTTGTAAAGTAAAAGGATATGTCCTAAGTTATAGACAAATAAACAATCTGTAAACCATTTTTCTGTCTTGACTCAATGATTATATTTTACAACAAATTCCGCAAAACCTTTCATTTCATGGTATTAAAATTTTATTTGCATTCTCTAAAGATATTAAAAATATGTACGAAATAGAAATAGACGATAGTTACATTTCGGTGTAAACAGCCTAACAGGTGGCTCTGCTATACTACTTTTTTCATGATTTCCACGATAGCTATATTTGAAGAACTAATGCGTAGAATTTCATCAAACTTCAGATTCAGTTAGCCGTTGACATAAATTGTTGTTAATTGGGTTTTGGTGTAAATCTCCCAACGGATGGCACTGCTATTCCGCAATTTTCTAGATTTACACTATTTTAGCTATAGTCATATCTCTAGAACTAATGTTCGGAATTTAAATGCAGCATATCTTATGTAATTTCTTATTATCAAACTATGTTTAGAAATGTTTAATATAATTACTTATATTAACTAGTCGTATTATTCTATCCCAAAACTTTCTTCTATCGCATACAAGTTTCACATACACCAAAACTGAATCAGCACCAACTTATTTCATTGTCTAACTGAATCTAAAGTTTTATTAAAATTATATCATGAAATCTTTGTAAAATCACGTGTCAAGTACATTTTTGAAAATTCGAAGCATGTTGAAATACACAAGTATTTACTTGTAGAAATTGCGTATGGTTAGAAATTATTTATTTCAATACAGTATCTGCTTCATTATGTTGATTTATAAGCAAAAATATATTAGTTTAATGTTATAGAGACTGGAATATAACGTTGTAGCAGAATTTAAAAGCATTATATTCATTACTATTTTTTTTTAAGTATTCTAAATTTTAAAGAGCAGTTCATTTCAAAATAATTTACAGAATAATTTTGTAGCCTTTCAGCTACAAAATTAAACTGGGTTAATGTATTTACTTACAGTTAATGCACTGCTATTTAAATACTGAAGTCATTGTTTTAGAGGCATATATACATTGTGTAGTTATATAAATCATTTTGCAATAATACAATAAAATTTTTTGAACTGTTTAAGTATGTTTTATATTTTAAGAGAAAACTTGAAATTTCGCAGTATCTTATGTCTTCTAGATTCTTAAGACTCTGGGCCTCCAGGCTCTACTTGCAAGGTAAAAGAAAATCTGTATTTTTGGGAATTGTTTTCAGGAAAATGAAGAAAAATATTTGAATACCTCTTTTTGTATTTTATTTATTAAACTTTAAAGAAAATAAATTATCATACATTCTAATACGAGCAAATTTTGTGTGTGTGGTTACATATATATATGCAAATTTTATCTTAAAAACGGCTCCAACGATTTTGACTAAATTCTGTATCCTACCGTTTTAGGACACCAGAAAACCACTGAGCGAGGTCACATGTTCGAGAAAATTCGATTAGTGGGTCATTTTGGGTCATCAGGGATCAGGGTTAAGCTAATTGTATCTAAAAAATGATTCAAACGAGTTTGACTAAATTTTGTATCCTATCATTTCCAGGCACGTGAAGACTAATGGGTTGGGTCACATGTTCGAAAACTTTCGATTAGTAGGTCATTTTTGGGTCAACGCGGGCCAAGTTAATTTTATCTAAAAACGGCTCTAACGATTTTCATTAAGATAAGTATCGTACGAGTTTCGGGCACGAGAAAATGATTGGGCTAGGTCACATATCCGAGAAAATTCGATTGGTGGGTCATTTTTGGGTCACTGTGGGTCAAGCTAATTTTATCTAAACAACAGCTTAGACTATTTAGACTAAATTTTGCATCCTATGGTTTTCGGGCAAGAGAAGACAATTCGGCTTGGTCACATGTTCGAGAAAATTTGATTAGTGGGTCATTTTGGTCATTGGCAGAGCTTTACTCATTTGACAAAATCTGATAGCCAGCGAAAAATTTTAGTCGCCAGTAATCGCCCCCCATCATTTATTTTAAAAAAGTACAAAAGTTTAGGAATTAATTGAGAAAAAAATTATAAAAAGCATACTTTAGAATTATTAGTTACATAGTTTAAAATAGTACATAATTTATAATGACAATATAAACTAAGTTTTCTAATTGAACTTTTCAAAATTATATATCTCTGAAAAAAAAAGGAAAAAAAAAAAAACTTTAAATGTTAAATTAACTGGCATATTTGGGGACTGTTTATTGGCGAATGCTTTAAATGTCCAGATACCAAGAGCATCGATGAAACAGTGAAGTAGGAAAACAATTTTTTGTCTATATCCCTGTCGTAGTGAGTCAAATAATTATCATTTTATTATTTTAAAATTTGAAGATTATATAAGTTTGTCGCCAGATACTAAAACTTAGTCACCAGCGGCGACCAGGCAACCGCATTTCTCTAGCACTTGTCATGGGTCATGATATTTGAACCCAAAGCTAATTTTGATCGACCATAGCTCGGTCTTCCCTGCTCGTTTTTAGGTGCGTTCGTAATTATATAAATACGTAGCACCTATTGTCGTCGTCTGGTCTGTCCGTCCGTCCGTCCGCATATAACAACGCAAAAACTGCCCAACCGAATGGTTTGAAATTTAAAATATATTATATTTGCATAATTTTGTCGAGACATTTCAAATTTTATGAAAATCGAATCAAAACTTTAGCAGATATTATTAAAAATATTTATTAAGAAAGTTGAATTAAAAAAATAATAATCGGTACTTTTTTGTTATAGGAGCTTCCGAGATTTAATCGTAAAGTGACCGAGATACTTATTTTATGACAGAAATTAATCTGCAGACGATATAATTCATTTCACAGAATTAAAATCACCAAGATCTGAATATTTATTGTAACTAGCTATAATACGAATGCACCTCATTTGTCACGTTTAACGTACAATTTCCAACTTGTTTGTAATGACGGAATAATGTTGAATGTCCCCAGATGGCCTCGGAGATTCTTGTGAAATCGTCTCCATTTGTTACTGTTACAATTCTTGTGTTATTAATATTTATTTTGGGTTATTGATTAAGATAATTCATGACACGACGGTGAACATTAATGAGATAATATAACTTTCTTTCATGTGCATGTAGGTATGCTTCTCCATATTCTCCACTATTTGACACAGCCGAATAATTAGTTGAGTACAGTGAATTCTGAAAGCAATTAACTTGATTTCTTTTTTCAAAGAAATAGCCTTGCTCTATAAAATATTTCATGAAACCTTTGAGTAAATCTGAAATACACAGAAGCGTGTTTTACTTGTGAAATTATTTTCATTTGCTTCTGATACAATTCTTGTTTTTTAAAATGTTATTTTAAGTTATCGAATTCAATAATACATCACAATGCGGCGAATATCAAAAAGAAAATATAATATTTTTCATTTGATTGTATAAATGTGCGACCACATTTGTAAAGCAAATATTTATGCCGTATTATCCAAAAGCAATGTAAGATATATTATCATTTTTATGCACGTCTCAGTAGCTCAAATGCATTATTTTGGATTTCCTTTTTATATACATTTTGAACAAGTAAAAATATTTTTTGTTATATTTTTGGAATATTTAAGATTTTGCACTTGTCTCAATGGTAAAATTTCTTTGCGCGATATTTTTTACCATATTCTATCTATATTTCCATGAGAACAAATTCAAACATTTGCATAAACTTATACATAACTTTATGTTTCTGTATTATTAAGATAAATTGCCTAGTAAAAAAAAAAAAAAAAAGGTATGGAGGAGCTAATTTTAGTTCTGTGAATTTCAAATTACGTTTTAATGCTTTTTATAAAACGCAGCCTAAAATATTTAATTAAAAGAGGGAGAGTTGATTATAAATTACTATTAAAATTTTTTCAGGTAAAATATACCTTATGAAAATAAACCACAATTGAGAATTTCTTTGTTTAAAAAACTCAGATTTTATTGAGAGTGCCATAGTGAAAAAATTTAAAATTAGCCTCTCATTGTTTCAAAATATGAATATCCCAACCATTAACAATTACAGAAATTATTTATTGCTCAATGAGTAATAGTATGTGACACACTTGGTTCGAGATAAGAATTGTACTACGCGACCAATCAGGATGGAGAGCTGAAGCAACGTGCTTGGAATACTTACACGAATAACTGAGAAAAATAATGACCAATAATAGAAGTCGTATATATTATTCTTTCTCTATAGAAAATGTATACTGAAAGTACGTACCAGAAAAAATAACAAGGAAAATGTTAATTAAAAATTTTTAATTTGCTATTCAATGAGTCTGTAAGTGTCGGATCCTAATCAATCTACCTAACTGTGCCTTTTGAGCCGGTTAGATAGGCGATAATATTAAATCTGTATGTACAAGGTTTAAGTAACTTCCCATTTAGTAAGTTAAAAAAAATGAAATTTTCTTCGAAACACAGACAGACTTTTAACACATTTTTTGCACATATTTTTTAGATTACATTATATTTCAAACATTAAATACATTTTGCCACACTTTTAATGACAATGATAATGTTTACATTCCTTAATGGCTCATATAATTAACTCAGCAAAATTGTTTCAATAACATTTCAAGTATAAATCATATTTGGAACATGTATTTCAAAATATGCAAATTTTGCAAAGATATATGACTAATCAGAACAATAAATATTTCGTCATTGAGTGTTTGATAATTTTGGTTATTTTCTCGGTTTTTTCGTATAGCTTTTACATTGTAAAACCCCCCTCCATTATTTTGAAGGTTGTAATTAAAGGATTCTATGGACATGCAATACATAAAACTTATCTTATTTTTAATATTTTTTGTAGAGCTATATCTGTTTAAAAAAGGGGATAGTTATCTTTTTTTGTTATCGTTTAATGTGCATCTGTATTTTTTTTAAATTTCGTAAATGGCCCAGAGATAATTGAATGCAATAAAATTATTTATATGAAATTACAAAATATACATGGTGTCCCAAAAGTCTGAAAACGGTCGAATAACTCGATAAATATACATCGAATTGAAAAACGAAAACATGCATTCTCAATATTTTTGAAAAATATATTTAGGGATATCAAATATGATTCCCAACTCTGTCTCCTGAGGGGTAAGGGGGACAATTTTGAAATTTTAAATGATAACCTCCCATTTTATTGCAGATTCGGATTCTACAGAAAAAAATGCGTAAATTTTGTATTGAACATTTTCTAAGAAAAAACATAGATAGCGCTGTAATCGGGTAAAATGCTCTGAAAATCATTACAATTGAATATCTGGAAACGGTGGAATAACTCGAGAAATATACATTGGATAGAAAAACGGAAAGATGCGTGTTCAGTATTTTTAAAAAATGGTAACTTTTATATCCCTAAATAGATTTTTCTAAAATATTGAACACGTATTTTTCCGTTTTTCAATTCCGTTTTTTAATTTTTTGTTCACGGCCGTGAATGACTCTTGAGAATAACTCCATTGTCATTCCTAAAAAATATTATGTTTCGAGTGGCATAACAAGCCAATTTTTACCCTTTAGATTTGGTTTTTCAATCTTATAACGTGTGTCCTTTTTTATTATTAGCTAAAAAAATTAGTATTATTTATTATTAAATTTATTATTGAAGTCTTACAGTTCCCTTTTATTTATAAGAAAATGAAGGTTACAGATTTTTTTTAATGCAATGAACGAAGACGAAAGTCCCATTGCAAGAAGATGCCGAAGAAATGATAAGCGACAAGCAAGATGCCAAGCGAGGTAAAGACAGGAGTATGCAGAAGCCCATCGTTCTCGAGAGCTTCAAAGCCGTGTAAATGTTGAAGTCGATGAACACTATTGCGGATCGATGAACGTTATTTTACCTGCTCTGTGGTTCCAAAAATTTGAGAGCTGAACGCCCGCCTGACAGAAAATTTGTAAATTGCTGCTGTAAAGGAAGAGTAAAACTGGAAAAGCCTATAAATCCTGAGGGAAATATTTTGTCATACTCTAATTTTTTGTTGAGCTTGCTTATTGATTCAAGCAATCATGATTACATGAACTTTGACGAAAATGTTCGTTCATACAACAGTACGATATCTATTGCATCAATGGGAGCAAAAGGTGTTGACTTTAATGGTGGAGGACCTTATGTTTTCAATGTCCATGGTCAAATTTGTCAACAACAAGCCACATTCAACCGCTCAATCGCGAAGCTTCCCATTTTACTCAACTGTATGTCTATTGAAACTATTAAAATATCTATATATTTAAAACTAAAAGAGCATTCTGTCAAATCCACATGAAAATCATCTCTTTGCGCATGCGTCAACATTTTTTGAAGCCTTCTACCCTCAGAAATGGGAATCCTGATTGTATTAACCCAACCCTCACCAGTTTAGCGTAGGGGGATTGAAAAGGGCTGATTGAAAACGGATGAAGTCGTACCATTGCATTGAAAGCATAGACCTTCTAATTTATTTTTGCTCTGAGTTTTAAAGCTAAAGCTTTTTTTTAAAGAACTCATGTTTTCACTACTAAATATGCATATTTTTTCTCAACATTCTAAAGGAAGCTTGGATACAGTTATACTTATAATCGATTGAAATGTCAGAGAGTTCGGAAGATAAGAACTACTTTTTTTATTGCTATGTTAAAGGAGCCGACGCAAAAACAAACAAACAAACAAGAAAATAGCAAGAAGAAAACATTTCGATAACAATATTTTTTCACGAAATTTTTACACGGGCTGTAAAAAGTTTTATTTATCACCAATAAAGATTTTAAAGAGTTCGAACAAAAAAACCTTTTTATTTTAAAACTATGAAACAACCTTGGGTAAAAAAAAAAAAAAAAAAAAAATGAGCGCCTTTATCACTAAATATCAATATTTTTTCGCGAATTCTTCATTTAAAATATAATTTTAGACAAAATAGAGTTAAAGATATAAAATAATAAAAACTTGATGTTTTTCTATTTATTTATTATCACGGGCACGGGCACGGGCAACGCCAGGCGGTCAGCTAGTTGTTATTTAAAGAAAATGTAGCACGCACTCACTTTCTCTGATCTAAAAGACACTCCGTTTAAAGAAATCTGTTCCTCTGGCTCCTACTTATTACGCCCTTTGGATTTCTGTCAGACCAAGGGAAAAAAAAAAAGCTATATTTAGAAACGAAAAACGCGATAAGTATTTATAAATATTTTAGTCTACTATAAAATATTTTAGCAACTTTAAAATACATGTCTTGTTTGATTTATGTTTAATCTTAATTACAGATTTAGTAAGCTTTAACTGAGTATACTTATTAAAATATGTTTTAAAATAGTATTATTAGTACTAATTTGCATGTTTTTTATAAAATAGTTCTTCAAATTTTGTGAGTGAAGTTCATTTGCATATTTTATGTCATAATTTTACTAATTCAATTAATAGTTTTCTTACAAATTAAGTTTAATGAAAAATTGGCTGTCTTTATGACTATTTTCCCCACCCGATCCTATTAGTCAGATAAAATAAAATTTATTAC
This sequence comes from Maratus michaelseni, assembly GCA_963931845.1. Lineage (NCBI taxonomy): Eukaryota > Metazoa > Arthropoda > Arachnida > Araneae > Salticidae > Maratus > Maratus michaelseni. The sequence goes on from OZ007595.1 coordinate 184,550,666, forward strand.
TTCTAAATTATTTTTACAATGCAATGCTATATTATTCTTTTAAAAATGCAAACACGTCATTCTGGCGGGCTATCTTCTAGTTTTATAATATTGATGTTGAAAAATACAAAATATTCGCTGCATAAAGTATAACTACACTACTTAACGTTCGAAAAATTAAAAGACAATTCAAATTCGGAAAACTTTACAGAATTTATTAAAGCGTCTAGACACGAAGAAAAACTAACTGAGAATACATGAGTGTTTAATGGCGTGTTAGATTTTCAGCTTTGAAATATAATTACATGACTCGACAAATAACAAGGTCGTAAACACGATAGTTTGTCATGCACTTAGAATGCAGTTTGTTTTCTGATTGTTAGAGAAAAATTACATTACATTTTGAAAATCTCGCTCCGTTAACAAAAGGACTGTCTGAAAGTTTAAATAACTGCTATTTTTGCTTTTATTTGACAGTGATTGATAATAAATAGTGTTGGAAGTTTTACAGCATATCATCACTTTCAAGTATCTCACATAGTTCTATGAACTAAATTATTTGGTTAATATAGCCCCATCCAAACTTTTGGTTGGGTGGACAAAATTTTGTTAGCTTGATATAGTTATTGTAACCAAATAGATTTGGTTACAAGAACCAAGTAAACAAATTGATTTGGTTTCAAGAAACACTGTTTTGGTTATAGCAACCAAATCCATTTGGTTGCGATAACTATTAACCAAATAGATTTGGTTACAATTTAGTTATCGTAACCAAATGAATTTGGTTACGATATTTACTAACCAAATAGATTTGGTTACAAGAACCAAATTGATTTGGTAACGATAACTATAAACCAAATCGATTTGGTTCTTCTAACCAAATTATTTGGTTCTTGCAACCAAGTCCATTTGGTTACGATAACTATTAACCAAATCGAATTGGTTCTTCTAACCAAATTATTTGGTTACGACAACTAACCAAATAATTTGGTCCCTCCAATCAAACATTTGGATGGAGCTATAGTAACAACAAAATTTGGTTGGCACAACTATATTTTTGTTTCTTCAACCAAATAGTTTTTTCTGTGCAGCAATGAAGAAAACCCATTTAAATTAATAAAATATGAACAATGAATCGGACAATCTTATATAAGGCTTAAAAAATGCTCATAAAGAGCACTCTACCAATGTATTAATTATATATTATTTTGAAATGTTTTGAATTAATTTTGTACTTTAATTTGTTCTATATTTTTATGTATATAATTATTAACATATTTTGAACAAATTTTTTCAACTGGATAGTAATTTTCGTTTTTCTTTCATCCATAGTTTAGAAAATAATAGATGAAGTACTTCGGATCAAATTCTCATTACATCTATTTTAAAAGGTTATTTTGCAGTGATAAAATGACAACTACATTTTCGCAGAAGAAAATAATTTCTGACACTTTAGAATTCGTATAGAATAAAGTAAGGCAGCCTAAAATGAAAAAACTTTTCAATTATTTCGTAAACCAGTTTTTTTTTCCATAATCATTTCAGCTCTTTCACTTTCCATTTCAGTTGACATCCATTGAATCCAAAATCAGTAACTTAGAAACTACAGATGTTAACGAGGTAAACTGTGTTTATTTAACGCAAAATAAATTGAAATATGAGGAACTAATGACTTTCGACTTGCGCTTCGTATATTAGAAATGTGCATTAAATTTCTAACGTATTTATATATATTAAACATGTCAAAATTTACAAATTCAAAGGAATTTTTTGTCCTTTTTGAAGAATCACTTTACTAGTATAACCATGGTTTATACAAATAAAATTTAAATATTTTAAAAAGAACGCATTAAAATTTGGAGCTTATGTTTTAATGAAAATTGTTGACTAACAGAATATATATAATAAAAAGCAGCATTTTCACATTGAAATGAAAGTATAAAAACCATTTTGATCAAAATGTTCAAACTTCATAAAAAAGCAGAAATAAAAAAATATTGATGATGTTCCTTTGTATTTGCAGCTTTTTTCATACTAAGTATATTAATGAATTTCGTATAAAAGTATGAAAAGTTAGTTGCAAATTTCGCTTATTAACAAGAGAGAGTACTGATAGTTTTTTAAAAATATAATTTTACCAAATTGTGTTAAAAAATTATATTAATAAAGAGCAGTTATTTAACACTTTGCTTGAAAATGTCGATTACCTTTTCATTGCCAATTGTACTTACTTAAAAATGTCCGTTATTGCGTAGCGGGCAACTCCTACTGTTTTTTCAGAATAAAAGAAAAATATGCTTCTAAACATAAATAATGCTTTTCGGTATCATGATAAACTCGAAAGTGGTTGTTGTTATATTATACTTTTATAGATTAAAAATTGTGAAGTAAAAATTTTGAATTTTACCGTACATGACATAAGCCGAAAATACTTTCATAGGTGAATATTTAGGTGAATGTGACACATAGGAATTAGATTCCATTTAACCAGTAACAGAAAATATATATCAGTTTTTATTACTATGAAAACAACTTGCTGTTACCATCAGAGTCTCAGTTCTATGTTTCTGTAAATCAAAAATTGAATAATTTGTAAATATAATGCCAACAGTGAATTTAAATTCGTACTATTTAATGCATTGTTCCATGCTAGGATTACGTGTAGCATAAAACGGCACAAGTGGCATTTATTGGTTGATTCTTATATGATACATATAGTGGTATATTTTTTATCAAGTTTTACAGAAGAAAAATCTGTTTATTTTACATTGTAACTCTTAGCGAAGCTGCCAATAAAAATTTACAGACAAAATCAGTTAAAATTACACAATGTTCGTGACGAAAAAAGATTTTTTTGTAGAAATTATAAATAAATTATTTTTACTGGCATCCTGGCAGAGTTTTCACTAAAGTCAACAGTAACGTTTTTTTTTCTTTTTGAAGAGTATTAATATGTGAGTGATTGTATAGAGGAAAAATATATTGTATGTATTAACACTGTACCCGTGATTTCCTTTCATATATCTTCATTGAAATCCGAGATTTATTTTAGAAAAAACATTCAATTTGATATAAATTTGTGATATTTTGCTTAACATTAATTGATGGTTATTGCGAAATTATTGATTATAATCAGAAAAACATATTTTTTTATTACATGTATGTAAACTAATCATCTGTGTGTGCAATATAAAGGTGGTAAATTAAAACAAAAAAAACTCTTCTAAATATTAGAAAACACATTTCTCTTCGAATTAGAAACCTGTACAGCTAATTATAATTCCTAAAACTTATAGCCTAATGTAAAATACTTTAATTTTTTTGTAATAAAAATAACGAATTTTAATTGTAAAGTGTTAATTCTATTTTGTTGAATTTATTTTATGGGAAATTCAAACTTAAAATAATTTTCAAAATGTACAGCGTAAAATAATTAAAATGTTTCATTCAAAATCAGTAATCATAAAAATAATTTAAAAACGTTTTTTTTATTGGTTTCTGTAGGAAAACAAAATTACAGAGTTACAAGAAGTAAATCAGGGAAAGTTGAAGTTGAAATGAAAAAAAAAATGCTATTAACGTAGACCAGAATCATTTTATTTTCTGTACGTGAGAAATAACCTGATAACTTGCATATACAGGTTGTTAAACTATGTAATAATTGTCTTGCAGAGATATGCAATCCTTGCATTACATGCCAATGACGTGATGTAATAAGTTAGTTCGGGGGCTGATAGTTCTGCGTAAGACTTTGTAGAGTACTGTGAAACTTTTCTGATAACTAGGCCACAATAGGGACAGAAAAAAACGAGGTAACCAACGATTATTTAACATCTTAAAATAACCAAAAAGTGACCATAAAAGCGAAGATTTCCAAACGTTTTAAATAGAGATATCGCAAATGAGATGAACAGGAACAAGAAGACGATTCGTCAAATTGTAAGAGTGTTCCTTGGATGTCAGCCTTACAAAATGACGTAGTGTTAGAAAGTTACGGTGTCAAATAAAAACAAGTTGGAAATTATATGTCAAACGTGAAAAACGAGGTGCTTCGTATTATAGCTAGTTATAGAAATATTCAGATCTTGATGATTTTTAATTCTGTGAAATGAATTATATCGTCTGAAGATTAATTTCTGTCATAAAATAAGTATCTCGGTCGCTTGACGATTAAACCTCGGAAGCTCTTATAACAAGAAAGCACCGAATTTTTACTTAAATTCAAATTTCTTAATGAATATTTGTATTAATATCTTCTAAAGTTTCGATTCGATTTTCATAAAATTTGAAATGTCTCGACAAAATTCTGCAAAGATTATATATATTAAATTTCAAATCATTTGGTTGAGTAGTTTTTGCGTTGTTATATGCGGATGGACGGTCAGACAGACGTACGGACGGACAGACAGACAGACAGATGGATGGACCAGACGACGACTATAAGTGCTACGTATTTATATAATTATGAACGCACCTAAAAAGAATACATAAAAATGGATAGCACTAACAAAGCAGGCGCATATGATCCGCAGATAAATTATTTTTTTAAATTTTCGCAGTCGAACTGGTTCATAATCGTCACGGGAATAAAATTCAGTGAAAAAATACGTTTAGTTCCGTCCGCCATTATCAAAATATAGCAAAAGCCCCAGTCGGTTATGGTTTTTTGTTGGATTTGTTTAACTGGAAATACACTACTAGCGTTTGTTCATAAAACGACAAAATCATACATCGCATGTATTGTTAAGATATCTTGTACTGCGTATGTCTTCCGTGTTCCCTAGAGCACTTCTAAAATAGAAAATGGACTTCCAAGCAAGTACCAGAATTGCACATAGATCAAAAAGAGCTCACGAGAATGAAGCAAGTCACATACTTTTTGAGACTATGCCACATTTTAAAAAAGCTCTAAAAACTTCACAGGTCTCTCTATGTATGAGCAAGATGAATTATCACCCATTATCATCTTACAGATAAAACTAGGTTATATTCTTCATAGATATTTGCAGACCCTCAACAATCATGTAATCTTATTGCGAAATATTATGAGACGTTGTTGAATTTGTTTATACATAAATGCAAAAAGCGGCCGCATAGGTAACTTTTTCCACAAGTCCCAGATCCATATTTTGTCTATTAGCAATTTGATTTTTTATATTTTTGTGGTTATTAAAAAATTATGAGCTAAAACTCTATGAGTCTGAGTTTTTTTTCACCTTGTAAAAATAGTTTATTTTTTATAATTTTTTGAAGAAAATTGTTTGACATAAATTTCCATTAAACTCATCTAAAATTTGTGAACATAAATATCAGTTAATCTAAGTAATATTTAAAATTTAATTGTTTCAAAGGCGTATAGCCAACATAGTGAAAAAGTATCCAAGCCGGGACTCAAACCCGGGTCATCAGTGTACGGCACTGATATTCTACCAACTGAACCACTTAGAAAGATACCCAGCCTGGCACTTCTCACTATCACATGTTGGTAAGGTCACAATCGCAGAACAAGATGGAATATTTTCTGTGAGCCACGAACCCTGGGGCAAACACGAAACTAAAGAGAATCCAGCTGAATTCTCTTTAGTTTTGGGTTTTCTCTTCAGATTCCTGTTAGTTTCGTGTTTTCGCGCTGTAAAATTCTTGAATATATTGCTTTGCGGCTGATTACCTCCATGGTTTAATATTTCTACGATTCACTATCAACGAATTTGTGTTTATTTTCTTTAATGTATATTGGGATAAATATTGGGCAATTAACCTAATTTCAACTGAAGTTATCTCAGCATCTATACTTTTTTTAATGTAACTGATCTCTCAAACAAACAATTTTTTTGAACGATCTTTCTAAAAATGTAACTTCCATGCAATTTTAGTCGAAAAAATAATTTTGAATAAAAATGGCCGCTTGGCATATGAAAAAAAGAAATGGTAGCCCATATTTATTTTCCACAGTAACATGACTTGCGTTTCTATTATATAAATTACGTATGATAGGATTTAATAGAATGAAGAAAACTTTTATTAATATCTTTTTAAATTTTGATTCGATTTTCATAAAATTTGAAAACACTCAACAAATTTTTGCAACGATATTAAATCTCAAACCATTCGGGTGGGTAGTTTTGTACTGTTATATGCGGACGGACGGATGGATCTGACGACTGCCATAGGTGCTACGTATTTATATAATTACTAACGCACTTAAAAAAAAAAAAAACTTTTTATATTTATTTTATACAATATATTTTGAATCTTGTTAAGCAGAGAGTAATCTATGCTGACTTGTTAAGTTTATGTTTATATAGGGCTATAAAGTATGCATTGTTTTCATGATACCGATATATAATTATGGGATATTTCCTTAGCCTAAAATCTAATAAACTTGATATATTCTGTCCTACACGTCGAAAATTTATGCACAGTCAATGCGCTTCGTTTATTTTTAAATTATTTTTATTTCTCTCTGAATAGAATGTACTTTTCTTGCCTTTGAATATTAAATTTCATATACGTTGTAAGTATAAAGAGCGATACTGTGCTAAGAGTCGAGCACTGACTGCTTACTTTTTCATCAATCGTGGTCGAACTCTTAAACATGTGTCTCAAATACTGTATAACTAATACGATGCAAGCAACAAAAATCACATGTAGAAACCTTTATTGATTAAGATATAAGTTAACTAAACAACTACTGGATATAGATAAAAGAAAATGAGATCAGATACCGCCGCACAAAATATCTGCAGAAAAGGAATCCTCGATATGAGCACATAAAATTTGCCTATACAATGTTTTCGAGAGAAATGCAAAAGAAAAAAAAAGACATAACAAATCCCCTAGCGCTTGGTATGCTTAACTATTATCCTGAGTAAAAGTAAGGCAATACTCAATAACGGAATATATTGTTGCTATACGAAGAATAGCAATAGTTCAGTTAGTTAGCGGCCTTTTAGAGCAAGTCAAACGAAGACTGTTTATTTGCGTATTAGATACGCAACTACCGTCTATCTTTTTTAAATTGTACCTCTTTCCAGTTTCCACTTTTCCCATTGTCGCCCAGGTTTTACCAATAAAATTCTATTCATTTTTCTATAAAATGTTCTGTTTTAGAACTTACAGAAAGTATCTATAAGTAAATAGTTTTTGCATCGATTTTTAAAATATAATTTAAGCCTGTGTGTGAAATTTTAATCTTTTACAATCTTTTATTTTTATTTTTAACTTAGTTTCTCTTCCGTTTTGCAATTTCGTAATGTTGAATAAAGCTTATTTTTGGAGTTATGAATTTCACTTTAGATTTTTTTTCTTCCGCATTTTAATCGAAAGCTATACGTTTTAAAGACATTGTTATTGGAACAGACTATATATATTTTGATCGAAGATTTTCAATCTGTAAAGTTTATACGGTGGTTTTTATGGTGGTACGAGCAATCGGTATACTAGTGCAATTAACCTAATAGCAAATTTTTGTAGCAGGTTCACAAAATGCTATAAAAAAATAATGCATTCCAGACATACTTTTCTATAGGCACTTCATGTATGCTACTTTATTTATTGATCAAGTTATTACGTAGCTGACACAATTAGTATGTTTTACAAACTACTTTTATATTTATATTCTTTAAATTCCGAAGAAATCAATTAAAATAACAATGTAACATTTATTTCAAATTTTATTCTTTCAATATTATGTTCTGCAACATACATTATTATTTGTTTGAATTATTAGTACACATTCTGTTGGATTCTATTTTTTCTAGAGAAAAATGTTAATTCAAAACTAAGTATAAGAAACTCATATATTTTTAACAGTAATAAAAATGAATAATTCTAAATGAAAAATATATTTTTAAACTAAAACAATTGAAATAACATTCACTAAAGTCTGAAAATTTTATTCAATTTATAAAACTTTTTTCGTTAAGATAAAAATGTTAAAAAGAACAGAATATAACATAGATAAATTTTCATTTTATGCATCAAAAACTATTTGTATCTAAAACGAAATACGGAACTTGTTATTTTACAATTGAGATAAATTTAAAAAATAAACTATTTATCCCTAAGGGAAATTTACATTTTTTTTATTATATTACTGAATAACTTAAGAATGTTTTCCCATCGAAATTATATTTGAATTCATTTTGCTATCATATTTTATTTTTTTAATGCCAACAAAATATTTATAGGTAAATAATCTGATTTTGTATCAATTTTTAAAATATAACTTCATTAAAGGTTTTGTTTTAGAAGGCAATTTCATGTATCTATATCATTGTTTAAAATGTAGAGTTATATGAAAAACATGTTATTTGTATTAAATATATGAAATTGAAAAATACAAATAAATAAATAAAAAGTATTTTAAACATGTTTTTCTTTTTAACTAATGTATGACTTTTAATTTTTCAATTTTACTAATAAATACATTTGTATTACTTTTTAGCGTGAAAAAGCTTCATACTTAAATGAATAAAATAATACATTATATACAACCGGAAAATTTCTTGGAAAATGTCAATTAAAATTTTTTCTAATACGATTATTTTTTAATGAACATTTAAATTACCAATCAAAGAAATGCTATAAATGCTTACAAAATTTCATTTTGAAACATTCATATTTTACATAGTTTAAAATATGAGAGGATTCGTTTTTGGTTTCTTGAATTTTTGTATGTAAAGAATGTTCTTTAAGGAAATTATCTGATTAATTTAAAATTAATACATTATTTTGTCTCACAAATCTCTTTTTCGTTTTCTAAAATTATATAATATTGTTTTAAAAACTGCAATATGTAATTCATATTATAAACCATACTTATAGATAACATGTTTAGATAAGATGTTTTGTAACATTGTACAGAACAATATATGATATAAAAAAAAAATTAAACCCATTATTTTCATGTTTCAAGTTGTAATAATTGTAAAAGTGATGCAATTCTTCCGCACTTCATTCTCATGAAATGAAATTATTGTAGATTTTTAAGTAAAAAAATGTTACCGACAGAATCGCATATAACACTAAACAGTGCTAAATTTAACCTGTAACTACAGAAATACTTTTCTGAAAATTTTAACACACTTTGCTAAAACATTGAAAGAGCATAAAGTCTGCTAAGCAGAAAAAAATATTACATAATATTTTTATATTTGTTGATTTTGTGGTAATAAATAGATTGCATTCCTTGTCTTTTCTGTTTAACTATAGAAAAATAACACTCCTACCTTTTCGAATGAAGCAATAATGAAAAGCTGTTTCATATAAAATTATATAATCTAATCTAATGTCTGCTATATGTTATTAATATTAAGTCATACTCATAATGAAAATATTTTAGATATGAATTTTTATAACATTTAAAATAATAGCTCCAGATATAGAAAGAAAAGCCTCATGTTTCCATGTTTCAAACGGCAATAATTTTCGAAATAAGCAATTTCTTTATCACTTCATTCTTAGAAAATAATATTACTTTATATTTTTATGTAAAAAAATAATGTTACTGGCAGACTGCCTAATAATATTAACTAATACTAATTTTAAGCTGTAACATAAAAAAATGTTTTTCGAAAATAAAATAATTGTATATTTTTATGTAAAAAAGGTTACTGACAGTGTATCACACAATGTAATGAAAATTTTAATGTGTATGCAAGAATTTGAATGCCAATGGCCTTACGTTGATAACGTTAATCTCGAGTTACCCACACAGTGCCTTTCAATCACTTAATATAATCAGCATAATGAATATATACTATTATATTTTACATTTTATTTTTTCCGCCAGTGTATAATCGTATAGGTTTTTTCTATTTTCGAATTGCTTAAAAATGTTTAATATTTGGGAAATATATATTCTTTTAAAATACTGTTATAGTACGTTCGTTTTTTTCCCCATAAAACGCTCACTTCTACAATATACGTAAAAACTGGAAAAAACTACGTTTTGTACTCCCCTGTTACTTAATATTTATTGTTTCTGATTCGACATATTTTATAATTTCTTATGCATAAAATATTTGAAAAATTGAAAAATTTGCATTAAGTTTACGCTGATTTAACTTTAATTATTTATAAAAAAAATAAATTTAATTAACAGTATAAGAAAATTGATATAATATGCACTGAGAAAAATGACACTTTAAAATCTGAGTAAATTGATGTTTTCATTTTGTTATGAAACTTTTTGTTCGAAATAGGACGACTCAATGCTTTCAATTCTAAAATACCAGAAATACTCAAAATATTGAAAAAATGGCATACTCAAAACGGAGCACATACAGGTCTGTTATTACTCATTTTTCAAATATTAACATACTCAAAAATGATTAGAATCATTTCAAACTCATTTTTGAAACATGAAAATACTCAAAAATGAGCACATAGAAGTCAGTTCATACTTATTTTTGAAACATGGACTTAAACAAATTTGAGCACATGAACTTTTATTCTTGAGTGTGTGCATGTTTTCAGAAATAAGTAAATACATGTTTCAAACTTGAATAATTTTGAATCGGAGACATTCTGACTGGGCGAAATGCTCAGATTTGAGTATATTTTTATATTATTTTGCTTTACTTTTGCATTATTTCTGTGAAAACTGTTACAATTTTAAGGAAATTACATTTGTTAAAGATTAAAATAAGGTTTTGTTACACTCTGTAAATAAATTATATGTTTACTTTTAACATACGTCTTTTCAAGGTAGTTTCATTCTATTTTTGATTTCCGTGAAGTGTTTATTTTAGTAGTTCATTAAACATATCCCCATTGTTAAAAGGAAGAATACCAACATTAAAAATGCACAAATAATACACAAAAAAGCAGCAATCAGTTGTTTCGAATCCACTTGCGATATTCTTCTTCAGTACAAATGAAATGAAATCATCCTCTCATCTAGTCGTTAAGCATATGAACTTTTCTCCACGAGGGAAAATGTTTATTGAAAATTCATACTTTAGAATACAGATGTTGAATATTTACACATTAGAGAATATTGACACACATATTACATTAGAGATTAAAACACAATTAGTACAACGTGTGTTTTTGCAATACTGGTTCAGATCGAAGAACAAAGCACAGCGTGCTGCAAAAGCAAAACTGGGCAAAACGACAGAGGGGCTATATACCCGATGCGAGTAGAAAACGCGCCAAAAGCAACCAATGAGCATAAAACAACTTTCAACCAATGAAAAATACCCTGTGCTTTTCTCTTTATCGCACTGAATAAGAATCTCGCTTGTGGATTCGAAACAGCTGTTTGCTGCTTTTTCGTGTATTATTTGGGAATTTTTAACGTTGGTATTCTTCCTTTTAAAATTCTTGCAGAAAGGTTTTATTAGCTATGTATGTATGCCCAATTCTAAATCAACTGTCATACAAATTTATTTTTTTGTTTTGTTGTTGTTATTCGAAGCGTTTTTTTACAGGGATAAAATTCTTCACATTATTTTGTCATATGTTTGCTTTCATAAAAATGAAATATGGGCTAAAAAAATTTGCATGTCATTATTTTAAATATATTTAATAAACCTCAATTTTGTAAATAATATTTTAATCAGTAATGGAATATGATCTAATTTATTAAGTATACGAAAATTTTAATTCTCCTAATAAAACTTTTAATTGAACGGTAATTCTTAAATTATAATATAATTGTATTTGTTTTGCATCATTGAATTCTGACATAACATAATTTAAATTTTTAGGAAATATATAGACACACGCACACACACACACACACATATATATCCATTTGAGGTTGTTACATACTACTTTTTTTCTTATTATCAATTTTAGTAGCCCATAAAATGTTTCTAATACATGAAAGGATTTTTATACAAGTTGTGTTTCTTCAGTTCAAAACAAAATATTATCATGTTACGATGGTTTAAATTCTTAAATTCAAAGTAGGTATTTATATCCAAAACTTCTTTTCATTGGAAATGAGGTATACATTTCAATAATCAGTGTATTTCTTATTTCATATCTCTTCCAGAGCAAAATTCCACAGGAAAACTCAAACAGGATTTGAGTACGATTTGAGTAGGATTTGAGTTTAAACATACTTCATTTCCTTTATGACTTGCGTGATCATCAAATTAACTGACGCTCTAGTATTTTTGTTATCCATGATTTCAAAGCACGAGTTATAAAATGTTTGGATCGTGAGATCAAGATTTGAATATCTTCAAAATTGGAAAAAGAGCTTGTCTTATAATTTTTATCACCGAGGAAGCGTCGAAGTGTGGAAGAGTCAATTAAGATACTGCTAGGCCTAATTGGACTATGCGACAATAAGAATATTGTATGTTTTGGGTGAGACGTGTAATAAACTGTGAAGAAATAACCAACGAAGTAGTGTGGAATTGTTTTTCTAGAATGGTATTAAACTTCACGGTTTTGTTATTTTGAAGTCTAGTTGTTCAATTAATTCAGTCAATTAACTTTTTACATATCACCTTACTACAAATTTATATATATATATATATATATACAATGATGGAGTCAAAAGTTTGACGACATATATCTTGTGTGTTATATGATAATAGGAATAAAAAATAAATGTATTTACAATATATATATATATATATGAAATAATCAAACTATACAAACAGGTGTGTATATATATATATGTATATATATACCAATGGAATATTCTGTGGTAGATTTACATCTAGCAGTGGATAATTATAGTGTTATATATATATATATATATATATATATATATATATAAGAATATAACGAATATATATATATAGGAATGAAATATCATTTCTTCTATAACTCATACCATAAACATTTATTCTTCAGAATAATTTGTTGAAATATGCAAGAATATTATTTGGATATTAATTGTTCAACTCATTGTTGTGTTTTATCTTCTTCTAATAACAATTAACGTAGACTATCAGTTAGGGAGCTGAAATTGCATTTACTACCTTAATGATAACGCTAGTTCTTTAAAGACTACTTTAAAAATGCTGACAATACTACTTAAGATAACTTTGAGATGTAATGAGAAATGTTAATTCAACTTTGACTATTCAAAACTAAATTACCTCATATAATCGCAATAGCTTCGTTAAGCAAATGGCCAGGCAATACGATTACACAAGGAAAGGGATTTTTTTAAATAATGAAGAATTGGAGAGTATATTTCACTACACTAATCTGTACTAAAGTTTATGAAAGATTCAGAATACAAAAGAATAATTTTTATTCAGCGTACCTTGAATTGTAGAATTGTTCAGAGCTAATTATCACTTATGAGTTCATTATTATAATGCAATAATGTTAAACAATAAATTTACATTTAAAAAAATAATAAAATAAGTAGTAGAGTACATAATTCACCGCACAAATTTGTTCAAAAATACGTGTGTTACATATACAATAACAGTATACATATTCAAATAAAATAAATACATATTCATTTACGAGTAACGTGAATAGTAGAAATATTTAGTCAATCTACGAGCTAATTATCATATATAGTATTATTTTTTATGTCAACATTCTTTTTGTATGCACATGCAAAACGTACAACGGTGAATGAGTTATTACAGAAAAGTTAATAAACAATCATATCACATAGTCACTCACGTTTTATTGAAACGCATTGTTTGATTAAATATTACAGTTAATTAAAAATTAATGGAAAAATATAGCAAATATTCTGAAAGACTCCTGGGCGAAAACTTCGCACGTGTTTACTCATTAATTATTAACAAAAGTGTTAAAAAGCGAAAAAAACTATTTTCTGACAGCGGAAAAATAATATTACAGATTATAACTCAGAGCAGAAAGTTGTTTTATTACTTAGGATATATTATTCATAGAATAACATAATACATATTCATTTATGAGATCGTGAATAGCAGCAATATTATAATATGTGATGTTGAAGAAATGCGATTAAACACGGAAAGCCACGAAAACTTATAACTGAAAGCATGTTTCTTGTTTATATATATGAGAAAATTGAGAACATTTATTTTAATTGAACCACCAATTGGAAGAAGGGAATAAATCCAAAAAATAAGAATGGAGATAATTAAACAAAACTTTATAACTCTTTACTTTCAACTTACAGGCTCATGTGGTATCAATGATAATGAAGAAAATATAAATTCTGATTTATTTACTATTAGAGCTGGCTGAAATATATAATATTCATGCATATATGTACATGTAAATGTGTTGGATTTATTCCCTTCTTCCAATTTATCATATAATATATACAAAATAATTTGAAATAATAAACAATATAACGACAAAAATTATTTTTTATTAGAAAAAACGTAAGGACACTCTATTATTCATCTATTTCTTCACTTTCGGATCTTGTAGTTGGCCAGGTCAGAATAATATCGTAAAAATCTTTGAATTTGTCAGGAATATATTGGATAATTTTTTGTATGTCGTTCCTTTTTTTCTCATTTATGGGTATTTTAGTAACATATGCCGGAGTTTCTGGTATTTTCGGGTTTGTAGAAGGTTTTTGGAGCAAAAATTTAGCTTTAATGAAACCATCGATAAATTCGAAGCATGTCAAGAAACCTTTATGACTTGAACTATACTCAAAGCTTCTATATTGCGAAATCTTGAATGTTGTTGCCTTGTCTAATGACTTACAGCATTTCTTAAAACATCGCTGCCATGAGTTTTTAAAATCCAGTATGTCGTTAGAAGTAATGGGTTTAACTGAAAAAACCCTGATTTTTGCTGCCAGAATAAGATTATTATATTCATTTGGAACGTAAATTCTGTCCTTTCTCCTAATGAGTCTTTTAGCGGTCCCGAGATTTCTGTCACAATGTAAAAACGAATGGCCACGCACAGGAAAGTATTGATATATTTTCTGAAAACAATTCATTCCAACTAGAGTGAGAAAGAATCTTATAAGGGTGTTATTTCTATTTTGCCCCCCGCAAGCATCACTAAAAACGTGTAGTTCTTTGACAGAGGGATCCATGTTCTGTATAGTTTTCCCCCAATAAACTGCATACTTCATCCGGGCCCCGTTTAGCTTCACCCTCATGATAAGTGTAGAAATCAGCTGAGCTCGTCTTTAAGTCGTGAGCACAAAACACATACAGCCATAGTTTTCTTAAATAAAACATCTCTTGAACTGGGATCTTAGGAATGGGCAGATTTTGCATGTAATCGAATACAATGGCTCCTACATCTTCTCTTTCCTTTGTTTATCGAAAAAAAAGGCAAAAAGAAACACTATTTCTATACTCGTAAAGTTGATAGTTGGAAGAAGGGAATAAAGGAAGGATTTGTTTCCTTCTTCCAACTAACTATTTTTATGGCCGCATGAATCTATACGAAGCGAATGGTTTTTGTTCTTTTCTTCGAACTCACAATTAAACGCTACGTCTAAAGAATGTAAAAGAGTAGAAAAATGAATGTGTCAAAATGTGGCGTTTATTCCCTTCTTCCAATTGGTGGTTCAATTGGTAAATAAAAAATTTAAATTGTTATTAATATCTTTTAGGTTGTAGCTTTAGAAATTAGTGTCGCATTTCCCATATATTTCTCATATATCTCATGTATATACTCACTAATTATTAATAGAAGTGTTAAAAAGTGAAAAAAAAATATATTTCTGACGGTGGAAAAATTACAGTTTATAACCCAGAGCGGAAAGTTGTTCTGTTGTTTGGGATATATTATTCGTAGAATAACATAATACATATTCATTTATGAGACCTTGAATAGCAGCGGTATTATAATATGTGATCTTGAAGTAATGCGATTAAACACGGAAAGACACGAAAACTATTAATAAATCATGTTTCTTATATGAGAAAATTGAGAAAATTTATTTTAATTGGTAATTCTAAATTTTAAATTGTTATTCATTTATTTTAGGTTGTACGTTTGGTCGATAGTGTCGTATTTCTCATACATTGTGTAATATTATTATCAACTTCTTATTATTGCGTATGTATCTATCGATACTACATATTTTTTGCTTTAATTTGTATTTGAAATAAAATTTTGATTACTATGTCTTTTAAATAATTATACCTGGAAACCTATAAATTTTAATAGTAATTACTATTTAGCAAATTATTATGCATAAAATGAAGTTAAAATTTCACTGTTTCAACTGCATGTGTTCCGTACACAGAAACGAAATACAAAAATTTTAATATTTTAAATTGAAGGGTCAAGGAGAAAAACGATAATCGTCAAGTTTCTGTGAAATTTGAGATAATAAAGAAAACATTTATTTTAATAGACGGGCTATCGTTTAGGTAGCGTTGAATAGAGTTGAAAACGAATGCATTTATCTGAAAGCTAGATATAAAAGGGGAAGAACAATGGCAATCCTTTGAAACAAAAGGGGGGAAGATTGGTATAAAGATCAAGAATTATAACAGTCGATGCCCCTAGAAACGAATGACGAGTAACTATCATCTATTTAATTATGACTGTCATAATTAAATAGATGGACAGTGGAAAAACTGACAATCAAAAATCTTCTCGAAAATCTTCTTAAAATTTTCAAACCCCATCATATTATATTATAAAAAGCGTACAAACTAACATATTTGAAGAATAAGTGGTATTTTCTTTTTTTATTCATAATTATTATTCTAGTATGAGCCGCTTTTTCACCTAATTATTTATTTGAACAAGAGATGCGTTTAACGCCTCCATAAGAGTATTTCACGCATTCAAAATTTAAAATCAGCATTCAATATTTAATTATATATATTTCCACTCTTGGCACAATTTTTCCTGTATTTTTAGTGCTAACGCCGTGTAATCCGAAAAGAGATATTCAATTTATTTAGGGCTAAAATTTTCAATTAAATAAAACGTATTTTTGTATTAGGCAATACCGGTAATGATAAATCTATAAATACACTCTTCCAAAATAAGTGAGGGGCCATTTTTACACCTTGAAAAATCCTAGAAATATCGGCGAATTAGACCGCACGGCTAAAATCCATAAACTGGTATGTCACCAAATTTACCGTGAAACAACAGCGATGTTGGGGACAATGTGGTATTGGTTTCATTTGCAGCAAGAGTATGAGAGCAATTATCTATTACAAAATATTTGAATGTTTACATAATGTTTGTGAATTTATTTAAATTCACCAAATCTATTAATATTACAAAAATAAATTATATAAAAATAATTAAAACATGCAAAAAGAAAAAAAAAGTTTGTTATCTGTTTAAAAAAATTGTATTATTTTCGTATCACACAGTAAACCGTCAAATAACGTATCATAATAAATATGTTTGAGAAATAACCAAAAATTCACTGAGAACTTAAAGAAAGGTATTTTTGCTAATTTGCTATATACTCTTCTAAAAAACAAACCAGGTTTGTGACAACAATGAAAGGAAATTTGCGCGAAACCGCGATCGGTAAAATACGCCAATTTCCAATATACACTTATGAAACTTTCCTTACTGTACTTCTCAGAGATAATGACGAAGCAATTTTGCTTTTAGTTTATGTGCAGTTTTATAAATTTCAAAGGAAGGGTAAAGGGACTGTCGGTGATTCTCGGGACATTTGGTGATACAAATGGAAGAATTTGCTGGATGATGACCATGAAAACCTTTGTCACACATGTTTATTTTTCTTTGAAATGTACACTCATAGAAAGAAAACACTGCGTACTAACTCAGTCACAAATAGTAGCAAGAAAATAAAATTAACACAATTGAGAAATTAGAAATAGCGTTTAATTTTATTTGATTAATTTAGATTTTCCTAGGATGGCTATTGCCATATAAAAATAGAAACAAACTTCATTTTTTACGATACTAACTCCTAAAATTTTCGAAAAAAAATTGACGCCTTTGAAATATCTTTCAAATTGAAATATCTCAAATCAATATCACTGAATAAATCAATATACTGAAATATCAAATTAAAATATATGATTTTTTAAAATATCTTTGAAATTTCTTTGAAATATCTTTGAAATCTATACTTTCCATTTAGCCAAAATACAAACTTTCAGGAGATTTCTATCATTAGTTCCTGAGACATTCACAAGGTCGCCCAAGCGACTATTTTTATAATTCTAGTTCAAAAGGTTCGTACTTCTTTTTCTAAACATTAAACCTCGTCATACACCTCTACAGGAACTGAAATGCACATTAACCACAAAGAATATTTTTATTAAATATTGGTACGAGTATAATATAAAAATAGTTGCCTGTGGCAAGACTGCATTCAGGAGTTATCTAAATTTAAGCAGTTTCTAATAGCGGTCTGAAAGATTTTGTCATTGACTGTAAGATTCAGATTTATGTTCAATGCAAATTTTATTAATTTGTTTCAATGAAGACTACTATTGTATATGGACGTGTAGAGTAAGCGCAAGAAAAAAGAGCCAATAAACGCAACTCGGTCGCCAGGTGCTTGTTTATCGAATCCTGAAAAAAGATTTGTTCTTAATTGATGATTATATAACAAATTAATGAAAAATGGTCCTATTGATGTTCTCGCATTGAATGCAGACAGTAAAAGACAGAATGAAGCATGTGTTAAAATCTGAATTTTCGTGTTTTTTATTTAAACATATAGTTTATTTATTTATTGTTACATTTATCTATCAATTGTTTCCAAGATCTTTTTTATAACTGTAACTTCACGAAAAATACCAAAACATATTCTAACCGAAATTATTCAATACATATCCAACATTAGAATATATCACTAAATTATATTTATATGTCTTTAAATAATTCTAATTAACGTATAATTAAAATACTTTATTCTTGACAATGAAGACTCATTTTAAATTTTTGCATATAAATATTGAAGATATTCATCCTAAACACATTTCAGTGACAAGATACAAAATTTTCTGAATTATAAAAATTAGATAAATGTTCGAACATTTTTCTGTACTTATTAGAGATAAATAATGATGAATTGTAAAAAAGAAAAAGGAATATATATATATATATATATATATATATATATGATACAAATCCTGTCGAAAGTTTGGCACATTATAGATGATTGCTATTACTGTCGACTTGAAACGTTAGTTCCATCATACTCTAGTGATGACATATCAGTCCGAATCCCACGCAAATTACCAGATAATCAGATCGATGTATGCGCAGTCGAGATCGTTGAAATGCAGTCATGACATTCGGCGAGGGTATTATTCCGATTTAATCACTATGAAGGCAATTCTCGGAGTACGAATCATATTTGAACATCCTATTATAATGCACTCGTAAAAGCTGAGTAGAGGCAGTTCAATCCAATAGAATTTTCCCCTAAAACATTAAGGAAACTAATAGATGAGCAAGGACTTTATTATGAGAACAGAGATGACAGCAACTCCACCGGCTTTCGCTTCATTAAAACTTAAAACATTAAGTATTGAAGAATTAGCAGAATTTGAAGAACATACTACCGACGAATTAGTGTAGACTTCCCCAGTGACGGCAATTAGATCACAACAACTAAGTCGTGTAAAAATCTGTCTCCGAAGCCAGTGTAACCGTATAAATACTTCCAAAATCTTGCCCAAAGGTACAAACGCGCGAAAAATGCTGGTCCACTGACAGCCATGCACGGAGGGACGCAGGGGGGAAGAGAAGGCGGGGCTTTCTCGCTAATGGAGGAAAAAATGAGGCCACGAGGGTGTGTCTCTGACGATGACCAAAACTCTTTATCAGAAGCGGCAATTTAAAGAGGTAAAAAAAATGCTTTGAGCGCGAAAAAGGCACGGAATTCTGGGATGCCGAATGATAAAAAAAATAGAAATAAAAATGGTATTACAAAAGTTCCAAAGAATAAAAATCCAATGCCTCAAAAGAAGAAATTAGGCAGGTGCGCAATAATAGAATAAGGTTTTAATAAATACGTGTAGCTTTTAACAGATTAAGATTTTAGAATGATAAATAAAAGAATATTTTGATTAAGTTATGGAATAAAATATAAAATAGATTTAAGAGATATTTTAAAAGAGAGGGAGAAAAGAATTGTAAGAATTTGGAATAATTTAACTAAGGAAAAATAGCGAAATTTTTTTTATTATTACATATATAACAAATGTCATTAAAATAATGACGAATGAAGCGACTGTTTGTCTGAATTAAAAAATAGGGATTTACAGATCAATACTTTGCGAATGAATTTAAAAAAATACTGATTTTTCCTTCATTTTATGTAACTCAGTTCGAATTTTTTTATAAATAGCTCTGCTTTATTAATATTTTTTTCCAAACTTTTTTCAATATTATTTCTTATAACATATACCAAAAATATTCTAAAACAACAGAATCAAAATACATGAAATTTTAACTCAGAACTTTTATCTCAATTTTAAAATTTGCCAAACATTTAAATATTTTAAACATGAAATTTAAATTATTGTATTATGTAAGCCAATGATTACTTATTATTTTCGTATATAAACATTAAGCCAACCACAGAAAGTCGCAATATTTTTTTTTTTTTTAGTGATTTCTTATAAAATTTTCTGAAATGTAAAACTTATATAAATGTTCTTAAATTATTCAAAACGATATATAACATTGAACTTGCATGACACAGAAAGAATAATGATTTACGCAACTCATCGTTTGAATACAAAATAGGAATTTACAATCCATTATTCAACGAATGATATACGTGATGTATTGCATTTTCAATCATTTTATTTAAATCAGTATATACTAGAAATACAGAACGTAGTTTTATTTTTGTTCTGTTTTTTTTAGTTGTTAAGATCGTCCAATTCAAGTTTAATTAAAATACTTTTTTCCTGTAATCACATGACATAAATAAAAAAGAAAGAAAAATCCTGCGTCAAGCACAGATTATGAATCATTTTACAACACTTCGAAAATAGTTTTTAAAAAAGTTCACCGTTTAACAAGGTAAGGAATATATTTAAGTAAACATTTTAGAAAACGCATAACACTTTTGAAAACCAAATTTCATCAATTACCGCCCATGGCCGCAAAAGTACTCCACATCTTTTGTAAAGCTCTGTATATGATTTAAAGATTGGTAGATATTCTACATTATATGCTAAAATCCTTCACCTACATCAATTTCTACCAATACACGGAAACGTACTTGAATTATTTTGCACAACCCTGTGTATTAATTACGGATTTTTATACACGCGACATATTAAGTTAAAATTTCATTGAAGCAAAAAAAAACGCTTAAAATTACTGAAACTACACTTCCAGAAATTATCATCAGTTGGCGGCCATGTATCCAGACCTTTGCATTATGCCCTGTATATGATTTTATTTATATTCTACAAATATCTCTTAGACTATGTATGCTATGTCTTGTTGAGCTAGAAAATCCATAACTTAAATTAAAAAGCACATTTCAGCAAATCACGCTCATTCTCAGCAGTGCTTACGAGTTCTTTTCTGTAGTCCTTTAAATGATTTATTTTATTGCTTACCAATCATACGTAGTATAGGGTAAGTCTTGTAATCGTTTTGAAAATCGAAAAAAAATTGACGGGTTTACACGTTTCAGACACTAGAGATTCCAAAAACATATTTTTAGAAACAACAAATTCCCGTCGATCTGTGTGTGTATATGTGTGAGTGTGTGTGTGTCTGTAAACGCTCTATCTCCCGAACAAATTGAGACAGAGATTTGAAATTTGGTTTGTACTTAGTATGTAATAATGAGAAGAAGCTTACTGAATTTCAGTAACTTCGATTATCAGGAACTATTTTTTTTTCGGACTCTAATATTAGTTCTGATAAAAGGTATATAAAAATTTTCGAAATTGTTTATTTTAGGCAGTGAATATAAAAGACAATGAGAAAAAAAAACGTAAATTTTGCATCATGAATGAAGTCGATCAGATAATTAGTTGTCGAGATATTTGTAATCATATATTCCATTCTCTTCGAATTTTCATGACATTGTATTTCATTCAAATTTCAATTCAAACATATATTTTAATTGGAAATGATAAGCTTAATCCGACGCAGTAAACTGTTAGTTAATATGATTATCATTTTAGGAGTTATAAGGATGTTTCTTTTACGCAATTGAGTAATAGAGCATTTAAAGTTTATGACGTCATCAAGCCACGATTGTATTCGAATTGCAATTCATTTTATAAATAATTTACACATTTTATTTTCATATTTTACATTATGCATATCAATGATGGGTAAGTATTATATGGTGGCTCCCAACAACTAGTTTTATTATGCTTTTAACAGAGTAATATCATTAAAATACTCCGGAAACACATTTTCTTCATGGACCAAAATATAACGGAATATAATATAGTAACCATATTCTAAAGCCCCTCAATAATGTATATAATTTCCCTTATGTCTAAAATAGTGTAACACCATTAAAATATACAGCAGGTGATTTTTTCCTTATACACTACGGTGTAACTGAATACTTTTGAGTGAACCCTGTAAATGAATTATAAATTATACACATTTCATTTTCAATACCGGGCATGCCACGGTAAACCTCAATAACTTATATCAATTACATGGCAATCTGAGTATATTTACGACAGTTATAGCCCGTACAGACAGTCAGACGTCCAGTTAAGCCCAATTCATAAACACTTTTCAACGTTGGAAAGTGTGAAACTATAAAAAATAAAATAATACCAGCGGATTCAAAATATAACCGATTTTAGATGAATTATTTTTTCTAAAATTTATGCTTGTCACACATTTATACATTTTTAACAAATTAATTAAGTTAAGTTATTGTCTAATTCAAAAGATTGTTTATTATTTCAACATATAATAAATTTTACAGAAAATTGGCATTTGTTATAAAGTTGTCTAAAATGAATAAAATTATATAAATGTTTAACTTTATTCAAAAAATCTTAATAATGATAAATGCTGATAATTTTTGAGGGAAAAATACGCACGTCATAAAAATAATGATGAATGACGCAACTGATTGTTTGAATTCATAATAGGGTTTTCAAATCCATTACTCTACGAATGGTTTATATGAAAGATTGTACGGTTAGGAAAGAGTATGCATGTTCTTAATTCTGATTTTTAAGAAACACCCCCAGTAGTAGTAAAATTTTCTACAGCAGCTTCTAAGTCTTTCAAGTCATAACCGGTACCAAATATAAAAAATATGAAATATTGCATTTTAGTTCATTTTATTTAAGACAATCTATAAGGGAATTAGAGTGTGTGATCTTAATACTGCTTAAAATTTCCATCAATAGTTAAGTAAAATTGATTTAAATTTATAATTAAATTTTATATGATAAATTTATTCCGCTATTAATATAATACATTTCAAAATATATTCTAAAGAAACAAAAACAAAATCTACTACACTTTAGATTAAGTGTTTTATTTCAAATTCGTGATAGTGTAGCATTTTTAACATGGAATATAAGCATACAAATGTTAAGCATACGAGTAGCTTACAAATGTATTCAACATACAATTTTTTTTTCGTTGACGGAAAAGATGGATTTATAATTAAATTAATGTTAATTATTTGTATAAAATGTTTTTAAAAAATCGCCAAAACATCTAATTTGTGATCTGTTGTAAAATTTTCTATAGAGTAATGACTTGATAAATTTACTAAATTTATTCAAAAACTTGAGTTGTGATGGAAGAAAAGCACATATTCGTCTAAAATGTATGATGAATATTGTGACTGAATATTTGAAGTCAACATTCCGATTTGTAATGATTTATGAGCAATACTGAATTTTTCATTAAATTGAATTTAGTGTAAAATGAATTCGCAGTGTTTTGTTTTGACTTTATATTCAACATTTATCAGTTGTTGAGTTCCATTTTATCACATGCTAATCTAATTGGGGAACGAAACCTAATTGTGCTAATCTACGAAAAACATTTCTTTTTGAGCCTAAAATTGTGATAAAAAATTAAGCAATAACTTTATACAAAAAATAATTATATTAATAAAATAATTACTTAGTTCATCTTTCATCCTTTTTAAGGTTTGTATAAGTTGTTATATTGTTTTCTTAATATTTTGGGCTTATTTTAATTTATAAAAAATAGTCGGTAATTCCTCTAATAACATTCTAACGAAGAATACATCTACAGAGAAAAGAAATACACAGTGTTTTGTTCCATAATTTCATGCTTATTTAAGGTAGAATACAAAATTATTATTATTATTATTATTATTATTATTATTTAATATTTGATGCTTACATTTTATATGAAAACGGAAGAAAAAAAATTCATGGCTATTTCTAGTTGAATGAGAATACTTTAAAATTAATGACAAACGATAACACGCAAATGCATAAATAACCACATAAACTAAAATTGGATGTCTTCTACCTCTGAATATTTGTATGAGGTGCTATTATATTTTAGAAATTATTCGACATAATTTTATTGTAATAGAAGATACATAAACGGCTCATAACAATAAATAAAACGTAATTTTTTAAATAAAATTATAATTTTCACGTAACATAAATTAATTTACATATTAACGAAATATCAAAGCAAAAAATGCACTACTGAATAAATAATATTATTATCACATTCACAAAAAATGTAAAAATGCCAATTTCCTCGAGACGAACATAGAGCTCGAAGCCGCAATGATCTGTCGATAGCTTAAGAGACCGGAACTCAACCCGTCCCTCAATTCGGTGTCTTTAATTTAATAAATTTCCCTTTTAAATTTGTCTGGTTTCAATATTCAATTTTTTTTCCTTTGAACCTGGCTTCCGCAAGTGTCTCGGTAGCAAAGAAAAATCACGTGAAACGCCGTGCTCCGCGAATTCTGCGGCGGTCGACTAGAGGAACTTAGTTGCAATATGTAACGTATGTATAAAATTGTACCTCCATTTATATGAAAATACAAATAAAAAATTCCTAAATCACCAATCTTCAGCAAACATATATTTTTAATATTTTGTAACCTCCGGAATTATAATTTTTAAATAGTCTATTAAATCTTAAGAACCATGCTACACATAGAATTACGAAATTAAATAAAAGATTAAAAGTCAAATATGTTTTCTAGTTCGAAACGTGTTTAACCAAAATCAAATTAACCGTTATTTTACGGTTTTAAGAATATTTAAATGTTCGCTTATATGCATATATCTGTACTATATACATTTTCATGCAAAATATTACTGAGATCTATTGATAGGAAAACGCTGACTATAATGCAATGCATCAAATTAAAATTCTATAAAATATTTTTTTTTTAACTAGAAAAAAATATTTTATTCAAACTGAGCTTCAGTCACCTGGATTCATATTAGAATACACAAAATTCCATTCAAAATGAAAACAAAACTTACAAGTATAATTTACTTAAAATTTCAGATTAAACTAATATTACATTTATGATTTATTGGCATTTTTGAGGTCTATATTTGTATAACCATTTTCAGAGATATTGTTCTTCTACGTTTTATATTGTAAGAACATTCAATGAATTCAGAAATATTTTAAAAATAACAATTGGGCTTTTAAATGAAAAGAATTGTTGTTAACAATTGTGGAAGAATTAAGTAAGAAATGATCGAGAAAATTTGATAAACTATTCAACTTCATATTGCTAAAAAAATGCCTGTTTCGGACATTTTATGATCAAATAACGCATTTAAATGCATGTAAGTATTGTTGTATGTTTGCTTATTATTTGTAGTAAAAGTGGTGAAGGTATGAATTACAGTGATAGAGGTATCCTTTTGATATTTTATATGTTAAAAAATAAATAAATATACAAATAATACATTTGTATATTGAATGACAAACAATATTATATTATATAGAAGTATGATTTAAAAATAAAATTTCGTAATTAGTCTTTATTACGTTTCAATAACTTATCAAACTTTAATAGTTACTACAAAGTATAGTGTATTTAAATTATGTTGAAATGTACATAATGATATTTTTCATACTGCCACATATAATATTCTCAATACTTTTTATATATCTTGCCACGGCCATCCCTCATATTTTTTTCTACTTTAATTCCTCATTTATTTTCTCTTGTACTTAAAATCTTGCTGTTTTAAATTAAATTTTATTTCTATTAGTATTTACCAGATTATGTTGTCAGTTATTTTGGATTTTTTAAATTTTTCACAGTACTCAGTCATGGTAGGCATTGCATTGTTTGGGTTTGTGCATTTATAACACTAGTCAACAACATTTTTTGCTACTGGAGAAAATATATGTGTTTTAGACTAATTTGAGTGTGCTGATTCCAAATCTGAACTCCAAATTTCTCTATTGACTTCAGGTTCTCGAGTTATAGAAACAACCAATGTTTAAATTTGACATTATAAGACTGAAATTTTTTTGAATTTACACAACTTTTGAATTTACTTCTTTTGAATTCACTTTTGAATTTACACAACTGAAATTTGAGCAATATAATTTGCTTCAGAAAGATTCACAATCTGAATATGTTGTAGCAGATTTATTTTTCTTTGAAAATCCGGATATCTTTGTCATACAGAAGTAACAGTCTGAGAGGTACTTTTTCGGTTCATACCATATGCTGGGCACAGAAAAATACATTGTTTTTCTTTTACCTCTTAACTTTTGTGTTAGCCCTGTATTGTACACAGTGCAGCATATATGTGGTGCCCACCATTTGTCCTGATCTCCAACTTCAACACCAAAGTAATGATGGTAAGCAGTTTCCACTTTTGAAACAGCAGGAAACATCTTAACGTGGTTGAGAAATTTGGAAGCTGCACACTGAAATTAGTCTAGAACACTTACATTTGTCAAGGTAGCTGACAAAAAGTATTTTTTGTTGACCAGTGTTATCAGTCATTGTGGACGTGTTATGGTTCAGCAAAGGGCCTTTTTCAAGGCTGAACCATGTGAGCTCACCTTGAGAAAACCTCGACAGGTGGGAGGCACTTAGGTAATGTCTGTTATTTTTTTTTTTTTAAATAGTGAGCTATATGTCTACCTTCCTTTTTCTCTTGTTTGTCAAATATAGCATCTTGAAATTTGTCTTTTTTTTCTTTTTGAATAAATAAAATTTTCATTTTGACACTGAATCTGAAAACAAGCCTGGTATAAAAAAACAGAGCGTGAGCCCATCTCTTCTCTACTTGGAAACTTTGGATTTTTGAATGAATAAGCAGGTAAAGTACTGTTCATTGTACATTTATCTTTCTAAATATTTAAGTGATTAAAAAACAGTGGATCAAGGGTCTTCAATCTCATCTAAAATTTAATGGTCCTGTGACCTCTACAAAGAAAAATCATGCATCAAGCGTAGATTATGAAACACTCTCCAACACATTCAGACTTCACATTATGATATGAAGGAGTTTGTCAAAAATTTGAAAAAATCTAGATAACCATATTTTTACTGAACATATAATAATTTCTGTTCAGTGCGACAGTCAAATAAGTCATAGTTCACTTAGGGAATCGCTAGAGGCCAAAACAAGTTGGACCACTTAATGCAACGGCAATACGACAAGTATTACAAAACCCTTCATTTCTCAAACTAATAAATATTGACTTACTCCACTGTAATTCTAACCCCCTCATATTGTGAAAGTTTATATCTAAATATACAATTTGTAAAACACATAACACATATGAAAACCTATTGATAGCCATTACCGACAATCTAGACCAATATATGATACTTAGTATCATATGTTGGTCTAGCCATCAATAGTCAGAAAATTATCTGAATTCCTTTGTGCAGGCCTGTCAAGCATGTACAGATTCTATATTACATAGTCCAGAATTTATTTTGGTTCTGAAATGCATAACACAGTTGAAAATACCCCTACAGCAAATTCTGTCAATAAACAGAAATGTACTTATGATCTTTTGTGCAGCCCTGTATAGGATCTAGAGAATTTATATACTCCAAGTAATAGACAAAAACTAAGTCAAATTTAAAAATGGTTACTAAAACTGAAAACGCACTACCAGCAGTTATTATTCAATTATTATTGATAGACAGTACTGTAACTGAATTATTTTGGGTGTCCCTCTAAATGAACAATAAATGTGCTATGTATACCTTATTCTAGAGCAAGCCTCTTAAAATGCACCTAAGTGACATTTTTCAATTTCAATATGTTTCAAATAATGTAATATTATTAAAGTACTGCACAAACTATTTTTCCCTAAAGACTGTAATGTAACGGAATTGTTTTGAGTGTCGCTGCAAATGAACTATGAACGCTACACATTTCATTTTCACTTCTGAACAAGCCATAGTAAACCTCAATAACATATATCAATTGTATAGCATTCCGAGTATATTTACGTTACAGACAGCAGACAGACAAACTCATAAAAACTTTTCAACTATGTTGGAAAGTGTTAAAAATGAGCTACAAAAGTAAAAAATACATGTTCCTCTGTCTAAATATTTAAGACATTAAAAATCGATGGAACATAATGTTTTCTGTCTAATCTAAAAGTTAATGATCCTGTGACTGTGACTCGTACAAAGAAAAGGAAAAAGTTCTGCAATAGTTTAAAAAAATAATAATTAGGCAGCAAAGTAAACACGTAGATTACCACATTAAACCTAAGAAAAATAGTTGAAAAAATATATACCCAATAAAAAATTATAAAACAATTTTATTTAAAAATGTACATAAAACTTTTAAGTTTCCATCATTTTGTGTGTGTGGAAAAGGAAATGATTACAAAATAAGGATGTCCATGATAAATTCTCAATGATTGGCGGATCACAACTAAGCATGAAACAATTTTTATACACAGTTTGATAACTTTGTGCTGTCTTGGACACTCATTTAACAGCGAATGGATTAGTATATTTATCATCAAATACAGTCAACAACATTCAAAATTCTATAAAATCCAGATAATAAAGAACTGACAGTTATTAGCACAATTTATAGTTTATATTTCAGATTATATATGTTTTTAAGATTATATAAATTTACATCCTGTTGCGAGTGAGAAATTTGGAGTTCAGATTTGGAATCATCACACTCAAATTAGTCTAAAACACCTATATTTTACCCAGTAGCAAAAATGTTGTTGACTAGTGTTATAAATTACACGAACCCAAACAAAGCAATACCTACCGTGACTGAATTTTGTGAAAATTTTAAAATTCCAAAATAACTGACAGCATAATCTGGTGAATACTAATAGAAATAAAATTAAAATTAAAACAGCAATATTTTAAGCACAAGAGAAAATAAATAAGGAATTCACCTTCTCACCGCATCACAAAAGTACTGTTTGTTGACTAGTGTAATATCATATTCTGTTCTGACTTTATTATTTATTTTACATAATTAGTTATATTTTTCTAAACTTTGTGCTTGGTCTTCTCTACATACTTAAGGTGGACGGCGTGCCCTTAATAAACGCTTTAATTTCGAATTGATGTGCAGAATCATCAAAGACTTCATTGTTCAAAATTGTATGCTGGGTAGAACTACCGTTTGATGCTGCAGTAGCTGCAATCATAAGATCGAAATCCCGTTCACACATTTCGATCTATGGTTTAACCGGAACTCCAAACGTTGTAGCTGAATTTCACTATCTTATTATTGCAAGTATTGCAGCACACAAAGTTAGTTCAACTCAGCACAAAATGTTTAACAGTGATACATAGATTTCTGCTTCTGTTTTCTTATGAAATAAGTGTATTTTTTTTGCTTTTTGAAATTATGGTTTGTTAACCTTAGTTTATTTTTCATTATATATATATATATATATATAATGAAAGTACATAATGATAAGATTTCAAAATTCTTTAGTTATTTGTTTGGATTCAAATTTACATTTATGGAATTTTGAACACATTATAGAATATAGAACACATATATATATATATGTGTGTGTGTGTGTTGTTTTTGTTCTGACTTCCTTGACAACAATCAAATTTCAAATATGTATTCATTAGCTTTCTGAAACGAAAATTTTATTTGTAACGTAATCCTTAAATATATTTTTTATTACACAATTTATGTAGCGTTTATTTGGAAATAAAAAAATTTCAAAATTCTGATACAAGAGAGTTTGGGAATATAAACAAACATTCATTATATGTATAATTTTAAAAACGTACTAGCCACTATAAAGTTTAGAAATTATGGCAAGTCAAAAAAATTTCTGATAAGGGTGAATACTTTCTGATAATTTTTTAATGTCATATTTTTTAATTTTAGTAAAATGCAATAAGCCGTAATGCTTTTATTTTTAATATAATTTAGGAAGATATATTTTTGCGAAATGGCGCGAAGAAAGAATGTAACTGCTATTTCTCCCTTTCTTGCTTCTTTTAAAAAAAAACCTAAGGCTTTTTTTTCACTTATTTACGAGGATGATTTACTACAAATTATTATGTTACTAGATTTACATATTACTCAAATTTCGTTACTAATTTTTAAATATAACTACAGTTAAGTTTTACTGGAATTTCTTCTTACTAATATATTCTAAAAATCACTCAAGTAAAGTAATTTCGTAAATGCCAAAACTTTATAATAATATATCATAATAATGATAAATCATCTTTAATTGTCATAAAAAAACATGAATGTCATACGAACGATGATGAATGTTTGCCACTTATTGTTTTGAGTTCAACATAAGATTTCTTAAGTCATGATTTTAAGAATGATTTATGGACGCTGAAAAAGTTTCATTAAAAATAAAATTTTAAATTAGGAATTCAATGACGTGCATTTTTAGTCTTTTGAAGTGTAATAGAAGAACATAATGCGTTTCTTATAATATTAATGAAGACAGTATTATCTATATAATTTGTTATACCTTATTTTGTAAGCAAAATATATTAAGATCAAATAGATAAATTTATGATACCATTTTTTTAAAAAATAAAACAATTATTAAAATGAAAGTTTGTGTTAAAGTGTGTCCCAGAAGTTTATAGACAACTATTTTTTTGGATTTAACGAGTAAGAAAGACGAAATAAATTACGCAAATATATAATGGCGAAATAAAAAAAATAAAATACTCAAAAAACTTTTAACGGTCATAGATTTAATATAAGAAAATAAAAACAAAAAATAATCTCCCCAAAATATATTGACAACCGGTGTTGAAAGCTGATTTTAGTACTGATATCCAACATTCGCATATTCCAAGGTCATGTACGAGGCTAACGAAAAAGACAGGCTACCGCGGTTCATTCCACTTATCTTTTTTTACAGACCGCTAGAGTGACGTGATGCTCTTTTCGTACACCTGCATTGGTGCATTCGAGCATCAGGTGACTCCTACGGTCTGTAAAAAAAGATACGCGTAAAGCACCGCGGTAGCCTTTCTTTTACTTACCCATCATACGTAGTACAGGGTAAGTCTTGTAATCGTTTTGAAAATCGAAATTTTCTTTTTGTTGGATTTACACGTTTCAGACACTGAAGATTCCGAAAAACATATTTTTAGGAAAACATTTTTTGCCGTCCGTCTGTGTGTGTGTCTGTGTGTCTGTAAACGCTCTATCTCCAGAAAAAATTGAGATAGAGACTTGCAATTTGGTACGTACTTAGTATGTAATAATGGGAAGAAGCCTATTTAATTTCAATAACCTCGATTAACCGGAACTATTTAAGCAATGAATATAAAAGACAATAAAAAAACATAAATTTTGCATGAAGCATGAAGTCGATCGGATAATTAGTTGCCGAGAAATTTGGAATTCTATTTTTCATGACTCTGTATTTCATCCAAATTTCACTTCAAAGATATATTTTAATTGGAAATTTGACGCTTAATCAGATGCAATAAACCGCTAGTTAATAGGATTATTATTTTTGGAGTTATAAGGAGGTTTCTTTCAAGCAATTCAGTAATCGAGCCTTTAAAGTTTATGACGTCATCAAGCTGCGATTTTATTTGAATTGCAATGCATTTTATAAGTAGTTTACACATTTTTATTTTAATATTATACATTATGCATATCAATGATGGGTAAGTATTACGGTGGCCCCCAACGACTAGTTTCGTTAGCCTCGGTCATGTACTTGTGACGCAATAGTTTTCTGAGATAAAACCGAATCTGGCTTTCCGTTTTTAACTGATTGCAAAGTTGCTTTACAATGTGCAGCTTTCAAAAAGGAAATTTTGCAAATCTATCGTTTAATGATTCGTCTATGGAAAGTTGTGGACGTTGCAAGAAAAATTGGACGCAGCAGGGTTGGCATTTTTCGAATTCTCTCAAAAGGTGACAATTGGGAAATAAAATCCTGCTCTGGACGTCCAAGGAACAAAACTAAACGACAAGACAGAGAGATTTTAAGATTAGTTACAACTGTCAATGCGGCCAGTTTCTAAAGAAGTAAGTGTTCCAGTATCAAAATCCACGGTACTTCGACTGCTGCAGGCAAGTACATTTCTTGATTCCCGCAAAATACGTCGTTCGCTAAAGTTTACAAAACGGCATAAAGACGCTCGTGTTCGGTGGTCCCGAAATTACATGAATTGGAGAGATGAATGGTTGAGTGTTCTTTTCAATGATGGAAGGAAATTTAATTTAGATAGCCCTGATGGTTGGGCATATTACTGACACGATATTCGAAAGGAAGAACGAACTTTTTTCAGCAGACAACAAGGAGGAGGATCACTCATGGTGTGGGGAGCATTTTCGTATAATGGAACAACTGATATTGCTTTTTTGAAAGGTCGTAAATGTTCCGAAGATTACCAGAAAACACTTGAAGTACAGTTACTTCAATTTAAAAAGCTGCTATCTGATGACAAATGGATATACCAGGAAGACAACTGCTTCATTCACATGTCCAGCTCTACAATGCAGTGGTTTAGACAAAACCAAGTAACTATTATGGACTTACCAGCCATAAGTCCTAACCGGATCCTAATAAAGAACGCTGGGGAAAATTATCTAGAGACGTACAATGCTGATGGGAGCCAATTTGAAACGTCACGATCTAAAGCTACAAATTAAACGAAGTTGGTTTTCTTTAAAGTCAGAATTTCTTCAAACTCTTCTTTTGAGTATGCCTGGTCGATTTTTTGAAGTGATTAGAAAAAAAAAGGCTTAAAAATTTGAAAGTTAAAGGAAAAACATGAGTTGTATATAAACTTTTGGGACAGTAAAATTTAAGTTTTAATTTTTATCACAAAGTCTGTTATTGTGTAATATTATTTCTGTATAGTATTATTATTGTCTTCATATTATTTATAATTATAAATTGTTTTGAAATTGTTACTCCTCTTTTTCAATTGCAAAATAAGAAAACCCCGTTGTCTATAAACTTTTGGGACGAACTGCATTATTAAATTTTATTTGTCTATTTTTCATGATATGACACTTTTTTCATATAAATTGTTATAGGTAAAATAATATTAACGAATTTCTAAACTGCATTAAAGTATGTTTTTAATTTTCTAAGCTTTTTCCGCGTCTGTTAGCTTTTAGAACTTTTATATGCTTTTTCAGTCAAATCTCTTATTGACGTCTTTTCCGTTACATACACATATGTCTACATAAACATATCTTTCTTAGTAATACGTTATAATTTTTGTAAAGGTATTTTTTTTTACGAAAACATAAATCCATTATATTTGAATGTGAAATCAGTGTACAATTTGAAAATTGTTGCTGTAACAAATATTTTGTTTTTATATTTTATAACTATATCAGTAAGGAAAAATTGCGTTAAATTGTCTTTTTAATCTGATTACTGTAAATAAACATACAAATCTTGTATGATAATTTAGTATATAAGATAAGTATAAAGCTAAGTATATCTTTATTTGGTATATAAGAAATGCGCATTATGCCATAAAAAAACCGTAGTGTATAGTTCTAGAAAAATGTTTCAAAATATACAAAAATTTTAATAAAAACAGTCATATGTATATATAAAGATAAAAAGTAATTCACATTACTGGTTTCAAAATATTTATAGTTACACTTTTTGAAAAAATTTTCAGTATGAAGATCAATATTTAATTACTTAATAAACTTTAATTCATGTAAAATGTTCACAATGTGATTTATAAATAATAAAAATGCAGAGACGTACAAAATGCTTTCTATTGGAAAATCTATTCATTTTAAAAGTGATATAGACAACTAAAAATAAGGGATTAATAATTTAACATTTATAATGTAAATACAGTTAAATATGTTGACATTTTCAGATTAGAATTCACGGTATTTTCAATTGATAGATAACAGTATAAATTGTCTGATTTCTTGTGATAGTGTTAGAATTTTTTTTTCATATTTTCCTTGTCAAAACACTGACATACTAAAGAATCCTTGACTATTTTGTTAACACATTCAATTTTGATTAAGAATTTTATATATTAATTTTAACTCATTCCAAAGCAGCCGATCAGATATGTATTCAAGAATTAATAATTTTTTTTTACATATTTCGAATTGGATATTATTTTCTTTTCTTCTGTATTATTTAAAATACGTGATACTTTAGAGCTCAAACAATGTTTTCAGTATTCTAATCCCAGTATAAAACGGATGCACATCCATTTACTTTTCATACTTTATTGAATTCATCCTTTCGATCGCCAAAAGCAATATGTTATGTCATAAAATTTATTACGACTGAATGCATGTGCATGTATTTTGATGGAAAAGGAGCATAAAAGAAATTTATTTCTTACAATATAACGAAATGCATTGAATACTCAAATTGGAAAATTATTTATTTGCATTGCATCCGGGAGTGGGCTGTTTTTTATCTAATCTTCTTTTCCATAAATTTATTTTATTTTTCCCAATTTAATATCAACATATGTTATGAAATGGAATTAGAAAGAAAATGTATGGATGATAAAGTGTAATTATAAAAAATAAGCTTCTTAATTATATTTAACAAAATTGAATTCAAAAAAACATTTCCACAATGTATATTTAAGAAATACTACATCGTGGTATACATATTAATCCTCTAATGCCCATGGTAGCATATCTGCCACCAATTAAGTGGGGTTTTTTATTCAGATATTTCGAATTCATACCAGAAAATTAGAATAGAAATCTTTCTTTTACTTAATAACAGAACAGTTGTCGAACAGTTGATGTCGGTTAAGGGGCTTCCGAGTTGCGATCAACTTTACGCCCAGTCTATTTGTGAGTAACCTGTCTTGTAAATATTGAGCCGTTGGGAAAAGTTAAATGTAGTATTAACTACATAAGAAAGAACAATTAAAAATAGAAGAAAAATTAAACAATCGGAATAAAAAAGTAAAACTATAGAGATTACGGAAAGAGTCTAATAAATGGAAAAAAATAAAATGGTATAGCTGTAGTTAAAATTAACTACTGAAAAAAGTTGAAAAAGTGTAAAATAGGGTTCGGAACATGTTCAAAAACAGTACATAAATGCCAGGTGGAAAAGGCAGGCAAAGCTAAGCTTTAACAAAAATAGCACTTAACAAGAACGAAAAATCATGCGTCAAGCATAGATTATGTAACACTTTCCAACGCTTCCAAAATAATTTTACGAATCATACTCTTTAATAAGCTAAAAGATAACATCTAAGTAATCCGAATACTTTTATTCAGCTCTGTATAGGATCTATAGATTTGTATATATACTACATAGGATGCTAAATTTTAGTTCAGTTAGGAAACACGTAGCACAGTTTAAAATTCTCCGTCTAGAGTTAAATAATACGGAAATGTGTTCCCGAACTTTTGTGCTTCCCTGTATAGGATCTACAGAATTTATACACACCACGTAATATACAAAAAGCGATTTAAAATTAAAATCGCATTCAGTAACTTAAAACGCACTTCCAGGAATTATTGTTAACATACAGTAGAGAATTCTTTTGTGTGTCCCTGTAAATGAACGACGACTGCTATACACACAATATTCTGTAGTAAGTCTCTTGTAATGAACCTTATATAAATTTCAATGCGTTTAAAATAGTGAAACATTATTTAAATAAACCGCAGACGATTTTTCTCCATAGACGTAATGTAACGGAATTCTTTTGACTGTCCCTGTAAAGTAAGTATAAGTGCTATGCACACCCTATTCCATATTAAGCTTCTTCTAATGCACCTTAATGATATATATAAATTTCAATGCGTTTAAAATAGTGAAACATTATTTAAATAAACCGCAAATGATTTTTCCCCATAGACCGCAATGTAACGGAATTCTTTTGAGTGTGCCTGTAAAAAAACTATAAGTGCTACACACTTCCGTTGAAATAGGGAACATGCTATAGATAACGATTATAACATATAAAAATTGCAAGGCAATCCGAGCATATTTACGGGAGTTAGAGCACGGACAGACGGCAGACGGCCAGACAAACCGAAGTCATAAACACTTTTCAACTAGGTTGGAAAGTGTTAAAAAGAACAAACATTTCGGAATACAAAGGAAACGAAAATTAATCGTTATTATTTCTGGTGTGAATTCTAATTTTCCTAATTTTGTAAGTTCTAGAATACATTCTACCATGGGCATTAGAGGGTTAAGTATTCTACATTATATTAATTTATTTTCGCTGTACTGATTAAAAGCAGTTTTTATATACTTTTTTCTATTTAAGGTTTTTGTTTACCCGTCAACTATTTTCCATAAAAGATATCTGTCGCCAAACATTAGGATTTAACACCTAAAATTCATAAAAGTCACGCCACATTCGTTACAAGATTACGATTTTCCGCCCATAACCACTGCCGAATACCTGGTCTGTGTATCCTAACTACGGGAAATTATCGTGAAGGTACACCGAAAATTTCAATTGTTTTAAAAACTAGTCGTTGGGGGCCACCGTAATACTTACCCATCATGGATATGCATAATGTAAAATATTAAAATAAAAATGTGTAAACTACTTATAAAATGCATTGCAATTCGAATAAAATCGTGGCTTGATGACGTCATAAACTTTAAAGGCTCGAGTACTGAATTGCTTGAAAGAAACCTCCTTATAACTCCAAAAATAATAATCCTATTAAATAGCGGTTTATTGCATCGGATTAAGCGTCAAATTTCCAATTAAAATATATCTTTGAAGGGAATTTAGGATGAAATACAGTGTCGTGGAAAATAGGATTTCAAATATCTCGGCAACTAATTATAACTCGGCAACTAATCTGATCGTCTTCATGCTTTATGCAAAATTTATGTTTTTTTTATTGTCTTTTATATTCATTTCTTAAAATAAACAATTTCGAAAATTTTTATATACCTTTTATCAGAACGAATATTTCGAGAGTCCGAAAAAAATAGTTCCGGTTAATCGAGGTTATTGAAATGAAATAGGCTTCTTTCCGTTATTACATACTAAGTACATACCAAATTGCAAGTCTCTATCTCAATTTGTTCGGGAGATAGAGCGTTTACAGACACACAGACACATAGACGGACGGCAATTTTTTTTTTTCTAAAAATATTTTTTTCGGAATCTCCAGTGTCTGAAACGTGTAAATCCGTCAAAATTTTTTTTCGATTTTCAAAACGATTACAAGACTTACCCTATACTACGTATGATGGGTAATTAATA
Organism: Maratus michaelseni; assembly: GCA_963931845.1. Taxonomy (NCBI): domain Eukaryota; kingdom Metazoa; phylum Arthropoda; class Arachnida; order Araneae; family Salticidae; genus Maratus; species Maratus michaelseni. The sequence continues at coordinate 184,588,137 of OZ007595.1, forward strand.
TGAGTGAGGACTCCTGCCTTAAAAATCACCGGATAAAGCTGTTTGCATTAAATTCTTTGTTTATGTTTTGTATACTGCTGTTTAAGTTCTGGAGAGACGTCATAACAATTAATAATAAAACATCGTAAAATAACGGAATTTCGAAGTAACAGATAGCTCTTTATTTAATCAGAAAATATAAGTATGTATAAACATATACAACAATGAAAAATAACAGACATAACATACAAAATACACATGTAACCCATTTCTTCATTTCCATCATTTAAGTTTGGAAATTTCGGCACAAAAATGGTAGACAATTGTAGTATATCACAAGTTAAAATATTATGCCGATAGTTATTAAGATTTAATGACTATAAATTTCTTTAGGGTAGCTGTTTATGAATTTTAAGTATAAATATGACACTTCCAAAATTTTATACCCGATAGAAATCAGCTTATAATTAATAACACTGACAGGAATATTGAGAATATAATTTGTCCAATTCAGGTATATAGTTCAGTTTTGTAGTTCACTTTTAATGGTCCAAATGAAGATATTTTTTAATTTGAAAATTTAATGATTACTTCCGGTTAAAATACTAATACAAAGATTCAAAAAATGGACTAAACGTTTTTGAAATAAAAAAAACAACGGATATTTGAAATATTCTTTCAGCAGATAAATATCAAGTCAGAAATATCTTAATGACACACACACACACACACACACACACATATATATATTTTTATAAATTTCAAATATCACTGACAGAGGGTGTTGTTCTATCCAATGCTATTAGAACGCTCCAACTTACGTATAAAAATGAAGATCAAACAGCTTTTTCTTTCTTCTAAACTGCTGAAAAGCGTTTTAAAAAATGATTTTTCAAATTCCAAGGTAATTTTTTGCAGTATTAGAGTGTGTGACAGTGAAGAGCCTTCTATTAGAGATATTTGGAAGTAAAAAATGAAACATAGCAAAAACATTTCCAATTTCACACATTAATTTCCGGCAAGAATAATTTGAATGGCCGCCAGCGTATATATCTTATTGTCTTTTGAAAATTTCAGTCCATTTTAGTAAACCATTTAGTTTCTTAAGCCATTTTTATTATTAAAATCATTCAGATATTCAAGTAGACTTCTTTTAATCTGTCAGCACCAATATATCTATATTCTAATTTTTGTATTATTTAATCGTTAAATTATGATTTAAAAAGCCAAAAGTGTCTGTAAAAAAATACTGACATTGAAATTTAAGGATTTTGTGCACATTATGACATATACACTTTTTAGTATCGAAGGGGTTAAATGATAGTTGACGGCTTTCTGAATCTATAGATAACTGTATAAAATATCTGTGGTTATTTTTGACACAGCTAGTAAGATCATATTTTCCATGTCTAAATAATGAAATTAAAAGCAAACTTTTACTAGGCTGTTTTTACTCTAAATTTTGATTAAGTTTTTCATATTAATTTTAACTGATTACCAAAACACCCGATCAATTATGTTGATAAGGTTACAGGCTCCATAATGCATTTTTAAAATGTTTCGAATACAATTTTATTTTCTTCTGTAGTTTTTGAAGTACATGATATTTTAGAACAAACAATTTTTTCAATACTCTAATCCAAGTATACGACGGATGCACATAATTATTTCCTACTATATTGAATTTATCATTTCAGTTTCCCAATGCAATATGTTACACCGAAAAATTTCTGTGTTTGAATTCATGTGCATGTGTTTTGATGGAAAAAAGTACATATAATTCATGTATTTCTTAAAATGTAAAGAAATATTTTGCCTACACAGATTGAAAAGTTATTTGACACGGAAATAGATTGCTTTTTATCCGCTTTGTACCATAAATCAATTTTAATATTAAAATTCGCCATTAACAGAGGGTGCCATTAACATAATAAGGAATAGGCATTAAAAAATTAATAATTTTAATTATATTTAACTATATCTAAATGTGATTACGTTAAGTATATTCATTATTTGAGGCGGGGTTGAGAGATTGTGTCCACTTTTTTAATACCTAGTTGACAAGTATTTATGACTTCGGTTTGTCTGCCGTCTGTCCGTGATCTAACTCATGTAAATATGCTCGGATTGCCCTGAAATTTTTGTATGTTATTGTCGTCTACCACAGCTCGTTCCCTATTTAAAATGAAGGGTGTAGCACTTATAGTTTTTTACAGGGACACTCAAAAGTATTCAAAGTCAATGGGAAATAATTTCTAAATGCAAATTTTCTAACTGAACTAAATTTTAACATGCTATGTAGTATGTATCAAAATCTATAGATCAAATACAAAGCTGCGCAAAATAATTCGACACCTTTTTGGTAATGGAAGGTAATTTCGAAAACTGCCTTTTTGAATTTGATAGATGTTTTCTAAACTGTTTAACTTCATATCTTCTTTCACCATTTTTTTTTTTTTTTGAGATCGGCGATTAGGCCCCTACCTGCCAGGTTTCCCTGGGTTTGGCATCACACCCATACGTCATGCCATCTCTATGCAAGTTGGTCTCGTAATTTAGAACCTTGATCGGGTGACGATACCTTCACTTGACTAGGCACATCCAGAGGTATAATTCACAGGTAACTTAGAAGACTTTACTCCCACGGCAGATTTTACATGCACCGGGCACCATTAGTGTGCATGATGAAAAAAAAAAGAAAAAAAAACCTGTAAGGGAATGGGGTTAATACATGTTTATTTAACTTTACATTAGAAAAAATTGATTACTTTTACCTGTGTTGGATTTTTTCCCCCTTCCTTTTCCCTTTTTTCGACTGTACTTACGGTTACCTGTTGTTTTTCTTTTGCTGCTTGATTTTTGTTGCATTTTGTTTCGTGTTTAGGTTTCTCTCATTGCTTTTTGGTTTCTCATTTGTTGCAGTTGTTTCTGGTTTCTCATTTGTTGCATTTATTTTGTTTTCTCATTTGTTACAGGTTTCTCATTGTGATTTGGGTTTCTCATTACCTTTATTTAACGATAAAGTTTCGTTACAGTTTTCTGGATGTGCTGGAAAGTGTTTCGTAATCTATGATTGACGCATGATTTTTCGTTCTTGTTCATATGTGTTCGCTGAAAGACAAAATGAACCATATGCATATTGTTAACATTATTAAATTTGTAAAAGAATTTCACAGGAAATTTTATCTCATTAACTAAAACGTTGAAATGCTCGATTAGCTTAAGGGAATTACTTGTTTTATAATATTTAAGATAAATGATCTTATATTTTGAATAGAAGCGTTCATTCTTTTTTAGCACTTTCCAACCTAGTTGAAAAGTGCTTATGACTTCGGTTTGTCTGGCCGTCTGCCGTCTGGCCGTCTGGCCGTCTGCCGTCTGTCCGTGCTCTAACTCCCGTAAATATGCTCGGATTGCTCTGCAATTTTTATATGTTATTGTCGTTATCTATAGAATGTTCCCTATTTCAACGGAAGTGTGTAGCACTTATAGTTTTTTTTACAGGGACACTCAAAAGAATTCCGTTACATTGCGGTCTATGGGGAAAAATCATTTGCGGTTTATTTAAATAATGTTTCACTATTTTAAACGCATTGAAATTTATATATATCACTAAGGTGCATTAGAAGAAGCTTAATATGGAACAAGGTGTGCATAGCACTTATAGTTACTTTACAGGGACAGTAAAAATAATTCCGTTACATTACGTCTATGGAGAAAAATCGTCTGCGGTTTATTTAAATAATGTTTCACTATTTTAAACGCATTGAAATTTATATAGATCACTAAGGTGCATTACAAGAGACTTACTACGGAATATCGTGTGTATAGCAGTCATCGTTCATTTACAGGGACACGCAAATGAATTCTCTACTGTCTGTTAACAATAATTCCTGGAAGTGCGTTTTAAGTTACTGAACGCGATTTTAATGTTAACTTGCTTTTTGTCTATTACGTGATGTGTATAAATTCTGTAGATCCTATACAGGGCAGCACAAAAGTTCGCGAACACATTTCTCTTTATTGACAAACTTCAGACGGAGAATTTTAAACTGTGCTACGCGTTTCCTAACTGAACTAAAATTTAGTATCCTATGTAGTATATATACAATTCTATAGATACCATACAGGGCTGAATAAAAGTATTCGGATATTTTTCAGAATATTGTATATGTTGGAAATTCCTGAAATTATGTTTTTAAATATGTTATGCGTTTTCCAAATTGTTTACTTAGAAGTTATCTTTTACCTTATTAAACGGTATGATTTGTAAAATTATTTTGGAAGCGTTGGAAAGTGCTACATAATCTATGCTTGACGCATGATTTTTCGTTCTTGTTTTTAAAGTACGCGTTATTATGAACAATGTATTCAATATTCTATTCCAAGTATGCAACTGGTGCAGATCCATTTGATTTTCCTGGTTTATTGAATTCATCCATTCGATTTATAAATGCAGTACGATAATTCATAAAATTTAGTGAAACTGAATGTATGGGCATGCATTTTGATGGAACGTAAAACAAATTTATTTATTTCGATATAAAGAAAACTCTTGCACACACAGATACGAAAAATTATTTTGTTGCAATGCTCGCAAAAAAAAAGATTGTTTTCTTTTAGCTTACTTTTTTGCCATAAATTTCTTTTTTATTTAGATTTTACATAAAAGTAACAATATAGTAACAAAAAATGGAAAGCAAATTAGAAAAAAAAAATTATTTATATTTAAGAAGGCAAAAAGTTTCAAATGATTTTTTTTTTAAATTCTTATAGTGTTTGATCATTTAAGAAAGTTGTACAATTGATCAAATAGGGAAATTCCTAAAATTATGGCAGTACAAACCGTAAACGTTGAGCTGCTCAGACCAGAGATACATCTGAAAAGGCAAAACTTAAAAATAAATTAACTCGAAACGATGTTTTTTGCGGTTTTGCCACGATACCTTTTGGAGTAGTTAAGGTGTTTTTTTATATATATAAAGGAAATTAAATACTTTTTCTTTTGTTGTGACAAATATTAAAATATTTTTCTACGGTTTTTGATGTTTTTATTATATTATTTAAACCCTTTTGCAGATTTTATTTGGTGCGTAATCGAGAGACAACGTAATATGGATTGTAAAGTAGAATTGACAGTTCAAAAGTATGGAACCTGTACACGTAAAATGTGCAAAACTAGTTTTTAAAGATGAACTTTATAAAATAATGTTTAAACTTTGTAATTATATCTTACAATTTAACAAATATTTTTTTATTTCTATAAAACGTAAATAAATAAAGGAAAAAAGAGTTGATTGTCTAAATTAATAAGAGTTTTACCAAATCCGCAATCTAACTTCAGCTAATTCTGATCATTTCATATATTTCTGGTCCCTTTAAATATATTCATTTGAAACATATTAAAAAAAACTATCAACAGAAACGTATTATTCTAATTCGTATTATATTCGAATTATATAGGATACGTAGATAAATTTATTTTATTATACCGAAAATATTAAATAATATTAGCATTTCTTCTTCTCCCTTTTCTTCTAAAAAAAAAAACAAACATATGGTGCAATTTTCACAAAACTTTTAGAAATACCGAAATATTCGTATTTTCGTAAACGCAAGTCCAGAACTTCACACATGGAGAACCTTAAAATTCATACTTATGGATACAAATTTGTATGATTTTAGATTTTTAAATAAAAATCTATTCAAATGAATCTAGAGTTCTGGAACCTACTGCTTTCGGCTGCGTATATAATCGTTATTGCATAGATATTAAACTGCATTACTGATCATTTGAATATACTATTTCAAAAATACAAAGTTTAGAATTGTAACTGGGTAACTATTAAGAATGTTACATGCTCCATTTTCATTTTGCTTTCTTTTTTTATTTTGTTTTATATGTATATACTAGCTGACGCGCCTGGCGTTACCCGGGCAAATGATAATCATCTTAGAAATTACTAAAATCCGTGTTTAAGGATTTTAAATTTTATAAAAAAAATCTTTCCAAATCTTTCCATTAGTTGTGGGCCCCACTGCATTCGGTACCACACAGATCAAATTTCTATGATTTTATACTTTTAAATAAAAATCTTTCCCAGGAAACTAGAGTTGTGGATCCCACTGCTTTCGGCTGCGTAAACCGAGCGTCATACGAATGCTCTGAACCTTTTCACTTTACGTTTTAAAACGAAAATCTTTCCACACAAGACTAATGTTGGGTCCCATTCCACTTTCTTCAAAATTTCCTTCTAAAATCCAATTCCTTGAAACATATAATATTTTAATAGGTAATCCTAAATTGTTACTTTAAAAGGTGGTGTATGTTTTAGAGCAATATAAAAATTGAATTTTATATTTCTTTTAAATGTTAAAAGGTGTAAATTAACAAGATAATATACAGTAAAATAACTTTTATTAGGTAGTTGAGACATGTTTCGGCTCACTCCAAGCCGTTTTCAAAAACAAATGAGAATATTCTATGTTTTCACGGTCCTTGAAGTTATTATTTGAAATGCTATCGTTTAATTTTCATGTATTTTCTAAAAATTACGCACGTTATCGTTTATTTTTACTTCGTTGTTTATTTTCATTATATAATTAATTATAAAACCTTGTAGTAATGAAAATAAACAACCAAGTAAAAATAAAAGATAACGTGCGCAATTTTTAGAAAGTACATTAAAATTAAATGATAGCACTTAAAATAATGACTTCAAAGACCGTGCAATTACAGAATATTCTCATTTGTTTTTGAAAAATGCTCTGAGTGAGCCAAAACAAGGCTCAACAAACTAATAAAAGTTATATTACTGTATACTGTTACGTATTATTGTATACTGTATAGTGTTATTATTGTACTGTTTATTGTTAATTTACACCTTTTAGCATGTAAAAGAAATATATATTCTTACAAGGTGTTATAATTTACTAAATTGAATTTTATTCTTAAAATTGATTCAATGCGTAATATCGAGTATTAATTGCGACTGTTGCTACGGTCAAAGGAAGTTTTTGTATTTAAAAGTCAAATTTTTCACAGTCAAAAAGCTCAAATATTTTCACAATAACTGATGCTTTTGTTTCCACATACAAAACAGACAACTGCAGCTACAAAAATTTGACAAAAACTTAATGAAAACACGGATAATGGTGTTTTCTATCTATCTCTATGTTTAAAATTAGAAAAGAAGTAACCTCTATCTATGAAAGATTCTATGTATTTAGTTTTTAATAGAAGAGATTTAAAAAAGGGTAATATTCAGCAATTGTATTCCAGAAACTCTCTTTCTTCAAAGTACATATTATATTTATACTTTAACTGATATCTCATATTCATTTATAGTTTAAAATTACCAAAACTACTTCTATTAAAGAAAAGGAATTGTTAAAACACCATTATTAAAACAGACTGTAGCATTTAACAATTCATTGCATTATGCCGATATTTCAAGATCACATACATAAGTATGACGGAACTAAAGAAATTAAAGTTGGATAATCATTAGTGAATACAAAACTGAATACTTTTCAAAATTAGTAAACATATGTGTAAAATGTATTCAATATAAATTTTATTTACTTTTCAACTTAAAATTTCTAACAGATAAATTTTCTAACAGAACACTTGCGGAAAGGAACACGGTGTACGAAGATGGAGATTTTATTGACAAGACTATATATACATGTAATTTTATATAGAAAATCTTTCAAACCATTAATTATCCGCAGGGTCAATAACACAATTTTAAAAACCTTTAGATATTTCATTGAAAGGATAGTTAATTTTTCTCTCTTTGTTTAGCTTCCATGGCTGCCAAGGATTCCAATATTTTGAGCATCACTATTTACAAATAGACAAATTCGGTTTATTTAAATACAGAAATTTTCGATTCACTGCGACACAAAAATATTGACAAATATAGTGATTATTAAACATTGGAAGATTTGGCAGCTATGAACTTTAAAAAACGGAAAAACTCAAAAATCAATTACACAGTGAGAAGCGATCCTCAGATTTTTCGAAGGAAAAAATTTTACGGTATGAATTCATTGAAAACTATTTCATTTTACTGATAAAATAAATTTTTTTTATTATTATTACTTTTTTTGTAAAGCAAAAAATTTGTAAGAATTGCAAATCATTTTTCGAAAAATATGTATTTTTATTGGATTGTTGAACTGGGTGGCTCCTTTATCTTCTAATTAAATAAAATTATATTTTTGTAAAAATATAAAAAAAAACCCTTCTTTTTAAACTGCATTACCTTGCAGGTTTTTATTAATTCACAATGTAATCATATTTTTAGAAGTCAAAAAGAATATCTTAGAGTGATAAAAGAACTGTAGCAGAATTAATGAACTTCTCTGCTGAACTGAATAAAAATTTTAAGCTCACAAAATTCCAAAACATTCTTAAGCTTAAAACGAAACTGGCTTTTAAATTTAATGAAAGAATTGAAACATTTTCATGGAACGTATTTTTGAAGGAATTATTAATTATGAAAACTCTAGTTACATTAAATTTTTATTCAGACATATTGCATTATATAATGTTTCATAGGTAACCGTTGTATAACATTCCTTAAAATATCCGATATGACTTTCAACTAGCGAGGACTCTTTTGTCAGTTTGCTTATTATATTTAATTTACTGTGCATATTTTAAAATGGAACTTTTAAATAATATATAAAATGTTTACTGCGAGCGAATGACAGCATTTCAATTTTGTAAAATAAATTTTTAAACGTTCAATAAGATTTATATTTTCGGAATGAGAAATGCTATTTTATTTATGTTCAGAAAATTAGGTTTTAAACAAATATCGCTTTATAGTTATCATTTTTGCTTAAATTTTAGAAAACTATTTTTAAATTGCGATCTGAGATATATAAATTTTAAAAATACACATTTATAAATCCAAATGCATTCAATTGCTGTAAAAGAACGTTTAATTTATAATAAAAATATTTATCAGAATAAGTAATACTCAGAAAACAGGAGTATTTACAGTACGAAGTATACTTCTGACAAATCTCTTGTATAAATGTACTTTTACGGCTGAGTCGAAGCAAGAGCTTTAAATTACACTGGAAAGGATGAAAAAAATATTTGGTACAAAAATTAATGCACTGAAACATAATTCAGATTTTTGTTCAGAATTTTATTGAAATGTATATTTGCCGTTTATGAACTTACATTTCTGATTAAATAATATAATTTGAATCAAATATATTTTTCGTTATTTTTCTCTCTGATACACTCTAAAGACGACATTTATAGTGTGAGACGACAAATATAGTGATTATTAAACATTGGAAGATTTGGCAGCTATGAACTTTAAAAAACGGAAAAACTCAAAAATCAATTACACAGTGAGAAGCGATCCTCAGATTTTTCGAAGGAAAAAATTTTACGGTATGAATTCATTGAAAACTATTTCATTTTACTGATAAAATAAATTTTTTTTATTATTATTACTTTTTTTGTAAAGCAAAAAATTTGTAAGAATTGCAAATCATTTTTCGAAAAATATGTATTTTTATTGGATTGTTGAACTGGGTGGCTCCTTTATCTTCTAATTAAATAAAATTATATTTTTGTAAAAATATAAAAAAAACCCTTCTTTTTAAACTGCATTACCTTGCAGGTTTTTATTAATTCACAATGTAATCATATTTTTAGAAGTCAAAAAGAATATCTTAGAGTGATAAAAGAACTGTAGCAGAATTAATGAACTTCTCTGCTGAACTGAATAAAAATTTTAAGCTCACAAAATTCCAAAACATTCTTAAGCTTAAAACGAAACTGGCTTTTAAATTTAATGAAAGAATTGAAACATTTTCATGGAACGTATTTTTGAAGGAATTATTAATTATGAAAACTCTAGTTACATTAAATTTTTATTCAGACATATTGCATTATATAATGTTTCATAGGTAACCGTTGTATAACATTCCTTAAAATATCCGATATGACTTTCAACTAGCGAGGACTCTTTTGTCAGTTTGCTTATTATATTTAATTTACTGTGCATATTTTAAAATGGAACTTTTAAATAATATATAAAATGTTTACTGCGAGCGAATGACAGCATTTCAATTTTGTAAAATAAATTTTTAAACGTTCAATAAGATTTATATTTTCGGAATGAGAAATGCTATTTTAATTATGTTCAGAAAATTAGGTTTTAAACAAATATCGCTTTATAGTTATCATTTTTGCTTAAATTTTAGAAAACTATTTTTAAATTGCGATCTGAGATATATAAATTTTAAAAATACACATTTATAAATCCAAATGCATTCAATTGCTGTAAAAGAACGTTTAATTTATAATAAAAATATTTATCAGAATAAGTAATACTCAGAAAACAGGAGTATTTACAGTACGAAGTATACTTCTGACAAATCTCTTGTATAAATGTACTTTTACGGCTGAGTCGAAGCAAGAGCTTTAAATTACACTGGAAAGGATGAAAAAAATATTTGGTACAAAAATTAATGCACTGAAACATAATTCAGATTTTTGTTCAGAATTTTATTGAAATGTATATTTGCCGTTTATGAACTTACATTTCTGATTAAATAATATAATTTGAATCAAATATATTTTTCGTTATTTTTCTCTCTGATACACTCTAAAGACGACATTTTCAAAACTGAGCAAAAAATACTCAAATCTGAGTACGTCGCATAGTCAAAATTGCTCCGAATCAAAATTGCTCAGGTTTGAGGCTTTATGTCAGTCATGAGGCTTTATTACCCTCAAGAATAAAGCCTCATGTGCTCATAAATGACCCAGCAAACATAGAACTGTTGGCTACTTTTGGGGCCTATATTGGCATTTATGGCCAGTGATGGCACATCCATTGAACAGTATTGGCCCATTGTTGGATGTTTGAAGTACGGCATCACATCGATTCAGGAATACTGGTCCAGTATTGGATCTTTCAAGTATTTTAGGGCTACGAAATAAAGATGGGAAATCTTTGCTGGTCCGTTACTTCCAAACTGTTTAAAGTTCTAGTAAAACTGGATTTTCATTGGGGCATTTTTGTTCAACCAGCAGACCTTAGTTTGTAATATTTAACAATTAGTGTTTGGCAACAGTAGGCGCAAATCTTCAAAGATCTACCCATCTCTACGCACCGTTAGGTTCGGCTTCTGATATTCTGAAATTTGAAGGTAAGATTATTTACTATTAATTAGTATTTTATATTTATTTCTAAAGTTTTCTATTTTAATACATTTATCGGCATTGTAAAAGTGCCTTAGAGTCGTTGGTATTCAACGATTTGAACGAAAAGAGAAGCGATCGCCATTACATTACGCCGTTGCTTTTGTTTTGAGGGATAAATAAGAATGAATATTTTAAAATTAAATATATATTTAAATGTAATCATTATGTATAGTATGCGTATGCTCGTGTAAATATTTTTTAAACTGACCGAACTAACTTTAAAAACGATACTGTTAAAAAAAGTTTAATCAGAACTCAGATAGACTTGTTTATTCAAAACACGTTAGGCTTACTTAATGTTTACTTTAAAACTATGCAGTAAAAATCTATATTTCAGCAGGATCGTATGCGAATAAGTACTTACATTTATTTAATATTTTATTTCAATGTGTTTTGTAGTATTTGTAAACTTTATCAAACATTTTTACCATAATTAATGTTTCAATGATAGAATTCAAATGTGTTTTTTTTCTCCTTCACTGATTGGTTGATCATAGATGGCTTCTCGTAAGAAGTTTTAAATTTTTCAGAAAAACAATTTTATATTGGGTAGATGTGCCAGTAATGGACACCCTTAAGGAATTTCTTTAAAAATTATTTTTTAATTAATAGTTATAATTGCTATATTCCACATTTTTTTAATATTATATTCAGACCAAGTCTGATTATATTAATCTACCAACAATATTTTACCATGCTCATAGTCACATTTCCCAATGTGAATTGAAATTTAATTGTAAATAACAGAAATAATTCAAAACACCCTAAATTCCAGTAATGGACACCCCACAAAAAGTAATAGATAATTGATATTATGATTGTATTTAAAACTAGAATTTAAAGAAAGCATATTAATGAAATAAAAAAAAGCTGAATTTTTATGGTTTATTTTTTTATAAACCAAAAACGTTGAAGGTGGCCCATTACTGGCACATCTACCCTATATATAAAAAACATTACAAAGATTTTGAAATTTTTTATTCCTCTCCTCCCCCAAACATTATGTAATGCAAATATACACAAATATACAAATTTTGGGAGTCGACAGTCTTTCGTAAAGTTCATAATTATCAATAAAAACTTCCAATTGATCAATGAAAACATCCATTTCTCTTCAATAAAAGTAAATCGTGACAATAAATCATACCGTATGAAAATAAGTATTAAGTAAAAAACTATTCAAAAAACCGAATATTTTGCAGTGTTTTGAAACGAATCTTCAGCTGATAAAAAATGTTCTTTCACCTTTTATAGAAATTCAAAAGACGTTTCGTCACAGACACACACACAACAAAATAAATAATATTTTGTGGTAAGATTTATTTTTAAAACCATGGCATTAACAAAGAATTTACAGTTCTGTCAATAGTTTTAGAAGTGACATATTTTGAGATAATCACTTTCATGGAGCAAATGTGTATAGAAATTTGATCCATGCACGGTTACTTATAAGTCTGGCTTTTAGCAGTTTTCTAATAGATTTCTGTCCATGTGGAGGCCCATGAGCTCTTCTTTCATACTGAATACATGTTAAATCTAACAGGTTATGAGTAACATTTGTTGGAGGCAACTCCATTGCACCATACAATTTCAAATTTTTGATTTGATCACCAAGATCTGAAAGTAAATAATGAATATAGTGTTGACTCTAAAACAAAAGGGCCGCTGGGCGATACACTGTTTTTAAAAGGGACGCTCTTCCATCTTATTCAAAAGACATATTTTGTTGAACTGGTTTGTTTTGAGTCCCCTTTAATCAGTAGAATTTTACGCTATTTTCTCGCGACCGACAGACTAATTTTGTGACATTTTTTTCCTGACTGATGAATTTTGCGATCTTTTCTCGAGAACGATTAACAGATTTCATAATATTTTTGAGATTTTTCTTTCCTTTGATCGATTGATGACTTTTGCTATTTTTTTCTCGGGACCTATCTAGACAAATTTCTCGTTTTTTTTATTCATTTTTCCCCTGTGACTGATTGAAGAATTTCACAATTTTCTCAGAATCTACAAACAAATTTCACAACATTTTTGAGATCTTTCATTTGACTGGTAAATTTTATGATTTTTTCCTGTGACCGATCGACAAATTTGAAATTTTTTTTTCCTGCGACTGTTTGAAGAATTTCAAGAATATTTCTAAGGATCCACTGCTGAATTTCACATGTATTTACCTGCGACCCGAATTTCGAGATATTTTTCTTTTACCAATTGGCAAATTTTGTGGCTTTTTCTCAGGAGCAATTAGCAAAAATCTTGTTTTTTTTCCGCGATTGATCGTAATCAAAACATTTTGTATATTTTTCTGCAACTGACTAAAGAATTTCACGATTCTTCCCCCCCCCCCCCCCCCAATCAACTTTCTGATAAGCCACTGATGAATTTTGCTTTTTTTTCCCCTGCAACCAATTTGTGAATTTTAAGATATTTTCTGTCAACTGATTAGCAAATTTTATGACTATTTCTTGACCGATTAGCAAAAATCGCAGTTTATTTTCCCCCAACTGATCAACCTTTTTTTTTCCCTGCAACCAGCTGAAGTATTGAACGACTGACTGATTTCACAATTTTTTGCCACTACTGATTGACAGAGTTGTTGTATAATATAGATGCATGGCCGCACGCTGTGTGCGGAAACTTTTCTGAAAATTCAGAACTTTATGGAAAATATTTTAGAAAAGAAAAACTTAATTTTTTAAAAGTTATTTTCTTGTATCTTTACAAGAAAGTTTTGGATTCATGAAAATTTTCGGTTTTTGATAGATTTATACATTTTAGAAGGTCCTGAACTAGATTTGACTTTTTAGAAAATGTGAGTCTGTCTGTGTGTTAAAAAAATTGTAAGCACCCTATCTCAAGAACTAATGCACAGAATTTAATAAAACTTTACATTCAGTTAAACCTTGATATATATTGGTACTGATTTGTTTTTTGTGTAAATCGCCTGACATGTGGTACTGCTATGCAACATTTTTCACGATCTATATCACATGAACTATTGCACATAATTTTATCAAACTTGAGATTCGGTTAGACGTTGACATAAATTGTTTTTGATTAGGTTTTGGTGTAAATCTCCCAACAGATGGTGCTAATGCCTAACTATGCTGCGTTTTTCAGGATTTAAAGATTTTAGCGATAGTCATATCTCAAGAACTAATGCACGGAATTTAATAAAACTTCAGATTCAGTTACACCTTGATATAAATTGGTACTGATTCGTTTCTGGTGTGTTTAAAACGTGAATGAGGTAGAAGAAAGATTTAGGATTGGTACATTCAACTAGTTTTATTTTTATTTCTTTTATTATTATTTTTTTTAATATTAAAAAATGAAAAATATTTCTCAAACTTACATATGATTTATGCTGTGATTATGTATGATGTTTGCACATAATTCAAAGTTTAAAGACACAAAATATTATTGTGATATTACACAATTTATTTCTATTTTCTGCAGACTAGAGCTTCGCGGCGATCGGTTTTCCATCAGCAGCTGCAGTGACTTTTTAGCCCGGTGGCAGTGGTTAAATAATTTCATAGTGTTAGAAAGCATTTTAAATTGAAGTTCTCTAAAATGATTTAAAGCTAAATGTAAATATTTCAAAATACATCAAATTTTAATGAACATCAATCACTGATTGGCGGCGAGCCAAAAATAAATCGTCTGAAAAAAAAAAAAAAAAAACATAAATGACACAGAAAATGATTTTATTATTTTAAGGCACATGTTTGTTCGTTTTTTTTCTCAAATTCGATTCTATGAATGTACCTCTACCTACAAAATGTGATTCAGTTGTTTCACAAGCAATGTCACATTATTTCTGCTAACAGAGTGACTGGCATTTTGTGTGAAAATGTCACAATATTAAGTATTTGGCTGTTTCTAAATATATTGACAAAATAATTGATAAAAATTCACCCCTTCCTATCATAAATTTTTAGCTTTATTATTTTTTGAAACAAAATAATTATTTTTTAATTTAAATGGTAATCATTTAAAACTACTGTGTTTTTTAATTCATATCATCAAAACAATATAATAACACGTAATTTTATTAAACATTAAATTGATTTACTGAAAGTTTTTGGTTTTATATAAGTCTACCGATTGATGAATTTTGTTATTTTTTACATGAATGATTAAAGAATTTTGCGTTTTTTTGTTTTTTTTCCCCTTTGATGTTCGGCTGACAAATTTTGCTCTTTTCTGGTGATCGACTGATAAATTTTGCAATTTTTTACTAATACTTGAAGGATGAATTTCGTTGAAATTGAGAATTTGAATTGTTCTGCGACAAACGTTGCACTTTTAACCATATTCTGCTTTTGGTAAAAACACTCTCTAGGGAACATTTATATTATTTTTGATGTCACTTCTGGCAAAAACTAGTTTCCTCAATCTGTGAAAAGTGAAACAGATGAAGAAATCTGTCTGGTGAATATCCCCGGTTCGATTGCTCTCTGAAGATCACGAGTGTGTAGTTTTATTGTGTAACAAACGACTACCATGAGTGATCTTCTGCAAGCAAGTTTGATGTGCTCCTGTGTAGAATAAGAGTATCGCTGCTGTGCCGAAAAAGAGGAAAATGAAGTAAGTTTATTGAAGTAACATCAAAAATAATGTCGATGTGGAAACAAACTACATTTTTTTTATATATATACTAAATTATCTAGCTAATCATTACTTAGCTAAATTATGTTTTCCTAAAAATAGCATCATAGTTTTGATTAGTTTGCGGTAGTGAAAATCAAATTTTGATAGTTGCATTCTGAATTATCCTGTGGTTCATCGGTAAACATTTCCTTTTTTAAAAATGCTTCTGCAAATGTGCAAATTAATTTTAGGTACTTTGTTGTTGTAATGCCCCTCCCCCTATAGGACAATATTAGCACTCGCCAATCGGCGAGTAATACTGAAAATTTGGCGATTGACTTTATTGCCACCACTGGTCAAATTTAATAGTCATACTTGCCAACAGACTTGTATAAAACCAAAAACTTCCTGCGCACATAAATATTCAGTCAAAAACTTTCTGCAAATTAATTTAATGTTTAATAAAATTAGGTGTTGTATTATTTTGACGATATAAATTAAAAACATTAGTTTAAAATAATTACCATATAAAATTAATTAATATTAATTAAAGAATATTTATTTTGGTAAAAAATAATAATAAAGCTAAAAATCTGTGATAGGAATTATCAATTATTTTGTCAATGCATTTAGAAACAACCCAATCCTTAATATTTTGACCTCTTCGCAAGCATCTGTAATGTCACAACAATGTTTTGCATCTTTAAATTTTGAATTGTACGCAAACAGTAAATAAATCGTACATAAAATTGGGGAATATTTTTAATTTTTTGGTATTTAAAAAAAAAATTATTATTATTTTTTTTTTTTATTCAAAAATTTTTTTCTGCAAAATTATAAATTTTGCAGAAAATTTTCTGTGCATGCCGTGCACGTGTGCGTCTATATTATACAACTCTGCTCGCCAATTGCGATGATTGAATGGAAAAAGATTTTTTCTCCGCTGTCACTCGATAAATTTAAAAACTATTTGGCGAATTTCGCGATTTTTTCCCTGACATTATATGACAGGTTGTGATTTTTTTTCTCTCGAAGCCATTCGACGATATTCGAAATTTTTTATCCCGAAACTAGTTGATGAATTTTGCGATTTTTCCCACTATCGGTTAATGAATTTTGCGATTATTCCGCTATCGATTGATGAATTTCATGATTTTTTCCATGAACGAAGAAATTGCGCACTTTCTTTCCGCTGATGTTCGACAAATTTCGCACTTTATTTCCGCTGCCGTTCGACGAAGTTTGCAATTCTGTTCCGGGATAGTTAGACGAATTTCATTATTTTTCTCCTGAGATCATTTGACGAATTTTGAGATTTTTTTCCCCCGAACCTATTTGACAAATTTCTCGATTTTTTTCACGACAGTTAGACAAAATTAATTTTTTTCTTGCAATGCCTGATTTCTTTCCCGAGACCATTTGACAAATGTCCAGATTTCTATCCCGACGCCATTTGACAAATTTCACTGTTTATTCCACAATAGTTTGACAAATTTCGCAAATTTTTTATCAAGTATTTGTAAACTTGTTATTGGCCAGTGCTGAAAAACACCGGCGAGTAAAAAAATCCATGTACTGGCCAGAGAGTAAAAAAGTTAATTTTTACTTATACCTCTCCCACACATTTAATAAGTGTAATTTATACTATAAACACACTAAAGCTAAACAAAACTATTTTGGGCTATGATGTCATACATTCGTGCACGGTTTTAAAATTTTTTAATCGGATATAAAAAGGAAAAAAGTCGCCAAATTTAGGGGATTTTTTTTTTTAATGGTAACTTAGCTATTGTATTGAGTTATTGGTATGGCACAGGCTTGAAAGTCGCCAAACATCTCTGCTTGAGTGTAACACATCTGTTCCCTATTTTGATTACCATACATTAAAATTTCAAAAATTGTTTCTAACTGTGGTTTTCATGGTGAAAACCAAATTTTGATAATTGCATTCTGAACTATCCTGTGATTCATCGGTAACCATTTAATTTTTATAAAAAATCCTGTTACAAATTAAGTAATTTTAAGTACTTTGTTGTTCTTATTCACTATAATTTCTTTATATCTCTATTAACAATTATTGTATGTTCAGAAGATTGGCTTCATATTATGCAGAAAAATGTGCACTACTACTCATTGACCTGAAAATCGAATTTTAGACCATATTAAAGGTTACTGCCCCCTTTGCGTTTAAGGAGAAAATTATAATTTTTAAACATTTATAATATGGACTAAAATTTGATTACAATATTGTAATTAAATTTTAGTCCCTATTACAAATGTTTAAAAATTATAAATTTCCTTATTAAAATTATACACCTTTTAATATGGTCTAAAATTCAATTTTGAGGTCAATGAGTATAGTGCACATTTTTCTGCATAATATGATCTAATGACCTTTAATATTGGTCCAATACATGTCCTATAAAGCACTGAAAAATACTAGATACTGATTTAAATAGCCTTCATTGGGCCAGCTAAGTAGATTAAATCATGTATGGCTGTTCCTTATTGGGCCAATATTTGCCCTTTGAAGCATTCGTGAAATTGTGATGAAAATAAAATTTCCTACATTGGGCCTGTACTTGCCCTTTAAGTAATGATAAATACATATACTGGACCAACACTCTTCCATTAATGAATTTATTAATGGTATTGGCATTACGGTATCTGCCCAGTAAATGTCCGCACTTAAGGGCATATAAATTAAAGACGGACACTTTTTTAACGGTGCCATTACGGCTAACTGGTATTGGGGCAGCATTGTAATTTTTGGTACAAACGCATTGGCCCTTTTCTGGGCTATGCTGGTCATGTTTGCTGGGGAGTATGTCCATGTTTAAAAAAATGAGTATGATCTGACATCTATGTGCTTATTTTTGAGTATTTCCATAATTAAAAAATGAATTTAAACTGATTCTAAAAATTTTTGAGGATTTCCATGTTTCAGAAATGAGTATGAAGTGATCTCTATGCTCTTAGTTTTGAGCATGACATGTTTCAATATTCTGAGTATTTCTGGTATTTCAGAATTGAAAACATTGAGTCGTCCTATTTGAAACTAAAAGTTTCCTAACAAAATGAAAACCTTGATTTACTCAGATTTGAATGTGTTATTTTTCTCAGTGAATAAATAATTTTTTCTTTTGTTTTGAAAAGCTATTATTTTAAGAAGATATATCCTTTTATAAGTAGAAATGGAGAAATTATAAAAAAAATATCTTTGATATGAAACACCAGTTGAAAACAATACTTGATGAATGGAGGTATAGAGTATTGTGTTTGTAGAAAACTACGGCGGATATCAGATTAACATTGCATTATGGCAACTGACACGCTTAGAGGCATGTTTGTAGCGTTTTTGGCAATAATTTCGTGATTTTTTGTAGCCCCTCCAATCACTCTCCAAGCAGATTATCAAGAGACTGCTATGTTGAAATTTTCGCCAACCGGTATTATACAATACTTCATCCCGACGCAAAAAACGTATTTAGTCAACGATATTTATCCGAAGGTCCATTGTTTCCATCACAGAATAGTGTCTTTTTTACGATACCTGTCGTATGTATCCATATATATATCTGCGTGCGTGTATGGCAATTTACTTGGATTGAGTAGATATACATACAAGAGATTTAGAAACATTCGAAGCCTTATGGATACGTATTTTTATTAAAAGTTGACATTGAATTGACAATTACGCGATCTTAACAACCATCTCAAAAAAGTCGTGACGCTGTACTTAATAAAACTGCTGCATTTAAGTTATGTTGACAGCCGCATGGTCCATACTGTATGATCCAAAATCATTTTCTAATAGTTAGAGATCAACCGGTAGCACAGTTGAACACATTTTTTCAAAGTAATAACATCTTACAGCTATTTAACGAAAGTTTCTCAGTATTTAAAAGAGCATTAACTTCTGAAAGTCGTAGGTTGATAATGCAATTCCAGGATATTATTATATTAAATTCATTTAAAATTAAAAATTAAACTAAAATTAAACATATCATCTTACTAAAACAGGATTTCCAGAAGTTGGTGATGATTGAAAATATGTAAAGCAAGCAAAACACTGAAAAGTTGAAATCACTAAGACCGTGCATTCTCTTTTAGTGGTGGGTGCATACGAATACAGACAAGGACGTTAGCCAATCAGAGTGCGTGCTACAGCACTTTAACCGCGTATAAAAAAATGATGCAATAAGGGCTCAAAACAGCGTAAAAAATCTTAAAACGCGTCCTTCAAAATAAAAAAAATAGGCCTTTGGAGAAAAAAAGGATATTCTAAAGTGAAATCAAATTACAATAGTTAAAAGTTAAAATACCAAGTGTGAATATCATGGATTATTCAGATAAGGAAAGTAAAGAAAAAATATTTTAAAGTGTAAATATGTAATTTAAATGAGAATAATATTGGAATTTAATATAAATATTTAAAAATTAAATTTTCCTTTTACCTTTTATTTATTTGAAAGTTTCTAGTTCATTTTGTTGTGTTTATAGTTTGTGTTTATGTTACAGTCTCTCTATAGTTGTGGTTGTTTATTTTTCAATTTTGTATAAGGTTAATAGTTCATTCATTGTGTTTTAACATTAGTAATTATCAAACTAGTACACAATTATGCTATATATATATATATATATATGTGTGTGTGTGTGTGTGTGTATGTGTCGTATATACATCCATATATCGTCTCTCTTGGTTTTAAAAGTTTGACCACGAAAATTCACATTTGAGCTGTCAGTAACGGTAATCTAACAGAAATTTGTTTAAGCTGCGGCCTTCATGTATGGAGAATTCATCCCGCAGCTGATATCTTTCATTAAAATATCTAGAGGAACTTTCACAATATTTTCAGGCGCAATGGTAAATTATACCATTAGCCATGTTTTAGGATTTATTTCATTAAATTCCTAGAAGAAATCAGACCGTATTACATGTTAAAGTTGTCTCTGCGCCATATAAAAGAAGAAGTTTGAATTACTTATGGATGTCTGCATTATTTTCATCATTGGTATTAGCAGCTGAAAATAGAATAGTACTTTCTATAATGTAGAAAGTCCACTCGGTTGATTATGAAAATAATTAAACGTATTTCGTTCCGCTTTTATTTCTGACGTTATTCATGGATGTATTTATAATCATTTATGATAAACATAATAACAGATTCATATGATGGTTCATTGAAAAAAATGTTAATTTATAAACTTTCATTCATTTATCGCAAACTTGCTTATCTTAATCCCTTGAGTGTCATTAACAAGATATTAAGCATTTGGAAAGTTTTTGATAGATGAAAGCGAACGCCATATCTCAAACCAACTGACTGGATAACAGAAATTTCACAGTCTATTTATTTTTCTAACACTTATTTATAACTATTATCCCAACGTGTAGCCTGGTTTTCGCTTTGTTCATTTTATAAAGATATTTTCATGTTTATATTACTTATTACAGATATTTTTTTTTGTATTTTATATCTAAATACATATTACAAAACGATATTCTATACTCCTTTTTTTTAAAGACTAATATTAAAATGCAAAATTTCTTTCCCTGATTTTACAGACTTATTACACAACTTTGTAGTTATTTCACTTAATTTAACGAATTCTTCAACGATTACAGTTTTAACGTAAAAAGAACGAATACTGTGAACATGTGCTAAGCGCTACAAAGAATATGTAATTTTTATGTAGTAATTTTTACTACATTCTATATTCATAAAAATATTTTTTTTTAATTTCGTTAAGCTTCTCCGCTTTCCAGTTTTGATGAATTTATACACGTTTTGGTACGTATAGAATACGATTTGGTATTTTTTGGAAAATATCTGTGTATTTGTTTGATGATTGTATGGCATCTTTTTTTGTATTACAAGCATTTCGTGATCACTCTGAACAACATCTCAGGAAACTAGAAATTTAGTTAGATATTGACATAAGTTTTGCTGATAAAATGTTATAGTGGGTTTTATTATGTCGGGATTTTTTAATGTTATTTTTATTTTCGCATCCATGAGAGGGAAATTCGATGAAGTAACATGTAAGATGCTTATAATGAATTACTGTGCTGATTTAATTTCAGTTACAATGAAGAAAAAGAAAGCACTGCTACGCTATGCTAGAGGAAGGTTCCAAAATTTGTTTCGCAGAGAGTTGGCTTAGGGAGAATGGTTCCAGGGAGAATAAATAGCATTGTTGTAACGTATATTGTATCTAGCATACACATTCAACCACATTCTTATCAGTGTCATTCATATTTAAAAAAATAATGTTACAAGCCAAATACCTCACATAAAAAAAATGATCGCTTCACAAGAATTGTTAAATGAGATTCCTTTGTAATGCAGGCCAGGTGGAATACAAGCACATTTACAGTGTTTTCTTTAAAAGAAAACATTTTTATTTTATAGAAAAAATACTTAATTTTTAACTAAAATATAGATTACAGTATAATATACTACATTTTTTACAAATACCATATATTCATATAAAGCCCTAGAGTGTATTATATCTTAAATAATTAGATATTCGTTTGCTTAAAGAGAATTGTGAAATTCGTAGTACATTTCCACAATTTTTCATAAATTAATGTGTATTTTAAAGAAATAGTTTTTCAAAAAGGAAATGATTTATGTGATAAAATACTATTATAGATAATACTGATGAAATGATTGCACTGTATATTTTCATGGAGAATAATTTTAAACTAATTAAAGAATACAATGAAAGACTGTACTAGTGACGCAATTTTCAGACAAGTTTTGAATAAATGAACAGACATCATTATAACAGTTTCATAAGAATACATGAAATGAACATTAGTTAATCCTTGCCAATTGTGTATGTCCGTTTGTACGTTGCACAGTTTCCTTAATATGTAAATATACAGGAAGTTTGATGAATAGAGCTTTTGAAGCAATTTCGTAATTGATAAACCCTGAAGTATAATGCGTCTATTGTTAAATTTCGGTTTGAGAATTCTTCCAACTAAAGATATTTCCATGTCAAATATAATTTATTATACATCTAATCAAGGGAATAGTATAAATTAAAAAAAAACAAGAAAATATATTTGCAAGTATTACAAATTTAAATATTCTATAAATTCTGATAAAATTTACAGCGACTATACATTTTGGTTAGAAAATTTATTTCTGACCAAATTAAGCTCAAGAGTCTGTTATACTTTACGTAATTGGAAATCAATTTGTTTAAATTGAATTTTGAAATTCGTTGTATATTTCCACAATTTTTCATGAATTAACGTGTATTTTAAAGAAATAGTTTTTCAAAAAGGAAACGATTTATGTGATAAATTACTATTATAGATAATACTGATGAAATGATTGCACTGTATATTTTCATGGAGAATATCTTTAAACTAATTAAAGAATACAATGAAAAACTGTACTAGTGACGCAATTTTCAGACAAGTTTTGAATATATGAATAGACATCCATTATAATAGCTTCCTAAGAATACATGAAATGAACTTTAGTTAATCCACGTCAATTGTGTATGTCCGTTTGTACGTTGCACAGTTTCATTAATATGTAAATATACAGGAAGTTTGATGAATAGAGCTTTTCGAGCAATTTCGTAATTGATAAACCCTCAAGTATAATGCGTCTATTGTTAAATTTCGGTTTGAGAATTCGTGCAACTAAAGATATTTCCATGTCAAATATAATCTATTATACATCTAATCAAGGGAATAGTATAAATTAAAAAAAAAAACACTTATGAAAATATATTTACAAGTATTACAAATTTAACTATTCTGTAAACTCTGATAAAAATTTACAGCGATTATTATATTTAAGTAAGAGAATATATTTTACATATGTAAGTTTTTTGTTTGCCGCTGAACACATGTAGTATTAAATATCCTAAAAAAAAAATTAAATTGTTTTAAATTGTTTCAAAAACATTACAAACATAAATTAACATCTGAATTCTAATAAGGTACAATTAAAGAAGTAATTTCACTCACACAAATTAATACAATAACCGTAGCACGAGTGAGAAATTAGCAAGGCCTGGACTTGAACCTGAGTCTACAGCGTAACAGTGCTGTTGCTCTAACCACTAAGTTAACACGTTCGATATCCTAGTTCGGCAAGTTCTCACTATTAATCAATGTTGAGGATTCAGACGTTAATTTATGTGCTTTAATATATATATTGTGTACCGATGGAATAGTAATTTATTCATCGATTGTTCCGTCAACCATTGCTGTCCGATTTCTGGCCGGGGACGTTCCCTAGCATGGATTAATAGTGAAAAATTGCCGAGTTATGGTATCGGCTTGGTTATCTCAGTGGTTATAGAAAAATAATGTTATTCTGCAAACCAATGTTCAAGTCCTGGCCCCGTCTATTTTTTCATAATGTGTTGCGTTTAATTTATTAATTTGTGTGTCTGAAATAACGTGTTCTTTAATTGCACCTTTATTCAATTCAGACGTTAATTTATGTGCTTTAATATTACAGTTTTTGTTTTTCACACAATTATCTTAAATTGCATTTCACAAAATTTTAAGCTCATGTATAAGTTTTTGTTTAACCAACGGTCATCTTCAAAAATTCAGTTTAAATATTCATAATAGGACTTTTTTCACCTGCAATAATAATTTAAATTGTCGAAGTACGTGATAATGGAGAATATCATTTAATATATAAAAACTTTTAAAATAAAATAAAAATAAAAACATAGAAAAAAATTCTTAGGCAGATATTATTAACACACGAGAGTGATTAAAGTAATTTTTTAAATGTAGTTTAAAATATAGAAGGTAATAATTGCAAACAGAAACTTTATTTTATGTTTCAATGTCATATTTTATGTTTCAATGTCATATTTTATTTCAAAAAGTTGTTAAACGTTTTAAGAGAAGACCTGTGATGACTTTAAACATAAGTCTTATTCTTGCTAATTCTGTCACATAGGCTTGTTACATAGCACATATCCTTTAAACATAGGGAAATAAAAGTATCAGCAACGATATAGGGCATATTCGATTGAAAAACTAAGTATATACGTTGTGTAAAGCTGTAGAATATTTCAAAGAAATTTTTTTCTATTACAAAATGGAATGCTAATAATTGGAAAAAGACTGAATAGAGGAAGTAAAAAAATAACAACATAAAAAAAATTAATACAGATAGAAAGAGATTTTCTATTAAACAGTTAGAGGAATTACATATTTTAATTACACTATTCTATGTAATTGACCGTTTTGTCTATTTATGGGATGCACATAAAATTAAAAATCCACATACTTGTAAAACTTTAAATAAATTTTATACAATCGGAATTAGATTTTCATTTTTTAAATGTTCTCTTTTATAAAACTTTTTTTCCCTGTCACTGTAATTTCATATATGTATTACTGATGGATTATTTGTACTGTCATAAATAGTACAATTTGGAAAATAACGCATTTTTCTGACACACACATTAAAAAAAAGAAGGTAAATATTCAATACTATGGTTTTCCAATGCTTTGTGATTTTCCGATTTTAGCAAGGTAAAAATGAATTTTCTTCAATGGTATTCTTTCTATTTATTGGTTTTCGATATCGTTTAAGTAAAAAGAAAGTGTTACAGAAAATGTCTTGAAAGAACCTCATATATAAAATGGGAAAAATGACAAAAATACATCTAAAAATGAAAACTAATATATATATTTTTAATTTAGTTATATCCTTAATATCATAAATATATAAATATATTTTACATTTAGGTAGGAAATTAAAACAATTTCTATTCTAGGTACAATCGGTTTTCTTTAGATATAAGGGAGTAAACAGAAAATATATATTTCTAAATCTCAAACTGTTTCGTTTCTATAATTTATAAAGTTCGTAATGTAATGAAAATTGTCTTGATGCGACAGAAGCGTTTTCTTTATTATAAAGTACAAAGACATAATGCGAGCTTAATTGTTATTCAAAATAAAAGCTAAAGTAACTTATAACAAAGCCTATATTTCTTTTTTAAATTTAAATTTTGCTGAATATTTACTTAAACTTTAAACTGCGTTATATTTCGAATAATCACTAACGTTTCATATTTCTTCAATAATGAACAAAAATAAGAAGTTTGAAATACAGTAACATAATTCTTACCAGATGCTGTTGTTGCACATCCCCTTAGACCAGCAGGGCTAGACCAGGTCCATGATATTTTACACTTTAAGGAAATCCATCACCATCAAAGGATCATCAGCAAGATCCTGCTTGGAGAACCCGAGGCACGCAAGGATATGATCAGGGCAATTTCAGACAATTTTATAGTACTAAGGTGCCCACTACGAAAGCGAGCAAGAGTGGTTTACTCCTGCCTGCTATAATCAATAGCAAGAGATCCTCACGGTCAAATACTATGGTACCAGTGGTGCTCTGGTGGAACAATCCAAGTGATCCTATTCTTGCTTTTTGTTCTTGAGTAAGTCTCCAAACATGTGAGGATGCACCCGCCTTGGCCAAGGTGTCCGTAATCTCATTTCCTTCAAGATCGACATGGGGAGGAATCCACTTTCTGATGAGACAAGGGAAAAAGTTTCAATCTGTTAAGAATAGCCAGGTGCTATACGCCGCCGGTGTTTCAGAGGTCCTCTCTGCTGGTAAGCAAAATATACCAAATACCGTCTTCAAGGGTGCAGTGCGAAGAAAAAGGTAAATTTGCCTTTATCTAAGGCAATATCATATAACCACGAACGAAAATATACAATAACATCTTCACATGTGCAAAGTGAAAAAAAGACAAATATTTCTTTATCTGGGACAATAAACCGATTCCAATGTGACTGAGCACGTGTATAGTACTTACCAAGGTCTTGAACGAGATAATTGACCAACTTCATCCACTATCTTGTTTCAAAGTAGCGGATACTAAAGATCGGAAAAAATATCTAAATTTATTAAAATTATAATTTTTTTAATATATCTAAAAGACTTATGGCGTAGTTTCAGTCCTGCTGAAAATTTACTTGGAAGTTTAAATATAGTAACCGATGCTGGGAACTTATTTGTCTCATGTACGCCACTGAATAGTGTGCTCATGTATGACATTCCATCTTGCGCTGCGAAGTTGCAGCCTTGCCAGCGTATATATAAGTAAAAAATGCCAGACTGGATGTCGTCCAGATGGCTTAAATGGTAAAGCACTTGGTGCACTATACCAAGGTATCCGGATTCGATCCCCTGTCTGGACACATTTTTCACTTTGTTGGTTGTACACTGTTTAGCAAAATGAAAATAAATTAACATCCTTTTTAGTGCTATTTAAAAAAAAAATTTATTTTTAGAAAATATTTATAATATTGAAAATCTCATGCCTAATTTCGTGAAATGTGTCTTAAAAAAGGACATAAAATAGCAGTTCAGTTGTAACGTATATCTTGCAGTTTATACATTTTTTTTTATATTGATATATTTTTCAAAAAAAAAAATATATAATTTTATTTTTAATGCATTTAAAAAAAATGATACAGTAAAAATCATTTTTAATATAATTGTAACGATCGTATCTTTACGTAATTTCGGCAGAAAGTGCTTGGGATGTTCAAAGAAATTTTATGGAAAAAATTGGAAAATTGATATTTTCGTCATTTTTTGCAAAGTACCGAAACTCCCGAGAATTAGAATTTTGGAAGGCATGCACTTGTTCCTTGCATAAAGAAGGAATGTTGCTAGCAGAATCCATTATTACTCTCTCAAAAATTATTTTTTATCTTTAAAAAAAATATGTTGTTGAAACTAATTATCTTTCCATTTTCTATCTACTGCACTCAATTTAGTATCCATTTTTAATGTTTCTTAAAATATTTATTTTTAATGAGCTGAACGAGCGTTATATGCTTTGCATAAACGGAAACCTTTCAAATATTAATTAAAATGGTATGAGAAAAATAATAAATGTAAAACCATTTATAAAAAAATGAATTTTTACGTATTAAAAAATAGTAATTTAAATAAATAATATTACTAAAATTTTGTCAAAATAAATATTTAACATTTGAATATTCTGGATTCTTTTAAATAAATGATTTTGTAAATATATGTTTAGAGGATTGTAATAAAAAAAAAACTTCTATGTCTACTAAAAATCAAATAAATCCTGAAAATTCAGCAATTGATAACAATTATAATAGTCTAGAGTAATTTTGACACAAATATTCAAATTGGTAAAGGTTACATACAAACAAGACTACGTACGGAGCAATTTTTTCCAAAAAAGCTATTTAATTATTTTTTGAACTTATTTTTATTAGGATTATGACTAGAAACTGTGAAAGAAGGCAAACAAATATTTCATTCATTGATGACAGTTTGGTAAATGGGGGATTTTGTGGTAAAATTTAGTGAAATTTGGCATAATACGCAAAACGCCCTACAGAAAAATATATTGTGTATATCTTAATTTCCTTTTTATACTTCATACTTATGACATTGGTAAAGGCAATGAACTAAAATTTAAAAGATATTTAAAATTTTTCAAAAGTTATAGCATATCGCACCTTTTTACATGCTGATTTTCTTAAAATTCATCGATGTCTTTCCACGAAAACATCCGTAAAACAAAAAAAAAAATATTTATTCTAAAATTAAATCTGTAGTTCATTGCCTTCATAATCGTATAATCAACATGCAATTTAAACTTAATTGTGATATTCTAATAACTTTTTGAAAAATCATGTTTTACGCATGGCAGTTTTATCAAAAATTACATTTTCTAAAATATGCATTTAAAGTTTCGATTTGTGTTTTACTAAAAGAATTTACACAGTAATATGCATCTAAACTTCACTGTTTTTATGAGCCATACTCTTTTTTTTTTAAGTAATGAGCCTTTGTTTATTTCTAGAAGGCCATAGTTTTGCTTCCCCCTTCTCAGTTAGTACCTTTAAATAGTACTTCCGGTCCTTTAAACAGTACTTCCGGTTTGAGTGACAGCTGTTGAGTAGTTTAAAAACCGTTATAACTCTGGTTCTATTTATTATACAATAAAAATAAATACAGTTTTGGAAAGGTAAATAGTTGGCTTTTAATGAAATTTAATAAAACCATATTGACAATTTTGGTCGAAAACCACTTCTTAAATGTAGTCAGATACCTTAAGATATCATATGAGTTGTAATTTCCCAACTGGGAGAAAACTTCCGGGCCAGGATTCGAACCAGGGATCTCTTGGTTCAATCTGCCAATTCTCTACCAACTGAGCAATCCCGGACAAATCTGGCGAATCTAATTCACCCAGTACAGAATCTGGTCTGTTATCAACTAAAATCAACTCAACAGAATAAATCGGAGGTAAGGAAACTCCAGTAAACCCTGGGTTCCCGACGTTCAAATCCTGGCCGGACAATTTCTCCCAGTTGGGAAATTTCAAAACATATGATTCCTTTACCAATTTGAATAATTGTGCCAAATTTAATCTAGTGTATTCACGTATCCAGCGTTTACTGGAGTTCGCTTACTTTCAATTTATTCTGTTGAACTGATTCAGATATCAGACCAGATGGTGTAATCAATAATGTGTAATCTTCATCTTATAAAAAACTATATTTACGTTAAATGATTGAATAGGAATTACAATGAGTTTACTTTGTACAAGAATGATTATTCGGGTCATTTTCTCGTCGAAACTCTTGCCTGAAAACATCCCCCTCATTGTAATATGGCCAATTCTTAAGAAGATCCCTTCTACCTGAATTTACGTCAAAATAGTTTTTTTTTTTTTTAAATACAAAATTTAAATTTTTATAGGATACAAAGCTCAAAAAGTTTTGAATTAGAAAACTCCCCCCTTGATTTACGATCTAAAAAAGGAAACCTTCTTATGAAAAGTTTTAAACACTAATAATGCGTTGTTTCGATTTTCCATGATGAATTATGAATAAAAGTAAAAATAGTTAATTTAAAAAAAAAATCACTTTTATAAGCATAAAATGTTTAAAAACCACACCTAATTTCATGACTGCAATTCGTGTAGTTCCAAAAAATGTCCATTATAAAATGTTAATTAAATGTCACATCTTTTATTAAATTCACATATGTAACAAATGCATTCTGAGGGGGGGGGGGGGGTTAAAAAAACTTCTTCCTATGTTCTGTACTTTATGCTAAAGTAATTGTACATAGTTTAGAGAGTTTAAGTTAAATTTTTCTAGTTACTGCAAATTAGAATTTTTTACCTTGTTTTTTCTTATCTATCTATCTATGTACAGGGTGTTTCAGTTAAACCTTTCAGAACTTCTAAGAGGGGTAGGGTACATCCGGACGAACCAAAATCATAAACCAATGGGCAGTCAGAAATGCTTTCCTGACGCGGTAGATGGCGTTGTGCAAAAGTTCCGAGCTTTCGTGCAGGAAATCTTCATTTCGCACAAGAACGCCAAGTTAGTAGGAGGGATGATTACACGAACGCAGAATTAGCCGATATGCATTTGGTGTACGGGGCTGCAAATTGTAGTAGGCCAGCCGCATAGCGTTTGAACGCGGAACGATATCCGACGAGGCGTATTCCCAGTCATAATTTATTTGCAAGTCTGCACCAGAGGTTAGCTGAGACAGGTTCATTTGAAAGAGCTGACAGGATCAGGGTAAGAACAGCACGGACTCCAGCCGTCGAACAGAATGTGCTGCAGCATGTAGAGAGGAATCCAAGAATGAGTAGACGAAGACTAGCAAACGTAGTCGGGGTTTCTCCTTGCAGCGTCTGGAGGATTCTCCAAGAACAATACATGCATCCGTTTCACGTGCAGCGTGTCCAGGCACAGCAACCGGAGGATTATGCACCTCGTATTGCTTTCGCACAGTGGTACCTTGGAAAATGTGCTACAAATCGCACTTTTCTTACTGAAGTGTTGTTTTCGGATGAGGCATCCTTCACAAGGGAAGGAATTTTCAACTCGCATAACGACCATACCTGGGCGGTCGAGAACCCGCATGCAATACGACGTCGTGCAGCACAGATTTGATTTTCGGTCAATGTATGGGCCGGTATTATGGGAGATCACCTCATCGAACCTTACCTGTTACCGTGTCGTCTAACCGGAGATAACTACTTGCTCTTTCTGTAGCAAGTATTGCCACAACTTTTGAGAGATGAACAGATTTCTGCATCGACGCAACAGTCAATGCACGATGGAGCCCCTGCCCATTATAGCGGAGCTGTTCGTAAGTACCTGGATGTCACATTTGGTCAACAGTGGATCGGACGTGATGGTCCCGTGCATTGGCCTGCTCGGTCACCCGACCTAACATGTCTTGATTTTTATTTCTTGGGTCATATGAAATTGCTAGTTTATGATACTCCTGTTGACAATGCTGAGGAGCTGGTTGCAAGAATCGCAGTAGCTGCCGGAGAAATACGAAATTCGCCTGGAGTATTCCAGAATGTTCGGATGTCCATGCGTCGCAGATGTGAGACGTGCCCATGGAAGCAACTTCCATCCATGTACCTTTTGCTTCTTTCCATGTATTATTAAAACGATTTCTCACTTACGGTCTCTTTTCTTTATGGTGCTTCTGTGCACAACACCGCTTCAGGAAAGCATTTCCAACCCCACATTGCTATATGATTTCGAGTTGTCAGGATGTACCCTACCCCTCTTAGAAATTCTGTAACGTTTAACTGAAACAACCTGTATATTAGCTGATCCGGGCCCGTGATAATAGTTTAATTTATCTAAAAACAGGTTTTGAAAGATTTTATATTTTTAAACAAAAATCGTTCCAAACAAAGCCCAAAAAACCCTTGCCATAGTACACAACGGAATTTGTATGATTTTACACTTTAAAATACATTCTATCCAAATCAACTTGGGATTGGAAGCACCACTGCCTTTCGTAGCAGTGCACGCTCGGAGTGCTACACACGCTCAGGTCTGTTATGATTTTATATTTTTAAACGGAAATCTTTCCAAATTAATCTGATATTTTGGGTCAATTGTTGTTGGCAGAGTACAACCTAGAATTTTTTTTTTAAACGAAAATCAATCTAAACGAACCTAGAGTTCGGGGTCCCACTATTTTCGGCAGCATTACACCGGTGTGCGCTGCACGCACAACCTAACCTCGAATAAGTATGATTTTATGTTTTTTAACGGAATCTGTCCAAACGACCTATTGTTCCATATAAACTAACAACGGGAATAAATCAAACGAATTAAGATGGCTAAGGATGTTACGGATACGAACGTTTTTAAAAGTGTTAATATTAATATTTTTTAAAGGCCGCAAGCGTCGTTTCAAATGAAAATGAAAGTAAATGTGAATTGCTATCTTTTGTTTTTTTTTCGTATTTTTATGTTCAAAGCCGACGCATATTTTTATACATCGCATAAAAAAATTAAATTCGTGTTAGTGACTGTCGGAAATGATTTTTTTCAAAGAGTTAACAGTCATATTTTTTAAAACGGATTGAGGCATTCGAACGAAAAAATAAACGTTCGCGCGGTTTTATATTTTTCATTATTTCGTATTTCGATTTCTGAAGTCGATGATGGATTTTAAATATTGCAGTTGAAACGGAACTCGCGAAAGTGAGCTTCGGAAATGTGTTTGTTTCAAAGAGTTAATACTATTCATATTTTTGGATACGGAATGCGTCCTTCGAAAGGAAAATAAACTTAAAAGTCTTTTTTTTTCGCATTTGGATTAAAATTCCGGATGCAGATTTTTAAAGATTGCAGAAACACGAAAACGGCTTTCGGATTATTTATTTATTTATTTATTTATTTTTGAGAGGTTACCTTTGATATTTGCTGAAATTAGAATTTTTTTTTTTTTTTTTTTTTTTTTTTTTTTTTTGAAATGGTTAATTTTTTTATTTTTCGAAACGAATTGCTCCTTAGAAATCTTTAAAAAAAACGTAATTGGGGTTTGGTGTCTTACATTTTTTCGTATTTAGAATGGTTCGGCCTATGCCCGTTTCGATACACGGGAGAGAGGAACTTTCGCTCTTTTCTTTTACCGCGCTTCGGATTTCGGTTCTCGTAGGCAGCGACGCAACACTTTTTCGTCTGACTTTTAAATTGTGCTGTTTAATTAATATCTCGGCTAACTATCAAAAAAGAAAATCTAAGATTCAGTCGAATTAGGACGTGCCTTAGACTTTCCTCGTATAATTTTTCATAGCTTTACGTGCGTTAGATTTTTCTAGCCATCATAAACACACAGACACACCGGCAAACACTTTTATTTTATTAGTGTATAACATATATATATATAAATATATATTAATTAGATTTCTTTCGAATGTACCCATTTATTACAAGCATGTTACTTTATTAAAATAAATCTCTCACTCGAAAATGAAACAAAATGCATGATGAATAAATTTTAAATTATGAATTATAGTCAATATATTTTTTTGTGTTTGTTAAATGTATTACCCATTTAGGAATCAATATTTTCTTCAACATGAATAATTCTGAGTAATATAAAAGCTTCACATTTATAAGCTTTGCCTGAAAAGTTTGCTCTCTCAATAACTGGTGAAATTTATGGCATAAATCTTTGAGACATTAATCATAAACTTCAATAATTTTCCAATATATTATACATGATAAGTGATCAGCAACTGTCAAAATTATGATTGCATGTTGCAAAATTAATGTTCCGAAATTGTTCCTTTATATCCAGCATAAGGATTTGCAATTCCTTAACGTGTGAATGATTAATGTGAAGCTGACGAAGTTTGCATTTAAATTTGAATTCCGCATTTAAAATACTCGCTTTAGATGTTCTCCAGTTAATTGATGCACCACTCATTATTGATAATATTCAATTGAAAATTATTGGGTATTGAAAAAAAAAATGTTTTATTCTAAAATAATTAAATTAACACTAAAACTACCGGAAATTTGACACAAGTTTTTTAAAATTATTTCCCACCAGAAATTTTACTTATCCCGGGAGAACTCGCGTGTGAGATTTTCTCTCACCATCATACTTTTTTTTTTGTCCGAGCTGTTGCAATAAGACTCTTATTTAAACCCTTTTTTTATTTTAAATTAAATTTTAGAAACTTTTTTTTTATCATTTTACATTTTTTGTGAATAAAGTATTAAGACTAAGAATAAAGTATTAAGTTCTGGTGTGATAAGAAATCTAGCGAGTTCTCGCGGGTTAAAACTACTTAACGAGTTCATTTAACGTATTTCTCTCTCTCTCTCTCTCTCTCTCTGTGTGTGTGTGTGTGTGTGTGTTTTATATTTAATTCATTTTGAAAAGAAATTTCTGGTTCAAATCAAAATATATTCATTTGGTAACCGTCAAAATGACGGCTCATGGTAGTTCTAGTGTTAAAATGTATTTTAAAAGTTAAGTGATTTATGTTTTTTTCCACAAATAGAAGAACGATTTTTTAAATTTAATTCATGACATTACCAATGATACTATTCAATTATCCAACACATTTAATGTCATCTCATCAATAAACTATTAGATCTATAAATTGTAGGTTTTGGCGAGATCATTTTTGAAGTAAATTGGACTTATAGCTATTTTTTAAGATGCAGATCCTATAGTTTTATTCATTCTAACAGATGGTTGTTGCATTTATGCATTCACATATTTTAGAGAACACGTTTTACATCTCTCATGTAGTTACTACAGTATGCGAATTATGTGCCATATGGCTAGGTGGGTTAGTTTCGATTTAAAGAAGCTATGTGACTGAAAACGAATAGCAGTGTTTTTCAAACTCTTGTTTGTTCTTGTTGTTTTTAATTGAACATATAAAAAACAAGTGTACTTAATCTATAAGTACATTTAAGCGTTGGTATTAACCCCTCCACCTACCAGAAGGCTCTAGTGGACTCGAGAGGTACATTCAAAATGACTATGAATCAGAATTTGTGACATAAAATAAGTTAAATATAAACAGTAAACAGTTGAATGTTTCAATGGGATTCCCAGTTGTATTTCAACTCCACACTCTGTAGATAAATAAATGTATATCACATCATACAGGAGCCATGAAAAAAATATAACTGTAGCACATTTGTGCTACAATAACAAAGAAAAGTAAAGGAATCCACTGTAAACTTCATCAGCCAATCAGGAGAGAGTAGACAGCCAATTAAATTTAACTAGCCTTAAGCCAGCCAATCATAGCATATTTGTGCTGCAATAACAAAGAAAAGTAAAAGAATCCACTGAAAACTTCATCAGGCAATCAAATTTAACTAACTTTAAGCCAGCCAATCAAATTGAACTGACAGTAGAAGAGGCGGGGCTTCGTTGACAGATTGTCAGGATGATAATAGGAAAA
Organism: Maratus michaelseni; assembly: GCA_963931845.1. NCBI lineage: Eukaryota > Metazoa > Arthropoda > Arachnida > Araneae > Salticidae > Maratus > Maratus michaelseni. Next base: position 184,623,253 of record OZ007595.1, read on the forward strand.
TAGGTAAAAAAGCATTAAAAATTGAGAATTACAAACAGAAACAGTTGATTGTTTCAAAGGGATTCCCAGTTGTAAACAACTCCACTCCCTGTGTATGAGTAATTAATAGTATATCATATCTTTAAAGAGCCATGAAAGAACACGGGTGCACGGAGAACTAAAATAAGTTAAATAGTTTTAAATAAAAAGTCTGGTTTGAAATGTTTTTATTACGGTTGAAAAAAATTTACGGTAGTTATATGGTTAAACAACCATATTGAAGAAAAAATAACTAAAGCTTTTGGGTAAGTTTGTTCGTAATTATTAAATTTAATTCTGTTCACAATTTACAAACATATATCTATATAAACTAATTCGTTAATGTATTTTCTGAAACTGTGCATTCTTATTGTTTTAGAATATACCAACCTCGTAGATAATAGTAGATTGTGTCTTTACACATTCTGCTCGACTCACTGTCAAAGAGATAATTTCTTGTTGGGTCAAGAAAAAGATCCTCTTTAGAGAGGATTGCAGAACTTCATGTACAAACTTCGAAGATGGATAGAGCACACTCAAATAAACAATCTTTGTATCGGATATAAGGTTCGCAGTACATTTTTGTACTACAAAATTGCTGGACGTTCCTTTCAAATTCGAATCTGGTATATTGTTCATAACTTTAAAAATAAATTACTTTAAAAATTTCATACTTACCTTCCTTAGTGTAAAATGTAAAGATAAAATAAATAGTGGTGGAATTGGCCACCATATGCATTCAAACAGCTCTGAATTAGATGTGCCATATTTCCGAATGTAGTTTACATTATGTACATTGCCATTGCCATACTTAGTGCATTCATCCATAAATTTTCGTAATATTATTGCGTTTCACAAAGAACAATGTATCTATGTTAAAATTTGCTTAAAACACTTTTATCATACCCTGTATTATATAAATAATTCTGTTTAAGTTTTAAGCATCCAGCAATTTGAACTTGGCGTGTTCGTTCAAAGTTCTACCGTTCCTAAAATAAAACATTTAATGTAGTATAATTCTATAGTTTCGAAGCCTTTTTAAATATTTAATTGCGTTTAATATTCGGAAGAGTTGTCTTTGTATAAATAATTTAGTTTTCGTTATATATTAGATTACCAGTCTTGATAAAATAATTTAAAATTAGTAGATAAAACATTAAACAACCTTTTTCTAGACAGTCAAGATAATTTGTTATGAAAAATAAATACCATCATCTACATATAATATTTATTTGTAAGTGTTTTGCATTAATAAAGTTTCAAAATGTTATTTAAATTAACACAAAATGATGAATATTAAAAAAAATAATAACATTATTTTTTATATATATTTTGCTATATATAACAATGAGAATACAATAGTCACTAGTCGTTCTCCTCAAAATATATACTATGTATATATTTTGATGGATATTAACATAGAGCTTCGAACTAAATACTACATTGTTTCACTGCAATGGATTATGATGCACTTACCTTTGTAGATTTAGTGATACAATATTCTAAATAATTATTTGTTAAATTATATACATGCAACGCATTGTGCAAATACAGAAAATGTATCGGAATTCAATAATGAGAAGATATTACATTCTGACATAAAACATAAGAGTACAATGTAAGTATAGGTTATAAACTATCAATTACAAAAATTGCATGGTTTTCCAAAAAAACAAACCTGTTAAACGTCATATTTTCCATTTTTCTGACCACGCAGATTATATACGAATATTATTGCTTTGAAATAGTGGTTGAAAAAATAAGAAAAAATATATCCCAAGTAGCCAGTCTTTTTTTTTTTTTTTTTTTTTTTTTTTTTTTTTTTTTTTTTTTTTTTTTTACGAGCATTTTTTCCCACTGGTGAGCAAGTTCTTCTCCCCCGTATACCGTTTAACCGACACCTTTAAAACTTTCTACTACTAAAAAATCGGATCTACTCTTTCATATTATATTCCGTAAATGAGCAGATACAGTATATACAGTAATAGCTTGATGACAAAATCGGGGGGGTGCTTCAGACCTATTTATGAATGCCAATATCAGACGATATTCGACAATGTTATAGATAGTTATCGGTGTACGATCTGCACAGTTTCATGATCAGCGACGACAATATTGGATGATAATCTGCAGTTGTACGGATAATTGTCGGGGTGCTCTCGGCGTAGTGTCATGCCGTCAATTCTATCAGCATTGCTCAATCCAACGGACTGTATTGCCATCTATAAAACGTCGGTCGCTCGACGAAGCGCACAGTTGTCCCAAATCGCGATCATGTGGCCAAAAGTGGTTTCTGGCTTTCCTAGTGGTTGCATATGATATATTTTTCATTTTATAATGTTCTAAACGATATTAGATTAAGAATTCAATTAAAATGGGATTGGGTGTTAACGGGGGAGGAAATGGCGCGGCAAAAGAGGGGGTAATTTTTTATTAAATTATATCTTTATTTTATTTTTTTTTCAGGGATGAAAAATTTTCACTTATTACTTTAGTGACTGTAAAGATGTTGTAGACTTGAGTTAGCCGTGAAAAGTGATCTTGAAAATATATAGGGGAAAATATTTAATGCAGGTTCTTTTAGAAAAAATAAAATAATCCTTTTCTGGAAGAAAGATTGAGTCGAATGCATCTATGAAGATTTCGAAGAACTTTTAATAACAAGCACAAGAACAGGAGCATAAAACAGGCGAGTGGGTGGTGCCTTAATGTTCGTACAATAGACTCAGAATCTACATGTTTCCAGGCCGGCAATCAGAGATGGAATGCTGATACACATACGCTGCAAATTTCTTCGTTTACATTTTTTCTGGCATCATACATTTGGCGAGAGTACATGTATCATAAAGTATCCGTTAATATGGAACATATGGATAACTGTTTGAACTTATAGCCAAACAAGTAATTTAACAAAATTAAACACCGCCAACAATTACGTTACAGAAGAATTTTCGCATCCCATTAGAAGTTCCTAGATAGACAAAATAAGGAGTGCTGAATAACCTTTTATGAATCAGAAAGAAACAACCGCATAATGAAAAAAATATAACGAATGTGAAAATGAATAGAGTTAATTTGGAGGCCGAAATATTTCTTCTAGTTTTTGTTTTTATCCGATTTAAGCGTTTGATCGCACGTCAGGACTAAAGATGAGAATTTGCATGGGAGCAGAAAAGCTGATCTAATTCTTTTATTTGTTCTGAATAAGAACGCAAAGAGCTTAAATAAAATTTATCAAAACTTTAATAAATGAATTATAGAAAGGGAAATTTATTAAAGTAAAAAAATAGCTAATTTAAAACTATATGTGATTTCACATCACATATATCTCCCCTGTCACCGGAAAAAAAAACTGTAGAACGAGGGAGTAGAAACGATCATATGCTCTCGCCAATACGTCCTGAATGATAAATTGTCACTCAAAATATAAATTTCCACAAAACAAAAAGTAAGAATATATATATAACTAACACATAATAATGAAATCTTGGCACACACCCACGAACACAAATAATACATAAAATATCTAGAATTATAATGAATTCACAAAATTCCAGAATTCAACATTCATGTTTTGTTTATAAAATGAGGTACCTCTTTATATTTAAATGTCTCATAAACAATCAGCTGTAGCATATGTTATAACATTATGTGTGCACACTAAAATAATTACATATCGTAGTCATTTAGACTAGTTATATTACTTGACCTAGATTTTATGTATAAGATAATCAGTCCATAGGTCATTTGGCTATATATTAAACTATATTCAATTATTTTAAGGCCTTTAAAATGAGACATATTTTTTTGTATCAGCAGAATAAATTGCTGTACATATATAAGAAAACTGGAAATAAAGATAAATGCAAATAAACACATGGCATACTTGATTAGGAATAATAATGTAAAAGAGAATTTGGCGAAGTGGCATATTTAGAAAAAAACTGGCATGAATGTGTACCCACAAATGTAAAATAGCATATGTTGAAAATATTGACGAAAAATTAAGGACTATCAAAAAATGTGTAAGAGTGAAAAAAAAAAGTTTCTTTGTAGGGTGAGTGATCTCTCACTACAACTTACCGTCCACAACATATCAAATATGACACATGAATAACAACTTCATACGTTGTTGTGCAGGGATGGTAAGGTAAGAAGGTAATTCAACATTACATTGCATTTAAAAGAGTAAGAAAAATTATGTGAACTATTTAAAATTGCAAATTAAAAAAAAATAGCATATGTTGTATTAAATATGAAAAGCAATTTAAATGTGAATTAAAAAGTGTGACATCATGTAAAAGAAATGTGACTAAGTGTGTTAGAGAACTAGTGCAAGATGAAGCGTGAGCAAAAGAGAACATATTAACGTTTAATGTTGTACCTACATTTACAAAAAAAATTTGAAACTGAAAAAAAAATTAGCGACAATTGTGTAGAACATTCAATTGTGTGAAAAGAATTATTTGAGAAAGTATGTGTGTACAGTCTGAAAGCAACCATTAATATAACTTTCACCGAAGAAATGACTGGTACAAACACCAAAGGTTGCAATTACATAACAACTGTGAATAGATACTTCCACAAATAAATGTAGTGTATGAAAAAATGTATGTCTTCAAAAATTACTTATATTGAATGAATAAAGAAGGTAAATTTACGAGCATTGAGTAGGCAAAACAAGGGATGAACTTGAAGTGTGACACATACTTCATGGAGGAAAATAAATGGAGAAAAAAATGAATTTAAATTAAAACATGTACAGTGAAAAGTTATCATTTGCTTGTACTAAAATATTTTACTATTTAACATGTCAGGAATAATAAAAAAACAAAAAGGAGAACCAGTGACAAAAATTCTTAAAAGATATATATAAAAATGTGACTGATGGAATGTAGTGTTATACATGTAAGAAAAGAAAATGTGTAAAATTGTTGTGTATGTCCACAGAATGAAAAATTGATGCCTTTATTTCAATAATTTCATGAAAGCGACGTGCACTACAAGAAGAGGAATAATTTCCTATAAAATCTTATTATGAAAATAATAATATTGCCATACTGGCATGAGTAGTGCACATTTTTCATTTTTCAACTGTAGAAAAAAAAATTAGCAAGAAAAAATGGTTATTTAATTTATTTTTATTAAAAAGAATATGTGATTAAGTAAACATGACAGAAAATGTAGAAGTAAAGTAAGTGATGAAATGAATAATGAAAAAAAGATATGTTACCATGATAACTAATATTACCAAAATTGTTGCGATTGCAGTAGGTAACTAAGTACAGTGTTTTTTTTTACCATAATTGGTGCATATAGCGAATTCTATGAACTCCTCCAATAAATATATGGTATAACTAGTACCTAATTTAAAGTTACATGGAAAACATGATGAGATGATACATGTGCAGAGATTGTGTTAATGGATTATGTTGAATATTACAAGTAGTGTAATTAGAACCTAGAAGTAAGGTATATAATGTTAAAGAAATAGGTGTTAATTAAAAAGGAATGAATGTGAAAAGCTCAGTTGCACATTGAATGGTGGAGCAAATACTTTGACTGGTATTATATATTTATATATCCTTGATTGGTAATACTTGAAACATTGATTAGTAAAAAAAAAAAAAAAACTGTAAATGAGAAAACGGGATGCATTAAGTATATATATTATAGAAGTATGTGTAAATTTACAGGATGAAATACTTGATGCGTTGCACATGAAAGTTTCATGAAATGAGTGCATTGGACAGAAATCTGAGTAGATCTCTAAGAATCGTAATATTAAAAATAATATAATTACCCTTAAGGCCTGATTCAGTAATGCACCATTTATTTTGAATCAGCAAACAAGTTTTATTTAATGAAAAAGTAGGATTAAAAAAAATTATGTGTTTATTTATATATATTGAGCAAAGTGTTTATTAAAGTGGAACTATAGATGCACAAAAAAATGTATGTAAAATGAAGAAGAATAATAGTAAATGTTGTATATTTTTATAGACAAAAGAAAAGTATCACTATCAACCTACAAATAAGATATCAGCATTACTGAGAATGCAACAGGTAGATAAGTATAGTTGTTTACCAACAATGGCATGTATAACAAATGTTATGTATCCATTAATAGTGTTTGGTGTAACTATTACTTACAAATATACCATGAGATTACTAAATGCAGGTGATGTGAACGGGAAAAAAATATCACTATTAAAAAGTATAAAAAAATGAAGAAAAACAAAAATATAATAATTAATGGTAGAGGGTGTAACAATGATCGGAAATGTGCATAATGACTGGACCTGATTGGTAGTGTGTAAAGTGACTGGTAACATTGACTAGTAGAAGTACTGATTGGTAGTGAAAAACATTGATTGGTGACGCTGACTAGTAGAGTGGGAAGCAATGATTGGTAACCTGGACTGGTGATGAAAAATAAAACGTGTAAATAAAAAAATGTGGGGTTTCATATTACCAAAATGGTTGTAGGATATGGTTAAATCTGTATAAAATCAATACAAGATTACTATATATTTTACTTATGTATAAGCACCGTAATACTACTTCAACAAAATTTGATAAATTCTGAGAGTGCAAAAAAAATTGTTTATTTAATGTAAAAATGCAAATAAATGTAATTGTAATTTTGAAATAATAAAGATGTACCATCTATACTAAAATTACAAAATTTACTAAAAAGAGTGATATAAACAAATACCATCTGAACTTGGTACAAATTTGGCGACCAGCACCACAAAGAAATAACCAAACAGAGACGGTAACACTTTCACAAAATCGTCCCCGGCCGTGGAACAATGAAATGAAAGGGGTTCATAACACTCTAAGAATAATAAAGCTAAATTAGTTATACCTATCTTAAATTTTAAAAAAAGAAAAAAAAACAGTTTATCTGAACTATTAAAGAATGAAATAAATATATCGATGGCACATGAACGTTGAGTTGTGTGAATGATAGTGAAAAGGTAGTATATATTTGTAATATAAAGAAAAATGAAAGGTAATGACTGATGAATTGAGTCAACTGGTCCTGTATTGGTGCAATCTTTTATCAAAACATAAAACTAAATAAATATCTTCCTCCCCCTTTTTTTTTTTTTTTTTTTAACTTGAAAACAAAGAGGTGATGAATCCATAGTGTATATGGAAATGTATTAATAGAGAGCGTGAATAATTTTAAAAAGGACCTTGCACTAGTAAGTAAATTGTTTATAGGAGAATTATGTCATTTTGTTTTGTTTGTATTAATGTAAGAAAGAATGCGATCTTTATAATGTAATAGAATACTTCATATCTCACAAAGTTAAATGTAACTATTTTATCAAAATCGATAACTTGAAATTTTTCAAAAATGTGAAAATGTACAACTTGGTCTTCACTTTCACCCATTTCTTTTAAGCTTATCTGGCTGTCATTGGAAAAACAAACAAAATATCTGAGATAGAAAACTTACAGTAGAGGAAGACTATTAATATGACTATTATTTATATTGGCTCAAATATATAGGATAAAAGCAATTTACTTCAAATTACTAATTGCTGAAAAATGTTAAGTTTTTTAATGATACTACACATCATTCAATATTAAAATAATTGACTTATATGTATAGCAAAGCTTTTCCAAAATTTAAAGGAATGTAAAATTTAAAAATTTAATATTGCCACATTATCATTGAAATACGCCAAACATGATACAGAAAAATATATACATAACAAACTAAATGAGTAAAATAACCAGTTTACACTTAATAAGGACTGATAAAATTTTATCTTAGTGGAGAGCATTATCTTTGTTGATCTCCAATATATCCAAAATGCTTAAAGTAAACAAACTTATGCATACCAACAGTAAAATATAGATTTTGTAGAGTATCGAATTTTATAGCGTGATACTCCAAAAATTTATGTATTATTATTGAAATATAAAATAGGAATTAACATTTCAATTAATTTTTAAAGGTATGTATAATAAGCAATTTAACTAGAATAAAATAGCGCACAAAAAAAGCATAATTCAAACATTACATAAAATATTCAACGCAAATATTAAAATGAAACAAAAAGAAAAAAATAATCCGCATTTAAAGTAGCGTTCTTCTCCCTTTTTTTAAAAAAGAAAAAAAGTATGCAAAATTTCTTTATAATAGAATATATCAACCTCAAAACATGTAAATAGCATAAAACAAATGCATAAATCAGAAAGAAACACATATCTTAACAGATAGATTAATAAAACTTACCTGATCATCTTTTTTCATTTATTGATGAATATCAATTCAAATTGTTACTTTTGTAACATACTTACTGTATATTGAAACTAATTAGACGAATTATATCTACCAGTCATATCTCATAATAAAAAATTAAACAAGCAAAATTATGTATAATAAGAAAATAATAAAAACAGAACGTTTCAGTATTGATATCCACTATTAAATTCTGCGAATAAATTTATGGAATTAAAACTAAATATATTGTAAATGGATTTTTTTTATTATTATTTTATAAATATTAAGGAATAATTGTAATTATCTTTTTTTTTTAAAACGCCAAAATGTTTTTTGATACAGTAATTTAAAAGTAGTCACTGCAAGTCATGTCCAATTTAGAAAAAATGCACTATCCTTTACTATATAGTACTTCTGATAGTTCATGCGTAGTCTCTGAATTATATAATATTCACGCCGAATGCTAAAGTTTTCAAAGTCAGATAAATGTCTGGCAGTCAGATAAATGTAGGCAAATTTAATCATAAGAAGGATACTTACTCCGTGATTGTTTTTTCAGAATGTAATTTAATTTTCTGTCATACTTAACGTGATAAAAAAAAAACTTTGCGCGATATTTAAAAAGGAATGATCGTTCACTCTTTTTTTTTCTTTATCGAGTTCACTTGCGGCACACGAATCAAATATTTTTATAACAATTTGCTAATAAATTTTTAAGATACCTGATAAATCCATTGCTTGGCTATACTATTATGATTGTCGATTTACTCGAGCATTTTTTTTCTTTCTTTCGAACACTTGCGATGCACACAAAAAAAAAAAAAAAACGCGAACATAACACAATTCGGATCACAGAAGCGACGAAACAACAGAAGTAAAGAAATATGGACAAAATCGGCACATTTTCCATTTTTTGAGAAGCAGCGAACATTCTTTGAATGACTCATCGGGCCAATTTATCGCAGAGGCGCACAGTTATGGAGCTCCGCAGATTTACGTGGTCAATCCAGCACTCATACTTATTTACGGCATAAAATATGATTCCGATCTTCCGATGAAACGAGCGAAGAAACAACACATTGGAGGCCCCGAATTTGAAAAGTTTTCTGACGTCACCGACTGTAGGAGAAAACTTCGTTCTGGTATATCTCCACCGTATATCTCCACATTTTTGACACCGTATACCTCCATATTTTTACGGCATAGAAACGATGAAGGGGGTAGAAGCGTTTAAAATTTCATAAAGTTTTGTTATCCAATGAGAACATAATAACCGCCAAGTCGAAAAGTCACGAAAAAGTCTATTATAATTGTCCAAATATTTAAAATATTCAGGCACCACCCAATAGAAAGTAGAAGATATATCCAGATAGGGCTTGGTCACGGAAACCAAGTTATGTAAAGATGTTGTAGACTTGAGTTAGCCGTGAAAAGTGATCTTGAAAATATATAGTGGAAAATATTTAATGCAGGTTCTTTTAGAAAAAATAAAATAATCCCTTTCTGGAAGAAAGATTGAGTCGAATGCATCTATGAAGATTTCGAAGAACTTTTAATAACAAGCACAAGAACAGGAGCATAAAACAGGCGAGTGGGTGGTGCCTTAATGTTCGTACAATAGACTCAGAATCTACATGTTTCCAGGCCGGCAATCAGAGAAGGAATGCTGATACACATACGCTGCAAATTTCTTCGTTTACATTTTTTCTGGCATCATACATTTGGCGAGAGTACATGAATCATAAAGTATCCGTTAATAAGGAACATATGGATAACTGTTTGAACTTATAGCCAAACAAGTAATTTAACAAAATTAAACACCGCCAACAATTACGTTACAGAAGAATTTTCGCATCCCATGAGAAGTTCCTAGATAGACAAAATAAGGAGTGCTGAATAACCTTTTATGAATCAGAAAGAAGCAACTGCATAATAAAAAAATATATAACGAATGTGAAAATGAATAAAGTTAATTTGGAGGCCGAAATATTTCTTGTAGTTTTTGTTTTTATCCGATTTAAGCGTTTGATCGCACGTCAGGACTAAATATGAGAATTTGCATGGGAGCAGAAAAGCTGATCTAATTCTTTTATTTGTTCTGAATAAGAACGCAAAGAGCTTAAATAAAATTTATCAAAACTTTAATAAATGAATTATAGAAAGGGAAATTTATTAAAGTAAAAAAGTAGCTAATTTAAAACTATATGTGATTTCACATCACAGTGACTATTTCATTTTTTTAAAAAACAAATTATCTAATTCCGTCGCATGCGTAAATTTGCACCCCCCCCTTCTACATCAAAATACATAGTTTAACTTTATTTATAAAGTTTTTTTTTTCTCTTTTTACTCTTACTGCAGATAAAAGACACAGTAAAGGATATTAATAATCAATAAAATACACAAATAATTCCCCCCCCCCCTACAAACACACACACGCAAAATGTCTGTTTTCTCTACAGAAAATGTTAAATCTTTAATTTTTAAAATGTTTTCGACATTTATATTTACTATTAATTAATAATAAATCATCCAATTCATTAATTATATTATTTCCCAAATTTTCAACCCTACCCCGCCTTAATCTTTTGCCTCTATCTATCACACAATGCACAATATTTTTGAAATTGCAATAACAAAATATTCTGTCTTTGCAGAGTTCCCAAATAGTCCGCTTTTTGAATACCAGTATTTTCTTAGAAAAATTTTATTTTGAGATTTTTCTTGCAAATTTTACAGAAACCACAATCGGAGGTAAATTTTTGCGGATATGTTGTAAAAACCTACCATAAAATTTTCTGTTAAAAACTATTGGTATTCAGTTGGCGGACCATTTGGGAGCTCTGCCTTTGTTACTGTTTTTGTAACATAATATAAATAATAATTTCTCTAAATTTGCCTTATCGCTGAAATCTATGTTTCCTCTCCCCTCCCCTCCTTTGGCATACAACGGCTAAAATTCCTAAAAGTTTTTTTAAATGTCTTTAAAAATAATTTGCTCTGTTTTTGTTTTTTTTTCTGTTTTTTTTTTTAATCATAATTATTAAATAATAATAAAACATTTAAATTCAGCCTCCACCTCCAAAATTTCCGAATCCCTCCCCAGCATTTATTTTTAATAATTGGTTAATAAATGTTTTTAATAATCTATCCCTAAGTTTTTATTTAAAAAATGCTCCGTTATTCACTCTATAGTTGCAATAATAAATAGATAAAAAACAACCATCTGATTTTTTTTCTCCCTACATTAACATTACTCCTTCTTAACCCCTCCCCCCTCCTCGCATACAAAGTTCAAAATCTTAAAAAATCTTAAAATGCTGTTCTGTTTGTCCCTTTGCACTTGTGTAAAATGAATAAATAGTATTAAGCTTTCTAAAATTACCTGCGAGAGTGTCACTGCAACCTTTGTGCCCTAATAAAGGTGAGGGGCGATATTTTGGATGGGGAAAGCAATAGAAAATGTTTCTTTTTAACAGACAGGTATAGCAGTTTTTCTCAAGTTAAAATGTCTTCAGTTATTTTTAATTATCCTGCCAATACTTTTCCCGAGTTGCGAGCAAAATCCTTTGTATCCACACATTGCCGGTTTTCTTTCCCTCATTTATTCTGGCATTTCGCATTTTACGCAAGCTTCTGTGTACAGCTGCATGCGGAGAGTTTTTTTTTCTGCCATTTTCTTTTTAACATCTTGTTTTATGTAAATTTTTCGGCAAATGTGTGGTGTAGCATAATAAATGAACTGACTGTATATATATTGTTGAAATGGCGTGTCGCGCGGTGGTGGTGATGTTTTTTTTTTGCAAGCAGTTCTGTTTTACGGTTTTTCACCGGTTAATGTAATATGTGGCTATTAATCACGATTATGAATATGATTCTTATATTGTTTTAATATTATCTTTTATTCTTATATTGTTTTAATATTATCCTATATCCTTATATTGTTTTAATATCGGTTTATGTTTCAACATCAAACACCTGATGTGTTTTTAAATAAAACTAAGAAAAGCTAATGCTGTTTTTGAACTGTGTAATCGGCTGGTACAATGATACACTCCACTGCGTATTACTCTACGCTGGTCCGAGTTTAAGCTACCTTAACCTCCACGTCTGTCAGGTTATGGGCAAGAGCAATAATTGTACCGGCTTTTACGTCAAACATCATTCGAGTATGTTTTATATCACGCTGTCGAACGACCTTCACCTTAGTACACCTTCTTGCTGATTGTAATTGTTTCTGCTCCTGTCTCCTATAAATGGTAAAGTTATTTTGCCCACCTAAACTTTGTGAATGTTTCGTTGGAATATAGAGTGTTGATATTCCTCTTTATGGACACTGTCGAATATTTAATCTGACTGGTGTGTCTAGACATGTTGTGATTTCATGAACTGGATTATAACACGAGTTTCACTCAACAGAATTTACGTAGGACGTTTGTGGACTATGATTTTGAACTTTAAATATTGATAGCGTTCTATCATATTATAGTGAACGTAATAAGTAAGAAATTTTTTATTTTAAGTTTGTTCTATTTCTTACATGCTGATATAAATGTATTTTTTATATATTTTTTTAAAGTAATTAATCCAGTTTATTTATATTATAATGAGTGATATTTAATTTTTAACCCCAGACAACTACGCAACACGGTCCGCGGACATGAAAGTCCTCCTTATGGACCGTGGTTGCTGGGGATTTATTGAATGTACAAGAACAGAACCTGAGGACAGTGTAAAATATAAAGAAAAACGAGACTTTAATTCACGCCGTGACAGGGCCTTTAGTTCCATATATTTAAACGTATCTCCAGAACTTAGACCACTACTTGCAGAAATTATTGATGCTAAGAAATCATCTCAGATCCTTGACGATAATTATTGCCCTAAAACTAGAGCTGCAGTAATTTCCCTCCTTGAAAGGTTTTTCGCGGCCAGGTATGAAGACGGGAAAGGGATTGGTTTGCTTGCAGCCAGATTGTGTACTATTATTAAACAATTGTGAGAACAGGGACAGCCATTAGAGGACCTCTATCAGGCTTTTCAACTTATTCGTTTTTTCCCCGAAGAATTCTCTAGTATTGTTCTTAACATTTATCGTTATACTGATACGGATTTTAATATCGATACCATACTGAAAGAACCACTTTTAGAGGAAAGCCGTTTGGAACAATGAACCTAGATAAAACAAATGTTTCATTTAAATCTAAAATTGAGAAACCTAAAGGCAAAAATATAAAACAGTATAGTTGAAGTAGCAGTAAAGATAGGACTACCCCCTTGAAACGCGATATTGTTTGTAGCAAATACAAAAAGAAGGGCCACATTGCACCAAATTGTACTATAAAACACAGTAAAGAGATAAAAAGAGGGGGGAGGCAATAGCTAAAAAAAAAATTTTGCCACTGACACGCTTGAAGCGAATCAAAGCTCTGTCAAAGGACAGGAATGGCTTTTTGATACTGCTGCATCAACACATTTTTGTAAAGATCGGGGTGTTTTTTCCACATACAAAACTGTGAAGGGAACCGATAGGGGACGTTAATGTCCAGTGTTAGGTATAGGAAATGTAGAGATGTTATTTATGGTAAGGGAAAGCGGCAAAATTTGACACTTAAAAACGTCATGTATACGCCCAAGCTCAGACGTAACTTAATGTCAGGTCCAGCCCTTGACAGCATGGGGACATCTTTTTTCATGTAAAAATGGTCGTTTAACTTTGTTATCAAGAAATGGAAGAAAGATTTTTACGGCCATAAAAACTAACGGCTTTTTCATTTATAAGCCGATATATCCCAACGTAAAAGACAAAAAGGCTTTTACAGTAGAGACTAAAAAATGTGAAGGAAATCTAAATGGATGGCGTCGTACACTCTATCATATTATACGAAGTACATTTGAAAAACAAATAAATGCGAAGCAATTCACGGTTTGCCAAGTTTCAAGGAAAAAGCCATACCTACTTGTGAAGATTGTAAGATCGCTGAGTCCCGAAGGGTCTCGTTCAAGCCAATAGGCAAAACACTTTCTAACAATCCTCTTGAATTGATTCATTCTGATCTTTGTGGACCCCTACCGACCAAATCAAATGGAGGAGCTAGATATTTTGTGACCTTTATAGACAACTATTCTAAAAAGTTAGTTGTTTACCCACTTAAACAAAAAAAAAGAAGTTTTCGATAGCTTCAATCGGTTCCAAAAGAGGGCGGAAAGATTTATGAACCTCAAGCTAATAAATCTTAGATCTGACAATAGCCTAGAATATGTCAGTGAGGCATTCAGTAAACATCTTAAAGGTCTAGGAATACATCATGAATTCAGCAACGTGTATACTCCCGAGCAGAATGGGCCTGCGGAAAATTTAAATTGCGTAGCTTTAAACGCTCTAAAAATCCTTTTGCATGACAGCAAGTTAAGCGAATGTTTTTGGCGGAAGCACTATTAACTTTTGTTAATACATGGAACCGGGTCTGTCATTGTAAACAAACAAAAACGTCATTTGAATTGTATGGAGAAATAAAGCCATCAGTAAAACATCTGAAACCTTTCGGCAGTATCGTTTACGTGGGAAAGCCTAAACAACTCAGAAATAAGTTTTCAATGAGAGCTCAGAAAGGTAGAATGGTGGGATACGCACTCTATACTAAAGGTTATCGCATATGGTTACCCCGGGATAGTAGAACGATGGAGACTATAAATGTCACTTTTCAGAAAGAAGAGCACAGAGTAGTCGTACTGGATCCAAACTGAAACGCATAACAGTTCATCTGATAAATCTGAATCGGACTCTGATGAAGAAACGAATGATGAGGGTAAACCTAAAGAGGATTCGAAATCAGAAATTAAGCAAGAAGATAAGAGCAGCATTCAAACTAAAAACACTCTAAAATTCATAAACACTTTTCAACTATGTTGAAATGTGTTAATAAAAATGCATATTAATTACACTTAGAGTTTATTCCCGGGTTTATTTCCAATAGACCCGGGTTATTCCCAGGTTTATTCCCAAAAGACCTGGTTTATTCCCAAAAAACCCGGTTTAATCCTCAAAAACCTGGTTTATTCCCAGGTTTAAACCGGGTTTTTTCTAGCCTTTGCAACTCTAATTACAGTGTACCTTGTCATTATGTGTTGTTAAATGTATCACTACGGAAGTACTTCAACTGAATTCAAAAGGAATAAGGTGAATTTAAAGTTAACTATCTTCTATATAGTATATTTTAAATTAGTAATTCAGTTGTTTTAATTGTTAATTAATCAATTTATTACTTAATTTTTACATATGCATATTCAATTTGTTTTATTTTTGAGATCACAAAAAGTTTTAACATGCCATTTTAAAAGACACTTCATAAAGTGACCACCTCTATATAGTGACCATTTTAGCTGGTCCAGAGGGTGGTCACTTTAGACAGGTTCCACTGTATAGTTAAAAACATAAAAATGAAAATATTTTAAATTATTTAAAATGTTTATATTTTTTAATGTTTCATTTACTCCAAATTAATTTTTGTGAAAGTATTCTTTCTAAAATATCTACCTACACGATATGTAACATTTTATTTGAAAAAATAAGTCCTTTGAAACATTTTTAATTGAATATTTTAAAAGTTTATAACATTTTAAGCAAATGAAATAAACTTTTCAGAATATTTCTGTGAGTTTGCTTATGTATAAATATTATAGTAAATCAAAATATATTTTGGTATTTTCACGCAATATGTTGTTTTAGACATCGACGCTTGACGATAAATTTGAAAAACTTTTGAAGAAGTTTATACTGAATATTTGATATTTATGATTTACTTAAGAAATCAATACACTGGATTTACTGTAAAATATCTTTCCACGAAGACAAAATTTTCTAAATATTTTTGAGAGTTGATATACGATTACAGCGGGAAATAACATGGGATTTGTTTTATTGGAAAAATAAACAATTTTATTTATGAAGGATCTGGAAAGTATTACAGTTTTTTAAAGTAGTAGATTTTTTTAGAAACATGAATATCACAAAGCTAAATGTCAATTTATATCCATATGGAGAAGAGCTTGTTGAACTGTAGTTCAGTAAAAAAAATTTAAATTCTGTATAACAATATTATTATTAATTATGTGGAAATGAGTATTCACAGATTTTAAATATTACGATGATTGTATTAACAGCCCTTTTTCTAATACTAAGTGATACTAATAATTCTTGATCGGTTTTAACTGATCAGTACTTACAAACTAGGATCTAATTTTTATCACCTTCTCTGGCGTTCCTTTATTTGTCTGAGACTTGAATATACAGCCAACGTCATTTTTAGCAACCGAAGTAAATACAAGAATTTTTTAGTGCAAATGAGCATACATTTTAGTCTTTTCCATTTAGTCTTGACACACACACACACATATATATATATATATATATATATCTGTAATTATAAAGGAAGGAATGTAAACGCGGTGTTTTAAAATTTGCTTTATTTCATCATTTAGTTCATGTTAAGACTCTTTGAAACGTGTATGATTAAAAGCTAGAAATTTTTTTTAAAATGTATGCTAAGTTATAAAGCGGTACAGTTGCTTGAAAAGTAGTTTCATTGCGTCATTGTGTTATACCATTTCATTTATACGATTTCGTCATGACACATTCCCATTTTATGTATGTTCCTAGCGCAAGGGATGTTAAGTTGAACTGCAGAATGCGTATAAAACGGCTATTTAGTCTAAAAGTGTTAGCCGAAAGGTAATCTTTGCAGGAGAGAAAGCCTTTCCAATGTGTGATAAGAGTGGGTTGGAAGTGTACCAGTTAATTAGAATGCAATTGATAAAAAAGAAATCAGCGCTGGCCTTAGCAATATAACGTCGAGTGGATGACAACGAACTATACCACACTTTTAACTCGTCTAAATTCAGAATAACATAACCAACTTTTTACTTCCACTATTTCTTCCAAAATATGAACAGAAAGTAATGTAATTTGGTAAAACTACACTTCTACAGACAGTAGTCCAAGAAAACATGATATAAATGATATAAATTGTTAAATGCCCTTGCATGGAAATGCTTTGTATTAGTAACTGTTTATGTCACCTTGGCGCAATACCGTAACATTTTATTTATAGGTAAATTCGTAACACTCAAGTTTTTTTTTCTTTATGATCCTAAAATATTTTAAGGAAGTGTTTAACAGATTTCTCTAGTGTAACTCTGTCTTTCTTAGATAAAAAAAAAAGGAAAATATCCCAGCTGCTATTACTGAAAAAAATATTACATAAACATACCTTTTATCAATTAAAATTTATTAAACATCTTCTGAAATACTAATCGCATTCATGCATTAACGTCATTTTACTATAGAACATTTTTACTTTCTTCTATCTATAATAGAAGAAAGTATTGTAATCGAAAATTTTTTCGACTCCCAGTTTTCGATGGATTTACACGTTTTAGGGGTCAGAGATTCCGAAAAACATGTTTTTACAAAATGTCTGTCTCTCCGTCTGTCCGTCCGTCCGTCTGTCCGTCTGTCCGTCTGTCCGTCTGTGTGGGTCTTTTTTGTACCATCTAAAAGTGTATGAAGTTATGCTTCAAATTGAACCTAATTTTTTTTCTATATTCTTGGCCATGGCAAGCAGATTCTATCAGAATTTGGGGATATTTCGACGAAAGGGGGCGCTGCGATCGATATTTTTGTTCCATTTTCACTATTGTACCATCTAAAAGTATATGAAGTTATGCTTCAAATTGAACCACATTTTTTTCTATGTTTTTGGCTATGGCAAGCAGGTTCTATCAGAATTTGGGGATATTTCGAGAAAAGGGGGCGCTGCGATCGATATTTTTGTTCCATTTTCACTATTGTACCATCTAAAAGTGTATGAAGTTATACTTCAAATTGAACCAGATTTTTTTTCTATGTTTTTTGCTATGGCAAGCAGGTTCTATCAGAATTTGGGGATATTTCGACGAAAGGGGGTGCTGTGATAGCCAAATTCAAAAGGTCAAAATAGCCAAATTCAATTTCAAATTCAAAAAGATGTGCAAAAAAATTAGGAATGCTACATTTTTTTTTTTCGTTAAATGTTCAGAGAATCCGGAACAATTTTTGTTTTGCCTCTATCTTAAAAAATGCCTGAGATATAGCGGTTTGAAATTTTAGGGTGGCTGACATTTTCAAACAAGACAGCAAAATTCATCCATAAACGGGTTTAACTTATGAGTTATAGTTAACATGGTTTTGGCAAATTTTCTTTCATTGTTGTAACAATTAATCCTATTATATGCTTATCACTATATATTTATATTCGCCAACGTCAAATTCTCGCCAAACTTGACGACAGTTGGCGAAATATCGCCGAATTTGGCGACCAAAATAGGTTGTCATAAATGAAGCCAACTTGGCTGTAGAGGACTAATTTGGCGATATTCTCATTCAAATTCAATGTTGACGAGAACTGGGATTGAATCTTCTTTAATTAGGTTCCACGCATTTTACCTTCGTGTTTTCCAGTAAAATTAGCTAAAATCGAAAAACCAAGAAATAGGGAGGCTATCTGTTCCTGTCGGTTCAGACCTGAAGGACTTTTCGTAGTTTAGTATTATACATCAGTTGATCGCATCCCGGTAACCCGACGATTCGAAAGCAGCTGACGTACAACGGAATAAAGAAATATATTGATTTTATTGGGGATATGATAACGAATTTTGAAGTATTAACATGACTGATATAGAAGAAAGTTTTGGGATTGGCACATCCGACTAGTTTAAATAAATAACAATGAAAATAACTTTTTATTTATTTATTTTTTTAAATGTTATTTTATTTATTTTTTTATTTATTTATTTTTTGGTACATAATTTTTCTGGTTTATTTTAGAAGTTTACGAAACATTTTCCTGAATGGCTCTTTTAATTCTATTCGCCGGGCAATATGGTTACACGAAGAGACATTTACACATGAAATTTAAAGATATATCTAAAAGTGACCGTCTTGAACACATATAGCCTTACAAAATAGTTTAAATATAAAATGTATCTATTACCAACATTATAATATTAATAAATACACAAATAGATATATGAAAATAAAATAAATTAATAGTAAATTCCTTATGGATATGGTGCAGCATATAGTATATAGTATTTTTCATATATGATAATTTGCGTCGATCCTTTTTGTAACTTTGACATTTATGTAACGATTTTATGCATTTCTATTGCTTATTCAAAGATAAATTTTTCTAAAGTTACAGAATTTCGGTAAAAACGCTTAAAAAATTCTTCTAAAGTTAAAGAATTTCTGTTAAAATAGTAAAATGCGAACGTCATTTGGTCCATTTTCGACCGAAAGCAACAATCATTTTCCCAATGGTTAAAAAAAAAAAAAAAAAAAAAAAAAAAAAAAAGGAGCTCTTTTTTATTTAAGAAATATATTCATATAACAATCAAAATTAAAATATGCATAAATCCCTTTCCCCTCTATAAGCAGTAATGTGTTACAATCTTATCTAAAATTGATGAACTCTCCTCCAATATGTACTTCAAAATTTATTATTTCCGATCAACAAATTAACTAGACCATATTCTAATCATTCGTTGAACCAAGGAAATTTCTTAAACAAATTATATTAATCAAGCCATATTCTATTTACTTATTAACCATAGAAGAGCCATGATAATAATCTAGCTTTATTAATTAAAACATGCTGAAATTATAACAGCACCGATAAAAATACAATCTACCTTTTAAAATATAAGCACACATCAACATCAAGTAAATACATTTAAGATAAAATTCATACAAGGCCCCACTGGCAAAGCCGGCAGCACGTTCGTCTCCGACGCCAAAGGTTGTGCGTCCGAATCCCGTTGAAGGCTTGAGAGATGCGATGTAAAATTTTTCCACTTGTCAATTAGAGATGCTTCTAAAATTGCCAAAAGATGGCGCCATCAGTCTTTTTTGAACAAGCAATTTGGCGAAGTCAGTTTCCTCAGTTTTTTGAGGATAGAAATTTACTCGATTTGGCGAAATATTCGCTCGGAGCATTTCCCACGAAACAATTTCGTCAAAAAACGAGGAAAATTTCGTATAATTTGAGTATCCATTTTTAACTGTGTACGCATATTTTAAAACAATAGATTTTCATGATATAAATAAGAAGTGTGGAATAAGTATCGGTTGACCGTACAAGTTAAAATCAACTTGAGTCGATGTAACACGATTTTAGCTAACTCCACATGCATTGACGGTACTCAGAACAAATTTTTTATCCAGTAAAATCATATTACAATACATAATGCACAAGTTTGGTGTTTGTCCATGCCATAGATTAATACACAAGATAGGACACTAAGAAAAGTCTCATAGACGGAATATTTCTCCTTTTGAACGTTTATCTTATTATGATGTTTCTTTTTTAAATGTTACATGTTTACATTTTCAACTTTGTAGGAAAAGCAAAAATCGAAAGTTTAAAAATTCTGATTTGTATGCAGACAGGATTATACATGACATATTTTAGCATTTTTAACCATATTAAAAAAGTTCTTTTGGTTCAATAATAATGAAATAAATGAATTCCTTTAAAAAGAAACCTAACAAACCAGCTAGTGGCCAATTTGAAGAGAATCGTCAGCCTCGAAGCGAAAACAATAGAGGTAAGTGCAGGTAATATGGCCACCTTAAGAACATAAATTTTTTTAGAGATAGTAAGAACTGATTTAAAAAAAATAAAAATTCTCTAAAGAGTGGGCTCCTTTAGTACTTGAAAAAAAATTCACAACTTAAATTAATCAAAATTTAAACCCGCAGTAATAATAAAAAATGTCTAGTTAATGAAGCCATATGCAGCTAATATGGCCCTAGGTGAAATATAATGAAATGATTCAGATTTAACGCATGGAAAATATCAATAATTAAAAAAAATAATAATAATATTTGAAACGCAACAAAAAATAATGAGAAAAGAAGTAAGAAGAAAAATTAGAAAACAATATTAGGCAATTTAAGCAAAATTTTAAGCAATTTTAAAGTTTTACAGTAAAAAATGTTTTTATTTTTTTTAACTTCACATGTAGGGCAAGTAAAAACTTCCTTATCATTCTTGGTAAGTCCGACATAAGTCTTCGTGAACATAATTACGACACACAACACATAATCGCATATCCATAACCTTTTCTTTATTGCAAATACCGCAAAATCACTTTTATAACTTTTCTTTGCTCAGGACCCTTTTCCACTAGTCTTCGCAGAATGACGTTTTTGTTTGTTTAATCACTGTTGTGATGCTTGAGTGTCTTCAGTATTATTTTGAGGAGCTTTGGGAAAGAGGTCTTTTTTCAAAATTAGAGCACGGTAGTTTATTGCAGGTTTTATGACACGAGTTGTTTTACGCTTTTTATGTGGTGATGGCAGTAATTCTTGAAATGGTGAGGCATGAACAGTGGTACAATTTCTGTCATTATATTCAGAAGATGAAGAATCACAGCTGGAGTACGAAGAAAAGTCAGGCGTTCTTGAGGGAGGAGGAGTATGACGACCTTGTTTTTCAGAAGATGTCCCTGGAGTAGAAATTTCTTTTCCGCTTTTAGCATTATCCTTTTCCGTACATGCGTTTTCAGAAACAGAACTTGGAGCAAAAACTTCCTCGAGAATTACATTTGGGTTGAAAGGATACATACCTGTCCCTTTAAAGCCACCTTTAACTTTGGCAGGTGTCATAGCTTTGTCCCAAACAGGAGAAAATATTCTTTCAAATCGTGCCTTTGTAATGTTGTCATGGTTGGTTTGTTCCAAAAATAAAACAACTTCTTGGTTCCAAAAGTGTTCGAATGGCCCAAAACAGTATATATTCAAGGGCTTCAGCTCATGAGTTGTATTAGAAGGTAAACAAAGTAGGATAATGTAATTTTTTCAGTCACATCCACAATTGAGTATTCAAGAAGGGACTTGACTCCATCAAAGATGAGGAGACAGCGTCCTTGTGGTATAAATTTTGAAAAATGACTGATTCATTTAACGAAGGTCTGTGTTGTCATGCTTCCTTTTGACGTCATTTCACATGCAGGACCTAATAATAGACGCATAATAGACGTAATGATAAAGTAACAATGGACACCCTCAAGTGGGTAATTACACATTTTTTCCATTTTTTTTCGATTTCTTAGCTTTAGAGTGTATACGAACTTCGCACCAAATTTGAAATCTATAGCTGCTGTAGATACATGAAATCTTTTTGATGAGTCAATCAATCAGTGATAAAATTATCGATTAGACCAAAAATCAGAAACTAATCATATGTGATTTATAAAATTTTGTATTCTGGGTAATTAGAAGGACCTCACTACGTAGTACATGTTACAAGTACGTAGATCAAATAGATTTTCAATAGAAGAGTGTTGAAATTTGGCGATATCATCTCGAAATGGTTCGCATAATATAACACACTAGTATGCAGACTAACTTGGCTGACACACTGCCGTGTCTCTAGATATATTTAATCTCTAGATAGTAATGTATATTTTTAAAAGTTTATTGATTTGTTATTTAATATCAGTAGTGTACTATTTAACTGGTTAGTACATAAATAAAATAATTATATAAATAAACAAATAAGTGAATAAAGAGTTAGAGAATGGCCATATGTGCAGGTGATATGGTCATACGTGCAGGTAATGTGCCCATTGGGCATATTGCCAACAATAATGAGTTTTTGAAAAAACATACGTATGTCTGTCTGAACACTCAGATATTGAAATTTACGTACACTGTTTAAAAGACCATTAAACCAGCTAAAATATTATGTATAACACTCATTACATATACTTTGCTTAAATAAGAAAAATAAAAAATTTTCAAGAAACAAATTTATAATACGCCAACGCAACTAACAATAAATCACTAATGGCTGCCTTCCTTAGCACGTGATCAAAGATTGCGAGTAACACGGTACTAGACTTTGTTTGTCGAACATCCAGCGACTTGATTCAAGCGCCATCTTTTGGGATTTCACTGCAGTTAATAACATTACTGCAGGTTGGCCATATTACCTGCATTGCCCATATTTGCATCACTTACTTGATATTAAAAACATAGAGCATAAACAGATTTCATTTACATGGGTAAATTTTGCAAGCTTGTTAGTTTTCCCCTCTTGACACTAGTGAAGCTATTATTGCTGCCATTACAGATTTTGCTGTAACTGTTCTATCTTGTATGTTAATCTATGATCTACGCTATATGTATACATATAAATGTTTGAGTGAACACGATGAAATCAATAAGATATTTTTATCATATATATTACTTTTGTTGTCAATATCCCTTTTTTATGCATTTATGGAACGCACAACAATAAATGAGGTATGATTCGAAAGGTTTTTGTACCGGCTTCTGCCATAGTACACTGACATTTCGTTAAAACCTGCTTTTGATTGAAAATTGCAGTTAATTAAAAATTAAATCAGTATTGATTTCATAAATTAATTAAATCTTTTTTTGTCAAATCAATGTTGCTACAAAAATAAAATATCGCATTATATCGTGATCAACAATGATTATCAAAAAATAAATAGTACAAAAGAGATAAAGTGGGATGTACGGGTTTATTTTCTGTTTATAATAAAAAAGCGGAATTGAAAATGAAATGTTTAGTAGAAAATACAACATCGATCGATTGAAGCAAAGGAATTTCACGTGTAGCCTAAAATGTATGCTATGTTATATTAAATTGAATTGAATTTTATATGTATTGGCTTTTTTTTTGTCTCGTGTTTTATATCTGAGGCGGATGAGGTCATCATCTAATGCAGTTAAGATATGATTGTATTTTTACCCTCGCGCGAGCCTTTTGCTATGTTCGATCAGTTTTTACATTGATGGTATTAATGAGAATATATTTTGGCTTGTCTAATGTTGTTTGCAGATATTTTTGTCCTTAATTTTTCTTTAAAAGTCTAAACCTGGATCTAAAAAAAATATTAGACAGCAGTGCGAAATCCTCGCACGGGTACACTGGTCTAATTTAATTTCTGTAAATTTGATAAATTTTTAAACAACCCCCATTCAATTACAAATTACTTTTTTTACTTTGACTTCAAAATTTACATTTGCACATCTGTATATTTTTTATTAGAAATTTACATTACATTAATGAAAAAGAAATAAATATTAGAATTCTGTATATATATTTTATTACTTACTAGTTGCGTCTAACCTCTTACTTTCAGACGGCATCTTTGTGGATGAATCGTAGAATTTTGATCTGCATGACTCAGCAACATTATCTTTAATCTCCTCTTCTTTGCTGTCACTGAGGGCAGCCCTTGATCACTTCTTGCTCTGCAATGGTACATCCAACAGGTTCGCAGCCACACTTAAACGAAACGACACTAAATCGATTGTTTGTTTACAAGGTAACTTGTTTGTTTTGGTATCTCGTTTCTAGAAAAACCTTGAATTTACTACATGAAGGACAAGGAAAGGAACAGTTGTTTTCCAGGTCCACTTCCTTGTTTAAAATTCAGTTCAATATATCCAAATTTGCTCATCGCAAATGTCCACGCCTCCCGTTGTTGCGTTGTAGCTGTTTAAGATGACTGGACAAGAGACATCGACTTTCAATTTTTCTACCTTTGACCAACTCTTGACGGTCAGCAACTGATATACTGTACACGTCTACGCCAGTACAATTTCCTTATTATCGTTCCACTCCATCACTGCAATTCCATTTTTTGACGTGTCCTAAATGCTCTCCCCCTTCTTAAGGATAATTAAAAAATACATTTAAATATTCATTTAAAAATAAGTTATTTTATTAATATTAAGAATTTCAACTATCCTTTAAATGGTAGATACCGGTTTACACAATTGTGTAGATCGATAGTTTATCCAACTTTTGTAAAGACTAGTTAAATCTTTCAAGGACAAAATCAATTGAAAACATGAATAAAATATCTTAAAATAAAAACGGAATCATCTAACCAAACACTAAAAATCATATTTCAAAGATTTTACGACTGTACTTAAGATTTGTCTGTTGGTATCAGATGATATAATCTTCATAAACTTCATAAAGTTAAAAAAAAAATCCTGTCTTGCCATTTTCCATCTAGTTGTGTAGCATCTGAAGCCAATTAACTCACACAAATGTGTAGGCCAGGCTTTAAATCGCACAAAAAGAAGAAATTGTTTTTTATTTTATTTTAGAATCACCTGCGCAATTGAGTAAGTCAGGTATTAAAGTGCGAAATTTTCCATTTTGTTACTCAATATATATTTTTTAAAGGTCAAAAGAAACGACAACCACATTTGTGGGAATATATTATAGACACGTCGGAACTCTTTTTTTTGTTCTTTGTTCGTACTGAGATTAAAATTTGTCTTGATCAGACACCCGATTTTTTTTCTTTTTTAATCCAGATCAACCGCACTTTCATAAGATCGCAATGCATATTTTTGTTTATATTGTTGCTTCTTACGCTGTCTTTGAAAACAGCCTAATAACTTGAATTTGACTGTATAATATGCAAACTAATGAAAATAAGTAACGTGTAAAAATTTTAATAAAATTATAAATTGTTTTTATATATTTCCGGTACTTATTTTTAAATTAATGTTTATCATTAATTTAAGCAGCTATTCTGAATTTACCCTCAATCTAGCGTGCTGTCCCACATTTTACGACAAACGTGGTATTTCTGAAAGATTGTTCTCACGAATGGCACTGAAAATGAAGATCAGTTTTCACTACTTAGAAGTA
Organism: Maratus michaelseni; assembly: GCA_963931845.1. NCBI lineage: Eukaryota > Metazoa > Arthropoda > Arachnida > Araneae > Salticidae > Maratus > Maratus michaelseni. The sequence goes on from OZ007595.1 coordinate 184,649,263, forward strand.
TAATTGCTCTTTTAACATGTGTTTTAGTACTGTCATGAAATACGAAGCATTTGTAATAGGATAACTATTGTCTGCAAGTTATACGCCACGCATCTACTCTTTCCGAAAATTGAAATAGGCGTCTGCTAAAAGGTTAGAATTGCTGTATATAAATTCAGTGATATCTTGGCTCATGAGCTTATTTCGTACCAGAATTACGTCCGTTAACCTTCGTCCAATTAAAATGTAGCATTATTGCGGAATGTTATTGCACCTATCCACCAAAAATTTCATAAGCCGAATCCATTTAGTCGTTAACCAAAGCAGAAATTCAAGAAAATCAATTTTTAGCAGGGGCAGCCCTGTATAACAGATAATGTCATGTGCGACTTAAACTAATTCTTTTTAAACTATATGCGAATTTCAACGTCAATGTGGAACGATATTCATTACTATTTTACTTTGGCGTAATACTATATTAACACTTTTTAACATTTTTTCGTGACACTGTGATGCAAAATTGTAGAATACTTTTAAAAGGCGTCTTTAAATGTATATTATAAACATTTATTTAAATGTGACTTTACAACAATTTGAAATTTTAAATAGTTCATTTATTTTAAATCGTTTAGAAAAAAAAAATACATTTATTTTTTTTTTCTCAAATGCAAGGCGAGACAAAAATAATTAAAATAAAAAAAGGAAAATATATTATTTGCTATTTTATAGAGAAAAAAAATTAATATATTTTTGCAGCCTACTCATAAACATACCCTTATTTCAAAATTGACATTTATAAAACACTAGCAAAACCCGCGGCTTTGCTCGCTTAATTCTTGAAAAATGCCAAGTGGTATTCCTTGGCTTTTTTTCATTAGACGAAATTTTATTGTCACAGGTAATTGAAAAATTACTAATTAAGCCACGATAATGTCGAAAAACATAGAAAATGTAGAGCGTTTTTCGCTCTTTCTGCCCCTCCCCCTCTGTGGTGGTGTCACCTATGTAAAATATAGCCTATGTTACAGCAGGGACTGTTACCATCACTTTGGAAACTGGTTCTGTAGTTCCAGAGATTCCGTAGAAATTGTAATTTAGAATGTTTTTAGAACGTTTTTCGCTCATCTCACAGTTTTTAAATTTCGAATTTTCTTAGAATTTGTTCTTAGAGAGCATTTACATCTTATAAGTAACTACCATGCCAAATTTCATGTTTCTAACATCTTAAGTATAAAAAAAATCGAAATTTTAGAACGTATTTCGCTTCTGCACCCCCCTGGGAGTAGTGTCACCGATATAAAATATAGCCTATGTTGGAGCAGGGACTGTCAGAATCAATTTGCCACCATCAATTTTGAAAACGGTTCCGAAGGCATTTTTCTTTGGACAACCAGAAAATTCTGGTTGTCCAAAGAAAAAAAAAACTAGGCATCCATTGCATTTTTTAAATGTTTATAAATAATAAAAAAACACAAAATAATATTATACGAAATTGTTCTATTTATGAAAAATCAAACGTTTACTTTTGCAATTTTAAATTATAGAGGATATTGATAATTATATTAATAGATGTTGTTTGTTATTTGCAAAAAATATAATTTTTGACACTTCCAATATAGTCGGAAAGTGTTTTTACTTCGGTTTGTTTGGTAGTCTGTCCATCCGAGATCAAAATCACATAAATATACTTGGAATGTCATGTATTTAATATATGTTATTGAGGTTTATTATGGTATGTTGACTAATGAAATTGAAGTGTGTAGCATTTATAATTCGTTTAAAGTGACATACAAAATAATTCAGTTACATTATGTTATATGGCAGGGGTGCAAAAATCTAGGCGTCAATGGGTCGATTCCCACCACTAAATTTTTAGTATTCTTCGCCTAATAAGAATACTGATAAAATTTAGGCGAAGTATACTAATAAAATTTACCAAAGAATACTAATAAAATTTAGTGGTGGAAATCAGCCCATTGGTGCTTAGATTTTTGCACCCCTGGTATATGGAGAAAATTCTTTAAAGTTTATTTTAATAAAGTTGCTTAATTTCACACAAATTGAATTTGATATACGTCACTGAGATATACTACAAGATACTTGACTTGCGGCATAATATGGTGTGCATAGCATTTGTCGTTCATTTACAGGGACACATGAAATAATTTTGTTATAGTACTGTCTATGAGCGGTAATTCCTGGAAGTTTGTTTACAATTGTGGTATGCTATTTTAAACGTAACTACTTTTTTGCACGTTACTTGGTGTTTGTAAGGTTTATAGATCATGTACCGACCTGCTTAAAGCAATTCACACACATTTCCATTTATTGCCGGAAATCGCTGAAACTGAATTTCCAATTGTGTTATGCGTTTCCCGTATTATGTACATCTACTACTATACTACTATGCTATGTAGAATATATACAAATATATAGATAACATACAGAGCTGCATAAAATAATTCGGATACTATTCCGACTATATAGGGTGATTGCTGAAATTGTTTTCTCACATGTATTATGCGTTTTCCAAATTGTTTACTTATATATGATCTGTCACCTTATTAAGCGGTGAAGTTTTGCTACAGTATTCTGAATGTGCTGGAAATGGTTTCATAATCCATACTTGACGCATGAATTTTCTTTATTGTTTACTTTTAATCCAAGTTTGCGTTCATGACAGATTTTCTTTTAGCCATTGAATGAATGTAACGTTTCATTCCAAGGGCAATTTCAAATGTGGTTGGTGTACAAGGTAAAAATAATGTTTTTGAAAGAAAATATTACTGTGGTAAACGCTGATTTTCCAATTGGTTTCAACTTTTTTTATAAATACTTTAAAGAGAAGGGTATAGGAAAGCAGATGCACAACAGCATGTACAATCATTCATCGATTTTTTTGGCGGCTATTACCCAATAAAAGATGATTACAGACATGACAATATGCAAATATTAAATGTATTTGCAGAAAACGATGAATATATCAATTTCAGCATGAATTAAAAGAAAGGCTCGTCGATATATAGCGAAGATAGTATCAATGTTAAATTGTAGTCACTGGTACCACACTGTACCAGTCTTGGTGTTGAACAAAAACAGTTCTGCATCCATCAGTACCGTCAGTGGGGCCAAGGATCCACGAATTTATTTCAAACAAGCAGTGACAAACGTCACGCTAAAAATATGTGACACTTACATAAGCTAGAAGTGTTTTGTTATAATTATATTATTATTTTAGAATTTGTTCTTAGAGAGCATTTACATATTTTAAATAACTATCTTGCCAAATTTCAAGTTTCTAGCTCCTTCAATATAAAAAAAATCGAAATTTCAGAACGTTCTTTGCCCTTGCACCCCCCTGTGGTAGTGGTACCGACCTAAAATATAGCCTATGTTACAGCAGGGACTGTTACCATCAATTTACCAACATCACTTTTGAAATGGGTTCTGTAGTTCCAGAGATTGCATAGAAATTGTAATTTAGAATGTTTTTAGAAAGCTTTTCGCTCATGTCACCCTTTTAAATTTCAAATATTTTTAGAATTTGTTCTTAGAGCATTTAAATCTTATAAATAACTTCCATGGGAAATTTCATGTTTCTAGCTCCTTCAGTATAAAAAAAGAAATTTTAGAACGTATTTCGCTTCTGCACCGACATAAAATATAGCCTATGTTGGAGCAGGGACTGTTAGAATCAATTTGCCACCATGAATTCTGAAAACGGTTCCGAAGTTCAGCGATTCCATAGAAACTATAATTTAAAATGTTTTTCGAACGCTTTTCGCTCATCTCACAGTTTTTAAATTTCGAATTTTTTTATAATTTGTTCTTAGAGTGTATGCACATCTTATAAGTAACTAACATGCCAAATTTCATGGTTCTGACTCCTTCCGTATGAAAAAAATCAAAATTTTAGAACGTTTTCCGCTCTCACACCCCTCCTCCCTGTGGTAGTGGCACCGGCATAAAACATAGTCTATGTTACAGCAGGGAGTGTTACCATCAATTTGCCACCATCACTCTTGAAAATGGTTCTGTAGTTCCAGAGATTCCATAGAAATTGTAATTGAGAATGTTTTTAGAACGCTTTTCGCTCATGTCACCCTTTTAAATTTCGATTTTTTTTAGAATTTGTTCTTAAAGAGCATTTACATCTACTAAGTAACTACGATGCTAAATTTCATGTTTCTAACACTTTCAGTATAAAAAAAATCGAAATTTTAGAACCTTTTTCGCTCCTGCACCCCCCTGGGAGTAGTGTCAGCGATATAAAATATAACCTATGTTGGGGCTGGGACTGTCACAATCAATTTGCCACCATCACTTTTGAAAACGGTTCTGTAGTTCCAGAGATTCCATAGAAATTGAAATTTAGAATGTTTTTAGAACGCTTTTCGCTGATCTCACCCTTTTAAATTTCAAATATTTTTAGAATTTGTTCTTAGAGAGCATTTAAATCTTATAAATAACTACCATGCGAAATTTTATGTTTCTAGCTCGTTCAGTATACAAAAAATCAAAATTTTAGAACCTTTTTCGCTCCTGCACCCCCCTGGGAGTAGTGTCACCGATATAAAATATAACCTATGTTGGGGCTGGGACTGTCACAATCAATTTGCCACCATCACTTTTGAAAACGGTTCTGTAGTTCCAGAGATTCCATAGAAATTGAAATTTAGAATGTTTTTAGAACGCTTTTCGCTGATCTCACCCTTTTAAATTTCAAATATTTTTAGAATTTGTTCTTAGAGAGCATTTAAATCTTATAAATAACTACCATGCGAAATTTTATGTTTCTAGCTCGTTCAGTATACAAAAAATCAAAATTTTAGAACGTTTTTCGCTCCTGCACCCCCCCTGGGGGTAGTGGCACAGACAAAAAATATAACCTATGTTGGAGCACGGACTGTCACCACCAATTTGCCACCATCACTTTTGAAAACAGTTCCGTAATTCCAGACATTCCATAGAAATTGTAATTTAGAATGTGTTTAGAACGTTTTTCGCTCATCTCACCCTTTTAAATTTCGATTTTTTTTTTAGAATTTGTTTTTAGAGAGCCTTTACATCTTTTAAGTAACTTCCATGCCAAATTTCATGTTTCTAGCTCCTTCAGTATAAAAAAAAATCGAAATTTTAGAACGTTTTTTGCTCCTGAACCCCCCTGGGGATAGTGTCACCGACATAAAATATAGCCTATGTTGGAGCAGGGATCGTCACCATTTATTTGCCACCATCACTTTTGAAATCGCTACAGTGGTTCCAGAGATTACCTCCTAAAAACAAACAAAGAAACCAACAAACAAACAAAAAAAAATCTTTACTACTTTATAATATTAGTCTAGATTCAGCATTACCATTAATATTTTGAAGAACTTTATAATGATAAATGATTTAAATGTGGACAAATATTGATGTATATACGGTAAAATCAATTGAATGTTTTCAACTGATTGCTTAGAATCCTTCATCATGATTTGAAATTTCTTATTCTGTGAAAGATTAATAAAAATTGCAAGTAAAAGGGAAATCTGGATTCTACGAATTACAATAAATACAGTCAAAATTATATAATAAAGATCGATTCATAATATTTGATTTGATGCAAAATTAAAAGAATAGAGTTTTAAGTAAAAATTAATTTTCGTAAATGCAATATATATTTTTTGCACTTTCATTCAGTGATCGTCAACTGGCGGTTCGCTAGAAAATTCTGGTTGTCCAAAGAAAAAAAAACTAGGCATCCATTGCATTTTTTAAATGTTTATAAATAATATAAACACAAAATAATATTATACGAAATTGTTCTATTTATGAAAAATCAGACGTTTCCTTTTGAATTTTTAAATTATAGAGGATATTGATAATTATATTAATAGATGTTGTTTGTTATTTGCAAAAAATATAATTTTTAACACTTCCAATATAGTCGGAAAGTGTTTTTACTTCGATTTGTTTGGTAGTCTGTCTATCCGAGATCAAAATCACATAAATACACATGGAATGTCATGTATTTAATATATGTTATTGAGGTTTATTATGGTATGTTGTCTAATGAAATTGAAGTGTGTAGCATTTATAATTCGTGTAAAGTGACATACAAAATAATTCAGTTACATTATGTTATATGGCAGGGGTGCAAAAATCTAGGCGTCAATGGGTCGATTCCCACCACTAAATTTTTAGTATTCTTCGCCTAATAAGAATACTGATAAAATGTAGGCGAAGTATACTAATAAAATTTGCCAAAGAATACTAATAAAATTTAGTGGTGGGAATCAGCCCATTGGTGCTTAGATTTTTGCACCCCTGTTATATGGAGAAAAATTCTTTAAAGTTTATTTTAATAAAGTTGCTTAATTTCAAACAAATTGAATTTGATATACGTCACTGAGATATACTACAAGATACTTGACTTGCGGCATAATATGGTGTGCATAGCATTTATCGTTCATTTACAGGGACACATGAAATAATTTTGTTATAGTACTGTCTATGAGCGGTAATTCCTGGAAGTTTGTTTACAATTGTGGTATGCTATTTTAAACCTAACTACTTTTTTGCACGTTACTTGGTGTTTGTAAGGTTTATAGATCATGTACCGACCTGCTCAAAGCAATTCACACACATTTCCATTTATTGCCGGAAATCGCTGAAACTGAATTTTCAATTGTGTTATGCGTTTCCTGTATTATGTACATCTACTACTATACTACTATGCTATGTAGAATATATACAAATATATAGATAACATACAGAGCTGCATAAAATAATTCGGATACTATTCCTACTATATAGGGTGATTGCTGAAATTGTTTTCTCACATGTATTATGCGTTTTCCAAATTGTTTACTTATATATGATCTTTCACCTTATTAACCGGTGAAGTTTTGCTACAGTATTCTGAATGTGCTGGAAATGGTTTCATAATCTATACTTGACGCATGAATTTTCTTTATTGTTTACTTTTAATCCAAGTTTGCGTGCATGACAGATTTTCTTTTAGCATAACAGATTTTCTTTCATTGAATGAATGAAACGTTTCATTCCAAGGGCAATTTCAAATGTGGTTGGTGTACAAGGTAAAAATAATGTTTTTGAAAGAAAATATTACTGTGGTAAACGCTGTTTTTCCAATTGGTGTCAACTTTTTTTATAAATACTTTAAAGAGAAGGGTATAGGAAAGCAGATGCACAACAGCATGTACAATCATTCATCGATTTTTTTGGCGGCTATTACCCAATAAAAGATGATTACAGACATGACAATATGCAAATATTAAATGTATTTGCAGCAAACGTTGAATATATCAATTTCAGCATGAATTAAAAGAAAGGCTCGTCGATATATATCGAAGGTAGTATCAATGTTAAATTGTAGTCACTGGTACCACAATGTACCAGTCTTGGTGTTGAACAAAAACAGTTCTGCATCCATCAGTACCGTCAGTGGGGCCAAGGATCCAAGAATTTATTTCAAACAAGCAGTGACAAACGTCACGCTAAAAATATGTGACACTTCCATAAGCTAGAAGTGTTTTGTTATAATTATATTATTATTTTAGAATTTGTTCTTAGAGAGCATTTACATCTTTTAAATAACTACCTTGCCAAATTTGAAGTTTCTAGCTCCTTCAATATAAAAAAAATCGAAATTTGAGAACGTTCTTTGCCTTTGCACCCCCTGTGGTAGTGGCACCGACCTAAAATATAGCCTATGTTACAGCAGGGACTGGTACCATCAATTTACCAACATCACTTTTGAAATTGTTTCTGTAGTTCCAGAGATTGTATAGAAATTGTAATTTAGAATGTTTTTAGAACGCTTTTCGCTCATGTCACCCTTTTAAATTTCAAATATTTATTGAATTTGTTCTTAGAGAGCATTTAAATCTTATAAATAACTACCATGCGAAATTTCATGTTTCTAGCTCCTTCAGTATACAAAAAATCAAAATTTTAGAACGTATTTCGCTCCTGCACCCCCCTGGGGGTTGTGGCACAGACAAAAAATATAACCTATGTTGGAGCACGGACTGTCACCACCAATTTGCCACCATCACTTTTGAAAACAGTTCCGTAGTTCCAGAGATTCCACAGAAATTGTAATTTATAATGTGTTTAGAACGCTTTTCGCTCATATCACACTTTTAAATTTCGATTTTTTTTTTTAGAATTTGTTTTTAGAGAGCATTTACATCTTTTAAGTAACTACCATGCCAAATTTCATGTTTCTAGCTCCTTCAGTATAAAAAAAAATCGAAATTTTAGAAGGTTTTTTGCTCCTGCACCCCCCTGGGGGTAGTGTCACCGACATAAAATATAGCCTATGTTGGAGCAGGGATCGTCACCATTTATTTGCCACCATCACTTTTGAAATCGCTACAGTGGTTCCAGAGATTACCTCCTAAAAACAAACAAAGAAACCAACAAACAAACAAAAAAAAATCTTTACTACTTTATAATATTAGTCTAGATTCAGCATTACCATTAATATTTTGAAGAACTTTATAATGATAAATGATTTAAATGTGGACAAATATTGATGTATATACGGTAAAAGCAGTTGAATGTTTACAACTGATTGCTTAGAATCCTTCATCATGATTTGAAATTTCTTATTCCGTGAAAGATTAATAAAAATTGCAAGTAAAAGGGAAATCTGGATTCTACGAATTACAATAAATACAGCCAAATTTATATAATAAAGATCGATTCATAAAATTTGTTTTGATGCAATATTAAAAGAATAGAGTTTTAATTTCCGTAAATGCAATATGTATTTTTTTCACTTTCATTCAGTGATCGTGAACTGGCGTTTCGCTAGAAAATTCTGGTTGTCCAAAGAAAAAAAACTAGGCATCCATTGCATTTTTTAAATGTTTATAAATAATAAAAACATAAAATAATATTATACGAAATTGTTCTATTTATGAAAAATCAAACGTTTACTTTTGCAATTTTAAATTATAGAGGATATTGATAATTATATTAATAGATGTTGTTTGTTATTTGCAAAAAATATAATTTTTAACACTTCCAATATAGTCGGAAAGTGTTTTTACTTCGGTTTGTTTGGTAGTCTGTCTATCCGAGATCAAAATCACATAAATACACATGGAATGTCATGTATTTAATATATGTTATTGAGGTTTATTATGGTATGTTGACTAATGAAATTGAAGTGTGTAGCATTTATAATTCGTGTAAAGTGACATACAAAATAATTCAGTTACATTATGTTATATGGCAGGGGTGCAAAAATCTAGGCGTCAATGGGTCGATTCCCACCACTAAATTTTTAGCATTCTTCGCCTAATAAGAATACTGATAAAATTTAGGCGAAGTATACTAATAAAATTTGCCAAAGAATACTAATAAATTTTAGTGGTGGGAATCAGCCCATTGGTGCTTAGATTTTTGCACCCCTGGTATATGGAGAAAAATTCTTTAAAGTTTATTTTAATAAAGTTGCTTAATTTCAAACAAATTGAATTTGATATACGTCACTGAGATATACTACAAGATACTTGACTTGCGGCATAATATGGTGTGCATAGCATTTATCGTTCATTTACAGGGACACATGAAATAATTTTGTTATAGTACTGTCTATGAGCGGTAATTCCTGGAAGTTTGTTTACAATTGTGGTATGCTATTTTAAACGTAACTACTTTTTTGCACGTTACTTGGTGTTTGTAAGGTTTATAGATCATGTACCGACCTGCTTAAAGCAATTCACACACATTTCCATTTATTGCCGGAAATCGCTGAAACTGAATTTTCAATTGTGTTATGCGTTTCCTGTATTATGTACATCTACTACTATACTACTATGCTATGTAGAATATATACAAATATATAGATAACATACAGAGCTGCATAAAATAATTCGGATACTATTCCTACTATATAGGGTGATTGCTGAAATTGTTTTCTCACATGTATTATGCGTTTTCCAAATTGTTTACTTATCAAACCTGCCAAGTCTCCGGCTTTTTGGATACCAGTATTTTAGTACAGAAAATGTTGTTTTATTTAATTATAGCATTCTGTGATTTGAAAGAACAACATTTTTCTCTAAACAATTACTGGTGTGCAAAAAGCCGGAGACTTGGCAACTCTGACTTATATATGATCTTTCACCTTATTAACCGGTGAAGTTTTGCTACAGTATTCTGAATATGCTGGAAATGGTTTCATAATCCATACTTGACGCATGAATTTTCTTTATTGTTTACTTTTAATCCAAGTTTGCGTGCATGACAGATTTTCTTTTAGCATGACAGATTTTCTTTCATTGAATGAATGAAACGTTTCATTCCAAGGGCAATTTCAAATGTGGTTGGTGTACAAGGTAAAAATAATGTTTTTGAAAGAAAATATTACTGTGGTAAACGCTGTTTTTCCAATTGGTTTCAACTTTTTTTATAAATACTTTAAAGAGAAGTGTATAGGAAAGCAGATGCCCAACAGCATGTACAATCATTCATCGATTTTTTTGGCGGCTATTACCCAATAAAAGATGATTACAGACATGACAATATGCAAATATTAAATGTATTTGCAGCAAACGTTGAATATATCAATTTCAGCATGAATTGAAAGGCTCGTCGATATATAGCGAAGATAGTATCAATGTTAAATTGTAGTCACTGGTACCACACTGTACCAGTCTTGGTGTTGAACAAAAACAGTTCTGCATCCATCAGTACCGTCAGTGGGGCCAAGGATCCACGAATTTATTTCAAACAAGCAGTGACAAACGTCACGCTAAAAATATGTGACACTTCCATAAGCTAGAAGTGTTTTGTTATAATTATATTATTATTTTAGAATTTGTTCTTAGAGAGCATTTACATCTTTTAAATAACTACCTTGCCAAATTTCAAGTTTCTAGCTCCTTCAATATAAAAAAAAATCGAAATTTCAGAACGTTCTTTGCCCTTGCACCCCCCTGTGGTAGTGGCACCGACCTAAAATATAGCCTATGTTACAGCAGGGATTGTTACATCAATTTACCAACATCACTTTTGAAATTGTTTCTGTAGTTCCAGAGATTGCATAGAAATTGTAATTTAGAATGTTTTTAGAACGCTTTTCGCTCATGTCACCCTTTTAAATTTCAAATATTTTTAGAATTTGTTCTTAGAGAGCATTTAAATCTTATAAATAACTACCATGCGAAATTTCATGTTTCTAGCTCCTTCAGTATACAAAAAATCAAAATTTTAGAACGTATTTCGCTCCTGCACCCCCCCTGGGGGTTGTGTCACAGACAAAAAATATAACCTATGTTGGAGCACGGACTGTCACTACCAATTTGCCACCATCACTTTTGAAAACAGTTCCGTAGTTCCAGAGATTCCTTAGAAATTGTAATTTAGAATGTGTTTAGAACGCTTTTCGCTCATATAAGCCTTTTAAATTTCGATTTTTTTTTAGAATTTGTTTTTAGAGAGCATTTACATCTTTTAAGTAACTACCATGCCAAATTTCATGTTTCTTGTTCCTTCAGTATAAAAAAAAATCGAAATTTTAGAATGTTTTTTGCTCCTGCACCCCCTGTGGGTAGTGCCACCGACATAAAATATAGCCTATGTTGGAGCAGGGATCGTCACCATTTATTTGCCACCATCACTTTTGAAATCGCTTCAGTGGTTCCAGAGATTACCTCCTACAAACAAACAAAGAAACCAACAAACAAACAAACAAAAATCTTTACTACTTTATAATATTAGTATAGATTCAGTATTACCATTAATATTTTGAAGAACTTTAGAATGATAAATGATTTAAATGTGGACAAATATTGATGTATATACGGTAAAATCAATTGAATGTTTTCAACTGATTGCTTAGAATCCTTCATCATGATTTGAAATTTCTTATTCCGTGAAAGATTAATAAAAATTGCAAGTAAAAGGGAAATCTGGATTCTACGAATTACAATAAATACAGCCAAAATTATATAATAAAGATCGATTCATAAAATTTGTTTTGATGCAAAATTAAAAGAATAGAGTCACTGGTACCACACTGTACCAGTCTTGGTGTGGAACAAAAACAGTTCTGCATCCATCAGTACCGGCAGTGTGGCCAAGGATCCACGACCTTTTTTCAAACAAGCAGTGACAAACGTCACGCTAAAAATATGTGACACTTACATAAGCTAGAAATGTTTTGTTATTATTAGACTAGCTTCAATAATTGTGTTTTAATTTAATAAGTACTTAAAAGTTTTTTATATGAATAAATAACCATTTATACTTTTTTAAGATTAAATAGGTATATTTCATATTAATAAATTGGAAATTCTCTGATCATCATAACTGTACAATTATATTTATGTTTTTTTTTTTTTTTTTTTTTTTTTTTTTTTTTTTTTTTTTTTTTAATGATTACTAGAACACGGAATTGTCAATTATGTATTTAGTGACACATGAGGTATTAAAGGTTGGCTGTCGCTGCTTTTAATAGAAGTATTTACTACTGTTTGAAACAAATCTACACTTTAAAGATTTTTAATATAATTTTTTTTAATATGACAAAATATTAGCGAAATTTTAACCAATGTAATTATTAATCTGCAAAATAAAAAATCTCATGTTGTATTTGCAAAGTAAGCGATGCCTTCAAAAAAGACAACAAACTAGTGAAGTTCATTGTTTTTACGCTGATTTCCGTATAGATAAATTTAATGTAATTTTAAAAAAGCAATTAATGATCCCTCATAATTTTATTTTTAAAAAAGGAAATTAAAATACGAAATTTTTTTCGAACTTTATCTACACACCAGACTGCTTTTAATACATTAAAAACGGAATTAATTTTCTCTTTAATATAAAAAAATGCTGTTTCATACCACCAATCCAATACTACTCGTCGACATTTTTTATTGTGGGGCTTATATGTCATCTAGTACAGATACTCGTTCACTTTAAAATTACTAGAATTCAAACAGAAAAATGGTTCTCAGCTAAGCTGTTGGCGAATGGTAAAGATAGTTTTTAGTGTATTAATATACAGGGTGTTTCTAAATGAATATCGGAGTTTTAACGCTTAGTAGTATTTATTACATAAAATGAAAGAGCAACTCAATCAATTTTACCTACAAGCTTACAAGTGTTCAATGTGAACAACTTAATATAGCTTAATATAGAAACTTATTATAGAAACGCTCCAATAGCTTTCGTCACACGGCACACATCAAGTCGATAGCTCAGTTCTTCCCAAACGTTAATTAGTGTTTGTGGGGTAATTGTTGCAACAGCTGGCTGGGGGATCACATCTGAACTTTATCCGGAACGAACGTTGCACGGTAACTACAGATTTGGTCTTTGCAAACTGAAGAACACAAAATGCTTTCTGTTCACAAATCGCCATTTTCGGTACTAGCGCTTTCTAAGGGATCACGGAAGAAACACTGCCTACGCATGTGCATGCACAGGTACCAACAAACTGTTTGAGTTGCTCTTTCATTTATGTATTAAGTATAATTTTAAGTTTTATATAATAGATACTACAAAGCGTTAAAACCCCGATATTCATTTAGAAACACCCTGCATTTTATTATGTCATGGTTTTGCGATACAAAATACACAAAAGTTACTTTTAAAAAAATCATCCGTTTTTGTATTTTCTATCAACAGAAATAGTTTACCATTTTCTAATATTAACGAAAATAGAAAACAACAGCCATTAAAATATGTAATTTGTGTTTATTTAAATTGCGATAAATGTCACGTTTTAAATACGTGTTTAACGGAAAATATTCTCCGTTTTCGTATGTTTAGACATTATTTAATGTTATATTAAATTTTCACAATGCTTCTAAAAGAAAACCTTGTAGATCAAGATAATTCTCAGAATGGTCTCTCAGAATCTTTTTACAGTCCATATTTTTTTTTAATCTGTGTCTGACGTCCTATGTTCTTAATTAGAATTAGCTTAACGAAAAATGAAAAACAAATGGATTGCATTTAAACAAAAAAATATATTTTAAATTCTTATTTTGTGTTGAAAACGAAGTTAAACTTATATACCGGAAAAATAATAAAATTAAATGTTAAATTAAAATAGAAATTTAATAGATACCATGTTTTGTAAAAATGCTCTTCCAGTCGAGCTGCCTAATCATTAATTCCAGATGATTAGACGCCGATATTAAAACAGAATTCTAATATTATGTGCGGCAGAAATTCAGGGCGAACCTTTCTTATTTAAGCGTGCCAGAATTGGGGCAATATTGCTATTCAAATTTTTGCCGTGTTGAGGAATTTCTCACAGCAAAAATATAAATTTATTTAATATTTAGTTATTTGGTTTCTATAACCATAATAAAAAAAGTTTAAACAATTAAGAAAAGTTTAAATCATAATTTAGCAACTATTTTCTTAAATAACATTTTAGTTAAGTTATACATTAATTGAAAGATTGCTTCAAATTCCCTCGAAATACACATCCCTCTTCAATTTCTACACGCTTAATTTTTTTCCTTACTCATTCTAATTTTAAAATTACTTTTTACAAAATTCATTTTAGAACATCCAACTTATGATCAAACAAGCTGATAAAATATGCATCAATAAACAAAGGTAAGGATCGAGACTAGTTTTAAAATTCTCAGTTCTTCTTACCTAAATTATTTTTGTAATCACAATCAATTATTTTTGTCTTAGTCTTTAAACATGCATCATAACTTTGATTTTACTTATTTTAACAACCAGAAAAAGGATGACATTTTGCTTGAAAGAAATATTATCTTCAGTTTCCTAAAGTTCCAGAAAATGTTTCGAGCGCGCCATTTATGACAAGCTTGCCATAGAGTCGCTATCTCTGGACATAAATTTCAGTATGCAGATTTTAATGGCAAAGTTCAGTGTCTTTATAAGTTATTTTAAATGAAATATTCTGTCTGTTTCAAGACAATATTAAAGGACCTTTAAGCTTATAAAAAGCTTATTTTTCGTTATCCTTATATGCTAAATTTTGTTACGTGAATAACTTATTATAAATACAACCGCACCTTAAATTCATTCCAAATGCGACATACTGTCTCGCGAGTATCAGATATATCGGTTTTGAGGTTTATTTTTTTTTAAAGTTTGTATCTTTATGTGCTTAAAAAAAGAAATAAATATCATAAAATTAGTTTAATCATTGTAATTGATGCGTGTACAGTTTATTTCACAAACTTTTAATTAATTCTCTTTTAAGATTTTATTAAATTTAAGTTTTTAAGAACGTTAACTAATTTGTACATTTGAGAAAAAAAAGTTATTTAAAGTTAAAGTCTATCTGAATTTTTAAATTATGAATATTTTTTTCGGTTGAAAATATTAATTTGTTACCATCTCTGACAATACTATGTTTTTCATAAAGATTTAGTACAAGCCTTTAAGCATTGGAAAATAAAATTTTAATACACACAGTTTTAGTACAAGTCCATAAACATTGGAACATAAAAAATAAAATGAAGCAGTCATTCAACAAATGTATTTGTTTCTCATTCTTTATTTATATTTAACATTCATTGTAATCAATATGTAGATTAAATTGTATTCAAATTTACAAACTTATATAAAGCATTTTTACAGATATTATTATTTTTTTCCCTTGTAACTGGGAATTACAGAATCATGTGCTGTTAATTATAATCTGACTGATTTAAGTAATACTTAATTAATCACAATCAGACTTAATTGTAACCATAGTTAATGTTGAATTAAAATTTTTGCTTTTTTAAGCAACATCAACTGCAGACTTTTATATTGCATGCTGACATTTTACGATATTTTACAAAGAATTCGTATAAATTTGTCCAACATCAAACAATTATAATAAAAATATATAATACAATTACCGATTTCATAAGCATTTTCATTATCCACACCTTCACTTTTTGTCCAACTATTTTACATGAAAATGATTGAACATTTTTAATAGCATATATTTTCTGAAATTTGATTTTTAACTTTTTTTTCCTTTTTGCACTTTGTTTAGTATTGTCTACATTCCAATTTGAAGTTTCAGCAGAACTTTCGCCTAAAATATCAAGTCTGCTACTTAAACTTTGTCTTTTTTTAAATATTAAATCAGATATTTATTGAATGTCTATAGATTTAGAATTTACGAAAAGTTCTACTTCACCAGATATATCATAGGATAAATCGTCACAAAAATTATTTTTTATTACATCTTTCTCATCTGTTGCAATACTGGGATCAGGTGGCAAACAAACGATTTCTAAAACATCCGGAAAATCATCCAAATCTAAAATACAAGCTTTTCAATCATCTTCCATGTAAAATAGACAGGAAAAATGATGTAATGAAGAAAAATAAAGAGATGGATAATGAAAAAGGTTATGGAACTGGTAATTTCATTTTGTTTCCCTATAATAAATTTAGAAGTTGGACAAATTTATATGAATTCTTCTTAAAATATCAGTTTCAGAATTATATTATATCTTTTATAGCTAATAAACTAAAAAATAATTACCATAAATGCACGGAAGCATATGTAAAAGTTTTCGAAAAAAATTTCCCTCATTAAGTGCCATTACTCCCATTTTGGGAACAAATTATGTTTTCTGTAAATATGATAAATCTATTATTTATACATATTAATTCTATATTTATTGTGTTTTATATAACACAGTTATAAACATAATTTAACTAAAAAACATAATTTTTATTATACAGTTATTTTTTTTTAAATATTTCTTTTGAATGCGAAAAAAGCTAAATTTTGCTTTTTTTAACACGTTTTAAGAAATAGAAAATTCAAATAAAACTTTTAAAAGAAATTACAGAAGTCCTCTCATATAATCAAAATGTAAATAACATTAAACTTTTAACAATATATAAAATACTCACTTTAGAAAAAATTCGTCAAGCAATGTTCCCAAAATAGAATCAATAGCGCGTAGTAAGTTTTAAGATAATACTGAAAAATGTAATATAAACTGCAATATTTATAAATAAAAATATTAGATTATTAAAGTTTAAACATTTATTCAAATGAACAAAAACTAATCCATACTCTATATCTTTTACATAATTTTAAAAATAAAACTAGCGACACATAATAATACATATACAATAGTACTTGCTATTGGTTGTCATCTATATATATGCTATACAATCAAGATTAACATACAGCATCCAAATAATTACATTATATCTCTGCAGTGAGTTATAACGCACTTACCATTGTCTATTTACTGATAGAGACCATATTGTGTATAATAATTTACTACAATATATACATGTAACGCAACATTGGAATGCAGAAGTTATATTGAAAATCTATACTTACTAATAATTCGATTATGGCACATATATATATAAGTGTGTGATAAAATTGTACTTCATAACCGAAATATGACGAAATGTCTCAGAAAATAAATTTATTTTCCATGAATCTGAAATTAAAATGGAAATACCATTTATCTGTTCATAGCACGTAGTGTAAATGAATATAACTGTATTGTTAAATTTGTTGATAAAATAAAAATAATTACTACATCGTAATTCAATACTAATGGGTATGTTTATGTGCGGAATGTACATAGTGTTACAATTCAGGAGACACTTTTTGTGTAAGACATCAGAGAAGGAACAAATACAGGGTGTCCCAAAAGTCCCTGTACAACTTCAAAAATTTATTAAAAAAAATAATAGGTCTACAGCAAAAATAATTACAACAGTTCATATAATAACTTAAGAAGGTTTTTTTCTACTACCTTAGTATGCTTGTACATGAGATCCTTTCGCTGCACGAAGAATATCAAGTTGATATTCCAATTCCATCCACGTGCGTTTCAGCATGCTAACATCAACAGTAGTTACAACTGTTTCACGAAATCCGAACAAAATCTAATAGTCTCATGGAAATGAAATAAAAGAACCAAACAGCAGTAGCTACTGTTGATGTTAGCATGCTAAAACGTTTGTGGATTAAATTGGAATATCGTCTTGATATTCTCGTGCTACGAAAGGATCTCATGTTGAAGTTTACTAAGCCAGTAGAAAAAACTTTTTACGTTACTCTATGTACTGTTGTAATTATTTTTGCTGTAGGCATATTATTTTTTTTGTAATAAATTTTTGAAGTTGTACGGAGACTTTTGGGGCACCATATATATTTAGACAAAATTGTAGCGTATCAGCACTGCAAGCCGAACAACAAATTATTTCCATAAATTAAGATATCGTAATGGTATTTTAAGCAAACTTGTTTTTTATTACATGCCATTATGAAATGTCTTCTTATAGATACCATTCTTGTCCGATTAACACTGATCTACACTCAAGATATTTTGTTCCCAAACAGTGCTAAGTGGAGCACTAAGAGCTCCGAGCACACTTTCCAAACGTTCCTCAGAACTCCAGGAACATAAATAAAATTTTACTAAAATCAAAGCACTGCAAGCGGGGATTTTTTTTTTAAATAAGTAATTTTTTTTAAATACAAAAACATTACTATGAATTGAATACTATTTACCGAGATTTCTACTCTATTCAACGAGAATTCAACTCTAGGATTGTCCCTATGGTTACTTTCTTCTCTGATTCTGATACTGAATTTCTGTATCAAACATTATTTATTACTACCACTTTATTTTACTGTTTCTCGCAAGCAACATGCAACAAATTGAGAAAAACACTAACTTCAAAATCGAAAGCGAGAAATTGCACTGTTAGTGAAACTATTTTGGTTTGGGCCTCGTTGTATGATCTTCGGTAAAGTGTAAACTAATATCTCTAAGTTGAAATGCTATACTGAGTGTTGATTTTGAAAAATACTGTCCCGAATTGAATGAAAATCCACCTATTGGTTTCGAAACAAAGTGTAACGTAATGTTTGACTCAACGAAATCTGTGGCAACACTTATAAAAACAATTATTGGAAAACACCCGAGAGCTTACTACCTCATACGTTTTATAATAGATAGAAATAGAAAAGTTTCTATCAATGCACAGACTCTTCATAAACCTTGCACAATTGACAATGTTAGAGATAGGCTTAATGAAATCGCTGTTAATTCAGTCTCTACTATGTTTATATCAAATGACATCATTGATTGAAGAAGCAACTATGTGACTTATAACGTAAAAGAAACACTTATATGCTGCCTCAGATGTACTAAATTTGTGTCACAAATTAATAATGCTATTGACGTCTGGAATGACAGTTTTGGTAATATTTGTAAGTACATATATTTACAAAGCTATCAAAATGATCGTCTTTGCAGAGCAATACAAACTAACACTCCAGGGCTTCAACAAAGGTTTCGAACAGATCAAGAGAGGACAAGGCACTGGACTAATTGGCTACTAAAATAATTCGTCTTAAACTCAGTGAAATATGAAGAACTCATTGATTTAAAATATCACTGGGAATTAAACAGCGCATTTCAGGATAAAAATCTATCTGAGTTTTGGTGTCCTTTCAAAGATGAATTCCAAATCTTCTCTGAGAAAGCAAAATTAGATTTTTTGCTCTTCTCAACAACATATCTCTGTGAAACAGGAATCCCCGCATACTTAGCCAGGAAAGCGAAAAGCCTTTTAAATGTACAGGTTTACTACTAAATACTATCACAAATATTGCGCCATTTTATTTTACAAATAGAAAATAGAAAATTATAAATACACTAATAAGATGAACATGTGAAATGAAAATTTACCTTAAGTAATTTATTCGAAACGACTGCCATAGTTTTCTGCTACCAAATATAATCTATTACTGCATTGTCCGATTGCGACTAAAACATTTTAAAAAGTATTTTGTCCCATTCTCGCAATAAAAGAACCTTCGAGAGAGTAGGGGAGATGGGGGATGAATGGGACATTTTCACAAAAATGTTTATTTTAAATATTTTATTTAAGTTATTACCAATATTATATATCACATTTCATACATTAAGTGTTTGACTACATCTTATGCACAATATTTAATCAAGATTATTATTATACAGAAATATATTATGAAATTAAAAAACAATTCTCCTATGTCCCAATCATCCCCACAGCAAGGATGAATGGGACACAAATATTTCCCTCCCTTTATTCAATGTTAAGGACTAAAAGCTCAAAAAATGACTCCTGGGCAAAAGCTGAGAGATTGTATATCGTAATATGATCTCCAGAATTATTTGTTAGCCAATCATATTGGACTCATCTCAGCTTTACCTTAAAAGGCCCATAAACGGAAGAATTCAATGGCTGAAGACCATAACTACAATGAGGATGAAATTTTAAAAAGAATAATTACCATAAATTATTAATTTATCAAACTATATAATATTATTTAGCTAATAAATATATTTTTCAGTATCCTCTAGGGATGAATGAGACAATCCCACTCATCCCATTTGAAATGTCCCAATCATCCCCATGATGCATATATTCAACTGTCAGCCATTTTGTCTCAAAAATTATTTTGTCACAATGGTTAATATTCATTCATTTTAATTACTAATATTGAGCCTTGAAATAAAAAACTACAACATATCTTAATTGTTTATATTGCATGATATATTTAAGTAATTTCAAATGTAAAAAATATTACTTTTAAGCAGAATTTTTAGGAAATGATAACTTGAAAGAAACTGAAAACAGCCATGCGGTCTTTCTTTTGGTTCTGAAGCACACTATGGTAGTGAAATCTATGAGGATAGGAAACAACTAAAAAAAAATGTTTATTACCTGAAATATTGAGAACGTCCCATCCATCCCTTGTCCCTTTCCTCCCCCATCTCCCCTACAAACTTCTGTATTGTTTAGCATTTACTTTAGCTTCTAAAATACCACAGATGCAATAGTCTAAAGGATTTAGATACGTTGGACAAGGTAACCAATCTTCTTGGATGGTAATATTCGTAAAATTGACTTGAAGACAAGCCTGTGTTGATTTAGTTCGGTGCAAAAGAGGCAGAATCTTGCTAAAATATCTAATTCTTTGTGGGATACAATCTGTCAGCATTTGGCAATAAATGTGTAGGCAATAATTCTTCTTTGTAGTATTCCGCATTGAAATAAGCGAAACTTCCACAGCTAATTTCAAAATTTTATTTTATTTTCTTAATAAATCACAGTGCATATTTAGGACAGGTCAATTTTCAAAATTAGTTGTTTAAAACCCCCTGAGTGTCTGAGGGCTTTCCTGCATTTTCATAAAAATATTTGTAAAACTTAAAATAATTTAAATTTTCTTTCCCCGTTTGTTTGTAAAATACACTTCATATATTTTATCTTACATATATCTTAAAATGCAATTTTGTTTAATTTTTTTTGTTTAGAGCCGATTTAAGTTGTTTTTCGGAAACGGAAAAATACGGTCTAAACGCTTAGAGGGTTAAACACACTTGATGGCCTCTTTCGTGAGCGCGAATTCCACCCCTATGTGCGAATAGATTTTTACCACTTTATTGTGAATTCCAGAGGCAATTTTCTATTCTTTGACACTGCAGACCAAACCATAACATAATTCTTGGTCTGAAAGTGGTTAAGAGTTCAAAGAGCTTCAGATATATCCTCAAATGTCCTTGAATATACGACATCATGTTTGCCATTATAACACTGTTCAGTGCAAAATATCTTGTCAACAGAAACATTTCTTCTGTCAGCACTTATGCTGATTTGCAGCTTCAGCAAAGCTTGCGTCTTTGTAACCTTTATTATTATTTCTCGAGCATTCAAATATTAAACATTCCTTTTGCGATAAGCGGGAAAACCCAGGTTTTCTTTTATAATAACTTGCATAGTTTTACTCACGTTGTGTTCTCCAGCCTTTTTTTCTTTCAGAACATTGTGGATTTCTTCCTGTCTTTTCACGAATTCTTTTGATGCGTTTTTTTTGTACGAACTGATCGCGGACTACCAGACCTAGGTCGAATTTTACTGCTATTAGTATCCAATAATCATTTAGAAATTCAAGCTATAAATGTCCTATAAAAACCAAGGTATTTTAATTGGTTAAACATTTTACCTGTAAAAAATCCGCTAAATCAAAGAGCTGTTAAACCATCATCCTTTTGGATGCCATGTTTCTTATAATTCCAAATTTTTGCTCTACATGTGTGTGACTGAAATTGAAATTTTATTAGTACTGTTTAAAAATATGAAAATGGAAATATAAAATTGATCTGCACTAATAGAAAATTGCCAATTATAGAAAATTGCCAATTATAGAAATAGAGAGAAAAAATGTTTTACCAAACTATTAAAATTAATTCTTATTTTTTCAAGCGTGACAATATTTTGTAGCCACACTGTAGAACAAAATACTTTCCTGCATTTACCAGCAACTGAATTGAATTTCAGAAAATTGTGCAAAAAATTTTGTCTGATTTCTGGCAAAAGAATTTATTTATTAATATTTGGAGAAATTGTATGTATTGTCAAATTTTGCAAATATTGTAGGTATTAATGGTAAAATATCAAATTAGTGGTAGTTATAGAAATATTCAGTACTGTGGAACTTTAAAAAATATATATATTTATTGTAGAGACAATGCTAAGTTGTTTAGACAACTATCCGTTCCCGTTCATCTGCTATCCCATAGCAATGCATCTAACCACCGTTAACTTGTAAAACAAAGAGTATCGTAGGCTTAAGGGTCCTTCAGAGAAATACGTTCTAAACAGAATTCTCCAAGTCATAAAGGTTGAGAACTAATGATATAGATATTTAAAAATGTAGTTTATAATACATACTGTGTCACAGACAGAATTATAAACACACTTAAATCTACAGTGGATATTGGCAATTGCTACACAATAGTATCAGGCGTATTTAAACTAAGAAAAATCTGTTATCGATTCCGTCCTTATTAGAGTTAATTTTTAAACTAATTTTTATAATTTAAATTATACCTTGGGTACTTTCACTCACTATCTTAGAGTATCAATCAGTATTATGTGAGCAGCAGTACTCTGATAATTACATTTTTTTTATCTGATAATAAAGGATTATGATTTCGTAATTTTAAAATACGAGGGTCACTCTTAAATTTCTGAGACAGGGGCTGACGAAAAGAAAAATATTTGTCGGATGTGTAAATTTTAATAGTTTTATGTCCTAAGACATCTGAACAACAATTGCAATTTAATAATCGCAAAATAAATTCAGAAAGAAGAGAAAATGAAGTTGAAGCGAGAGCATTATCTAGCTATGATTTTTTATGATTTTAAAGTGGAACTAAATCAAGTAGAATGCCTTTAACGTGTACAATGCATATGGAAATGCACATGCATAACTTGTACAATGCATATGGTACAACTAGCATATGGAAATGAAGCTCCATCTCGTACCTCTGTATTCAGATGGTTTACAGAATTTAGAAGAGGTTGAAATTCCCTTTTGGATGAAGAACACACGGAAGACCCTTGCCAGCTGTAGTTCCAGAAAATGTGTCGGCCATACAAAGAAAGCTAATCAATAATAATCGCTGTACATACCAAATAATACAGAAGGAACTTAACATCGGATCCGCAGCTATACATAAAATTATCCATGAAGACATGCGTATGAAAAAATTAGTTTGTCTTTCGTTCCCCAACAATTTAAAAGAACAGCAAAAAAAGCGGAGCATGTGAAAATTAGCAAAGAAGTCCTAAAATTACTTAATTATGGTACCCACCGCATTATTTCAAAAATTATAACTAGTGATGATGCCTTTTTTGGATGTTCCAACACGTCAATAAAGTAAAGTATAGGTCTTTAAAGATGATCCCAAACCAACAATGGTGAAAAGACAATGAGAAATGAAAAAAGTGATGTATGTCGTGTTCTTCAGAAGTACAGGTCTCGTCAAAGCCAGTAAGCTAGAGGAACAGAACACAGTTTCAGATAACTTGTGTACCACTAAGTGCCTTCCAGAAATTCTTCAACGGGTTAATGTTAGGGGACTCATGCTTCACCATGACAATGCATCTTCTCATTCAGCAAGGATTACAGTCGAAATTTTGGACAAAAAACATTAAAGTTATAGAACATCCACCCTATTCTCCTGATCTTGCTATGTGTGACTTT
The DNA here is from genome assembly GCA_963931845.1 of Maratus michaelseni. Classification (NCBI taxonomy): domain Eukaryota; kingdom Metazoa; phylum Arthropoda; class Arachnida; order Araneae; family Salticidae; genus Maratus; species Maratus michaelseni. Next base: position 184,673,288 of record OZ007595.1, read on the forward strand.
TGGCTATTTTTTAAAATCTAAAATAATTACGTGGGCGTCGTTTTCATTCCGAAGACGAGATTGCTGAGGCTATAATTTTTTTTCATCTATTCTAAGAAATCAATGACTCAGGCATTTAATCTTTGGAAAATTCGCCTACAAAAGTGCATTGATCGTAGAGGGAACTTCTTTGAACACTCCTAAGAGTTGGTAAGTTTAGCTTGTACCATTTAGCCGTATCTCAAAAATTTCTGTGTGACCCTCGTATACTCAAAACAATAGTTGCCGTACTGCGTCCGGTTTCGTGTATGAATCCTAGGACATGCAGTAAATGCAGAAAATGTTCGACACATTCTTTTACACATCTCTGAAAGTTAAATATAATATATATTTATGATGAATAAATTATAATATATATTTATTACTATTTATAATTAGTGTCTATATATAAAAAGGCATAAGACGTGTAACTACGTATGAAATGGAACCTCTAATCTGTATTTATCATTGTTTATATAAGTTTAATACTTTGAATGTAAGTTAGCAGTGTCTACAGTGTAAAAATATTTTTAAAGGTGAATGCAAAAATATCTCATAGCTCAGTTGTGGTTAATAAATATAATTATTCAAGTTTTTGGTAATTGCCAAAGATGAGCAATTACTCAACATGATCAACTTTAATAGATGCAATGCATCAATAAAATAAAAAATAAATTATTCTAATATATTTTTTCATTAAAAAAATTCCGGTTACAATTTGTATTTCTTTTAGATTTGTTAAGTCTATTTTATCAATTTCTCATTAAACATACACAATAAAAAGGTATGGATCCATTTTAATGTTTGCCATGTGCAGTTTCGTGTTTCTTATAAAATGTCAATCCCTTTAAGCCAGATAAGACGTCAAAAAATTACTTTTATAGTTTTTCTGTGCATTTTAAATAGCATATCATATTACGCATTAATAAATATCGGCAATCTTTAATAAATGACGGAGATTCTTAAATCAATAATAGATTTTCAAAATATTATTTATAAAAATATTAATTTAACCTCAAGGCTATATGTAAAAATCTTATAGAGCTAACTAAACATGCAAAATTAGAAGAAGAATTTTGAAGTGACTGCCTGTACATTAAATGATACGGATATACAGGGTCAAGGGTAGGAAATAGAGCGCTGCAAGTACTGAAACTGCAATAGTCGCTACTTTTTACAGTAGTTTGTAGTGTAATGCGCTACATTTTAAACAATATAGTGTAGCAAGTAGCGCGATACAAAAAATCAGTAGTTTGTAAGGAGAACCGCTGCTATATTTAACGCTACTTCAGGAATTAAAACAAAAAATTCTGCCATTATGCAAATAACGTGGTCGAAACTTGCTTCTTTTGCGAAAAATTTATTCTGCTCTACAATTTAAGAATCTCGGCGGCAAATCTCAATTGCAGCGTATTAGCAATGCACCGCATGAAGGAATAGATTTTTCCAATCGACACTTGCTTCTAAAATCAAATACTAACCCACCAAAGGGATTAATTTTCTTGCTAGCAACATTTATCTATTTACTCGTTATTAGGTCTTTATGTTATTAAGGTCGGGATTCTTATTATACCAAATTGTTTACAGATTTATTTATTGTTTGCATTTAGAGTTGTTTTTCAGCAATTTTCTAGAATATACTGTCTATAATTTAGATAGTACAGTCTAATAGATAACCTTTAGATAATTTAGCTCTCTTAATTTTGCTACGAAATTTGCAAACTAACTTATAAAACTAACATTTTAGAGGGAAACACAAAACATTTTCTTGTTTCATATCTTTCTTAATTTTTTAATGTCCGTCCTCAGTTATGTCACATTGATTTAATTGTATCTCGGCAGATATAATGACGCGATATATCACTCGCTTTGTTCTTTAATCCGTGCCTTTAATTTTTAGTGTAAATTGAGCCCTTTGACAAAATCTGAAAGTAACGAAGTAGTGACTACTTTTGAAAAGTATTTCGTAGTTGGTACTTTTTAAAACAAGTAGTTGTAGTTGTAGTTAAGTACATTTTAGATAAAGTAGTTCTCTACAATAAAATTTCTTTTTATGACCCCTGTACAGGGTGAACCAAAAGTCTTCCCTGATTATAATAATTCTTTACAAAATAACCGTTTGTACAATAATGTAACTTGTTGTATCATTGGATAGGTCAGATTTAGTAGTTTTTTGTTGTGCAATAAATGGCACGAATTGTATTGGAAAGGATGGACCAACACCCTGGCCTCCACGCTCTCCAGATATTACTCCCCTGGATTTTTTTCTTTTGGGGCTATATTAAGGACAGAGTCTTTGCCCTGACGTCGAAGAATTGAAGACTACAAGCTGCTGTGTGAACTGTAACAGAAGACATGGTAAAGAACACTTAGCGGGAACTTTGAATACCGCTTAGACATTCTCCGAGCTACCAATTCGGCACACGTAGAAATGTACTGAGGTACGTGGTCTTATAAAAACACTTATAACAGTATTTACAAAGTATCCAAACAAACATCGAATTATAATAGTTTGAGCACAATAAATATTTATAATCAGGGCAAGACTTTTGGTTCACCCTATATTCAGCAATTGTCTAATTGTTATTAAAGATGATATTCCGTAAAAAAAAGTGTTTGGAAAATCTTAGTCAGCAGGTCACCATTTCGGATTAAAATACTAACGCTCACCTCTGGAAATATTCAATATAGTTATAATATTCCCAAATTAATGAAGAATGTCTCTGGATGGGAAAATGTGACTTTCATAATTAATTTTTTTTATTTAAAATTAATTAATAATAACGAAAAAATGAAATTTCTTTGATAATATGTGGCCAAAATATTTTATAAAAATTAATTATTACTTACAACTAATATAAATTTCTTGACACAACGATATCTTATATCCTGCAAGTATATATAATAGTTTCTGCAGTTTCGTGTGGAAGGGAGGTTTTCTTGTATGAACAAATAGAGGTTGACAACTTAAAATACTTATTAAGGTTTAATATTTAAAAAAATGATTTAACTAATTTAACACTCATAAATCTTGCACACAGTATTTAATAACTAAACCTAACGAACAGGTTCATGGCCTGAAATACTTTGTACAGCCAGGTATTGAATTTAATTTTTTTTCAGTTACCTATAATCTTATTATGTCTATTTTTTTTTAAATTAAATTGCTATTTTCTCCGGATAATATATTTATTAGCCTATCTCCTATCAATTCAATTGAATTTTCCATCTCCTCTCTAAAAAATAACCATTAATTTAAAAAATGACCGAGAATCTTGACCATATTAAAAAAAATCCCTGACGGCTCGGCCTACAGGCACAGGTACATTTCAAAGACGCAGACCGTGGGGCGCCTGTTTGTTGGGAATTGCGGAAGAAAATAACTTTTTGTCATGATGCGGCATTTTGGAAACGCCCACTTCGAAACCTAACTTGTTTCCGGGCGGAGCCGGCAAGGAATTTTTTTGTTTTTAATTTTTTTTTTTTTTACTATAAGGGTTGGCCCTATAAAAAAACTTTTCAGTATAAAAGTTTTAGATAATATTAAGAGGATTTGTAATAAATTTAAGCGGATTTGATATCTTCTGAATTGAAGAAGTTATGAATTTTTTTATTCTAACCCCCCCCCCCCCTTGGGGCCATTTTTAATAATATCAAAAATCTGTCATACATAAATTTTCGGCCTTTTTCCTAGAAGTAATAATAACTTTAAACGGATTCGATACGTATCATAATTAAAAATTATGGGGGTTTTTCTGTTTTCACAAAAAGCCCCCCCATTTCCGGCCCCTTGGTTCGATTTTGCCATTAACGAACTTGACCGAGATTTTATGCCGCTTGATTTTATGTATCAGTTTGGAAGAGATTTGTGCAGAATTATGGGAGTTATCGTGTCCATAAGAAAGTGACATACATACATAGATAGTTAGATAGATAGATAGATATGTACCGGGTGTCCCACAAGGTACGAAGCGTCTAATATGTACAGATTTAGATACAGCAAGTCAATATGAGTATTTTGAATGGTAACATGTGGGGTCCCCGAATATAGCGTGATAGTGTAAGTAAGATGTGAAGCTTGTCGTGTGAAAATCACAAGAAATGAAGAAAAAACCAAGTAAAAAGCAATGTTTATTGAGAAATTTTGGATATATTCGGGGACCCAACATGTTACCATTCAAAATTCTCATATTGACGTGCTCTATCCGAATCTGCACATATTAGACGCTGCGTACCTTGTGGTATAACTACAAAACAAACCGCCGAGAATGAGAATTCGAGCCTGGAATGAATACCGCTTAGACATTCTCCGAGCTACCAATTCGGCACACGTAGAAATGTACTGAGGTACGTGGTCTTATAAAAACACTTATAACAGTATTTACAAAGTATCCAAACAAACATCGAATTATAATAGTTCATAATATTTCCAGAGGTGAGCGTTAGTATTTTAATCCGAAATGGTGACCTGCTGACTAAGATTTTCCAAACACTTTTTTTTACGGAATATCATCTTTAATAACAATTAACAAACAGCGCTACTGTACCTGCGTACCCGTGTGGTACCTTACCTTTATATATACACCCTGTATATATAAAGTTTTGAACTGGGGTGGGTTTGGGTTCTGGGAGTCATGATCGGCGTAGATATGCAAGTTTTTTTCAAACTTTTCAACTTAGGGGAGAATATAATAGGTAGTATTTCTTACGAAATCTACATAAAAAGACTTATTGAAAATAGATGAATTAAAACAGACGTTATTGCATTTAAATTTCAGCGTTTTCGTGAAATCGTATCAGAACACCCAATATTGACACTACATCGAAAGACATATTTTATGGTTCAAAACAGCCCCCAAGATAATAATACAATGTACATTCCTGAAATTGAATGTTATCAACAATACTCATTCATTCCTCTACAAATAGCGTAAAGGAAAATCAATCGGTACCAATAAACTTGGAATATTGTCTACAAAATAATCGCAAGAATACATAATTCTTCTGGAATTGTCTACGAATTTCAAATTGTGGCAATTTTAAATTTTAGTACAGTAACAACCATTTTTGACACTATATTGTTGGATTGAATTCCTTTGATAGAGGCAGCCCGGAAAAAAGCATGGTTTATATACTTTACTTAAAACTTCATAGAGTTAGGAGAATTCATTGTTTGGGGATGTTAATATGAATCCCAAGTGACATATCTTAATTTATATCTTCCCAAATAATCATTCGAATGATTTTTATTTTATTTTAAGGCGGTATTCAAAAAAATATTTTTCCACGCTCAACAACTCAAAATTTTGAGACACATTCTCAGACTCATTTTTAAAAGTAACAACAGGAAACTTGGCGGCGTGATTTATAAAGACATTTATAAGGGCCCCATGTTTTTATTTTTCTTTCAATTAATTAGAAATTGATTTACAGACAATTATTTTCACTGTACGATAATTTTTTTTTTGCTTCCAGCGCTATCGCTTTGGGAAATTCGGTTCAAAATGTCCACTTTGACAGCATTTTTTGAAATATATTCTGCCTTTATGAAAGCATGGAGACAATACGGACATTATAAAGTTTCTGAATAAGAGAACCTGCCAATTGGATGCATTTTAGAGCAAAAATGAATTTACGAATGTGTCTCAAAATAAGCAGTTTGGATTTGAATACACCCGTAATGAGATACAATAAATAGAACCAAACATACTATAGATTTTTTTTCTATTTCAAACACTTTTTTAATTAAAAAGATTATTAATATGTTCATATTATTTTAGATAATTAGAATTAGGACCTACATTAACTGTTATATACATCGAACCCCAATCATCAAAAATTTGAAGAGACGCAATTTTACAGCTAATTCGAATCAATATATTTCGAGTTGGAAAGAAATTTTACTTTGCGGTGGTATAAGAGTCTTCTGATATCAAAGAATAAACATAACAGGAATACTGCAATTAGTTAGCAAAAACAATTTGAAGAATTTGTTTATGTGAACCAAGTTTAAAGTTCATCTTTAATAACTCAATGAAGATTTAAGAAAAAAGGTCCATAAGTTTTTTTTTTTTTTTTTTTTTTTACAGGGTGGCTTGATCCAAGGAACTCGAATAAGATGTCAAAAGCAGGCATATTAGCGTTTGAAAATCAAAGTTCTTGCAATTTTTAATATCTAGAGAATCCCCGACGCCAAATTAATGACAAATATTTAATAGTAGATATTCTTACTAGTTGAATAGTACCCATGACTTTTTTTATACGATTGAATACAGGAGAACTATATTTTCCAGAACTCTATCTTAAAAAAAAAAAAAAATAAAATCCAAAGTTCTAACAAAATTGTCCAAATATGCTCCATAAATATAAAGATATAGACTAAAAATTTAGTTTATCTACGTATGCTTGTATTATCTTCATAAATGGAGCTTAAATTATCTTCATACAACAAGTTAAAAGTTGGGTATGATAGAAGGATACTTTCTTTTTAAGAAACCATGAAAATGATGTTATCGTGAAATTCGTAATCTTGGCAACCGAAAGTGATAAAAAAACTACTGCGATCGATTTGCAAGAACAATGTTTACATTAAGTAATATCTTGATATTTTTACAGCATTTGTCGATTCTCATTTTGTAACTTTTTCATCATCAACATTTCAAAAATAACTTGAAAAAAGGGATACTTTTGAATTATCTATTTTCTACAAGTATATGATATAGACGCATGTACAAACGAAATCCCTGCAGAAGATATGACCGATTACGTGTCTTATATTCAGAAACGAAATTTGTAAATTTTTGTAATTCTTACATTGCTTCACCCATGAACGCTACTATTATTTAGCGTTGCATAATAAAACATGCACATGGATATCATATTTAAAAATACACCGACATAGCAAATGAGTCAAGGCAAAGTACATTTCATGTATTCCAAAAAGATTCAATAGGGTAACTTGAGGTGAGATGCCGTATTGGACAAGAAAGATGCCGTGTCACGTGGTTTTCCTATGCGCAGACACTGTAGAGAAACGTCACTCAGTCGTGTGTAAGAGGCTTCCTTACTGATACTTTAATTCCAGTTTGCGTTGTTTTATCTATGTTTTAAATAGTGATTTTCTACTGCTGTTTTGCCTTAACACCTCTGGTAAGGTACACAATTTTTTAGGCTCTTTCTTTATGTAATTCCTATGTAGATGGCCATCTTACCCCAAGATTTGGATACGATGCCGAAATGCAAGCATTTACAAAAGAAAGATGTGTTATGCTTTCTAAAATGAAATACATTTTTTAATTATACATAAATGTATCAACTTTAACAAGAAATTAATAAATAAAAAATAAAATCAATTGGCGATTTTATAAAAAAGAATAAATCAAAAGCTAAGGCATCTTCACCCAATCTACCCTGCCTTTACTGTACCATTTACTAACCAGTTAATATCTATGTAGTGATGAAATGAAATCTGCATTTTGAAAATATTCGCCGTAATATCCAAAACATTCACCCCCTCGTAAAAATGTTAAAGTACACCCATTTGTGTTATTATATAGGAATAGCAAATGTGGACATAAAACTGTATTATAAATGTATTATTTACGTCAATTTTTATTTTAAGAGAAAAAAATATATATATTCAATACACAAAATAAATTCTATGTTTATGAGAGTTTTTTCAATTATTGGATATCACCTTAAGACTTATATCATAAATCATACAAAAATGTCGAAAGCTAATTCCTAAACTTTCCAAGAGATAGAAGAAAACAAGCAGATGTTATTTTCCTTGACATGATTTATATGAAGGATATTCTACCGATGGGAATATTCACAGGAACTCTATAACAGAATATTACTTATTGATCAATTTGACCTTCAGTATGAAAAGGAGATGTGTAAAGGGATGTTTAATGCAATATTTAACAAACGGATAGTAGAACATTTTCTAAATGTATAAAAACAAAAATTTAGTTGGAGTTTTGCGAAAATTTACGCTGAAGGGATACATTCCAATTCAAAGCATTACGAAAGAATTATTCATCAATATTTATTGTAATAATAAAACGATTTCTTGTAGCTTTGATTTATGTACTTAGATATGCAAAAAATAAATAAATAAATAAAAAATCCAATTAAAAACTATTCCTTTAGACAATTTTTGAAACGCTTGAAATTCTAATGATAATAAAATCCTATAATTCATTGCGTCAATCTCTTTTTCAGAGAATTCTTATTGTAATTAAAATATCAAAATATTTTCAGTCCTGCCTGTACAAGAAAATCAATATTAAATTGCATACTGGAAATGTCGAATGTGTAAGAATAAAAAAAAAATACGGTTTTCATGTTAGAAAAATTAAACTTTATACATATATTCTACTGTGTATTTAATACACAGTCTACTTAAGAAGCTGCAATTTTTCAGTAATTTTCTAACACTGCTGCGCTCGTTTTTATATATAATTCTTTATTGTAAAAGAAAAGGTTTGAAAACAACAATTCACATAAATTCTACCTCTCACAAAAGACATTTTAAAATCAGAAAAAAATATATATATATTTGTAATTTAAATCGTAACATACAGTGGTGGCCAGAAGTGTGGACATTTTTTGAAAGTTTCATGTTTTTCAACTTTGTGTGCTTGTAGAATATATTAATTTAACTTAAATACAAACGTTTATATATCAAATTGAAGGTAATTTAATGTAAAATTTAATAATAAAACCAGTATTGCAATATCTGTATTACAAAAATAGTTATGCAACTAATAGTAAGATCTATCTTAGATTTGCATTTTTTTAAAGTGTTACTTACACAATCAATACTCAGTATGATAACCCATTTTTTTTAGACAGCTTCACAGCGTCTTTTCATCGAGTGAACGAGTGTTTGGAGTTCATCTTTCGTAATCACATTGTGCCAAGAATCAATTATAGCTTCAATAAGTTGTCTTTTATTGGATGGACGTTTTTTTCGTACAAGAATTTTTAAACGTCACCACAAATTTTCAATTGGATTGAAATCAGGGCTGTTTCCTGGCCATGGTAATATATCTATGTCTTTATTTTGAAACCATGCTTTGCATACTTTTGCTGTATGGCATGGAGCTGGATCCTGCTGAAAAATAACTGGTGCGTTGTTGGGGAAGAAATCCCTGATGGAAGGTATCAATTTTGGTTCCAAGACAGTATCGATGTATTTTTTGGCATTCAGGATGCCATCAATCACTTGAATTCGGCCTTCACCATCTGCAGACATGCATACCCAAATCATGACATTTGTTGGGGTTTTTTTGTTGCTTCAATGCAATGTGCTTCTCCTACTCTACGTCTCACGTATTTTCTACCATCACTACCAAAGAGCGATATTTTACTCTCATCGCTCCAGATTACTTGCTTCCATTGATTTTCTGACCATGTAATGTGTTCTTTTGCCCACTTAACTCGTTTTTCGCATTGCTTTTGATTTAAATATGGTTTTTTTCTTGGAATTCTAGCTTTTAATCCAAATCCTGATAACCTTCTTCTTATTGTTCTTGAACATACTGCAGTACCCGCTGCATTCATTTCACATCTAATGGCATCTCATGAAGTTTTTCTATCTTGAAGGCATAGCCGTTTAATTTTTCTATCGGCAGTAGCACTTGTGCATTTTTTTCGGCCTGATTTGGCCTTATTTTCCACTGATTTCGTTTTTTCATAACGTAAACAGAACTTTCGTACACCAGAACAAGTCTCTGAACCACCAACTTGTCTTGCAATTTCAGCATAAGAGAGGCCATTTTCTCTCAATATGACAATTCGGCTTCTTTTTGTAGATGTCCAATTAGTTCTTCTTGTTGATGACATTGTTTAAAATTAGTTTAATTTAAAAAAAGGACTTTAAATATTCAAAAACAGCCATACTCTATGTAATTGTATTAGTATGCATCATTCCGCAAAATATTTCCACAACAATAACTCTTTTACCATCCAAATATCCTAAACTATAGTTACAGACATTTGATTGGTCCTCAGAACAGTGTTTGTGATTGGCTAGTACGGTTTTATTACAAAACACATCCTTATTTAAAACGATTTGTGTTTGTTTGTTCTACTGAGCATATATTTTTTTTTGTAATACAGATATTGTAATACTGTTTTTATTATTAAATTTTAAATTAAATTACCTTCAATTTGATGTATAAACGTTTGTATTTAAATGAAAAGTAATATATTCTACAAGCACACTAAGTTGAAAAACATGAAACTTTCAAAAAATGTCCAAACTTTTGGCCACCACTGTATATAATCGGTTTAAACTTTGATGTTTTAATGGTTTTCTGCGATTAAATAAAGCGAAAGGTCTACATAAAAATGTAATAAAATTGCCCGCACACTGATTAGTATATAAATTTTCATATAATATATGTAATTTCCAAAATTTACTGGGTCAGTTGCAAGTACTACGTGGCACGCAGAACAATTTATCAGGCACGCGAATTAATTATTTGAAAATCCTTATATAGATAAAATCCCTATCCCGTGTTACCATAACAAATAAAAAAAAATTTCACGTACAACACACAAATTTCAATTATTTCTTCACGAATTTAACCCTTAAAAATATTTCAGTTTTTTATTATTCTCTGCATCGTTTTAGAACAAGTAACTTACGCAATGGAAAAAAGAAATGTTTCATTAACCTATTCCTATGATTCCGAAAAGCGTTCTCTATCTTTAAAAACCTCTGAAACCAATGTATTTTCGATATCTAAAAAATCATTTCTAAAAACAAAGATTCTTTTGTTGCCATTGGCTTTCGGAAACGTTTCCGATTAATTTTCCGAAGGTATTAATCAGGTTTCTCAAACCATCATATACATTCTTATGATGATATCGATAAAGATTATATGATGATTTAATATTTATATTATCAAATATGATGATATCGATTAAATGTTTTCAGCTCCATAACCGAATTTATACAATAGTAATACAAAAGTATTCATTTTAGTGTTAGTGTCCATTCTGTTAATTCATCATATTGGTCTGCAAAGTATGTTTGCTCAACATGAAAATAATTACTTGAAAATCGATACTGTACAAAAATCAATATTCTCGTTTGAGAAAACAGGCTATTACAGTGTAAAAACTAATCGGTAACGTTTCCGAAAATAAGTGGCAGTAAAACACATTTTGTGTTTATAAATGCTTCTTTAATTTCTCGAAACTGTAATGGTTTTTGATCTTTCTAAAGATAAATGAAATTTTTCGGAATCATGGATAACTCAGGATAAGTTATTGTATATTTCCGTGCCGTGGTAATAATATTTTCCTAAGTTAAGAACCTTTTGTCTTTTTTACAGTGAACTTTGCCTTTCTTCATGAATTCATGAATTTAAAAGCCTTTATTTCTTCAAATGCATGTCATAAGTTATCCACTGCAATAAAATATCAATTGGGCCCAATTTTGCTACGTATAATACTAAATTAATAAAATGGGAACCAGTATAAATTATTTTCTGTCAAACTTACACCATAAAATGTTATTAAACGAAATTATTTATAAATTTTTAATGCTACTTCGACGCTACTTATTCTAATTTGGATGTTGCATCAATGGTATGTTAAAAATTACTAAAATATAAATTCAAAAAAATATTTTTCTTATTGCAGTACGTACCACTTAAACGATTATATCCTAATCAAACTTTTTTGCTCTCTCATTTTACTATGGTCTCACAACTTTGTTTTTTTATACCTATCATCCTCTTCATTTTTACTTTGATTATTGTGAATCCTTTGCCATAAATCTGATGTAATCATACTTGGTAACATGTTTTTCCTCGGATTTATTTCACTTAAAGTTCTTGTATCTCCCGGAGATATAAATGCGAATTTGAATTGACTTAGATTGTATGACTAATCACTTCTATCAGAACATCGGTTTGACATTGAACTTGTTATTTCAGTGGAATATCATTCTTAATTTCCTCGGACGCTTACTGATTTTGATTTCGTAGGGCAATTACGTAATTTACACTAATTATTGTATTTCGGAATTTCAGCTTTATCGGTTTCGTGTACAGCGAAGAAATTGAATCCATTAGCATTTCTTCCATTTTTCCCTTTTTTAATGGACGAGATGCGCAAATGATTATTGTATAGTAAACGTTTCATTTGATGCTCAGACAAAAGCTGTAGATTTGTATAAGGAACAAACATACCAAGAACGGCTTATATATATAGAGATGATTTATTTTGGTAATGGCGTCGATAGAGCCGAAACATGTAAACTGTACTGATTTTTTTTTTGCTATTTTACAGTTTCTATTTTACACCTTTTAGCAAATAATAGAAGCATATTATTACTAGGTGTTTTAGTTTAAGACTTTTTAAATAACGAACATAAAGTAAGTTGAATCTTTCGGTAGGTTTGTTTATATAAATAAATGTCATAATAAATCAAAATAAATTTAATATTTTCTCACCAAATACTGTTTTAGAAGTTTACGACAAACGATAAATTATAAAACTTTTTAAGAGCATTACATTGAATACTTGATTTTCGTGATTTATTTTCTGAATCAATATAATGGATTTATTGTTAAACATTCTTCCACTAATATAAGATTTTCTACCTATTTTCAGGAATTGATATATGCATATATCTGAAAAAGAAATTTCAGTTTGGTATCGGAAAAATAATCAATTTTCTTTCGGAAGTTTCCGGAAAGAATTCCAAATATTTATTACAAACAGGCATTTCTAATTTATATTATAAAATTCAAAAGTCTAAATTTTAGCCATGCATGCTTATGCCACTTCTTTTTTAAACAACTATTTTTATATTATGCGTACATGTCTGTATGTATGTGCTTGAGCATGTGCATGTACGAATGCTCCGATATTTTAAATTTATTAATTGAGCTAATTTTAGAAATTTCCCATAAATGTATTTGTGTTCCAGAAATATAAATATAACATTTACACAAGTTATTTTTACTGTATGTTTCAGAAGAGGTAAAAATATACAAAACGCACAGAAATGAGTAGATGTGTGTAATATAACATTTACATTTGTATTTAAGATTCATATATATATAATATATGAATCTTTTTTATAAATGCAAGAATAATATTTAAATGCACATTTTTAAGAAATTGGAAAATATTTCCAAACCAAATACGAATAGAATTTTTTCAAATACATTGTTTGGGATACAGGTTTTGCAAGTATAGACAGTTTTGGCGAAGCATTTTCCAGAAACCATTTTCTTGCATGTTATGCAATCGTTGAAATTCATGTTGCCTTTATACAGTTTTACTTCGCATTTTCTTCTCTTTTGGGATCTTGTTTCTGATGACGGATCCGTTAAAGATTTTCGTGCTTTATTTTTAGCATATGTATACGTTTGGCGCAATTCATTTGCTAATAGCTGAATAAACCCTTGTCTGCTTATATTTGTTTCTCCAGTAAATTCTTTATAAATTATCCACGCATTTATTGCAGCTAAATCTAAGATATTGTAAAATTGCATGCATAAGTCATCTTTTTGAAGGCGCCTACACCGAATATTTTCAAATAATTTCAACAATGATGTTAATACTAAATTTAGTTTAATTATAAAATCTAACAGTTTCTGTCGTCTTCTTTTTGCTGTTTTCAATATCATTGGATGGATGGGGATTGCTAAAAATAATAAAATTTTTCCTTTTCTTATCTTTGTACACGTTAAGATAGCTAGAATAAAGTATCTTCTAGCTATATTGGGTACACGGTAAAAGTAGTACTTATTTCTTCGTGTTTTAGAAGTTTTGTCTCCCTTTTTTTACGGGATATTTTACAATTATTTCTACTAAAAAGGAAGAACACAGTTGCTCATTTATAATGCAAAAAATACTAATAAAAATTTAAAGACAGTCAAATAACACAAAAATAATTTCGCAAACAGCAGGCAATTCTTTCAGCAGGTGCATGGAACTGACCATTTTTCTCAACAAAAGAGGTGGAGAGAAGAAGGGGTTAAAAACAAATATTTTCTGATACTAGAGAAGAATTTCAATGTCTTGAGACACGAAAATAATGAAATAATTTTACTTGTCTGATTTTCGAGTCGGTTCGACTCCGATGGGCGTTCTAGGGATAATGCCTCACTGTCAATTTACAAAATAGGCAAATCATTTATAATTTTTTAAATAAATAGAGATTATGAAAATATTAAAAGTCACGTAAGGAAAAACAATAAATCAAAATTTGTGTGAGGTATGGGTACTTTAGAGACATTTGGAGTCGAAAGAACTCCATCGGGCGTTCTAGTGTTAAATATAATTTTCTACTTCTTTTTTTCAGTTATAAAAAGAGGGACAGAAAAAACCGACCCGAATGATATGTGCCCATTTAACCTATTTAAAATCAACAAGAATTAACATTACTGAACGTACCATAACATTAAAGGTTGTAAATTACAGCCATCAGAAACTAAACACACTTACGCTATGTTAAGAAGTTTAAGTATACATCCATGAATTCCACCGTTTGCTCATTAAAATCTCGTGCCTATGTTGTTATCATTTATTTAGTGTTGCCGTACATATATTTGCAATTTCAAAATTTCAGATAAATAAAAATCATAGGTCTACAAGTCTGGTGCGGTTGACATCGATAAACACATATTACCCGTCTGCTCACTAGTAAAAAGTTCATTAATACAAGCAAGTGACATTAGAAACTTGTGACAGATACGTGACTAACAGGAGGGAATCTCAATTCTTTTCTGTATTCTGTTATTTTTTCGATATTAAGCGCAGATAAAGCCATCGTACCTTTTTATATGTTAATACCAAAATTCATGCAAAATACCATGTTTAAAATCCACATAAAAATCTTTGCAGTTAAAATATGTACAATCTGTAAAGTAACGATTGGAGAAAAAAAGAAAGTATAAAATATCAAATAATACAACAGAAGACAGGTTTATTTAAAACACAGATCATTAAAAAAAAAACGTAAAATCACGTAGGCTCATATTCCTCATGTTATTCATGTTTTTCATCTGCATTCGAGTCATAACAGTAAGAGTCTGATTCCATAGCCTCTTCCACATAGTGGAGCAACTGTTTGGAATCATGCATAGTAGCAAGAGATTGGTCAAGACATGTTTTCTTCTTTTCATATTCTTTGCAATTTACCAGTAGGAAGAGGATTTAGTGGAGGTTTTCCCTGACTCTTTTTTTCTGTGCACATGATTTTTAAAATGGGATGATTGACGTTTGTGCCGTTATATTAAAATAAATGGTTAACGTAAAAAATAGCAGAAATAAAATACATATAAAGTAACAAACAACTGTTTTGGAGAATGTAAGTCTCCATCATCAGTGCCAAAGTTAAAAACATAGATATAAAATACAATAGATTTAAAAGTGTAGGGTGTTGTTTTTAAACACTCACCGCCATTCCATCTTGGCCGCGTGCGTAGACGCAAGCATATTTATATGGCCTAATCTTTTAAATGTGTTTTTAATCCTTTTTAACTTTGGCACTGCTGATGGAGCTTTAGAGACTCCGAAACAGCTGTTTGCAATTTTATATGTATTTTATTTGTGCTATTTTTTACGTTGATCATTTATTTTAACACGTGATTTTTTTTCCTTTCTTTGTTCCGGAAGCATCAGGCTTTTTCAATTTATTAGCAAATGAAAGAGAACTTTGTTTAGTGGTTTTTGTCACTCAAAGTATTATATTATAATAGGTTCGGATAATGGTGGCCAAAGTTCTAACGAAAGCATACGTCCTGTAGTAGTTGTAGAATACATATTACAGGTTTTTTTCTGTATAGTACTGGATGTTAATTTCCCAAGTGAATTATCTGGTGGAAAAGCGTTTGGGTGCTTATGTGCATTATGGATTTTGATTGTAAAATCTTCTGGTATGTTTAAAATTTTAAAAAAGATAGAAGACCATGTTTTTTTTTCATGTTCTTTAATTAAACATTATATATTTTGTAAAGCCCATTTTTAAAAATTGTTTTAGACATTGTTAATTTTTATCTATCTTTTATGAAAAATAATTGCAGAGATTAAAATATTTTTTTTTACATATAGAAACATCCCTAAAAACAAAACATATTCATGACGTATAAGAACATTAAAAAATAAAAGACCAGTTAAAAACAAATTCCCACACAGAAAAAAAAAAAAAAAAAAAAAAAAAAAAAAAAAATTCTTCAAAAATACTGAGACCTAAAAAATACAGAATATACCATCTTTTAATAAAAACCTGTACAGATAAATATATTTACAAAAGTGTTATTTTAGCACACAATTGAAAAATGAAGCAACACATTTCAAGCATTTTAAACTACTTAATTTTATTTTAATAATTTCATCTAATCCTATTTTTGTATATTTTGAAGCAATTATATATATAATTTTAAAAAGAATAAAACGACAAAACTTTTTTCAAACACGTTTGAAACATGTAAAACTGTTCTACAATTTGTTGCAAGTTTAATTTTTTCCTAAATATGAAAAGCGAAAATTGGAATAAATGGAGTATAAATAAATAATCATATTTATGCATAATATTTTGCAACTTTATTTTGAATATTTGTGGTCATTAAATATACTCTACTTTCTATTTTAGGAAAACAATAGACAAGTAAATTCAGAGAAAACAGCGAAATTGATTATTTAAACTTGCAAATTATCAGTAAAATTACTTTTTGCATAATGATTATCGTATAAATTTATAATTGTTCTATTTTATTAATATACTTCTAATTTGTACTGATTAAATGGCTTACTGCGTTTAGTGTTTTATAAAAAATTGACAGCTAATCTCTTATAAATTACTTTCTTAAAAATGAAACATTTTTCATAACAGAGGAAATAGTCAGTACTTTCATTTTAGTTCTTCATAAATCTTTATCATAAGTGGTCAGCAATTTGATATTTTAATTTTTACAACGCAATACTTTAGAGTAAGAACATAAATTACGATAACATTTAAAACTAGGTTGGAAAGTGTTACAAAATAGTTAAACTAAAAAACGCAAACCAAAGTTTAAAACGCACTTATCACACATAGACTGCAAATATCACACATGTACTGTAACCAATATCTTTTGTGTGTCCTTGTAAATAAACGCAATACACACAAGAGAGCAATTTAGCACCTGAGTAATGCATGTAATTTACATTCTGTTTGAAATAGTAAAATATCACTAAATTACACTGCAAACATTTTTTCCCAATAGAACGATGTGTAACAGAATTCTTTTGTTTGACCCTGTAAATGAATAATAAATGCTTTGTACCCCATATTCTACAAAAAGCATGTTTTAATGAGCTTCATAATTATATATCAATTTCTTTATGTTTTAAATGACGTAACGTCATCAAAATGCACTTGAGAGGATTATTCCCCATTGACTGTCATGTAACGGAATACTTTTTAGTGTCCCTGTTAAAAAAACATAAGTGCTACACACTTCAGTTGAAATAGGGAACATTCTATAGATAAAGACAATAACATATAACAATTTCAGAGCAATCTGAGCATATTTATGGGAGTTAGAGCACGGACATACGGCAGACGGCAGATGGCCCGACAAACCGAAGGCATAAACACTTTTCAACTAGGTTGGAAAGTGTAAAAAAAGATCATAAGTTTTCCAAAATGTGGCACAAGGTAGGTCAAATCTGGAAAAATATCTTGTTCCGTGTGATCAAATTCAAACTTGTTTAGGGAAATATTGCAAATGAACCGTAGAATCATTAATGTAATCAATGGTATTACACATAACAATATACATTTTCTCCAAATTTTGATTTTCGTCTGAAATTACTAAATCGTGTCTACCGTCAAACAAAATCTGTTAGTGCTGTTCGGGCAAGGTGTATGCCTGCATCGTACACTTCGCACATTCTATGTCCTGGGCACCTATATATGTATGTATATAGAGGGTCCCCCAAAAATATTGACATCGGCATTTATTCCTTAAATATTTATCATAGACATACACTGTAAAAAAAGTTCCGTCAATTTACGGAAAAAGGACTGGCAGCAGAGTTGCCGGAATGTTTCCATTTTTTGAGGAAAGTTCCGTCATTGTAGTCCGCAAATTCCGTAAATGGCGCGATACAGACGCGAAGGAGTTGAAGAGCATGCGTGGCAATAAAAAATAATGCAATCCCATTGGTTGATAGATATTTACAGTAATAATTCCGTATTTGCAACTTTGTAATCTTGAAGTGGCAACAGATATACGGGAGAAATTCCCTTTTTCTAACAAAATGGAAAATTTCTGATCAAAATTCGCGGAAGACAACCTGTCAAGAAACAAAAATTTTTAACAGTGTATATTATAAAATACAAAGTTACGTAAAAAAGGCTTAGAATTTAATGAAATCGATTACAATTTTCATGTGATTAAATTTCAAGAAATAGAAAATTACATTTTTCAACGGCTCCCGTAAAAAAAAAAAAAAAAAAAAAAAAAAAAAAAAATCTAATGAGTAAAATGTGACTCATACACTAATAAGGTCGTGTACAAAATTTCAGCATTTTATCATAAACAAGCGCAGATATATGTCTAAACAAAGTTGGTGGGGAGTTAATCATAACTGAAAATGTAAAGGTTTACAGCTAGAGTGCAGATGGCGCGTCATCGATGCATCATAAGCAAATAAAATATAGCTCTTATCTTTAGTTTTATTTACAAATTTACAAATCTATGGTTCCTGAAAAACACGTTAAAATTTTACATGATGAATTACGGAATAAACCGAAAATCACCGAACAAGAACTTGATCGAGTGCACAGAAGTGTTATCTGACGAAAGCAGCTCTGTATTGACATGGATGGAAAACATTTTGAACAAGTTCTGTAATATGAGCTTAAAGTTATTATTTCAACACTGTTTAGATACTTTTGTACCAATAAACACGAACGAAAAATCATGCGTCAAACATGGATTATATAACACTTTCCAACGCTTCCAAAATAATTTTACAAATCATACTGTTTAATAAATTAAAAGATAACATCTAAGTAATCCGAATACTTTTATTCAGCCCTGTATAGGATCTATAGATTTGTATATATACTACATAGGATGCTAAATTTTACTCCAGTTAGGAAACGCGTAGCACAGTTTAAAATTCTCTTTCTGGAGTTTCTGTTAATAAAAGGAAATGTGTTCACGAACTTTTGTGCTTCCCTGTATAGGATCTACAGAATTTATACACACCACGTAATAGACAAAAGGTGAGTTAAATTTAAAATCGCGTTCAGTAACTTAAAACTCACTTCCAGGAATTATTTTTAACAGACAGTAGAGAATTCTTTTGTGTGTCCCTGTAAATGAACGATGACTGCTATACACACACTATTCTGTAGTAAGCCTCTTGTAATGCACCTTAGTGATATATATAAATTTCAATGCGTTTAAAATAGTGAAACATTATTTAAGTAAACCGCAGACGATTTTTCTCCATAGACGTAATGTAACAGAATTCTTTTGACTGTCCCTGTAAAGTAACTATAAGTACTATACACACCCTATTCCATATTAAGCTTCTTGTAATGCACCTTAGTGATATATATCAATTACAATGTGTTTGAAATTGTGTAACCTCATTAAAGTAAACAGCAAATGATTTTTCCCCATTGACCGTAATGTAACGGAATTCTTTTGAGTGTCCTTGTAAAAAAAGTATAAGTGCTACACACTTCCGTTGAAATAGGAAACATGCTATAGGTAACGACAATAACATATAAAAAATTCCGAGCATATTTACGGGAGTTAGAGCACGGATAGACGGCCAGACAAACCGAAGTCATAAACACTTTTCAACTAGGTTGGAAAGTGTTAAAAACACAATTATTATTTATTTATGCAATCATCGTTTTCTTTCTTAATTTTCGTACGACTGCTAAAAATGTTTTATCCTTTGCGAACTCATATCAAGGCATCGAACAGTGGTTTAACCCTTTTTTGCATGAGTTTTTCTGTTACAATTATGATTTTTATACATATATTAAATATTAGACACCAGAAATGGAAATTTACTGCATTAATATTTCTATATAAATATAGTGGTGGCAAAGAAGTTGATTTATTTATTAAAAGTTAAATAAACAGTGATGGAAATTTACATCACTATGCAATTAAGGGTTAAGTCAGTATTTGTGTATTTTCATATCTCTGCGACATTTTATGATACAGTGTTGAAATTTTGTATATGACCTTATTAGTGTATGGGGCACATTGTACTCATTGAGAAATTTTTTGTACGAGGACCGCATATAAACTAAATATTGTATTTCTTCAAATTTAATCCCCTGAAAATTTTAATTGATTTCATAAAATTTGGTATATTTTTGTGCGTAACTTTGTAATTTTAATGTAGTCTATGATCAATATTTAAGGAATAAATGCCAAGGTAAATGTTTTTGGTACACCCTATATATATATATATATATATGCGAGTGTATGTGTGTGTGGGTGGGTGCGTGTAATTTCTTTGAGTGTATGCATATGTCATTTGTTCAAGTAAAAACACCTAGACGATCTTATATTGTAACACGCAAAAAAATGTATTATATTATCTGCGGAATTAATTATAATAAATAAGATGTAGTATGCTTTTAAAGAAAAACATGATATATTGCTTTGATTACAGTAATTCTACATTGTTTTTACTATCTATTAGGGAAGTTTTGAAATTTATTTCTCTGTGAAACAATAAAATGAGGTAAAATTATTCTATAGAACATTTTAGCTTTGCACACAACAAACAAGCAACAACTTTCTATGACATCATCATGAATAATTCATATTACATTTATCAAAAATGTGAAAACATGTTATTATTATTATTCTTTTTCATTCTAATGTATAAATATGCAAAATATTCTGCAAGAAAATGTCTAAGCTTCGGAAATTTATAGAATGAAATATTACAGAGTAGTTATGAAAAAAAGATATTTTTTTAACAGTTATAATTACGGAAGCTAAATAAAATATTTCTATCTCTTGAAATATTAATACTGAGAATATTATTGCATTTTGTATCTTCTATTCTAGCCATATGTCAGTGAGGGTTTTGTTCGCGCAAAGTCATATTAATTGACCTGATACAATACACTATTGTGATTTCATTTCTCTTAATTTCAGTTTTTTTTAATCTCCATTCCCTCACAAAGGTTAATACCATATATTGACCATAATATCAGTAATTGGAGGTCTGAGTTTTTTTTTAAATATTTTTTTAACACATAAATAATTCAAATAATAATTCTGTATTTTTTCACTATCCTTCACTATCCTTAATATTTTCAGTAACCTTAGAATGATAAATGACTTAAAATAAAAAATGATTAATGGCAATACACAAAAACTAAATAAATATTCTTGATGGATTTCTTAGAAAACTCCTCTATACAGCATAATGATTTGAAAATTCTTATTATGAATGATTAATGGGGTCTCACAAAAGATTGTGAGCAATGTGAAAGTTTGATTTTTTCATTCATAACAAATGTAGTTAGAATTAAATAGAAATAGTACTAATTAATTTGCTTTGGTTTATATTAAAAGTATATAAGTACATTTATTAAAATATAATAGAGTCCGAATCATCGAAGCAGCGGTGATCTTACCCAACCCTAAGAGCTATAATGATCTCGAAGCTGCTGGAGTCATCCATTGTATTAAATGCTTCTTTCCACCCGACCCCGCTGGTCGATGTCTTAAACTTATTGAATTCGGCTTTTAATTTTTTCCAATGGGATCTTTTGTGATCAAGCCTACTACCGTTCCGGTCGGTAACTAAAGTAAAGAGACCTATGATTCCACACCCACGCGCCGCTTTTTTTGCGAAGTAGCGGCTCTCTGCCCCACCCGCCCATCCCTGACCGCGGCGGGGCGTTTAATAAATACATCGGCAGACTCCAGCGGCTTTGAGGTCAATATAGCTTTGAGTAATAATACTAATAATAACTCCATAATAAAATTGTAGCATCAGTACAACAATAGAAACAATAGTTATAGCACAACAAACCCTAGTTGTAGAACCAAAAAGAGGACCACTAAAATTGCAGCCATATTTCTTTAGAAGAAAACTTATAGCTACCGAGAGTGCGGTAACTGAATACGGTAAGATTAATGCTAACAAAACTTGTCTTCAATTTTAGTGACTATTTTTTTCTCTCTAAACTTGCACTCTTAAAACTGTGCCTCTGATATATAAGGCACCAGCACATATGAGAGGCACACAGACAAAGTGTCTCTGATCAGCTGATAAATATCAAAGGCACAAAGAAAAGAAAGGCACAAATGAAGGTCTCAAAACCTATCAGAGGCACGGATGATAGAACGAAATCTATCAGAGGCACGGCGCTAAATGTGTGCCTTTAAAAAAAACGGTCATTTATTCAGCGGTACAGTGGGGGAGCGCGCATGCGTACAATTGTTTAACCCATGATGCATTGAGCGGGATATTTACTTTCAATGAGGGATAGGGGTCTGGAGAGGAAGAATGGGCACTTGACCAGAAGAAGTAGCGTATTGTGGATTATTCGAATAGCGGCACCTGACGGCACAAACAGAGTTTATATATATATATCCTTTTCGCAAGACGATTATTTTTACTCAAGAGGTTTTGTGCTTTCGTTTTTTAATTACGCTCGTGTTATTATTGTCGTTCAGGATTGCAACAATATTAACCGCTGATAATAGGATTTAGGTTTTCCTAGGATTTAAAACGACGCCGCAGAGGTAAATGTTCCTGTGGAAAATGCAATGAATTTATGTTAGGAAACATTAAATTACTTACAATGGATGATGTCATTATTTCAATCATCCACCGGCGGATCATAATGAATATAGAGAGTTATAGAAAAGCCTGCAATAAGTAAGTATATTTAGTTTAGTACTTGATTATTTTCTGTGAATGTGTAGTATAAAAATTGACACTCTAAAAGAAATGTTTTATGTTACAAACATATGTATATATCGCGGGTAAATGCATCATTCCCTTAAGAAATTAATTTTTTTATTAACAGCTATAGCTATTAAAGTCCAGTTTCATTTGTATTATATTAATCAGTGTTGAATTCAGGGGGTGACTCGGGGGAGAGGGCATTCCCTCTCCGGAACAATGATCAAAAAGTGTGAGATTTTATTATTTTTAATGGACAAAAGTGCAACCCCCCCCCCCCGAGCCGCAAAAATCCCTTCCTGAGAAAAATATCTGAATTCAACACTGATATTAATCTGTCAACGATATTTAACTAATCTCAGCTACATTTCACATTGAAATCGAAATTTAACTGCAATAACAAAAATAAATCAAAACACTCGAAATTTCAGCAATGGACATCCTACAAAAAGTAATAGATATTGTTTTTATAATCGTATTTTATTTAGAATCGGAATTCAATATAATGAAAATATATACTAATGAAACAAATTAGTTATTTTCAAATAAATTTAACATTTAGGATATCAGTAATGAAATTAATTGGTGTCATTATCACAAGATCAATATTATGATTATTTTACACTGATTATTTTTAACGTTTGTCTTATTTGTTTTTAATAAAGCTTTTATGCCTTTTTATGTATTTTTTTATGTATACAATAAATTGATATGTTCACAAGGTTCTTTATTGAACCACAGAACTGAGTTAGGCCACACATTTTAATATTTATTTCAAATTTATTTCAATAAATTGGGAGTGAGAAAATTTTCTATTATACATAGTATTCTGCCTTACACAAAATTTAATATGTCTTTGGATATGCCATGCTGGAAAATCTTTCTGCAGTAGACAGAATTTACTGTAAAGATATAAATATAATATAAAATATAATTAAATTACATTCTGTGCCTCTTATAATGGTGGCACATGCATGTGCCACCATTATAAGAGGCACAGAATGTCACCATTATAAGAGGCAGTTGAATATATAAATTCAGCGGCACACTGTGCCTCTTAATTTCAAAGGCACTTGCGCTGTGCCTCTGAATCTCAAAGGCACTATGAACCTCTTAATTTCAAAGGCACCACGTGCCTCTTAATATTCAGAGGCACAAAAATTCCGAATGTACCTCTTAAATCAGAGGCACAGTTTTAAGAGTGTACTTTTATGTACTACTGTACATTCATCGCTTTGTTGTATATCATTGTCTAACAATAATACATAAATTTTTTTGCTCATGACTATTGTGGTGTTTAAAGATCTTCAAAGACACCATGGATATTTTAGTCATTTCCTCTAAACAGTGAAATTCTTGTCTCGTTCATGCTCCTACCTTAAACTGCTACTGAGATATGGTGAAATGACCTAAAACGTTCGAGCCACCCATTTAACCACCTTAGTGGGTGAATTTCTAAAATAGTTGAAATACGTTCTTAACTATTTTTTAGTAGATATGTTATCCTGAATTTCATGCTCCTACCTTGCTGCTGAGATATGGCGAAATGACCTGAAACGTTCGACTCCCCCATTTAAGCTCCTTAGGGGATGAATTTTTAAAATCGCTGAAATACTTATTTATCAAATTTTAGTAGATTTGTTATACTGCATTTCATGCTCCTACCTAAAACTGCTGCTGAGATATGGGTAAATGACATAAAATGTTCGACTTCTCCCCCCCCCCCATTTAATCCCCGTAAGTGTGAATTTCTAAAATCGCTGAAATACGTTTTTTAACCATTTTTTTAGTAGATTTGTTATTCTGAATTTCATGCTCCTACCTAAAACTGCTGCTGAGATGAGGTATGACGAAATGACCTAAAACGTTCGATCTTTTAACACCCTTCGGGAAATTCCCTATACGGTAATTTTCAAAAATTCTTTCTTATTGCTTGTCTAGGTCAAAACAGCAATCTAATTCTCCAAATTTCGTGATCCTGACTTTAGTCGTTTCATCTGGGCATTAATCAGTCAGTCAGTCAGGCGTTCTCTCATTGCCGAAACGTCAGTGAAGGCTTACTGTTGAGACCCGAAAAGTTTTTGGTTTCTGTCTGTTTGTCTGTCTGTCTGTCTGTCTGTCTGTCTGTCTGTCTGTCTGTTCCGCGATAACTGCCGTAAAAATGATCCGATTAGTTTGATTTTTGGTAGGTATGTTGGTGAGATACCCGGAATTAGCTGTATAGTTTTTAGTTACATTTGGTTCATTCGCTCGGAAAATATAGAACATTTCTTTTTTGATCCTAATGCTTTCCTATGGGAATTCAGACGATTTTGAATTTTTTCAGTCGTTGAAAATAAAATGTCGCATTTGATTAATGTATTTAAACGGTAAGTTATGAAGGGTAAAATTTATCAAGTCAGGTCTTAAATTATTCAAATTAATTTGAAATTTTGTTAATACATTCGTCAGATTTTTTAAATTAGGTGTATAATTTTTGGTGCAATTTTATACATCTGTTCTAATAATATAATACATTTTATTCTATCATTTTCTGCAAATTTTAAAATGCATTTATTTTTATTTACCTCTTTAATTTAACCGTAACCTAGCAACTAAATTTTAAAGAATATCAAAATAATAAAATTCAAATAATTCAGACTATTTTGCTACAATATTTTATTGGGTGATTTTAATATTTTATTGAGAGATTTTAGTATGCTATTGCCATCGAGTTAGATCAAGATGTACGTATGTAAAATAAATATTATAGAATGACCATCAAAACTGTTTTTCCGAAACAAAAATTGTAATAACACTAGATTTCTGCAATAGATATAAGTGAAATACAGTAGATTCAGTTTACATTTCCATAAGTTGCTTTTGTACACGAGATATTATTCAACTTATCAGATGCGAGTGTTTCGTGATTGGCAGGTAAGTAAATATTGCTATTTAGGTACTAGGATAACATGAAATTATTTTCTGAATTTTTGCTTATCCTAATAAAACCACTGTGTAGAACGAAATCAAAGATATACTAGAATCATTCACACAAACAATAGGAAATCACGAATATAAATTTAATAAGATTACGGAAAACATTTCTTTTTAGGTGATAATGTTTTCCTATGGATATTCAGACGATTTTGAAAATTTTCATCCATTGAAATAAAATGGCGCATTTGATTAATGTATTTAATGTGTAAGTTATGAAGGCTAAAATTTATCAAGTCAGTTCTTAAATTATTCAAATTAATTTGAAATTTTGTTAATACATTCGTCAGATTTTTTAAATTAGGTGTACAATGTTTGGTGCAATTTTATACATCTGCTCTAATAATATAATACATTTTATTCTATCATTTTTTGCAAAAATTTCCATTGCATTTTTTTTCTCTCTTTCAATAAATGGTTGCTAAGCAACTATATTTCAAAGAATATCAACAAAGGAAAATTCAAGTGAATCGCATTATTTTTACGCGAAGTTTTATTAAAAATTGCCAATTTTCGGGTTTTAAGTTTTTAATATGCTTTTTTTTTAATGAAATAGATGAGAATTTATTTTAAGTACTAAAAAATGATTACCAAATCGGTTTTCCAAATGAAAATAATAAAAACTTTGAATGCGTAAATTGAATATAGGTCAAATAAGAGGAATTTAAATTTGTATAAGTATAATTTATACACGAAATTTTATTCAACTTCAGATGATGTTTAGTAGTTGAAATATAATTATTCTTTTAAGGATAGGATAAAATCTCTTGTACAAAGAGATGGTTATTCTAATGAAATGAAAATTGCAAATACATTCAGACATATACTCAAAAAATAAAATAGCACAATTACTGGAAATTGAGAATAGAATATTAAAGCGACAACGGGGTTTTCAGGTGGGCGGAGCCCCCCTGAAATAATGTATTGTTATTCTGAAAAAATACAGTAACAAGTAGTTTATCCTATCATTGCATAACATTGTGTTTAAGGGGATACTTCTAAAATTTCCGAAATTTTCGATAAATTTATATTCTTATCAATGTATAAATAACTTAAAAAGATTGAATTTTAGTGTGTCAAATTTTTTTCAGATAATGTAAAAAATTAGTAAAAACAATGATTTTTTGAGCTGACGTTGAGGCCTCTGATCTGTAGATTTACTAGTTATATAATAGTATAGATAATCTCAGAAGACCAAAAATAAATAAATAAATAAGATAAACTGAAATTACTGTACATTACTTTCTGAAATTTTAATCAAATCCGGGACATTATTTTATATTATATTGTGCTCTCTAAATATTATTGCTAAGCCGAGAAAAAAAAAAAAAAAAAAAAAAAAAAAGTAGTGGGTAAGTGTGACCGAAGATCGCACAAAGGGTTTCGTTTAATAAAAAAGTCAGGTTTTTTATATAGTTAAAATTTACCAGTCTATTTTTCTCGTTTTTTTAATATCTGAACCGACTCGATAGCGGGCGAAGCCCACTATTATACTCTGTCGTAATAATATATGTCATGTGGAGTAAATTTGATATTAAAAAAAATAAATAAACATGTTAAACATGTTAAACATATACCTTCAAAATGTTAAAATATGCGAATATTTCTATAATAGGGTTTTTATCATGATTCAATACGTTCCTCAAACTCATATATTTACTATTCTCTATTACTCATATTGAAGCTCGCTTTGTATTATTCGCATACATTAGAAAAATCCGTTAGACTTCCGATATGAAGTCAGATTAATTTTCTTTTTAATTATCTAATGATGTGATATTAATCTGCTTTCTGTAAATACACATACTTATACTCCTTGTATTACTCAGAAATTTTTGAAAAATTCCGTTTTATTACCAATATGCGTCAATCATTTTTATTTCATATTAATCTTTTTTTCAGTTGGTGAAACTTTTTATTTCATTTTCATTTTTCCCGTGTAAATCTTTCAATGGAAAATTAATTATTGTAGAATGAATTTTATTGTGGATTTATAATTGTTGGCAACTACTATAACGAAAAATGTTTAAATTTAATAGGAAAAGGCTTTTAGAATTGTGGCTTTTTACCTCTATTTTTTAAAATAATACGATTTTTTGAAATTTTAATGTTTTGAGCTTCATAGCAGATATTCAGTTATATATACACAAAGTTTCAACTCTGTAAGTTATATCGGTTCTGAGAACGGCTCTGTGACAGACAACGGAGCGGGAGTAATAGGGTTTCGTGAGATGAACAAAACCCTAAAAACGAAAAAAAAAAACATACCATTTTCTGCCCACTCTGGCGCAAATCATCGTAAAAATATGAGACTGGTACCAATCGATTCGTAATAGTGTCTACTAATTAATGCTAAATTTTGCTTAGTAGGTCATCTATATATAAAAATTGTAATAAACTCTGAAATTACCAATACACACACCTTATTCTGGCATTGTATTTGGCTTTGTTAGCAAATTTTACATTTGAATAAGTCATTTTTACAAGATGTTTTAGGGATTAAGCAGTTTTACGTGCGTTAGATTTACCTAGCAACAGATTCCTCGATCGCCAACAAAAATACAGAAAAACAAACAAACACAGAGATAAAAAGTTTCTTATACTATTTTAGATATTGCCTAAATATGGAAAAATAAATACAGAAATAATATAAATATATTTAAAAATAAATAATAATATGTTTTATTTTTATGTTTATATTAAACTTATGTTATTTTCAAATGAATATGAAAAGAAATATCTTGCGTTTTCCCAAAGTATACAAACCAATAAAGCCCGGTTGAATGTCAGAAGCAGGACTTGAATACAAACAAGGTTTAAATCCTGTTTGATATGCGTTTCGATTTTCTTACATGTTTTGTACTGCATTTAGATGAGACAGTTCAAATATATTTTGTTAGCTGAAGTAAAATTTATCTTTAACGTGTATGCTACGAATTTAAGTCATTTTTCTCGAGACAAATAATGATTTTTTAAAATTATTATTAAGGGTTACAATACCAATATTTTAGATAGTTAATGGTATCATTCATTCTAAAAAAATGTTTCGTATTTATAATTGAGAGAGATTGTTAAAGTTATCATATTGGAATTTAGCTGTAAATATGAAAATACAGGATATTCATGATTATATTATTCAAATGGTTCGTTATGAAAAGTTTTTTTTACGCAATTTATGGCATTTAAGTGGCTCACAAGACAACACTGCGTCTTTTGTTATTAGGGTAGTCATTTTTATGTATAATTTTATAAGCCTTTCAATTTTATCTTTCTTTAAGTACAACATACAGCTTTCAGCTATTGAAGTGCAATTTTGTTTTTTGTTTCCGTCCACGTAATTAATAAAATAGATCATTCAAAGAAAATAACTTTATTTTCTTTAATATTCCAAAAAGTTTCGTTAAAACTATGTAAATTATACAGGAAAATACGTTAGATTGTAAGTGTGTATTTTAAATTGGGACTATTTCTTTTCCAATTATAAAAGGTCCAATAATATATGTAAAATTATTAAAATTGTTCAAGTGCATGAATGGATATTAAGTTAAGGAACAGCTGCGTACACATAAGACAATTGTTATCACTATTCTTTATAGTATTATTTCAATTATTGAATACCGGAAATTCTGCCATTTATTAAGCGAAAAAAAGTATAAAAAATAATAGTAATAATTGTAATGTTGGTGCGCAGTTTATCCAACAGTTCATATTACATAAGATGCAAAAAATAAAATAATAAATGAAATTTACCTTTGTATAGTTTTTTAAATGATAATTTTTACGTAGTTGCTGTCATAAAATTTTGTTCTACATTATTATAAGGTATTAATTAAACAAGCGGTTTTACATACCAACAATTACTAAGTATAGTGCATTCATTTAAATGTCACTTTGAGTTGCAGTGATCAACAAATAAATGTGTACATCTTATAAGCGTCCCTTGTTGGGTATTGAAATACAAAATTAGAACACATATATTAAGTTTTTATTAATAACTTCAAATATAAAGTTTGGTAAATTTCTACGTAATAAAAACTGAAATGCAGTTATAATAATCATCGCAAATAATAGAAAAGCAGGGACTCTTTTGAGTGAGTTTAATCAACATACTTTTTAATAATTGTTTTATTTATTACATTTGGTAAAATTCTATTTGGTAAATGCTAAAATAAAGCTATCGCAGAAATCATGGAAAGCACGGCACTGCAGCGGCACTTGTGGAACAATGTACATTCAGTCCTAAATCTAATTTAAGTAACGTAATTCAAATAAAAAATTGGAACATATACATAAAGTTTTTATTAATAACTTCAAATATAAAATTTGGTAAATTTCTATGTAATAGAAACTGAATTCAGTTATACTATACATCGCGAACAATATCATAGCAGGGTCTCTTTTCAGTGAACTAAAATTGAATCAACATATTTATTAATAAATGTATTATTTATTAAATTTGGTGAAATTCCTTTCGATAGATTCTAAATTAAAGCTATCACCGAAATTATGGAAAGCAGAGCACTGCTGAGGTACCTGTGGAGTAAGATACACCCAGTTCTAAATAGCATGAATTTAAGTGAAGTTAAGTAATTCAAATACAGCAAATGTCTTATTTATTAAATTTGGTGAGATTCCATTC
The DNA here is from genome assembly GCA_963931845.1 of Maratus michaelseni. Classification (NCBI taxonomy): domain Eukaryota; kingdom Metazoa; phylum Arthropoda; class Arachnida; order Araneae; family Salticidae; genus Maratus; species Maratus michaelseni. The sequence continues at coordinate 184,703,853 of OZ007595.1, forward strand.
GATAAATGCTAAAATAAAGCTATCACAGAAATCATGGAAAGCACAGCACTGCAGTGGTACCTGTGGAGTAACTTACATCCAGTCCTAAATACTACCAATTTAAGTAAAGTTATTGAAATTAAAAATTGGAACACATGTATAAAGTTTTTATTAATAACTTCAAATATAAAATTTGGTAAATTTCTATGTAATAGAAACTGAAATGCAGTTATAATGTACATCACGAACAACACCAGACAACAAATCACTCTGAAAATATTAGGGAAAGTCATTAAGTAAGTCACAAAAGATAATTAAATAATAACTTACAATGATATTCACTTCAAAGTTATTTTTATTTCTCAACATATTCTTCATCAATATTTATGCACTTATATCACCGTTTTAACAGTGCCCCAACTCCAGCCGCATAACATTCTTTGGGTTGCTTCTCAGCCGCATTAGGACTTCAAGTTGAACCTTTTCATCATCTCTGAACATCACCTTGCAACTTCTTCAAATTCCACCATACAGCTTCGACTTAGCCCCAAGCGATTTTCATCTGTTTAGTCCACTAAAAACCATCTTCGAAGCAAGATTATGTTCACAGATGTTGAAAAGATTCAAATTGAAGTCCTAATGTGGCTGAGACAGCAACCCGAAGAATGTTATGCAGCTGGTGTTGGGGCACTGATAAAACGGTGATATAGGTGCATAAATATTGGTGGAAAATGTGTTAAAAAATAAAAATAGTTTTGAAGTGAATATGACTGTAAGTTATTATTTAGTTTTATCTTTTGTGACTTAATTAATAACTTTCCCTCGAAAATATGTTTAAATCTTATCACGAGAGCGGTCAACTCCGGGGAGGGGGAGGGATCAGCTAGTAAGATATAAAATATAATTAAATACATATATGAGGTAAATTGCGATGTGAAAATATCTAAAAAGCATTTAATTAAAAATTGGCCAAACATCCCTTGCCTCCACTCGCTATGTTTTTATTTTTCCATTCTTTTCATGCCATTTTTTATTGTAATATGTCTTGCTCTCGTTGTTTAACTAGTACTTTAAAAATCTGTATTCATTATTTTTAAAACGAAATACGTTTAAACAGATAAAGTAAATAAACACAAATTCTTTAGTTATTTAAACATTTAGAAAGCTATGCGATACTAAGATTAATTAAAATAAGTTACTTGACACATAATTAGAATGAATTGACAGTAACTGTTACTTTATGAGAAATTTGTAATTCTTAACTTAAATAATTGTTATATAGAATAGAGAATGTCAACGTGTCAGATATAAATTGAACACTGCTATTTAAGTAAATGAGTAATATATAAAAAGGATGTGTTTCGTAGAAAATAATATTTAAGTATAGCATGTATAACTTAAATAATATTTTTTTCTTGTAATTTTACTGGTCCTTTCTCTTAATTAAAAGCACAGAGTTTGCCGTTCGAATTTGTATTGTTTGCATCCTTCTGTTATATTATTCCTTGAAATAAATATATAAATGTAGCTGTTTTAAAGCTATTATTAACTAGTCGGATGTGCCAATCCCAAAACTTTCTTCTATCTCAGTCATGTTAATACTTCAAAATTCGCTATCACATCGCCAATAAAATCAATATTTTTCGTCATTCTGTTGTACGTCAGCTGCTTGCGAATCGTCGGGTTACAGGGATGCGAACAACCGATGTATACTAAACTACGAAAAGTCCTTCTGGCCTGAACCGACAGGAACAGATAGCCTCCCTACTCCTTGGTTTTACGATTTTAGCTAATTTTACTGGAAAACACGAAGCTCAAATGCGTGGAACATAAATAAAGAAGATTCAATCCCAGTTTTCGTCAACATTGAATTTGAATGAGGATATCACCAAATTAGTCCTCTACAGCCAAGTTGGCTTCATTTATGGTAACTTATGTTGGTCGCCAAATTTGGTGAAATTCCGCCAACTGTCGCCAAGTTTGGCGAGAATTCGACGTTGGCGAATATAAATATATAGTGATAAGCATGTAATAGGATGAATGGTTACAACAATGAAAGAAAATTTGCCGAAATCATGTTAACTAAAACTCATAAATTAAACCCTTTTATGGATGAAATTCCGCTGTCTTGTTTGAAAATGTCAGCTATCCTAATATTTCAAACAGCTATATCTCAGCTATTTTTCAAGATAGAGGCAAAACAAAAATTGCTCCGGATTCTCCGGATCAAGGCCGAACATTTAACATAAACAAGAACGAAAAATCATGCGTCAAGCATAGATTATGTAACACTTTCCAACGCTTCCAAAATAATTTTACAAATCATACCGTTTAATAAGCTAAAAGATGACATCTAAGTAAACAATTTGGAAAACGCATAATATATTTAAAAACATAATATCAGGAATTTCCAACATATACAATATTCAGAAAAATATCCTAATACTTTTATTCAGCCCTGTATAGGATCTATAGATCTGTATATATACTACATAGGATGCTAAATTTCAGTTCAGTTAGGAAACGCGTAGCACAGTTTAAAATTCTCCGTCTGGAGTTTCTGTCAATAAACGGAAATGTGTCCGCGAACTTTTGTGCTGCCCTGTACAGGATCTACAGAATTTATACACATCACGTAATAGACAAAAAGCGAGTTAAAATTAAAATCGTGTTCAGTAACTTAAAACGCACTTCCAGGAAGTATTGTTAACAGACAGTTGAGAATTCTTTTGTGTGTCCCTGTAAATGAACGATGACTGCTATGCACGCAATATTCTGTTGTAAGCCTGTTGTAATGCACCTTAGTGAAATATATATAAATTTCAATGCGTTTAAAATAGTGAAACATTATTTAAATAAACCGCAGACGATTTTTCTCCATAGATGTAATGTAACGGAATTCTTTTGACTGTCCCTGTAAAGTAACTATAAGTTCTATGCCCACCCTATTCCATATTAAGCTTCGTCTAATGCACCTTAGTGATATATATAAATTTCAATGCGTTTAAAATAGTGAAACATTATTTAAATAAACCGCAAATGATTTTTCCCCATAGACCGCAATGTAACGGAATTCTTTTGAGTGTCCCTGTAAAAAAACTATAAGTGCTACACACTTCCGTTGAAATAGGGAACATGCTATAGATAACGACAATAACATATAAAAATTGCAGAGTAATCCGAGCATATTTACGGGAGTTAGAGCACGGACAGACGGCAGACGGCCAGACGGCAGACGGCCAGACGGCCAGACGGCAGACGGCAGACGGCCATACGGCCAGACAAACCGAAGTCATAAACACTTTTCAACTAGGTTGGAAAGTGTTAAAAAGTTCTAGGATTTCTAATTTTTTTGAATTTGCACATTTTTTGAATTTGAAATCTTTAAATGGCTAACACAGCGCCCCCTTTCGTCGAAATATCCCCAAATTCTAATAGAACTTGCTTGCCATAGCCAAAAACATAGAAAAAAATGTGATTCAATTTGAAGTATAACTTTATACACTTTTCGATGATACAATAGTGAAAATGGAACAAAAATATCGATCACAGCACCCCCTTTTGTCGAAATATCCCCAAATTCTGATAGAACCTGCTTGCCATAGCCAAAATCCTAGAAGAAAAATGCGGTTCAATTTGAAGCATAACTTCATACACTTTTAGATGGTACAATAGTGAAAATGGAACAAAAATATCGATCACAGCGCCCCCTTTCGTCGAAATATCCCCAAATTCTGATAGAACCTGCTTGCCATAGCCAAAAACCTAGAAAAAAAATGTGGTTCAATTTGAAGCATAACTTCATACACTTTTAGATGGTACAATGAAGACGGACAGACGGACAGACGGACGGACGGACGGACGGACGGACGGACAGACGGACAGACATACATTTTGTAAAAACATGTTTTTCGGAATCTCTGACCCCTATAACGTGTAAATCCGTCAAAAACCGGAAGTCGAAAAAAATTTCGATTACAATACTTTCTTCTATTATAGATAGAAGAAAGTAAAAAGTAAGTTGTTTGTGAAATTATATGCAGTGGATCTACAGTTGTCTGGCAATTTTCGAATAGAACTTTTCACCTTATTTAATCGTAAAATTCGTTTAATTCTGCCATTAATATTTTTTTTTTCTATCTGACGAAAATATATTATGGAAAAAGTTGTAATCTGAAATAATAGCAAAATGCTCCTTTCATACTCTAGTCTAAACAAATGTATGCACCTTGTAGGGGTCATGTATTAGAATCAAAAAAGTGATTGCTTAAACTGTGATTTGGTTAAATATTCAATTTCATTTACATCACCGTGTGTAATTCACATAAAAACAAATTTTATTTTCTCCGTACAACATCCAGAATAAAACAATAATAGTATTTTTATTATATCAATGTGCTAAATATTTAAATATGTGCGATATTTTCGACACAAAAAATGTTATTTCTATCAATCCAATATTCCAGTAAACTGTACTTGCATAAAATAAACAGGTAGAACCATTAACGACTACTGCTATACTAAATATAATTCTAAAATATTTTCTATTTGAAAACAATTATTAAAAAGTTTATAATTGTACTTTTCGTAAAGGAGCATGAATACAATGTTAGAAGATTTGTACGCAACAAAATTAAATATACAAATTAAAGCTAACGAAAATAAGTATTTCAGATTCTATCTATTAACCAAGCATTCTTAACGTGATGATGGAAATGTTGGAAGACAATTGAAAATGTGAGAGGGAAATAAATCTCATTCATTTTTTTTACAATCTCAAAGACGCGCATAAATTTCAAAGGCTTTCATATTTTCAGTTAGTTCAACGTTTAACTAATTAAAAATAACCTCAATAAAATATATAGGGTTTCCCAAAAGTCTCCGTACAACTTCAAAAATTTATTACAAAAAAATAATAGGACTACAGCAAAAATAATTACAATAGTGCATAGAGTAATTTAAAAAGTTTTTTTCTACTGCCTTAGTAAACTTCAACATGAGTTCTTTTCGTAGCACGAAGAATATCAAGACGATATTCCAATTCAATTCACGAACGTTTTTCATGCTAACATCAACAGTAGCTACTGCTGTTTGGATCTTTTGTTTCAATTGCATGAAACTATTAACTTTTTTTCAGAATTAATCAAACAGTTGTAACTACTGTTGATGTTAGCATGCTGAAATGCACATGGCTGAAATTGGAATATCGACTTGATATACTTCGTGCAACGAAAGGATGTCATGTACACGTATACTAAGGTAGTAGAAAAAAAAAACTTTTTAAGTTACGCTAATTACTGTTGTAATTATTTTTGCTGTAGGCTTATTATTTGTTTTGTAATAAATTTTTGAAGTTGTACGGAGACTTTTGGGACACCCTCTATATTGTGTTTATTTACGTAGATATAAATATTTGCTCTCAATATTTCTAGTTTCGTAAATATTCAGTTTACATTTTATTGTACATTAGAGGAAAGTATGGTAAAAGAGTATACCTTCTCATCAGTTCCTTTACTTAAGACAGGCTTTAAAATTATTCGCTTCTGTAACGTAGAATTTTCAAGAGCATTTAATGTAACTTTGAGTACACACTGTACACTTAAACTTGCACTATAATACGTATCATTTTAAATATATGATTAGTTCTTATTTTTGTTATGTAAGGATTATTTACGAGCAGAGAAGACCAAGCTATGCTCGTTCAAAATTAAATTTGAGTTCAAATATCATGTCACATGACCAAAATGACCCACTAATTGAATTTTCTTGAACATGTGACCTAGAATAATAGTCTTCTCGTTCCCTAAACCAGTAGGATGCTAAATTTATTTGAAATCGTCTGTACGGTTTTTAATATAAAATAGCTTGACCCATGACCAAAATGACCCACTAATTGAATGTTCTCGAACATGTGACCTAGCCCAACAGTCTTCTCGTGTCCAAAAACCATAGGATGCAAAATTTAGTGTAAATAGTCTGAGCCGTTTTTAAGATAAAATAGATTGACCCATAATGATCCATGACCAAAATTACCCACTAATTGAAATTTCTGGAACATGTGACCTAGCCCAACAGTCTTCTCGTGCCCGAAAACCATAAGATGCAAAATTTAGTGTTAATAGTTTGAGCCAGTCTTTAGATAAATTAGCTTGACCCACAATGACCTAGAAATGACACACTAATCGAATTTTCTCAGGCATCTAACCTAGCCCAAGGATTTTCTCGTGCCCGAAACTCGTAGTATACAAAATTTAATCAAAATCGTTAGAGCCGTTTTTCAGATAAAATTATTTTGACCCAAGTTGACCCACTAAACAAAAGTTCTCGAACATGTTACCCAGCCCAATAGTCTTCTCGTGCGCGAAAATAGTCGGATACAAAATTTCGTCAAAATTGTTTGAACCGTTTTTAGGTACAATTAGCTTTAACATGACCCAAACTGACCCATTAATCTAATTATCTTGAACATGTGACCTAGCCCAATGGTTTTCTGTTGCCCCAAAACGGTAGGATACAAAATTTCGTCAAAATCGTTAGAGCCGTTTTAAAGATAAAATTTGCACACACACACACACACACACACACACACATATATATATATATATATATATATATGTTACGGTGAAACATCGAAATCTGGAGAATGTCGACTTTCACCGGTGAATGTCAACAAACCCATAGTCGCTTGGTGTATCTCCGAAATATTTGCTAAATACCCTTATTTCTGACTTACACCGGTAAATGTCGACATTCACCATGCACTAATGGTGAATGTTGAACATGTCCAAGATTTATATTTTTTCTCCGTAATTCAGTCGCGATAAATTTTTCGCCTCTCATTCTGAGAGGAATGACTAAGGACTTAAAACACACAGTACATTCAAAATGAGAAAGGAAAATAGTAGAAGTTAAAAATTACTTAATTATACAGTACATTCAAAATCAGAAAGGAAAATAATAGAAGTTAAAAATTACTTAATTATACAGTACATTCAAAATCAGAAAGGAAAATAATAGAAGTTAAAAACTTACTTAATTATACAGTACGTTCTAAATGAGAAAATAAAATAATAGTAATGAAAAACTTACTAAATTATGTGATTCAAATCTTATTTATTGCAACAACTTAAACTATTATGACACTTTGAATTGCACAAGAGGCCCTTGCTTTTACAACTGCATTTATCTGTGGAACACTTCCTTTTGCAATGACAGCGTGTATAGCCTTGCCCACCGCCTCTCGAGTTAGCTGAAGCTGCTTCTCTCAGCGAAATTTCTTTAAAATAAATCTCATCTATGGAAAGTAACTTTTCTTTACAAATTACGAACTGATTACGTGTGTAAAGCTGCTTGAGGGTACCATTTTCATTTGCAAGTTTATAGAAGTCGGAGTCTTCTATTCCAACAACAACCGCTAACACATTTCGGTTATCTCTACGTCCACGGTCGACATCAGGGACTTGTATTCGTACAGTATCACCAATTTGAGCAGGAGGACATTGTTTTTGTGAGGTTCGTAACATTCTTGTTACTTGCAGTAGAAGATTCTCTTTCGCGGCCGCTCTTTTTATAGAAATTAACTCGTGTTTTTCAATCAGAACTTGATGTGAAGACGTGGTAGATTGCAAGTCCTCTTCAATATTTTTCTTTGGAATATGGTTTTCGGTATGACCACCGCTCAAATTTTTTTCAGAACTATTACCAGTTTCTTCAAGCTGTTCTTCGATTTCAAAAGTACTGGCAATTTCTTCAAGTTGTTCTTCGGTTTCAATATTTGCGATTTGTTCGGTAGGCAAAAAAGAAGATGCTATGCCTCTTTTCGCTTTAATGCCAAACATGGCTTCATAAGGACTTTGGCGTATTCCTTCGTGGTATGTAGTGTTCTTGGCAATTTGAACAAAGGGTAAACCTTCTGACTATTTATTTATATCGTTATCGTTCATCCATGCAGTTAGCATATTCTGTATATCCTGATTGGCCCTTTCAACTGAGTCTTGTGTTTGACTGTGACGAGACTTTCCATGAACTACCTTAACATCTTTCCACATAGCGCATATTTCGGATATGACTTGATTACTGAATTCTCTACCATTATCTGATTGCAATATTGCTGGAGCACCAAATGTTAAAAATATTGGAAGAACGTGATACGCTACTTCTTCCGCCCTCTTAGTTTTCAAAGGTTGTAGCTGGACAAACTTATTTAAATGATCTTGATACACCATTATGAAATTATATTCGCCATATCTGTTTGACTGCAGATCTATCAGATCAACTTGTTTCACAACAATACCTTTCTTAGGTGCACTGTGTGTCATTTGACACTGTTTGCATCAATTTAAATACAACATTACAACATTACAACTTCATATGTAATATTTTTGTATTTATTTTGCAACTCTTTAAGCATACGTGTTCTTCCTCCGTGGCCTATTCTGGTGTGAGTTTCATATAGTATGCTCAGCAATTCCTCATTGGTAACATAATACTGTATATTCGTTTCTCCTGGTTTTAACCCCTTTGCGACGAGCGTCCTTTACAGAAATTTTAATCTGTTACCACAGGTTTTTCAAATGAGAAATTTTCGCCCAATTGAATCGCAAAAATGCTATGATTAGATAAGGAATACTTTACAAAAAAAATAACTGGTGGGAATAATCGAGGATTCTGAGCACCTTACGCGTCACGTATACACGCTCGTCCCTAAGGGGTTAATGGTACAATTAACTTCTCTTCATCATTAATTTTTAAATCGTCAAAACGTTTTAATCGTCTGTAATCCAAAGGTGTGTTGCACTTAGTTTTAGCAGAAACCACTTCAGAAGGTATTTTAGAGTACTTTTCTTGAGAAAAATAAAAACAATTGTCTTCTCGTTTACCCGCAATTAATGCATTTAAAAAGAAAAAGATCACGATTCACTGCAGTATCCATTCTGTATAAATTAGGGTATCGGAAAAAAAAATTAAGAAAACGTTGCTCAAACCATCAAACCTTGCATAAGACTGACAAAGTTGACTGACTCCAACAGAACAAAGGATTTGGTGGGAAACAGCCAGTCGCCTCTTTGTCGGCTCAGGGCCTTCTCGATGATCGCGCTGCGTGCGCAGTTCAGTGACACTTCTCTCCGGGCCGGAATGTACGGATCGTGACGTCACACCTTCACGCTAGCTACCGGAAGGGAGAAAGAGATTCAAGCTCCTCTCTTTTCGACTTCCACCAAAGCATATCTGTGATTGTCGACATACACCGAGGTCCGAATGTACAAGAATGTAATGAAATATTCGATCTTTCACCGACGTATTTGGTGTTTGTTGACATTCACCGGTGAAAGTCGACATTCTCCAATTTCGGTCTTTCACGGTAACATATATATAACACACAATATTTGCTCGTATTAGAATATATGATATATAACCACACACAAGATTTGCTCGTATTAGAATATATGATAAAAAGTCAATTCATCCGGTCTAATGCCACCGGTGGTGTAAAACCACATGGATACATTAACCTTAATGAAAAAGTTTAGACTTTCTTTAAAAAAGGAACAATATATTTTAATTTCTTTAAACTAACAGAAGAAGTAAAGTAATAATATTTAAATTATATGTCTAATGATTTAATTTTTTAAAGAGAAAAATGTTATTATCTTCATTAAAGTTTCGAAAATTTCAGAAAAGAAATTCACTTTTTTTTATCTTCTTATAAAAATTATAATTACCCATGATTTTTGACTGCCTTTTATTAAAACATTATTTAGAGCTCCTCAATTATTGTTTTCTGATATAAATTTTCATCCAACGCATGATATCAAGTTTTATCCTGAGAAAGAAGATCGCAAAGCAAGTCATAAGATTGCATCTGTAAATGCTACCAACAGTTAAATTGCGGAAAATAAATCTTCATTAAATATGCTGTACACACAATAATATAAAAAGTTTCAATATCTATTAATGGGCTCATATTTAAGAATTTTTGATATAGTCAAAAATTAAAGCAAAATAAACTTTCCAACTCAGAAACTCTCATATCACATTGTGGAGATCTGTAATGGCTGTTTCTTCTTCTTGCCTAGAGCTTAGTATTTCAACCATTATCCACTAGAGAATTTCTCAAACTGAGTCCGAGGTATCCAGTCCTTACTTGACTGTATGATTTTATACTACATTTCCACGGTGTGTACAGTTCCTTAAGAAAGTTTTAAAGGAATTTATCGGTTTATTCAATCGAATAAACCATTTAAATTTCTATGATTAAATAACATGATTTCAAAATCTGCTATTTAAATATTAAATTTCTAAACTGAAAAATTGTACTCTACTCCTTTTAATTACCAAGGAATATACGAATATGTAAAGTAATAATATTTAAAGTATAATTATAATGATTTAACTTTTTAAAGACAGAAAGAAAATTATCATCATTAAAATTTCAGAAATTTCAGAATAGAAATTCACTTTTTATCATCTTATAAAAATCTTCATTACTCATGCACATGTATTTTTGACTTCCTGTTGTTCAAATATTGTTTAGTGCTCCTCAGTTATAGTTTTCCGATATAAATTTTCATCCCACGCATGATATCAAGTTTTATTCTGAGAAAGAAGTTCTTAAAGAAAGTCATAAAATCGCACCTGTAAATGTTAGCAAAAGTTACATTGTGGGAAATAAATCTTCATTAAATATGCTGCACACACAATAATATAAAAAAGTTTCAATATATATTAGTGTGTTCATTTTTAAGAATTTTTTATATAGTCAAAAATTAAAGCAAAATAAACTTTCCCACACAGAAACTCACATATCACATTGTGCAGATCTGTAATGGTTGTTTCTTCTTCTTGCCTAGAGCTTAGTATTTCAACCACTATCAACTATAGGGTTTCTCAAACTGAGTGAAACAGAGGTATCAAGTCCTAACTTGACTGTATTATTTTATCCTTCATTTCCACGGTGTGTACAGTTTATTAAGAAAATTTTAAAGGAATTTATCGATTTATTCAATCGGAGAAAAATATTAGAATATCTATGATTAAATAAGATGATCTTAAAATCTGCTATTGAAACATTAATTTTCTAAACTGAAAAATGGTACTCTACTCTTTTTAATTTCCAAGGAATATACGGATATGTAAACTAATATAATTTAAATTATAAGTCTAATGATTAAACTTTTTTAAAGACAAAAAGAAAATTATCATCATTAAAATTTCAGAAATTCCAGAAAAGAAATTCACTTTTTTATCCTTTTATAAAAATCATAATTACTCATGTACATATATTTTTGACTTCCTTTTATTCAAATATTAATTAGCGCTCCTCAAGTATAGTTTTCCAATATAAATTTTCATCCCACGCATGATATCAAGTTTTATCTCTAAAAAGAATATCGCAAACCAAGTCACAAAATTCCACCTAGAAATGCTAGCAACAGTTCCAATGTAGGAAATAAATCTTCTTTAAATTTATCGTCTTATACGATTGAAGAAAAATTTTACAATTTCTACGATTAAATAAGGTGATTGATTTCAAAATCTGCGATTTAAATATTAAATTTCTAAACTGAAAAACTGGTACCCTACTCCGTTTATTTTACAAGAAGTATACGAATATGTATACGTAGATTCCTAGAATATGTATGGATTTTAATTTCATGAAACACTGTGAAAAAAGAAAAATTAAATGATTTGTGTTGCTAAATGTCATTAACATTGCAAGAATTTTCAGTTTCACGTTTTTACTTAAAGTTACATTTGTGCACTTGCAAGAACGTTTATTGAATTAATCGTTGAAAATGTTAATTAATAGACATTAAAAACTCTATAAAACCGTAATATTTTGAATAAACCAAAACACCACTTGTTGAGTGTGTGTACAAAGTTGAGTGAAACAGAGTATATTTTTATGTATAAATAACTTAGCTATAAGAAACAATATTATTATAATACATCTTTCTTTATATGTATGCATTTAATGTTGCATCCATAAATATGACATTAGAATTTATGAAATGATTTTTGTTGCAAAATGTCATTAATATTGCAAGAATTTTCAGTTTCACGTTTTTACTTAAAGTTGCATTTGTGCACTTGCAAGAATGTTTATTGAATTAATCGTTGAACATGTTAATTCACAGACAATAAAAACTCTATAAAACCGTAATATTTTAAATAAACCAAAATACTACTGGTTGAGTGTGTGTACAAAGCTAAGTGACTCAGCATTTATTTTTATGTATAAATAACTTAGCCATAATAAACAATATTATTATAATACATCAGAACATTTCTTTATATGTATGCATTGAATGTTGCGTCCATAAATATGAGATGAGAATTGCACAGATATATTGATAGGTATGTGGAAGCATAATTCTTCTTATAATTTTAACTTTAGAATGTAACTTATTTTTATAATTTAATATGGTCATTATGCCCTTGAAGGGCACCGGTATATTATATATAACACTTAATTTTAATCCCAAAATGCCACAATGACACCAGAATTTTATAATCAAATTTTGAATTTATAAGGTACATGAGGAAAAGCGTTTACTTATTTTAAAATAAATTCGTTCGTGAATCCTGGTGTCAATCAATCATTTCAATATTTTAGCTACAAGAGTACTTTGCCCCTAAAGGACTTAATAATTATAGAACTACCCTGTTCTAATTCCAGATAAGTATTTTCTGTTTAGTGATAGCATGAAACGTTATTCCCATTTCTAGAATCTGATTATTCAAAATTCGGATAGTTTGAACTTTGTTCTCGGTCACTAAGATATAGAATTAACGAGCATAGACTGTATAACGTAGACTGAACATAGACTGTATTATGTTGTGTAATGAAATTCAAATAATTGGAACTTAATTTTCCGTCCCTGAGAGTTGGAATCAACAAGCATCGAGTGTACAGCATTAGGTTTTTTAAGCAAGAGAAGTCGTTTTTAAATGCAGTAACTTATAAAGAATGATAACATTTCAATTACCTCTAAAATCGTATTGTTCAATATCGTAAATAGTTTCGCTAAAAAATATTTTTTTAATGTTTCGAGTAGTACAAGTAAACTAGGAATATGTTAATCTATGCTTAACTTATTTTGCTGATAAAAGTTTTATAATTTAAAATTTCGTACATAAATCATTACAAATGACTACAGCTTAAAGTATAATTAATCATTTTGATGGAAAACTACATCTCTGTTTCAAAATAGTTTTCTATGATCTGAAAAGTTTAAATTAAATGTGAAGTTTGATGATAATTTATTATTGACATGCAGATTATTAGTTATACATGATTTAAATAGGATTGTGCTTTAAAAATACAGTGACCTCTCACTTATACGCGATGTTCAGTAATTACGTTCAGTAATTACGTTTTCGTACCACTATTTTAAAACAGTAAAATTTGATTTAAAATCTCTGCGATTAAATAAGTAGAAAATTACTGTAAAAAGAAAGTGGTGCCGAAACATAATTGTCGTGTATCGCGTATAAGTGAGAGGTCACTGTAGTTGCACCTTTAATAGAAGTAATTTTAAAATACGGAAATTTATTATTGGCATTCTACAAATGCATACAATACTTTTCTTTAGAAAGAGAAATGTACTGTTCCACTTGCCTCAAATGTGTTAATATCACTGAAAATATTAATGGCAGAAACATTTCAAAAATTCAATTTATTCTATGGTATTACAAATCTTAAATCTAAATTTTACATTATTCTGCATAATTTAAAAAGCAAATTCGCTTATGAATATTTTTTATAATTGATTGTGTTCTTATATTATTTACTTGCCTTATTTTGATTTGACATCTTTCTCATAATACAGGGTGGTTATTAATTAACCCATTAACGCCGACTTATCTTACACTTCTTTAAATACTTCGATACCAGTTGACACCAGTTTTCCAATACTGTTATTTTAACTGATTGAATCTCTGATAGTTTTACATTTGATAAAATGAATTTTTCTTTACTAAGATACTGGTGTTCATATTTAAAAGTTTCGCATCTCTTAAGTGGTATGTTTTCGTACCAACCGGCATTAATGGGTTAACGTGAGGTGTTCAGACTCCTCTAGCGAGTAAAGCATTGGACGATTCATAACCAAATTTGATGAGCATGCATAGTAGACCATGGGATTTCGAATTCTAAAAAAAAATGCCACTAGGGGCAATTTTGGCGCAGTTTACCTACTAAAATGCATTAATTTGCATAAAATCCGTTTTGTGTAGCGATCATGAGTATAAAAGGAAAGACCTGGAAACTTCTCATCATTCTGAGATCAACTGATTTGCGATGGCTATTAACTTATGGGACCATGCTTTGCTAGTCAAGCTATATTATCAACGGAACGAGAATTGCAATGCTGCTCTTCATGAATTTCGCCTATTAAAGAAGTTCCGAAAAAACCCGATAAGCATAACAAATTTACGAAAGATGATTCAACGATTTGAAACTACAGGGAATCTAACACGGCAACCTGGCCAAGGACGCAAAGTGACTAGTCAGCAACAAGTTGACAAAGTTGCAAATGCTAATTTCGAACAGGAGATGGAAAATGTGCAGGATATCCAGCAGCGCTCGGGCAGTATCTCGGCACACGCAGATCCCACACTCAACAGTGAGGAATATCCTGCATCAGATATTAAGTTTTTATCCGTACAAAATCTCTTCTATTCAAGAATTGCTCCCAGCCGATGCGGCCGCACGATTGGATTTTTCATTAATATTTTTTGCTCGCATGTAAGTTAATGCTACATGGCCGTGGCAGATTTTATAGAGTGATGAAGCGAGCTTTTATTTGAACGGTGGCATTAACACCCGCAACTCCCGCATTTGGGTTGCGAATAATCCGCACGCTTGTGTGCAAGAGCCTCTCCACTCGCCAAAAGTCACAGTGTGGTGTGGCTTTACAGCATCCTTTATCATCGGACCTTACTTATATGCGGAAAATGGAGCAAGTGGACCAGTGACCTATACCGTTACTGCTGCCAGGTATGCAGATATACACTACATAACTTCACGATTCGTCAACTACAGCAGCGAGGATGTCTCGATTCGACCATACTCATGCAGGATGGTGCACCACCTCACATTGAACTTAGGGTACAGCGTGTGTTACGGCAACATTTTTCTGACAGCAGAATCATTAATTGTGCATTTCCTACGGCATGGCCCGATCTCAATCATTGTGATTTTTGGTTGTGGGGATTTCTTAAAGGTGTTGCTTATCAAAGACTAGTCTCCGATATCGCAATGTTGAAAGATCGAATAATGTTACAAGTGAGGGAAATCAATTCTGATATGCTGCGAGCGGCGGTACAAAACGTCGTGCATCGTATGCAGTTCTTGGAATATACCAATGGTGCACATATTGAACCTAATTTGTAAGTAAAAAACATTTTTGTAAATAAAATTGATGTGTACTGTATTGTTTGGCATTTCATCATTCAATATTTACACTAATATCCTTTTGAAGCTCCAAAATTGCCCCTAGTGGCGAATTTTGGAACTATTTTTTTAGAGTTCGAAATCCCATGGTCTACTATGCATGCTCATCAAATTTGCTTATGTTTCATTCAATACTTTACTTGCTAGATGGCTCTGAACACCTCACGTTAATTAATAACCATCCTGTACATTACATGCACAGTTCTTCGCATTTAAAACATAATTCTGCACACTATCATTAAATACATTACATTTCTCTCATATAGACACCATCATCATTGCGAAAACATTTAGCTTTTTCAAAATGTAAACATTTTTACTATATAAAAATATCCATTTGCTTTTATATTCCTAAATGGAATATACTTAAAGTTACAAGTATCATATTCCATAGAGATGAATATTATGAAAATACCATAGAAATACTACAGAGTTATTAATATTTTTTCAATTTTTTTAAAAATATATTTGAATAATAATCATTATTGCTCCGAAAACCTAAATACATTTTCTGCATAAATACCTACTTATAGTGAAATCATACTGTCTCATTTGTTTGCTATAAATCAATCCAATAATGCAACAGATCAAGTTTGTTCGAGTCAGAGAATTAAAACATTTCTGCACAATCGCGATATTTGGTTCAATTCTAGCCCGTCTGCTAGATAGGACTTTGTATTTACATATAAATACATTTGAAGTGTAAATGTTAGAAAACATTGTGTCAAATTACATTGTATGATACATTTTCACAGCTGCCAATTGCTACGATATTTGAACACCACTCATTTTTAACGGAAATCTTAGTGTTATTTGATGGCATATATATTTTGGGAATTACGCCTGCCAAACAAAATTGCAGTTGACAACTTGGGAATTTTCCAATATATGCTTCTGATTGCATTCAATCCAGTTTGAAGCTGTCGGAAAAATTGAAAATTTGTTGATTTTGCGGTTTAATAAATTCAATCTTGAACTGCAGTCTTGACATTTGACATATATCTCTATACAATCGAATTTATAACGCTGCATTTTTGATACATGGGAAATATAAATTTTTATACTGCTATACTGATATTATTTCATTTTTTAAATGCAGGTATTCTAAGAATATTTTCGTCTTTATAAGTAAAAGTTAATAAATATATTTTAATATTACATATATAAAATGTTTGTAACTAGAGTTTTTTAATTTAGTTTCACGAAGGAGATATGAAGAATACTTTTTCGTCACTGAGTAAATCATTAATGTCAATATAAAAATAATGTTGTGAGCTCTGGGTTCGAAAGGACTGATGCCAATATATAAGAACAATCAAAAGGCTTTATTCACTATAAACAGTGCAATACGATCACAAATATCTTCTGAAAATTACAAGATATTCAGTAATCTTCAATTCCAGTAAAAGAACAGCAAAATTTCATACAGAACAATGCGTTCAATATAGCGTAGTAAATACGAAATCGCGCAGAGAAACACCGTCTCAATGCAAAGCCTCTCGTGTGAATTCAATCGCAGTCAACAGAGAACTAACTGAACTGAACTGGTGAAGGTCCCTTATATAGACTTCAGAGATCTTTCCAGATTATTCCAGGGCTTTCTAATGCTAGAAATTACCAGAAGGTCCTTCAACTCTCGATAGAGTACTCCAAACGTGAAAGGATCCCAATGTAAATGTATAAGGGGGGTTGCACAAAAAGTCTCCAAATCCGTCGCCAACTTGGCGATATTTTGCGATATATTGCCAAATTTGGCGACAAAAATAAGTCGCCAAAACCATCGCCAACTTGGCGATAAACCCATTCCTTGGCAATTTTCCAATAGAACTCCATTATAAAACCGATGCTGTAAGGTTGTTTTTCTTGCAAAGCACCTGAGGCCTTTAGCATTGAGTTACATGATGCTCAATAGGAAATACATTAATAATACTGCAATTTTCACAATAATAAAATAAAATAAATTAAAAAGAATGAAATATTTACAAAATTCATAACATTGCCCCCCTCTCAAGGACTGCACGTCCCGGGCAGTTCAACCTTTGATCGGAAAGCAAACCCGTTACCTACAAATGCTATACTATTCAAAGCACTTAAAGCAAACATGGAAAATAACAATTAAACACATTCATAATGCTGAATTATACAAAATATACACTTATTTAAAAAATTAAATTAAATTAAAGCATAGACATCATTACATACAAGTATTTAAATAATAATAACATTAATAATGATAATGCTAAGCAAAAGAAATTATTACATTAACTTATATACAAGACCATGGTCATACTATATTACATTATTTACATTACACTATTTACAATCAATGAACTAAGTACTATGGCCATAGTATGGAGCCAGCCTGTCGTAATGAACGACTCTAGGCTTCGAACTTGGTGACTTTCGGATACGAATTACGACATCGTTCAGTCTGTTTAGGACTGTATAAGGACCGTCCCAGTGCGATTGCAGTTTGGGAGAAAGTCCTTTACGTCGAGTCGGATTATAAAACCAAACCTTGTCACCTTCTTTGAATTGATGTCCCGTGACTTTCGTGTCGTACCTGGTCTTCATCTTCTCCGTCTGTATATTGATCCGCTCTCGAGCCAAGTTGTGGACGTCTTCAAATCGTGCCTGGAGATTCTGCACGTATCCCTCTGGCGATGAAGGCGCATCTGGAGGGCGACCAAAAATCAGATCACAAGGTAGACGAAGATCACGACCGAAAAGCATCTGAGACGGAGAATAGCCGGTTGTTTCATGGGCGGCGCTGCGATAGGCGAGAAGAAACAAGGGAAGTTTTTGGTCCTAGTCTTGTTGGTTTCTTGAGACTAGCAGTGAGAGATTGTTGAGGATGGTACGATTAAATCTCTCAACCATGCTATCCGACTGTGGATGTAAAGGCGTCGTCCTAGTTTTGTCCATTCCGAGAAGTTGACAGAGACCCTCAATCACAGCAGATATGAAATTTCTCCCTTGGTCAGAATGCATTTGAAGGGGAACTCCATACCTTGATATCCACTGGTGTACCAAGGCATCCGCAACCGTAGAAGCTTCTTGATCAGGGATGGCATAAACTTCAGGCCATTTCGTGAAATAGTCCATGACAACAAGGAGGTATTTGTTGCCATCAGCACTTCTTGGCAGAGGACCTAGGATGTCAAGGGCGATGCGTTCAAAAGGTGCTCCTACATTGTAGAGATGTAGTCTTCCTCGGCTACGTTTCTTTGGTCATTTCCGAGCTGCACATGCATCGCAAGATTTGCACCATTGTTCGACGTCAGCTCTCGCTTTTCCCCAGAAGAAGCGCTGTCGGACTCTGTGTAATGTTTTCATGGCTCCAAAATGGCCACCAGTGGGACTGCCATGTAATTCTTCGAGGACCTCTGGGATTCGAGATCGAGGAAGTACCAACTGCCACCGAGATGTTTTCCCATCTTCCGATTCCAATTTTCGGAACAGGACACCATTCTTGACGTGGAGGGAGTTCCAAAGAGCCCAATATTGCTTCGTCGTAGGACTGTAAGTCGAGATGTCTTTCCAACTGGGCTTCGTGCTAGAAGATTCTAATAACTCCAAGATTGGTTTGATGTCAGAGTCTGCCATTTGATCTTCTCGAATCTTCTCATCACTCCAGGGATCTGGTGTCGTTGATAGTGAAGTCTTCATCTGGCGTATGACATGTTCGGGATTATACTTGTACTCCGCTCTGGAACAATAGCGACAACTTTCAGGACACGGTCTTCTTGAAAAGGCATCAGCATTTCCATGCAATGAGCCTTTACGATGCCTGATGTCAAAGTCATATTCCTGGAGTCGTTGTATCCATCTGGCTACTTGGCCCTCTGGGTTCTTAAAATTCATCAGCCATGTTAGGGATGCGTGATCAGTACGAAGGAGAAATTTCCTGCCATAGAGATAGTGATGGAAGTGTTCTATGGCTTTCACTATAGCTAATAACTCCTTACGAGTGACGCAATAATTCCGCTCTGGTTTCGATAAACATTTGCTCCAGTATGCTACGACTCGTTCTTGGCCATCTATTTCTTGGGAAAGTACAGCGCCGACACTTTCATGACTAGCATCCGTGTCCACAATGAATTGTTTGTCGGGGTGTGGATAGGTTAGGACTGGAGAGGATGTGAGAGCTTCTTTCAGCCGCTGGAAGGAATTGTCGCATTCTTGTGTCCATAGAAACTTCTGCTTGCTTTCAGTGAGCCTATGCAATGGTCTTGTGATTTTGGAGAACCCCTGGACAAACTTTCTGTAATAAGTGCATAGTCCCAGATAGCTTCGCAACTGATGGACATTTTCCGGACGCTTCCAGTTCTTTACTGCGGACACTTTTTCAGGATCTGTTCGAACACCTTCAACTGAAATGATGTGTCCTAGATAATTTACTTCCCGTTGGAAGAACTTGCATTTCAAAGGGTTCAGCTTTAAATTCGCCGCTCTTAGCTTCGTGAACACTTTTCGAATATTTTCTAGATGTTCTTCAAACGTGCGGCCACCAATGATGACGTCGTCTAGGTAGATGAGACGAGCTTCAAAAGTCAGGCCTTTTAACACTGTCTCCATGAGGCGCTCGAACGTTGCTGGAGCATTGCAGAGCCCGAACGGCATAACTTTGAATTGCCAAAGTCCTTGTCCAGTAGTAAATGCGGTCTTCTCTTTGTCATCAGGATGGATCTCTACTTGCCAATATCCACTCTTCAAATCCAGTGTGGAAAACCATTTATGTCCTGAAAGATTACCTAGCGTGTCGTCTATTCTTGGTAGAGGATAGATGTCTTTCTTCGTGATATCGTTAAGTTTACGATAATCCACACAAAATCTAGTGGAGCCATCTTTCTTTCGGACCAACACGATGGGAGAGGCCCACGGACTTGATGACGGTTCGATGATGTCACTATCCTGCATCTCTCGTAAGAGCTTAGAAACCTCTTCTTGTTTTGCGAACGGCAAGCGTCTTGGATGCTGTTTAATTGGTGGATGGTCGGCAGTGTCAATTCTATGACGTGTCAGAGAAGTGCGACCTATATCATCCTCGTTTTGTGAAAACACATCCTTAAACTCCTGGAACAGTCTTTCTGCGGCATGTCTCTGCTCAGGAGATAAACTCTCATTTCGTCCAATTTCAGGTGCTAAACTTGTAGGCGGCTCCGACAACGACAAGCTCGGGTCTTTGCAAACACAGGTGACTGGAGCACACGTTGCAAGCACTTCACCCTTCTGGATAATTCTAGATTTTTCACTTACGCTCGCAATTCTTACAGGTATGACATCTCTCGACAGATCTACCAGCGCTGATGCCATTAGCACTCCTTTTGGGCTCTTCTCAGGATATCCAACCAAGCCACACTGAAAACTTCTTTCGTTCTCAGTTAATCCAGGTATTATCATTTCGGTCCGAGGAGGGATGATAACATCTGCCTTGGCTGTGATCTGTTGAATAGATTTAGACTCATTTCCTAGTTTGAAAATAGTGACATCTTCTTGAGCAGAGCGTAACTCATTATTCTTAAAGTCCAGTGTAAATCCATGCTCTTTTAAAAACTCCAGTCCGAGTATGAAAGGGTCTGAAATATAATCCACATAGACTGTATGATGGTAAGCGGCGTTCCCAAACTTTATTTTCAATTTCATTCTTCCATGTATGTCAATCTTATCCCCGGTCACGGTTTGAAGGATAACACGGGGCGGGGTCCAGAGGAGTTTTTCTTTCAGACGCAGAGCTAAATCTTTCCGAACGATGGTCACATTGGCTCCTGTATCGATGATCATATTACAGGGCAAATCATTCACAAGCCCGACTATAAAAACTCCGTTCTCGCCGCAACTTCTTGCAGAAATTTGACACACTTGATAATGGGGCTTCTTAAAATCTGGCAACCTCCGCCCCGCGAGATGGCCATTAATTAGTTTTCCTGCTCCGCCGTTCGTGCGGAGTTATTACCTTCTGTTCTGGGTCATTTCAGGCAGTTTCTTTGAATATGGCCTTCTCCACCGCATTTCCAGCACTTGATCTTTCTGCCAGGTTTGTTGTCCATCAAGGAGTTTATCTGTCTCATCACGTCCTTCATCTGCTGCTATAAACGCTCCACAGCTGTATCCGACGTCTCAGGCATGTTGGCTACTCGCACAAAGTGCCTATCTTTCCTTGTAGCTTGCTGGGCTGCCTCGAATTTCAGGGCATAAACTAAAACCCCTTTTAAGTCATTGAGATCTGCAATCCGGAGTTGTTTCTGGATCTCAGAGTCACGCACTCCATCTATAAAATGTTGCAGAGCTAAACTTTCTCCAATTTCAGTCGGACAGTCAGGATAGGCAAGATGTGAAAGTCTCTCGACATCCGTAACAAGCTCTTGCAGGGATTCAGTGGATTTCTGCTGTCGAGATTTGAGCTGGAGTCTGCTATATTCCTTCATGCATTTCTCGCCAAAGCGCAATTCTAAGGCACTGACGAGCGTTTCAAAATCCAGCGGTTCATTTGCAGGCAACGTATGTAGGACGTCGGCAGCATCAGCTCGTAGAGAAGCCGCTAACTGGCAAGCCTTTGTCTGGGAATCCCATCCATTGGCGTCCGCTACGATCCCAAATTGTGTCTTAAAAACTGGCCATGAGGATTTTCCGTCATAGGTCGAGAGCTTAATAAAGGCCCGAGGAAGCATATCTGGATACTTGATTTCTTCGGAATAGTTTCCGGCAGTTATCTGCTGTTTCTTGACTTTTTCCAAATCTTTTTTTTACATTCTCTATGCTTTCTTCAACGGTCTTGGCGATCTTTTGAACTTTTTCTTCTACTCTTTCTTCTACGGTTTTGGCTGTCAATTGAACATTTTCTTCTATATCTTGAAATCTTCCTTCAAGTTTGTCTTCCACGCTGTCAATTCTTTCATTTAAAGATGTTATTTTATTATCTATTAATTCTTTCAACTCACCAAGGTTGGTTGACATATCCTTTTTCATTTCTTCCGACATCTCCTTCATTTCAGCCTGATTCTCAGTCATTTCCTTCTTCATTTCTTCTTTCAACTCGCCAAGGTTGGCAGTCATTTTCTCATTCATCGCTGACATATCCTTCTTCATTTCTTCTTTCATCTCGCCAAGGTTGGTTGACATCTCAGCCTGATTCGCAGCTAATTTCTCCAATAATTGTTTCAGTTGCTCCTCCATTGCTCTGGTGATCGGCATTCAATCCCACTTCTGACACCAAATGTTGTGAGCTCGGGGTTCGAAAGGACTGATGCCAATATATAAGAACAATCAAAAGGCTTTATTCACTATAAACAGTGCAATACGATCACAAATATCTTCTGAAAATTACAAGATTTTCAGTAATCTTCAATTCCAGTAAAACCACAGCAAAATTTCATACAGAACAATGCGTTCAATATAGCGTAGTAAATACAAAATCGCGCAGAGAAACACCGTCTCAATGCAAAGCCTCTCGTGTGAATTCAATCGCAGTCAACAGAGAACTAACTGAACTGAACTGGTGGAGGTCCCTTATATAGACTTCAGAGATCTTTCCAGATTATTCCAGGGCTTTCTAATGCTAGTAATTGCCAGAAGGTCCTTCAACTCTCGATAGAGTACTCCAAACGTGAAAGGATCCCAATGTAAATGTATAAGGGGGGGTTGCACAAAAAGTCGCCAAATCCGTCGCCAACTTGGCGACATTTTGCGATATATCGCCAATCTTGGCGACAAAAATAAGTCGCCAAAACCATCGCCAACTTGGCGATAAACCCATTCCTTGGCGATTTTCCAATAGAACTCCATTATAAAACCGATGATGTAAGGTTGTTTTTCTTGCAAAGCACCTGAGGCCTTTAGCATTGAGTTACATGATGCTCAATAGGAAATACATTAATAATACTGCAATTTTCACAATAATAAAATAAAATAAATTAAAAAGAATGAAATATTTACAAAATTCATAACAATAACATGTTTAGGCACACAAATATATATAGAGAGAGATTGTAAAAAAATGTCTATTGTAAAATTGTGTTCAGAGTTTTTTCAAATTCTTAGCATTTCAGTTTTTTAAATTCTGCATTAAATATACGCATATATATATATATATATATATATATATATATATATATGAGGGGTGTTCAAATGAAAGTGATTCGAGGTGTGTATCCATGAGATGCGTAGGGACAGAAAAATTAGACAGATACATAGATAGAAAAAACAATATATAATGAGTTAAATGCATAGAAAGTTTGTTTAAAAAAAATCATCCATAGCGTTTAGACAGGCACCCCTTTTGCTTAGGAAGGTTACGAATTCCGTCCGCGAAGAACGATGTCAGTTGATCATGGAACCAGTTCAGAACTGCAACTTTTACGTCCCCGTTGGAGTGAAATCGTTGACCCTTTAGGCTTTTCTTCAGCGGTCCAAACATGTGATAGTCGCAAGGCGACAGATCTGGACTGTAAGGTGGATGTTCCAGGACTTCCCACTTTTTACGGGCCAGTGCCCCGGCACACACCTTGGCGACACAGCCAACAATCTGCGATGAATATCCACCGGTTTACACTCTTCCATTTTTAACAGCTTAATTATACAGCTCACTGATCCGTTTTGGACGCAGTTGCATCCACACCAGCCATTTTTATCTGAATGGCACGTCCTTACGAATGAATTTAGGGTGGAGTGAATATGACCTTAAAATTTTTTTTTTGGAATTTTTTTTTTGGATAGGTCTCAAAATTTGCCTTTTGGCACACTGAATATCAGGTTAAATTTTCATTACATTCGGAATTCATCTTTATGGCTCTACCAGCTCTTAAAGATTATGCCTTTTATACGTGAAAAACCAAAAAAATGTAAATAATCATGAAATTTTCTTTTTGGAATTTTTTCTTCGGATAGGTCTCAAAATTTGTCCATTGGCACACTGAATATTAGGTTAAATTTTCATTTAATTTGGAATTCATCTTTAGGGCTCTACCAACTCTTAAAAATTATGCCCTTTATATGTGAAAATCCAAGATATGCACTATGTAGTGTAAAGTATTCAAATTATTTTTTTTTGCAGAATTTCTCTGATTTTAGTAAAATAACCCATAAAATATGACTGATTAAAGTATTACATGTGATCAATCTAAGTGTCGTCATGTTTTTAGACCTTGAAGGTAAAGGTCACGCTAAAATGTAAATTTTAAAGAAAAAGATAAAGAAAAAGTAAAATAATTATTTATACAGTTCACTTTTATGTTTTGAATATACATGAAAGATAGTTCTCTGAATGTATAGGAAAGACAATTTTCTAAATATATAGGAATACAATAAAGTGGATATATACGATGGACTCTAAAACTATCTGAGTATTCACTCTAATTTATATTGGCCTTTGGTATCAAAACTAGGCATTATGTTTCGCGATTTGATTTTTGCTCGTATATATCCGTCCCTTGCTTCTACTCCTACAACTTCCAATGTTGCGTGTGTAACTAATTTCACGAATCTTTCAAAATCAAACTTTTAATCTTTTGCCAATCTTTGTTTCAAAATATCTAATAGCACTATTATTTCTTACTGTGTTTACAGCTGTTCCGTCACAACCTACAGCCATAGTTTGTCAAGGCTTAAGTTGTTTTCAGTGCAGTATTTTAAATTGCTTTCTGCAATATGCTTTCCAGATCCAGAAGACGGTGTAATGTGTCCCTGATACAGTGAATTATGCTCTTCAACCAGACATACATGTTTTTCACTTATAGTTATTCGATGTAATTTATCTCCAATTTTCTCTTGATGTAGTGTTTTATATTTTCTTCCATCAAAATATATACTTTCGATTCCCGATTTTAAAGCTTTCAGATCATCTTTTTTTTTGCACATTCTCCAGTTTTCTTTCCTTCTCTGCGTACTTTGCTTCCGTGAATTATATGTGATGAATAGTTTTCTATTATAATGCCAATATCTTGTAGAGTTTCAGAAGCTATTGCTGCCACGCATCTATCAGAAACCCCATACTGATCTGAGATCCTTGAAACCGTAGGAGATGTGTTCTCATTTGTCTTTGTGACTCTTCTTTAGCAGTAGATGCTTGTGATACGGATATTAAATCTTCACACACTGATGAAGAGAATACTTCTTCCTTCATCCCCACTGTCAAAAACTGTACTGCCCTGATTAACTGCAGAATTTAAACTTGGCATTTCAGCCCACATCGACTTCTTTGTTTTCCTGTCGTCTCAATTTACTTGTATAGGCTTTATCGAGCATACCAATAACCCTCTTTCTTGCTGACCTTTGGTCAAGAAGAAATTCCTGTTCTTTTGGAGGCACCTTCCTTGATTTTTCACAAGTACATTTAGGAATTGGCTTGAATTTGCGCTCCGAAATGTCTAGAAGTTTATTTATAGTTTCAGATTTGAAAAACTGAACCTTCTTCATGTCATTATCATTTCTTTTGGATTTGGCGAATCGAATAAGACTCTGGTATTTAGAAAAATCATTGTCTATCATTTGATCAATACCCCTCTGGGAAACTATAAGAATTGATGCTTTCTTCCAAATTTCTTCGATCTTCTCTCTTAGGATTTGAATTATCTATGACTTTGGTGGATCTTTACCATTCCAACTTTGTTTTAATTCTTGTCTTATGTATAAGTAACATTTTATAACGTCTGCTATTGTTCGCAAAACAACTTCATTTAGTTTTGAAGGCACACCAAATAAGAGAGATTCCACTGCACGTTTTAGTAATGGTAAATTTCGGTTTGCCTCCACTCGCACACATTTTTGCGCTAAATATGAAAAAAATAATTTGTAAAGCTCAATAAAACGTTTAAAAATTTTTAAAATAAAGATTTAAGGTTTAGAAATGATAAAGGAAGTTACACTAAACATTTTAAATATAACAATGTCAAACGAGATTACCAACGAACACTGTAAATGTACAATTTATGGTAAAAACCTATTTGCGTGAAACAATGAAAATATAAAAGGTCGTGGTAGAGCCCTGAAAGAGTTTTTCAAAATTCATAAAATTTTGCACGCATATTATAGGTACTAAAAGTCAACTTTTGGCTGCTAACCGAAATCAAAATTCCAACTTTCATTTTTTCACTCCACCCTAATGCTCACGCATGGTAGACACACGTTCACTATCGAGTTTGTTTCACGACAATAAATTGAAAAATGTTCGCATGCGACGCCTCGAATCACTTTCATTTGAACACGCCTTACATATATATATATACAGGGTGTAACTGAAATGCTTCAACAAACTTTGAGGGATGATAGTACTCATGAAGACGAACAAAAAATGCAATGGAACGTGGGGTCGCAAATGACGTTTAACCCCTTCAGGGGCAGTGGTATGTTTATGAAAGCGATTAATTTTAATTCCAAAACGCAATAATGACACCAGAATTTTGCTAAAATTTTTCCATTTAATATGTATGTGAAATATAGCCTTTTTCTTATTTACAAACACATTTTTTATAAATTCCGGTGCCAGTCATTTATTTCAACATTTTAGTACTAAAAGTAGTTTGCCTCTAAAAGGCTTAAAGGATACAAATAGAGAAAATGCGTCTGAAAATGGACTGGCACCGGAATTTACGAAAAAAATTGTTTGTAAATAAGAAAAAGGCTATATTTCACATAAATATTAAATGGAAAAGATTTTAGCAAAATTCTGGTGCCATTGTGGTGGTTTTTTAGACATACCACTGTCCCTGAAAGGGTTAAATGTCATTTGCGACCCCGTGTTCTATTGCATTTTTTGTTCATCTTCATGAGTACTATCATCCCTCAAAGTTTGTTGAAGCATTTCAGTTACACCCTGTATATATATATATATACAGGGTGAATCTAAACTCTTGGGCAAAACTTTAAGGGGTGATAGTACACATCAAGACAAACAATATTAAATAGGAAACTAAGGGTCCCAAACGTCTTCCGAAGGAGATAGGCGCCATTAAAGTTTAAGATCCAAAATTTCAAATAATTATAAAAAACGGAAAAATTGATCGATTCGTTTGCGGTTTTCGCTAAAACTATTCTTTATGTCAGTATTTTCTTAAAAATACATTTTAAAGAAAAAGTTTAAAAAATGTCGATAGAGGGCGCTTTAGACTTTGGAGTAACGAACAACTTTTTTTTACCGTTATTTTTTGTATTTGATTAAATGCTTTCAAAAGCTTAGACTTAAACTTAAATTTTGAGCCCAAAATCTGAATCGTTGGGAGTGGTTAAGTACCGCAAACTGAACTGTGTACAGGAGTTGAAATTTGAACCCCCCCCCCCCCCCCTGAACACAGTTCAGTTATTCCCGATCTTGGTGTCGTAGACCAGGCAGAAACTACTACTCCCTACACGTAAAATAAACGATAGAGTGATGACAAAATTAAATAAAAAATGTATTTTAAAAATAAATTTTAAAGATACAGTTCAAAAATGTCGATAGAGGGCGCTTTAGACTTTAGGGTAATGAACAACTATTTTTTACAGTCGACTCCGACGAAGACATGGTTGCGAGGATTGCCGTCGTAGCAGACGATATCCGGGAGATGAACGGGGTATTCACTACTGTTCACAACTCCCTCCGCCTGCGGTGTGAGGCCTGCATCTTTGCTGGTGGGCACTCTTTCGAGCAGTTTTTGTGATTCCTCACGAACATCATGCGTGTACCATTTTCTACGTGTCAACTTTCATTCACATTGCGCACTACATGCATACATCAAATTGTTTCTTTTTATTTTGCACGGAGAAATTGCTCATGTCTGTTACGAATAAATTTTCTATTTAATTTTGTCATTACTCTATCGTTTATTTTACGTGTAGAGGGTAGTAGTTTCTGCCTGGATTAATTTTAACACAATTATTTAAATTGGTAAAGAAATCATATGAGTTGTAATTTTCCAACTGCACGAAAAATGTCCGGACCAGGATTCGAACCTGCGATCTCTTGTCTGAAGCTGCTATGCTCTACCAACTGAGCTATTCCGGCATGAACTGGATGAATTATGCCCTCCAGATTCAACTGGGATAGCTCAGTTGGTAGAGCATAGCAGCTTCAAGAGATCCCAGGTTCGAATCCTGGCCCGGACATTTTTCGTCCAGTTGGAAAATTACAACTCATATTGTTTTTGCCTGGTCTACGACACTAAGATCGGGAATAACTGAACTGTGTTCAGGAGTGGGGGAGGGGAGGGAGGTGTTTCAAATTTCAACTCCTGAACACATTTCAGTTTGCGCTACTTAATCACTCCCAACGATTCAGATTTTGAGCTCAAAATTTAAGTTTAAGTCTAAGCTTTTGAAAGCATTTAATCAGATACAAAAAATAACGGTAAAAAATAGTTGTTCGTTACTCCAAAGTCTAAAACGCCCTCTGTCGGCATTTTTTGAGCTTTATCTCTAAAATTTATTTTTAAGATATAATACTGACATAAAGAATAGTTTTAGCGAAAACCGCAAACGAATCGACCAATTTTTCCGTTTTTTATAATCATTTGAAATTTTGGACCCTAAACTTTAATGGCGCCTATCTCCTTCGGAAGACGTTTGGGACCCTTAGTTTACTATTTAATATTGTTTGTCTCGATGTGTACTATTACCCCTTAAAATTTTGCCCAAGAGTTTTGATTCACCCTGTATATATATATATATATATATATATTCGCCCATGTTTTTTATTCAACTTTACACTTTGTTTTTCTTTTTATAATATAAACTTTATTATCTTTTGCGATCCAGTTTTCAAACTGGATATAAATTACTTTTAATAAATTTTAAATTATTTTTGGCATAAATTACTCAATAGGTATATTACCGTTTGATTCAAATTATCTTTCAAATCCTAACGATTTGCATTTTTGTTGAAATCTTTGTATAATCTGAAATAAATCAACAAGCTTTACAATAAACTTTGTTAAAGCATATCGCTGACTATACTGTCGTGGAATAAACGAGGATACGGAGAATATGATGCGTAGCAAATATTTCAATTTATTTAGCATTAAATATGTATAGCATTTTCGATCAATGTCTTCCGTTACTAGGTTACAGAATTTCTAATTTTCTAAACTTACCAGATGCATTGATAAAGTGTCAGTAAAATATACCATAAAATTGATTTATAGAGATAATCTAAAATATTTGTGTAGAATTACGTCGATTTCTATCTCATTAAATTTCAAAACATTTTACGCAGTAACTCGAATTATTAATACTTTTTTTTTTTTTTTGCTAAATGGAAGATTCTTATCAAATTGCGTGTAACGTTACGCAGCATTTTTTTTAATGCAGATAATATTTGCAGTAGCAGCTTCTTTCTGTATATAGTTAACTTTTTAATTTACTTAAAAATCTTTAATTTAAAATATAGAAAATATTAAATTAAAAAAAAATTAAACAAATTATATTATAACAATTTAGCATTGTTTTCTGTCAAATCGATTTTTTGAAGAACTTATTATTTCATCAAACGAGACTGGACAGGCAATTTGAAACATTTGATTTCTTTTCGTGATAAAAAATTATTATTTAATATTTCAAAATATTTTTTTAAATAATATTAAAAAATAAAAGCATGCCTTACAACACTTGCTTTTATATAAAAAAAAGTATAAATAACAAAACATATTTTTAACACAAAAATGCTTTTATAAATGTGAAATATCATAAAATATAAATGTCAATGAAGTCATTTATTTTAATAACGGTAGTTTTACTTTCTTCAGATTATTAGAATGTTTTATAGGAGTTTAAACATCTGAATAAAATACAAATATAATGCCCTTTTGAAAAATAATTTTAAAAAAGTATGCTAACAACAACAAAAAAAAAAATATTTGTTCTGAGAACAGTGATTTAAATTCTAAGCATACACGTTAGAGGTAAATTTTACACCAGCTAAAATAATATATTTGAACGTTTTCATATAAATGCGCAAAACACGTAAAAGATACGTAAAAATTCTCGCATTAAGGAACTACACTGTAAAAAATGACCAAGGTTTCTTATTTTATGAAAATATGCTATAACCACGAACGAAAATATAATATAATGTTCTAAGTTATCCGAAATTTCAAATCGCATGTTACATTGTCTTTTGAATCCCCAGAAACGAATACATTTACAAAATTTAAAGAATAATTTATAAAAACAAATTATTTTTAGCTGCCCGATTTTTTCAAAAACGTTTCCGAAGGGATTTTATAGCGTATTAATTAGTGTCCTCAGGCTGGAATACATGTTTTTTCGAATGTTATCCAATTTCAAGTACACGTTTTCAGCCGCATAAGTTAATTTATACATGAAAGAGTAAAGAAATAATCTTAATTTTAATGTTATTGTTAACGCTGATAATTTTGCATGTTTGTCTGTTAAACATTTTTTTTTGAGCATGAAAATGTTTACTTCAGAATTGATAGCATTCAAAAAACAGGTATTCCAGGCTGAGGACACTAATTAATACACTATAAAAACCCTTCGGAAACGTTTCTGAAAAATTCGGGCAGCTAAAAATAATTTGTTTTTATAAATTATTCTTTAAATTTTGAAAATGTATTCGTTTCTGGGGATTCAAAAGACAATGTAACATGCTATTTGAAATTTCGGATAACTCAGAAGATTATATTATATTTTCGTTCGTGGTTATAGCATATTTTCATAAAATAAGAAACATTGGACATTTTTTACAGTGTACAATCGTACGCAATTAAGTAAGTTTGCGAATGTTGTTAGTAAGAATTTCCAGTATACTGATAATAAAATTTTCAATAATTTTTTTAATTAAAGTAAATTAATATGGGAGAAAAAAAAATTGATATTGTCATAAAATAACAGTATTTCTTTATTTATAATCCTGCAGTTAATTTAGTATTAAAATACGATTTCATGGGAAACTTTTAATTAAATTTTACTATATTAACTTTTCTATATACAAAAGATGAAGTTAAATATAAGAGTTATTGTCAATAGTCGTAGTAAAATAAAGCATGTTTTCACTTTTTTTTTTTTTTTTTTTTTTTTTTTTTAATACGTGGTTTAACAAGGATTCTTAAAAATAACTGGCAATAAGTTTATAAGTTTCATGGCACTATGATAAAAATGTGTCACTGGATTGAACAATATTGTGGTACATAATATACTCCATTGATAGTAGTATTAAACGTAATATTATCAAAAATACTAACTATTGTTAAATACACGGCTTTACAAACTTCATAAAATCTGGTAGCCAGCAAAAGATTCTAGTCGCCAGTAAAAAAAATATTTACTCCCCGTCCCATCACGTCATAGATTTTCAAAAACCTCAAATGTTTTTATGAATTAATTGAAAAAAGAAATAATAACAAGCATAGTTTAGAAATATTAGTACATATTTTAGTTTTATAGATTTACTGCAAATGAATTACTTATAATCACTTATATATACTGTTATTCATTAAAATTAAAGTGATAGATTAATCAGTTTTAATTCTGAATATAGAAATCTGATTTCAAACTTACAAAAAACTTAAGCATTTTTTAGCATTGTATCCAATTTTCAAAACTACAGTTTTTTTAGAGTGCTTTGCTATCAACAACAACATTAAAATAGACATTATTTTGTTAATCTTGCATGAATAAATTCTTCTACGCAACAGAAAAATGTTTACTTGAAAACAGATAGCTTCCGAAAAACCTATATTCCCGGTAGAGAAAGCCAGCCGTTTAACACTAGACATACGGAGAATTTTACTCAAGTTTTATAAAAAAAAATTCGCACAGGAATTTTTATTTAAAACTATTTAACTTTTTTTATTTAACTTATTTTTATGTAACTTATATTTTATTTATTTTATGAAAAAAATTCTGACTCGAATCGAAATATTGTCATTTGTAATCAGTCAAGTGACCGATTGTTGGTATATTTAGCGTTAAAACACTGATAAGATACTCGAAGACGTTTCCGAAAATGATAGGCAGCAAAAGAAACTTTTGTTTAAGAAGTGCTACTTTAATTCGCGGAAAACTACAGTTTAAGAGGCTTCTAAAGATAAAAGGATGCTTTTCAGAATCGCGGTTAATCGGAAGAGGTTCTATTATACTTTCATAAAACTTAAGAAAGATTAGAGCTATATTAAAAAACATTTCCCCCCTTTTTTATAGTGGGTGCATATTATAAGCGATTATGATAACACAAGAACAAACTGATTTGTTGCATAATATTTCATGTAAATAGAAAGCATAAAAACCAAAACCGTAAAAAAAAAAAAAAAAAAAAAAAAAAGAAAAAAGAGTAAATAATACTTAACACTCTTCTGTTACGATTTTCAAATAAATATTGAAAAATATTCTGTAGGGTTTCAAAAAATGTACAAACGAATAAAGAACCATCGCATGACTAGGAGAAGAGTTGAATACAAACAAGGTTTAAATCTTGTCTGATATGTATTTTGACTTTTTGCGTGTTTTGTACTGCATTTAGATGAGAACGTTCAAATATATTATTTCAGCTGGAATAAAATTTACCTCTAAAGTGTGTGCTTAGAATTTAAATCATTGTTCTCAGGACAAATATTGATTTTTGTTAGTACATCCTCCATTTCTTTGGATGATTAATATCCAGTTCTACATATTGCATCTTTGTTATACCGCTGAACAATATTTTATGCAATACTACAAAAATTTAAGTCTAATCAAATTATAGAAATAAATGTTATTCATGTTTATTTGGACAAGATTTTAGTAGTAAAATATTTTTTTTTCTTTTAATTAGAATGAATTGACTTCATTCGTGAAATGACTACATTGTTTTTTTCTAAGAATTTCAGTTGTTCAATATAACTATTACTTAATTTAGAGTATAACTCATTTTTGGGTACCACAGATATGAAATGTTTTCATTAATATTATTTTTGCTGAAAAGTGAAAGTGATTTATATTCATAATGTTCTGTTTGTCTATGTGTTTGTGTGTGGGTTTGTCTGAGTGTATGTTTCGCAATACGTGCCGTAAAAATCATACGATTACTTCGTAATTAGGTAGGTATTTTAATGAGGCACCAGGAAATAGCTGCCTTGTTTTTGGTTAAATTTGGTTCAATCCTTCCAAAAATATAGAACAATTTCTTTTATATCATAATGTTTTTCTGTGAAAATTAAGACAATTTTCACATTTCACCATTCATTGACAAAAAAAATTACCATTTGTATAATTGTTTTAAATGTTTAATTATGGATGCTAAAATTTTTCAGTGAAGGTTTTAAGTTATTCCCATTCGTTGGAAATTTTGTTAATAGATATGTCAGACATTCTAAATTATCTAAGTATTTTTATGACATCATGTGCATCTGTTCGAAAGATTTAAAACATTTTAACTTTTTAATTTTATATTTTCGCTTTCATTAGCATTTAATTTTAATCTTCTATTTTACCAGTTGTTAGAAACTTTATTTCATAATGTGTCAGGAAAAGAAAATTTATTAGAATGATTAATTTATTGTGATTATTTCGATTAAAAGAAA
Organism: Maratus michaelseni; assembly: GCA_963931845.1. Lineage (NCBI taxonomy): Eukaryota > Metazoa > Arthropoda > Arachnida > Araneae > Salticidae > Maratus > Maratus michaelseni. Next base: position 184,737,774 of record OZ007595.1, read on the forward strand.
GTTTAAAAGAAAAAAGTTTAAACAAATTATAAAATAGCTAACGCTGCTGAAGAGATAAACCCCACCCATCCTGAAGAGTTGTACATTTTTCGTCTAAAGAATGTCAACAATATGCATTTGAAAAGCATAACTACGTGAGATCGTGTTGTTCGCTTTTCATAATCTTTGTTAAAACTATGTTTAGGGGTATATTATATGCATCTTTAAATTAATTTCTACAAGTATAACTTTAAGAAAAAAGTTTAGTATGGTTGCATTACAAATAGATTAGAAAAGAACTTCCTTTATATTAGAAATAAGATGGTTAGTTCAAAATGGCAGTTTTTGTATTCTCAAAAGTTTCTTTCTCATTGAATATATCCCTTGCCCTCTAGTGATAAATAAATTGACTCCAAAATAAAAAACAAATGTCTCAATTTTCACTAGATGACATTACTTTTCAGAATTTTAAAACAAAATGCTTATTTGAGTTAAGAAAAAATGCTTATTTGAGTGCTTATTTGAGATTTTTGCTCGTCACTTACTGGTTAGGTGCCAATAACTTGGGATTTCACCCTACATATATAAATAGGATACATCATCGATAATTGAATAAATCTATTTTTAATACTTGGAGATTTTTCCATAGAAAATTGTTCACGCCTTGCATTCATAATAATCAAATTTTGGAATTTTGTATGGAAAAATTCCCAAGTATTAAAAATAAATTTATTCAATTATCGATGCTGGATTCTCTTTGTGTTTCGTCTTTGCCCCAGGGTTGGTGGCTCATGGAAAATATTCCATCTTGTGCTGCGTTTGTAGCCTTGCCAACATGTTATAGTGAGAAGTGCCCAGCTGGGTGTCGATCCAAGTGGTTCAGTTGGTAGAACGTCAGTGCGCTTTACGGATGATCCGGGTTTGAGTCTCGGCTTGGATACCTGTTCACTATGTTGGCTATACGCCTTTTAAGCAATTACAAATTTGAATATTATGAATGCAAGGCGTGAAAAATTTCCAAGTACTAAAAATAGATTTAATTATGTTATATTATGGTCTATGGGAAAAATTCGTTTGCGGTGTATTTTAATGACGTTACATTATTACAAATATAATGAAATTGATATGAATTTCTGAGGTGCACTACACCATGCCTTTTGTAGAATATGGAGTGCAAAGCACTTATCATTATTTTAAACGGTCACAAAAAGGAATTTGGTTATATATTTGTTTACGGCTAAAAACTGTTTGCAGCAAATTTTAATTATGTTGCACGATTTAAAACAGGATGAAATTTATATACATTTCTAAGCTTTGGTACAAGATGTTTCCTGCAGCACAGTGTATAGCATTTATCGTTAATTTACAGGAACATAAAAAAGATTTTCGATACAATCCGTGTTCCGAAATACTGTCTATTAGGTATGATTGCTTGAAGCTCACTTATGGTATGAGTTTTTAAGCTTAACAAAATTTGTGCATATTAGGTGATATGCATAAATTCTATAAATCATATACAGATCTATTACACAAACGAATTCCTAAAAATTGTTAATTTAACCTTTTAGAATTTTATGTGCAATATATTTTAGGTTAATTTCTTATAGAAACTCTTTCTATATATGTAAACTATATTGATAACAAAACCATATAAATGATTAACTATAAATAAACAGGAAATAACTATAAATAAATGAGAAAATATACAAATGATTATGTCGGTAAGCGTTAACAAAATTTCAAATATTTTGAGTAAAATGCATATTATATGCAGTACCTACCTGTGTGTTCTGTTGAATTGAAATATCGCAATAGCACATACATAAATACTAAATACATAATTCTGAATCTAGCCCTGGTAAGTTAAATTTTTGGTACAGCAATTATTACTTTCAGATATTCAATTCTATCAAGTTTTAAGGGGAAAATGTAAACATTAATGCAGCTTGCATCTGATTCTGTTTTTGGATTTTTAAGTAGCCCAGGAATGGGGCTGGTCTAGATCACACTTCAATAAAAAACTCCTAATCCAATCATAAATAATTTATCATCTATTTGCCACCCTAGACCTATAGTGAGTGAAATTGAAAGTTCAACATTAAAACTACCGAACACAAACTGTAGAACTGATGTTTAAGCATATACGTGTTGCGAGAGCAATCTGCCGCTTTCTGAACAACTAAATAGGCCTGACAAATAAAGACCGGCAGATCCAAATGAAAAATATCAGCTCCCAAAGCCGAACTCGATTATTTCTTGCTTATTTCAAATAAAAGTCGCAATCACGATTACAAAGAGTAACATAATTGCCACACCACAATCACTAGCTCCAAATCCAATCATAAAGAAATTAACGACTATTCTACACCCTAGCCCGTTAGTGAGTGAAATTACAAGTTCAACATTAATACTGGCGAACACAAGCTGTAAAGCTGATGTTTAGGCACATATGAGTTGCTAAAGCAATCCACGAACTTCTGAACAGCAAAACAGGCCTGGCAAATAAAAGCTTTGTAACTGGTAAAATCAAATAAAAAATACCAAATCCCAAACTGGAACTAGAATGTGTCTTGCTTATTTAAAATTTCAATGGCAATCACTACTGCAAATGTAAAAGGATGAAGAAAAAATCCTTTCGGATATACGTATATATAATTTTACATCCCAAATGTAATGTATTATTTTTAAAAGTACGTGCTATGGAATTGATTTGTAAAACTTTTGAATAAATTTAAGAGACTTCCTACAGTTTATTGATATATTAATTGAAACAGGAAACCATGCATTGTAAATAAAAGTTTAGTTTTCTCATTCTCTATCACTTCAAATACTCTTAATACTTTAAGAAGTGGTATCTTCATGTGTTTAAAGAAATAATTAAATAAAAATTTTAGATAACTTTATTAACTCCAAATTCTGAATATCTCCGGAAGATTTGGTAAAGGATTTCAAACGTTTATTTGAAATATAGATTTCCAATTTCTAAGAGAATTTCAAAGTTCTGGAAGCATATTCACAGCGATAAGCTTGTTATATTTGTTCTTCTGCACATGCATAGGTGTGTGCAATTTTTTATAATAAAATGTTTATTTTTCAGTTATTTCGCTATTTTTAAAATGTAAGCTATCAGTTACAATTTGTAGTAAAATTACTTGCTTAGTTATTTACATCTACGTACTAAATTCTCCAAATCAATATAGTTGCTAAAAAAGAGAAAAAAAGTAGAAATTAAAAAGATTATAGACAATTTTTTTAAGGTGGGGGGGGGGGTGTTGTTTTCTTTTAAATATATTTTTTTTTTTTATTCCGTGATTGACGATTTTTTAAATTAAGGAAATTAATAATATGAAATAAATGATAGTAAATATATGATAATATATGTAATAATAATCATAAATAAATGTTTTTTTAACGTATTTGAACTTAAATCGTTCAAAAAATTAATATAAGGGAGGGAAAACGAATTCTGATAGATATGCATCACTGATGTGGGATAAAACATGTTTTCTCTAGAAATTTATAGTTCGTTTACATGGTCGCACAAACTTCTATTACATTATGATGTATGAGGGAAAAATCTTTTGCGATGCATTGCGATGATGTTACCATACTTCCAACACAATGAAATTAAGAAGGATCTCTGAGCTGCTCTGCAACATTAGTTTATAGATTAAGCAATGCGTAGCATTTATTGTTGATTTACAGAGACGTACAAAATAATTCGGTTACAGGACGGAATATGGTCCATTCCACTGCATGAAAAAAAAAATCTTAATAATATTTTGTTAGTGTCGGAAAGTGTTTCGTAATCAATGTCTCATGCATGAAATTTCTTTCTTGTCTTTTGTTAACTCGATTCAAACTTCTCTGAAAAATAGCAAACTTCTTTGTAGTTTTGTACAAAACCTTGCTTGTACACCATAACAACAGTTTCAACTTGTATTTTTGCATTTTATAAAATACTTTATCTTAAAAAATATGTACAATAGTTGTATTTGTACATATACAATAGTATACACAAACAATAGTTGTCAGTGTAGTATGCATACAAATGCACCGATTAGAAACTTATACATATTCCGTTTTAAAAAAAAGACACGAATGCATTTTTGTTTTGTTAAGCAATGCAACATGCATTAGAAACACACAACGTCCAGTTTTATTGTTTAAAACGTGAAAAGAAGAGGTTGAGAACATATTAGCGATATATGTTTGAGGTACAGTTTTTAATCAAAGTACAAATGAATACGTTTATAAATTCATAATATTTACACAGTAAATAACTTTATTTTGACATTAGTGGAATGAATTTAAGTAAACTAATGACTATGACTAGTGCGCATTTGACATTGCATGAGTATATAGTACGTCACGCATTTCCGAGGTAGCTACCCTGAAATAGATATTCCAGTAGATGCATTATTTAATGAAAATGTACATTCCTCTAAACCCGCTAATCATAGAATGTACTCTTTTAAAGCTGAGTAACTCACATGTCAGCTAACCATAACCCACTATTATATGAGGGGGGTTAGAATGACAGTGGAGTAAGTCAAAAATTTGAAAAATCTAGATAACCATATTTTCACTGAACGTATATTAATTTCTGTTCAGTGCGACAGTCAAATAAGTCATAGTACACTTAAGTAGTCACTAGGAGGAAAACAAGTTGGACCACTTAACACAAAACCCTTCATTTCTCAAATGACTAAATATTGACTTACTCCACTGTCATTCTAACACCCTCATATATATCACATACACAGGGTCCGTTCTGAAATTAGTAGGACTGGTTTTATCCTGAGCGAACGGGCGGACGAGAGGCGGACTGCACGCGTACGATCAGTGGAGGGAGATATCGGGAATGCTGGGGAAAATCGGCAGTCGGCTCTCGGCCGTTGAATACAGCAGGTCGTTTGTACTGTGAACCCCTCTCGAAACGCCTCGTCACGGAGAATTATGGAGCGTTTTCTGGAGCAGCGATCAAATTTTGTGTAAAGCTTGGTAAAACGGTCAAAGACACTCACGACATGATTAAGTAGGCCTACGGTGATACTGCCATCGGCAGATCGGGTGTTTTTGAGTGGCACAAGCTGTTCCGAGAAGGTAGGGAAAGAGTGGAAGACGACGACCACTCCGGACGCCTTTCGACCAGCAAGACCAAAGAAAATGTGTCGCAAGTGAAAAATTTACTGAACAATGATCGTAGGATGAGAATCAGAATGATTTGTGATGAATTGAGCATATCTTAAACCCAAATTTTTGAGATCGTGACAACACGCCGAGCCACACAGCGTTTCGCGTAGTGGAGTATCTTGCCCTGCACAATATGGCAAAGCTGCCTCATCCCCCCTACAGTACCGACTTGGTCCCACCAGACTTTTTTCTATTCCCAAGAGTAAAGTCGACGCTCAAGGGGAAGCATCACGGCTCAGTAGAGGCGGTTCAACAGGCCGTGACGAGGGAGCTATACAGCATTCCGGTCCAAGCGTTCCTGGAGGCGTACGAAAACTGGAAAACTCGTTGGCAGCAGTGTGTAGATGCGGAAGGGTGCTGCTTTGAAAAATTCTAATTGTTTGTACTATTCTCATGAATAAATATAAAAAAAATGAGTCCTACTAATTTCAGCACAGACCCTGTATTATAATACTTTTTTCATCTTACAAAATAAGTTTTTTTTCAGATATGTCATATTTTTACAGAATTGGCAGCTTCAGAAGTAATATTATTTGTTTATTACATCTATATTTAGTAAATATTGTTCATGTGTAATCATTTTATGCCATCGTTTTTAATGCTATTTGCATTAATATAGTTTTTTATAGTCGAAATATCATGCTGACACATATTTATTTCAACTCAAAGAGAAAATAATCCAGTAAGAGGTAATAATGTTCAAGTACATTCTTTAACTATTTAAACTTACAGAAAAGCAAGAGAAACTACACATAATTAAAACAAGTTTACATAACATAATTACATTGAATAGCAGTAACTGTTACTTTAAGACACATTTTCAGCGCTTAGCACAACTAAATGTAATATATACTGTAGAGTGTCAACGTGTCAAAGATAAATTGAACTTTAGTATTTAATTAAATGACTGGTAAATAACATCGATTGGATTAGCAGGTAATATATTCGAAGTTCCTTTAAATAAATATAGTAAATGTCTGCTTTACGTGATAGACGAATTTGTTAATTTTCATCGTGTTGGTATTTCCAGTTTATTACTGATCCTATATAATGCCATGAATGTGTTTTGAAACAACTCTATGATTAATTTTGATCTGTCAACTCGAACTTTAAATTATCGTCTTATACTTTAATAATGTATTTTAACATGGTACAGTGGAACTTCCCTTTAACGAAGTTCCTGTTTCACGAATGTTTCTACTTAACGAAATTTTCTGCAGAACCTTGACTTTGAACATCATTAACATGTAAATTAATCTTCATATTACGAAAAAACTTATTCTATATAACGACGTTTATTCCACTTTCGTGCGTGTACAGCATTCAAGTGAAGAGGTTGCTGTTGCGATGTGTGTATGAATTTATGTCAGCGGACTGTATGGAAATGAACAAATTTGAATCATTTAACCAAAACACGCACATTTAATCGCATTTTAATGAAAAAAGAAAAGGTACGCTTCGGCTTTTGTTTACTTCTCTTTGTTATGTGTTTTTAAATAATATTCTTATTAAATTATTCTCATATCTATATTGTATAAAAAAAGGACTGCCCGAATTAAAATATACAGTGGAACTTCCCTTTAACGAAGTCCCTATTTAACGAATGTTTCTACTTAACAAAATTTTCTGCAGAATCTTGACTTTGAATATCATTAACATGTAAATTAATCTCCATGTTACGAAAAAACTTATTCCATATAACGACGTTTATTCCACTTTCGTGCGTGTACAGCATTGAAGCGAAGAGGTTGCTGTTGCGATGTGTGTATGAAATTATGTCAGCGAACTGTATGAAAATGAACACATTTGAATCATTTAATCAAAACACACACATTTAATCACATTTTAATAAAAAAAGAAAAGATACGCTTCGGTTTTTGTTTACTTCTCTTTGTTATGTGTTTTTAACGCATTGACGGACAGTAGGAACAAGTGAAGTTCGAAAATTGACACTATATTTTTTTGTAATTTTTAGAATATTAGAAGTATAGTTTTACTCTTTCAGCTTAAATAAACTTAATTTTGATTAATACAGCACCTTTAATTACGTTGCACTACTCCCTTCACAACCACGTCAGTGTGGCTAGTGGTCAGAGAAAAGCACAGTCAAAAAAGTGTTACACCAGTATATTCTTATAGAAAAATTTATGTTCATTATTCGACCAAATAATCAATTTGAATTTTTCTATAAGAATATACTGGTAATTGCCATTTTTTTGCTGTATTTTTCCCTGACCACTAGCCACCCTGCACGTGCAAACTGAAGCTGCAACTCGTATAACAGGTGGAAAACGAACTTCAACCTAAAAAATTGTTTCCAAAACATGACACTGGGCTTCTACTTGTACGCCGGTAAATGCACATTTGTGCTGCTATAGACGTAGTGTCTAAAAACGACCATTTCGTTTTGGACGACTATTGCCGTCATGCCACATAGTGAACTTCGCTTTGACGGCTATAGACGCAAGTGTCCGTCAACGTGTTAAATAATATTCTTATTAAATTATTCTGATATCTATATTGCATAAAAAAGGACTGCCCGTATTAAAATATATTTTTCCAAATATTTCCATTTTATATGAGTTATGTGTATACAAGTTTCATAAATTTAAGTTGATTTCTATTTAACGAATTTTCTTCATAACGAAATATTTAAGTGTAACGAAGAAACTTCGTTAAATGGAAGTTTCACTGTATTTTAAAATTATTAATACAGGATGATTAAAAAAAAGATTGGACAATCTTTTATAAGCCATAGAGAATAATAAAGAAATTGTATCTGTGTAAGAATGCATAAGTTGTCAATTCATTTATTATGCTAAAAAAATACAAGTTGTCCAACTCCACTTCAGACTTCGGTGTTTGTTCATAACTTTAACAATAATGAAAATATTTTAATGAAACAATTACCAGACTTAATTGAAATGTAAAAAAGGCCAACCTCTAAGGATCCAGCCTCTAAGGGTATCATCTTAAATGTGGAGGTAGCCATTATACGTATACAATAGCACATACAGTTCAGAATGGAGTTCACAAAACATCTTGTGTCTCTGACCAAATTACAATGCAGTTCCGACACTTTTCGTAATGTTATCGTATTTATCACACAAATAAATGTATGTCTGCCTAAATTTCAGTTAAAATATGTACAATACATTTAAAAGTATACAAAAAATACAATTTCGGATTGCGGTGAAACACCCTGTACTTTTGATAGAATAAACTAATTACGACTTTGGTTTCCTGTATAAAAAATGTTTTTTAGTGTATTCTACTTATTCATAAATTATCTTCAAACTATTTTTAATAACGCCGTAGATTCAGGATGATGTTTATGCTTAAAACATATTTTAACTAAACACAAGTAAAAACCAATATCGCTTAAAATATTAATATCTGTTACCAAAAAATCTCTCAACTTATCATTCATAATTAATAGCTTTAACAAAATAAAGTAAAGCCAGAAGACATGGCACGATCGGGTAGATTGCGCTCATAGAGGATCGGGGGGAAGGAGTATATTGCGCGTGCTGAAACTCCAGGTAGTTGTACAACAGCAGTAGTGGAGTGTCTACTTGAATGTGTACCTTGATTGTTTTGAGCGTCTAAGAATAAGCATTGCTATTTTGTTTCGTTTTCCAAAAGTAAATGCTTGAATTTTCATAGCTATTCGTCAGAATTTCTATAGAATATCAGTAGTACAAAATATGTTAAACTTTAATGATTTGTCATAGGCTTTAACACCAATTGTTCGTTTTAGTTGTGGCCATGTTTAAATAAAAGGCCGCGCAATCTCTAATACCGAAATTAGAGAGTTTGCGCATATGCTACTTAGGAGAGATGGCACATTGTTCCCATTAGTTTCCATGCTAGGAGAGATTACGCAGCTTATTGGTAAATTTGCATAAATTGCAAATTACATGTAAAACATATGAATGAATCAATGAAATATTTTTTGAAAACACATAATTATAGTAACCTGGAATTTACAATTTGAATATTGGAGTGTTTGCAGAACATTTATATTTGCTAGGCTGCGATCAAGGCATGATTCAAACTGTGCCTGAAACCCTTCAGTTACCATCACAATCCACAGATCACCAACCCGTTTCAACAACAGTATTCGTTTACAAAGGAAAGAAAGCTTTGACAGCTTCACCTTACTAAAAATTGCTAAATATTGTATTACTAAGGAAATATTTGCAATGACATTGTAATGCTGCAGAAATATTTTGTAATCTTATCCGGGCTTTTTGTTCTGATTCTTTATTTTTTTTTCCTTTACTTAATTTTTTATAATTTTTTTAAATTTTTTTTCCTTTTTCTGATTCTTCAATTATTATATGAAATATTCACTCCTAATACAATAATATTTGTTCACAAAAAACTTACAACAATGTCATTTAAGTGTAATTATTATTGTTAACAATTTAATTGCAGTTAATATTAGTAACAATCGATCCAACCCATGTGCGCAATCACACCAACCCTGTAAGGAAACATTGCGCAAAATAACTTCCTTGGTTTTTTTACAACCGTTCTATTAAAGTATAACATAACAACAAAATAGCAATGGAAATGCATAAAAAACAAATGAAGTCAAAATTATTCATGGATTGTTTAGCAAAAAATTAATATTTAGATTTTTTATTGTTATTCTCTTGAAGTTGCGCAGACTCTCCTAGTTTTACCGTACTAAAAATTGCTAAATATTGTATTACCAAGGAAATATTTGCATTGACACTGTAATGCTGCAGAAAAATTCGTTACAGAGAATATTGGCAAATATATAATGTTAATTTTGAAATCAATGTTTAATACCAGAAAAATATAAACAGATATATTTTGAACAAAATTGCATTATATGTTGTCAATATCAGAAGAAATATAACGGAAATATGGCTAATATTTGGATATATATAGATATTAATATATATAGATATAGATTTACAATAATAGGATATATATATAATATATAGATAAATAAATAGATAATATAAATAATTTGTCTGACAATTTTTAACAGATTTAATGAATTTTGATTCACATTAGTTGTGAAAACTCAGAAGTGCACATTAAAAAGGGGATAGATAGAGATGTGAAAAATAATAATAATTGATTATAAACACGTATTGTTTCTTTCTGGCTCTTCGTGTGTGTACGTGTGGTTTATTTTTGTCCATACATTTAAAATTAATAAATGCTCACAAAGGTAAGTAGTAACTTAACATAAAAAAAAGAAACTACAGAACACATCACGAGGTGAGTGCATTATGCGTTTGAAAAAAAAGGATATTTCACATTTTTATAATATTTATGAAGATTTCTTTGAAATCAATTTCCGCGCAGAAATAAGAAAGAAAATTAGATTATTCCACTGAATATTTAACAGCAACAAGTAGCAAACACGCAACAACGCAGTTATCAACGTGATTAATTATCAACATAGTACTTAAACAATTCACATAATTTTAATGGATGTTGTGAAAACATATTGCATTTTTTTCCCTTTAAATTAACAATCAGATAATAGAAAATACATTTTCTCTACTATATATAGAGGTGGAAAGTTTTTCCAGAACTTGAAAATGTGATGTAGATAATATTAAGGGATATACAGTGGAACTTCCATTCAACGAAGTCTCATCGTTACACTTAAAAACTTCGTTATGAAGAAAATTCGTTAAATAGAAATTAACTTAAATTCATGAAATTTTTTCTTGAGATATGACAAACAGGTATTGGATTCAGAAGCTTTTGATTCAGTTTTAATTATGAAGCCGTCTTTTACAAAACAGTTGTGTACGGTCGATGAAATCACGTCACATTCCCAAGCTTTGGCCCAAGCTTTCATCAGCTCTGATACACAGAATCTCAAACTAATGTTTTCACTACATCGGCTTTTTTCTGCCTTTTTCGATAATGTACTTCAAGATTTTTTATTATTCCTTAGACTAATGATTGAAGTTTAGCTGTATTGGCAGGAACAAAAATAACTTTGATGTTCTTCGATTTGTATTTTGAAGCACGTTCTTTTGAATGTACAAAGCAATTGTCTATCAGCAATGGAACCTGTCAGAATGGTACCTGTCTGACTCTAAAAGATATTTTTTGTTTCAATGCATCTGACGCCATTGCGACATATCTTCTATATCATTGAAGGTAAAAAGGGGGTTTTGACTTCCCCCAACTGCCAGCGCTGGAGTCTCGGAGTGGGAGAATAGTGATAACAAGTGTTTTTCTTAGTGTGAAAAAAAATTGTTTTATTTAGCACCAAGCAGAATGGAAGTTATTTAAATGTGTTCATTTTCATACAATCGAATCCGCTGAAATAAATTTGCATATCCTTCGAACAGCAATCGCTTAATTTGAATTCTGTACACGTACAAAAGTGGAATAAACTTCGTTATATAGAATATATTTTTCGTAATGTGGAGATTAATTTATATGCTAATGGTGTTCAAAGTCAAAGTTCTGCAGAAAATTTCGTTAAGTAGAAAACTTCGTTAAATAGGGACTTCGTTAAAGGGAAGTTCCACTGTACATGAAATAATGATGTTAAAAATTTAAATTAAAAAACTAAACTAAAATATGTGCTTAACAACAATTTTTTGCTTTTTTTATATAATGCATATATTGGATTTAGTCTATATATATAGGAAGCTCACTAATATCCTTAAGCTACAGAAATGACTTATGAATGTAGGGGGCTAGAGCCATGGAAGTTAGTTGAAAGTATTGTAAAGTGGTCATGGTTGATCATATGCGAACGTCGGAAACGCCGCTAGCGGCTGTGGATGTGGAAATTAGCACACCTAAATTGAAAACGGAGAGTGATAGAGAATATAAATTAAACTGCTAAGTTGTTCAGTATAATCTAGATAGTAGGAAATGACATATTGCGCACATGGATCGAGCGATTATAAGGCTACAGACACGGATATGTCCACACTAGTGTAACTACTGTTTCTTCCATTTTGCGTTTGTACTCGTACACTGTAAAAAATAACCAATGTTTCTTATTTTATGAAAATATACTATAACCACGAACGAAAATATAATATAATCTTCTGCGTTATCCGAAATTCCGAATAGCGTGTTCCATTGTCTTTTGAATTCCCAGAAACCAATACATATCCAACATTTAAAGAATTATTTATAAAAACAAAGTATTTTTCGCTGCCCGAATTTTTCAGAAACGTTTCCGAAGGATTTTTATAGTGTATTAATTAGTGTCCTCAGGCTGGAATATATGTTTCTCGAATATTATCCATTCTCAAGTACACGTTTTCAGCCGCATAAGTTAATTTATAGATGAAAGAGTAAAGAAATAATCTTAATTTTAATGTTATTGTTAACGCTGTTAATTTTGCATGTTTGTCTGTTAAACATTTTTTTTGAGCATGAAAATGTTTACTTCAGAATTGATAGCATTCAAAAAACAGGTATTCCAGGCTGATGACACTAATTAATACACTATAAAAACCATTCGGAAACGTTTCTGAAAAATACGGGCAGCGAAAAATACTTTGTTTTTATAAATAATTCTTTAAATTTTGGAAATGTATTGGATTCCGGGGATTCAAAAGACAATGGAAGACGCTATTCAGAATTTCGGATAACTCAGAATATATTATATTTTCGTTAGTGGTTATAGTATATTTTCATAAAATAAGAAACAGTGGTCATTTTTTACAGTGTACTGTAATCCTGTGTCTGTGTAAATAAATATTGTTTTCCTCACACTTCCCTATTTTTCCTGTATAGTATGTTTTACTCCATTTGGCTCGTGATCGCCCAACTTGTGATGCAGCACAAACGCGACTCCGATTCTCACAAATCAACGTCTACAGTTTTTTAATCAATCGATCCGTGTATGCAATATCTCCTTTCCCACTGTATCAATTACGCTGAACAACTTTGTATTTGACATGTATTTTTTATCTCCCGCAGTTTTCGACTTTGGTATACGAATTTCCTCATTTCGCAACTAGGGGCGCTATCAACTTTCACATTATGTTCACGCATGACCATATTACCCTACATTCATTTAACTTGCATATGGCTCTAGCACGCTCTGTTCTGCAGTTATTTGGTTTCTTATGGCTTTAGTATTATAAATCGGAACTATCGTAAATAAAAAATGCACAATATATATATTAATAACTAAATGGACGAAAATCTACAACTTTGTCATTGAACATTTTCCTCATATCTTTTATAGTTATTGAGATATGTACCCTATATTTAGCACTAGTGGGCAGTGCAATGTATCTCATCGTGTATTGCACACCCTTTTTACTATAATACCTAGATACTGCACTAATGGATGTAGCTAACTCGCTTCATCGGTTATTTGAGCCAAATGAACAGATGAAATTGCCTTGTAAATTACAAAATTGACGCAGCGTACATCATTCATTTTTTAACACTTTCCAACCAGTTGAAAAGTGTTTATGACTTCGGTTTGTCTGCCGTATGGCCGTCTGCCGTTTGCCGTCTGTCCGTGCTCCAACTCACGTAAATATGCTCGGATTGCCCTGGAAATTTTATATGTTATTGTCGTTATCTATAGCATGTTTCCTATTCCAACTGAAGTGTGTAGAGTAGAGGAAAAGTGGGGGTCCGACGTCAGGTGGCGGAGCTGTGGAGCTGGTGCAAGGTGCAGCACCGGCTCCACAGCTCCACCACTCGAAGTGCAGCTCAGCTCCTCCACTCGAAGTGCAGCACCTGCCCTCAGCTCCCCCACTCGAAGTGCCCTCCACCACCTAAGATAAGGATTTCTACTATAAGATAAGGGGATTAATTAAGGATTAGTGTTAATTAATTTTAATTGCGAGACTTAGAAATTTTTCGAAGCAATTTTTTTTTTCCGCGGAGATTTTTCTATTACAGTACAAGGTGAATTTTAACGAATTACAAATTTAATTAATTTTAATTGGGGAACTTAGAAATTTTTCGAAGCATTTTTTTTTTCCGCGTAGAAATATCTATTGCAGTACAAGGTGAATTTTAACGAATTGTAAAATTTAATTAATTTTAATTAGGAAACTTAGACATTTTGCAAGATTTTTTTTTTTTCGCGGAGAAATATCTATTACAGTACAAGGTGAATTTTAAAGAATTACAAATTTAATTAATTTTAATTGGGGAACTTAGAAATTTTTCGAAGCAAATTTTTTTTTCAACGAGAGTATGGTATTCGATATATATGTTAGAGTATAATTGAGAAGAATTTTAAAAGTCCGTAAGGGTTTAATTAAAAAGGGACATTGATTAATTTTAATTGGGGAACTTTGAAATTTTTCGAAGCAATTTTTTTTTAAATTAGAGTATGTCATTCGATATATATGTTAGAGTACATTTGAGGAGAATTTTAAAAGTCATTAATGATTTAATTAAAGATAATAATTAAAAAGGGTCATTCATTAATTTCAATTTGTGAGATTTTTTTTTCAACTAGAGTAGGGTGGGAAATATTTTTTCAGTTTGTGAATTGTATTTAAAAATAGTAATTAAAAAGGGTTATTCATTTTAATTGGGGAACTTAGACATTTTTCGAAGCATTTTTTTTTTCTAAACGAGAGTATGCAGTTTGAATAGGAGTGTATGCAGTAGAAGTGAATGAAATAAATTAAAAATGGTCATTCATTAATTTTAATTGTAGAACTTAAGAAATTTTGGCGAGATTTTTTTTCCCTCAACGAGAGTACGCAGTTTGCATGTGCAGTAGAATGGTAGATGCTAGTAATTAAAAAGGGTCATTAATTAATTTTAATTGGCGGACTTCAACATTTTTGGGGCAAACAGGCGCGTTTTAATGAATTCGATATAGGTTGTGGTAAAAAATATAGGGTCCCGCATGAATTATACTGTACTCAATTGAATAGCTCCCCCCTCCCCCTCCCCCCTCCCTTTTTTACCCAGAGGGGGCCCTTCGATAGACTAACAATACACACTTTCAAAAGTATAGAGTACTATAAAAAGAAGAATTCAACGTATATGTAAATAAACAAGAATGAAAAATCATGCGTAGTGGCATAATTCATGAATCACTTTCCAACATTATCGAAATGTTATGTGAACAAAATATAATTTTACCATCTAGTGCATTAGTTAATTAAAATAGTGAACAGTTACAGATCCCCTTTTTAATAAAAAGGCCTAAAGCCCTTCACAAAAAATCCAAAGGATTCAAGAAAAAGCTTTACCCTACTCATAGCCAAAACATATAGGATTCTTAAATGGATTGAAGTATACAAATAGGTTCTACAGGAATACGTTTATTTAGGTTAGCATGCAAAAATAGTTATAGGGAAGCCTTCGAATGGAGTGATTATACGTTTTGGGGACCCTTTAAAAGAAACTGGAAACAGTTATAGATATTGAACCCTTCACAAAAAATTGGACAAATCCAATTTTTTAAAAAAGGTCTCTTCACAAAAATTCCAATGAATTCAAATTATGCATAAATACTAGAACCCTTTATACATCCAGTTCATCGATCCCCCTTTTTTAACCCTTCGAAGTGTGAACTCGCATTAGACTAAAGGGCGCCTTCATAAAATAAATGAGATACGTGCCCTATTCAAATAAAAACCACCCTTCACAAAAACTGTAGGGGTTCCCTTTTGGAATAAAAAGACGTCCTTCACAAAAATCCAATTATGCATAAGAACCCTTCCTAAAATCAGGTAATTTATACCTTACCCTTTTTTTCAATTCAAGTTAGGCTAAAAGTACAACTTATAGATATGTACAAAATATAGAAATCCTTGGAAAGAAACTTGAAAAGTTATAGATATTAAGCCACCTTCACAAAATAATAAAACCGTATTCGAATCCCAGTGCTCTTCACAAAATAAATCCAATAGATTCACGTTATTTTATGGCGACAGAAATACGAGAGACTTTTCATAAAAATACAAGGTCCACTGTTTGAATGAAATTTTCCCCTTCACAATATACCCTGTGAAAATATTATGATTCCACAGATATTTTAAGAAATTGACTGATATTTTCAAATGAGTACGTATTCATGCGGTGTGAAAATAGGTTTTACACGAATGCCTTTTTAGTTTAACGTTTAAAATATATATTTTTTAGAATTGAAATTAAGAAAAACAGACGGCTATCCAGTATCCCCTCAACATGCATATCGCTGAATCACAATGAGTCATATTAGCAGATAAGCGAACATCTTGCTTCGACTTGTCAAGATGAATCACTGGCGATAAGAAATGCGGCTATTGGGCTTTTTCTCAAATTTAAACAGTTCTGACACATTTTGGGTAGGTAAATGTATGAAATGAGCTATTTAAACCCGTCAATGTATACGAATTATTTCGTGTAGTCCTATATAAGTTCTACTCTTCATATATACATATGGTGATATATATATATATATATATATATATATATATATAAATCTGTTAAGTTTTAAAAGGCTTCACTGTGTATTTAATAAAAAAATAAGAACTATGAAATAGCCATTATGAGGTGCCCTTAAGAATTTTGAGGTAAACAGATGTTTAAATGAATTTGAACCTGTTTAAATGTACCTGTGTTTAAATGAATTTGATACAGGTTAGGGTAAAAAAAATACAGGGTCCCCTATAAGATATAGGAATTTTAAATAATATAAAATTAAATTACATTCGTTTATGCTTTTTGTATAGAAAAATTATACTAAATTGGGTTTTTAGTATTTTAACTTAAAAATTTCTTTTGAGGAATGAATAAAATAACTAAGCTTTGTTTTTATAAAATATATATTGTACTATTTAGTTAGGGCATTATTTCAAAAAAATGTTTGTATTCAAAATAATATGATAGGAATGAAATATTTGTTTAAAATTTTGTGAGAAATCTATACGGTTTAGTTTTAGATCGACACTACCTTACATATTAATTAGTAAAACAAAATTAAATTTTATGCTTACGAATACAGAAATTTTAATAATACTGCTTGAAAAAGATTTTTAAGTAAACTATATTTCTGTTTATTGAAACTTTACACTAATATTTTCTCAAGAATTTATACTAGCTGAAACAGTGACAATTAAAAAATATTAATTACTTATGCAAGAAATTATGTATTTGGAGGTTTGCCTTTTTCATTCAATATGTAAACTTATAGCATTGATTGCGTATGTTATGAAAAGAAAATATATGCAAATAATTTTACTTAAAATAAATACTTTAAGATTAGAATTTGCATTTAACTTACATTATATTTTAGATTAGAATTAAGATTAGAATTAAGACTTTAAGATTAGAATTTGCATTTAACTTACATTATATTAACTTACATTATACTTACATATTTGCATTTAACATGTGCAAAAATTTTAATTAACATAAATAGTTTACACCAATGTGATTATAACAGCACGAAAATAAATTCATGAATAATAATAAGTACAAACTATGTCACTATTATGTGGGCATATTTTAAACTGCAATAGGTTAACAGTTATATTATAAGGCATAAAGATTTACATATGAATATATCATTTTACTCCGATATAAAATAAGCAATTTTAAAATAAAACATACATTATTAAAAACACAATTTAAAATAAAACATAATTATTAATAAAACATATATTATTAGGCTACAGCGTGACCATAAATTAAAAGAGGTCCCATTTTTTTCCCTAAAGGGTTCATTTTTCTAAAGGCCCCTTTGAGCGTAGTGAGACTAGTTCTATACGAATATATTTTAATATATATATATATATATATACATACTATAAAAAATTAATTAAGATACATACATATTTGCAGAATTATAAAAAAAAATCACATTACCTCTTATTTTATATTCAGAAAACGGTAGAGGATTCATTCCCCACCGAACTAACTTGATATATGCCTTAGAGAGATAACACATACTTATGCTTATCGCATGACTAATAAGTGTATCACCCCCTATTCACAAGTAGAATTTCGTGTAAAGTTCTTCTCAAATACATACAGATCCCTTTCTGACACATTTTTAAATTTATTTTTGTTCGCAAATGCATGAAATTGACAGATTTTCTTACTGAGTCACTATGTATTCGATACAAGTTTTTCATTTTTTGGTAAAGACAACATATTATGAAAGTCAGCGTTTTGTTATCGCATAAAATATATTAACAAGTCCTGTAAAAATATATTGACAAGACATGAACTATTAATAGATGATTTAAAACATATTGCTTATAAAAAACATATATATAGAAATATATATATAAAATTATCATTACCTACAAATGTCAAGCACGATTTACTGGACTTCACCTAAATTCAACTAGATTCTTCACCACGTGGTTTGATTACGTCACTGATCGCGATAACATTCTAGATAAGATTCACTGATAAGAACACATTTCAATTCATTTCTTCTAAAGAAAGTATACGAATTGGTTGTAAGGTCTAGGTATGTAGATATATATAGTAGGTAAGTAGTAATATATTTTTAAAGTACTTTTTATTTTGTTTTAAAATAAATGGTTATTTTTCTCTTTACGTAGGGTAGTCACAATTAACACATAAACTATTAAATTTAATCTTTAGTAATACAAAGACTTACAACTACAGAAACGCAGACATCCTTTTCGTTATATTCATGCAGACTTTAAGATATATCACATATGTTCTTTCTTTTACCATGATACATATGGAATTTTTAAATGTACGTCACGTGACTATCTAAAGCGAGATTGATACTTAAAACCATTAATACATGTGAATTCTTTCGTATAGCTCTGTATAGATGCTACTAACCAAATATATATTTATATATACTAAAATTTGTAAAGTTTTAAAATGCTTCAATGATTATTCAATGAAAAATACTAACTATGAAATATTAATTAAGATATATGCTAATGTTTAAACTTAAAAAATTTTTGGGATAAGAGATAGATTCATTAACCTATTTAATTAAAACCTAATTCGATACAAGTCTTGTTAAAACAGAGATTATAGTTAAAATACACATTAATTATACTGCATTAACGCGCTACCTCACCTATATTATCACAGAAATACCTTCGATAAAATTTAGACTAACAATACGCACCTAAAAAATATATACAGAGTACCCAGAAAATGATAGGAATGAAAAATTTTAACGTAAATTATAAAATAGGATCTACAATAAGTGACAATAAATAAATATGAAGGAAAAATCATGAGTCATGGTATACTTTATGAAACACTTTCCAATGCTATGGGACTATCGTTAAGAATTTGAAATATGTGAATTAGATTTAATAATTCATACTGAAAATGTATTTAAAAAAAATTTAGTACCTTTGCCTACTTTTAAATCATTCAAGACATATGATGAAGATTTTACCGCTGTGGAACGACTAAAAACTAGCATTTTAATGAACCGACCATCTATGTTGGATTTTCTATTTTAGTATTATCTAAATTAGTTATGTATGATTTTCATTACAATTTTATAAAGAAAACATACAAAGATCGTGCAGTTTTACTCTTTACGGATATAGATACCTTACCTTATCATATTAAAACCAATAATATTTATAAGGATATGGAGCACCATCATGATTTTTTCGACTTTTCTGAATACTTGAAATCCCATCGTCTAAACCGCCCAAGTTTCGAACCCACAAACATGTAATCAGACTTGTCATTTTATAGTCACCATGCTAAGTATTAGGCTGAGTGAGCCCCAGGCTATTTTATACCCACTATGCTAACTAATGGGCTGAGTGAGCCCCAGGCTATTTTCTACCCACCACGTTTACTGGGCTTAGTGTGCCCCCGCTTATTTTATAGCTACCACGATAACCACAGGGCTAAGTGAGCCCCCACTTATTATATAGTCAACACGCTAACTACTGGGCTGATTAAGCCCCAGGTATTTTATAACCATCACTCTAACTACTGGGCTGAGTGAGCCACAGGTTATTTAGTCGCATGAATATGATTTCCAAGGTATATGTCCTAACTTGATTTAGACCATTGCCTATGGTATGATAAAGCTAGGAAGTAAATTGGTAAACTATGTACCTCGAAAACTCACATGTATTTTATTAAATATCCGCAGAAATTAGCATAGTTTATTTAAATTATATGCATTCTCATTAGTTTATGAATCTACTAACTTATAATATCTATATGGTAACTTGGATTATTAGTATTCCCACTTAAAAATTTCTTTTGTAGATTTAATATGATAAACACTAACATGAGACTGACTAAACTCTTACCATTTTCATTTCAACTTAGTTTTAGGAAATTTATCTACATAGCTTTAAATTTTACTGTTTAGTAAGTCTATTATTTCAAAGTATTATTTTTTAGTTCTAATATTCAAAACATATTCATACCGTTTTACATAGTAGGTATCAAATTAATTTAAAGTCATATTAAAAAAATATATATACAAATACTATTCTATCCTAACACGCCAGCTAGCTAAGCACCCAACCGTCTCACACCAAGGCTCTGAGAAAAGTGAATGCTTGTTCAGGGTCTTATCAGCTAATATAATCACTGATAAGACTTGATCACGTGACATGTGACGTCACTGTTTAAGTGATATCACGTGACCATGTGGTATCATTCAATACGTCACCAATGACGTCAGAGATCACGTGACTAGGTCATAAAAGAACCAATTGCTAATTGCAATTAACAATTTACCTTTAATTGATTTGTATAATATATATATAGATAAATTAATACATGATTTGTCTATGTATTATTTCGTAATACATAGCACATGTACCTTGTTTTACATGTACCTTGTATATATATTATACAAATCAATTAAAGGTAAATTGTTAATTGCAATTAGCAATTGGTTCTTTTATGACCTAGTCACGTGATCTCTGACGTCATTGGTGACGTATTGAATGATACCACATGGTCACGTGATATCACTTAAACAGTGACGTCACATGTCACGTGATCAAGTCTTATCAGTGATTATATTAGCTGATAAGGCCCTGAGCAAGCATTTACTTTTCTCAGAGCCTTGGTGTGAGACGGTTGGGTGCTTAGCTAGCTGGCGTGTTAGGTAAGAATAGTATTTGTATATATATTTTTTTAATATGACTTTAAATTAATTTGATACCTACTATGTAAAACGGTATGAATATGTTTTGAATATTAGAACTAAAAAATAATACTTTGAAATAATAGACTTACTAAACAGTAAAATTTAAAGCTATGTAGATAAATTTCCTAAAACTAAGTTGAAATGAAAATGGTAAAAGTTTAGTCAGTCTCATGTTAGTGTTTATCATATTAAATCTACAAAAGAAATTTTTAAGTGGGAATACTAATAATCCAAGTTACCATATAGATATTATAAGTTAGTAGATTCATAAACTAATGAGAATGTATATAATTTTAATAAACTGTGCTAATTTCTGCGGATATTTAATAAAATACAAGTGAGTTTTCGAGGTACATAGTTTACCAATTTACTTCCTAGCTTTATCATACCATAGGCAATGGTCTAAATCAAGTTAGGACATATACCTTGGAAATCATATTTATGCGACTAAATAACCTGTGGCTCACTCAGCCCAGTAGTTAGCGTGATGGTTATAAACTACCTGGGGCTTAATCAGCCCAGTAGTTAGCGTGTTGACTATATAATAAGTGGGGGCTCACTTAGCCCTGTGGTTATCGTGGTAGCTATAAAATAAGCGGGGGCACACTAAGCCCAGTAAACGTGGTGGGTAGAAAATAGCCTGGGGCTCACTCAGCCCACTAGTTAGCATAGTGGGTATAAAATAGCCTGGGGCTCACTCAGCCTAATACTTAGCATGGTGACTATAAAATGGCATATCTGATTACATGTTTGTGGGTTCGAAACTTGTGCGGTTTAGACGATGGGATTTCAAGTATTCAGAAAAGTCGAAAAAATCATGATGGTGCTCCATATCCTTATAAATATTATTGGTTTTAATATGATAAGTTAAGGAATCTATATCCGTAAAGAGTAAAACTGCACGATCTTTGTATGTTTTCTTTATAAAATTGTAATGAAAATCATACATAACTAATTTAGATAATATTAAAATAGAAAATCCAACATAGATGGTCGGTTCATTAAAATGCTAGTTTTTAGTCGTTCCACAGCGGCAAAGCTACTAAGTAGGCAAAGCTACTAAATTTTTTTTAAATACATTTCCAGTATGAATTATTAAATCTAATTCACTTATTTCAAATTCTTAACGATAGTCCCATAGCATTGGAAAGTGTTTCATAAAGTATACCATGACTCATGATTTTTCCTTCATATTTATTTATTGTCACTTATTGTAGATCCTATTTTATAATTTACGTTAAAATTTTTCATTCCTATCATTTTCTGGGTACTCTGTATATATTTTTTAGGTGCGTATTGTTAGTCTAAATTTTATCGAAGGTATTTCTGTGATAATATAGGTGAGGTAGCGCATTAATGCAGTATAATTAATGTGTATTTTAACTATAATCTCTGTTTTAACAAGACTTGTATCGAATTAGGTTTTAATTAAATAGGTTAATGAATCTATCTCTTATACCAAAAATTTTTTAAGTTTAAACATTAGCATATATCTTAATTAATACTTCATAGTTCGTATTTTTCATTGAATAATCATTGAAGCATTTTAAAACTTAACAAATTTTAGTATATATAAATATATATTTGGTTAGTAGCATCTATACAGAGCTATACGAAAGAATTCACATGTATTAATGGTTTTAAGTATCAATCTCGCTTTAGATAGTCACGTGACGTACATTTAAAAATTCCATATGTATCATGGTAAAAGAAAGAACATATGTGATATATCTTAAAGTCTGCATGAATATAACGAAAAGGATGTCTGCGTTTCTGTAGTTGTAAGTCTTTGTATTACTAAAGATTAAATTTAATAGTTTATGTTTTAATTGTGACTACCCTACGTAAAGAGAAAAATAACCATTTCTTTTAAAACAAAATAAAAAGTACTTTAAAAATGTATTACTACTTACCTACTATATATATCTACATACCTAGACCTTACAACCAACTCGTATACTTTCTTTAGAAGAAATGAATTGAAATGTGTTCTTATCAGTGAATCTTATCTAGAATGTTATCGCGATCAGTGACGTAATCAAACCACGTGGTGAAGAATCTAGTTGAATTTAGGTAAGTCCAGTAAATCGTGCTTGACATTTGTATGTAATGATAATTTTATATATATATTTCTATATATATGTTTTTTATAAGCAATATGTTTTAAATCATCTATTAATAGTTCATGTCTTGTCAATATATTTTTACAGGACTTGTTAATATATTTTATGCGATAACAAAACGCTGACTTTCATAATATGTTGTCTTTACCAAAAAATGAAAAACTTGTATCGAATACATAGTGACTCAGTAAGAAAATCTGTCAATTTCATGCATTTGCGAACAAAAATAAATTTAAAAATGTGTCAGAAAGGGGTCTGTATGTATTTGAGAAGAACTTTACACGAAATTCTACTTGTGAATAGGGGGTGATACACTTATTAGTCATGCGATAAGCATAAGTATGTGTTATCTCTCTAAGGCATATATCAAGTTAGTTCGGTGGGGAATGAATCCTCTACCGTTTTCTGAATATAAAATAAGAGGTAATGTGATTTTTTTTTTATAATTCTGCAAATATGTATGTATCTTAATTAATTTTTATAGTATGTATATATATATATATATTAAAATATATTCGTATAGAACTAGTCTCACTACGCTCAAAGGGGCCTTTAGAAAAATGAACCCTTTAGGGAAAAAAATGGGACCTCTTTTAATTTATGGTCACGCTGTAGCCTAATAATATATGTTTTATTAATAATTATGTTTTATTTTAAATAGTGCTTTTAATAATGTATGTTTTATTTTAAAATTGCTTATTTTATATCGGAGTAAAATGATATATTCATATGTAAATCTTTATGCCTTATAATATAACTGTTAACCTATTACAGTTTAAAATATGCCCACATTATAGTGACATAGTTTGTACTTATTATTATTCATGAATTTATTTTCGTGCTGTTATAATCACATTGGTGTAAACTATTTATATTAATTAAAATTTTTGCATATGTATTATAGGGTAAGTTAAATGCAAATTCTAATCTTAAAGTATTTATTTTAAGTAAAATTATTTGCATATGTTTTCTTTTCATAACATACGCAATCAATGCTATAAGTTTACATATTGAATGAAAAAGGCAAACCTCCAAATACATAATTTCTTGCATAAGTAATTAATATTTTTTAATTGTCACTGTTTCAGCTAGTATAAATTCTTGAGAAAATATTAGTGTAAAGTTTCAATAAACAGAAATATAGTTTACTTAAAAATCTTTTTCAAGCAGTATTATTAAAATTTCTGTATTCGTAAGCATAAAATTTAATTTTGTTTTACTAATTAATATGTAAGGTAGTGTCGATATAAAACTAAACCGTATAGATTTCTCACAAAATTTTAAACAAATATTTCATTCCTATCATATTATTTTGAATACAAACATTTTTTTGAAATAATGCCCTAACTACATAGTACAATATATATTTTATAAAAACAAAGCTTAGTTATTTTATTCATTCCTCAAAAGAAATTTTTAAGTTAAAATATTAAAAACCCAATTTAGTATAATTTTTCTATACAAAAAGCATAAACGAATGTAATTTAATTTTATATTATTTAAAATTCCCATATCTTATAGGGGACCCTGTATTTTTTTTTACCCTAACCTGTATCAAATTCATTTAAACACAGCTACATTTAAACAGGTTCAAATTCATTTAAACATCTGTTTACCTCAAAATTCTTAAGGGTACCTCAAAATGACTATTTCATAGTTCTTATTTTTCATTAAATACACAGTGAAGCCTTTTAAACTTAACAGATTTTAGTATATATATATATATCACCATATGTATATATATATATATATATATATCACCATATGTATATATATATATATATATATATATATCACCATATGTATATATGAAGAGTAGAACCTATATAGGACTACACGAAATAATTCGTATACATTGACGGGTTTAAATAGCTCATTTCATACATTTACCTACCCAAAATGTGTCAGAACTGTTTAAATTTGAGAAAAAGCCCAATAGCCGCATTTCTTATCGCGAATGATTCATCTTGACAAGTCGAAGTAAGATGTTCGCTTATCTGCTAATATGACTCATTGTGATTCAGCGATATGCATGTTGAGGGGATACTGGATAGCCGTCTGTTTTCCTTAATTTCAATTCTAAAAAATATATATTTTAAACGTTAAACTAAAAAGGCATTCGTGTAAAACTTATTTTCACACCGCATGAATACGTACTCATTTGAAAATATCAGTCTATTTCTTAAAATATCTGTGGAATCATAATATTTTTACAGGGTATATTGTGAAGGGGAAAATTTTCATTCAAACAGCGGACCTTGCATTTTTATGAAAGGTCTCTTGTATTTCTGTCGCCATAAAATAACGTGAATCTATTGGATTTATTTTGTGAAGAGCACTGGGATTCGAATACGGTTTTATTATTTTGTGAAGGTAGCTTAATATCTATAACTTTTCAAGTTTCTTTCCAAGGATTTCTATATTTTGTACATATCTATAAGTTGTACTTTTAGCCTAACTTGAATTGAAAAAAAGGGTAAGGTATAAATTACCTGATTTTAGGAAGGGTTCTTATGCATAATTGGATTTTTGTGAAGGACGTCTTTTTATTCCAAAAGGGAACCCCTACAGTTTTTGTGAAGGGTGGTTTTTATTTGAATAGGGCACGTATCTCATTTATTTTATGAAGGCGCCCTTTAGTCTAATGCGAGTTCACACTTCGAAGGGTTAAAAAAGGGGGATCGATGAACTGGTTGTATGAAGGGTTCTAGTATTTATGCATAATTTGAATTCATTGGAATTTTTGTGAAGAGGGATAGATATTTCTCCGCGAAAAAAAAAAATCTTGCAAAATGTCTAAGTTTCCTAATTAAAATTAATTAAATTTTATAATTCGTTAAAATTCACCTTGTACTGCAATAGATATTTCTACGCGGAAAAAAAATGCTTCGAAAAATTTCTAAGTTCCCCAATTAAAATTAATTAAATTTGTAATTCGTTATAATTCACCTTGTACTGTAATAGAAAATTCTCCGCGAAAAAAAAAATTGCTTCGAAAAATTTCTAAGTCTCGCAATTAAAATTAATTAACACTAATCCTTAATTAATCCCCTTATCTTATAGTAGAAATCCTTATCTTAGGTGGTGGAGTGCACTTCGAGTGGAGGAGCTGAGGGCAGGTGCTGCACTTCGAGTGGTGGAGCTGTGGAGCCGGTGCTGCACCTTGCACCAGCTCCACAGCTCCGCCACCTGACGTCGGACCCCCACTTTTCCTCTACTGTGTAGCACTTATAATTTTTTTACAGGGACACACAAAATAATTCCATTACATTACGGTATATGGGGAAAAATCATTTGCGGTTTATTTTAATGATGTTACACAATTTCAAACACATTGTAATTGATATATATCACTAAGATGCATTACAAGAAGATTAATATGGAATAGGGTGTGCATAGCACTTATAGTTACTTTAGAGGGACAGTCAAAAGAATTCCGTTACATTACGTCTATGGAGAAAAATCGCGTTTTAAGTTGCTGAACGCGATTTTAAATTTAACTCACTTTTTGTCTATTACTTAGTGTGTATAAATTCTGTAGATCCTATACAGGGCAGCATAAAAGTTCGCGAACACATTTCCATTTATTGACAGAAACTCCAGAAGGAGAATTTTAAATTGTGCTACGCGTTTCATAACTAAACTATAATTTAGCATCCTATGTAGTATATATACAAATATCATCATATACAGTGCAGAATAAAAGTATTCGGATATATTTCCGAATATTGTATATGTTGGAAATATATGTTGGAAATTCCTGAAATTACGTTTTTAAATATATTATGCGTTTTACAAATTGTTTACTTCCATGTTATCTTTCAGCTTAGTAAACGGTAATGATTTGTAAAATTATTTTGGAAACGTTGGAAAGTGTTACATAATCTATGCTTGACGCATGATTTTTTGTTCTTGTATTATATAATGATTGAAGATTTCTACTAAATCATTAAAACTATGTATATGAATAATTTAATTATAAAACTTCTCCTAGGAGCACTTTATCTCATTTTCATTATATTCTTCTTTACAGCTTTTTAACATGCATTATTTAATGACTATTTTAAGTTTGCATTATTTTTAATTTCTTTGTATAAATTTTTATACACGGATAATCCGTATTATTTTGGGCCAATGAGAGAAATGTATTTTGTTTCCTAGTTCATTAATTCGTTCAAAATGTCTACTAAACAAATAATTTATATATATAAATTAAACATTATATATTTATTTCGACTCACACTTCGAGCTAATATTTTCCGTATATTCATACTAATAAACCATCTCAAAGTTAGAGGAATGATGTCTAGCCGCTAAATAACATATATTTGAGAAATATTGATCAGACACTGGAGTATAATTGTCTGATTTGAATTCTTTGTATATGCATTATTAATATAAACCTGTTAAAGCTTCACATTTATTCTTAAATCCGAATTTATTGCAAAGTTTTTTGCGTAATTGAAAAGCAATATATATATATATATATATATGTATATATATATATATATATATATATATATATATATATGTATGCATACAATTAAATTCCATAAGAAATTTTAAATATTTAGGAAATTATTAAGTACTTTACAAATGAAAAACGTAAAACGGTATTGTTAATTTCATCAATCTCATTTGAAAAATGTCGTTTTTTTAACGTTTGTAAAAGTAACAATTTTCTAGTAGTAAAGATTTTTTTTGTTTATTATTATGTGAGGAATTTTTATTTTCATACAGTTTTAGGTATGTTTTTATTTCAATTGCGAAACTTTAGATAGCTTTATAATTCGTGATGTCATTGTTAATGAAAAATCTTAATCAGTTTTATTCTCTGAAGTCCGAAAATAATTTTAGGTTTAAGAAAATATTTTAAAATATTTTACATAGCAAACACCCAGAAAGAAGGAGAAACCTTTTAAAATCATTAGAAAATTTCTCGGGAATTTTAATTTTTATGTATGTAGTATATTTTTAGCGTGAATGAGATATAAATAATAATCATTTAGACAGACAAAAAATTTAGAAATATATAAATTTATTTAAAATTTTAAGACCTATATTATCAAAGTTCATCTAAATAATATCGATATATATATATATATATATATATGTATGTGTTCGAAATAAATTTAGGAAAAATATATGAACTATAACCTAAAATGTTTTTTGCAGATTTGTAAAAGCTTAAAATGTGTAATTCTGAAATTACAAATCGTTCCGCAAAGTGAAGTTTTAGTTACGCTTAAAAAAAACATCTGCATAGCAATCTGCTTTTCTTGCTGTTATGAATTTTATATTTGGAGTTTCAAATTAGTTAACCTGCATATTTCAGAAACTACTTGGAAGATTGACTTCCGATTTGGTATCCAACGGTAAAATTTGCCCAAAATTCTAAATATAATGTCCAAATTAGGTATTAACATTAAAAATTTCAAAGTTTGTTACAATTTATATACGTAACATTAAGTAGTAGACGTTTTTACTAACTTATTGGTATTAGCTACATTTTTATAGAATGATTTGCAGCAGGATTAGCAGGGATAGATCACATTTTTCTTGTTTAAAAAAAATATATATCTTTACAATATAGTTCTTCAGTTTTCTGTATATTATACAATTTTCCGCTTTCAAATTATGTGAGAGAAAGTTTCGAACTTTTTCAAATTCCAACGTTCTATTTCCTCTGTGATAAGGGATGTTTTAATTATTCAATATTATCAGGTATATTATTTATTATTATTATTATTACCATCTTATAATTACCAATTGTTTCAAAATTTTCAACGTATTTGCGGATCATTCCTGTAGATATAATAAACAGATATTTTTTATTCCATGTTTTTAATTTTCGATAAAACCATAAGGATTCCCATTCCGGCTTTCGTAATCCAAAATATGTCAACAAGCTTTCAATAAATTTAATATCGCTGAACACATTATCGCGAATTAAGTAGGATAAGCCGAAAATAACGCGTTGCAAGTATTTCAATTTATTTCGCATTAAATATGTATAGTGTTTTGGATCAATATCCTCTGTTACTAAGCTACAGACTTTCCAATTTTCTGAACTGAACCGAACATAATGATGAACGATTATTGCGATAATTTATAAAATTATTTCAGGTTGTAAACTTTTAAATACTATGTTCAAATTAGACCTCGTATATATAATATGTACTGGGTGATTTTATAAGTAAAAAGTATATGTGTAAAATATTTACAACATAATTTTACCATAAGTTAATTTAAAATACTTAGTACCAGAAAATCTTTGCAGAAATTTTTGTGACAAAATTCATTAATATAGTTAGTAAAAGTCCACAGTAAGAAATGAAAAGTGTTAATCGAATATTATTTTTATTTATTTTGAAAATGAGACAATGACAATGACAATGACAAATGACAATCTCTGAATCTATTTGTTTAGTTCTGAAGAAAATAATAACACATAAATAAGATTTTACCGTGGTAACATGGCATGTAATAAAGGAAATATAAAATACTATTAACTCTTTATTCCGTTACGTTTTAACGTAGTTTTGTTTAGTGAATTTTTTTTCTTCTAGTATAACAATTACCGTAATTTCCGGCGTATAATCCGCAGCTCAAAGAGTCGTTTTTCGACCCAGAAATATTATTTTATAAAATGTAACTTAAAAGATCGATGTAAATATGTAACTACAATTAATTGAATAAAATTTCTGGATCGAAAAACGACTCTTTGAGCTGCGGATTATACGCCGGAAATTACGGTACATGTTATTTATAAACTTTGAAATAAGAGACAAATATCAAAATATGTCTAAACTCAAAATGAGAAATAAAATTCGCAAAAAAATTATTATGAATAAAATTTTCGTACTAATTTAACTTAAAGATTAATTTTACTATAAGGGCAAAAATACTTAATAACACCATAAAAGTTAGGAAATGCTCATTACCTAATTTTTATGGTGTTATTACGAAGTTTTTTGTCTTTATATCATGAAACCAACTTATTCAATATTTTAATTTTACTACAGTCTGTTTAATACATCATAATGTATCTTTTGTAACAAGTATTAAAACAAAACATAAATTTTGGGAAAAATTACATCAATATAAAACAATTGACTACTGAATATAAATAGCCAATTTTAATATGATACTTGAAATTTCAGAATTCGAATAAACTTTATTTGTTTTCGTGTTGAAGTTGCATTAAATAGCAGAAAATGTTTCACTTTGAAATTAAATGCGTTAGAAAACATTCTCCAACTGACGCATTAACAACATATTGTAATGATTATTGAAAATTATTCATTAAATGAAGCACTTGAATGCAAACTTTTGCGTGAGCGTCTTAGTAAAAGGAATGTAGGTAATTTTTTACTTAATGTTTAAACTTTGTTTGCTGACCTAATGTTAATATTTTACATTAATATCTGAGAATGAATGAAAACTATAATGAAAGTTTGAATTCCTACTGCGGTCAATCAAGAAAAAAAAACGTGTAACAATTAGAAATAGTGTTTTTTAACGAATAAATAAATTGCTGTGGTAAGGTAGGATGCTGTGCGCTTAAGAAAAGGATCGCTTGATGAAATATATATTTTTCGTCGTAATTTTTGAGATAAATTACAATCGATGTGTATATATTGTCCTACAAACATATGCAACTGGAAAATTTCACTTACAAAGCTGTTTAACTTAATATAACAGATTGTAAAAATTTTCAAACACTTGTTAAGATTTGAAATGTATAATATTTGAAAGAAATCTTAAACAAATTGATTTTTATGGAATTGAAGGCGATATTAATGGGAAGAGTGATCCCGCCGAACTACGAAAGCGGCTGTAAATTCATATGATGTAGTGGATTCTAAGGCAATATCCCCCCCCCCCCTCCAGGGCAGTCTCTATATTTCGATGTGACACGAGATGTGTTGGGGGACAGCAAGCTTTTTCAATACACAGTGAAAAGAAAGTTTCTTGGTCTAGCAAGAAAGTTTAAGAAAAATTCATAAAACTTCTTCCGTGTTACCCCCGATTCTGTAAAACACTCCTTTATCTCCAAAAACCTGGGAATTGAAGAGATTTCTGAGATTTAAAGAAACATTTCTGAAACAAAAGTTTCTCTTCTGCTTGTAATTTGCAAACACTTTTCCGAGAAGTTTTTACAGGGTATTGAATAGTTTGATGAACCTGCTACGACAATAGGAAATATCGGTTTTTCGGTAGCTATCTAATTTCAAGTAAACATTTTCCTTTCAACATGCAAACTTACTAAATTAACAGCGTAAAGTAAGCAATATTTGATTATTCTTGCATGTATAAATTCTGTTTCGCTTTCTGTCAATTTTTACTTGAGAATTGATAGCCGCCAAAGAAATGATATTTTGTGATCATACCAGGTTGTGAAAACTGGTTAATACACTGTGAAATGTTTTCGGAAGAGTTTTCAGAAATAACGGGCAGCGAAAGAAATTTTTGTTTCAGATAGAAAAGAAAGCAGCGCCTTTTGGAATCCTCTGTAACTCAGGAGAGGTTATATTATATACTCGCATTCCTTCTTTCTAGATTAAAATATTATTTACTGTGTAAAGAGTCTATGGAATTCTATGCTGGCACACTTGGTTTCACACTTGGTTTCCGGCTCTAAAAGACTTTCAAAGGAAGCAGCACTGTGATGTGTATGGAAAAATACCTCACATAAATAAGATTTAACATGAACTTTCGTGCTTTGAAATGTACATTTAAATTGAAAAAAAATGTTGATGGCTCTCTGTCACGTCCATAGGTAATTAACTGGTAAAGTGGCAAAATGTTAAACTAATGAGTTTAATAGGTAAAGCTTGTTAAATTAAGGGTGTAGATTCATAGCAACAGGATGTATGGCTTAGTTTGAGGTAAAATGGTGATGAATGCATTGAATTCTGAACTTTAATGCTTCAGATATGTTTTTAGCACATAACGGAAAGCTGTTGTTGTATCTCTTTAGCACAGAAGGATGGAAGATCTCTGTCACGTGCATAGGTAATAAATTGGTAAAGTGGCAAACTTTTAAAGTAAGGAGTTTAGTAATTAGATCTTGTTAAAGTAAGGGTCAGATTCATCGCATCAGGCTGTATGGCCTAGTTTGGGATCAAATGTTGACGAATACATTCATTTCTGACTGTTAATACTTCAGTTACGTTTTTTAACACAAATATTTGTACTGGATCACATATTTGTGAAATGAAGTAGCGAACGCTACAAAAGCAGCCATGGAGCACCAACTATACTACTTCTCACTGTGATAATGAGCAGATCCATGTTAGTCTGCAGATCCATCTAATGTGATATCCATCTTAGAACTATACACATCCTTTTGCAATTGCATTAAATTTGAAAGGAAACTGACAGGAACTACATACAAATTTAGATCACTTCACCCCATTTAATTAAAAGAAAAAAGCTTTTTCGCGTACTATTGATTACATTTATTTAATTTCAATTGATTTATTGTGGAGTCTTGTTAATTTAGAAGTAGGTTTGATTAACCAGTTCAATAGCTGTCCCGAGATAAGTTGGGGGTTATAACACTGTTTCCCTATTTATGAGGCTGTTGAAGTGGTTAATAACGAATAGAATAAGACTTTTAATTTTTGTACATTACAGTGTGTCTCCAAAATACATTTACACAATTTTAGAAGCCGTAGCATAAACTACAACAAACAGCTTTTGTACAAGAAACGAAGTTCGCAATCCCTTTGTTTAGTCAAAAATGTACGGAGTCTCACATCAATAGAGCTCGGATATTTGCTTTCTTAATAATGAGGATATTTCGACGAACTTTTCAGCCGATTTTACATTTCATTGAGTGAGGCGTGATGACTTTGCAAAAAAGTCTGGAAGAACATTGTAATTCTGTGAGTGACTCTGTATGTAAAATGAACTACATTCTGAAATATGGCTATCTAGTTCAGCATGGTTTGGATCCGGTTGGTGTTTGGGATTTCTTCCACTACTTATAATATTATTACATTTTATACTAAAAATGTAACAAAGTGCTGCAAATTTCGTTAAAATTTCTTTCTTTCTTTCTTTCTTTCTTTTTTCTTTCTTTCTTTTTTTCTTTCTTTCTTCCTTTTTTTCTATCTTTCTTTTTTTGTGTAAAGCTATGAACAAAAATTTGGGTTCGGATTATTGTAAAACGCCCTGCAATATTGACTAAATAAATGGATCCCGAACCCAAAATTCCTAAGCAAATATATTTTAATGTAGTGTATCATACCTGCCTTAAAGTTATGTACCTATATTTTTGAAACATTATGTATATTTAAACACGTCCATGTGACTAAATCTTTAAAAGTAATTTATCTGTAGCAAAACTTTTATACGCTGTCATTTATGTATCATTATATAATATAAATATATTTCTCTTTGTTAGGAACATCAAAAGAGAAAGGGAATTCCTATTCCGTTATCAGTATCTTGCGAAAAAATGGCGTACATGTCGATTAATGCGTTGTAGAGATCTACGATCTTAAAAATAACAATTACTCTCTGAAGTCAGTATTACATTAAATTAATAGTTCAAATTATCGACAACAGAGAAGGCTGTTTTAAGGAAAACAATAAGTGGAAATAATTGTGAATTGATACTTTATATTTCGTTAATAGTTACAACTTCAAATTCACATTGTGGCCATTTCTTCATTACTAAATGCAGTTGCCTTATACAACATGGAACAGCACATTAACAAGATCGGTTGCTACATCCCGCCGTATGACATTTTGCAATGCTGTTATTAATTTAGACATTTCATCTACGGACCTTTTATTTTAAATATCCTTGTAGCAAAAAAATTAGAATGAGCTTATCTTTTATCCTATTTTCATGTTGCGTAAAAAAAAATTTTTTTTTTTAAATCTATTGTATTGAAATATTCATGTCTTGTATTGAAATCTTACACTATTTTTTATTAGGACAAAAACAGATCTACATCACAGTAAATATTATTGAAGGCCGCATGTCTCTCCAACCAACAGATTCTTTAGCGTTTTAGTTTAACTTCGAAGATTTCGAATATCCGGAACATGTGTATATTTATTTTTACAGTATCTAGAAAGATATTATAAACACATTTTGTAATGATAAACAAAAATATGTAAACTTAGGAAGTTTTTAAATCCAGATTCAACCGCAATCCACAACTTTATAACATTTATTTTATATAAATCCTCTGAAAGATAGTATAAAAAATCCCGGATAAAAATGGCAAACGTAAATCCCACAAATTCCAATACGATAGAAATGAAAAAGTAGGTGTTATTTCCTTTTCGATGATTTATGTTTTGGATTTTTCTTCTGTGGGAATATGTGATGGATTCTACTACAGATGATACTTACAGATTTATTTAAGGATACTCTGAAAAGAAAGAAATCGTAGTTGATATTTTTTCAAAATATTCGTCATATTAAAATAAATTTAGGAAATGTTTTATAAACGGATGTATATGAAGAGAGAAAATTTAATTTTTTAAGAGAAAATATGAATATGTAACAGTTGAACGATTATTTTAAAATTAAAATATCGTATTTATTCTCTGCTATACAATTGTCATTCTTGTCTTCACATATGCTAACGTACTTACATAACAGCTCTTAATATTTGACATTTACAAAATTGATTAATGACTTAAATATACTAAAACTGTTATATTAATTTTAAGAAATGTCAAAAAGAGATAAAAAATACAGCAGAACCTAGAAAATATGATACCTGTAAAATTGAAATATAAGATGAATAACACGTTTTAAATTTCGTTTATTCACAATGTGCTTGCAAGAAACTGTTATAATGAATGTCGGGTATAACGAATTATATCCAAGTTCCCTTTAGCTTTGTTATGAGCGGTTTCCAATTTTCAATGAATTTTCTTTTGCACATGCTTCAGAAAAGAATATTTATTCTATATTTTAAAATTAAGGATATGTGTATATATTTAAAAATATATGTTGTATTACAGTATAATTATTATCCTATACAGGGTGGCTAGTGGTCAGGGAAAAATACAGTCAAAAAAAGTGATGAACACCAGTATATTCTTATAGAAAAATGTATGTTCATTATTCGAACAAATAATTAATTTGAATTTTTCTATAAGAATATACTGGTAATAATTTTTTTTTACTGTATTTTTCCCTGAGCACTAGCCACCCTGCTATAGTTTATTTCGAAACTTACAGCTTTGGATAGACTAAAAATTCATACTTTTAATTTTGCATCATTGATATTTATTTTCTAACATGTAATATTACATAAATCCTATACTGTATGTATTTCAGTATTGTATCTATTTCAGTATTGAATTTGGTGACACATTTAGTCTCTAGAGTGTGTAACAATCGCAGTTTAATTGTCTAGAAACAAATGTAATAATAAGACATAAAAAAAATTGCTGCAGTAAAATTACTGCAGCAGAATTTCCAATCAAAGGCCTTCACAAATATTGCCCCTACCCTCAAATACATGGCTTTTGACTAACAAAAAACATACAAAATGCTATTATTTCACAGTTTTGTTGTCGTGACGTAACCTCTCACTGATGCGCGATGTTCGATAGTTGCTTTTTCGTACCACTATTTTAAACAGTATATATATATTTTTTACTTCTGCATTTAAGTAAGGGAGTTATTTCTATAAAAGATACTGGTGACGAAGAATTATTGCCATGGGTCGCGTGTGGGTGACAGGTTACTGTATATAGTGTATTTCAAAATGTTATTGAGTGTAAATAAAATTGTTTGAATTTTATATTGTAATTATGTATTGTAATCATTTTTAAAAATATATTATACTTCTAAATATTATTGTATACGTATTAAAGCATTCAAAATGTACAATTGTAAATAATTGTCATTATAATGTTTATCTCAAAATGCTCTATAAATAACTATAACTAAAATTTATGTAAAATATCAATTATTGTAATAATTTTAACTTTCGCCCAGCCTTGTGGCCAAATTGGGTAACGTTTATATTTTGTAAAATTGTAGTTTAGCTTCTAATTATTGTAGCTAGCGCCGGATAGTAATATTTTCCCCTCCCTAGGCTTAGGTGTTCGTCCTGGCCATTAGCTATAAGCTGGTCCCTAGGATGGGCGCTGTGTGTCTGTCTGTCGTGACGTAACCATAGAGGTCCTCGCCATAGTGAAATTATATCAAACTCTGAAAATCTCAATACGAACACCTAATTTTGATATCATATTTGGCAATTTCGGTGAATTGTACATTAATATATCAAACGAAAAGTCATTCGGTTATGTGTAGAATATAAATTATGATAGTTTAACGTCTGCCACTCCGAATGATAAATTCATTTGTAAAAGCTGCAAAAGAGATTGCAATACAGGTAGTTTTTAAGGTGTCTCAGGACTCTTAATCCTTCAAAATTTTCGATTTTTTTATTTTTTTATATATTAAACTCCTATTTTTCCTGAACATTTTAGTGTAAATGTTTTCTTGAAATTCCCATTAGAACAGACGTTATGGCTTTTAGAATTATACCCACTCAAAGCTGAAGCATACTCAAAGCTGAAGCAAAACATCATTTTTCTCAAAATGATGTTTTTGGGCACAACGCGCATGATATCTCAAAAACTTATCAATATTTTTTCATGAAATTTTCCAAAAATATGTGTCATGTTAGTCTACATAAATTGAACCTAAAATTTCATTTTTATTATTAAAAAAAATATATTTTTTAAGTGGTTATAATGTTGAAAATTTTAAAATATTGTATTAGCTCAATACAATTTTGCATTAAAAATATAAAAATGCTTTAAATACAAATTCATTGAGGTTCGGTGTAATTATTACAATATGAAGTATAATTAGACCAAAATTTTTATTTTAGATGCAAAAATTATTTTGTTTTGAGCTGTCATGTTAATTTTCTGCTTGAAAAATGTCTGACTGTTTGAAGTCCCCTATAAATATTAATTCTGATTCTTGAAACTTTTTAAATATGTGAAATGAAAGAACACGCTTATATCTTTTCATCCCAATAAAAATTGTGTTTTTAAATCATACACATTTGAAGATATTAAATGTTAAAAATGGTCATTTTTTTCTTTTTTTCCAATTTTAAGAGTCCAGAGGCCCCTTAAGCATAACTCAAAACTTTGTCTGCGGAATCAACTGTAATCTTGCGTTCGCATATTTGAAGCTTCTGTAAATCGATTTCTGTTTAAAAAAATATAGGTTACAATTAATATTTGTTTCGAAGAAATATAAATTTGAAATTAATAAATAAAAGAAAAACATTCTAATATATGAGATTTTAAACAGAAATCCATTCGTGGAAGATTCAGATATGCAAATCAGAAATAACGGCTCATTCCGAAAAATAGCTTTTGAATCGTGCTTAAAAAACTACACACATTGCAATCTGTTTTCCAATGATTACAAATGAATTTAACATTAGAGGTTTCAAATTTTAAACGTGTATAATTCATTTACTAACTGACCGACTGACTTCCCGCTTAATATCCAAAGGTAAAATGTACCGAAAAAGGCCATATATAATGTCAAAACTGTGTTCGTTTAGGAAATTTCATACTTTGGTACAATGGTAACACGGAGGCGAACCCATAATCTTTTTTTAAGTATAAATTTAAAATAGATTTAATTACCAGACAGCTTGCACTCTAAAAGTGACATTTTCAAAACTGAGCAAAATAATACTAAAAAATTTTGGAACTGATTTTGTGACATAGTTAAAATGGCTCCTAATCAAAATTTCTCAAGTTTGCAACAGGTATATACTCCTTTCTGAAAGCATGCCTACACTCAAGAATAAACATCCTGTGCTCGTATTTGGGTATTTCCATGTTTCAAAAATGAGTATGAACTGACTTCTATGTGCTCATTTTTGAGTATTGCCATGTTTCAAAAATGAGTTTGCACTCATTCTAATCATTTTTGAATATGTCCATGTTTCAATGGATTTGTAAAATGAGTATGAACTGACCTCTATCTACTCAGTTTTGAGTATGTCTATGTTTCAATATTCTGGAATTGACAGCATTGGGTCGGCCTATTTGAAACAAAAAGTGTCACTTTTCTCAGTATATGCATTGATAATATTAAAAAATAAAATACAATTTAATATTGACAGAAAAAAACCTCAAGTATTAATTTACTTTATAGAGAATTGGTAAACACCTAAGATTAAAAACGTACAACTATTCATTAAAAAAACAGTACATTTTATAAATTCATGTTTTTTTTTAAAGCGTGCATTCTACAAATAAAGTCAAGCGCACTGTTACCTTTAAGTTCGCAATGGAAATATCATTTAACCGTGCTAAATCATCAACTTTTATAAAATTTTATTTTTTATAAAATTTTTATTTGTTACGATCCATGGTTTTACATGAGAAAGGTAAGATTCTACAACGCATTTCAATGTAAATTCTCCTTTTATCCAACATGCTTTTGATATTCCTAAACATTTTTTTCAATAAAAACCGTTGAAGAAATTCCACTATTTGATTCAATGTTTTCACAAATATGTGTTTCATTTTCCGTTTACTAAACAATATCTTTTTTCCTTTATTCTAGTCTATTGATCCCATACATTTGTCTTTTATGTAACGTGAAATGGCCGTTTTTTCCTTTGAATAGAGAAATATAAATTTACAAATCCGAACATGTGTTAAAAGGAAATGAGAGACTATGCTTTCTTGTTGCATGTTGAAAGCTACATATAGAATTTTCCAAAATTTGAATAATGTTTTTTATGTAAGTATTAAATTTAAAAAGGTAGATTTTTCGGAATTCCAACTTTTCGGTTTTGAAAAGGTGCTACATTTTACTGACATTAAATTTCAAAACATATGCTAGATGTTTACTTTGATAAATAAGGAGAAAACTATTTAATACAAAACTTAGCATGAAGTTTTATTAATGATGCTATTGGGTAATAACTTGTATTTAGCAATAAACTACTAAAAATGTAATTATGAAACTTTAAACATTTTCACTGTGTTAGGCTTTCTTGCAAGATAATTAATTTTGCAAATTATATTTTACTGAGTTATTGATTTCTAATAAAATATTTTTTTTCTTTAGAGATAAATTGAGTTTGATATGCTAAATTGAGTTTTCTGTATCCAATGGTTGGAGTATCATAGTTGAGATTTCTCCAACAGAGCGAAAATATGCCGGGACCAGGACTGCTGTTGGAGCTCTGTTGGAGAAATCTCAACTATGATACTCCAACCATTGGATATAATTTACCTAGTTGAATATACTTTCCTCTATTCATTATGAGTTTTCTATGTATAATTTATTGAATTCTAAATAATGCGATATTAGTAAAAATGATGAGATGAATCTATAACTAACATTATATACATATTTACACTTGCATCATGTTGAAATGACAAATATTGTGGACATAGTTCAGTGGCTAGCTGTGTAGACCAATTATTTATGAAACAAAGAACAACTTTAAAAAAAAAACATGATCAATATTATGCTTGCCATTAGTAAAAATATTAACCATTATAAATAACAAGTAATGATCCCATGGTTATATTAGCTAACCAATTGGCAATGTAAATGTTGACTATTCCACTCAAAATTCTACATGTAACAACAACTATGCTACAACAACATGCTGCAACAATTGATGTGAAAAATACAGAATATTGCAAAATGGCAAAACCTAAATGATATTAGAATACGTAAATGAGGTGTACTTAAGACATTGTCAAGGCAAGCTGTAACAAAATTGTTAATTCGATGTTCAACAATAAAATATTTTTATTATGAAATATGAAATTTTTA
This sequence comes from Maratus michaelseni, assembly GCA_963931845.1. Classification (NCBI taxonomy): domain Eukaryota; kingdom Metazoa; phylum Arthropoda; class Arachnida; order Araneae; family Salticidae; genus Maratus; species Maratus michaelseni. The sequence continues at coordinate 184,777,984 of OZ007595.1, forward strand.
ATACTTAAATTTCAAAATTTTAACGAATTATTAAGTAAATGCAAATAACAATGTTTCAAATTGAGCATTGAATTGATTTTAGAATTGAGTTTGAATTGATAAACATACTTCTTAGTTAATATTACGGGATAAAGCATGCATATATTTATTTTTAAAATATGTTCAAGATTATGTCTTTCTATCCCTAGAGTAATTTTGCATGTGTGAGATAGAGAGAGTCACAGAGAGAGGGGAGTAATGGCGGATAAAGTTACTATAGGTACAGAGAGATATAATATTGAGGAAGCTCCCTCATAAAAGATAAACCGAATCAACCGAAAAAGGGTTCCATTTTAAATAACTATGCGCGCACTTTGTTCCACAATATTGTCTCGGAAATGCACTTAAGTTTCATTCTCTAAATTGTTATTTACTCCTCCTTAAAACTTTTATTTTTTTTAGGTTTAAATTTCGGAAATTTAACATTTTAAGTTTATCCAAAAGCATTTTTCTTGAGAATAGCTTGAAAGAAAACTCAAGTATATAAACACACACACGAACACGCACACACACACGCACTCATATATATATATATATATATATATATATATATATATACACTGCTGGACAATTGCTAAGGACGGATTACAAATTGCAATGTAGCCTAACATTAAGCGAGATATGAGGCCTAGTAGGATAGAATATTGTTGCCACAATGTTCAGACATTAGAATAAAGGGCATTTATAATTCTGGAAAATACAAAAACTATGAAATATCTGAAAGAAAAAAATTTTTCATTTGATGCTGCATACGGAGAAAAGGAACAAAATGCATATGAAAGTCAGCAGGCACTTTGGAGAAAGGTGTTAGTACGGGACATGTCCACCGTGGAGCGTGATGCAACATTCTACACGTCGTACCATACCTTGCACAACATTATCCCGCAGCTGTTGAGGCAATTTATCCCATTCCTCTGTCAGTTCACGGATGAGGGTGTTCTTGTTTGTTAGAGGATAGTTTCGACTAGCATGTTGCCTCCCCAAAGTACCTCAAACATTTTCAATGGGGTTTAGATCTGGAGAACGCGCTGGACATACGAGGTGTTGAATAGCCTGGCTGTCTAGACAATCCTGAACAGCGAGTGTTCGCTGACATGGTGCGTTGTCGTCCATGAAAAAAAATTTATCACCGACAGCACTACGGAACAAGCGAACATGAGGAAGTAGATCTTCATCTATGTATCGTTGGCCCGTCATAGTTCCAGTCCCAACCACATGTAGGCGCGTGCGGCCATTGATCATGATGCTGGCCTGTACCATGACAGTGCATGTCGGATATCGGTCCCTTTCCTTGATATTTTCTGGACAATAAGCAGTACCACTCTAACGCCAGATCAGTTGGCATCTACGATCCGATGACAGACTGAACTGAACCTACTCTCATCTGAGAATAGTATGTATGCCCAGTCCTGTTCAGTCCAGTTGCGATGCTCACGACACCATTGCAAACGGGTAGTATGCTGCTGTCTGGTCAATTGGACACACACAACAGGTGTGCGGGCGTATAATCCTCCGTCCCTCAAACGTCTGGCTACAGTTTTTCGGAAGATCTGCTGTCCTGTGGCAGAAAGAAATTGATTTGCCACCTGCTGAGCTGTGGTATGTTGGTTCCTTTTTGCCGATGGGATAATGTATCTATCTCCTGAAGGCGTCGTACTTCTAATACGATCTCCCCCGTGATGCCTGCTATACATTCCAGTAGTTTTAAATGATTTCCACAGCCGTGAAACAACGCTGTGGGCGATGTCGAACTCTCTGGCAACATCTGTTATTTTTCACCATTCTTCAATCTTTCCAATAATTGGGCCACGCATGAAATCATCTAAGTGATATCGGGAAGACATGGCGAAAATTTCAAGTTCGTCAATTAAGTTTTTCCTGTAAAACTTTGACTTGGAACAACAACTGTCCACACGCGTCAAATCCTTTAAAGCTCTTATCAGGGCTATCACGTGATGAACAGACGTGGAAAAGAAAATTTGCATTCGCACACCTCTTCTTATTATATCCCGCACTTATTCTAATTTTCCACATTTTGCTTCCTTTCATTTTGTGGTTGCTATGGGTGATAGTGTTATCCGTCCTTAACAATTGTCCAGCAGTGTATGTATATCTCTCGTAAAAAAGCACTATTATATCATACGATAAAATCGGTGAAAAAATTATTTCCAAGTATTAAGTTACTTAAGAAATAACTTAAATTCAAAAGCACTAAATGCACTGAATAGGAATAAAATATCTAACAACGTAAGGCAACGGACTAAACTACGAAAATTCAAATATTTAATTCAGTAAAATACGTTATAAATAATAAGTGTAAAAAGAGCAGCAATTTTACATGAAAAAATACGTTTCAAGTGATACAAATAGCGGAATTTAAATACAGAAATCTACGCACAGTTTGAAACAATGAAATCATGTATTTTATCTTTCTCTAATTATAATAAAGAAGGAAGTTTGTGTATCTGTGTGTGTGTGTGTTTGTCGGCTGTGTTCGAAGAGACCGCTGCACCCAGAGCTCCAAAATGTGGTGAGAAGGTATCTCTATGTATGTAGTTTTGCACCTCGCAGCTCGATTTTAGACTGTTTTAGTACATTTTCAAAAAAATTATTTTTTTATTGGATATTTAGTGTTTTTTCACGTTTTGCTGCGATTTTTCCACATTAGTAATAGGAAAACGGTTCCAAACTTTTATCCTGATATAGCCTAATATAAATTTTGTCTTCTTTTCAATAAAGTATATGCAGATTTCGTACAGGCGATTTTTGAATTTTTGGCGAATTTTTTCATTTGATACTAAGAAATTTTGTCCAGAATGCTTGATTGGTTCGTTGGTTGCTTCCATTTCGGCCCCAGTTATGTTCAGAATTGACATTTTTTTTATTTTTTGTTTATTTTGCAGAAAGTTGATAATTCTTTACAGATAAAAATGATGATTTTAAAAAAGAAGTGCACAGGTTATAAATTATCCCGATTTGGATTGTTTGATTAATTATTTTGTATTATTTTTTATGCGTTTGTTAACTTTTTTTCATATTTTCAGCGTTTTTTGTTTCAATTGACGTCACAAATCGCCAATTGGAAGTCAAACACTATTTTTAGGGCAGTTGTGATTGGTAGTTGAGAGGATTGTAGGAACAGCTGGAAGTCAACCGGGCAATTGTGATTGGCAGATGAAAATGTCATCAGCTGACTGCAATTCGAACAGCGATTTGGGAATTTTTCGGGATTTGTTTTATGCGATTATTAGAGATTTTCATATACGTGACGTCATTTATGTATTTGATTTAAAAAATTAGCAACAGTAACTTACTGTATTTGTATGTAAAAAAAAAGCGTAATTTTTTCTCTTTCAAATGTTTATCATAATTCCTAATTTTTTAAGGTCGTTGGTTTAATTCTGAAGGGGGAGAAGAGAGTGTCCGGTTGTAATTTAAATATTGCGTTAATGCTCTGATGGAAACTCCCTCCTTCCCCCGTCTTGAATTCTGCTTCTTTCTTCGACTGAATTCCACATTATCGATGAGCTACTATTATCGCCTCCCGATTTTTTAAAATCCCTCTCAATGTCGATGTAGGACATTAAAATGCTCCGTTAAAGCTTTTTCCAGGTCCAAGGATCTTCGTTCATTTTTTTAATAACATCCATTTTTAACGAAAACGGCAATTTTGCCATCTTAAAACGTAACCATCTAGCAAAAACTCCAAAGATGTTTCTTCCGTTAGCGATCAATGCCACGTTGTACGTACGGTACTAACCTCTCTAATTGGCTGCGTCTTTTACTAACAGTCACATCACGTCAATCACAAGAACTCTCCCTCCCCACGTATGTAAGGTAGAGGAATGTATTCCTGTAAATAAAAAAAATAGGGGAAGGGCAGGGGAATGCATTTTTAGAAACAAAACATAAACAGTAAAATTCTTGAAAATTTTTGCGACGCTCATAAGTGAGAGGTGCTTTTTCAGTGCGGCGCATAAATGAATAAATTTATCATTTATTTTCCTATATCTCTGGCCGGGGCAAAGAAAAAACGTGCATAAGTGAAAAACGCGCGTAAAAGAGAGCGCGCATAAGTGAGAGATCACTGTAGTTACATCGATAGATATGTGTTATATATATTTTTTAAGACAGTTCTGTTTTATTATGCGGATAGAAATAGTGTTAATCGTTCATGTGCATTTTTCTCGAAGAAATTCCGTCGAAAACAGAAAAATCTAAATAGCAAAATATCTTATATTTATCGTAAAATTTTATTAATATATTACGCTTTTCAAACAACAATAAAAATATTTCCCTTGGTACATCTTTAAAATTTCAAACAATAAAAGAATGTCGAAGAATAGAAGCAAGTGTTGAATACGAATGAGATAAACAGTGTTTTATATGCATAGCGTTTAAGATTAAACTGTATTTATATAAAAATGTCGAACTACACTTTCTACGTGAAGTAAAGTTTTATTTCCAAACTGTTTGTGCACAACATACACAATCTTCGAAAATAAAATATTGATTTTCGCATTACGGTTTCATTTACAAATTATTTAAACGTTTATTTAATTGTAAAATGTAAAAAATAATTATTATAATTATTGTGTTGAAAATTCGCTGTAGTATAAATAAAGAAATAATTGTAATACGACTGCATTTCCTAAAAATGTTAAAAAATTTTTAGGATTCTATTTTTTTTTCACTTGAAGAATCCTCTTATTTTCTTGTAATATTTCATAGAGTATACAATTGAAAAAAATACATAACTAATCCTGCCTTTAAATGTTATGCAAAACTAAAGGGTAATAACTGATCCACAACTAAGAAATGCATAAAGAAAATCTGGTCAGCAGCGAAATGCAAGTTAGCTTCTCATTTTTTTGTCTTTTTAATAACATCTCTGATAAGCAAAAATTTTTTATCGATATCTTTAGATCTTTTCGATTTTATTGATCATTCATATAAGTAAATGCAATTTTCAAAAATCGTCAAACACGTTGTAACTATTTTAACAGCAACTTTTTTTCAACGTATGAAATACCAATTTAAAAGTAGAATTTTATAGATATAAATTTTTAAGATCTTATGTTTTGTGTCAAAATATTATTAGCTTTTTAAAAAAATCCACATGTGTGGCTAAAACATAATTGCTTGTGATTATCTTTACTAAAATGGCTGTTTGTAACAATTTTGCAACAAAAATATATTTTAAAATCTATGTCCACTGTTTTTTTAACACATAAAAAATAAGAATTGTGAAAACAGAACTTATTTAACACGAAATCTAAACAAAGAAATTCCTCGATGCGATGAAAAGAATTCAATACATCTTAAAGTTTTAACCTTTTGAAAGGGGAACAATACGTTAAAGTTTAATAATACGCGTTAAATCATGACAGCCGCTGTGTTAAGGTTAAGAGTTAAGGTTAAGCCTATATGAAATATAATTTTTTTCCGGTTCTTAGCGATTCCATTTTTACAGGTTTTTCTGAATATAAACTGCAAGTTCCACTTATATGTTTCGTCCTAAGTGTTGTTAACTTGGCCTAATTCTAAACTCTTTTTCATTTCCTTTTTCCCACTAATATTTTCCACAACTTATTGCATAGTACGGACATAAAAACAATACAGCAGTGCAGCAGTAGATTTACGATTGCCGTCGTCAATAATCACTCTAGTTTTCCCGTTACACATTCCACGGGGGGCACGGCAATGGGACAATAATAATATCATTCCTGAGCTCCACTTACAACAGGAGTTATTAGTCGGCTTGCAAGACAAAGGGATAAAATAGTCCGCGTTGTCAATGATAGACATTAGTGTTTTCATTTACTATTTTCCTAATTTATACTTCTTTAATTAAGCTGTGTCTAATTAATAAATGATACTCTAATCATGTAAGACAATGCGATAATCAGCTTGTTTTGCCATGGAGGCGGACTATAATGAATGCCACTGTATCCTTCCGCGTTGACCCCTGGAAATCATGTTGGTGAATAGCAGACAAATCGGCCGTTATATATTGAGCTCAGTGAATATTATATGTCTCATTTATGATCATACTTTGATCCTCATGATATACATATCATGTTTTAAACGTTTATAATAAGAAAGATAAATTATCGACCCCGTCAATAATGATATTGGAGTTACCGTCTATGTCTGTCGATAATCAAGATTTCAGAGGAACAACCTTAAAACTCTTAAAGAAATATTCATGATGTAACTTGTATTAAAAGCAAAAAGTCTTTTAGAACAAATATGCAATGATCGCTCTCTTTAATTTCGGCGGATGTCTATGTCTATGTTTAAAGTTAGGCTGATTTTTTCTTTCAGAAATTATCTTTAATATGTTTTTTTTGCATTAAAGAATTTTTAAAAATGTACTAAAAGTGCAGACAGGCTTCTTAAGCATTAATTTTGCCGTCATCTGTGAAAAATAGTAGTGAAATTCTGCTTATATTGCATAAAATAAAATGAATGGGGTAGAAAAGACCAAGAGCTAATAAAACGTGTTTTAAATTTCATACTGTATAAAGTGTATTTTATGAAATTCGTTGACTTTTTTTAACAGACAATGACTTTAAACAGATTTACTAATAGTTGAAAATTATTAGCTGCAACCAAAATATTAATAAAGAAATAATCTTAATTTGTGAAATGAAAATTTTCATATTAGATGCCGAATTCAGGCATCTAATAAGTGCACCTAATAATTTACCCTCAAATAGGAAATTCTTGTCTCCCAAATAAGAAATTCAAGAATTAAGTCATTCACAAAATTTCATATATATATATATATTTTTTTTTCCTTGTAAAACTAATTACAGCCAAATTCATTGAGGTTTTTATTAAGCTGTCATGGTTTTATTGAAAGTTAATTTGGTAAATTGGTTTTAATTTTAACAAAACAAATAATAAGGAACTTTGTTGCACACAAAATATACCATATACTATGTATACACTTGATGCTAGAACCTGACAACTTATATATATAATCGCTTTAGATATTCCCCAAACTGAAATGTTCCATTAGTCTACATACCATTTTTAACTGCATTTAGACTCATTGTAAATTAACTATTTATCACTAGCACGAAATAATAATTGCAATTGAATGACATTCATTAAAAGCTTTATAATCACTAGTAATATTGTCAAAAACCAAGTGAATACTTTATCAAAACATGCATTTATTAAACATATCCCACCCTCAGCTAGACTTAGGAATGTTTTGCTCCTTACTTTGCTACCAGCTAATGGGAAAAAGTCTAATACATGTGCTTGAGTAATGCTCGTACTGCTATCTATTGATAAAAGTCTGAACATTTCACTGATTTATTTTTTGAAAAGAAAATCAAGTTGACTATTATCTACCATATAGCTCACAGTCTACCATACGTTGACTGTACAACAAAACAAAATTCTGTATGTGTATACGTTTAAGTAAATTAATGTACCGTGCAATATAACAATTTGGCAGAATCTCACCATATACTAAATTCACATCACTATACATCAATTTACTAACATGGTAATATTTTGGACACCCCAAGCAAATGCAATCTTCCCGTAGAATGAATAAAACCCTTCTAGAACTTTCAAATATGGCATCTAGCAAATCAGTTGTCTACTTCCAGCAAGCAATCGCCAGAAGCTGTACTTCCAATTGCAAACTACCAGAAGTAGCTTCCAGTGTCAAACATATGAGCATACGAACAGATGGAAACAAGTAGTAAAATGTCAAAGATTTTTTTAATGCATAAGAAAGTAAGCTAAAACACGATACTATAAAAATATTTGTCTCTTAAAGTCAGAATTTCCAGCAACATTTTATGAAAATTTACGTAAGTACAATGAACTTTAAATGAATGATTGAACTATTTCCTTGTTAAATAATATCATTGTAAACACAGGATTGGTTCCTCACATTTTTATTAATAAAATCTTATCTAGATAAAATGAAATTATCCGCTATTACATAACCAGTGAAATAACTGAACTAACAATATTTCTGTTTTAAGCCTACTGATCTAATATTTAATAACATTAAAATTATCATTTGCGTTACAATTAAAAAAAATTACAGAATAAATATTCTTTTAAATAGTCTTTAGTTTAAAAGCTTTTTAAAAATTGTATTCACTATTCTGAATGCAGTTTTGATTTTCTGTTTGTTAATCATTATTTTCGGGACCATCAAGCATTTTTTTAATCGGTTTTTATCCCTCATATCCGATCTTAGTCCAAGAGAACGAGGATCGGAAAAGAAGCAGTCAAAATAATCCTAATAATGCAAGCAAAATTTTATTGTAGCAAATATTTTTTATGAAATATGCTACATATAATAAGAGAAAAAAAATGTTAGTAACTTAATTTGTTTCAATATTTTAAGATTTTTTAAAACTTGCAAAAATTAATACAAATAATTATTTAAAAAAATATTTCTAACATAAAAACTATATGATGTCAGTATGGAGATAGCGTAATGGGAGCTTCTTCTTATCCTTCTATTATATATATATATATATATATATATATATATTTCAACTATTATCTACCTGAGGGCTGCTAAAATTTAGTCAAAAATTAAATATTCGTTTTAACTCGACTATACCCTATTCGTCTCGATGTATTATTTACTTTTATATGACTGTTCGATATCTCGAACACTACAGACACAAATATAGAAATACATTTAATTAAAAAAATGTCAATTAAAATTGTTACATTACAAAAGAATACTAGCAATGAAACAGTGGAAAAGAATACCATAATGGAAATAAAATGTTCCATAACGTAATAGTGGTAAATAAAACAGCAAAGCAATTTTTCCTAATTACGATATCACAGTCTGAAAACTTAATGCGTTCCTTTGTTTCATACTGTAAAGTACACATGCTTTATCACCGAAAACAACGTAGTAACGCAAATGATTTCCGTATTCAAATGGCAAGCTGTAGAAACTCAATCTTAAGATACAATTACATTCAAAATCTTAGTTTGTAGAAATAAACATAATGTGATAAATTAATGAATTCAACTAACTAAAACACATTATGTGAGCATAAGTATCATAATTAACTAAATATATCACATTTTACGAAACTTAGTTTATAATACCAGCTGAGAAAGTTACTTTCAGTAAATGACTTTCCGAGATATTAAATTTCGTTTATTTAAATGAACCTAAAACAGATGAATAAAAAAGAAAATTAATTGCATAATTGAATATCAAATATGCCAACAGATGTAGTTTAATTTAACCAAAGAACAAACGGAATTATAATCTGTACAAATATTCCAAATTATATGATACAGTTTCTTGAAAAATAAGTAGTGTAGCCTAATAATACAGTGTAAAATATCACTGTATAACAAATATTGTAACAGAAATTGTGTAAAATTAATAATAGTATTAGCGGAGATAAAATTTTCCATACTTCACTATTGGTAAATACACTCATGTCCAAAATTAAGGTCATAAACATAAAATCTGTGAAAACTGATGAACTATTCACTGTGTAGCCACGAAATTTGGCACAGAGGTATATTACAATGGGAGAAAGAATATAGCAACATAACAATATGAAAAAGATTTTAATTGTGAATTAAGATACAGGGCATATCAAAAAGTGCTAATCATGAATCAGAGATAAAGTATTTATCTCGGGAAAAGCCTGTCTAATATGGAGTGTGATCACCGTACACTGATATACAAGCCTCACAACAAGCTGTTTATGAGGGTATCAATAAATGTTTGTGGCAACAAAGCCATTCTTCCAAAAGCGCGGCTTTTAACTCCTGGCGGGTACTGGGAGTGTTGTTTCGCTGCGCAATGGCTCTTCATAGACCATCCCAAACATGTTCAATAGGATTGAGATACAGAGACCGAGAGGGTCAATTCATATGGTGAATATCCTCTTCTTCAAGAAAATCATGAACAATGTGAGCTCTGTGTGGCTTTGCATTATCGTCTATAAAATGAAGTCTGAGCCTATAGCACCCCGGAACAACCTCATATAGGCTTCAAGGACATCCTCCCTATAGCGATGTGCATTGACAGTACCCGCATCGAAGACGTTCAGTGGGGTACGGTTACCCAACATTATGCCGCTCCAGACAAGTGTTCCTTACCACCAAATCTGTCGATTTCTTTTACGTAGGAGGGATGATAGCGAGCTCCACATTCTCTCCAGGTGAAGTTTCTACGATAATAACTTTGCTTGGTGAATCGCGACTCACCACTGAAAAGAACACGCCCCTATGCTTGCTGTGCCCAAGATTGGTGTCTTCGGCTCCACAACAGCCGGGCTTTCCAACTCGATGCAATGAAAAGAACACACACTACTGGACGCCGGGCGTAAAGGGTCCTCTCTGCTAGACATCTATATGTTGTTTGCCAGGAAATTCTTACTCCAGACGCAGAAGTAAGGTCACGAGCAAGCAGAGGAGCCGTTGTGGTGGAAAGTATTCACCACCTTTTTTTTGTGTTACACACTTAGAAATGTATATGTAAATATTGAGTGTTCTTCTTTTTTTTTTTTTTATTCTATAATTAGTACAAGTAAATATTTCTCCTTGCATTTATATATAGAATTATTTAGACATCATAGCGGTACAATGGTTGGTATAAATTTAGCTAACAAAGTGACGGACATTTTTATGAGCGCTGTCTGTGCAAAAAGTGCACTGGAACCATGTTGTGAAGTTTTTATGACTGTAAATTTATGGGAGGCTGTCAGTCACGCGTCGTGTGTGGTACCTTGAGTTCGAAGCTAGAGGCATGAGACTATGAATGATTGAGAGGACACATAGGTGGAGAGGACACATAGAGGAGAGTAGACACATAGGTGCCTGGTTAATTTAAGGGGGCCAGATAGTTTGTGGTCATTGGCTGGACAGTTCTTCTATGAGCAGCGAAGGTAGGTGTGGTTATTGACACACTGGGCCATTTAGGCACAAGGTCGTAAAAAAGTCAAGTAGAGTGGGAGGTGCCACCACCGACTGGTAAAAAGCCAGAACTTGGAGAAAAAGACAGTCGATAAAAAAAATCTGAATGAGTGCAGTCGAAAAGAATTAGTAAAAGAGAGTGTATAAGTGCTATAGTTGGAAAATAATGTGAAAGTGTGCTGCATATAATTCCTGTAAAAAATATGCTACCGGGCTTGTCGATGAGGGTATGCCCATAAGGAGTCACTTACACTAGTCTTCATCAGTGTCCGGCCTGGAACCAGTGAATCCCATAATAACTGGAGTTGAGTCTGTCTTTTAACGACACAGGTATGATGTTTTCCTATATAATTACCAACCCAATTGTGTTTGTACCGCTCGAATTTAATTGTAATTTTTGTTCGGCAGGAGAACTTGATCATATAGTAATTAAGAATGTTTAATGTTTAAAGTAAATTATAAAGAAAAAAAAGGATTGATTTATATATCCTTACTATGTTTTTTTGGATATGTTTATTTTTTAATGTAAATAAAGTAATTGTTTTTTTAGTTTAAAAAAAAATGTTGTCTTAATTTAGTGTTTGCATAATTAATTTTAAAAACCTAAATATTTCTCTTGAATTTTCTTAACTTTAATCTTAGAAGGTTTTACTTAAAAATTATCTGTAGGTTTATTTTGGTAAGTGTCTTATGGAACTCTATACACTCCATTCCCAAAACCAAACTGCCATATATTAGATACTCTACACACAACGCAACAATTAATTTTCTTTAGATAAATAATTCTCTAGTATCTAATTAGGCAACGATCACGGAGGCTTCTGCAATCTGAAGCCCCTATAGATAATTAATGAGTGATGGTAAAGGTGCACCCCAAACCTGATTTTCTTTATGTATGATGATAAACTTTTAATTGACAGGTGTAACCGGCCTTTAGTAGGATCTGTCGGTAAATCACCAGCACGTTGCTAGCCTATGTCGTTGTGCTCTTAATGCCAAGTAGCTATTCTGTGCAGGTGTCGTTGCTCTGTGGCAATTTTGGCCGGCCTTCCTGGTGACATTGGAGACAGTGTAATGGTCTAGGGACAGCCATTGCACAGCGTAACCCCATTGCCATGACACGCCAGGAATTAAAAGCCACGCTTTTAGAAGAATGGCTTTGTTGCCACAAACCTTTATTGACGCCCTCATAAACAGTATAAGAGCTTGTTGTGAGGCTTGTATAGAACTGCACAGTGGTCCCGCTCCATATTAGACACACTTTTACCGAGATAAATGCTTTATCTCAGATTCATGATTTAACACTTTTTAATGCACCCTGTATCTTAATTCACTATTAAAATATTTTCCATATTGTTACGTTGCTATATTCTTGCTCCCATTGTAATATACCTCTGTGCCAAATTTCGTGGCAACACAGTGAACAGTCCATCCGATTTCACAGATTTTATGTTTATGACCTTAATTTTGGACATGAGGGTATAATTTTAATGCAAAATGTTCTAATTATGATAAAACAATCTTCGAACATAATGCGTTTCAATGTTTGATACTGGAAGTATATTTAATCACGGAAGACTACATAGTAAAATAAGTGATTTCAATTTTTACATGGTAGACTGTAGAAATTTAATCCCCAGATACAAATAATTTCTTAAGTCTTAATTTATAAAAGTACAATATAGTGTAATAAAGTAATGAATTCCAATAGCTGAAACATATTATACGGCATACGTAACATAAATATGTAAATGTATCACATTATGTGAAATGAAGTTTATCATAGCAGCTCATAATGTTTATTTTAGTAAATATCTTTCCGCGACAAATTTTGTTTAATGAAATAGCATTTATTTAAATGAAACTAAAACAAATGAATAATTATATTTTTTAAATTGCATATTTGAATATGAGATATGTCAACACAGGTAGTTTAATTTACGATAAGGGAACAAACAAAACTATAAATTGTACAAATATTTCGGCTTATATCATAAAGATGCTATAAACATAAAAGGGGCAGACAAATAGTAGAGTGTAAAACAACATTCTATAATAATTATTACAAAATGAATAGTGTAAAATAATAGTATTAACGGAAATAAAAAATTCCATACTGTACAAGTGGTAAGTAAATAAAAGATTAATGTAAAAATTTTTAATTACGATATAGCAAACTCCGCTTCTTTGTTTGATATTAAAAACTGCAGTTATTTTATCACGGAAAACTTCTGAGTAAGGTAAGTTATTTCCGTATTTACATGGCAGGCTGCAGAAAGTTAATCTCCAGATACAATTACTTTCATAAATCTTAATTTGTAGAAGTACAACATAATGTGATAAAGTAATGAATTTCGCTAACAGAAAAACATTATGTGTGCTTGCGTAACATGAGTAACTAAATATATCACATTTTGGGAAGTGAAGTTTATAATACGAGCTGAGAATGTTATTTTCAGTAACTATCTTTCCGTATCAAATTTTGGTTAGTTAAATAGCATTTATTGAAATGAACCTAAAAAAAATGAATCAGTATAATACTTTAAATTGCAAGTTTTAATACTAAATATGTTAACATATGTAGTTTAATTTGCAATAAAACGACAAACAAAATTATAAATTACTCAAGTTACATCACTCAGTTTCTAGACATAAATATATGCAAAATTATGTTTTTGTTTTGAAATTGATTTCAATTATATTTTGGTGAAATAGTTTTTATATTTACAGTTTCAGTACAGTAAATCCGGGTGAGATACTGCATACTTTTTTTTTTTTTCAATTTGTGTATAAAATCGCATGGTGCACATAAAATAAACAAAAGATCATTCTGTGCTATTTAATGTTATGTATATAACATGTGTACTGCGACAAAAAATGCAAAAAGATAATTCAATTTTTTTAACAATATTTTCTAAAATATTATACTGCGGCGCATCACCGGTACATTCAGGATGAGACAGCTCACTTTTGCGGGAGTTATGCCGCATTTGTCATAAAAACAGAATGAAATTATAAATAAAAAATATTCATATATATATTCATACCTGGACTATAATTAACTATGTAATAACAAAAAGAAACTAAATGAGTACAATGAAACGAACTAGTAGGTTCAAATCAATAGTAGTCTGTCTATTTTGTTCACTACTAAAATTATCTACTTATTTTATAAAGATTGGATTTTAATTATCATTTCAGCAACAACGGAACATCAGCGTATTAGAGAGGAAAAAAAGTAAAATAGTGTTTACATTAATTTATTTGTTAATAGACTTGCTTTTTCGACCGTAATCTAAACAAAAATGTCGAAAATAGTACAGTTTTCATGTAACCACATTTGACACATGATGCAACGAAGTCAATTAGAGTTTCTCTTAATTTTGGAGTTGTTTTCTGAACATTCCTTGCAATGAGCTTCTGCGTCACATGTGTGATCAAACTTTTCATTATTATCATCTTGACTTGCATCTTTCTTCGCATTCTTACTTTGTATTTTCCACTTTTTCTCCTTTGGTGTAGTAAACTTGATACTGTTTGAACATCCATCAATGTCTGATGAACTATCGTGAGATCCCCCCCCCCCCCTCTGAATCAAAATTAAATTTTCTCTTAGTAGTTTTGTCATCGTTTTTAACACTTTCCAACCTAGTTGAAAAGTGTTTATGACTTCGGTTTGTCTGCCGTAAGGCCGTCTGACCGTCTGTCCGTGCTCTAACTCCCGTAAATATGCTCGGATTGCCCTGCAATTTTTATATGTTATTGTCGTTATCTATAGCATGTTCCCTTTTTCAACTGAAGTTTTCACTTACAGTTTTCTTACAGGGCCACTCAAAATAAATCCCTTACATGACGGTCTATGGGGGAAAATCATTTGCGGTTTATTTTAATGATGTTACACAATTTCAAACACATTGTAATTGATATATATCATTAAGGTGTACTACAAGAAGCTTAATATGGAATATGCTGTGCATAGCACTTATAGTCACTTTACAGGCACAGTCAAAAGAAATCCGTTACATTACGTCTATGGAGAAAAATCGTTTGCGGTTTAATTAAATAATGTTTCACTATTTTAAACGCATTGAAATTGATATATATATCAGTAAGGTGCATTACAAGAGGCTTACTACAGAATAGTGTGTTTATAGAAATCATCGTTCATTTACAGGGACACACAAAAGAATTCTCTACTGTCTGTTAGCAATAATTCCTGGAAGTGCGTTTTAAGTTGCTGAACGCGATTTTAAATTTCACTCGTCTTTTGTCTATTACGTGGTGTGTATAAATTCTGTAGTTCATATACAGGGAAGCACAAAATTTCGCGAACACATTTCCGTTTATTGACAGAAACTTCAGAAGGAGAATTTTAAACTGTGCTACGCGTTTCCTAACTAAACTAAAATTTAGCATCCTATGTAGTATGTATACAAATCTATAGATCATATACAGGGCTGAATAAACGTATTCGGATATTTTTCCGAATATTGTATATGTTGGAAATTCCTGAAATTACGTTTTTAAATATGTTATGTGCTTTCCAAATTGTTTACTTAGATGTTTTCTTTCAGCGTATTAAACGGTAAAGATTTGTGAAATCCTTTTGGAAGCTTTGGAAAGTATTACATAATCTATGCTTGACGCATGATTTTTCGTTCTTGTTTATATTTCTTTTGGAATTTTTTCTCTAAATTTGCTTTAAGCGTATTCCTATTGTCGATAGAGGTTAAGATTACTGCTGTTTACTTAATACTCTGTTTTGCTGTCTCTTGAAAAGGTCACGGGATAGGAGAGATTTTATGTAGGTGTTTAGTAGGTTATAGTGTTTTTACGTTGCTAGTTCCAGGCTCTGCAGGCTGTAAATTGATTTGATCTGTGTTGATTAGCACTTTATTGGATTGATGTACCTCCTGTTGTTTCGTGTTTTCTGGTACGGGAACTTCATTATCCGCTAATGCAGGAAACAAATTATCTGGGGAAGCGTTGTTGTTAAAATGGAAGATCCAAGTGACCTCAAAGCCACTATTAGAGCTACCAATAGTTGCCGATTTATTCCAAGCATCACAGATTACAGTTCCTTCAATTACAATTAACGACTTATAACAAGTATAACTTTGTTAGTCTCTGCAAAAATAAAAATGAAAAGTTAATAACACTTAATCAAATCCGGCAAATATACTTCAGTAATATAACATTGAGTAACAAACAAACAAACAAACAAAGACAAGGATAGATAAGTTTCAATTTTATTAATCGCTGCATCCCGTACAAAAGAAAATGCGGCATGCATACCGGATCGCAGTGCGGCATGCATCCCAATTTGTACGGTACATACGCCGCACATCACTCTTGCCTGTCCTCACAAAGGAAAATGGCATAACCATACACATATTACTCTATACGTACGTTGCATTTAGTTTTGACTTCGAAATCATGCATGCATTTAGCAATTAGCGTATAAAAAGTATTTAAGCATAACGTATTTAAAAGTTTGGATAGTAAAATCATGCCCTTACCTCAAAATACAGTAAAAATTCTGGGATTGCACAGCTACAACTAAACCTCTAAATGCGATTCAGGCTGTACGCAGGTTAAAGTAATCTTATTGTGCACCTATACTGCGTGTCTGAATTACATCTATCGATAATTACAAGAAATACAAGGGGTGCGTCATCTATCCCGGATGCGGCAACTCTCCCACAGTTACTCTATATTTTGTAACTGAAAAATACATAATTCTGCCAGTGAATTCCGCATTTACATCGCAAGCTGAAGAAAGGTAATCACCGGATACATGTATTTTCGTAAATCATAATTTGTAGAAGTAGAACATAGGAGTAGACATAAAGTAATAAAGAGGAGAACATGATTAAAAGTAAAACATAAAGTAATACTTTTCGCTAAATGAAGGAATTTATAGGCGTATACGTAACATAATGTATTATATTATCTGAAATGTTTATAATGACATTTTGAATGATTGATAGTTGACGATTTTTTGTAATTTGTAGTGATTTGTGTATGATTTTTAGAGATGCTTTACATGACTTTCACAGATATTTGTGATCCCTACGAAACAAGGTTACTTTATCCAGTTACGTTTTTTTTGCATATGTGTGAAGCGTACATTCATGCATTTTAGTGATCGCTGCATTATTGAATCTCACTGATTTTGGTGATTCCCATACAGCAAGGTTGCTGCCTTCAGTGATTTTTGCTTTCACAAGCGCGAAGGGAACATACATGCGGTTTTTTTTTCGGCATGAGTGAATTTGACGCGTTTTTGTGATTCATATGCAACGGTGTTGTTGCATGTAGTGATGCGCACAGCGCAAATACATGCGTTTTACTGAACTTGGTTTTACCGAATTTCACTCATTTTCGTGATTCCTGCGCAACGAGTTCGCGTACTTCTACTACCAGAATCAGCGACCAACCTTCAATGTGTTTAGAACATAGTCTTGGTTGAAATGTTGCACTTCTGCAGCTGATCCGTGTTTTCATCACGCTTTGACGCTTATATTTGTAGTTAATTGTGTGAAGAAAAAATAATAGAAACGGTTAAGGAGTTTATAAATAATACATTTTCTTTACTGTAAGAAAAAATATCTTTCCTAAAAAAATATGTTAATGCAATACGTCGAGCTAAGACAAATAAATAAAGACATATAAAGTATGATTTTATTGTTCACACACGATGAAAATTACTTCGCTTATCATCTAAAGCATGAAAAAATTATAATATAATCATTTCAAAATTACATTTAAAAACTTTGGTAATGAACCGCGAAAGATAAAAACTTTCGGAAGATAATTACTGGACCTAAGACTATATAATTTTTTTATAGCGATAATGCTTCCGATAATTCAATAAATGGCAGACGTTTCAAGTTCTCTGATGATTATAGGCAAGGAACAGTAATGAAAAAATCACCTAATTATGTAGTTAATACCCGAACGTAATACTATATCTTCCTGAAGTCCTTTTTTATTATTGTTCTTTTATTTGCTAGCTTGAAAAAATAATTCGTATAAAGCTTTAATATCGGTTTAGTTCATTTTTACTATATTTATATTCAGAATGAAATATATTTCTTATGAAATTTCTTTTAATGATAATAAATACGAACCTAATTTTGTCTGAACGACTTAGCTTTTCATTTCTTTTACAATTAAAAAAAAAATTTAAATAATTTTACACACTTTATTATCCGCTTACGTAAAATTTACAGCTTTAGAAACGGATAATTTGTATTTAACATAGTGTTGAAATTTAAACCATATTTTTGTCTCTTAATAAAATATTCATAATTAATTTATACTCACATTTAAGAGTAAAAAATATTAGTTTTTTTATTATAACAACTAATATTTTTACTAAAAAATATATTTTTAGAATACGTCTTTTTAAGAAGTATCTAAAAGACACAGAAAAGTAGTCTATGGTCCCACACTCGATAAATTCTATATAGTTTATCTTCTGACTCATGAAAACAACAAATAATGATAACCATTTCAGGATAATATCTCCGATGAAATCTCTTAGTGAACTTGTGAAATATAAACATATTTCTAAGTTAAGTACAGCATCTGGAGATATCAATTTTTATAGCCTGAATACAGGGATAAAGAACCTGTTTCCATTTTCATGCCGAAAATCACTGACACATTATTTACAGACATTCTAATGTGCCAAAAGCTTTCTAACTTAAAAATTAAATCAATAACTTTGAGAGAACATTTTTGAAAATGGCCTTTCTTATCGTAAAATCGACTTTTAAATTATTTAATGTTATTCATGAAGTCAATAATATAGACGGTCAATGAAATTCGTTTTAGTAATTTATAAAAAGGAATTTTTCTTGTTGTTCGAACAGAATCTGATTACCATTCTGTCTTTTTTATTTCCTAGACTGAAGAAGAAATTCCATTAGTAATTTTTCTTATTTGAACTGTTATTAAAAATTCAATTGAAAATGAAACCCTTTAAATTTCTTAAATAAGAAAAATAATTTTAGCAATCAAACGAGCCGAATGATTTTATTAGAAAAAGTGTTACACGATGTCAACCGTGAAATTTATAATGCAATTATTAGGGGAAAAGAATAAAATTTTTCCAATTGTCTAGGCATCTTAAGCAACATTTTAGTAATATATAATTTATAAATATTTTACAAATAATTTTTCTTCTTAATATCCCATTTTAATTCACCATATCGGCCAACATTTTTTTTTATTGCGTTGTAACATATAATTATTAAATAAAACAAATGTATATAAATAACCACATAGAAACAAAAACCATTAATACAGTACTTTTTCTAGTACAAATGCCGTTTATTTGACTTAAAGAAAAAAATGCTGGAAGATTGGCATCTGTGTAAAACTAACACGATTTAATATGAATAAAAGATGGAGATTCAGAGTATTACAATTTGCATTTCATACATTTTCTTTTTAAGGGCTCATAGGAGTTTTTTACACTGTTAAAACATCCAATCTTTGAAGAAGATTATATTTTAGAAAGTAATCATTTCTGAACACTTAAAATCAAAATGAATGACACTGTTAATAGTTGTTAAATGTGGAATATTTTTAAAGAGAGAAACTTTAAGTCATTTTACTCAAAATGTGATTTTGGGACATCGAGCGAAAGGTAGTTAATAAACTATTCGATATTTTCACGAAATTTTCAGGATATACAGTGTATGGTAGGATCCATTATGTGAACCTACATTAAAATTTTGTTTTGTTGAAATCATATTTTTTCTTGGTGTTATATTGCTAAACTTTTGAATATTTTATATGAGGAAAGATACAGTTTTGTTTTTAAAGCATAAAAATGCTGTAAATAATTTTTTTAAGGTTTAGTGAAAGTACAAGTCTCTCGATTATAATTATATACCAAATATTTTGTTTTACACGCAGAATGTGTTTTGTAATCGTGTGCGTAACATGTGACTCTAATTTTTTAATCGACAAGTTAAGGAATTTCTCAACCCATATAACATCTAATTATCCCGCATTATGATCTGAAAAATATGAAATGAAAGTAGAAACATGTATCTATTACCACCTTTAAAAACTGTGTTTTTATTATGTATATTTTTTATGATATAAAAGGACAAAGGTGATAATTTTTTTTTCACTTTTCGGCATTTTAAAAGTCATATGACTCTTTTAAAATATTAAAAATAACATTTATTTTTTATACTGTATAATTTTGCGTATGACTTGTATCATTATATAGGTATTTGCAGCTAATACGCATTTGCTTATTTTATTGTAAAAATAAAAATATTTTTTTCTCAAAATTTAAGTTTATAAAATGTGTTTAGGTAAGATAAATAAAATAATACCATTTATTTTATTTTGCCAAACTCTGTATAATCTACATCGTGTATCATCTGAAGTATGAAAATAAACATTATCAACAATTATTCCAAAATAACATCAACGAGAAACTGTCGTAACAAACCACGAAAGATTATCAATTTTAGAAAAAAATTATTGGAACGAAGAAGAAATTATTTTCTTCTCGATAGTTTTAATGCATACGATAATTGAATAAATTACTTTTCGTTTCATGCCATCTGTTTACTAAAATTTAGATACATGTGAGAAAATATCCTTCTGTATTTTCTCGTATGTGATATTGATATATGATATATGTACGTACTGTGATATTTCCTAAAAAAAATGTATTTTTCTTTCTTTTTTTTTGGCTAGATGAACAATTTTTATGAATGTTTGGTATTAGTTTAGTTTAGGTATTAGATTAGTTTAGTCTTGCATAATGTTTATATTTTACAATGTGATACATATTCGAGGATTTTGTTTATGAATTTTCAAAAATTGAGTTTTGTCCGTTTAGTTTAACTGTTTTAAAATTTAATATTTTCATAAATATTTTACCATAAATTTGTTGCAATTTACTATAGATTTATAAATAAAATTACAACTTAGAAAATACATAATATTTGTCTGTTGCCTACTGCGATAATGTGCATTTAATATTTTGTAGATTTCTCAGTCGTATAACATCTTTAAATGAAATATTCAAATGTTAACTTTTCATTTTATGTTGATTATTGTTTTTCCTGACATGCTGAATTATACAAGCGATTATTCCAAATTAATAACCACATAGAAACAAAACCACAAATAATACAAGTTAAAAGCTATATTTAATACAAGTAATAAATATAGCTTTCTCTTCAATTGTAACAAACAAATGTTTTTCTAAATATATATATATATATATATATATTAATACGCAAAGATTAGTTAAATAAAAATACACATAATTTTGTTCCACTCTCTTTAAAAACTGTACCGTTTGACATCTGTGATGTATTATTTAATTTGTGAATATTCTTTCTAACTTAATAAACTTTCTAAATATTTTTATTATTCATTTATATCGCATAACTTTTAAACTGGATAATATTTGGTATTACACTACTACGATAATTTGCATTCAGTATATTTTTACTTTCCGAATTCTTAGTATAATTGAAGTACTATAATCATGGCTTTTGTGTGTGTGCGTTTGATTGAGCACGATAACTCTCAAACGGATCAAGTTCTTATTTAGAAAAAATTCTATAAATTTCTGTCCCAAGAACGGTAGAGGTTTTTATTTTAGAAATCGGCCAAAGTATAAGGTATTTAGTACATTTTTTAACAATTTTTAAACCATCTTCCAATTGATTCTACAGGGTGCGGAAACGTTTTCGATGGCTTTACTATCATTATGAGGTTTTGCAGAAAGTGCTCAAACATTTGCTCAAAAACACTTTTCTGGACAAAATTGGGTGTTTCAGTAAGACTCTGCACCAGGTCATCGCGCGTTTAAGACTCTTGACTGGCTTAGGGTGGAGAATATTAGCTTCATTTCTCACGAAGAATGGTCTGAAATCAAAATTGATTAAGAGATGAAACAATCTTCCCGATGAGATACTTCGTGCCGCAGTAAATGATGTCCCAAAACAGCTAAGGGCATGCATCAAAGAAAAAGACTGTTAGATATCCGCCGAGGTATAAGGTAGTCCATTTTTTAAAAATTTTTAAACAATCTTACAATTGATTCTACAGGGTGCGGAAAAGTTTTGGATGGCTTTACTATCAGAACGAGGTTTTGCAGAATGTTCTCAAATCTTTTGCTCAAAAACATTTTTCTGGACGAAATTGGGTGTTTCAGCAAGACTCTGAACCAGCCCATCGCGCGTGCAAGACACTTGACTGGTTTAGAGTGGAGAACATTGACTTCATTTCTCTCGATGAATAGTCTGCTAACTCACCCGACGTAATTCCAATGATTTTTTCCATTTGGGTAATTTTAAAGGCAAAGGTCTTGGCTACTTCCCATCGATATTTAAATGGTATGAAACCAATATGGATTAAGAAATGAACCAATCTTCCCGATGAGATATTTCGTGTCACAGTAAATGATGTACCAAAATGGATAAGGGCATGCATCAAAGAAAAATGCAGATACTTTGAGATCTTTTATGCGTTTCCAGTTATATGATGTTAAATTTAATATATTTGTTAATAAATTGTTGACATTTACGGTTTTTTGAAGCTAATAGATTTTATGCCCATCCAATACTTTTTCCGCACCTTGTGCACTGTTAAAATATTTAGGGTGTGTTGAACCATTTTTTGGTGCTTCAGTAGCTGCAACGATAAGTTAGTGAAATCTAATTACAACATATTGAGCTATGTTGGTTCATAGATTAATTCATTGCTTAACAGGAGCTGGAAATTTTGAAACGAGATTTTACTATTCAAACTTCCTAATTGTGGTTCATCTCTATTCACAGGAAATAAGTAAGCGATTGGCTAAGACATTAGGAATGCATTAAGAAGAGTCTGATCGTATTTTTGTTTAACACATAGGCTGATTAGTTCCCGGTATGGCACACAGATGACGTTGAAATCGCCGAACCGATGCTTTTTTTAGTAAATACTAACCTTTAAAAGGTAGCAGAAAAAATATCATGACGATTCGCCATATAGATAAAACGTTAGAGTGGTTTTATTTGAACTACTTTGTTGATAAACAAGAATTTTAAGAATTGTTATTTGATGGGAAAACACACCGTTTAAACAAAAGCTTGGCTCGATAAGCGTTATCCGGACACTACACCAGGTAAATTAACCATTATTGACTGGTTTGCTGAATTTAAACGTGGTCTTACGGACACCAGTGATGCACCACGCAAAAAAGGTGGTACTCTGGAAAACATAAAAAATGTTCACAAAATCGTTTTGGGGAACCGTAAAGTGAAGTTGCAAGAGATAGCTCAGACTCTGAAGATATCCATGGAATGTGTAGGTTTTATTGAATGAACATTTGTCTATGAAAAAGCTGTTGTCAAAGTGGGTGCCGCGCGTGTTGACTTTTGACCAAAACAACAACTAGTCGATGATTCTGAGCACTGTTTAGAGCTTATTCGTTATAAAATTATGTTATTTATTATAAAATGATTATTATTATTCATTTATTAATTTATTATTATTAAATTATTATTCTTATTATTAAATTATTATTCTTATTATTAAATTATTATTCTTATTATTAAATTATTATTATTAAATTATTAATCTTCTTATTAATTTTTCATTATTTATTATTAATGTTTTCTTTATTAGACCGGGAACTTATCAGCCCATGTGTTAATATATAAAACAGTGTAGTTTAATATGTAAAACAGTTTTGTTTAATATGTAAAACAGTTTTGTTTAATATTTAATAGTTAAAACTTTGAAAACCTATAAATTTTAATGGCACAGTCCAAGATAATTTATATTATCTTCTTGGTTTATATAAATACTAGCTGACCCGCCCGCCGTTATCTGGCAGACTATAATTGAAAAATATAACAGTATAGTGGACTTCATAAAAAAAGACTGAATAATATTTATTTATACTAAAAATTACGTTTAAAAAATGAAACGGTCAGGGAAAATTATTACGCTTACTTTCCCCTTATTACTAAAAATCCCTTTTTTAAAATCATTGCTTTGTTTACATTTTTAATTTTATATTGCTAATTGTATTTTTTAAAATATAAATATTAAATGCTTTCAAAAATCAATATTTCATATCATTGTTTGTTTCTCTTTTATTCCTGTTGATGGCAGCACCAAATAATGAGAGCGTTTCATTCAGTCTTTGCCATTATCCAATTAGAAAAATAATCGTGATTTCTGTGCCACGTACGATAGCGTAATATTTATATAAATATTAGTTTATATAAATTTGCTTTTTATAATTATAAATTTTTGATAAAGACAATTTTTAAATATTTATTTATATTTTACAATGTTTAATGGCTTTGCATGACACACGACGTTATACAGGTATTTAAGAAAAATAAGCATAACGTCCTCGCTATTTATAAAAATAATAATTTTCTAAAAATTTATACTCATAGAATATGTTAATTAAGGTAAATAAAACAGTGTCGCATAAAAGTAATTTTTTTTTTTTTTTTTTACATTTGGTAGAAACCACATAGAATATCATTTGAAGCATAAAAATAACAATTGATGACTATCCCTCTCATATAAAAGTAATATCATCGATGAATTGTCGTAACAAATCTCTGAAAAATAAACAATTTTGTAAGTTAATTACTAGATGTGGAATATTTTTTATGATCTTAAATGTATGATAATTAAATAAACTGAATACGTTTCTTGCTGTCTGAAGATTACATGAAAGAAATAGAAAATTAAAGGTCCCCTAATTAGCTACTTAATGCTTGAACATAATGTCATATTTTCCTCGAAATTTGTGAGATTTTTGTTTAACTTATGAGTTAAAAGAATTATTTCTTGAAGGGTTATTGTTAGTTTAGTTAATTTTTACTTAAATATTAGTATGAAAAATAACCCCTGTGTAGATTTTTCAGAAAGTTCTATTAATTAAAGTTTGTTTTGTCATATTTAACTTAAACACTGTACGTTGTTTCATACACAAAAAATAAATATAAATACAGAAATAAATGAATAAGCGAAAATTTTTTGTCACTTATTTATATAAAACTTTCAAATTTTTTATGTAAAGCTTTAAAATTGGATAATATAAGTATTGGTGAAATATAAACCGGAATTTATTTTTTGAAATTAATTGAAATAAGAATAAAAATCGGTGACGCAATTTTATTTTTTTTTACATGATCTCTTTTTTAAAAAAACATTTTTTACAGTGGATAGATAACATTTTTTTAAAAATCGTAGAATGAATGCTAATGGTTGTGCAGATAATTGCGCACATATGAATGGATAGATGCATTTTCTTCCAATCAATCGATGACGTATAAAAGTTTATGTTGGTGGCCCAAATATGTATTATTTGTAGTGGACTGTAGGTAGGTAGACTGGAATGTAGGCTGAATATTTAAAGCTTACTTTGCACATTTATTTGGGTTTTACAGGAGTTAAAACAAACATGTATGTTACCGAGCATTATTATGGAGCATGATAACGTTCGTAATTGGAAATCTGCATCTTTCTGTTGAAATGCAAGTTTTGAATCTTTCAGTCGCTGATAGTTGTATACTGAACTTGTATGAGGCTGCAAAAGTAGAGACAGTTTCATCAGTTTCACTGGTCCAAGCGCGTAGAGTATTGACTTGATTTAGATCAACATCTCATACACTCACTCGAATTGACGCAGAACCAGGTTTTAGAGTCAGAAAATGGTTAAATGAGCAGGAAATAAATTCTTCTGTTGCGAAATTTCTTACAAGCGTAGATGTAAAAGCAACAGACATTTTGCGAAGGCTTAAAGCTTGCCTCTTAGTCACCTCTCATAAGGTCTACAATTACTTTAAAGAGAC
Source organism: Maratus michaelseni (assembly GCA_963931845.1). Taxonomy (NCBI): domain Eukaryota; kingdom Metazoa; phylum Arthropoda; class Arachnida; order Araneae; family Salticidae; genus Maratus; species Maratus michaelseni. Next base: position 184,803,825 of record OZ007595.1, read on the forward strand.
GCATTCGAGGGTTTTGAATCAATTTGTCGCGCACAATTCATCGTGGAACATTTCATCGCGCACAATTGATCACAGCATCAATGCGTCGCAGCGTCATTTCGACGCGGCGTCAATTCGTCGTGGTGTCAGTTCATTGCAGCGAAAATGTTTTTGAAGGCGATGATGATAAAAGTAAAGTTAATTTTGTAAAATTATTTAATGATATATATATTTTTAGAAATACAGAATTTTAACTAAGAATTTAAAGGCCGATTTTAGATGCAGATTAATATATATATATATATATATATATATATATATATATATATATATATATATATATATATATATATGAATATAGTTCTATAGTGTCATCTAACATGTTCTATAGTGTCATAGTCTAATAGTGTTCCCACTAACCTATGAAAAATTAAGAATAGAAAAGTACAGACAGAATGTAAATACAAAATTCTGTTTGTAATTGTGAAAGAACTGATCATTGTATGATTTAATGTCGTTATATGGTATTTTAAATCAACTGTTTAAATCCCAAGCTTTAAAAAACTGAATGATATTAGAATCCCAACAATATATCCCAAAATACAATCTTTTTTCGTTCCCCCCTTTTCAATTGGTAAGTAGTGGAAATGACCCTACTGCCTTCTCCATTTATTCAAATTTCGACAGGTGTTACAGCCCTCTGTTTATCATTGCTCCAGTTACTGAAAAAATATTCTTGTTTTTCTCTCTGTACTGTCCAGAAATTCCAACACATTACCCTATCTATCACTGAGAAAGGCCACCCACTTGACATCACACCGACACATTTAAGGGGAATGAAAATCATTTCAGCTCTCCTAGGCTATTGTGGGTTTCAAAGCGTTGGGATGATTTCGGCTATTGCGGATTTCAAAAAGTTAAAGGTTATTTTTCCTTTATTTGATTACAAAAGCATATATAAAACGAAATTTAAAATTTATCGCGATACGCTAAAGTATTTTTATCCCATCCTATTCTAGCTTACTCTAAAATAATTATTACCTCCGTTTATCAATGTATTTTAACTCTATTTATTCCAAACACCTCATATCTAAATTCAATATTTTAATTGCTGCTAGTTAGTTCAATAAATGACGTCTTTGTCTTTAAATTACAAAAACTCCCTAATATTATACTTTTAAAAAACCCGCATAATTCCCTTTTAATTTTATAAATTCCTAAAAAGGCTGTATTTATTTTAATAAGTTTAGATATTAAAAATTATTCACAAAATTATAAAATCTTTTACTTATATTAAAATGCAAAACCTTTTATTTTAATTCCATTCTGGCTGTGTTCCAAGTTTGATAAACCATTTTTTTATTTTCTTTTTTCCTTTTCCTAAAAGTAAAATTCATTCCTTATTCTCAAACCAATAATTAACGATAATCAGTTAGCTTGAAACACTCTGGGTCATAGCTAATTTATCGAAAATCATAGAATCTTCTGGACACTTCGTTGGCACCAGTTTCTTATCGGAAACCCTTTTACTTCAATATTCTGGCGCGTTCGCATAGAATCCCGGTTCTTGATTGGCGCACAAGCCGTCACGTGACCCATGTATTCCTACTCTTGCTGAAATGATATACCGCCGTGCTTTCGTTTCGGAGAGCATTCGAAAGAGGGACGCTGGATAGGAACTTGGTTTGTTAAATTGGTAATCAAATCTCTGCCTGGTATTGTCGTAGAGTCCAATGTTCTTTTTCTTATACTCCTTCGGAATGGATAATTTAAATAACTAACCATCATGCTCTGCTGTAATGAGAACTCTGTGATTGAAACTAAAAGATGACTCGAGTGAAACGAGGTCTGCCCCTGATGTCGTTTTAAGCTTCTAAATAAAAGCTTTTGTGTTCTTGGATGAACTGCCTTCTTATGAATACGCACACACGCCATCTAAGGTGAATAGTAAGTCTGCCAAAATCCTAGCGCGGAAACCTCTTTGATTGATTTATGAAAAGATCATCTGATATTTAAAAAAACATTTATTAAAAAATGGCATCGCTGTTGCACAATCATCTCGGCCCTGGAAATCGTCACATATTTAAGTCACACATTCGTCAGGTATATTTAAAAATATACCTGATTCTATAATCGTTCTGTATAATGTTAATTATAATTCTGTATATCGGAAAAATAGATTATCATTAAATAATTTTACTAAATGAACTTTACATTCATCATCATCGCCTTCAAAAACTTTTTAGCTGCGACGAATTGACGCTGCGACAAATTAACGCTGTAACAAATTGACTCCGCAACAAACTGACACTTCCATTAATTGTGAGCGACGAATTAACGCGACATCGTGAAATCTACCAGAATTTGTCGAAAAATGTTGATATAATCACATGATATCAACCAAAAACTACATCTACCACGCTTTACTTCACTTTCGCACTCCGAGAACATATCTGAACTGAATTTCGAATTTTATTTGGTTGAGCCCCATATTTTGTAATCTGGCTTATGGCAATTTGCTTTTCATACATACATACATACATATACACTTTTGATTTGTGAAAAAGAAGATCTATATTTCTCTAAATAAAATACCTTCTAATTTAACTTTTGAAGATGCAACATATAAAAATGGTTTTATACAATGCACTTTTTGAAATTTTTAATAGTTTAAAATGCAATGATAATAAGAAATCCTTTAGAGGTTTTTAAAAAAAAGTAAAATTTTAAACTGAGATTTCAAGTAAAAGTCAAATTATAGTTGTTATATTTTTTAGACCATTCTATTTTATTAATATTTTAAAGTTTTGCTTAGGTTTTGTTATACAGTGTTAATATTATCAGCAATAAGATTTAAAGGACATTAATTGTCAAATCTTTATGATATTTGTTTTTGAGAATTACTTAAAAAATTTTTCTTTAAGCTTGTCATTCGTAAAAAAGTAAACATTAAGTGTAATTTCATAATAAAATGTCCGATGAGGTAACATTTTGTAGAAATTTACAAGTATACACAACACAAACAGATTCTATATTTTAAAATACTTTATTTTTTACTGTATTAAAAAAACAATCATTATTTAAAACGAAAATGTGAAATATATTAAAATTACCAAACTACAATCTCATGATGTGCTTTTTTTTTAATCAACAAATCTAAGGAAAAAAAAGATTACACATTCTAATTAATGAGTTAGTTCTAATTAATGATATTAATATCAAATGAAATGAATTTGTCTGTTTTATAGTACGTGTTTGCATTTGTCGAGTAATATGTTAAAGATTGATTTACATGGTGAATAATGCTTTTCGTTTGAGATGAGATAAGATCTAAAAATATTATATTTTGTTCACTGCACTTCAGTTATAATTAATATGAGATATTAAAAATATCCTACCATAAAAAAAAATTAATGAAGGGATTTCTCTATCTTTCTTGAGAAATATTTTCATGTTATAAAATTATGAAAAAAATAAAATAAAATGAATAAAAAATAAATAAATACGTTAATATACGATAATAGTAATAATATACGTTTTGCATGTGGTAAAATAGTTTTCAATACAATACTAAGCCGTGCTCTATTTTATAATTAATCCATCCTGTAAGTCTTAAAATATATATTTTTTAAATCCATATTCACCAGTACAACCATAAAAAATTCCGTATTTGAAGATTGTTTTCGGAATATATGTTTTCGAATCTTTAGAATTTTCTGCTTGAGTAAAGTTTATTTTTTCATTTTTTGAAAAGGAAATGTGTAATCTATGTAGCCCTAGCGGAAAATTTCTGTGGCAAATTTACATTTATGGCAAGAGTTTTAAAATCCTTTGTATTATATTCCCGTTTTGAATATCTAGCATTACCATGGATCTTTTTTGGGAACGATATCTATATTTTCTTAAAATTGATTTTTTTCAAAGTTCTAGAGAAAGATCAGATATTCGACACATTTAACGTTTATTCGTTAATATATAACGTTGCAAATATTTTTATTCTTCTAAATTTTACGATATTCTTTTTAAAGCAATTGCATAATGAATGTGTATATTTTTATTTGTATTGATTGTCAGTGTTTCACTAAAATTATTATTTAATTAATCAAATCATTTAAGCATATTTTTATGCTGTGTTTTCGTCTAAATGTAGTATCATCTAATTCATTTATACTCATAAAAAAAACATTTAATATTTATGACTCGTAACAATTCTGTTCAAACCCGATGTTGAATACGGGATATATTTTTCACCTAATTGAAATATTTCACATACTGACCTTTGGACTACCAGTTCACGTACTTGTAAACTGTACGTTGTTATTAATTATCACAAGTGTTTATAATCACTCCCTGAAAGTTTCCCCGTTATGAAGTTTTCTTCTAAATGTAGCATCATCTAATTGACAAATACTGACAAATAAAAACATTTAAAGTTTATGACTTGTAACAATTCTTTTCAAACCCGATGTCGAGTATGGGATATATTTTTCACCTAATTGAAATATTTCACGTACTTATATTTGCACGACCAGTTCACACATTTGTAAACTGTACGTTATTATTAATTATGACAAGTGTTTATAATCCCTATCTGAAAATTTCCCTGTATGAAATTTGCATCTTCACCATTACTCTCAACCTTACACCTTAGTAAGTGCAGAAATTTTGATGTCCGGGAAATTTTATAAAGTTTCCGCCAAAATAAGATTTTGGATGTAAAATATATTGTGCTTTTGGAGAAATTTTACTTACTATTTGAAAAAAAAAATGTTTTCCATAATACAGTTAAACATCTTAAAGACTTTTTCATTTTCTACGAGATAAACATATTTTCTTGTATATTTCTTTTAAATTTTCAATAATTCAAAACATACATAGCACTTTTATAGGAATTTCATATATCAGAGTAAAAAATGAAATAAATGTACATTATACTGCATAAAGAAAAATATTAATTATTTCACGTAATATTTTTGTTTATATAGAATTTTATTAAATAATCATTTAATAGTTAGTATTTAATTTTCAGAATTTCTTCCTTGGCATCTCTAATATATTGCCTAGCATTTCCGAAATTAAATAAAGTTAATACACAAAAAAATTCAAAATATTTAATATTTACTTGAGATTAATAGATATTGTCATTATAAACTCTTATTCAAACATTTCTAAGACAACTGTTTTAAACTTTAAATGTTCAAATGTCTCTGAAGTTTATTCGATGAAAGTTTTGTAAACTCTAGAATCCTTTAGCCTCCTAACTTTAGAGTTTTGATAAAACAGTACGATAAAGTTATTCTTAATAAAATACTATTTGTGATCGATTTGATAACATGAAATATATATTTAGTATAATTTATTTCCACTAAGATTATTTCATTTATATAATATTATGAATCTACGGTAGCGATAAATATTTCAGTTCAGAAGCAAACTAATCATATAATGGATATTCAAGCTAATCTTAACTCGACAATAGTGGTGTCTCGTCTCGGAAAAGAAGGTGAACAGCCAACAAAGTAAAATAATACCAAATCAATCGGGAATGGGAAATTTCCCCTGGGCATTGCGTGAAATCACTGAGAGTAAGAACAATAGTATGATAGTATGAAAAGTTGTTGTGAATTGTCCAACAGAAAACTATTTCTTGCAAAAAAAGAAAAATAATAATTGTTATGAAGTAAATAATCACTGTTTTTTTTTTTTTTTTTTTTTTTTTTTTTTTTTTTGTGCACATTTTCTATTAAAATAATGTTCAACAATACTATTTATCAGTGAAAAAGGATTTTTAAACCATTTGATAATGTAATAAAAAATGTCATCTGAATATTCTTGATTATACATATTACTCTTCTTTGAGCCGTATAAAAGAGGAAAAAATACGTTTTGTAAAAACCTATTACGGTAAGAGATATCGACCTGCTTGCTGAATTTTGAACACTTCATACATCAAAAATTTGACACCAAATTCTGATTTTTGATGCATTAAAAATTCTTCAAAAAGGTTTGTTTTTTAATAGTGAAAACAACGAATAATCATATTTGCAGACAGGAAACTCCCCTTTTCTGAAAATATAACAAAGGATATTTTCGCAGTGACAAATTAGGACTTTACAATCTGTAAACTCCATTTTCAAAAACACCTGATATAACACCGTGACAAGTTATGTAACCTTCAACATATTATTATATTTCCTGGCCGGAAGAGAGGGGCCGAGATGATAGCGTGCGAAATTAAACAGAGAAAAAAGAAATAAAGAAGCTATATATATAAACTCCTTCCCCAAAGACTTCATGTGAGAATCATTGTTTCTTACACAAACTATAAAAGAAAAAAAAATAGCGAGGTTTTTGAACCCGGCGAATATTAATGTTAAAATAGAGATGAAAAGAAAAAATAACGATAGAGTGAGATACAAGTGTATAAAATTTCCAATTAACAAAATGTTTAGTTTTAAGATGATGACTTATAACTCTTGCTTCATATTATATTTGCATTAGACCGTGATTTGACGGTAATTAATTTACGAGGCATGTATAACTTGTGTGACAACATCTCCATATTTTAGACTTATTTTCTTATTGATGTTATAGAAATAGCCAAGATATAATTTTAAAATACAATAAAAATTTAAAACATTTAGAAAATAATTACATATATTACATCTATGCATGCATGTTGCTATAACAATAGTGTTAATATAAATGCAATAGTAATAATATGTGTCACACGTAAATCTTTTACTGAATATAGTTAACATATGTGAAATCGAATTGCAAAAATAATAAAAAATTTTAAATAAATTCATATTGATTTAAAGAGATAACGGTTATAAGAGTCAGATGACCTGATTTTTTGAGAAGGAAATTGTATTTCAGTCACAATAGTAGAAATGTATAGAAAAAAATCATAAAAATTTCTTTTTTTTTTTTAATTTTACATGATGCAATATCTTAAAAATTCACATAAAATTAAAAAAAAATTCCAATATTTAAAAACAGAACGGTAAATGTTCTTAAAATGATTCTCATTATTAAAAGAATGTAAGATATAATGAAATTAATAAAAAAGAAAAAACTTCCTACAGTTTGATAAACATTCATGTTCCTAAGTTAATGAAATAAATCATACAAATAAATATTTATCACAAAAATAGTGCATTAAAATTATTTTATCCCGATTTTAATGTTTGATATATCTAAATTATAGAATCAGAATACTAAATTAAATAAATAACTGAAAAAAATACGCAATACCATGAAGTTCTCACTCATCTTATCAAACGTGGGTTCGTTCAATCGAATTGAATTACAGAAATATCATCAATGTATTTCCATCAGCAGGACATTTCCCTTAGACAAAAAAAAGGATATTTGAGGATTTATTTAATCCATAGAACCTGTTCTTTTTTCTAAAGTAGCAAACAATTGTCTAGCATCGATTACAACTTTAAAATCAGAAAGCTCAGGAAGACAACTTTTATCTGACCATTGTAATTTTCGCATGCGTTAATCAATATAAAATATCTCCAGCTACTAAAGTTTCCTTTATTGACATGTGATGGTGAGAAATACCACCATCTAGATCTAAACTAGCACACACTATAAAAAAAAAGTATTTGGTTTTTTTTCTGCATATTAACAGAGTATTTGGTATCATTTTAATCAGTGAACAGTGAACAATACAAATTAATGATCCATTTTAGGATCAGCGCATACAGATAGATAATTATGGAACAAAGTGAACCACGGCAGTCTAGGAAATATTTGGTTTTCCGTTCCCACGAATGATTTAACTACACCTAATAAAAATGTCATGGAGAAAATTGTCAGAACAATAATATGACACATTTATTTATGAGAGCTTAAATAGGCACGAAGACCTCACAAGTCAAAGCATCTTTACCTCCCAGACACAGCACGGCGTCAAGAGGAATCGCTATTGTACCGACGGACCTATGAAACACTCAAGGGGAGTACCAAATTTCTCCTGCCTGCCAATGGTCATCTCTCTAAAATCAGAGGTATGGCCGAAACATGCAAATTTTCAAGAAGTTAAAACGTATAAGGCCTTAATTTTATGTGAAAAGGGAAAAATGGTTCCATCCCTTTTTTTTTGCTCCACGAAAAGAATGTGATTTTTCTTGAGAGTAGAGATTCAAAAAAGATGGAAAAGTAGAAGGTTGACTGCTCTCTAACTAAAAAACAGATTTTGAGTGTTATAGTGAGTACGCCAATAGATGGAAATGTACGCGCTAAGAAAAAGCGAAAACGCGTCAGCTATTACCTCCTGCTGTCAACGTTATCTAGTAATATAAGGTAACAAACAATCTTCCTTCACCATTGTTCCATTTTATTTAATTAAGCTATATTCTTTTAATAATACGAATTTACGTGTGTATGAAGATCCTACCCCGATCTAAACATAAAAAGGCTAATCAAATAAATACTTCTAGGGTATGGAACTCTGCCTTTCAAAATCGAATTTGTTAATTCAGTAAGATAAACTGTAATTCTCAGAAAATAAATGTTGAGAATACAGTTCTCAACTAGGATTGAATATTTTTATTTTTTAAAAACATTTATGTTTGTTTTTAATCATATGCTTATAATTACCTTGTAAATAAACTCAATTTTATATTCAATTAAATTTAGTCAGTTTTCCTTTTGTTTACTTAATTTATTGAATTAATATTAAGTCTTTTATTTTAGGAAATGTTTTCTTTAATATTATAATCTAGGTTTTAAAATAAGCCATTATATATTTAATGTTACATAACTCTCTGCAGGTAACCTTTGATGATTGTAATTGGCTCAAAGAGGATCCGAACTTCAAAAATAATTCACAACGCAACTTTTTCTTTTCTATAATTAATTGATAATTTGTCTAATAAAATTTTCTAAGTATAAATTATCATATCAGATCCTTAGAGTCATAGGTGCAAAATAAATACTATACGTCTCGGATAATTTAAAATACTCATATTAATCAATTAACAGCAATATAGTGGTAAATCCTATGCAGTCAGACTTAAATTCAAATAATTTAATTGATCACTCTGTAGCATTCCATCATAGGGTTTACCGAATTAGAAGTGGTACCGTTACCTCTTTCTAAATTATTTTAATATATTAATTTAATTTTAGAAATAGAACTTTAGGTTATTGTATAATTTTTTAAATATAAAAATATATATGCAATATTAAGACTAAAAAAAAAATTTTTTTTTGCTAACATAAATGTTCTTAATTCTAATTCTTTTGAAAAAATTTTTTTTCCTCTTTTCAACAACTAATTAAAAAAAAAAAATGTTAAGCATTCATTGGGGAATCTTCATACACTCTGTAACATGCATATACCTGGCAATTCTTTTTGGGTACCTCACTAAATATATAATGATATATTAAATAATAATAAGTGTTATTGGATTGATTTGTATTAACAAAGAATTGAAAATATGACTTGTGTTACATATACTGCAACAGCAGCAAATATAAAATAAATACATAATAATGCTCAAATATTGAAATGATATATATTATATATAATTAATTTCTCGAACAGTGCATAACAATTCACCATTGGGTATCTTTTATTTTATGTTAAACAATTTTTTTTTTGCTCTCTCTCTATTTTATGATTTTTGTACTTTAATTGGATGAATAAGCGTAAAAGTCAAAGAATTAGTAGAATAGATACTGGTGTCAAAACTAGACAACAATTACGCGAATTAAATAATCAAACTGTAGACACTAATATTATTTGTAATAATAAGAATAATAATAAGAAGAAAAAAAAGAAAGAGAAGAAAATTATAAATTCTGAAAAAGCTACTCCTAAAATTACTACAATGGACACCCCAAATGCAGATAGCCTAATTAATCTGATTCCATACTATGATGGAAAAAAGGAAGCAAATATTAACCATTTTTTCTTACAATTTGACAATCTCATCAATAAAACTGAATTGAATAATGATTCTAAATTAACTATATTAAAGGCGAAAATTGTAGGACCTGCTAAAGATAAATTGATGAGGGATCAAAATTTGTTCGTGGAACAGAACTTAGAAACCTTTAAAACAAAGTTAAAACAATTATTCGAACCCAAAACCACATTTCTAGAATCGCAAAAGAAATTTTGCAATCTCAAACAAAAACCGGAACAAAACATGAACGAATTTATATTAGAATTTAATGCGGCAGCAGACCTTTATCTAAAAAAAAGTGGGCAAGATATAGGAGCTAACAACAGCTCTACATTCATGGAAATGATCAAATTATCCCAGTTTTTGGAATCAATTCGTAGTGATTTAAGTCTGGAAGTAAGAAAAAACTCTCCGCCGGACTTTAAAACAGCGTGCAACATAGCCTTAAAATTAGAGGAGGCTTATTCACATGTCAATTTAAAGGACATCAACAACATTTCCAAAACTAAAGATTCTGATTTGTTAAATGAACTGCTTAAACTCAATGTAGAAAGTGCAGAGAATATAAAATTATTAACCGCGGAATTAAATAACATAAAATTAAAGGTAAATGCCACTAACAATGATACAACTAGGTTTTGCAAGTACTGTAAATCCACATCCCATACGAACCCACATTGTTGGTTTTACAAGGGCAACGAACAAAACAGCAGTAATTACGTGGACGAAAATAAAAAAATTCCTGAGAATATTCAAATCGAAAAACCAAATTTTTATCAAGGGGGAAACCAACAAGCTCAGGGAAACTTTCAGCAAACCCCAAATTACACGCACCAAAACTTCAACCCTATGCAATATTCTGCTCCTCAGTACATGTACTATGCACCACCCCCACCCCACCAACAATTTATGCCGATATCATATCCCAGTTTCGGAAATTATGGAGGCAATTTCAACGAACAGAGATCATATGACCAGCGAAGAAATTATAGAGGGCATAGAGGGGGCTACAAGCAAAATAATTATAAAAAACATGATTATACAAAAAAAATAATTCATAGCAGACATTTGAAAACAATAAACAAGATAAAGATCATGATCAGAATTCTAGTAACAATAAGGGAAACTAAAGTCGGGACTTACATTCTCAAATACAAGGCACCCGCGTAAGTCTCACTGCGGGTCTAAAAAAAATAACAAAATTATTGCTAGTGTCAAAAGTAATGACAATTCTCAACTTCCGATTATTACTTTTGAAATTAATGGTGTTAAGATTAATGCTTTGACAGACAGTGGGGCGGCAGTAACTTTGGCATCACCTATATTGTTCGAACAATTAAAGAATGCACACGTAAAATATAAAAATCTCTGTAACCAGGTAAAAATTCAAACATTAACAAATTCGACAATCTCTTTTAAGCAATGCATTAAATTAACTTTCAAATTGGAAAACGTTTTTGTATCGGGGGCATTCTATGTTACAACTCAAGATTTTGGTCGGAACTACAATATGCTATTGGGATTCGATTTCCTCAAAACAAATAATATTATCCTAGATTTTGAAGATAAAACCATGAAATTAAAAAACAAAAACATTGCACTTCAATTTCTAGAAAATGAACCTCAAAGTCTGATAAGTAACTTAACTGCTAACTCTAATGAGAATCAAAATAAAGAAACAATACGCAAAAAGAAAAAAAAACGTATCTCGCACAAAAATTTTGTTACAGCAAAACTAACACAGACAACGGAGTTACTACCAGGCGAAAAAAAAATTGTTGCATTACTATTAGATCCAGATAAATTCGCAACTACAAATACAATACTCTTGGAACCGATTAAACATAATATGAAAATTTATTATAAAACATCAATTCACGAAATTGCCAAGGATAATAAAATTCATATAATAATCACTAACAAATCACAACAAAAATTAATCTTAACAGAGGGAATGAACATTGGCAAAATTTCTAAACATTTTGAAATAAAATCAGTTGACACTGAGGGTCAAGAAGTAACGAAGCAGGTAGTGCACATTAATAATCTGAATTTAGAGCAAGTTCGTGAACGGAGAAAAGCAGAACTTAGATCAGACGACTTTAATTTACAACATTTAGACTCGGACACAGCAGAAAAAAAAAATACTTCTAAATAATGCACATGCCTTTTCTAAGAATTACGATACACTCGGACAATCTTCATTAGTCGTCCCAAGATTTAATTTAATACATAATTATCCTCTGCAGACTAAACCATACAAAACTGCACACAATGTTAAGGAGTATGCTAAAAAAGAAATTGAAAAACTTTTGAGAGCAAATATCATTCGTAAATCCAACTCTGATTACGCTTTCCCTGTTATTTTCGTTAAAAAAAAAATCTTTGCAGAAAAACGAACAGGCTAATGAAGTTAAATATCGTATGGCGGTCGATTATAGACTTTTAAATGAAATACTTCAAAATTATGCGTATCCCATACCCGAAATTAAAGAGATTCTGCGGAGAATGAGTGGAAAAAAATATTATACAGTACTGGATCTACACAGTGCGTTTTTCCAAATAAATTTACGTGAAGAAGACACTGAAAAATTAGCTTTCATAACGGAGCACGGTAAATTCTCCTTTTTAAGATTGCCTTTCGGAACGCGACTCAGTACTGCGGTGTTTGCAGAATAAATTGATAAAGTGTTGGGCCACTTTAATGAAGATCAAGTCGCTTATTTTATTGACGATGTGATCCTAGCAGCCGACTCACTCGAAGAAATGTTAGATCTGTTAGACAAAGTCCTTAAAGCTTTTATTGAAAATAATTTAACTATTGAGCCTACTAAAATACAAGTCTGTATGTCAGAAATCGAATTTCTCGGTTTCACCCTAAACAGCGAAGGATACTCTCCTTCAAAAAGAAACATAGATAAAATTCAAAATTTAGTTAAACCTAAAAATAAGAAGGGAGTTAAATCTCTACTTGGTCTTTCGAATTATTTTAGATCGCTTATTAAAGACTATTCTAAAATAGTTGACCCATTAATTAATCTTACTAAAGACAAAGTGAAATTTAAATGGTCTGACATAGAAGAAAATGCTTTCAAAGAAATCCAAGCAGCGATAGTTAAAAATCCCACATTAAAACCCCCGGATTTCTCAAAAGATTTCATTTTAATCACAGACGCTTCTAAAACAGCTATTTCTGGAATTTTAGCACAAGAATACGACGGAGAACAGCTGCCAATTGAACATTTTGGGCGAAAATTAAGGGATCCCGAAAAGAACTACCCCAGTTTCAAACTCGAACTACTGGCGGTTCATGAAGCGGTGATGTATTTCAAGCATATTCTCGCAGGGAGAAAATTTAATATTTATACAGACTCCAAAGCGCTAACGTATTTTTTAAATTTGGAAAAGCAACCAGACATTGTAGCAAGGTGGTTGGACAATTTGTCCCCTTTTAACTACTCTTTTCAGCATATCGAGGGATCTAAAAATCCTGCTGATTATGTTTCGAGGAACATTAATAATATAATTTCAAGAGAAAAATTGCAAAATTCATTGTTTACGGTAAACAAAGCTCTATCAGATGAAAACATTAAACTACAACAGTTAGAAGACGAAAAATTGAATAAAATAATAAACAAAATTAAAACTGACAAACAAAACAAAACCACTAAAAAATTCACTCTCAATCAAAAAGAAATATTAATATTAAAGCCAGGCTCTGATACAAATGAACTGTTAATTGCTCCGGATAAACTTAAAGCTGAAATAATACAGGAAGCTCATAAACCACATTTCGGATTTTTTAAAACTTATCAAATAATAAAAGCTAGATTCTACTGGTACGGGATGTACAGGGATGTAAAGAATTATTGTACTAAATGTATACCATGTAACACGACTAAACAACATCAAACTATTAAAGTTCCCACACAAAAAATAATCAAAGATAAAGAAATCGGATCAGTTTTGCATATAGATTTAATTGGTTTGCTTCCAATGACGCTACGCAAAAATAAATTTGTATTTATGATTATTGATTCCACATCAAGATTCTTGGAGGCTGTACCGGTTCGCAATTGTGAATCACAAACACTTCTAAATGTATTGAATCGCTATTTTAGTAATTTCGGATTGGCGCGATCCATAAAATTGGATAATGGCCGGTATTTTCACTCTGATTTATTCAAAGAATACATGGATTCTCTTAACATAGACCTAGATTTTACGTCCGTGAATAATCCACGCAGTAATGGGCTCTGTGAAATCAGTAATAAAATATTGAAAAATTCAATTGTGGCTATGTGTAAAAACTCTTTAGAATGGGATACCAGGATTGATTTTTTTAAAATTAATTATAACAGTACGCCGCACAGAGCTACGGGATTTTCTCCGGCACTTCTATTTTTCGGTAGAGAAATAAGAACTCCTTTTTCCATACACTTGCCCGACCAAGACATAATTGTCAAAACCTATGTTAAAAATAGAGTCCAACATATTGAGGAAATAAAGAAATTAGCCTTACAAAACCAAAAAAAAATGATGGCGGAGTACATCGACAGTACTCCAGTCCAAAAAGTAAAATTTCTACAAACGGGACAAGAATGCTACTTAAAAGTCGTGGGTAAACCAGGTGTACTTCAGCCAAAATTCTTGGGACCATTCGAGGTGGTAAGGAAGCTTAGGAATAACAATTACCTATTAAAGGAAATTGCATTCCCAGATAAAGCGACTATTAAACGCCACATAAATAAATTATTCTCACCAACGAAAGTGGAATCACAGACTATACACATAAATTCCTAGATAGGGAAGCGAGAAATTTTTTTTCTCTTTTATTGCTGTCGAGGCAATATGTATATATTTATTTTAAATTTTTATCGTTTATAGATGTCTTATTTTTCTTTAGTTTAGTACACATTTTATAATTTTCCATTATTGTTTATTTACAGTACATTGAGGACAGGTTACTATTTAAAAAAAAAAAAAAAAAAAAAAAAAGATCATTTAGGGAGGATACTGCAAGTTTTTTTTTCTTTGCTACACAGTGTACTACTGAGGGATTTGGCTCGTCAGAGGGAGTTATGAACAAACATGCACGTTAAATAAAAAAATAATAATAATTACGGTAAAAATAAAAACAGAGGCAGCCTTGCCAGGGTATCACCCTTTCAAACCCATTTTATACTAATTTATATAACAAAACAAAAAAAATTTTTAATATATAACCTTACCCCCTCTACTAAAAGTGAAAATAAAAGTCTTTATATGTAGCACAAAACATATAACTAATCGATTTAAAATTACAAGTCCACATCTATTCACTCGGCGACACAAATATAAATAATAATAATACAACATTTTATATTGACCAATATTTATAATAATTCATCCTTTGCTTAAAGCCACGGATTGACGAATCCACTTGAATTATTATAACAAAAAAAAATCGGTCAGATTTTACAAAATTATTTTAGTTTAATATTTGATATAATCTATAACTTGGTTAGAACAACGCGTTTCAATTTTAATTTTAGAATAATCGTACGATTTCATATTATAAAACAAACAAGTAAAAAAAAAAAATTTATTAGTTGTCCCTAAGGATTAACATTTCAGATAATTTAAAAAAAAATAAAATAAAAAAATAAAAATACCATTGAACGTTTCAATTATTACAAAACATAAATTGGATGTTTAATTTATACCTTAAATATTTAGGTAAATTATTTCATACTTAAAAAATAATAATAATAAAAAGGTGTTGGATACATGTCAATGATCATTTCAGCAATTTATTGGATGTTAAAGTCTCGTTTTTGCAGGCGAAATTGAGACTATCTGCGCAGAGCATCTAATAATGCATTTAGCTGAGATATTTCTAATTAACTAAATTTCCAAACTTTACAAAAAAAAAAAGAATTTGTTTAATTTTTTTTTCCTCTAACTATTATATGTAATATTTTATAAAACAAAAAAAAAAAAAAAGAAAAGAAAAGCGAACGCTCGCTTTCGATTCCTTAAATATGTATATTTACACGTTAATATATTTTAAAATAATAATAATAAGAAGAATAAATAATTAAATAAATATTTCACAATTGCATGCACATTTTCGTTTGTGCAAAGCAACGCTCGCTTGTTCTCGCTAACTTAAATTGTAACTAGAAAATCAATATTATATTAAAAAAATATATATATTATAATACATTACGTTTTTATACACAATATAAATAAATAAGTAAATATATAAATTGACGAGAAGATAGTGCGATGCAAACGGATTTGACCACGTTACACGTGTACCGATTTTTTTTTATAGAAAATATTAAGCAGATATACAGATTTAATTACATACCCCATTTATTTTTAAATCCAAGCCGGGTATACACGACTTTTTTTTTTAACCACACAGTATAATTTTTATTTTTAACAACATAAATCATAATTCCTAGCTGTAAATCATAGCTGCACTACCTTTCACCAATTACACGTGCAATTAACACATTTCACCCCTTTTTGTAGAGTCGAAAATCCAGGAGTTTAGTAATCATACACCTCAGGGATAGCAACGATCGCTAGTACATGCATTTCGCAAATCTTCCCTTGTGTACACCTGGATACGAATGTAAAAAAAAAAAAAAAAAAAAAAAAAGGGGGGGTCAGTTTTTCCACAGGTGAGCTCAGTAACTGTCATTTGGAATCCTTCCCCTTAGCAATTTGATGGATCGATAGGAAAGAGAGGAGATTTTTTTTTCTTTTTCTTTTCTTCGTTCTCTTTCAACCTTGTTCATTCTAGGAGCCGGGCAGTGAAATTGTATTTGTTTTGATTTTACCAACGGATAATTAAAATTTTGGTAGCAAAGGAAAGAGGAAAATTCATTTTTTAGACCTGTTTCTTTTATGAAAATATATTATTGAAAATATCTTTCATTCAGAAAAGTCATCCTTTTATAAGATCCCAAAACAAAATTGTTTTAGTAAGAATGATAAGATGTTTTTTTCACATAACATTTTCTTTATGTATATTATATAAAATAAAATAAAGATGTTTGCCTTTTTGCTCAAGAGAGACATTTCATGTGAGATTATGTATATCTATTTTCTCTCTATGTTTTTGATATAATATATATATACATATTTTTAATGTATGGTATTAATTATACAATGCATACAGTTTACTGATTATATTGAGTATTTGTTTTCAATGATTCTGTATATTGTGTTTCAACGTATGGGTACCTAATTAGCCTGTAATAATTAAAATAAAAGATTTGCCAATTTATATGTATGTAATAACTAAAAATATAAGAGTGGAAAAGAAAATTATTTTTTTTTTCTTTCTTCTCTCGGGCATTTTATTTTATTATTTGGCTTATTCAAATTTTCCTGCTTTATTTGGATTTGGACCTATTAAAACTCAAAATTTTAATAAATGTTTTTGGAACAATGGAAATTGAAACCAACTACACATGATAACTTGCTGAAGAAGTCATGTCTTTCATCAGATTTTTCAACAGTGAACTTTTGATTACGCTTTATTTCACCAATGTGTAAAACTTTTTTCTGGTGTTGCAAACCTACTTACACTCCAAACCTAGTGACACTCCAGCTTATCCCAAGTTCCTAGATTTTTCCATGTGAACATTTTCAGTTTTGATCTTCAATATAATACGACGATGGACTTTCATCGAGTACTTTGTGGCTACATATATATATAAAAAAAAGATACTGTTGACCTTTTTTTTCTAATGTCGGGGGAAGAGATGATGGTGAGAAATACCACCATCTAGATCTAAACTAGCACACACTATAAAAAAAAAGTATTTGGTTTTTTTTCTGCATATTAACAGAGTATTTGGTATCATTTTAATCAGTGAACAGTGAACAATACAAATTAATGATCCATTTTAGGATCAGCGCATACAGATAGATAATTATGGAACAAAGTGAACCACGGCAGTCAAGGAAATATTTGGTTTTCCGTTCCCACGAATGATTTAACTACACCTAATAAAAATGTCATGGAGAAAATTGTCAGAACAATAATATGACACATTTATTTATGAGAGCTTAAATAGGCACGAAGACCTCACAAGTCAAAGCATCTTTACCTCCCAGACACAGCACGGCGTCAAGAGGAATCGCTATTGTACCGACGGACCTATGAAACACTCAAGGGGAGTACCAAATTTCTCCCGCCTGCCAATGGTCATCTCTCTAAAATCAGAGGTATGGCCGAAACATGCAAATTTTCAAGAAGTTAAAACGTATAAGGCCTTAATTTTATGTGAAAAGGGAAAAATGGTTCCATCCCTTTTTTTTTGCTCCACGAAAAGAATGTGATTTTTCTTGAGAGTAGAGATTCAAAAAAGATGGAAAAGTAGAAGGTTGACTGCTCTCTAACTAAAAAACAGATTTTGAGTGTGTGTGCCAATAGATGGAAATGTACGCGCTAAGAAAAAGCGAAAACGCGTCAGCTATTACCTCCTGCTGTCAACGTTATCTAGTAATATAAGGTAACAAACAATCTTCCTTCACCATTGTTCCATTTTATTTAATTAAGCTATATTCTTTTAATAATACGAATTTACGTGTGTATGAAGATCCTACCCCGATCCAAACATAAAAAGGCTAATCAAATAAATACTTCTAGGGTATGGAACTCTGCCTTTCAAAATCGAATTTGTTAATTCAGTAAGATAAACTGTAATTCTCAGAAAATAAATGTTGAGAATACAGTTCTCAACTAGAATTGAATATTTTTATTTTTTAAAAACATTTATGTTTGTTTTTAATCATATGCTTACAATTACCTTGTAAATAAACTCAATTTTATATTCAATTAAATTTAGTCAGTTTTCCTTTTGTTTACTTAATTTATTGAATTAATATTAAGTCTTTTATTTTAGGAAATGTTTTCTTTAATATTACAATCTAGGTTTTAAAATAAGCCATTATATATTTAATGTTACATAACTCTCTGCAGGTAACCTTTGATGATTGTAATTGGCTCAAAGAGGATCCGAACTTCAAAAATAATTCACAACGCAACTTTTTCTTTTCTATAATTAATTGATAATTTGTCTAATAAAATTTTCTAAGTATAAATTATCATATCAGATCCTTAGAGTCATAGGTGCAAAATAAATACTATACGTCTCGGATAATTTAAAATACTCATATTAATCAATTAACAGCAATATAGTGGTAAATCCTATGCAGTCAGACTTAAATTCAAATAATTTAATTGATCACTCTGTAGCATTCCATCAACATGTACTGCGAAGACCCATCAAACGAGAGTAATTATTAACTCTAAGAGTCACATACTTGGTTGATCATTATCCTCAAAGCATAACCAGGAAGTTAGCTTTTTCATTCTCAGTCTGACATTCACAGAACCTAGAGGCTAGACTAAAGCACCATTCGTGTAGTGAAATGCTAACTTCAGATGAACATTTACTTGTATTAAAATAAGTGTGATATACAAAATTATTTTACAGAAATTATTGAATTTTACTTTGCTAATATATATATATATATATATATATATATATATATATATATATATATATATATATATATATATATATATATATATATATATAACTGTTTCCATTTTTATGTTCACACAGTGAAAGTTTTTGTTTTCAAAATGTATAAATTATTTTACAAACATAAATACAACTGTGTTTTAGGTAGATTTTGTAAGAAATACTACCTATTACATTCTTCCCTAATTTGGACTTTCTGGAAAATTTTTGCAGATTTACGCCGATCATGACTCCCAGAATCCAAAACCACCCCCAGTTCAAAACTTTATCTATTTATCTATCTATCTATGTCACGTTTTTATGGACAAGATAACTGCAATAATTCTACACAAATCGCTTCCAAAATGATACATAAGATCAAGGGGCATAAAATCTCGGCCAAGTTCGTTAATGGACAACATCGGACCAAGGGATAGAGGGGGGGGGGGGAATTGGTGAAAAAAGAAAAAAACCCATAACTTCTTAAATATGATGCGTATCGAATCCGATTAAAGTTATTGATACTTCTAGGAAAAGGGCCGAAAATTTATGTATGAAAGATTTTTGATATTATTAAAAATGGCCCTAAGGGGGAAGGGGGTGAAATAGGGGTTTTAGAAAAAAAAATTCATAACTTTGTCAATTCACAAGATATCAAATCCGCTTAAATTTATTATAAATCCTCTTAATATTATCTACAACTTTCATACTGATAGCTTTATTGTAGGGCCAATCCTTACAGCAAAAATAAAATAAAATAAAATAAATAAAAATCCGTGCCGGATCCGCCTACAGACACATTTAGATTTCGAAGTGGGCGATCCCAACTGTCGCATCATGGTAAAAATGTCATTTCTTCTTCAATTCCCAATAAATAGGCGCCCAAAGTTCTGCGTTTTAGAAATCTACCTGTGCCTATAAACCGAGCCGTCAGGGATTTTTTTTTTTTTGTGTAACTTTTGTGTAACTTTCAAAATACATCAATAAGTTGTTGAGTATTTTCTTGAAAAAACAAGTTGCGTACATCACTTACTTTTAAATACTTCTAATATTTGCATTTAACATAGTATCTAAATTCAGTGTGTAAAAACTTGTTTCATTTTCTATTTGATAGCGAGAGGCAAAAAACAATTAATTCTTTTCTACGTAACTTTTCACACAAACTACGTAACACACTATTTCTTTCCATATAATCAACTTCCTATTGCGTAAATGTGAAATTTTATTTAAACATCTTAGGATTTAAACCATTTCAGACTTAAAATGTCCATTTAAAAAAATTATCTGAAAACTTCAAAACATCATATTTTGTATCTTTTGAGTAATTCCAATTGAAACAAGTAGTTTAAAATTATGTATGTAATTTTTCGGATGTATCTTCTAAATAATAGCATAATACATCTAGTGCTATCAACTATTCATTTTTTCTATATGAAATTATCGGATGAAAAATAAATATAATAATATGCCAAAATCTATCATTTTCACGTTTGATAAATGATAGCATAATAAAGGAAGGTAAAATCCATAATGCCGGTACAATTTTTCAGATAATCATGAGACTATATATGTGAGGCATTATAGAAGAATATATTGTGTTGCAATGATCTCTAATTTTTACATTTTGTTCAGAAGCAATTTATATCGCTGCTTTGCGCAATGTATTTTGAGATATTGTTAAGTAAAAGAAATTAGATGTTCTTTAGCGATAAGTTTATTTTACCAAAATAAATATTTAATGATTTCTGCATTCATAGAGTTTCATTAAACATATATAAATAAATATATTATGTCCTTATTAGTTCAAAAAAAGTATATCATGATAAAGAAATATTATTAAATATATCAATTTGTAACTATATCTCATACTTAATGTTACTTAAATCTTTACCACTATCTTTGATTATTTTAAAACTTGTGTAAAAAAATAGTTTAATGTTTGACTTTTACTTTGGCTTCGTATCTAAATGTACCGTTTAAAAACATCTAATTATAGTTTAAATTTCATCTAAGAATGTGTTTCTCAATATCTATTAAACTTTATCTACTTCATTTTGAAACTTAACTGAAATTTCTGAAAGTAACTCAGATTGCGTTTTTGAAGTCCATCAAATTAAAATAAGCTTGTTTGTGTATTTACTATGTGTGTACCCCTTAAATAATACACGGTTCAAATGCAATGATGATACTATTCTTGTAAATAAAACTTACAATGAAGAGAAGAAACACATCTTTACATAATAGAACAAAATTTGTCCCTTTCCTGAATGATAAATGATGACAGTATATAAAATAAATAAAATTAATAAGGTTATTACAATTTTTTAGAATGTTATTATATGTAGGTGATAGATTGTTTTTAAGAATTTAATGTGTTCCTTTTATGCATAATTTTTGCTTTTTTTAGAATACATATTATCTTTTTTTAGGTATGTACTCATCTTCAAAAATTAAAAAAATGAATGTTAGATGTAACTTAGTGGTGTGTTTATTTACCAAAATAAATTTATAATGGTTTTCTGAATTCAAATAGTTCATAAACACTTATGTAAGTAAATATAATATTTCTTCATGAAATCAAAATTATAATTTACAAATAAATACAAGTAACATTCAAAAGTATCAAATAGAAAATAGTACCGAAATGTTTTGTTAATTAAATTTCCATGTTTTATTTTAATTTATTAAAATTTGGATAAAACATCACTTTGTATGTGTACGAGCCGAAATGCAGCATGTATGCGTTTATTTAAATTTCTGTCATAAAATATAGTTTAATCAGGGTGGCTAGTGGTCAGAGAAAAATACTGTAAAAAAATATAATGACCAGTATATTCTTATAGAAAAATTCAAATTGATTATTTGATCGAATAATCAACATCATTGTTCCTATAAG
Organism: Maratus michaelseni; assembly: GCA_963931845.1. NCBI lineage: Eukaryota > Metazoa > Arthropoda > Arachnida > Araneae > Salticidae > Maratus > Maratus michaelseni. The sequence goes on from OZ007595.1 coordinate 184,826,162, forward strand.
AATATACTGGTGTTTATCCCTTTTTTTTACTGTATTTTTCCCTGACCACTAGCCACCCTGTTAATGGGGAAAATTAACTTGATTATGTCTAAGTCTTTTTACATAATGTTTCTTTATATGTGATATTACATATGGCATTCAGTAAAGGAGAAAAAGCATTTAGGCATGTTAAGTTTTATCGCACACTGTTTTAAGTGCATATTTCAAAAAGGAATTGCATCTATTAAATACACTATTCTACATTTTTAAAGTCATTCCAAATGAAATATGCATTTATTGTGAAGAAAACATGTATTGTTTTACTCTTCTAAATAATATCATGATGCATATACAGCGTAATATCAATAAGATCGTTAAGATTTTTCAGAAAGGTGTTAATGAATGATGTAAGACACGCATTACTTCCAAGAGCACGGGAGATTCGAGGCTATTGGAATATGGGGCCTAATGAAAACAAGTGCGTTCTCTCATGAAATAAGTAAGTTAAATGTTCAGGATTTTGTCAAAACATAACAGTACCAGCATTACAGTAGCATAAGCAATGACTTTTTTTAATCATTAGCTGGTTGCAAAGTAAGAAGCAAAACATATCTAAGTCGAATTCTGAAATACATTTTTATGTTTAATAAAGAATGGTTTGAATATAGTATTAATTCTGTTTTTAACAATATTACAATAAATTTAAATTTTTTAAAGTAAGATTTTGTTAACTGAAATTTATAATAATGCTGATATTAATCTTGAGTCCGCCTACTTATGAAATATGTATGTTTGATTAATGTATCCCATTCGACTGTTGACAAACCAGGAACCGGGGTAAAATGGTATTCAATTTCATTTCACAAACTAAAGCTATTTCCATTTCCATAATTAAGCCATAACTAATTTTTATTACATAAGTAGTATTAATACAAACTATTAAAGGTAATTATCTGCTAAAATGAAATTTGGGAATTTCATAAATTACACTTTAACAGTATGAAATGCAAAATGTGTCCCATTATTCTCCCTCTTTAGCCGTTAGTGACTAATACGGCAATTTTTTTTTCCTTCTCGAAGTACTTGTCTCGATATTTTGATTTTGTCCATTTCTCTCTCTCAATAAATAAATAAATAAATAAATAAATAAAAGTGGGGGGGGGGGCTGATTTTTACGCGATGTCTACGTGTACGCGAGTATGTGCGGTGATATAATTTTATTTAATTAATTTTAACTAACACATTTTTATGCAAAATTAATATTCAATTCAAAAAATGATAAAAATGGCATTTACCTTCAGTGACATATAGATAATGAATTGATATTTTTAACTATCCCATTCAACATTTTTGAAGATATTTCAAATGAAATATGATTTTTTTGTAAATAAAAAAGCACGTACTGCCATGGACTTCTAAACAATTGCTTAGCATAAATGCACAAATTTCGTTTCCATAATTACTACATTTATTGATTGGATGAAATATATATATATATATATATATATATATATATATATATATATATATATATATATATATATATATACTAGGACGAAATATTTAACTTTCATGTATTGTACATGATAGCATACTAAATAATAGAAAATCAATCAAGCCGTTATGAATTTTCTGAAAAAATTTGAAGAATATAGATATGCATCTATATTCTCTATATGATATAGTGCTACTTTCATCCATATTTTCACCTGAATAGAACATTAATTTTCACCTGATTAAGTTTTCTCGTTTAATGAATGTCATCAAATATATTAAAGCACAAAGGTGTTTTTTAAGATCGATGTGGCCATTTCTGAGCATGCGCGAAACCCGTTAAGACACTTATTTTATTTCAGAACAAGTTAGATGAAGCTAGCATTCCCGAGTGGTCTAGGCGCCAGAATTAAGCTCTGCTTATCGAAAGTGAGTGAGCGTTCAAATACCACTCATGACTGCAGATTTTTAACAATTGGGAAAATAGTTGTTGTTTTCGGTCGAAAATGGACCTCTTGGCGCCGTCACTTTATTTTTTTAAGCGTTTTAACGAAATTCTGTAACTTTAGAAGATTTTTTTTTTTTAATAAGCAATAGAAATGCATAAAATCGTTACAAAAATGTTAAAGTTACAAGAAGGATAGATGCAAACTATCAAATATGAAAAAAAAGCCGAATTCAAAAATGGATGTCGAATGAGAAATCGTCTTATAAAGCAAAAAACATGGTCTTCAACTTTAATTTCCTCAAAATACCTTTAGCTCACACATGAATCTAAAAAAAAAAAAAATAATAATAGTTATTCGAATAATTTCAATAATGTAAATCAAGTATTTTGTTTCAGGAGGAAAAGTTATAGGATTTGTATTTTTATTATCGGTATACTTTATAATTATTAAGTAAAATTATCCACCCAGGAATATCTTTTTTTAATTACTGATTTGTCATTAAGAATATTTGAATTAAAGCTTTGACATGTAAATATCGATAACATAAAGTAAAGTGACCTATAATTTTTATTTAAAGCTTCTAGAATATCCCGTCATACCGGGCGGGTTTGCTAGTATCATTTATTTCCATATAAAGATCATTTTGGATAAACATAATTTTGACATAATAAAAGTAAATAGCTGACCCTCGTCCGGCATTGCCCGGGCCCGTGATAATAAATTTAAAACGAATCATCAAGTTTTTGTTATTTTATATCTTTAACCGTATTTTGTATGAAATTATAATTTAAAATGCAAAATTCGCGAACAAATATTGATATTTGTGATAAAAAAGCTCATTTTCTTGGGGTTTTTTTTACGTAGGGTAGTTTTATAGTTTTAATTTTTTTTTCGTCTGAACTTTTTGAAATTTTATTGGTGATAAAAAAAAACGATTTTACAGCCTGTGTAAAAATTTCGTTAAAAAATATTGTTTTCTAGTTCTAAAATAAATATATATATATATATATATATTTTTTTTTTTGCGTCGGCATTTTTAAACACGCTGTAAACAAATGAAATCACACTTCCAAAAATGATCATACATAAGCAGCCATGTATCCAGTTGTTTGCGTGGGCCTATATATGATTCCATGTTATATTCAATAAGCATATCTTTGTATACTAAATATATTTCATGTTCAATATGCATAACTCGATTAAAGAACACATTAGCAATTTTCACAGATACGCAGTAATGATTAAAATTTCTTCTGTGTAGCCCTGTATTATGATCTGTAGCATTTATACATACCGCGTAGCATACAAAAATTTAGTTAAAGGCATATCTAACTGAAAGCGCTCTTCTAGCTATTATCGCTTATAGACAGTACTTCGGAAACAACACTGTATCCGAAATATTTTGTATGTCCCTGTAAATGAACGATAAATGCTATGTACAACAAATTAAACAATATCTTGAAGTAAACCTCAGTAATGTACATGGAATTCATTATATTTGAAATAGTCTAACATAATTAAAATATCTTGTAAACAGTTTTACTCGATTAACCAATATGTAACGGAATAATTTTGTGCGACTCTGTAAATGAAAGATAAATGCTCCATATTTTACAGAAAGCATGTTTCAGTGCACCTCACAAATTGATATCAATGTCATTATGTTTGTAATAGTGGAACATGATTAAAATGCACCGCAAACGATTTTTTCTCATACACAATAATGTAACGGAATTTTTTTTTTAGTTTCCCTGTTTCTCTGTTTCCCTGTTTTGAGTTTTCTTTTTTTGTGTTTTCCTGTAATTATAAGTGTTACACGTACCATATTCGATACTAAGCATCTTGTAGGGCACTTCAGCTATGTATATAAAATTCAATATATTTAAGGACATGTGTTTCAAAACTCGCCTTATCCAAAAAATCAAATTCGAGGAAATTGCGAAAAACCCCCGACTGCTTCCATTGAGATTTACATTGTAAATCAATATTTTAGAACGCCAGAAATACATGCTAAAACTAAATTTTCTGCGAATTGTAGTGTTTTTTTCAGTGAAGATTTACCGATAGAATAGATTGATAAGGAAAACACGATTTTTTTTAAATTTTGGATAAGGCGAGTTTTGAAACTCACGTCCTCATTTGAAATAGTGTAACATCATTAAAATAACTGCAAAGGATATTTCCTCATAGACCATAATGTAACGACATTCTTTTGAGTGCCTCCGTAAACGAGGTATAAGTGCTTCATACTTCATTTTCAATTCCAAACATGCCATTGCATGTATTAATAACATATATAATTTTCATGACAATCCGGGTATATTTACGTGAGTAAGAGCACAGACAGACGGCTTGACAGACGGCCAGATAGACAGACGGTCAAACAAACCGACTTCATAAATATTTTACAACTATGTTGAAAGTGTTAAACATGAATATTTAAAGATTTTTGCATATGGACGGTTCAAATAAACTGAAATAAAGAAAACTATTATAGATTTGTCAGTTTAAAGGTCTTATAAGTCTGTATAAAGAAGTAACATTAAAAATATGAATCGGTAACAGGTATCCACAGTAGGCTTAATTAGGCTTTATGCTTTTTTCGCCTTATTTTTAAAAAATGAATAAAATCCAATTTTGTCTATTTGCTTTTCGCTATGTGTCTCAACGTAGCAACTGAAACTTCATAAATACCGTAGATACGTGCGTATTTTCGTTTTAACGAAAAGTATTTAAAAAGTGTTCGTAAACAGTATTTTCGTTTTATTTAATAGCATTGTTTGTAGTAATTTTCTGAGATTAAATAAGACAAAGATGATGTACGAAAAAAGTCGTATTCAAACGAAACGACACAGTATTTCTCTAGAACTTTGGGGTCGGCTTAAATGCGAATTTATATGGTATTGTTTAATTTTTTATTTTAGAATATGACGCAAAAAAAAAACATATTTAATCTAAATTTGCTTAGGGCATTTCGTGTTACAGAAATCATAAAGTCTTCAGTACATATAATGCAATAATAATAGAATTAAAATATTCCATTTTGCAGTTTTGAGCTCATTACAATCGAAATACGCATTTTTTAATTTTAATACACACGCATTTTAATAACATAATGCAAATGTTGTGTCACAAATAATGAAAATATATAAAAAAGTTTTATATAATATGACAAAATCACTCAGTTCCATGTATGATAAATGATAGTATACTAAACGAAAGAAAAATCAATAAGGTTGTTTGGATTTTTCATAAAAGTTTGAAAGTATATCGGCAATGCATTATTTCTATGGTGTTCATTTGACTCGTAATTTTTACTTTTGTTGAGAAGCAATTTATCTTTCTGAGTTACGTAAGCATTTTGGAGCACTTTCTAAGTAAATAAAATGAGATAAACTTCCATGATGTGGTGATTTTCTGAAAAGGAATATTTAATGACTTTTCTTTGAATTCAGATATTTAATAAATGAGAATTAATTACTTTTATTGGATCTTCTAATGACACAGTGGTTCTAATTTTTTTAGTATCCAAAATATATAAAGCAAAAAGGGAATGAATCGGAATGACGTGAAAAAAATAATAATTTGTTTGAGATTTTACAATTTATGTATAACAAATTCTGTTATTGGACTTTTATCGCATTATTTATCTGAAAAATTGTAAGCAGAAATAATATCGGAAAACAGTAAGCTTCACAGATAAATATATAACGAAAATAAAACCATTATATATATTTTTTCAACTACTTTTGACTGATAATAGAATACGTGATATCATTTGATTAAAATGATATATTGATATTATTGGGGTGACTAAAATGGAATGCAGTATTGATATATAACTCGTAAAAAAATTAAACTAGCTGATCCGATCGGCGTTGCCCGGTCTCGTAAAAAAATAGAACGAAAGACGAAAACACTCTAAAAATACCTGCATAAATCTATTCCACTGGTAACCCGTTCGTCTGTCAGTAAATAAATTAAAGTAAAAATATGTCAAGTAAATAGAGAAACGGACCTCGAAGCGGAAGTAAATTCAGTACGACTCTCTCAAATGTCTTTGTCATTAGATTCATTTCCAAAATCAAAAAAAGTTACCGTCCGATTTTCACAAAATTTACAGTTTAGGCATCAGAAAAATAAACTACGTATATACTGTGAGTTTCGGAGCCTCTAAAAATTTCCTTAATACAACAAATCACAAATCAGGCTAAAGTTATTTTTAGCAGGTTTGATTTTTTAAACAAATCACTCGTTCCATCAGCAAAATAGAAAAAACATTTGTTTCTCTGCTACTTACCTTAGCGTTTTATGTAGATAGATGGTTCAGCACTAAAGGTTTTTTTTTTTTTTTGTAACTTTTGGTGTTATCCAAATGATGGCGTACATTAATTATAGATTAATAAATACACCATGTGAATATTCAATTTTAATCTTATTCTTCCCGATATCAATTATTTGTTAGCCGTATATATATATGTTACGGTAAATATGATTAATCCGGTCATTATTAGTAATAACTTGTTATTATTAATTATGACCGGACATAAAGGCCGGATATTATTAATAATAATAGTTCATATCGATGTGCAAAATTCATGTCGATTGCTGCATGTAACATTCATTGCCATTTTTCATGCAATAATTATTATTAAAAGCATTGTTGAAGGGGCAACAATGTAGTTCGTTAAAAAATCTTTTAGTTTTTAGTCAAAATAAAGAAAAGTCACGATCCTATTTCACAAAATTTGCATTTTCGGAATCGGAAAAATTAGCTACGCATATACTGTGAGTTTTGAATCGGTACCTCCAATAGTTTTCTTAATACAACAAATAAAAAAGAAATCTAAAGTTAACTCTAGCAGATTTTATTTTCTAAACAAACCAATTGTTGCCATAGGCAAAAGAGAAATAACAGCTTTTTTGACGCAACGTACCTTAGCGTTTTATATATACAGATAGTCATTGCTGCGCATAGTTTTAAACCCTTATCAGTGTCACTCAAACACAGTTTCTGAAAAATAAAACACATCTTTTTTTGTTGTTGTTTGTTGCCGTTTATTAAAAATCTATGTGCGATAATTGCTGGTAGTGCCTTTGCCTCTGTGCTATGCATTTTTAAACTTATTTAAATTTTGATGTATTGGGTGGTGTGTAAATAAGCTATAGATCATATACCGAGCTGCACGAGAGAATTCGTACACATTATAGCATATCGAAAACAATTGCTGAAAAGGGACATTTTATGCATGAGGTGTTTTTTATATTGCTTCCTTAGAAATCTCATTTTAATGTACAAAACGATGCAATTTCTTGATAATATTGTTACTTTTGGAAGATGCTTCATAAGCCATTCCTGATGCGTGATTTTTCGGACTTCTTTAAATTTGGATTTCATTATCAAAAATATGACGTTCGATTTCAAAGTAATTTGTTGAAATAAATTGACTTTTTAACGCTTTCGAGTGAGATTTCTGTAGGAGTTAGATTTTAAATTTTTTTAGTAGTTTTAGATGACTGTCTAAAAGTGAAAGTTACATTTAACAGAAGTCGTATCAAGATATCTGAATTTTTCCATTACATTATTGTAGATAACTAGATTTAACACCGTTTAATCTGCTTATTCCAATTTCAGTTACTTTGTTTTGAGAAACACATGAAGAGTCATACTCGTCCAATTATGCGAATGGGGTAAAGGTTGTCGGTAGGGAAAAATTTAAATATTTCGATTTTCGGAATTTTATGTTTTTAAAATCACAGATTTGTGCCCTTTAAGTTGAGCGTAATTTTATCTCCCTACTAGGTTTAGAAATTTGGAAAACTTTAAGTGGAAATAATGTCGGAAAACAGAAAGCATCACAGACAAATAGATAACAAAAATAAAACCCATATATTTTTAGATATTTTTAGATTAGTTCCTTTCTTCCATCTGGAAAATATCTATACTGTGGACTCAATCGTGCTGAAGTTTATGCAAAAAAATTAAAATAAGGAAAAGAGTCTTCTTGAGGCTGTGATGGAAACTATGCGGCTTATATTGAAAGATCTGCTTCATCCTGAATTACTTAAAAGTACGGAGTATCGAAATAAGCAACAATTTTAATGATAGCGTAAGATGATCCCGTATTCCCAAAGAGACATTTGTACAAACATAAACATTATAATTTGGTACTTATGATGCAGTTCCATCCTTCTACAAGGGTTATATAACGAAATTATAAAAAGTCTTTCCGCCCTGTACCGGGAGGAAAAAGTAGCTTTCATAGTCCATGTTTTTAAAAATTCAACTAATTTTACTCAAACACCCGAAGCTAAATTGCTTGAAACTCGATTATTGAAAATTCAATCCCAGTTTTCGGTAGTACGAAATTTAAATGTGAATTTCAGCATGAGAATGACAGCATGACAAAAATGAAATTGTTTCAAAATGTGAGGCACCATAGAATTTCAAACTACCATATCTCTGCCATTTTTAAGATAAAACCAAAATAAAAAATGTTCCGGAATCCTTGCATCACGTTCTAACACTTAACATAAACAATTTTTTCAATCTATAATTTTTTTGCACATATTTATGAATTTTTAAAATTTTAAAATTTTTAACTGGCCACAATTTTGAAACAAGATGGCTTATGAAGCTGGTCAACGAACTCGGTCGAGACCTTGGTATGACCTATACACATACTCAGTCACATCCAAATCGGTTTATAAATAAGAAAGTTACAGCATGACATATGTCAGATATATATATATATATAAATCAACGTTTGAAAGGAGGGTGGTTTGGTGGTCTGGGGGTAATGATAGGTGAAAATATGCCAAAATGTTTTGGAATTGCATTCCTCCGAACAGCTGCAATAGGTAGCTTTTTGTAATGAAAGCTGCCTAATATTGGTAAAATTAGGCTTAGATGCAGAGGAATACACAAAACCTACTATGAAACGTCTCGACACAACAAGTGTGATAAATGCAAAACGTGTTCACTCGTTGTAAGAATAGAAAAAGACTAAAAAAAGAGAGAGGAAGATAATCTTCAAAATATTCCAGAAAATTTAGTGTACGAGGCTGGGGAATTTATAAAAATGCGATTCTTTGCTGAAATCATGATTTTTTTAAAATGCGATTATTTGCTATATCATTTACCTTTTCACAAAAACTGCTCTATTAGCGCAAGAATGATTAATGATACGTTCCGCTTTAACTTAAAAATACACCAAAATGAGATTTTGCCTTTTTTTTATAATACTTAGTGTTTCTCACTTTTTTTGTTATTTGATAAATTGAACTTTTTTGTATTTAAAAAAGGATTTCCATTGTATATCAAAAGCAAAAAGCAAATAAATTATTGTAAAAAAATAATTTCTGTACAATGCCCAATATCTGTGTATGATATAAAACTATCCTGTGCCGTCAGGCGCCCACGGGGGTCGCCGACGCGCGTAAACGACCATCGCACCCAAGCCTCTGAAGGGCTTTTAACGCACCAGGGCTTTGTCTCGCCCGGCGCTGCGATCATATGTGTATGATATATAAAAAAATTCATTTGTCTATTTCAAATAGCTTCGGAGTAAAGTTACATCAAATTTTCACGATTTAACATTGCCGGTAGGAACCGTAACGACCACTTTAAAAATATTGTCGGCAATAAATTTAAAACATTTATTCAAATAAAAACATATGAAAATAATTATTTGTTATAAAAATACTTAGAATTTACTCATTTTTCAAAAAATACCTTACGTCAACTCCAGTATCCTAATAATGAAAAACAAATTTGAAAATTCTAATGAGCAATGCTTAATCTGGTTTTAATGTCCCCTATGGATTAACATGAGATTTCCGAGTTGAAGAGATCGGATGAGAAGTTTCCTAGCTGGGAAAAATTTACTTTGTGGATTCAATACTATTTAAATCTAAAAAATTCAATTTTTTAAAAGGATAAATTTAACATTTGCTCTGAAAAAAAAAAAACATCTATTTTATAGACAAATAAATGTGTTATACTTGATTTTTATTATATTAAACAATTAACAGAAATGCTCCACAAAATGATGAAAAAAATCATTTTACTAAAATACATTTATTTTCTGTTACAAAAAGTTTCTTTCCCCCGTAAAATCAATGGGAATATAGTACGAGGACATGTAAAGTGCTGAAAGAAACCAGAGACTAATCAATGTATACTAGTTTTACATGACAGGCGAAATTTCATTAATCTCTCTGTGAAGAATTAGTTTTACAATGGAAGTTTCTTTAGTCAAGATCGTAAGTATTAGTCATTGTTAGAGATACTTTATTGATTCATCTATCAATGAAAAATTAGGAAAAAAGAAAATTTGTTAAAAGGATAATTTAACATTTTCTGTGTAAAAATAACAGCTATTTTAAAGAAAAATGTGTTATACTTGATTTATATTATATTATATCAATAGCAGAAATGCTGCTTAAAATGATGAAAAAATCATGTTACTGAAATACATTTATTTTTTACTACATTTTTTCCTCGTAAAATAAATGGGAATATAGTACGAGAACATGTAAAGTGCTGAAAGAAACCAGAGACTAATAAATGTTTACCAGTTTTACACGACAGGCGGAATATCATTAAACATTCAGTGGAAAATTATTTTTGCAATGGAAGTTACTGTAGTCAAGATCGTAAGTATTAGTCATTGTTAGAGATAATTTACTGATTCATCTATCAATGAAAAATCTAAAAAAATTAATTTTTTTTAAAGGATAAATTTAACATTTGCTCTGAAAAAATAACAGCTATTTTATAGACAAATGTGTTATACTTGATTTATTTTATATTAAACCAATAAGAGAAATGCTCCACAAAATGATGAAAAAAATCATTTTACTAAACTACATTTATTTTCTGCAACAAAAATTTCTTTCCCCCGTAAAATCAATAGGAATATAGTACGAGGACATGTAAAGTGCTTAAAGAAACCAGAGACTAATAAATGTATACTAGTTTTACACGACAGGCGGAATTGCATTAATCAGTCAGTGGAGAATTATTTTTGCAATGAAATTTACTGTAGCCAAGAGCGTAAGTATTAGTCAATGTTAGAGATAGTTTACTGATTCATCTATCAATGAAAAATGTAAAAAAAAAATACTTCTATAGACAAACTTTTTTTTATTCTGTGCAATTCTAATGTTTTTTTATATTAAGTTGGATTTTAATATTATTACTATTTTATAATAAAGCTTTATTTTCGATTTCAAGTTTAAAAAAAAATAACATATTAAATATGCCAAGTATTCCAATTTGTAGATGTTCGATATACGACACCCTCCGTTAAAGGCTGTTAACGGAGACTGTCGTATAACCGAGCGTCGAATAAAACTTAGTTTACTACATTAAATATTCGTCTTTCATATCCCTCACATTCTTCATGACGCTGTTGATGACTGTACTCTAAATTATTGAACGAAAATGTATATTATTATTTAATTTATAATCCATAATACATATCTTTAAATGTAGTGAAAATACTAAAAATATATAAAAGTATTGTTAAATTAATTCAATACATTGTTATTTTTGTTAAATCAAAAATAATTTCATCACAAAAACTATTTAAAATAAATTGAAAACTTTAGGAAATCCAGAGTAATAATCATCAACATAAGTATTAGTCACTGTTAGAGATAATTTACTGACTCATCTAGTAATGAAAAATGTTAAAAATTATTTCTAGAGACAAATGTTTTCTTTCTGTGCAATTCTAATGTTTTTTATATTAAGTTGGATTTTAATATTATTACTATTTTATAATAAAGCTTTATTTTCGATTTCAAGTTTTAAAAAATAACATATTAAATATGCCAAGTTTTCCAATTTGTAGATGTTCGATATACGACACCCTCCGTTAAAGGCTGTTAACGGAGACTGTCGTATAACTGAGCGTCGAATAAAACTTAGTTTACTACATTAAATATTCATTCGAGTCTTTCATATCCCTCACATTCTTCATGACGCTGTTGATGACTGTACTCTAAGTTATTGAACGAAAATGTATATTATTATTTAATTTATAATCCATAATCCATATCTTTAAATGTTGTGAAAATACTAAAAATATATAAAAGTATTGTTAAATTAATTCAATACATTGTTATTTTTGTTAAATCAAAAATAAATTCATCACAATACTATTTAAAATAAATTGAAAACATTAGGAAATCCAGAGTAATAATCATCAACATAAGTATTAGTCACTGTTAGAGATAATTTACTGATTCATCTAGCAATGAAAAATGTTAAAAATTATTTCTAGAGACAAATATTTTCTTTCTGTGCAATTCTAATGTTTTTGATATAAAATATGTATTTTTTTTTGTAATAAAGCTTAATTTTCTATTTCGAGTTTTACAGAAAAAGAATAACATACTAAATATGCCAAACATTCCAATTTGCAGATGCTCGATTATACGACAAAGCCTGTTAAGCCTCTGTTAAAGCTTGTTAATGGAGACTGTCGTATTATCGAGCGTCGAATAACACTTAGTTTACTGTGTTAAATATTCATTCGAGACTTTCATATCCCTCACATTCTTCATGATGCTGTTTATGACTGTACTATAATATATTTAACGAAAATGTATACTATTATTCAATTTATAATCAATAATGCATACCTTTAAATATACTGGAAATGCTAAAAAAATATTAAAATATTGTTAAATTATTTCAATATATTGTTATTATCGCAAAAACAAACATAGCGATTTTCGAAAACACTAAAACTACCCGTTTTAATACTTTCGTCATTTTAAAGCAAAGGAAAATAATACGTGAAAAACAGTCCTCTTAAAATCATAACGAATATCTTTTATTCTCTGACTTCCGTGCCGACAAATATATTCTACAAAACAATTTCTCGACAACCACATTTTTTCACACAGCTTAGAAAAATACAATTTCGAAACAAAAAACATCTTTCTCACACAGCTTAGAAAGATACATTTATGAAAACTTCTCCTGTTAGTAGGAATTCAATTGCATTCGCGACAATCTCCCACCTTGAGTTTTCAACAGGAAAACTCAACAATAGGCACAACAAAATTCAAAATAACACAAAATATGTGTAACATTATACTTACATTACATGGCCAAAGTATATATATACTTAACACTAATTTTCAAAGACAAATTATACAATTTCCTGCAAAAATTCAAACAAAAATTAAACATATTATTACAAATTCAAATTAACACTAGGAAATGAGATATACTAAAAATAAGGAAAAAAAGAGTTTATAATGTTCAATGTTCAAAAATAGTCTTATGACTGATAACGTTTTGGAACAGTCACTGTTCTGCCACTTCTCGTTCGTAATACTGGTTCGAAAGAGTGTTCTTTTGGAATCTCTAGATTGTACAGTTTTTGTATTGGTCTTAAAAGTTCACCATTTACAGTTTTTACTCGAACAACTCTCGGGTGACCATCTTTTCCAGAAATTCGTTCTTGCACACATTTCTGAACTACTGCTCGAATGGTTTTCCTGGCTTTCGGGATCCAGTAGTCTTCTCGTATAGATGTCATCAAAAGAGCCACTCCTGCATGTAATAGCTCTTGGTGCTTCCAGGAGATAAATCGATGGACTACAGGATGGTCAGACGGCAAAAGAATTGGGTACTTAAAATTGACAGTATCTTCTCGATAGATGACTTGTGCTTTTACTCTGATAATACCATCTTCATCTAGGGTTGGTCTTAGACTACGAATTTTCTCATTATTCTTTTCATCAAAGCTGTTTTTCTGGATCAAAATCATTAAATTTCTTTCAGCTTGTTCTATTTCAAAACATAAAATTTCAGATACTTCTTTTGAATTCGGTTTTCTTGAATTACTTATGAATCTTAGAATCCATGCAATCAATCTTATTATTTTCTTGTATGATGAAAATCGTCGATAATACCAATCATTAAGTTTCATGTTCTTGTTTAATGCTGAAATGACACTTTTCCGTTTCTCAGCATTAATAACTTCTTCATCTGGTGATTCGACACTTTGAGGCCAAGTAAATTCTGGCTCAGCCAGCCAGGCTGGTCCCTCCCATCATTTTAGCTGCAAGAACTGTTCAATGGAACAACCTCTGGAAGGAAGATCAGCCGGATTGAATTTTCCTGAAATATGTCGCCACTGATCTTTCTGTGACAAAGACCTGGTTTCTTCTACACGATTCCAGACAAATGTTCTCCATCTATCACCTCGGTTTATCCAGCTTAAAGCTGTGGTTGAATCACACCAATAACAGATCTTCAAATTTGGAATTCTTAAACCAGCAATAACACGACTACCCAACCTGGCTCCAATGCAGCATGATAAAATCTCTAACCGCGGTATAGTTAGGTTCTTAAGAGGAGCTACTCTTGCACGGGCTTGTATAAAACTCACCAAAATTTCATTTTTCTTCTTTACTCTCAGAAAAATACAAGTAGCATATGCGTGTTTACTTCCGTCACAAAATATGTGAAGACTTACATCATTTTCAAAATTATCCAGATTCATCCAGCGCTCAATTTTGATGTCAGAAATTAATTTTATCTACAAAAACAACTTTTCAAATTTAAAAAATGCCAAGCGTAAAAAAAAAAAAAAAGTTGTGGCTAAAAAATGGTGTGATATCAAATTTCCAAGCTATTATATTGCTTATTTAACTTTTTTCCATTAAACAAGTTATCATATATATAAGTCGAGTGCCTACGTATATGTTAATAGAAATTGTTTTCTCCTATACTAAATACATCCTAATGAGTTTCTGAAAATTCAATTTTTTTCAAATTATGAATGATGGGCTTGGCGGCCATCTTTGCATATTATTCACAAAATTCTAACCACCCAAATCCGTAGTTAAAATCCGAAGTTCAAAATTGTTATTTAAGCAAATATTTAAGAGTTTCATTTATAGACTTGTATGCTTTGAAAATTGTGTCTTAAGATAATGATGACTTATCTTAAAGATTCATCTTATGATTTATTTTTTAGAGTAATTATTAATTTCAAACTAGTAAAAATCAATTTATCAAAATATCAGTCTTATATAATTTATCTGTCCGTAGTTAGAATCTTAAGTTCGAAATTTTTATAAACATATTACATTGCAAACATATTACGCTTTTACTTTAGAAATTTGGGTGCTTAGAAATATGGAAAGATGGCCGCCAAGCCCATCATCCATAATTTGAAAAAAATTGAAATTTCAGAAACTCATTAGGATGTATTTAGTACAGGGGAAAACGATTTCTATTAACATATACGTAGGCACTCGACTTATATATATGATAACTTATTTAATGGAAAAAAGTTAAATAAGTAATATAATAGCTTGGAAATTTGATATCACACCATTTTTTAGTCACAACTTTTTTTTTTTTTTGCTTGTTTTTCTTTTTACTTTTGAAAAGTTGTTTTTGTAGATATCATTTCTTTTTTTTTTAAATAGACTAGCATAATTTGAACAATCTAAACATGACAAATAATTTAAAATTACATTTTACTTTCAGTCATTGTTTAAAGGGTCAACTAGAAATACCAGTAGATTTTTCAATTAAACTAATTACACTCTTATAAAACAACATACTAAATGTGGCTTGTTATAATACTTGTTATCCTCCGTTAAAAAATATCACTGACTTATCCCTGAAATGAATAAAAATGGAATATGTACATAGCGTGTCAGCGCTGCATTTGAAATCAAACGTGATATCACGCTCTTTTATTATTAGCACTAGCTGGCTTCGCCCGCTAGCGGGCCATTAATTTACACCGGGGACTCAATCCTTTTAAAACCTCGAATAAGATAAACCACGAACCTCCAACCTGGTTCCACGCTGCCTTCGGCACCGGATAATCCCTTAATTTGCACATCGAATTGTATAAACCTGTAAACAAACGAACTTCCGACACGGGTCCCCACTGCCTTCGGCACCGTATAGCAGTCGTGCTGCGCACGCTCAAGTTCTATCTTCCACCAACAGGTAGAGCAATCTGTTCTATACGAACCTCGGGCACTGAAATCGGAAAGCTCTATAGATGTCGAGTCGAATGAGCCATACCCCGTCGTGATCCGACCCATAGAAACAGAGATAGGAAAGCGCCCAATAGGGGTTAAAGCTAATCGCGTTTGGGGGGCAATGTGGGGGGATGAAAACCGGAGATGCATAATAAGATTAGGCGGTCACAGACTTTTCCAACGATGTATCACATGAGGGATATGTGCAAAATTCAGAAAATACCCCCCCCACCTGCATAATTTGATTAAGCTGTAGCGGCCATCTTAAAATGTCCGCTGTGTGGTAGAGCACGAGGAAAGAAGTACAACTGTTTTAAAACCAAAAACTGGTTTATTAACACAATCAGTAGGGAGTTTGAGCGAGCTCCACGAAATTTTCCTAAAAAATTAAATTAACTAAAGAGTTCTTGCTAACACTTGTAGCTTAAACAAAAACGAAACAATATAATTAAACCTTAACCTTTTTAAATATATAATCACGATTCAATACTCTTATCCTTCAAATTACATAAGCACTGATGCAGGTTCAAGTCAGCTTTATCACTGCATAAAATTCCAGTATAAAAATACTAAGGCTGATTATTAATCACGAGACTCGATGCGAGGTCTCAAGGCTAAACCTAAATCTCAGTCGCAATATTCAACTTCCCAGGCCAAGTCTCTGCTGAGCGCTCACCAGCTCCTCTGAGCTCTGCACTCAAGTCAAAATTCGCTGCTTATATACTTCCGTGTCGATCGACCAGCTCCAGAAAATTTGCATAATCGAAATCACACGGCGACTCACAATTTCAGGGATTCAGCTGTCCTTCGAAAGTTAAAGAAAGATAGAGAGCCTTTATAACTTGTACGCACATAGTCGGTTAATGGACAAAAACGATCTCATTCACACATTGCCTACTCACGTGATGCGAGTAGTCAATACCTTACAACCCCTCCCGGAAATTGTGAAAGAAAAAGCGGTGGTTGAATGCAGACCATCGTCTTTTTCTTTTAAAAATTTAGAGTCCAAAAAAAATGAACACAACATGTGACGGGTAAATTTAAATTTTGAATCCAAATGTAAATTTTGTACTTTTAACCCATCACGCAAAAACTGGTCAGATCGACGACACTTTCAACATAACCTCCTGTAAATGTGCAGTATCATGCAAAAGAATCTCACAAAATTTTCCTCACAAAATTCACAGCTTGCCAAAATAAATACGCAACTTTACCTGCAAAATTCCATGAAGTGCCGAAACAAATTGCAAAGTAGAACGTCACTACAAAACTATCTGTCAAAGAATAAAGTAGCTTTCCTAAAAATTCCCAAATTGCCAAAAACTCACATCCCCGAAATTCAATGTAGATGACTCGCTCAATTACAATGGTCACAAACTAACAGCTAACAGAGCTGTGAAAGTGAAACAATTTTCTTTTATAAAATATAAAGGTATAAATATACATTACAAATTTCTTCAAGACAATTCTTCTTCTTGAGAACTAAAATATAAAAAAAACTTATAAATAGACTATCTGCTTCAAGATGATTTACTTCCTGGAACAAACTTCATTATCTACATACAATGTTACGTCAGAACTATGAAATACACTAACAATATTCATAATTAACAACAGCAGAACTAATAAGTAAGTTCCTAACTAGGGTATAACGAACAACACTTAAAACTTCATAACTAGTGCATAACCAACAACACTTTTAAAACGACATAACTTGCGAAAACCCAACATACAACACTAAACCGATAACGACCACGAACACGACCGAAGGGAGAAAGTTAGATTTGGTAACAATGTTAGTAAAGTGAAATAGAACGCGCGTGTCAAGGGCAACTCTTGACCGCAAAACACGTGCACGCCTATCCGCGGCGCGTGTAAAAAACCCATAATACTAAATTCATATTTCAAAATTCAACATATAGAACAATCATACACATAATATATACATAATTTATACATAGAATATTCACAGAACACTTATAGAACAATTATACAAGCAATTTAACAATCTCTCGAACATGAAAGCAGTGAATCTCGAAAGATGTTCTCTGACATCATAACTTAAATTTTGGCAAAAAAAAATTTTGAACAGAAATTAAATGCACAACTTGTGAAGCCGAGATACAAAATCAAACAATGGTCGAAAGGTAACTATAACAGTTCAGCTGCTTTGTCCAGTCCATAGAACTTGTTGACATTCATATAGGCACTTTAAATGAAATTAATAAAAATGGAACGTCGTCACCTGATTTTATAGTGAAGATGAACTGGAAGCTTGTAGGCTCATAGAAGAACTCTGGCGGCGTCCCCAAAATCCTTGGACGAAACTCCGTTCTGATGCAGACTGGTAAGGAGAGGCCACTGTCGCTTGTCGTGCCTGCAGCCGGGTGTTGTAACCATGGCGACGTCCTTTGGGAGGAGCTCGTGTAGTGTCCACTCGACGACTGCTCGTAGATTCCACTCGACGACTTCTAGGCAGGCTTACTGATTTGTCCATTTGATGATTGCTAGGCGGGCTTATTGAAGTGTCGACTCGACGATTTCTAGGCGGGTCTCGGCGATGGTGCCGCTGGGCAAGATTGTCTCTAGGGTTGAAGAATGTAGTATCGAAAGGCGTTCGTTTCCGTGAGGCTCCCGACATCGATGTGGAGGGCAAGGTCCGCTTTCTGCCGATTCTCCTGCGCCGTTTGGTTGTAGAGGGGAGATAGTCCATGCCACGTTTTCGTGCGTCACTTTGGCACTGTCGATGTGATGACTTCTGAGATGGTTGACCATCGGAAGATTCGTTGAGATCTGTTGGTGGATTGCCGTTCCGGCCTCTCTTGGCAGGAATGTCTGTCGATGACTTTGATAACAGTCTCTTGTGTTGTGGTCGATGTGACGTAGAAGGGTTCTGCATGAACTTCTTGTCTGGAGGCTTAGAACTACTTGTCGAGATCGAATGCGGGTGCTGTCTTTTGCCATATTTTCGAACCACTTTAGGTAATGTCTGTTCAGCTGGCTGGTTAACCCTGTCTCGGTTAACTTGAGGAAATTTACGTTTCATCTCCGTTCGTATGTTATCACTATCATTATTAGAAGAATTATTTGCATAAGAAGATTGACTGACGTAAGGAGAATGAGAGGTCTTTGACTGAGGCATAGAGGATTCACCGTCTGACGTTTGAGAACCATTTGAGCTAGTGTCCCTAAACTTATAAACTCTGACCTGATCCAAGTTTACCGTGGTATGACAACCGTCAACATCAATAATTAAATTGTTACCTTTAACTTCCAACACTTTATACGGTCCCTCAAACTTAGGTCCAAACTTAGCGACTCGTTTCTGCCGACTAGAACTCAACCAATGTTTTTCTAACAACACAAAATCACCAACTTTAATTTCCAACTCTCTCCGACGCATATTATAATACAACGCTTGTTTTTTCTGAGCCTTTCCCATTTTTATTTGTGCTTCCTTAACCAACTTATCGATGTCCTGAATCATATATTCATTTTCATTTCCCGAAATTTTAATCAATTGTTGAAAAGGAGTAATGATTTTCCGACCCAAAAACAACTCTGCAGGGGTTTTCCCAGTGGATTCGTGAACTGCCGTACGCAAAGCATAGGCAAAATGCTGCAAGAATTGGTCCCAGTTTGAATGATGAGTGCCAATAAAGGAAGAAATCATTTGAATGAGGGTTCTATTGACACTCTCAGCCATATTGGACTGTGGCCGGTATGGAACTGTAAAAGAATGAGATATCTCCAGCTGTGTGCACAATTCTTTAAAAATTTCGGATATAAAACAGGGACCGTGATCACTAATTACCTGGGATGGTGCACCATATTTCGAAATAAAACAGTTAAATAAAGTGTTAGCTACAATTTTTCCTGAAGCTTTTCTGAGGGGGACAAACTCAACCCATTTACTAAAATAATCTACAATTACTAATACAAATCTATATCTATTTCCAGTTAAAGGATAAGGACCAATTAAATCAACTCCGATACATTCTAGGGGAAAGGACTTTTTAATTGAAATTAGTTTGCCAGCTGGTCTTATGTTTTTATAGTTATATTTTTGGCATGTGTCGCAGCTGGAGACATAAGCGCGCACTGCTTCCCGCATTTTAGGGAAGTAGCAGGAGTCACATAATCTAGCGTATGTTTTCCTGACACCTAGGTGACCTGCTAAAGGGTTGTCATGGAATTCGTGCAAGATGGCCTTACGAAGAGAAGCTGGAATATACACTTTTAATTCACCACGCGAATTTACAGTTTTTGAATAAAACAGAAGACCATCGATAATTTTGAAATTCCGGGACCAATTTTGGAACATATGCGCGTCCGCGCTTTGTACCATGTCAGCATCCTGTAAATAATTATATAACTGACCAAATTCCTCATCCTTTTTCTGTTCCTCTATAAGTTGCTCTCTTGACTTCAAAACCAACGACGACAAAACACAAACCTTAACCTCTTCAGCTATTTCAACACCCTCCTGGGGATTCCTCGATAAAGCATCTGCTACTGCGTTTTCTTTTCCGGCCCTATGCTCAATTACAATATTAAACTCCGCCAATTTCAAACACCATCGAACCATTCGAGACGATAAACCTTTTCCGTGCGTTAACTTTGTTAAAGCAGAGTGATCCGTAACCACTTTGACCGGGATATCACAGAAGAAACATCTAAATTTGTTCAAAGCCCAAATTACAGCAAGACATTCGCGTTCCGTAATTGAATAGTTCCGTTCCGCTGCATTTAAAATTCTAGACGCAAAAGCTATGGGGCGATCTTTCTGAGCTAACATCGCACCAATTCCGACTGCGCTAGCGTCACAGTATAATTCAAATTGTGAAGAGTAATCGGGATGAGCTAAAACCGGTGAAGAAATTAAAGAATTCTTTAAATGTTCGAAAGCATTTTGAGCCGCTTTCGACCAAACAAATTTAACCCTCTTTCGTTTTAAAGCATATAGTGGTTCGCAGATTTCTGAAAAATGTGGTATAAATTTTTGAAACCAAGCCACCATACCCAAAAATGTTGCTACTTGTTTCGCATTCTTTGGAGGTGCCATTGCCGCAATTGCATCTGTTTTTTGTTTGTCTGTTTGTATGCCCTCTTGTGTGATTCGAACACCAAGATATTTTAACTCTTTACGAATAAATTTACATTTTTCTAATTTGACAGTGAGACCCGCGTTTCTGAGCAATGTGAAAACTTTACGTAATAAATTTATATGTTCCTCAAATGTTTCAGACATAACTATAATATCGTCGAGGTATACCAGAACTCCGAAACCAAGAAGGGGTTTCAGAATGGTATCCATTGCCTTCTGGAACGTGGCTGGAGCCCCCGATAATCCAAAACTCATGCGTTTAAATGCGAAACACCCATTATGCGTTATAAATGCTGTTTTAAGTATGTCTTCCGGTTTCATGCCGATTTGAAAATAACCGGAGGTTAAATCGAGTGTGGACATGAATTTAGTACTTTGAATATTGCCTACTATGTCATCTATTACAGGAATTGGATACTGTGGATATTGGGTTATTGAATTGAGTTTTCGATAATCTATAGCGAATCGCCAAGCCTCAGGATCCTCAATGCTTTTTCCATTGTTTTTCCGACATAATACTACTGGTGACGCGTATGGAGATTCAATGGGCATAATGATGTCGTCGCGGAGCATTTTGTGAATGTGATAATTAATGATTTTCTGTTTGACTTTATCGTAACGGTATGGTTTGCTTGCTACTGGTGCATGTGAACCGGTATTAATTTCATGCCAGGAAACGTGTGTCAACCCCGGTTTGTCTGAAAACACTTCCCTGAAGTCATGTAAAAACTTATTAAATTTGCTTATCTCCCCCTTTGTTAAACCAGATTCACTTAAATCAATTGAGAGTGATGAGGACTCGTTTGTACAAGTATTCTCATCATTATTAACCTCCAGTGTACGTGAAAAGAAATCCAGGCTCATCCCTCTATCTTTCATGAAATCAACTCCAACAATACAATGTGCTTTTAATCCATCTAATACTAGAAATTGCCACCTCGCTTTAGCCGACCGTATTTCTACATCCAAATCCACCAGACCTTTTATACTGCATTGTATCCCTTGAGCCGATTGAACCACTAAATTAACATGTCGCAACCTTTTATACGAAAAATATTTCTTATACACCTCAAACGATATAAAACTTTTATCCGCGCCTGTATCCAGAATACTTTTCACCACTATTCCACTCAAAACTATTAACAACTCAGGTAATTCCACTGGGTTAACTACTACCGTGTTTAACTCGATCACAGAAGGCTTTGAAGAGTTAACCTGTGACTGCTGACCTTCCGCACAACAGCCACCTACCAGTTTAACCCCTGCTGACAATTTCTAGCCTTACCAGATCTTTCCTCTTTACGCTGAACGACTTTTTCGCCAACCACCAACTGTCTAACCCTGGACGAACTATTCTGCCGAGGGTTAACCTCGTTCCTTCTATCCAAACCATTGCTATTGCGACTGCTCACCCCCTCATTTCTTCTGAAACCATTATTATAAGTTTGATCATAATTCCGTAAACCACCACTAACTCTTTGAAAATTTTGCCTATCCCCATAATTAACTGGACCACGAACATTACGACCATTATATTCAGTATCATAATTCCTGGACCTATTAATAAACCTATCCCCCTCGTTGAATTCTCGTGTGGTTCTCTGTCTATGGTGATCCGCCTCATGTCGCGCTTCATACTTTATTAATAATTGATAGAGTTCAGCTGTATTCGCTGGGGCACGCAGCTCGATAAAGTCCTGGATTGACACTGCGAAAAGAGGAAGCAGAATATCCATCAGCTCCTGATGAGTAACGTCAAGTGCCAACTTGTTTTTTAATTCGAGCTTTCTCAGAAAAAATCCGGACGCTTTTTCGTAAATAGTCTGGCGTTTACAATAGAATTCACGTCTTAATTCCGCTGCATTACGCTGATTAGGAAAGGCTTTAGTTAACTCCGAGCATGTTTGCTCAAATCTCTTCGCGTCATCGGTCACCAAGAAACGTCCAATGTTCTCAAGCCAAAGCAAGGCTTCATCCTTTAGAGAGCATTTCAATACTACATATTTGTTTTTATCCGGAATATCGTTAAAGGCAATATAATCGTTCAATTTATTTAAAAATTCTGTGACATCAGAATGTCCGGCAAAGTAAACTCTGGGGACTATCTCTCGTGGATGTGGGCCATCGTACAACCCGTGAAGTTGGGCGCCATTTGTAGCGGCCATCTTAAAATGTCCGCTGTGTGGTAGAGCACGAGGAAAGAAGTACAACTGTTTTAAAACCAAAAACTGGTTTATTAACACAATCAGTAGGGAGTTTGAGCGAGCTCCACGAAATTTTCCTAAAAAATTAAATTAACTAAAGAGTTCTTGCTAACACTTGTAGCTTAAACAAAAACGAAACAATATAATTAAACCTTAACCTTTTTAAATATATAATCACGATTCAATACTCTTATCCTTCAAATTACATAAGCACTGATGCAGGTTCAAGTCAGCTTTATCACTGCATAAAATTCCAGTATAAAAATACTAAGGCTGATTATTAATCACGAGACTCGATGCGAGGTCTCAAGGCTAAACCTAAATCTCAGTCGCAATATTCAACTTCCCAGGCCAAGTCTCTGCTGAGCGCTCACCAGCTCCTCTGAGCTCTGCACTCAAGTCAAAATTCGCTGCTTATATACTTCCGTGTCGATCGACCAGCTCCAGAAAATTTGCATAATCGAAATCACACGGCGACTCACAATTTCAGGGATTCAGCTGTCCTTCGAAAGTTAAAGAAAGATAGAGAGCCTTTATAACTTGTACGCACATAGTCGGTTAATGGACAAAAACGATCTCATTCACACATTGCCTACTCACGTGATGCGAGTAGTCAATACCTTACAAAGCGTTCACAGACCTTTCCAACGATATATCACATGAGAGGTGTCGGCAAAATTTAGAAAAGTGCCCCCTTTTGGGGGGGGGGTGTGAAAGTGGGAGGATGGACCCCGAAGATACATAATATGAATAAGCGGCCACAGGCCTTTCGAACAATATATCACTCGAGTAGTGTCGGGGGGGGGCGCAAAATGTGGGGGTTTCACCTGTGGTGCATAACATGAATAAGTGGTCACAGCCCTTTGTAACGATATGTGACATGACGGATATCGTTAAAATTTAGAAAAGTGTCCCCGCCCCCCTTGTGTAGGCAAAACGCGCTCCGCCCCTCCCTATAATTTTTGACGCAGCTTTATTTTTAAAATTTATGTTATGTGTTATAAAATATCGTAAAGTTTCAAACAGATAGCCTTATTATACTTCCTAATTTTGTTCACGCTCCTCCCCATCCTCTCCCCGAACTGTAATGCACCATTCTTTTTTATAATTTTTTTATCATGTGTTATAAACCATCTTAAAGTTTAAAACAGATCGCATTGGAATTTAATATATTTGCTGAAATTACTATCATATGTAGAATAATATAGAAATAAACCCTCCTTTAGATTGTAATTGAGATATATGAACAATTTTTAGAATTTATGAAAGCTGATTTTTATTTATTTATTTATTTATCTATTTATTTATTTTTTGTTTATTTATTTTTTTTTTTTTTTTGCATTGCCCTGTGCATGCTTGGAATTTCTTAGCAATTTCTTAGATTTACATTATTTTATTCAATTAAACATTGTACTGTTACAATAAATTTAAATGGAAACTTCACTTCTAAAATAAAAATAATTTAACAACTGGATTTCATTAATTTATAGAAAAATGACGTGAAAGGTATTCCTGCGAACGAAATGCCTGTCCTTTACCGTTTTTTTTTTAGAAATGAATGAATCACCTTTAATTCATTTCAAAAATTTTGTTTACGTTTGGAAAGAAATTTTAAATGCCGATAACTCTTAATGTATACATTTTAGAAGGTACATCTTCCCTCAAAAATTAATTTATTTTTAATGATCTTTCAAAAACGTATATTATATATTTAAAATATTTTTTAAAGCATAAACACTACGTCTGATTACTTTATTTTACAATATTTTAAGAACACGCATTTTATCAGACAATTAAATGCACTAAACAAACACGAGTGAAAAATTGACTTGGGCCAGGACTCGAACCTGGGACCTTACGCATACCATGCCGACGCTCTGCGACTGAACCACCCAGATCGATACGCTTGGCGGAAATTTCTCATACTTATTCATGTTGGAAACAGTCATCTGCCACAGTTTGCAGTCATATTTAATTGTTTGATAAAATGTGTGTTCTTATAATTATGAAGTTTTACTTTTTAAAAAAATATCTTCAGAAGAAAATGGCTAACTTGCAGGTGAAATTTGATGTTGTTATAACTTGTAACTTATTTGTGCTATTATAATACAGACTAGCCGCCACTGGCGACCAGTTTGGTCTCCCTTAAATGTATGTTAAGCACTGTAACACGTTACTTTTATTCATAATTTATTTTTTTTCCGTAATCCTTCGCCAAACCGGAAGTTTCTAATAGACAAATCAAAAACTTTTGCGATCATGGTAGCATTTCGCATATTTTTTGTTGTTATGTATTTCATCTTTCTTGACAAAAACTGCTTAACCAACTTAAGCATTTATGCTTCATATCCGTTTGCTTATCAGTTGCAATATGCTTGCTAATGAGGAGATTCTTAAACATATTAAGTAGTTTTCCGTAATTGGATCCATTGCCAAATGGCGTATTTTAGTTAATACGATTTGGTGCAATGAAGTCTATTTTGTGAAAGTCTTTAATGATATCCGCCATTTACACTGAACCATATTGTTGCCAATATTTTTTGTTTGTTTGTTTGTTTCTCGCTAACTTTGGCTGTAGACTTGATTACGGGAGAATCAAGAAGAAAATCTTTCATTATTCTCATTTAAAACGTCTTGAATAATGTGACATAATCGGAGTGCATATTATAACACGTAATTTTCGAGTATGGTTTGGTGAAACTTTGAACTTTTGGAAGCCAGTTTTGATAATAACGTAAATATGTCACACTAACATTACCGCCTATAATTCTAATTACTGCAACCCGTTTTTTCTCTCTATGTTGCAACTCTATAGTTAATATAGTGTCCCGGTGCGTCTACGACAGCTGTTCCATCAGAACATTTGATTTAAAAATAAAAGTATCGTTTCTAATTTGCACACGCGAAAAATAAAAGCTGGTATTGGCGATTTTAAAAATTCTATTGGCGAGATTTGCGCCCAATAAACACAAAAGTACTTAATGATGTTATGTATTTTGTAAATGTATATTAAATTACTGTTTTGAAATAGATTGGTCATTAATAATGGTAAATATGATTGGTGATTAACAATCATTTTCGGTGGTCTCTCTTCCTTTCACGTATAATACATAAATACCAAATTAACTGACAATTTGTTTCGAAATTTGATTCATTAAATATCATTACATGAGTTGTATTTGTTTACATTCAGCTTACATCAAGAAAAGATAAAGAATGAAGTTGAGTTGTATAGCACATAATTATGGTAAACTTTGATTGTGTCACTGGTACGAATTATTTTTTTGACACCAGGCAGCGCTCCAAAAAATCTTTCACGGAAAACTAACTTTACGAACGATTATCTCCATGGTTTAATGGTTTAATATTTTAAACCTTCACGACGAATGAATCTTTTTTTTTTGTTGTTTACTTTCATGAATAGAGAATTTGAACTGCGAAGCTAATTTCAACTGAAGTTATTGGAGAATATATACATAATTGAACGTAAGTCATATCTCAAATATTAATTTATTTTGAACGATATTTCTAAAAATATCACATTTATGAAGTTTTATTCAAAAAAATAATTTTTAATAAAAATGGCCGCCTGGCATATGAAAAAGTGAAACGGACATTCCGGATCTGTTGATGACAGTCACATGACTTACGGTTTTATTATAGAGATGGTACATGGTCGTTGGCATGTTTTATCTCTGTTTTGGCATAATTTTTTAATCGCCAAGTTAATTAACAGTTTTTTGCTAATTAAGGATAGAAAATAATATTTTTTTTACACTGAATTTTATAAAAGCACATAGATTACGTAATTACTTGTCCAAAAATGCAATCCCTTTTTTATTCTGACGAATATTAAGGTCTGTAGGTTGTTTGAAAAAAAAAGTTTGACGAAGAAAAAAGTGATCATTTTAAGTAACTCGACGTTTTTTTTAAAAATCTATATCTCTGTTTATAAATCACTTATGAAGATGAGTTTGGTCTTAAATTGAAGAAATTCTTCATTAGATTTTTCTAGTTTTCGTTTTTTTTTTCTGCGACGCTTGGTTTATTTGATATCTGATATTATAATCTGGCATGTTTTGTCGATTTAACATTGCGAAGTTGATTTCTGTAAATAAGCAGTAGCGGTCTAGTTCAGTTCTTGGCGTTGTTTGTGTGGCGTTTTTTTTTTTAAAGCTTGGCTTGTCAGAGCGACCGCCCTGCTTGATTCCCTGCACCCACTTCAAAAATCGTTTAGCTAAATTCTCTGGAATTAATTCATCCCATTTTAATTTCAACTTCCAGCACTCTTGTAGAATAAGTTTAGGGAGCAAAGTCACGGGTGATGCAAATTCCAAAGGATCAAAAACCTTCTGAGCAAATGAAAGTAGAGCTCGTTTTGTAGGAATAATTTGCTCTTCCTCAATAGGGCCGATTTTGCAAGATAGGGCATCATTTTCCAGATCACAGTTTAAGCCTAGTACTGGTGTTATGTTAACTGTTGAAGTTTCAGACATAATTTGAATTGGATAATTCGACAGCCATCCCCTTAAATTGAATTTCGCGGAGTACAATTCTCGATTCAATTATGAACTTGTTTAACTCTTCAGTTGTGTTGAAACTACAAACACAATTATCTACATACAAAGATTCATTCAAAGTTTCTGCTGTAGAAACAAAATTGTCAGGTGTACTTTCCAGATGGTGTTTCGGAGTAGCCGCTAGTAAAAAAGGGCTGCAATTGATTCCGAAAACCACACGTTTATGTCTGTAAATTATATTATCCTTCCATAAAAACCGTAGATAGTCTCTATCACTTTCTGTAATACCTATATGTAAGAATGCCTTTTCTATATCAGATACTGCACCAACAGGAAATTTCCGAAAACGATGCAATATTGAAGGAATCATTTCAATCATATTTAATCCTTTATCCAGACAATCATTTAATGAAGGATAACCTTTCACATGAGCCGAAGCATCAAAAACCGGCCTTACTTTAGTAGTTTCACTCGATTCTTTAAATACAGGCCTGTGTGGCAAATAATGTATTTTGGATTTTTTATTATCGACCACCCTTTCAATTATTCCTGCATTTAACCATGTATCAAATACTTCATTATAAACTTCAGTTTTATTCAAATTTGATAGCCTTTTCTTCGTTGCAGCAAGCCGTTTTTCGGCCAATTCTCTATTACTAGGTAAGCGGGCATTATCAAGTACCCAAGGCAATGCTACTTCATACCTCCCATCTGAATCTATTCTTATGTTTCTTTTAAAATGTTGCATAGTTCCTTCATGAATTTCATTTTTAACACTTTCCAACCTAGTTGAAAAGTGTTTATGACTTCGGTTTGTCTGGCCGTATGGCCGTCTGCCGTCTGCCGTCTGTCCGTGCTCTAACTCCCGTAAATATGCTCGGATTGCTCTGCAATTTTTATATGTTATAGTCGTTATCTATAGCATGTTCCCTATTTCAACGGAAGTGTGTAGCACTGATAGTTTTTTTACAGGGACACTCAAAAGAATTTCGTTACATTGCGGTCTATGGGGAAAAATCATTGACGGTTTATTTAAATAATGTTTCACTATTTTAAACGCATTGAAATTTATATATATCACTAAGGTGCATTAGAAGAAGCTTAATATGGAATAGGGTGTGCATAGCACTTATAGTTACTTTACAGGGACAGTCAAAAGAATTCTGTTACATTACGTCTATGGAGAAAAATCGTCTGCGGTTTATTTAAATAATGTTTCCCTATTTTAAACGCATTGAAATTTATATATATATCACTAAGGTGTATTTCAAGAGGCTTACTACATAATAGTGTGTGTACAGCAGTCATCGTTCATTTACAGGGACGCACAAAAGTTCGCGAACACATTTCTGTATTATTTAACTCCAGACGGAGAATTTTAAACTGTGCTACGCGTTTCCTAACTGAACTAAAATTTAACATCCTATGTAGTATATATACAAATCTATAGATCCTATACAGGGCTGAATAAAAGTATTCGGATTACTTAGATGTTATCTTTTAGCTTATTAAACGGTATGATTTGTAAAATTATTTTGGAAGCGTTGGAAAGTGTTACATAATCTATGCTTGACGCATGATTTTTCGTTCTTGTTAGTTTTAAATTCAACCGGATCAGTTATACCAATAATATCTAGCTTCCATAAATTAGCAGCATAATTTCCATCTCCACCGCCGATCGACGATTGGGACTTTTACGCTTTCTGATTATTTGTAAAATCAAAAGCTTTTTAAGTCATTTCCGGTATTTTAGAGGATTATGAAGATATAAGAAGATATAATATAAGAATCTAATATATATTATTAGATTATATAGAAATATTAGATTAGATAGTGATTAGATTATATAGAAATTAATTAGATTATATTACTATAATATTTCTTATATTACAGTTATAAATTAATTAGATTATATAGAAATTAATAGATATTATATAAGAAACCAAGTTCAACCAGTAATGACTTAAGAAGCGTTCGGTTTAACAACTAATCAGAAAGCATGATAATCGCAATCGTCTATCGGCGGTGGACATGGAAATTATGCAAATTAGCAACGGAACTTTCGTTCTAAAGACACGAAATAACCATAAGATAATCATTTATTTCAGATTTAATGCCTGGAATTTTCCCCATGAGAGTCCACCCCAAATGGGTCTTTACAGCAACCGGACCACTTTTTAAAGCTTTAATATTTCCGGTCAGTAATTTTCCCGCCACATCGGAACCAATTAACAATTTAACTTCATTTTCGGTTTTACATACATTATTTTCAACATCCGAAATCTTAATACCATATTTATTTAATTCTTTTAACCAAGGTCCATTTGGCACCTATTTTATATTAGAACAAATAACAGGAACATCTAAAACATGCATATCACATTTATAACTATTATCAATACTACTTAAATGAATTCTATATTTGTTGTGGTTTGTTTCACTCGTTTCAACACCACAAAATAATTTATGAATTAATTTAACTTCATCAATACTTTTATAATTCAAATACTTAATTACATCTTCTGATAAATATGAACGCTCAGAGCCCGTATCTATGACTCCCCGTACAATTTTTTCTTTACCATCGTGCTTTACACGTACATGCAAAGTTTGTAATAACACTGTTGGGTTGGAACCTTGAGTAGTCAAAACAGTATCACTACTCCCTGACTCATGATTACGACTTTCTAACGCCGTATTACTCTCTTCATTACAAACATTTTGACACATTACAGCAAAATGCCTTTTACCACAATTTAAACATTTAATCTTCGATTTACAGTGACGCGAAATATGATTTTTCTTAAGACAGACAAAACAAGCCCCCTGTTTCAAAATTATACTTCGTTTATCTTCAAAAGAAAGCGAATTAGCTTTAAAACATTTTTCTGATAAGTGACACTTGTCACAAAATATACATGTTTCCTCATATTTCTTAATTAAATGTTTATCCTTAGATTTATCATCTACAAATAAATCAGTAGCAGTTGGCATAGAATTATATTCAACATTTTTAAATCTAGTAAAATTCTTAGATTTATGAAAACCAAAACTAGTACGTGCCAATAAAATACGTTCTTCAGACAACACTTCATTTTTTAAGAAATTAAGTATAGAATTTAATCCACTCTTACCTTGATCAGACTTTTCACGATCCCGTTCCCAAATTCGGAGAACATCATGAGGTAAACACGATTCCACCAACGGGAATAAAATGCTCGCGTATTTATCCTCTGTGACCCCAAGAGATTCCAACGATCTAAGTTTGGTTCTTTGGTTGTCATATAACGATGACAAATTGCACTCTCTTTTCGATGTATTATTATTGCATAATACCAGCTGCAGCAGATCGCGAACATAAATTTGTATCAAAGTGTCTTCTCTTCCGAATCTTTCTTTTAGATGTTGAATTACTTTAGCATAATTTTCAGCCGATATAGGATAACTTTTCACATTTTGAGACGCTTTCGATTTCGGAGTAATTGCTTGCATCAGATATACGAATTTCGAGTGATCGTCTAACACAGTGTCTTCGTGAATTTTCTTGAAGTTATTCCAAAACGTTAGCCACGATCTTGAGTCCCCATCAAACGGCTGTAAACTAATTTCAGGCAATCTCAGTGTGCGGGATCCCATTATTTCGTATTCTATCGAATTAGGTAAAAGAGGCTGATGTTCGACGGTATGCTTAACAAAAAAATGTCTTACACTTTGCTTCACTGTTATTAATTTTTCATGGTATTCCTCGCATGCCTCGAACTCTTTTACATAATCTTTTTTCTGGAGACCCATTCGACAACATAAAATTTAATATTTCGTCATCTGTGGAACGTAATCGTGATGCTTTGACTACTAATTGATCTAAAAGCTCTTCTATTAGATTACCATCTGGGCTTGACTGGTTAATAGCTTCGTTTAAAGCATTTAAAGTCTTCGTAAATGCGCTTCTAAGCGGCGTTCTTTTTATTTTTAACGCATCCATACTTGTACAGTTTTCCACTTAAAAAATATTACCTCCTATGTCCCTGTTCGGGCGCCTATTTTATCGCAAATACAAACATAGCGATTTTCGAAAACACTAAAACTACCCGTTTTAATACTTTTTTCATTTTAAAGCAAAGGAAAATAATACTTTAATACGTGAAAAACAGTCCTCTTAAAATCATAACGAATATCTTTTATTCTCTGACTTCCGTGCCGACAAAAAAATTCTACAAAACCATTTCTCGACAACCACATTTTTTTCACACAGCTTAGAAAAATACAATTTCGAAACAAAAAACATCTTTCTCACACAGCTTAGAAAGATACATTTATGAAAACATCTCCTGTTAGTACGAATTCAATTGGATGCGACAGTTATATTTGTTAACAAAAAAGAATTTTGTAAGAATAACTATTAAAAATAAATTTTAACTATTCGGAAATCGAGAGTAATTCTCATCAACGTAAGTATTAGTCATTGTTAGAGATAATTTAATGATTCATCTAGTAATGAAATATTTTTAAAAATATTCCTAGAAAGAAACATTTTTTTTTCTGTGCAATTCTATTTTTTTTTCGTTATAAAGCTTCATTTTTTAATTTCGAGAGTTTTACAAAAAAAATAACATACTAAATATGCCAATTATTCCATGCATATGCTCGATTATAGGATACGCTCCGTTAAAGTATGTTAACAGAGACTGTCGTATAATGGAGTGTCGAATAACACTTACAAGGAGAGTGTCAAGCTTGGTAATCACAGATTTTGATTATTTTTATATATGTTGTAGGGTAGAAGCCCCTTAGTCTCAAGTTCAATGGATTTTATACAACGATCCTTAGTTTTCGAGAAATGGGGGGGGGGTCTAATATTATAACACAACTTAGATACTTACTTTGTAACGAAATAACTGCGTTGGTCATTGCTCAGTTGGTATGGCGTCTGCTCGTTGTTCCGAGGGCCCGGGTTCGATGCCGGAACGCGCTACGTTTGTTTTTCTCATTTTTTTAAATAAATATACTTGTAATCATAATTTAATAATCTCTATAAAAAATTTTGTTAACATAATTAAATTTTAATTTAGCATTTTTGATTTTTAAACCATTATTAAACATTTCTCATCATTGAAAGAGCATTATAAAAACTGGATCTATTATTGATTAGTAAAAATTCAAAAATCGTTCCAAAATCAGCATATTTATTATCGAATTATAGAATTCTTCACCCATCGCAATATAAAACGAAGATATTTCAGATGCTGGATAATTTGTTAAAAATCCATTGTTTTGCAATAAAATTTGACTGTGCTTCAATGCATTTATGATCAATTCAATGCATCACTTTTCTGATTTTCATCGAATCCCGACGCTTCAGATTGATCTTCTTGTGAACTACAGCTTGCTTCTTCCATTTTATACGATTATAAGCTGTTATAGAAATAATAAACACTTGTGCGATAAAGATTGGAATAAAAAACCACTTAACTGCACCATTCTAAAAAAAGAGAAGTAACCAAAGTCTATTGTGGCGCCCTCTAGTTACAATAAAATAAATGTTGTAATTTAATTCTTATGCAAAATTTTAATATAATTATGCTTCTTACTTTAAAAACAGAGTAGTATTATAATCGCATTGACTTTAAAGCGTTCTGTTAAGGCAATTTATAAATGATGTTTCTTTACAATCACGAATTGACACAATTGTTCAATATCGTTGCATTAATAAAGCATATATGAAATACATTTTAAAAGGGATTTTTAAAAAAATCAAAAATGCTAAATTAAAATTTAATCATGTTAACATTTTTTTATTGAGATTAATAAATTATAATTGCAAGTATATTTATAAAAAAAAGATGAGAAAAACAAACGTAGCACGCTCCGGCATCGAACCCGAGCCTTCGGAAAAACGAGCAGACGTCATACCAACTGAGCTACGACCAACGCAATTATTTCGTTACTAAGTAAGTATTTAAGTTGTGTTATAATATTAGACCCCCCATTTCTCGAGAACTAAGGATCATTGTATAAAATCGATTGAACCTGAGACTAAGGGGCTTCTGCCCTACAACATATATAAAAATAATCAAAATCTGTGATTACCAAGCTTAGCACTCTCCTTGTTAGTTTAATGTGTTAAATATTCATTCGAGTCTATCATTATCCCACACATTCTTTATTATGCTTTTGTACTCTAAAGTATTATTTGTACTCTAAATTATTGAACAAAAATATATTATTATTTAATTTATAATTAATAATACATATCTTTAAATATACTGAAAATGCTAAAAAAATATTAAAACTTTTTAAAATTATTTCAACACATTAATATTTTTATTAAATAAAGAAGAATTTCGTCACAATAACTGTTTAAGATAAATTTAAAATATTCGGAAATCCAGAGTAATTTTCATCAACGTAAGTATTAATCATTGTTAGAGATAATTTACTGATTCATCTATCAATGAATTATAGGACATACTCCGTTAAAAACTGTTAAATGAAGACTGTCGTATAATTGAGCATCAAATAACACTTAGTTTACTGTGTTAACTATTCATTCGAGTCTTTCATTATCCCTTACATTCTTCATGATGCTGCTTATGGCTGTACTCTAATTACAATCGTCTCTTACAATTATTGACCGAAAATTTATTATTATTTAATTTATAATAATAATACATATCTTTAAATATAGGGAAAAGGGTAAAAAAATATTAAAACAATGTCAAATCATTTCAATATATATATATATTTCTTTTAATAAAAAAGAATTTCGTTACAAAAACTATTTAAAATAAATTGAATGTATTCGGAAATTCACAGTAATTCACATCAACAAGCAAAACTACATAATTATATACTCATCAAACACTTGCTTTCAACCTAAATTTGATTTAATAAATATGAGTTACTTTAACTACATATATAGAAAACAAACCTCGACGTTTCGGTTAATCTTTATAACTATCATCAGGAGAAAAAACCTTCATAAATATGAACAGCAAAAATTAAAGTGTGTTACATGATTGAGTCACAATATTCAATCAGATTGAATATTGTGACTCAATCATGTAACACACTTTAATTTTTGCTGTTCATATTTATGAAGGTTTTTTCTCCTTATGATGGTTATAAAGATTAACCGAAACGTCGAGGTTTGTTTTCTATATATGTAGTTAAAGTAACTCATATTTATTTAATCAAATTTACGTTGAAAGCAAATTCTGATCCCATGAGTATCTGATAATAGGGGTGTGGCGTAAAATATTTTCAGAAATATATATATATATATATATAAATGAGTGAATAGGTTCAAAAGTTTTTGAAAGTGTTTCACATTAAAATTTTGGTTCCAAATTAAATTAAAATAAAATATCCGCATTCTAATATTAATTAGAATGTTTAATTATATTATATCGCTCCGCCGCAATAAAAGTGTCACAACTGAAAATTAGGTAGAATATTTCACAAGGAGAAGCAAAAGAAGATTCGCATGTTTTTACTGTAGCATAAAATTGAAGTACTTATCTCTGCATGCAGCCATAAAAGCGTCAAACTCTTGAGAATGAAGATGTAGAGGAGTTTTGGGGGACTGAGTAAATTTATTCCCTTCGTGTGGTGGCATATGGACCCTTAAATCTAGCGGTTTACTGGATAACTACAATTTCCAGTAGCAGAAGATGCACGTAAGTCAGACCAAATAAGGAAAATAATAAGCGAAATGAGTTTTTTTAGTGATGTCACTATTCTTGTGGGTGAACGAATGATAACGTGGTAAAAAGATAGTTCATTGGGATGTGATAAAATGATATAATTGTAACTACGAATCCACAGTTTGTTGAATTTCCTTTACTGAAGGTTTGTTATGTTGAGCTGTCAAATACGACAGGCCAGATGTTATAACTAAAACATTGTATGAGTCGTACATGTAGCTCAGTTGGTAGAAAATTAGCAATGTAAACCAGATTTCTTAAGTTCGACTTCTAGCCATATTCACGCAGCTACAATATTTTCTGTTCATAATTTGATTTATACTAAATAAATCCGTCAGAATTCAAATAAAAAGTAAAATCAAATTCAATTCCGAAACTTGTTTATATACTTAGGACTATAATGATAGCGTTTTTACAAAAGAATATATAAAATATGTACGTTTCATAGCTCTCAATCATACATACACATGTTACAGGGGAAAAAAAATATATTTACATATAACTGCAGTGCCTTTTTCCCCTTCCTTTAAATGACATTGGAATAACCCTATCTACCTTTTATTAGTGTGCGAAAACTTCATATTTCTACACTGATAATCGTTTGCTTACGAAATCATTGAGGCCTTTTAATATATTTTAAGCTTAGCAAGAATGATGAATGCCAGTAAAACGTTAGAAGTTTTGTACTTTTTTAATACATTTATTCTAACATTTAAAAAAATATATTACATACTTTATAAGCATGATATTTGAATACGTTTAATCTTTATTTTATTCCAAACATGTATACATTGTGTTAGAAATATTGTTACACTTAGAAATATTTGTTAGAAATATTTGTATTTTATTTCATACAACTGTCATATCCAGTTTTGTAGACTATGGTAAAATTTTTGATTTACAGAAAATACAATAAAGAAATGAAATAAGAACTCGTGAAATCAATCGATTGGATTTTAAAACATGAAGTACTGCACTTATTTTTTTTTTTAAAACGTGGTCTATAAAATATGCGCTAAATGAGAACTCAATCTTAAGTACGGTTTGGGAGTTATTGTGTTATCTTGTTCACACATACACATGCACACAAACTATGATTGCAATACACTTCCGAAATAATAGTGTATTTTCCTTACACTATATGTTCGAAAAGTAAAACCTTTGTAGTTTAAAAATATCAGTCATGATGTATACTTTCGACGTCTACATAAAAGCAGTAATTTCATTAATTTCAGATTTGTTTATATATTTGTAAAATAACCAAGTTATAAATTAAATTAAAGTTAATGCAAGAACAGATTTAGTACTTTTCTTAAAATTGATATAATATACTTTATAAAGCATCTACTTGCATGCTAAAATTACATCAGCATTATTTAAATAATGATATAGTCGTTTAAACAGTAATATTATTTATTTTAAAAAATGATACATGTATGCCCTAAAATAGCATATGATTTTTTACAATCGTTATATTTAACACTAGAAAGGCGGAAAAATCTTATCTACTGGAACAGCAGGAGGGAGTCATTTTGACCCCTCCATGAAACTACTGAAATAACAACGATAAAAAATTTTAAATGCCATACATTGGAAAAAATATGTAATTTACGTGTACGTCACCATTTATATTTAATTTATATTTAACATTACTTGATAATTTATTAAATTTTTTAAGTACTGTAAATGTAACGCCTACAGGGCAATCAATTTGATCATACTAGAACTACTCAAATAACTCATTAATTTGTCGTAAAAATTGATTGGTTTAACAAATTAAAATTGATGCTAACTAAAATAAAACACAATTTATAAATTAAAATTTTTTCATCAATATCTCATTATATATATATATATATTCAATATCGTCCAATATTTCAAAAACAAACAAATCTAGAATGCAGAAGAAAAATACTTGTTAACTATTTAGGAAAAGTCAAAGTACTTCAAAAACATTCTTTCAGCCAAACAAAAGTAATCAACGGACAAAAGTGCTCAGGGGTCAAAATAAACCCTACCGCCACACAGTGGGGCAAAATCCCGAAAAGCTGGCCAAAATATGAAAATTTTATTCAAATTGGATGAAACTTCGTACACAGGAGTTTTTCATCATGCTAATTACAATCCCGTAGTTTAAAAAAAAAAAAAAAAAAAAAAAAAGGAAGATCTATTATGGCAGACTAAAAATTTAAATGTTTTGAAAGCTATTCAATTTGTATGAAATTTCGTATACAGGTGCTTTGAAGAATGCTAATTACGATTCAAAAGTTAAAATTAAAAGCAAAAATGGCGAATTAGTATACATACCGAAAGCATGCAGTAGAAAATTGTTAATAACATTTTTAAATTGTTTCAAGAATAATTTTCTCATTTAAAATTTTTTCTTATGTAGAAATAGTATTAATTGTAAACATTCCCTCATGACAACGTTTTGTGATTTTCATGTCCCTAAAAATCGATTTAAGTTGGCAAATTTTTTAATTATACCCAACCACTGGCAGAAATCTGATAAAACTCAAAATTCTTATTCTTTTAAAATATCATTGTACAACTATGGCAGAAAGACATTAACACTTTTTCAAGTAAATTCTGGAAAAGAACGTCAAATAAAAATCAAGGATAGATAAGAGATAGCCCACGGTGTCTTTATATTAATAATATCGACCATGCAAAGGCTTAAGAATCACACAGAATATTTCTATTTATATTCTTATCAATAAGAACTCATTCCCGTTTCAAATTGATTTTCAAAGGGTTGTAAAACATTTTAAGAAACTTTTCAAATATTCAAATTGTTATTCAAATAGCACGTTTTTTTTTAACTTTTTAGTTTGTTAATAAATAAAATTTTTACTTTGAGCCCGAGCCCTGCAATTAGAAAAAAAAAGAACTTTATCACACTTTAATTAAACCCTCTTTCTTTTTTTTTTTTTTTTTTTTTTTTTTTTTTTTTTTTTACAAAACTATTGTTTAGAATATAATTATACACATCAGTAAAACAAAAAGGCTGCCCTTTTCGGAAAAATAACTTTGCTCAAAGAACTGCTGGCACTCAGCTTTGTAAGAAGACCACAGCAACTCTGATAATAAAATTACCTTCTAACACAGGCACTGCTCTTTTACAATTTCAGAAATTTCGAAGCGACTAAAAATTAGTCGTTGGGGGGCCACCGTAATACTTACCCATCATGGATATGCATAATATAAAATATGAAAATAAAACATCTGTAAACTACTTATAAAATGTATTGCAATTCGAATAATATCGTGGCTTGATGACGTCATAAACTTTAAATGCTCTATTACTGAATTGCGTAAAAGAAACATCCGCATCTCTCTAAAAATGATAATCATATTAACTAAGAATTTACTGTGTCAAATTAAGCGCAATTGAAATATATCTTTGAGTTGAAATTTGGATGAAATACAGGACCATGAAAAATCGAAGAGTGTCGTAAATAGGATTACAAATATCTCGGCAACGAATAATCCGATCGACTTCATTCTTTATGCAAAATTTATGTTTTTTAATTGTCCTTTATATTCTCTCCTTAAAATAAACAATTTCGAAAAAAATTATATATCTTTTGTCAAAACGAATATTTCGAGAGTCCGAAAAAATAGTTCCAGATAATCGAGGTTACTGAAATGCAATAAGCTTCTTCCCATTATTACATACTAAGTACATACCAAATTTCAAGTCTCTATCTCAATTTGTTCAGGAGATAGAGAGTTTACAGACACACGGACATACAGACACACAGACGGACGGCATTTTTTTTTCTAAAAATATGTTTTTCGGAATCTCCAGTGTCTGAAACCTGATCTGTCATTTTTTTTTCCAATTTTTAAAACGATTAGAAGATTTACCTTATACTAAGTATGATGGGTAAGTAAACAGTGACAATTCTACTTGTTGCAAAAACCTGCACGAAATGTAAAATGGCAGTTTTTGGCAGCTGGTTTTTTAATTATTCATTAGATAGTAGTTCACGACATTATCTCCGTAAATTTCGTCGCGGAACACTGTGGAACTTTCTGATGTTTGAAAACAAAAAATAATATTTAAAACAAATATTTTAATCAAAAATAATCATGACACTATTAATTTTTATGCGCTTAATATAATTTTTCTAATGCATGCTAATAATTTACACACCATCATCGTGTGAATACATATTACAAAATTAAAATTGGATGATATGGAAAAATATAGCACGTGTTTAGAAGAACCGCTGTTTTGTTCTCTTTGTTCACCTCAGATGATACTTGCCAAGCGTCACTTTTGAAATGATACACATTGTCAGGGAAACACGAAAATATTTTTCTAACTACAGATTCTGACCCTCCAAACATTATTCTAGCCAACTGTATAATCAAAATTCCCGAAATAGTAACTTTATTTTTAGACTTTTGGCCAGCTTTTCGGGATTTTGCCCCACTGTGCGCCATTCTAGTTTT
Source organism: Maratus michaelseni (assembly GCA_963931845.1). Lineage (NCBI taxonomy): Eukaryota > Metazoa > Arthropoda > Arachnida > Araneae > Salticidae > Maratus > Maratus michaelseni. Next base: position 184,866,113 of record OZ007595.1, read on the forward strand.
AAAATACTAAACTTTATAATATTGAGAAAATTTTGAAAAATTGCAATTTCATTTTTTAAAATATTACACAATTAATTTGTTTTTCCTTTCTAAATTATTACTAATGTTCACAAATCAAATAACCTGATTAGGTATCTTAACATAGTATAAAACAAAGTCGCTTTTTCTGTCCCTATATCCCTATGTACGCTTAAATCTTTAAAACTACGCAACGGATTTTGATGCGGTTTTTTTTTAATAGATAGAGTGATTCAAGAGGAAGGTTTATATGTATAATAACATCCATTAAATAGTGGAGAAATACTGTTATTTTTGAGGTTTAAGTCGCTTTTTCTGTCCCTATATCCATATGTACGCTTAAATCTTTAAAACTACGCAACGGATTTTGATGCGGTTTTTTTTAATAGATAGAGTGATTCAAGAGGAAGGTTTATATGTATAATAACATCCATTAAATAGTGGAGAAATACTGTTATTTTTGAGGTTGTTAATGTGATGTCGTAAATAATTTCATTTTTTCCGCTTATACATTGCAAACGCAGGCTGAACCCTACAAGATTTATCAAAATAATGTACTAATTATTGTACACATTAAAAAGGTCTACAGAAAACACAAAGAGATGAAGGTTTTCAAGGTTAACCCGAAGCAAAGCGAGGGAGGGCCGCTAGTTAAAAATAAAAACCTTTACTTTCAGTTACAAATAAGGTAAAATAACGCGACTGAAAACAATGCAGCATTACACTGTAATAAATTGCGTTTAAAAGTACTCTTTAAAGCAATATAATAACATTCATTTTATTCCGCATATTCCGATAATATTTGAACTCATTACTTTAATGTACATAAATATTCATCACTTTGTCATATAATTTACTTCCGCATCTAAAATTCATTTTTTGATATACGCCTAACATCTTTTTATTTGTCCAGTAATTAATTTTCCATATTGATCAGAGAAGATATTGCGATGAAACGATTTCAGCATTATTTATTACTTTATTAATATTTCATACAATTTTGTGAGGAGAATAAAATGGAAAAATAAATTATGGATTAAGGAGTTTATCAATATACAAATGACTGCTATATCATGACATTTACATTCAACATAATTACCAATGAAAACATAAGTTAATATATATTATAACTTTATATTATACAGAATTATTAGTACATTGAATAATATCATTCATCCTTTACAAATATAACATTTTTTAAACAGAAATGATTAATATCTACTATATATATAAAACACAAACGGAAATTTCGTTCCGTTCCTTTATAACTCGAGTTCCGCTGAAGGGATTTTGATGGAACTTGCACTGTTCAACAGATAATTTTTCAGGGGAGGTTTTAGTACATAACATATTGTTCTACGTACATTAGTTATAGAATTATGATAGGAAGTTCTGTTGTTTTGGCCGAAAAGGTTGCCATTGCTAATTTTTGGCGACCATTATTGTTGCAGAAAGAATTGAAAAGGCTATACATCTCGAAAAATAAAGGAAAACACTGTGCTTATTTTATTAAAAAATGAAAAAAAAAGAAAGAGAAAGAAAGAAAAAAAAGAAGAAGAACAGTTTTGATGAGAGATAATATTATAAAACGAAAATATTTAATTTAAACATGATTGGGAATATTCGTAATGCTTAAAAAATTATTCAATGGGCAAGATTGCTATTGAAAAATGTATTTGGCGATTTATCTTTTGTTTTTGGCGATTTTGATTTTACTTTTGACCCCAAAAATTTTTATTTTAAGCCAAAAGGTTATTTTTTTGTTGCAGAAAGAATTAAAATGGCTATACATCTCGAAAAATAAAAGAAAAACTGTTACTAATTTTACTTAAAAAAAAAGAAAGAAAGAGAAAGAAAAAAAAAAAAAAGAAAAACAGTTTTGATGAGAGATTTTAAGCCAAAAGATGTTTTTTCAAGTGTACGACATCATTTTTGAATTTTTTTTTTTTTTTTTTTTTTTTTTTTTTTTTGTACTTTTCGGTTAACCGGGCACCAGTGATATATATACATGTACGTGCTATTGAAAAAATATTTGGCGATTTATCTTTTGTTTTTGGCGATTTTGATTTTACTTTTGACCCCAAATAATTTGATTTTAAGCCAAAAGGTGTTTTTTGTTGCAGAAAGAATTAAAATGGCTATACAACTCGAAAAATAAAAGAAAAAACTGTTACTAATTTTATTAAAAAAAAAAAAAAAGAAAGAACGAGAAGGAACAAAATAAGAAAAATAGTTTTGATGAGAGATTTTAAGCCAAAAGATGTTTTTTCAAGTGTACGACATCATTTTTGAATTTTTTTTTTTTTTTTTTTTTTTTGTACTTTTCGGTTAACCGGGCACCAGTGATATATATACATGTACGTGCTATTGAAAAAATATTTGGCGATTTATCTTTTGTTTTTGGCGATTTTGATTTTACTTTTGACCCTAAATAATTTTATTTTAAGCCAAAAGGTGTTTTTTGTGTATACATTTGAATAGGTAGGTGAAAACACACACACACACATGTATATACACATATACATATATATACATACATATATATATATACATATGTATATACATATATATTTATATATATATATGTACATATATCACTGGCGCTCGGCTAACCAAAAAGTACCTTTTTTTCATTCAAATGTAAACTATATTAATAGCACTATACTTCTATTTACTTCTACCTTATATATGAAATTTCGTTCCGGCTGCTTATAACTCGAGTTCTGCTGAATGGATTTTCGTAGAACTTAAACTGTAAGATAGATAATTTTTTAGGGAAGGTTTTATTGTATAACATATCGTTCTACGTAGCTTAGTTATAGAATTATTATTGGAAGTTCTATAATCAGATCAATCCGATTATGAAAGATTAGCCTTTTTAAAAGATTCTGTCGAATGGATTTCGATGAAAACTACACCATTAGTTAGATAATTTTGTAGGGAAAGTTTTATCATATAACATATAATTCTACGTTGCTTAGTTCTAGAATTATAGAGGGGGAAATTCGAAAATCGGGTGACCTTTTTTTTATCAAATATTAGCATTTTTAATATTTGATTCCGATTATGAAAGATTAGCCTTCTGAAAAAGATCTACTGGACGGATTTTGGTGATAATTGTATTGTTAGTTAGATGCTATTTCAGGAATGGTTTTAGTGTACTACATATTGTTCTACGTAGCTTAGTAAAACAATTATGTGTGAAGGTTATATAGTCAGATGAACCCGATTCCGAACGATTAGACTTTTTGAAAGTTTTTCCTGGGCGTATTTTTTGTGACTTGCATTGTTCAGTAGATAGTTTTTAAGGCTGCTTTTAGTATATTTCATATCGTTCTATGTTAGTTTTAGAATTATGTGGAAAAGTTCTATAATCAGATGAATCAGGTTATGAAAAATTAGCCTTTATAAAAACTTCTACTGGATGACTTTTGTTAGTTAATTTGTTTACATTGTTAGTTCGATAATTTTTAGTGATTGTATTAATATATTGCATATAGTTTTCACTTCTTTAGCAAACCCTCACTGTAAATTACAAAATAAAATAGTTGGTCCTTAACAGCTAAAATTTTGACTGCACATTAAAAAATATAATAGCGCAATGGCGTCATTTTTCAGTAATGTGGAAGGATATTCCAGGAAAATATGCAAATTGCTTTCAACTACTAGGTCATTACATTTCGTTTGATTTAAGGTTCATTTGTAGAAACCGACCAGCGCAGCTGCCGTAGCTTGCTAGTTCATTAATAAAAGACTACTGTTAAGAATAATTTAAAGAAGTAATAAATTTTAAATTATAAAATATTTTTATTTTAATGAACACATATTAGTATAACACTGTAATAAAGTGAGTTTAAAAGTACTCTTTAAAGCAATATAATAATATTCATTTTATTGCGCATATTCTGATAATATTTGAACTCATTACTTTAATGTATTCATCACTTTGTCACATAATTTACTTCTGCATTAAAAATTCATCTTTTGATATACGCCTAACATATTTTTATTTGTCTAGTAATTAATTTTGTATATTGATCAGAGCAGACGTTGCGATGAAACGATTTCAGCATTATTTATTACTTAATTAACATTTCAGACATTTTTGTGAGGAGAATAAACTGTAAAAAATAAATTATGGATTAAAGAGTTTATCAATATCTAAATAATTGCTCTATCATGACATTTACATTCAGCGTAATTACCAAAGAAAACATAAATTATTATACATTATAACTTTATATTATACAGAATTATTAGTACATTGAATAATATCATTCATCCTTTACAAATATAACATTTTTTAAACAGAAATGATTAATATCCATTAATAAAAGAGTATTGTTAAGAATAATTTAAAGAAGTAATAAATTTTAAATTACAAAATATTTTTATTTTAATGAACACATATTAGTATAACACTGTACAAAATAAATTCATTTTTAAGCACATATTAATATAATAATGACTTTATAAATTAAACGACTTTTAGTTACAAATAACTCTAAAATTAGTTATTATTTAGTTTTGATAACTTGAATCTGTCTCTAAAGATACATTTAATATGACTAAAAAAGCTATCGTTAATAATAAAAATAATAAATTAATAAATTATGTTCAAGTAACAATCATTTCTACAAATATAATCAAAAGTAAGTTACTTTAAATTGCCTTTCTTGGAAAAATACAACAAATTATAACACCTTGTAATAATATACTTATTTTAATTGATAAAAGGCATAAAATAAAATCTTTAGAAACAGTAACATAAGATTCATTCGATTGTTCACAAGTTTCGGCTCCAACAGAGCAATTATCTGATGGACATGTCAACCATAATTGAAAAAACAGCAACGCATGATTTTGTTTAGTTAAAGAATAAATTTGTTTCAAAATTAATTTATAATACTTAATCAAACACTGAACAACACACATTCATAATGGCCCGCCCTGGTTTGCAAAATGTTAAATGTTAAATGTTTTAACACAATTAAAATAGAACAATTTCAGTGTATTCGTTTTTCTGACCGATAACCCAAGCCACATATACTTCATCACGTAAAACTATTTAACCTGTTAAAGCTATTCAAGTAATTTACATAAAATCACGGTAGACCATATAAATTTAATCCTCAGACACAATTACTTTAACAAATCTTAGTTTGCAGGAAATTCAACATACATAGATGTTATAAAGTGATGTGTTCAAATAACGTAAATTTACTATTTTGGTTTAATCCAAAATAATTAGATAACAGTATCGCATTGCATGAATTGAAGTGCATATTACATCCATGGAACTTCAATTTAAGACAATCACTTTTAAACACTATGACAGATTCCTAAATTAAAGCATTAATTTTGATGAAGTTGCTACAGCTGGATTATTTGAATGTTTTAAATTATTTATTTGAATACATGCCAGTAAATGTAATTTTGCATGTCATTTAATTTAAAATATTGGGACAAATATAAGAATGTATAGCATATATTTACTTGTGATGAATTGTAGTTATAGATTAGTATGTTATGTGAATGTTACGAAACAATAATATTATTAGTCTGCGAATCATACGCAGAACATTTCTATGAGTCAGTTTTCACTTAGAATATACACAATTGCATTCCAACCTATATTTTCGTAAAAAATTTGTCTGTTGATCATCGGAAGATATTTTCTCAAATTTCCAATTTTTACGTCTTAAATACCGCAGTCAGTTAGAAAAAATATTACTGTTAATCCTTTGAAAATGTTTTTAAAAAAGGATCGTTTTATGGTTGACTTTTTATCTCTTCCATTTATCCCGCTTCCCTAGGCATATTTAATACATATTTAATACATATTTAAAGCTGAGACTTTCTTCTTTTCAACGTAGCAGTCCGTTTTGAAAAATACGAATTTTAACTCTTTCGAAAAAAGTAGCGACTGCAACTCAAATCATGCCTTCCGAAGACGTCCCAATATTTACTCTAATACCCTAAAAAAAAAAAAAAAAAACTTTGGTATTTTGACACATTCTTTTTCGAGCATCTCGACAGACCAGATTTACATCACCCATAAAAATTTCGAATCGTTTGAACGAGTAAAAGTATTAAAAAAATAAAACGGAGGGATTTTCGATGAAAACGCTGAAACGCGAGATGTTTCGGTACGGTTTCGCTCGGCTTCGGCTCATATTTTTACTACTAAATATGCATATTTTTCCAGAAATTACAGAGAGAGCTTGGATCGAATTACATTTGCAATCGATTAAAATTTCAGAGAGTCCGGCCGAAAATAAATAAATATACGAGGGTTATTCGGAAATTAACGTCCGAATCGCCATAGCTAATTGCATGTTGTGCGGATATTGAAACACACATGCGCACCGACTCCTGTCATGCCTTGCTCGTCAAACGACATTTGTATTGGTATTGGTGAAGTGTGCTGTTTACTGTGTCAGTTCAAAATGTTTAAAATAATTGATCAGCCCACTGACTGTGAAATACGGTCAGTGAATCGGTTTTTGACAGCAAAAGTTTCAGCAACGGAAATTCATCGACAGATAAGTGAAGTGTATGGCTCCAATGCAATGAATGACAACAAAGTGAGTAAGTGGATGAGAGCTTTCAAGGGCGGACGGGAAATTGTCCATGATGTACCGGGATCAGGCCGACCATCAGTGATCACAGAAGATTTAGTCAATACCGTGGACAAAAAGATTGATGAAGACCGTTAATTCACAGTTTCAACTTTAGCATTGTAATTTCCGAGTGTGGGTAGAATAACTTTGCACAAAATTTGTTATCCTCACAGGTGGCAGACGTCTATGACTTAGACATACAAAAGCTTGTAGAACGTCATGACAAATGTTTAAACACATATAGAAACTATGTAGAAAATAGAGAAACATGTAAGGAATTAAATAAAAAAAGTTTTTTGAAAGAATTTGTGATGGTTTTTGTTTTATAAGAAATAGGACCTTAATTTCCGGATAACCCTCGTATATATATTTTGTTATATTAATGTACCCGACGCGGAAACAAACAAAAAAAAGCAAAACAAATCAAAAAAAGCGAGAAAAAAATATAATTTCTTTTACAACTAGATATCAATATTTTCTTCGACATTTTTATACGGGAAGCAAAATCGATACCAAAGAGTTTACCAAAGAAGTATTTTTTAATTTTTTTTAACTATGTAATGTGAAAATCCTATGAGAAAAAATTTGTCTTCTTACGAGCGCATTTATCATTAAATATCAATATTTTCCCGTTAATATTTCATTTAAAAAAATAAATTTACAGAAAATCAGTTTAAATTTATAAAATCATTCCAATTTGAGGTTTATTTAAGGTTATAATCACTGTTAGAAGATATCTATAATTAACAGAGTATCCATGTTGTTGATTACGCATAAAATGTTTTTAGCAGCATAAACCTCTAAAAATTTTACATTTATGGTCAATTTTTTTAAAAATTACTTGTCCGAAAAATGTAACGAATATTTTTCAATATTATTTTTTGTAAAGCTAAATAAAGATAGGTCTTTAAGTGAAACTGCGAATTATCATACTTTTTTAAACTGTTATTGAACTTACTTTTGTTATTACAAATGTTGTTAAAAGTGGTGTCGTTTTCTGTTGGGAACATAAACAATAACAAAAATGAAATTTTTATATTTTTTTTTACACAGCAAAAAGCTCAAATTTTTAACTTAATTCATATCGGTTTATATTTTAAGAAAGTAAATCTTCCATTATTTCTTACTACTTTTCTGTTAATTTAATCTACTCATCGCTATATTCCACGTTTAAATCCAGTGTAAAGCAATCGCCAAACATGGCCAATGGTCTCAATTAGGAACATCAGATTGAAAATTCATTTAGGAATAAAATTTCATGAATGTTGACTTGCAAAAAGTAGCAGGTGTAGATGCAAGATGGCTTGGATTTTTAAAAATAAATTACATGTTAATTATAAAAGCGAAAATGTATAGATGGAATAAAAAATGACATATTTAAATTTAGTTAAATTTATTTCATTCAGCACAAAATTCCAATGATAATAAATTTCCAATTTAAGTCATATCTATCCTTAAAAAAGGAAAAATTTTTTTTTTTCAATTACTCTTACTATTTTGCTTTTTGTTTAATTTACTCATCACTAAATCCCACAGTTTGAATCCAGTGTAAAAGAATAGCCAGAAGTGGCCAGTAGTCCCAATTGGAAACATTAGATTGAAAATTCATTTAGAAAATAAATTTCATCATTTCATCAATATTGCCTTTAATAAATTAGCGGATATAATATAAATATGTCTTGGATTTCTAAAAAAGAAATCACATGCCTATCATCAAAGGATAAATGTACAAGAAACAGTAAATATCACATTTTTAAATATTTTTCACACAGCACAACATTCCAAACAGCACAAATATTTAACCCTTTCAGCGTTTGAGGGTTTTCCTATATTTTCATACGTATGCTGGTAAATCCCAGGATATATATATATTTTAATCATAGTTTGATGCTACAATATCTTTCGTAGCCCCTCATTTTATATACGATTTAAAAAAAATATTTTGTTAAAAATATTTTTGTCTACAGTCATTTTAACATGACTTCTAGTAACGGAAAATTACTGGCCTAACGCTACATAATTCATATCAGTTCTTAAATTTAAAAACAATTTCATAACAATTCTAACTACATTGCTTTTATAACACCTTGTAATAATATCTTTCTTTTAAATGCTAAAAGGTGTAAATTAACAACATAATACAAATTAAAATAACTTTTATTAGGTTGTTTGACATGTTTTGACTCACTCCGAGTCATTGTCAAAAACAAATGAGAATATTCCATAATTGCACGGGATTTGAAGCTCTTATTTAAGATGCTATCATTTAATTTTCATGTACTTTTTGAAAAAAATACGCACGTTATCTTTTATTTTAACTTGATTGTTTATTTTCTTATCTGTAACCATGGAGTGATGCTATAATTAAGTGATAGCATCTTAAATAATAACTTCAAATCCAGTGCAATTATGGAATATTCTCATTTGTTTTTAAAAATGACTCGTAGTGAGTCGAACATGTCAAACAACCTAATAAAAGTTATTTTAATTTGTATTATGTTGTTAATTTACACCTTTTAGCATTTAAAAGAAAAGTACTTTGCTTTTATTTAATCTACTCATCCCTACATGCCATGTTTGAATTCGGTGTCAAAGAATAGCCTGAGTTGGCTAATAGTCACAATTGGGAGTATGATGTAGAAAATCCATTTAGAAATTAAATTTCATCCAGATTGATTTGCACAATTTAGCAGATATAATAGAAAGATGGCTTCATTTAATAAATTAGAAATAACATGTCTATCATATAAGGAGAAATGTACAGGAAATAATAAAAATGACGTTTGTATGATTTTTCACAGAGCACACCTTTCCACGGAGCATAAAATTTGAAGTTAATTGATTTCATTTCAGTAATTAAAAAATAAACATTCCACTAATACTTAATACTTTGGTCTTCATTTATTCTAATCATCACTATATTCTATGGTTGAATCCAGTAATAAAGAGTAGCTAGAAGTGGCCAATGGTCCCAGTTCTGAACAGCAGATTGAAAATTCAATTTGAAATTAAATTTCGTCAATTTTGATTTAAAACAAGAACGAAAAATCATGCGTCAAGCATAGATTATGTAGCACTTTCCAACGCTTCTAAAATAATTTTACAAATCATTACCGTTTAATAAGCTGAAAGATGACATCTAAGTAAACAATTTGGAAAACGCATAACATATTTAAAAACGTAATTTCAGGAATTTTCAATATATACAATATTCGGAAAAATATCCGAATACTTTTATGTAGCCCTGTATATGATCTATAGATTTGTATATATACATAGGATGCTAAATTTTAGTTTAGTTAGGAAACGCGTAGCACAGTTTAAATTCTCCTTCTGGAGTTTCTGTCAATAAACGGAAATGTGTTCGCGAACTTTTGTGCTGCCCTGTATAGGATCTACAGAATTTATACACACCACATAATAGACAAAAAGCTAGTTAAGATTAAAATCGCGTTTAGTAACTTAAAACGCACTTCCAGGAATTATTGTTAACAGAGAGTAGAGAATTCTTTTGTGTGTCCCTGTAAATGAACGATGACTGCTATACACACACTATTCTGTAGTAAGCCTCTTGTAATGCACCTTAGTAATATATATAAACTTCAATGCGTTTAAAATAGTGGAACATTATTTAAATAAGCCACAGACGATTTTTCTCCATAGACGTAATGTAACGGAATTCTTTTGACTGTCCCTGAAAAGTAACTCTAAGTGCTATACACCTACTATTCCATATTAAGCTTCTTCTAATGCATCTTAGTGATCTATATAAATTTCAATGCGTTTACAATAGTGAAACATTTTAAAAATAAACCGCAAATGATTTTTCCCCATAGACCGCAATGTAACGGAATTCTTTTGAGTGTCCCTGTAAGAAAACTATAAGTGCTACACACTTCAGTTGAAATAGGGAACGTGCCATAGATAACGACAATAACATATAAAAATTGCAGAGCAATCCGAGCATATTTACGGGAGTTAGAGCACGGACAGACGGCCAGACGGCCATACGGCCAGACAAACCGAAGTCATAAGCACTTTTCAACTAGGTTGGAAAGTGCTAAAAATAGCAAATATAATAGACAGGCGGCTTGATTATTTTAAAAAGAAAACACGTGCTCATCATGAAAGAGTAAATGTGCAGGAAATAATAAAAAATAAATTTTTAAATATTTTTCACAGAGCAAAACTTTTCAAAAAGCATAAATTTTCAAATTAATTCATATTAGTTCTTAATTCCTGTTATTAACAGCCATTTTCTCACTAACAGATAAATATACTACCACCACTTTTTATTAAAAACGTTTTTAATATAAAATTTTCCTTTGCTTGCTTTAATTTATGCGTATACAGTACTCAGATGTTTCTTCTTCTTGCTCCAAAGCGAGACCCAAACTCCCCTCAAAGAGGTTTCTCGTTACGACCGTCGCACAGTGTAAGATTTCGCAAATCTAGCGGGAAAAAATTCAGAAAATCGATTTTAAATAATTTCAGTTTTAGACATTTTAAATTACATCTAACACATTGAAGAGGAAATAGATAAAGTGAAAGCAGTTTAACTCCACAACAACAACATCAAAAGTCGGCTCAAAACCAAGTTTTCTGTAAACCTTTTTAGAGCGGCGATTGTTGTAGATGTAATTGCAAATGATATTTATGGCTAAAAATATACTTATTTTGTAAATATTTTTTTATGATTGTATGGAATCGTTACAACAAAGTATTTACTTTGTATTTTACAATTACGATAGTTATTTAAAAGTGTTACTTCTTTAAAATAAACTTGTAAGTTAATATGTAAATTATTTCAAAATTTAATAACATATGATAAATTAAAAAAGCTGCGAAAAATTTTGTACACTCTGGTACATTCTAAGGTAATTTTTTTTGTAATTATATATGCATATACATATAAAATAAATCAATTTCAGCTGCAACTATTTGCAACTTTTGAATATAAGTAATTTTTTACAGGTATTGAAGTGTTAATTTCAAAAAGAGAATTCTATGAGATACTTATAAATTATGTTGCTGGACATAAATCATTGCCAGTGAATTCTAAAAATATCTTGATAGACAATGTAATACACAAATATAAACTTCAACATTGCTCATATGTTATGTTAGACCAGATTAAGCGGCTGATCCATTCGTTTATGATTGACATAAATCGAAGATGGAGAAATTGCCATCGCATAAAGAACGTTTTTTAAAGAAAAATAAGAGATGGCTAATTTCGAATATAACAATAAGTAATCTTTATATGTCAAACAGAAGTAATAATGACTACGCGAAAAAAGTTGGACGTCCAAAGAAAATTTTGTTCAAGTGGACGAAATCGGAAAAAGAAGGTTTACCCATTCTTCTCAGAACACTCACTAAATGAACTCACACATGCCACGTGTTTAAAATTAAGACAACTTGGACGAAAGGATGCCGCGGGTATGTTAAAGCAAATATCTGTAGGCCCTAAAAAAGCAACTAAATTTTAAAAAATCGTTCAAAATGCCAGATACCCGATATTTAAATATTGTCTTGAAGAAGCGTTAGTTTTAATAACCACTATGAAATTAATCTGCCGTAAATACGGGATTATGAGAAACTCTGCGTTACAAAAAGTTTTGAATATTTATCCATCCTATGAGCAGGTAAAAGATGCAAAAAAATGTACTATCCATCTCAAGAAAACTCCATATTTTCTTAATCATTTGCAGAAGTTAAATTACAATCTATTGTAGATTTAACGATAAAAATACTTTGTATTATACAAAAACAGATAATAAATATTCTTACTAAAGAAAAAGGGTCTGTGTTAAAAAGTATAACAATGATTTTTAAATAGGGGTGGGGGGGGTCGAATGAAGCGGTGGACAAAGTAGATACAAGCAAAAATCAAATAAAACAACTTTGAAGATGCAAATATTCTAATCCTATCTGTGGTTCCTTTAAAACTATATGCTTGTAATGAAGAAAATCAAAACTTTATATTATGGCAAAATGCACACCCTTCATCTAGTTCTTACTGTAAATTTAAGTTCACCAAGGAAACTGATCAGTCAATAACGGAAGAATTTGAAAATGTCATAAATCAAATTATTGCTCTTGTGCCAACAATAGTAGAATTAGATGATCAAACATAAGGAAATAGAGCACAGATTTGAAGAAACAATTTTAGATGGCAAAGTGTGCAATATTCTATTTTTAAATAAAGCAACCCAAAAATGCTATAACTTTAACGCAACTGCCAAGGTCATGAATAATTTGAAATTATTTGAACATATACAAGTAATGCTCACACATTTTCTTAGGGCTTATCGACACTACATGCACAGATAAGATTTATGGAATGCCTTTGACATATTGATTATAGATTGGATGTAAGAAAAGGCAGTGCCGAAAACAATAATGATGACACTGGCAGCGAAGTCAGTGCCTAATAACTTAATTACTATTTACTAAAAAAAACCTCTTGTTGTAAAAGTCAGGTATTGTATATTTTTAGAATCTGCACTGAATAAAATAACACTGCGTAAAAGTCAATAAATGAAAATGACGAAAACTCTTTCTATTTTGATTATGATAATGTAATAATGATGACGTAAAATGTACAATGTAACGAGTTAATATATATTTTTCCATAATATAGAACCATTTTATCTATAGTAAGTGCAATTTTATTTAATTAATATCAGTATTTTTCATAAATTGAATTTTGACCCGCTAGATTCGCAAAATCTTACACTGTGCGTCGTGTGGTAAAGACCTGGTAGGGTATTGACATTCGCGGTTGCTTGGTCGCTTAGTATGCGTAACGAATGTTTGACATCAAAATGTGAAAGAACTTAATACCTTTAAACAGTAATGTCAAAAATATATGCATTATTCAATATCTAAAAATATTATTCAGGAATGCTAGAAAAATATATAGCTCAATGTCAAGAAAATTATATTCAGCAATGATAGACAAAGATGTCACTGAATGTCAAATGTCATATGAACATATGTTGGGAAATATTGGCCAAAATTGCCAGAGGTCGAAAATTTTATTAGAGTTTTCACGTCAGCCAATATTGAATTTTGCAAGTGGTCGATATTATATTTTGATTTTCCAATATATTTGTGCTACTTGAATAAAATTGATTATATAATTTCCTTATAGGTGGGACGCGAAAACATTTGAAATTTAAAGTTGGAACGTGTAACAGTAAAGTTTAGGAATCACTGGATACATGAATTTATTGTGGTGTATGTCCCAGGTTTATGCATTATTAATGTAAGTTTAATAATGTGTATTAATTGGATAGTATTACAGAAAGTCACACAATGTATTCCATTACGTTCGAGACCTCTTCTTTAAAACCAAGTAATAATCAATTCAATAGACAAATTTTCCAGTGGAATTGCAAATATGAAATATACGCTTTTATTTTATTTTTAAAATATCGGAGGACACTACTCTGCACTACACAGTACTTTGAATATAACAAAATGGGAGATAATTTAATATATATTTGAAACTATCTATCTATTCAACGAAGCATTTAAAGACATTTGTTTAATATTTGCTGTTTTAATAAATCACTGAAATAATTGTAATTTCTCTAGATGTTTTGCACAAAAATAATGTATTTGAAAGATTTTTAAAAAGTTATTTACATTTTAAGATACGAGGAGTTTTTGAAATTTAAAGATACAATGCCGCATACTCATTTAAAAAACTTTTAATTGATAAAATGTCCATTACAAATTTCTTACTGGTATCTACATAATTGTATCTACATACTTGTATCTACAAACTCTACTGCTATCTACATAATCTACTGGTACTGACATAATTACCGTCATTGTCCAAGCATCTGTTATCTCTGTGTACAAGCTTTTGTATCCTAACAGTCATAGAAGTTTACCGCCTGTTGTCAAAACCACATGTCAACTTACATTTTGATCTCATGTAATTTTTATAAATGTTTCTTTATGTAAAATAATAAGTGGTAGTCGCCGGGTGCAAGATCCAGGCTGCAAAGAGGATGGTCTAAAACTTCAACGTTGTTCCTACCTTCAAAGAAAGCACAACACCATTTCATTACATTTTATCGATTCATAATCTTCCCATACACGGAAACGATTTCTTTGTGGATATCCGCTGGACGCTAACTTTTTGAACTAAGAAAATTTATGAAGGAACGTACTTCACATTTGGTGGGATTCTGAATTGACGCAGCCATTATAAACACGTGCTATACGAAACAGACTCACCTCACAAATAACGAATGACTGTGATAGAAAGGTCAAATGTCCAAGGTTACGATATGTGTTGCCAACGCGCTCATTCAAACATTTTTCCTATTGTCTGAGGTTAACTTTACTTTTCGAAAACACATAGTTTTCACATATATCATTACTAGCTGAAATACTCGGCGTTTTCCGGGATTTTAAGAATATTTGTGTAGAAATGGGTGTAGAAATCTTTGTGTAGAAATCAATTTCAAAATTAAACATGTTGTACAAACAACTTCAAAATGTTAAAATATGCCAATATTTCCATAATCAGGTTTTTATCATTATTCAATACGTTCATCAAACCCAGAGGACATTATATGCATCTGCTGACGTGCAATCTACTTCCTTTCTTTATTACTCATATTGATACTCTATTTGTATGATTCTCAAACATTTGAAAAAGTCCGTTAAACGTTCAATAGGACGTCATATTAATTTTCTTTTTAATTCTCTAATGACGTCATATTAAACTGCTTTCTGTACTTACACATACTCATCTAACGTGATTTTTACTAACGCGAATTAACCTATATTATTCACAACTAAAAAGAAATGACGCATCTACTATTTGTCGAGAATTAAATAAAAACTATGCAGTGACATCATAATTCACTTTTATATTTTAACAGAATAATAAAGCTACTATAATTTGTGACTCATGCTATAGCCAGTATACACGTCAGGACACATGGCCGTTATCATTATCTTTTTACGCGTGAAGGTTTCGCTATTGTACCCCATTGGGAAATTTCGTAATTTTTGAATTTAAATATTTGAAAAACCACATAATCATTAGATTTGAAATTTATATCAAGAAAAATAAAGTTTTTTATCTTTCTAACGCAGTTTGTCTGACAATATTCAGACAAATACTTTTTGAGCTATTAAGTTTTTCAGAAACTTCAAATGTTTCATTTTCCGAGATTAATCTGTGGCAATGATTAGCAAAAAAGCAAGTCATCAGCAACGTGTACCTTTTTATTAAAGAGGGTGGTAAAAATGAAACATTTTTAAAGAGGAAATATACTAAAAAAGTATTTTCTGGTTCTGAAAAAGGTCACGTGCATTTCACTCTCTCTATGCGATTTATGAAATTAATTCTACCTACAAGATATTTTCCATTTTATTCTTTTTGTCGTTTCCATATATTTGGAGTCCACTAAGTCAAGTGGGCTCTCTAACGAGGAGCTTGGGTGGATGTTTGTGCGTTCGATACAAGCTCTGTCTAAACAAGATGACTAAGCAAGCTTTTCAGAGTTTTCCTTGTACGAAATCGATGTCGGGTCTCTTTCCCTTTAAAGGCATCCTCAGGGATTTCCCCTTTACAGCAATATTGCCAAATGTTGCAGATGTTTAACAAAATCTTAAAATTACTTTTCCATACCTGTGCAATATTATAAAATAAACTTATAGACCGGGAGCCGGCAGCACAGACAATTACCTCATCGAGTTCACGGATGAAATTCTAGGATTAGTTAAATCTTGATTCGCATATTAAAACGCAATTGGTCTGCCAACTCATATCTTGGAAGAAAACACCTGAAAACTGATTTTAGCGGCGGAGTCGTAGGTTTACCGTTCTATTTTCCTGCACCAAAAGGAATGAAAACATGGAGAACTGGGAGCAGGAAAACACAATGGTAAACCTACGAGTCAGCCGCTAAAATCGGGTTTTTAGGTGTTTTCCACCAAGATATGACTTGTCAGACCGATTGCGTTTTAATATGCGAATCAAGATTTAACTAATCCTAGAATTTTATCCGTGAACTCGATGAGGTGATTATCTGTGCTGCCGGCTTCCGGTCTATTATTGTCAAACGTAATGAATAAACACCTTTAAACCCCTAATTTTGTATGCCCGAACACGAAATTTAGAAAACACATATTTGGTTCAGAGCGTTATAATATTTTTTATAGTGCGTCCCATTAGTTTTAAAACGCCATACGTCCAAATACGTTTGAAAAGATAGTACGTAATTAAAATCTAAAAATAAATGCATGATTTAACTTTTTCTCTAATCCAAAGATTTAGTATTCATAACACTTGTTATAATAATGAAGATAATCGCATGACCATGTTGACCTAAGAGATCAAGTACCATATGACTTCTAAGAACTGTCGAAACCACTTTATTAAACAAGCCTTATTTCGAACACACATTATTAATTATGTAGATAGTAGATAAGATGTTGTTTCAAGGTGTAAGGATTCATCCTGGCTGTTTGTATTAGCAATATGATGTTTTGCAAAGTCATAAAGTTTCCTTAAAAGTTCATAAGGTTTTGTATATTTTCTTTCAATTTTATTGAAGTATATAATGATGCAATTATTTATAGTAATTAATTTACAGTGATAAAATGAGAAACTAAATAATGAATAAATACATGATTACTCACAGAACTTTTGATCAGGTTAACACAATATTATTATTTATTTTATTATTTATTTTATTATTTGTTTTAATTTGTTTTTACCTGTACAATGATACGTAACCCTGAACTGGGGAGATAACAAAAAATAAAAATAGAAAATTAAATAAAGAAAATGACGTGCGATCCCAGCGTCCGCATTCATATATGTATTAGATAAATCTTCCTGTGTTAGTATGAAATTGTACAAACTAACGTTTTACTTCTATTGTATTTTATATCTGCAATATGCTCTTTTAAACGAATTTTAAACTTTCTTAAATTCATACCAATGTAGTCTTTAACTTTATAACATTTCATCCTATTTTCTATTATTTCTATAGAAACTGGGATTCTATAGTTTCCTGCTAAATCTTGTATCGGTATGGGATCAATCTTCTTATGTAATAACGCTTTCAATTTAACTGGAGGGGATGCTACCAAATTTATTTCATATTTCTTTAAATTATATTTCAATTTCTCAAAAAGTTTCGGAATATATTGAAATTTGTAAAATTTAGTGGGTTTTCCTGATAATTCTTGCTGTGTGTTATCCTGATATTCATATTGATAAATTAACTTATTGACTATCTTCTTGTTTGTTCGTAGAGGAAGCTATTAATCGCAATTATTATTTTAGCATAAACACAAAAAACACCCTTATTTCGGGATTTAAACTTATAAAAAACAATAATGTTTTTCAGTTTGATAATATTTATTATAAACAAAAGGATTGAACACCAATGGGCTCCCCCATTTTGGGTTTATGTGCAGAGATTAAATTAAGACCCATTGAAAATATGGTTATGAATTATTTTAGTGTAAAACCTGCATATTGGTATAGATTTGCAGATGATATTTTATTATATGGGAGCATAGTAGGGATTTATTGAAGGACTTTGTGGTTAAACTTAATAAAGTTTATACAAAAATACAATTTACCCTGGAGTTAGAAAAACAGAATCGTTTACCTTTTCTTGATGTGGAGCTGATAAAAAACAGTAAATTAACAATAGATCGGACAGTTTATAGGAAAATTATGCGTTCAAATAATACAATTTCCAGAGATGCTTCATCACCTTTAAGTTATACACTCGCTGCATATAGGTTTTACATCCGTAGAGCATTTTCAGTATGTACTGATAGTTATATCAATGAAGAACGTGACAAAATTTAAACTATAGCAAATGAGAATGGTTTTTCAGAGAAGTTAGTCAATAAGTTAATTTATCAATATGAATATCAGGATAACAAACAGCAAGAATTAACAGGAAAACCAACTAAATTTTATACAAATTTCAATATAATCCGAAACTTTTTGCGAAATTGAAATATAATTTAAAGAAATATGAAATAAATTTGGTAGCATCCCCTCCAGTTAAATTGAAAGCGTTACTACATAAGAAGATTGATCCCATACCGATAGAAGATTTAGCAGGAATCTATAGAATCCCAGTTACTATAGAAATAATAGAAAATAGGATGGAATGTTATAAAGTTAAAGACTACATTGGTATGATTTGATAAAAATTTAAAATTCGTTTAAAAGAGCATATTCTAGATATAAAATACAATAGAAGTAAAACGGCACTTTCCAGATTAAAACAAGAGCAGTCGATTAAAATAGATTTTGATAAAGCTAAAATAATTAAACCTACATCCTCCTTTCATCAAGCAATTTATAAAAGAATCCATAGAAATTTTAACCAGAAAAGTTAAGACATGCAATGATTCGTTATCTTACAATATCCCTAAATTGTGGTATAAACTTCTGCAGATCGTTCAAGACTGAATAAGATTAGCATATCCCTCCCAATGCTTCCCACCCCTAGTGACCTGTTTGTAATGGTTTGACCTTTCTTCAACAGAAAACGATGTTTTACTAGTTTTAGACTACTTGTTTTGTGTATGTCTGCGTTTTAGTTTTATAACCCTGATTACGAGCTAATGTTGCTCGAAAGCGCTAGGTTTTTATCATTGTGAAATACAGTCATGTATGTTTGAAAAACACCTTAAGTAAAGTTTTATTAAATGATGCATATGTGTTTGTGACATTTGTGTAGTTTTAAATAATAATAATTATTATAATTAAGTTTCAAATAATTTGAGTAATGCGATAAAAGAATAAATATAAAAAATATATTTGAAATTAATGAAAAACACTCTGTTATTAAATTATAAAACCAATTGCCCAAAAACGAAACGATATGAAAATAATTATGATCTAAGTCCTCTTTTTTTTTATAACCACAAACACTCTGCCTTACGTTTCATTGACCAGGTTTTTAAGTTCTATTTTAGGATTATTACATAATTTTCTTTTATCTTCCAGTTAATTCGCCGAAAATATTGTTTATTATTACAACTTACTCTGTGACTCAAACAACCCCAAATATTTTATAAGATATTACAATTTGAATTTCAAATGTTCCATGGCAAAACATCAAGTTAAAGTATCATGACAAACTATCAACATTTTAACCATGCCTGAGCGGATTTAACATGCATGGCAAGAAATTTTATCCTGCTGAAAAATCCACTCAGCATCACTACTAAAGTCCCAAATGGTATGAAATGATCATGCTTCATATTTTTCAACGTTAATACGTTCCTAAATTCACCGTTAATCACACAATTCACAATTAGGGAACGCTTCCTAAATCATAATAGAGCTTCAGTTCATTTGTCAATTAATATTATTTCTGTTATTTCCACAAATCATGCTAATGGTATTTGTAGACATCTGATCTTTCAAAGATTTCTTTTCATCAGAAAGTATAATTTGTTTACATTTACCTCACAACGACACTCCATATTTAGCTCGTTTCAATCATTTTTTTCTTCATTATTCAAAATTTGATATTAGCAGTTTATTTAAGACTTTTCCAAAACTTTGACGTATAATTTTCTTTTGGCTTAAGGGGACCGTGGACCTTCATTTGAGCAAAAATCGGCCCAAAAATCGAAAATTATTTTTGTGCATATTATTTTTCTCCAGTTTGTTCTGAGTCATTTGCGAAAAACCGCATGCAGCTGCGACTATTTTTCGCAAAGTTACAAGCGTTTGAATTTTGTACACAAACAATTTTTCGGCCCTTTAACATACTTTAAATCTGTTTTTCTCAAAACTGATTTTTCAACGATTTCAGATTTTTGAAATGCTCCTAGCGACATAGTTTTTGATCAAAATTCACGAAATTGATAAGGAAGTATACTGATATTGTTTACAAGGGAACTAAGCATGCATTTTGAAATTCGACTTCAGTAAGATAGTTAAATTTAATTTTTAACTTGTTAAAAGGCAAAATTTTGATGAAAACCGATAGGAAATTCAGAAAAAAAATCTCTAAAAAATTAACTATACAAGAGATTAAAAAATCAATGTTTGGATTTGTTTGTAATATAGTTTTAAGTGATTAAAATTTAAAAGCAAGGACATATCCAACAAATTAAGACACCCCGAACATTTTAAAACTTTCTTTTAAAATTCTAAATTTTAAAAAAAATCTTAAAATTACAAAAAGATTGGAAATTTCTTTAAATGTGTTTTATATACTTATGATGAAATGTATATATGCGAAAAAGTATATATCTCTATGATGAAAATTAAAAAATAAAATTCTTAACATCCACCGTCCCCTAAATCTTTTTAAATTTCACCAGTCGAAGATATTTTTTTGTAGATAGCCGATATAGTCAATTTTATTTCCCCTTCCAGATCGTTTTGTTTTGATTTGAGAATACTTTTAAATTATGACACAGTGAATGACAGATTCGGAAAGTGTCATTAACATCGCTTTTTCAATAAAGTTTGTCTGGTAACTACTTCTTCCGCAGAATCTTTAAGTAAATCGTGAATATCATATTCAAAATACAATACAACACGTCTCTTTTAATGAATTTGAAAACTACTACGCATGCGCTTTATGACAATTCTTATATAATTGACTTCTAATATGAAAATTTATAATTTTTTTATGTAGTAAATTTAATTAAATTTAAGATTACTTTTTAAATTACGATAGGTACACTGTAGTTTTAAAGTGTTTTACTATCAATTATTAATATAGGAAGTACAATTTGCTTTTAATACATGTATATATTATGTATATATATATATATAGTAATGTACTATAGATCTAGGGCAAATTTCGAATTATATGATTGATTTTGAAGAAGCTGTCTATTTCAGTCAGTTATTTCAGTGATAATATTTCAGTGAAAATATGTATTTCATTATTATAAAAGCGTTTAATTTGAGAATAATTTTTTACGTTTATAAAATAAATAATTTTCAGAAATAATGTGTCAAAGATAGTTGCTAAATAAATAATTATGTATTTTTTGTAAAAAGTATTGTGTAACGATTACAATAATGTTAATCCATGATGAATATTAATAAAGCATTTTACTTTACCGATATAATTTTATACATCCTTCTAAAAAAACTATATTAAAAAAAAGTAAACCAGTCGTTATGAATAAAAATTTTAGCAAATATCATATTAAGACTCATTTATAAAGATACTTAACATTAGATTTTCACGGTTACAACCTCGGTAATAAACACATATTTTATCATCTGAGGCATGAAAAAATAATTAATGATAATCATGTCAAAATAAGATCATCGAAGCTTCTAATAAACTTAGCGAAAGATAAACAAATTCTTAAGTGAATTATTGTATATCAAGACATTAGATTTTTTCGTATCCTTAATGCATCCGATAATTGATAAAATTGCATGCATTTCACACTGACTGGAGATTGAGAGAAAAAATATCGGCAAAAAAAGAGAACACGCAATTAAGCCGTAAATGCTGGAACATAAGATTGTATTTTTCGAAAAATATTTCTTTTTATTATGTTTTTGAAAGAACTTTTTTTGCGAAATTTTATTATCAGTATAGTTAATATTTTCAGAAAATATCTTTTCTCTCTTGAAATTTGTTTCTGGTGTAGTTTGATATTTTTTAAGTTTATGACTTCATATGAATTTTTAGTGTATTCTTATTATTTAAATAATATATCCGAATAAATATCTGAAACTGATATTTGCCAAATTCTCGTTTTGTGATTATAAATGTCCTTTCGGTCTATACCTTTAGAAACAAATAGCCTTCCGTATTTAATCTTTTAAGAATTCAGCTACTTTTACTCAAAGATACGAAGCTAAAGTTCCTGGAATCCGATTATAGAAAATTCACAATTTTCGTCAATACTGAATTTGAATTCGAATTTCCCTAAATTAGTTAGTGATTGCAATGTTGGCTTCGTTTATGGTTACCTACTTTTGTAGCCAATAGACGGACAATTAACGATGCCAGTGAGTCTTACTAACTACGTGTGCCAACGTATGTGTGCCAACGTACGTAGTGCAACATTACGCGTGTCAATTACTTACATATGTGTGCGTTCGAGTAAGTGTGTGTGTGTGTGCGAGCATTTTATAAATATAAATATATTTTTCCTTTAAAATACGACGTCATTTTATGGATGACTGCAATTTTATAAAAGTATTAAAGTTGAATCAATTGTTGCAACAATAAAAATAAATTTACGGTAAAACATGATCGCAAAAACTCATAAATTAAACCCAATTATGGAAGAATCCTTTATTTGTAATTATATGTATTGTTTCAAAAGGGTAACCATCCTTGAAATTCAAATTACAATATCTCAGTTATTTTTAAGATAGAGGTGAAACAAAAAATGCTCTTGAATCCTTGTATCAAGGCTTGCATTAAGTTAAAACAATTGAATTCCTAGTTTGTTTTAATATTTTTTTTTACATTTGAAACCATTAAGTGGATGTCATTTCGAAATATTACCGTGGGTAAAGTTGGCAAACGAGCTCGGCCGAGATCTCGGGAAGTCGTGTACACATGTTCAACCGGATCCAAATCGGTTTATAAATACCAGTGCCCTCGCATTCATTATCACAAGATCAATATTTTAATTATTTTAAATAGAAGCTTTAAAATGCTAAATTTTAAAGAATTACGTTTATGAAATTATTGAAACATTGGGGGATGGAGGAGGAGGGGTTACAAGGGTTAGTTTAAAAAAAAATCTAAAAAAAAAGTCATGGAGTACTAGTGTATGGAATCGTATTTCCTAATATTCTTAAAAGTTAAAGGTGTTAAAACTGCTTTATATATTACTTTCAATAATTTGTATAAAAATATCAAATAAAGGAAAGTGTGGGGTGATTGTTTTAAATACCAAATAAAATTATTTGAAAATAAAATTTCAGAACTGACATTTGAGCCCCATGATCTGCAGATATAGATTTTTAAAAACTTGTGTGACTTAAAAAAATATCTTCATTTAAATGGGGAGAGCTTAAGCCCCATGAGCCTCTCCTTTTCTTATCTCCCTTAAACATTATTTTCTTCTTCCTAATTGCGTGTTGATTGCTACATTATAGAATATACCAGGCACGGTTTATAAAAATAATAATTTGATTAGAATCTTAAAAAAAATATTAATTACGTGAAATTAGTAAAAATAGCTGTTTATAAAAAATGATGTAAAACGGTCTGGTAAGTGCAATTTACGAATTAAATTTCATTACTTAGCTTTTCAGTTAAATCAAATGATTTTATGCAGTATGAACTTCACTGAAATTGCTGTTTTACTAATGTTCACAATGTTAATAACGTCCATTACTGGAAATTGACTAATTAAGCATTCCAGTCATGGACCACGGTCGTAAAACCTGAAAAGTAAATGATATTTTGTAAATTTCCATTAGCATATAAAATTCAAGAAAATAAAAATGATATATATTAATTAAACGAAGCCAGCTTTTAGCATGTTCACATAGAAACAGTGGAACTGTGAAACATTATTTTCTTCTGTCTGATTGGTCTGATTAAGAGAGTGAACAATAATCCAGATTATAAAATATGCAAGGGGCATTATGAAAAATATGTTAAAAGCTAAATTTTTATTGGTTATTTTTTCAGAAACTAAACATTTGGACGTTTGCCCATTACTGGAAGGGTGTCCATTACTGGCACATCTACCCTATATAGTAAATAAATGGAATGACATGTTAGTTCAAAATTCAGATTTAATGTAAACGTACATTAATAAATATCATATGGTAACGTGTACCGCATTTATCAGTAAAATTAAAATTTTCTTCTGATACTAGTTTTGAAAACTGTGTTAAAAAATATCAGTTTGTTATACTTTTCCTTTATAGAATCAAATTTGTATGCAGTTTTACATAATTATGTGAAACAATAAATAAACCACTTTTCATAGACTATTTTTTCTACCAAATATCATATTAATATAGATTTATCTAAAAAAATATTTAATATTAGATTTGCACTGCAATATCTTTTGTAGTAAGCCCATACTTTATTATATGATAGTAAGAAAAAATAATTAATGATAACCCTGTCAACATAATATCGTCTATGCTGATAATTATCTTTGCGAAAGATAAACAATTTCTTAAGTGAATTAATGTATATGAAGACACCAGTTTCTTTTTCGTATCTTTAATGCATTCGATATTTGAATAAATTGAATACATTTCATGCTGACGGAAGATTGAAAGAAAAAAATAGGAGCGAACAGAACACGCAATTAGTTACACGAGATTACGTTTTCCCATAGAGATTTCTTTTATTATTTACGTGAAAGAACAAATAATTAAGAAGGGATTTTTTATCACTTGTGCTCAACTTTGAAAAAAAGATTTTTCTCTTGAAGGTGAGATGTCCTTTGTGATTTTATAAGATTCACTTTATTCAATTCATTCTTTACTAAAACACTTATTTTTGCATGTGTGATACTCAATATTGCTCTCTGTATGAAGCGACATTTTACAAATTAATTAATATATATATATATATATATCTAACTAAATATATACTATTCCAGAAATTTGCCATGTCTATTCGTACAAATTTCTGTTTTGCTAGAATATAGTCTAAACATAACTTAATGCGTAATAGATGCAATAATTTAAATCACACAGGTTAATGGCGAATTATGAAAGAAATGTTTAATGTTTATCGTATCCTTAATGCATTCGATAATTGAATAAATTCCATCATTTTCATACTGACTGAGGATTTCAGAAAACATTAGGAAAGCAAAGAATACACAATTAGGTACATTTAATGTTGAAACAGAAGGTTATATTTTGTGACAGAGATTTTATTCATCATTTACTTAAAAAAACAGTTTTCATAAAATATTATTATCAGTGTAGTTGAATTTTGCAGCTGTTGAAACTCCAATTCTTTAAGTAACTTAGGGTCATCTGAAAGTTTGAGCCATGGAATTTTTCCTTTGAGCTATGTACAACGATATTTTCGTTCTTCTGAATGCTTTACAGAAACGAATGGTTCAACTTTGAACTTAAATTTTAACAGTACATTCAAAATAATTAATAATTTAAATGTAATAATAAATTATATTATTACAATAAAAATTATATATCCGATTTATTGATTGTGATATCTATGACACATTTGAAAATATTTAATTTTGATTGTTTTTATTAAAATTGTATGATACGTCAAATTTAAGCGTTTTCTGAAAGAAAAATGGGTTACTTTCTGCTATACGGAAATATGTTTCTGTTAAGATATGTAAAGATCTTAAACAATTAGTATATATATGTACTAGGTCATTAATACACGACAAACACGCCAAAATTATAAATGAAAATTAATCCATCAGTGAAGTAAAGTGTCTTTCGAAAAATCTAAATCAATTCCTTGACACTTTTCTTCCAAATGTCAAACATATGTCATATTTAAAAAATGTTTAAAAACTGTTTTTTCGGTTATTTTGAATAATATATTAAGACATGTCAAATTTAAGTGTTTTCTGAAACAAAAATTAGTTATTTTCTGCTATAAGGATATATTTTTGTATTAAGATATGAAAAAGCTTGAAAAGTTAGTATATCTATACATTATCCCATTAAAACACGACAAACACGCCAAATTGTAATGGAAACTTAATCCATCAATGAAGTAATGTGTCTTTCGAAAAAATCATAATCAATATAATGAATAATTTTTTTTCAAAATGTCAAACATATGTCAAATGTAATTTCGGTTATTTTGAATAATATATTAAGATACACAACAATTGATTTCAGTAACAAAATGTCCATTTTCCTTTAATATCAACACCTCAGAAAGACATCAGAAAGAATTAGAAAATAGTTTTATCTATTTATTTTCTCATTGAAATACGACAAACACACAGGAAAATTAAGGGAGGCGAAACAATAAGTGAAGTTAAATGACTTTCAAAGAAATCATAATCATTAAAAGGGAACTTTTTTCCGAAATGTGATAATTTCTAGGTAATTGATTTTGAATAAGATTATTATTATTAATTAATAAAAGATACGTGATAATTAATAAAATATATATATATTAATAAAAGATACGTGGGAAGCAATTGATTTCAGGAAAAGGAAAATCCGTATTTCCATTCATATCAATACATCACCCCATTAACGCATGACAAATGATTTGAAAATATTTATATCTATACATTATCCTATTAAAATATGACAAACACGGCAGGATATATCGATTGAAGTGAATCAATCATGGAAGCCAAGTATCGTAAACTAAGGTGACAAAGTGCCATATTTTGATGTTTTCATTGTTGTGCCGTTTCCTTTAACATTAAATGAATTAGGCTGAATAGTCAATACAACATGTAAATATGTCTCAGATGTCGTTTTAGGTTTTTAAGTAAATGTAAGTAGAAATGGAAAGATGAGATGGTTTTTTTTTCTTTGTCAGTATTTATGTGGTTTTTCGGGACGGCTAAGTGCCACGCTTGTTTTCTCTGTTGAAACAAGAAAAAGTGAAAAAAAAAAACTGATTGTAGTAACTTTTCGCTCAACATAATTCAATTGTACACGATATTCAAGCGTACACAGTATTGCCTACTTTTGAAATTACTTTTAAAAGAATTGATATAGTTGTAAAAACTAAAAATTTTTTTAAAGATTTTTTTTCCTTTTTTTTTTTGAATGAGCGACCCCCCCTCCCCCCCCCCGCATTATGAAATATGATTTTTAAACCTCTGAGTGTCTGAGGGCTTTCCTGCATTTTCATAAAAATATTTGTAAAACTTAAAATAATATTTTTTTCCCCGTTTATTTCTGAAATACACTTCACACCTGTTTATTTTACATATATCTTAAAATACAATTTTGTTAAAAAATATTTTGTCTAGAGACAATTTAAAATGTTTTTGGGAAACCGAAAAATACGGGCAAAACGCTTAGAGGGTTTAAATAATGCAGGAAACGGTAGACATTTGTGCATGCTAATATATTTTATAGAAATGTATATCTAATTAAGAATAAAAATTATATGTCATCTATATATAAACTAGACAGTATAAATCGAAGTAAAAATTATACTTAACTTTTAATTTTTCTTATTTATGGAAAATAATGTACTACGATACAGCGTCCTATGAAACATGAAATTGTAACTTAATAAATTGAACTTTGGTAATTCGGAAAGTGACCACCCAGCTGTACTAAGTTAGTAAATAACCTAAAATTAAATAAGTAGCACAAAAAGAAAAATCTAAACAAGTGGGTAAGTGTGATCGAAGATCGCACAAAGGGTTTCGTTTAATATTCCTTTCAAAAGACCTTATTCTTCCTTTAATAAATCCAAATAAATTTCATTTTCCAAATAATAATAATAATAATAATAATAATAATAATAATAATAATAATAATAATAATAATAATAATAATAATAAATAATATATAAAGTAAAAAGAAATCTGCCCAGTTAAACTGAGGGCATTGATCTCACAGGTTATTCAAAATAATTGTATATTATACTCTTATTTCAAAGAATTTGAAATAAGCCTCTCGAAAAATAAACAAATCGAGAATATATTAAGGGGGGCTTAGCCCCCCGTTGCCTTCTTATAATTAACCAATTAACTCCAATAGCTAATCAAAGAAGCGCCTTATTATAATGAACATATATTCAAAATTTGTAGAAAATCGGATACTTCAGCACGAAAAACCCATTTAAGTAAATTAAGGGGGCTAGCCCCCGTCCCCCCCTTTTACTTAACCAATGAACTCCCAAAACTAATCACTGAAGCGCCTTATCACAATGAACATATATACAAAATTTTAACAAAATCGGATAATGTCGGATAATGTAATTCTGTATGAAAAACCCATTTATCTAAATTAAGGGGGGAGGGGGGTTAGCCCATCGTTTCCCCCTTTATACTTAACCAATGAACCCCCAAAACTAATCAGGGAAACGAATTATCACAATGAACCTATAAACAAAATTTGAAGCAAAACGGTTATTTTTGTCCTGAGCTATCGCGTTACGTAAATACGTACATACATACGTACATACAGAACCGGCGGCGGGCACATTAGCTCTCAGGCTTTGATAGCCTGTGAGCTAGGAAGTCGTGTTTTTTATAAAGTAAAATTTTATCGTTCTATTTTTCTGTTTTTTTTTCGAATATCTGAACCGGGCCGAAAGCGGGCGAAACCCGCTATTCTACTCTGTCATAATAATATCTGTCATGTGGACTAAAGGCTATATTTAAAAAAAAATCAATTTCAAAATTTAACATGTTGTATTTCATGTTTACATGTTTACTTATTACATATTGCTGTACTTTCAAAATGTCAAAATATGTCAATATTTCCAAAATCGGGTTTTCACGATTCGATACGTTCCTCAAACTCATATGACGTTATAATCACTTGCTGACGTCATATCTACTAGCTTTTTCTATTACTCAGATTGATACTCTCTTTGTATTATTCTCAAACATTTGAAAAAGTTCGTTAAGCTTCCAATATGACGTTAGATTAATTTTCGTTTTAATTCTTTAATGACGTGATATTAAGCCGCTTTCTGTAATTACACATACTCCTTGTATTATTGAGAAATATTTGAAAATTTCCGTTTTATTACCAATATGACGTCATATTAGTCTTTTTTTCAATTGGGGAAACTTTTTATTTTATTTTCCTTTTTCACGTGGAAATCTTTCAATAGAAAATTAATTAATGAAGAAAGAATTTTATTGTAGATTTTTAATTATTGGCAACTGCTATAACGAAAAATGTTTAATTTCAATAGGAAAAGGCTGTTAGATTTTTGGTTTTTTATCTCTTTGTATGAAAATAATACGATTTTTTCAAATTTTATGATTTTGAGCTTCATAATAGGTATTCAGCTGTAAGCACACAAAATGTCTTGTGTGTAAGTTATATAGTTTCTGAGAACCGGCTCTGTGATGGACAGACAGCGTAGCTGACGAACAGTTGATACTTAAACATAGTTTAAATATTTTTATAAATTTCTGGTAAGTTAGTTTTACTATTTATATACTAAACAGGAGTATTTATCTCAATTTTAAAAAGTTCAAAGTATATTTAACTATAGTTAATCAATCTTAAAAATCTTCTGGAATTTCTATCTATTTAAATTAATTGCTAAGATAAACTTAAAGATAAACTTAAACTTGAACAGAATTTATTCAAGTATTTATGGATTGCTGAAATATCTTTAAGACTAATTGTTTCTGAAATCTGGAAGGTAATTCTGTAAAATTTAACATTAGAATTAATTAAATAATACTCTTAATGTATGGAGTGTATATATGTTGAATAACATTACTTTTCCAATTTATTTAAAAAGAGATAGGGAGAAATCAATTTAGAAAGAGTGTCAATAATCTGTATAATGTGTTATATATAGAACTAATGTGTACTTAAATAAAAATGAAGAAAAAAAATATATTTATGGGAATTTCTGGCATTTTTACACATGGGAATTTCTGGCATTTTTACACATGGGAATTTCTGGCAATCTCTACGTTTTTTTTAAATTAATTAATTTATTTTTTATTTTTTTATTTTTTTAAGTTATATAATACACTGTTAAAAATTTGCAGCAAACTATATTTAGTCATTCGATCGTTTTTATAGAAAACGGTTACGTAACTGTTATTTAACTCTATTCTGACCATAATATAGGCAATAATAAGGTCAGAATAGAGGTTAAATAACGGTTATGTAACCGTTTTCTATAAAAACGATCGAAAGACTGGTAAGTTTACACTGTAAAAAAATGACCAATGTTTCTTATTTGATGAAAATATACTATAACCACGAACGAAAATATAATATAATTTTCTGAGTTATCCGAAATTCCGAAAAGCGTGTTCCATTGCCTTTTGAATCCCCAGAAACCGATATATTTCTAAAATTTAAAGAATGATTTATAAAAACAAAGTATTTTTAGCTGCCCGTATTTTTCAGAAACGTTTCCGAAAGGTTTTTATAGTGTATTAATTAGTGTCCTCAGCCTGGAATACCTGTTTTTCGAATGTCGTCCACTCTCAAGTAAACGTTTTCAGCAGCATAAGTTAATTTATACATGAAAGAGTAAAGAAATAATCTTAATTTTAATGTTATTGTTAACGCTGTTAATTTTGCATGTTTGTCTGTTAAACATATTTTTTGAGCATGAAATTGTTTACTTGAGAATTGATAGCATTCGAAAAACAGGTATTCTAGGCTGAGTACACTAATTTATACACTATAAAAATCCTTCGGAAACGTTTCTGAAAAATACGGGCAGCGAAAAATACTTTGTTTTTATAAATAATTCTTTCAAATTTGGAAATGTATTGGTTTCTGGGGATTCAAAAGACAATGGAACACGCTATTTGGAATTTCGGATAACTCAAAAGATTGTATTATATTTTCGTTCGTGGTTATAGTATATTTTCATTAAATAAGAAACATTGGTAATTTTTTGCATTGTACTGCACATTTTTAACAATCTGTTTATTCAATGTTTTTTATAGCAATTACTTATACAAATGTTCTCGGAGACAGGAAGATAAGCTTAAAAAAATAATGTTTTATTAAAGTTTTGTCACCAGTATATATATAATTTTTGTTTACATTTTTAGTTAAAATTATGTTCTTCGACTAATGTACGCAGGTTTCCTGCACATAATTAAAAACGTACGGGCTGTTATTTTTAAATGGCTGCCCCTACTTTTGACACGCTTTTTAAAACTGTTTAAATAAAGCAGATAAAAGGGTATATTTTGTGTACTTTTTATTAAATATTTATAGAGTTATAAAAAATAATGTGATTAATTTTCCAATAATTTGGAAAAATAAAATTGGAAAATATAATATAACAATGAACAGAAAAATACAATAATCATTTGCGAGTTATCCAGAATTCCGAAAAGGGTTCTTTATCTTTAGAAACCCTAGAAACCAATATATTTTCACGATTTCAAGAAGAATTTACAAAAACAATGTTCCTATTGCTGCCACTGATGTTCCGAAACGTTTCTGATTAGTTTATATTGTATATTAATCAGTCAACCCGGAAGACAGGCATTTCGGATGCTATAAAGTAAACATTTTCATGCACAAAAAAAACCTGTTTTACAGACAAATATGACAAATTAACAGAACTAACATTAAAAATAAAATTATTTTGATACTCTTTCATGTACACTGTAAAAAATGACCAATGTTTTTTAATTTACGAAAATATACTATAATCACGAACGAAAATATAATATAATCTTCTGAGTTATCCGAAATTCCGAAAATCGTCTTCAATTGTCGTTTGAATCCCCAGAAACCAAAAAATTTCCAAAAATTAAAGGATTATTTACAAAAGCAAAGTTTTTTTAGCTGCCCGTATTTTTCAGAAACGTTTATGAGTAGCTTTTATAGTGTATTAATCAGTTACCTCATCCTGAAATATAGTTTTTTCCGATGCTATCAATTCTCAAGTAAACATTTTCATGTTAAACAAATGTGTATCACACAAAAATGCAAAATTAACGGCGTTAACATTAATATTAAAATTAAGTTTATTTCTTTACTCTTTCATGTACGAGGGTTGCCTTTTAAGTTTTTACAAAAAGTTGGAAGAAAAATGATTTTTTGAGAACAAACTGTTTTATTGCTTTTCAAAATATTCGCCTTTAAGATTTATGCACTTTTCCATCCATTCAAACCAATTCTTGAAACAGTTTTTCCACTCTGAAGTTGATATCTCAGAAACATAGTTTTAGAAGGCATCAACAGCTTCTTGAGGTGATGAAAATCGCTGCCCACGCATTTTTTTGTTTGACATAAGGAACAAGAAAAAGTCATTAGGCGACACATCAGGAGAATATGGGCAATGAGACATTAATTCGATATTTTTATCCTTCAAATAATAAATTGTTTCATGCTCTGTGTGGGAGCTGGCGTTGTCGTGGTGAATTATGATGCGACGTTTTTTGCTGTTTTTCTTGATTTCGTTGATGATTTTTGGCAAACAAAATTTTGTATACCCTTCAGCGTTAACAGTTTTTCGATTCTATAAAAGAATGGTTGCGATATGTTGAGTACGGCCGAAGAAACAAGCAATCATTTTCTTGGAAGTGCTTCGTGAACGAACAGCCTTCGTAGGAATCGGTTCATCTAGAAACACTCAAACTGTGGATTGTTGTTTAGTTTCTGGCTCATACGAATATATTCAAGTTTCTTCTCCTGTAACGATGTTGTATACGGATTTTGCAGTTTCAAATTTGATTTTTTTTAGCATTTCCTTACACCAATTTGCACGAGCCTCTTTTTGAGCTTCTGTCAAATTGTGCGGAATCTATCAGGAACAAATCTTTTTAACAGCTAAATGTTCGTGAAAAATCGAATGTATTGTAGTCTGTGATATGCCAAGGGATGCTTCTATCTCACCATACGTGACATGCTGATCTTCTTCAATCATCTTGCGCACAGCATCGAAGTTGTTTGGAATCATTACCGATTTTGGTCGTCCTTCACGAGATTCCTCACTCGCGGGCGCACGACCACAACAAAATTCTGCAAACCAATTGTAAACAGTCTTTTCTGATGGTGCTTCATTACCAAAAGTTTCACGAAGCGATGCTAAGCATTCTTGTTGAGTGAGGCCTTTCTTAAAATCATAAAAAATCATCCAACGGAAACCTTGACGAGTTATTTTCATTTTTATCACTCACTTGTTTCTTTAGAACACTCGCTGTAAACAAAATACGCAGACGATTTCTAAGATGCCTTGGATTCAAAGATAAAAAAAATGTAAATTTTACGAATATCCTGAAGACAAATTTCAGCAGTGCCTTCTATTGCTTGTTTGTAAAAACATAAAAGGCAACCCTCGTATAAATTAACTTATGCAGATGAAATCGTTTACTTCAGAATGGATGACATTCGAAAAACAGGTATTCCAGGCTGAGGTAACTGATTAATACACTATAAAAACTATTCGGAAACGTTTTTGAAAAATACGGGCAGCAAAAAATACTTTGCTTTTATAAATAATTCTTTAAATTTTGGAAGTGTATTGGTTTCTGGGGATTCAAAAGACAATGGAAGACGCTTTTCGGAATTTCGGATAACTCAGAAGATTATATTATATTTTCGTTCGTGCTTATAATATATTTTCATAAAATAAGAAACATTGGTCATTTTTCACAGTGTACAAACTGAGTTATACAGTTGAAAATGTGTACTTAAGATTTGACAGAATCCAATAAATATATATTCCGGTTTGAAAAAAAAAAAACTGATTGATAAATCATTTCGGAAATGTTTCTGAAAATCAAAGGCAGCAGAAGAAACTTTCTTTTTATAAATGCTTCTTTAAATATCGAAAGAATATTGATTTCTGAGCATTCTAAAGCTAAAGTATACTTTTCGGAATAGTGTATAATACGGAAAAGGTTATTGTATATTCATGTTCAAGGATGTATATTTTCCTGGATCAAGAAATATTTGTCCCTTTTCTACAGTGTAATTTTCAGAAACAGATTATATATGAGGATTCAAATTTTTATCATTATAGAAATAGAATGATTATGTATTAGAATGTGTCAATTTTTAGTGTTTTATATAGATTTAAATATATAATCTTGAAATGTTAATGTTCCTGGTTTTTAATTTAGAAATCATTTTTAATTTCATTCATGTGAGGAAAAAAATATGTTTCTGAATACTTGAATTATTAAATGTTGATATAATATACATACAGTATTATTATTTTTTATCAGATTGACTGGATAAAAAATTACGAAACAAAATCAATACTTTCATGTCATGAGACATATCCATGATACTTATGATTAATGATACCTTCATAGAGAAAACAAATATAAATCAGTCAATAATAATTCTGAACAATGTGTGTGGGTATGTACATATTATTTTTAAGAATATGTTTATTATTTGAACAATAATTTTCATCCTTTTGTTTGGAGCAATCTGTATTTCTACTCTGTCTCACAATTTTGCAGCAATTCTTAAATAATAAAAACCATATTTGTTCATTTGATGTGTATGTCATTCTAAATAAGCAGCTTTCTGAAAAACAATGTGTAAGCATTCTATGTCAATGGTTATTAAATGATCGATAATGAGAATAACTTTTCATTAACTGTGTTTCATTTAAAAAAATGATTTTATTTGTCCCTTCTTCTGAATGAAATATATATATTTCCTTCTCTTTCATATTTTTCATCATAATGTAATGTTACTAACGGAGCCTGTTTCCTCCAAAGACACTAAGGGAAACTGTTAAGGATACGGAATAAACAGTTTTATTGAAATATTTATTTAACATATACTAAGTATATCATTAAAAAAAGTCCTTCCGTCCTGTACCGGGAGGAAAAGTTAGCTTTCCTATAGCTTCGTTTTAAAACATTAGCTAATGCTAATCGAAAACACCAAACTAAAATGCAAAGAACCCGATTAGAGAAGGTTCGTTAATACTGAATTTGAATAAGAAATTCCCCAAATTAGTCAGTTATCACCAAGTTGGCTGCATTTATGAAGACTTATTTTTGGTTGCCAAATTTGGTGATATTTCGTCAACTGTCGCCACGCTTGGCAAGAAATTAACGCTAACGGATGTGAATTACAGTTTTATGCGTATGATTTGAAAAATTATTACAACTGTGAAAGATAATAATTTGCAAGAAATCACGTTCACTAAAACTCATAAATTAATCCCTGATTTTTTGTAACATGCTGTCTTGTTTCAAAATGTCAGAAAAACCTTAGAAATTCAAACTGGTATATCTTAACCATCTTTTAAGATAGAGGCAAAACAAAAAAATGCTCCAAAATCCTTCCCGTAAGGCATGGTGACATCACGGCGACGTCATTGTGAAGTCACACTGTGACTTTGTGACAGTCGTCGTGACGTCACGTGACGTCGATGTGAAGTCACTGTGACGTAAATGCGAGGTCGTTATGGCCGTTTTCAAGGCTTTCTGTGACCTCACAATGTGACTACTTTGTGAAGTCACCGTGCGACTTCAATGTGAAAAATGTGACGAATCTGCATCGGATAGAGTGACCAGATTTTACCCGAATCCTATACGGATTGTTCGGATCAAAATTTTTTATGGTTCAAGTTTGTGACGTTTGTGACGACACTGCACCGGGTCGGGTGACCAGATTTTACCCGAATACAATCCAGAAACTTCGGATCGATCTTTTTGGATTTGTTTGGCTACATAATAGATTTGGATTAGTTGTCGTGTGACCTGATTTTCGTGAACCCGGTCTGACCCGAGTCGGGTATAATGTTTTTACTGTAAGTCTTGTTCAGAATAGAATCTTGCATACGACCAAGTAACCAGATTTTATCAGAAATTGTGTTACCATACAATTTCTGATGTCGGCTCGGATCTAGAGTCATGCACGAATCCGGTTATATACTTCTTGAACATGATTGAATGTCTACTTGAACATGAATGATGGTTGAGTGAAACTATATTTACATTCAACCCGTAATCTTACCCTAACCCAACAACAACAACAACAACAACAACAAAAATTCTGTAGGCCCACAACCCGACCGAACCTGATAAATGATTTCGCATAGATTCGGATAACAAGATTTCACCAAATACGGATAAGATCGACGATAAGGATTGGATAGGCAATCATTTTTTTTATGCAACTCGTATTCAAATTAAAACTTTGCATCTGATTGGGAAACCGGCTAATGTAGCCGTTAAACAAGAAAATTATAAATGTAAAAAACGCATACTAATATAAAAATAATAGATGAATCTATTAAAAATTATAATAAAATTAAATATTTTAATAATATGAAATTCTATTGTGCAAATAACCACTTTTAAAAATAACTTCGACTTCCATTTGTTTTATGTAACCACCAAAAATGTTGATAATAATTAAAACTATGCTATTTTGCTTTTAAGTATTGAAGTTTTTAAATGTGTATACATTGCCATATTTGCTCTCGTTCAGTATCACGAAACTTTCTGACACATTTATGAACAATTTTTTAAACGCTTGGCACTTGCATGCCTGATTATTAAAGCGATTTGGAATAAATAGCGTTTTCCATTTTAAGATAAATGAAATGTTTAAGAGCAATTTTGGTCACTTTTTTCCGTTTCTGACGCTGCGCATCGGAAATTCGGTTCAAAACACCGACTTTGATAGTGTTTTCTGAAACATCTCTTGTCAAAAATGGAAAATGCCATTCTATTACATATATTCTGAATAAGAACACCTGCCAATTTCATGTGTTTCCGAATAAAAATGTATTCAGAAATTAGTTATTTTGGATTTGATTACAAATTTAATGAAAATAAAAGTATAGATTTTTAAATAAGCATTGTGAAAAATTTATATTAGGAATCCTTTTAAATAATAGATCTACCTATTGTGCGATATTATTAAATAATAAACATTGTATCAAGCAATAAAACATTTTTCGAAGCAAATGAAATTTAAAACTTCGGATCATAAACGCAAAGAAAGAAAAATATTTTTTTTTTCTTTACAAATTATTTTATTTATAGTTTTTGATAGAATACTAAATGCAGAGCTTAAATATCAATTTTTACTATAGAAAAAATTCGATAACATAACTGGAAAAATTACCTTAACTGAATAGCTGTTTTATTGTTTCATCAATATTCATTATTTTTTTGCACCTAATATTGACATATCTTGACAACTAAATTTGTAATGAGTTAAATTGTCGCAATTATTTCAAATATACCAGAGAATTATTTCTCAAAACCTCCACTAGCTAAGAAATTTTCAAATTGTAAATCAAATATTAATAGTTTTAAAAATTGCAATGTTTTTAATTACAATGAATAACTATGAAAATTGAACTGAGAAACGCAAAATATAAATACATTCCTCGTTATAAATAACACTTTACATTTAGAATATATATTGTTAGTAAATACTTTAAGCTTTTTTCGAAACTCTCTATTTAAAACGATTTAAAACATTAAAGATAAAATTTTATACAAGTGATTAAAAAAAAAATATTTAAACATCTTAACATTTAAATAATGCACTATTAATGTACCATTACTAAATATGCACTATTAACAAAACTGCGAAGACATTAAAAGTTACCTGCTAACTATAAGTAAAACCACCAGTTTTAGGGATTAAGTTTTAATGGTCGTTGACTGCTTCCTTTTCATTGAAAAGGAGACTCAAATCCACTGCTTTAATTTTCAAAGTGTCCAGCTTAGGTGTGTTCATAGATCTGAGATATCAAATATCGCACGCAGACCTTAATAACGGACCCAGCTAGACATAACGATAGGTTAAAATGGATGATTCACTTTAAAAATTTAATTTACTTTCACGGTATAAATTCCACAATATACTTCCACAAACTAAAGAACACCACACACTCTAATCCGCCGATGAAATTAATCGTCTGCCCTCAACATCTGCGATCATGATCTGTGCAGTAATGTTTACCACAATGCAACATCTTAGTATTCTTGGAAATAAGCTGTGAAAATTTAAATTTTTATATATTTTTTAATCAGTTGCATTTGTTTTAGGCGTCCAAAGTAAACATAAATTTTAAATAAATATGGATTTAATAGTCTTTATAAAATAATTACGACATAAATATAAATACTATTCTGCAATCAGATTTCCTAAATACGATTTTTTCATTTTTTACACTCTATTGAAAAGAGCAATATATTTAACAGATGTGATATCTTATTAAGCACTGACCAGTTTTGGAATAAATTACTATAGGAATGACATATACTTTATGACATATTTTTAATTCGTTTTTGTTCGGAAACGCATGAAATTGGCTTTTGTTTTTATTCAGAAACTCTGTAATTGAAAGACGTTTTCCATTTTTTAGTAAAATCAGAAGATCTTTCAGAAAAGAATGTCAAAGTCAGCGTTTTGAACCAAATACCCGACGTAACAGGGAAAGAAAAGAGAAAAACCAGTCGTCACGTGACACGAATTGCTTATAGCTCGATAAGTAATATATTTATCAAAAAATGGAAAACTCATTTCGATTCCAAATTGCTTCCATAGTCAGTCCTACCCATTTTATGCCTTTGCGTTTAAAAATGAGTCAGAAATTATGTCAGAAAGCTTCGCGTTGTGGAGCAGGTCAGTTGAGAACCACCTTCAATATTCAGTACAAGAAAAATCTTGAACGCGTTCAACGGTCACCCCGAGCACCACCGATGTCGAACTCGCAAAAGTGGTGTCCTCACTTTTTAAACAGAAAGCTTATGATTGGGTTGAGTGGCCCCTCAAAATAATAAGAGATTGGAGATTTTTAAAATATTTTTAGTATCACAAAATTAGCAAATGAGTTCTATGCGGTGGTGGTAGGAAAAAAAATTAAATGTTTGTATTTAAAATGCTAACAAATCTCTAAATCGCTAACAGTTTTATTAGAATGGGAGATCTATTTCTGAATTACTTTCCGCCAAAGCTTTCCTACGTTACTAAATTTCTATTTAAGGATTTTTACCTGTGTATTATATAGTATATTTTGTTAAATTTCATGAAAATGGCAATGAAAATTGTAAAAAAATATCTGCCTCATATATGTAGACAAATATCTATTTATTATTTTATTTTGGAAATACAATATATTTAAATAATGTGTGACAATGTTTTTATTAATGATTTAGGTACATGACATAATTCAATTCTATATTTTATGAGTTTTTTTCCAAATTCTCTCTCCGATCACACCGTGAAATCACAGAGTGTTGGCATTTTGGTCATAGGTTTTACGTGACTTATGTGACTTGCAGTGACGTCATTGCAACGTCACAAAAATTTTTAAAGCTGTCAAAAAGTAATTTTCTTCATGCCATAAGATGTTCTAAAGTTTATTTTAAGTTTTCGTTAGATCTTCAAGACGTTCACATTTTGATCACAGTGTGACGTTACAGAGTGGTGTCATTTTGGTCAGAGATGTGACGTGACGTACGTGACTCACAGTGACGTCACTGTTACTGTGCATGCTATGCGGGTTGTATCAAAGCCTAACACTTATACATATACAAAAAAATAGATTTTAATTTTCAATTTTTTGTCTACATTTTAGTTTTAATAATTTTTTTGTCCCTCATTTTGAAACAAGATGGTGGACCAAGCTGTCCATCGAACTCTGTCGAGATATTGGAGAGCCTAATAGACATAATTAGTTTCATCCAAATCGGTTTATAAATACAAGTGCTTCGTATGACAAAGATCATATATATATATATATATATATATATATATATATATAAATCAACATTTGAACGAAGGTTGGTTTTGGTGTCTAGGGGTCATGATCGGTGAAAACATACCGAAATTTTTCGGAACGACTGTAATAATTAATTATTAGGTAGCTTTTTACTTTTTGTAGCTACTTAATAAATAGTAGTAAAAAAGCACGCAGAACTGGTGATTGGTAAATAAAGTTAAATAATTTGTTATCATCGTACAAAATTATACAATTTAAAAATATATAATTCAATAGTTTACCTAATGCCGTTGTCTTTAAGCAGGTATTGTTTTTACATCTGATGAATGATCAATTTTATATGATCCGAAACAGCGCTGTTTTTATCGATTGTATTAGTTTTTATGGTGATAACAACAGACGTTTCAATTTTACTTTAAAATACCTTTTTTTCAACAACTTTTTGTAACAACTTTTTACAACCAATTCCTATTTGTTACAGTATGTATAGATTAATTTAAATAATTAGGGTAATTGTGATTCAATTTTATATTTTGTTCAATGTTATATTATATTACGTTGTTGCTCAATGATTTAATAGCTTTTATTAATATATATATGTAAATGCTGTTTCATAGGTTCATTTTTAAAAAATAAGCAATTTTAGTCACTTTTAGTTTATTGGCAGTTTATGTTTACATGCTGCTTAAAAATTTGGCAGCACTACTTATATAAAAGAACTATTTTTGGTTCATTTAATGGTTATATTTTCCCAAATAACAAGTTTTCTTAACGAAACATATAAGCATTGTAATTTATTGGTTATTTAATTATTGCTAATGTAAAAGACAACAATGTGGTCATATAAAACGTATTAATCATTTCAATCTGAATTTTGAAACCAATTCAAATTATCTTATGTATGCTTCTTTATTATTATTATTATTTATAATTTTGTTATAGATACAACAATGATACAAAAATCGTATTTATCACAGTTACTAAAGGAAATGTTAATGAAACGAAATGACTACTTTTAACTAATAAAACATATTCAATTTCAAATAATCATAATCCAAATATGATTATCATAATAATTATATACAATAATTAAAGCTATTCCAATATTTCAAAAATGTTAGGTTAAAATATATCCATTAATTTTAAAAATATAGCTTTGCACTGAAACATTACTTTTTTTGTTATATGGTACTTTATCTTTCGGTCTTGCTGAACAATTTCTCAGATTTTTTTTAAATCAATGATACAAGTACATGCACTTTTCATATGTTATTTTTTTTAAACAAAACTAAGTTATAATTAAAAAAACATATAAAAAAGGTTGACGTGCAATGATTATAAACATTAATAAAAGAGAGGTTGCATAAACTATTCAATTTGAGGTCAATTCTTGGTTCCATTCATTTGAAGTAAAAACATTTTTAGATAAAGATATAAAAGTACAGTAATCTTGCATGCCATCGTCTTAATACACGTAAATTACGTTTTTCGTTTAGTGGTAATTTATCTTTCTCATTTGCTGAACTATTCCTAAGATTATATAAACCAATGTATAATCTTCAACATATATACTCTTTTCATGTGTTTATGTTTTTAAAAACAAGAAATTTCTATAAAGAAATATAAAAAATCTGTCATAAATGAATATTTCCTGCACTTTGATGAAAGCGAGACTGTATCAACTATTCAATTTTGAAGTCAGTTCTTAGTTCCATTCATTTCAAGAAAAAAACATTTTGAGACAATGGTACAATAAATAACAGTAATCTTATTTGCCATCGCCTTAATAGTCGTCGAGATAACACGATCAGAAAACAAAATAATCATTTTTATTTAATGAGGCATATACATTTATGATAAATGATACTATAATAAGCAAGGCGAAACATAAAAGAGTTACGTTTCCGCAATGTGTGAGAGAATGTATCCATTATGTTGGAATATACAAGGTTTCTAACGTCTCTAAATAAAATGTTAAGGGAACGAAATGACTACTTTTATTTAATAAGACATATCCAATTATGATAATTATATCATAATAAATGAATATAAATAAATAATGCCATTCCCAATTTTCACCAGTGTTTGATAATACATTTATGCATTATATAAAAAATCCAGCTTTGTGCTGATACGTAATTTAAGTTTCTTGTTTAAGAGTACTTCATCTTTCTGCTTTATTGAACAATTTCTGAGATTTTCTAAACGAGTAAAACACATACATACTATTTTCCTGTGTTTATTTCTTTAAAAATAAGAAATTTACATAAAGAAATATTAAAAAGATGACATGAATTAATATTTCACGATGTTTCACGAAAT
Organism: Maratus michaelseni; assembly: GCA_963931845.1. Lineage (NCBI taxonomy): Eukaryota > Metazoa > Arthropoda > Arachnida > Araneae > Salticidae > Maratus > Maratus michaelseni. Next base: position 184,908,378 of record OZ007595.1, read on the forward strand.
CGAGACTGTATTAACTTTTCAAATTTGAAGTCTTAATTCTTTTCATTTGAAAAAAACAAACAAAAAAACATATGCTAACTTCATTTATACATAAAGCAATAATAAAAGAAATGTAATCTTGTTTATCAACATCTCGAGATAATATGATCAAAGAACAAAATAATCACTTTTACCTAACAGACACATTCATTTATGATTAATGATATTATAATAAGAGAGGCAAAATAAATAAGGGAATTATTTTTCAGCAATGTGTGAGAAAATATATCTATTACACTATATCTAAGAAAAAAAGTTTATTGTTGATATGGTTTCGTCGCCTTGCTCGGTCATCGTAATAATTCTCCTAGAATTGATACCTTAGTTTTATGCACTGTTAAAAATTTGCAGCAAACTGTCCAGTCATTTGACCGTTTTTATAGTGAATGGCCACATAACCGTAATTTAATTCCATTCTGACCATATTATTGCCAATATTATGGTCAGAACAGAGTTAAATTACGGTTATGTAACCATTTTCTATAAAAACGGTCAAATGACTGTACAGTTTGCTGCAAAATTTTTAACAGTGTGGTATTTGCTGCCACCACCGGCATTAAACTGATACGGACGTTGGAAAAGAAGTTCTCATATAAATAACTAATTAATAATTTATTGATTAAATTAATATGCAAGAAAAATGTTACAGTGATAGTTACTAACAGTCAATACAGCGTATTGTCACTTGAAGTATGTGAATCTCAAATGGCTATCTCCCTGATGGCACGTTTTATTATATTTCATATGCACTACTCGTACACACCATTCCGTCTAAGTAGTAATAAATTCACTCTGGACCAAATAGTTAAGTCCGAAACTGTCCGATGCACATTCTCTCTGCAATTCAATACACTCCTCTGCACGTCTATCCTCTACGCTCTGCACTGATGACCCTCGCGCTCTACGCTCTTCACGGCACACCAGCGACTGTGGCATACTACCCTCTTATCTGCACCTCCACGAGTGACACCTCTCTCGCTCTTCAGGCCACACTACAAATCAACAGGCTGTGTTTCTTCTGTTACGGAGCTTCCATACCTGTAGAAGCGTTTCTTCTCGACCATTCCACCTTTGCATTCTTCTCTGAACTTTTCGACCATCCAACCCTGTATTCTATTCAGAACTCCAGCTCGCTAGGAATCCGGTTCCCATCGTATTTTCTTTCCAAATCCAGATTAGTACTTTCACAAAGATCTCACGAGCATTCCCCAAATATATTATCGTATCAGGGAAATTCCATTGTCAATCACATACGGAAGTTTTTTACAGAAAGAGAAAAATACATAACAAGATACAGTAATATATAATACTGAATAAATGTAATTACTTAAATTAATTAGAAATATACAATATGAGTTTTGTTAAAATCAGAAACCTGACAATCATTTAATAGGTACAATCATTATATTCGAATACTTGTGCATTTCTTTCTGAAATGTACTTATTCAGATATATACACACTCCGAAGAACAAATATGATTTCTTATACTTCAGAAATGTTTAGAAATTAATAAGTGGTAGAGATAAATCAACTGTTACTGAAAACAGTTCAATATTATATATTCTCATATATAACAGTTACCTTTTGCTTAGTCACAGTTTATCTTTCGACACTAATTGACAATTTTGCAGAATTTCGTATGCAAAATAAATTATACTTGTTCATCTGATGAGTATAACATTCTAAATAAGTCATTCTCAGAAAGAAATGTATACACATACTAATTTAAAAACAATTCAACGATTTTTAATGAAAAAGATACTGAATTAACCACATTTAATATTAAAAAAAATGATCACAATTTGAATAATAATGTAATTTCCAATTTCAACTCATAGGAAGAAACAATATATGTTTGCTAGTTCTTGATTTTCTGGATATTGATATAAAGTACCTGGTACAGAAATCTTATTTGTCATTTTTAATAAATAAAACATTATGGAAACAAAATTATTACTTTCATCTAACAGGCCACCTGCATGTATAATTACTGATTTTCAAAATAAACAAAGTAAAATGTGCAGCAAAATGTGTTAGTAAGTACTTATTTTTTACTTGCTGACCCACCCGGCGTTGCACTGCCCCATAAAAAATAGCGCGAATTGTGAACAAACTCTGAAAATCACAATAGAAAATCGCGAAAAATATAAAAATTGCGGGCCCAGATACATTCCGAATTAACTTTATTGAAAATAATGCAAAATTTACTATATTACGCTAGAAGATTGAAACCGGACTCCTTCTATTATTGTGGAAAAATCGTAGTGAAACTCGAAAAAACGCTAAAATGTCAAAAATGTGTAATGTTAATTAATGAAATGGATTGATTTTGAATAATATTAATTTTTGTTTTATTCATTATGAAATAAAGTAGAAATAATTTTAAGAAAGCAAATATATTCAGAAAGATCAGATACGCACAGAAAAGCAAGGGTCAGCTTCATAAAACAATGAGTTTTTCACTAATAATTAATTATTATTCCTTAAAAAGGGTTTGAATTCAGTGGATTTAAAATTTGCAGGTTATTTAATTTAATCTACAGCAAATACAATCAAAGAATAACTCGCAGAGAGCTCATAGATATAAATCATTCAATAATTATTAATCCATTGGCACATAAATTTGTTTGATTTCTGATTTACATTACAAATAAAGTACTATGGATTTTTTAAGTTCTTAATCATTTTTTAAATGATTACTGACAGAAAAATAGTTAAAATTTTATTTTCTTACTATCAGTGAAGTATAGTTGTCTGAGTGCAACGAAGACTCATACACAGCGCAGTATTACTTTGCCCCATATATAGCTACGATGGATATTAAAACCTTTCGTCAAGCATAACTCAAAAAATATTTAACGGATTTCGTTTAAATTTTTACAGCAGGTACTTATAAAGGTGACAACGACGTCTATTTATTACCAAGAATAAGTGTCAAACCGTTTGGAAGTTATATTAAAAAAATAGATAAAAAAGCACAATTAAAGTACATACGTCACTAAATTTTGTGCGTACGTCATTTTCACCGGTGGGAAATTTTCGTAGACAATCGGAATTGAAAAGTTCATGGAGTACATGGAGCAAAAAAATATGCAAGCACTAATATTCAGCACAATGAAATATATTTCAATTTAATAAAAATGGAAAGTTAATCTGGAATTTTTTCTGTTTGAAAAGTATTAGAGATTAGTAAGAGTAGTATTAGTATTAGAGATTTGGCGTAAATCACACCATTAGCAGCTTTTTTATTTCGCGTGTGTATGTTAGGAACAATTCTTTGATGTTTAAATAAAAGGTTTCGATTTGTGGCATTATTTCATATTTTCTTTTCCTTTTTAGTATTTTAAATGGAATTAGTGAAAGGCGTGTATTTTAAATTAAATGAGTGAAAGACGTGTATTTTTAATGTATGTATTTCAAATGAAATCAGTGAAAGATTCATATTTAAATGAAATGAATGCAATATGAAGATGTTATGAGAAAAATATTTGGCGATTTATCAACTGCGCCAAGTTAACATAAAAGTACCAATACATATGTGGGTACTTCTCTATTATCCCGTCGACCACTTTTCATAACAAAAAACTATCGCCAAATAAACGGGAGAACGTTGTCATTGAAATATCAAAATAAATAAAATATAAGAATTTAAGGACACAATTGTTATTTTAATGAATGAAATAACTAATAAATCAGTAAAACATAATGAAAAATATACGCAAATGTCGCGTTAAAAACCACTTGATGACGTAACAAACACGTATAATGCTTCTGATATCAAGTAAATGGGACTGCATTTTTGGCGTTTAATCTAACAGTTTGGCGATAGTTTTTTGTCATGAAAAGTGGTCGACGGGATAATAGAGCAGTACCTCTATTTGAAATGAAACAAGGCACAGATGTCATATACGCAGCACTTTGGCGCGATTTTCCCCTCCGCCAGCTTGGGGAAAACTTTGTTTTTGAATATTAGTTACAAATAGTGTGACAAATAGTACACGTGATTTTTTATTTCAATATAAATATAAAATAACATAATAAATGAAACAGCTTCTATTATTTTAAAAAAGGAAATAAAAATAAATAAATAATAGTTTGATGTAAATAAAGGCGCGTATGTCATATACGCACCACATTGGCGCGATTGCAACAAAATGGCAATTTTATGCCTCACATGGTAACCCGGTTATTTTGTTTCAATTGTTGTTTATTAACTTTTATTTTTTATTTTAATTATATAAATTGTTTTTGTTATATATATCAATATTTATTTATATCAAACTATCATTTATTTATTTTTATTTCCCATTTTTGAATAATAGGAGCTATTTCATTTATTACGTTATTTTATTTTTATATTGAAATAAAAAATTACGTGCTATTATTGTATTGTATTTGTAACTAATATTCAAAAACAAAGTTTTCGCCAAATTGGCGGGGGAAAAAATCGCGCCATTCTGGTGCGTATATGACATCTGTGCCTAAATTAATATTGATATACATATAAAAATAATCTATAGAATTAAAATAAAAAATAAAAGTAAACAAACACAACAAACAGTTTTCGCCAAAATCGCGCCAACGTGGTGAGTATATGGCATCTGTGCCGGGATTTTTACCCTTTTATCTGTGCTTTCGGAAATATAAAAAAATTAAAAAATTCTTATATCAGGTGTATAATGTTTTGCATTTTTATACGGACCACTTCTCTATTTTAAGATTTTAAATGCTATTTATATCAGATATTTCTTTCCTGTGATTCCCACAAATTATTTCCGGTAATTTTTTTTTAGTTCGCTTATTAATTGTTTACAATTTGCCCCCCTGGCAATAACAATTATTTATCACAAAAATGGGTACTTCTCTATTATTCCGTCGACCACTTTTCATAACAAAAAACTATCGCCAAACTGTAACGCTAAATAAACGGGAGAACGTTGCCATTGAAATATCAAAATAAATAAAATATAAGAATTTAAGGACACAATTGTTATTTTAATGAATGAAATAACTAATAAATCAGTAAAACATAATGAAAAATACACGCAAATGTCGAATTATAAACCACTTGATGGCATAACAAATACGTATAATGCTTCTGGCATCAAGTGAATGGGACTGTATTTTTGGCGTTTAATCTTACAGTTTGGCGATAGTTTTTTGTTATGAAAAGTGGCCGACGGGATAATAGAGAAGTACCCAAAAATGACTTAGTTTTGTTAAATTTGTTTGTTATGTATTTTCATTTCTTATTAAAATATCGAAAATGGCAATAAAATTTTATTTTAGCACCGTACTTAATTTTTTAAAATGGCTCAAAAACATGGTTTAATAAACGTATATTTGTAAATATTTTAAAAAACATGTTTTTCCGCTCTCTAGAAAAATTTGGTAAGATTCTAAAACTGCCTTTGGCACCAACCAGTACATGATACGGAACTTTTCCCCATTCCGATACACAGAAGAGGTTGGTCACAAACAAGAGTAGTAATGCTAGCTACAATATTGTTTTAACTCTATAAGAGTTAGAAACAATAATGATATTAAATTCCCCGATTAGCTTAGGGCCCGATTACGGAACTTTCTCCTAGAAAAAAAACTGTAGATATCTTTTACATTTGTTTCGAATGAAGCTCGATCAACAAAGTATTAATTGATAATACAAACAACACTAATATTAACATGGGGGCAAAAGTTTGAATTTAAGTGTATATATTTGGAACCCTCCCCCCCCCAACCACCCACCAAAAAAAAGAAAAAGAAAGTTACAGAAATGAATTTAAAATGGCGTGAAGCCACGCTTTCTGACATAAGAAATTGGCTGCAAACCCGATTACGAAACTTTCACTTAACTTAATAACATGTATCTAATAGCCCTGAGGACAATTCCCCTTCCCAGTTATACGGACCTTGGGACTTTTTTAAAAAGCTTGACGCAGTTCGGGTTGAAGAAGTTGAGATTTACTGTCAAATGACATAAACTACTATGAAAATAAAACTAGTGAATTATTATGCTGGTTTATGTATGTATTTAAAAAAATGCATCTGATTACACTTTTTAGATAAATTACTCCTGTTTGCATTTAATAACAGATAAACGGCTTCCGTTTACTAAATTGTTTAAATATTGGGAAGAGTTGGCGAGAGATAGATAGACGTGTAAACAAACGGTTAGACAGACGGGTAGAGAGACGGATAGAGACAGAGATAAGCTAACGGGTAGCGAAACGAATAGACAGACGGGTAGCGAGGCAGGTGAAAAAAAGGGTTGACAGAGGGGTAGTGAGATGGGTAGGGAGACGGGTAGCGTGGTGGATAGAGAGACGAGTACAGAGACGACTTGACAGACGGATAGAGAGAGGGGTATATAGACAGACAGACGTGTTGATAGACGGGTAGTGTAACGGGAAGCGAGACAGGTAGAGACACGATTTAAAAGTCGGATAGAAAGACAGACGGATACTGAGACGGGTATACAGAAGAGTAGAGAGACAGTAGACAGATGAGTTCGGACAGAGAAACAGCTAAAACATACGAGTAGTTAGACTGGTAGACACGTTTGTAGCAAAGCATGTTATCAATGTGGTTTGAAGTATACGAGTTTCTATAAATAGTTATACAAATAAACAAAGGAAATTTTTTGAATTCAAATATTAAATATTTGATTTAATATTTCAATATTTAATATTTTATTTTTTAATATTTTATTTAGATATTTGTCACAAAGAAAATGTTGCAAAAATTAAATTAAATTTGCGTTAAACTACGCTTGCTAAAATACGCTATTGGCTGCAAATCTGATTATGTGACTTTAAAAATATCGTTTTAAAAGATCCGGCGGTTTTTTTTAAAGTTTTGGGCAATTCCATGATGATGATTTGCCAAATGTTATAAAAAAATGCATATGAAAACATAACAGTATATGAATTTATATATGATATTTTGTAATTATCATTTAATTTGCTATTTTTCATATGTTGTATCTTTATCTATCTCTTGTCTATCATATGCTGTATATTCACTTAGATTCTTGTTGATATCTTCTTTATATCGTAATTGTTAACTTTATGTTCTCAGCAATATCACTCAGACTAATCCCTTTGAGGGAAGTCCTAGTTTAGTCTTCCATTTACAATGGATAGGAATTTTAAAGATTACTTAAAGACATAGTTTTATTGCATGCAGACTTATCATCATAAAATATACATACAAATTTTTAAAGAGCATTAATCTTTTATAAATAACCATCATTATTTATCATGTATTACAAATGTTATTTACCAACTTTGTAAAATACATGCATTACGTGAAGATATTAATATTTTCATATATTTTATTTTAATGGCAAAGATGGGAAGGACTTTGTTTTCTCATGAATGCTGAAAATTTATGCAAAAGATAAATGATTCATCTTTTAAGTTTTTCATAAACTAAATTAGACACTGCTGCACGCAATGTAAAGAATGATAAATGATTTAAATATTTTAATTAATCTTATTATTTAAAAAAAAATCTCTGAAAAGGAGAAATCTACCCTTTACAAAGTTTTAAATTTTCAACGCATAGCTATTTACATCATCTCTAATCAAGCTCATTTGTTTAATTTTGCTTAACTTGAATTAAAAGAGGTTATACAATATTAATTCGTGAATATTTTCCGAAGTGTTTGTCTACGCATAAAATTTTAACAGAAATTCTTTTATCAGTATCATTATTATTATTATTATTATTATTATTATTATTATTATTATTATTATTATTATTATTACTGTATATTTTCGTGTGTAGGCCTAGAATTTTGGAGCATTTTTTTACTCGAAAGTAGGGGGGGGGGGAACCTGTTCGGTTAATACACGAATCTAAGAAGATTACCAAAATTGATATTATAACATATAAAAGATGGTAAATAAGAAAAACCGAAAAAATACTTACTAATTTCTAAAACTACTTTAATACTCCATTATTTTACAATGAAAAAAGTCGCCAATCATCATTCTCAAGTTACAATAAACGCGGTTTGTGGACACACTTGCACCCATATGTCCAGTTTTTCTTCAAGTGCAGGAAATGACGGTTTGCGTCCACGTGCAGCTTTCATTATTTTAGATTTTTTAAAATTTCGTATTTTTTTTTCTCCATTCTCGTGCTTCTTTTTCATTGATCGTGAAATGATGAACAGTCACTGAGTTATTCGATTGCTCAGCATAATTGATGGCTTTTAATTTAAAGCCCGCATTACAAGCCGTGCACTTTAGTCGAAGCATCTTTCCTTAACCCATTAACCCAATTATATATTAAGCTGTTTTTTAATGAAACAGTTGTTTTTTCTTTATGAATAGAAAGTCTTAAGGTATTTCTGAAAAAAAAAAATTCAAAATTTCGAATATTTAGGAAAAATAGCATGTTCCCAAAATGGGAACATGGCGCCTAATGGGGGTAAATTTTTTCAAAAATTTTATTTATGCCTCCGTGGATTTATGTTTGTTATTTCTGAGTTCTTTAGCTATAAAAGGGATAATATCATTCTGAAACAGATATTTTACGAAGAATTCATATAAATTAGTCCAACATCTACCTTTATAATAAAAAAAAAAAAAAAAAAATTACCGATTAAGCATTTTCATTATCCACCTCTTTATTTTTCTTCATTACATCATTTTTGTCCTACTATTTTACATGAAAATGATTGAATATTTTTTATGCAGCATTATATTACATTTTTTCGTTTTCTGAAATTGGTTTTTTAACTTTTTTTTTTCATTTTTCATTTTGTTTAGTTTTTTCCATATTCCAATTTGAAGATTCGTCTGAACTTTCATCTGAAATATAAAGCCTGTGTTTAATACTTTATCTTTTTTAAACACTAAATCAGATATTTATTGATTGTCTGTTGATTTAGAATTTACAGAAAGTTCTACTACACCAAATATAACATGGGATAAATCGTCGCATAAATTATCTTCGATTACATATGTAATAGAAAATAATTTATACGACACACATATGAGGAAGATATCTTCCTCATATGTTACAATACTGCAATCAGGTGGCAAACAAACGATTTCCAGAACATCCGACAAATCATCCAAATCTCCAAAATTGTTCAATCATGTTCCATGTAAAATAGTCAGAAAAAATAATGTAAAAATGAAAAATAAAGAGATGGATAATGAAAATTCTTATAGAACTGGTAATTTCTTTTTGTTTTTATTAGAAATGTAAAAGTTGCACTAATTTATATGAAATCACCTAAAAATATTAGTTTCAGAATGATATTATACCTTCTATAGCTAATAAATTGAAAAATAAATACCACAAATGCACGGAGGCATATGATCAAGTTTTCAAAAACATTACCCCCATTTGGCGCCATTGCTCCGATTTTGGGAACAAATTATGCTTTCGGTAATTGTGATTGATCTATTATACATATTAATTCCGGATTGAAGTTGTTTAATATAATACACTGTTATAAACATATTTTAACTAAAATATATAATTTTTATTATAAAGTTTTTGTTTATTTTTTAATATTTATTTCGAATACTGCCAAAAAGCTATTTTTCGCCTTTTTTAACACGTTGTAAAAAATAGAAAATTCTAATGAAACTTTTAAAAAAAAATGCATATGTCATCTAATATATTCAAAATGCAAATAACATGAACCTTTTAACAATTTATAAAATACGCACTTTAGAAAAAAATCTGAAAGCAATGTTCCCAAAATGGGATCAATGGCGCTTAATGGGTTAATCCAAAGTCACAGTCAGCAGCCACGTGAACTAGATAAAGGTTTTCCCATTTACAAAAATAGCAGATTTGGTTTTTATGAACGAGTGGATGATTGGAACCCAATTAAACAGATTTGGCAGCACGGCAAGACTGACTAGCAGGTATCAATAATTTCAGATAAGTGAATATTTTTCTATTAGCTATGCATAAAAAAAGTGCTAAGTTTTCGTTCGCTGAAATTTTCATCTCCCATTTTTAACATTGGTTTCCGATTTTGGATAATTTTTCACTGAAAAGTCGTATACTTGGCTTGTACACGGAAATATACGGTATTATTATCCTTATAAAAATATGCTTTATTGGTAATATGCGTAAATTACATCAGGATAGAAATATGGAAGGTTTGTCTGCTTGCCTTATTTTGTAGAATGACTTATTTTTTGGTTTATATGGATTGCAATATTAAAGCTTGTTAATATTGCAGGCAAACCGTACAACTTTAAGTTTTAAAATATCCCTTATTGAAGTACGCATATTTTTTACAAAGACACATAAAAAATAATAAATGAGAGTCTGCTACACGTGATTCGTAAGTAATAATAGAAATATTGTGATTAAAAATGAATGTGAAGAAGCGTAAATTGTTGTTAGAGCGACACGCAGGAGTGAAATAAATAAAAGAAATACAGTAATCACATCAAGTAGGTTTTTAATAAAAATAAATTATTTTTTATATCAAAATCCTAATTTACTTTGTTGTTCATATGATATATTAAAAGAATATAAAATAAATGTTTTGGAAAATTTAGTTAAAAATATAATTATATGCAATATTAAATTAAAAAAATATAAATTAATTTATAAAAAATAAATACAAATTTAACTGTCGATATACATTTTTTTTAAATTCTGAATTATTTAAATAACTATATATTTTTTTTATTTCGTGCAAAGATTTTTAACAAGCCAGTAGACAAAGGAGTGATTACAATGCAATGCACTTTGCACATGTTTGGAATTCATTAGATAAGCCTTCAGATTGATAACTCCAAACTGCATCTACAGTTCGAAGTCACGAAATCGCTGATAGTTAATGTGGAAAGATCTTAATACTGCTGTTTAGCTTATCTAGATAAGGAAGAAACGTGTGTAATTTGAAATGAAAATTATATATGTCCAATCGTGTATGGGATAATACTAAAATTTTAGACCGTAGGATAAAAAAAACATTTTTCTTCTTTTATTTCATTTGTTTTTACTGTTCTGATAAAACTAAAAACAAATTAATGCATTGTAAAAAATATTTTACTATAAAATATTGGTAGGTAAGCAATAAAATATCAATACATTGTATTGTAATACCTTTGTAAATATTGGATATATTGACAAAATATTCAAGTAACAGTAGTGATAGATATAGAAATAATTGATATGCCATTGCTAATAATTTTAATTTAAAGCCAATCAATATTGCTTCAATGTTTAGTAGACATTATATATATTTTTTTCTTTAAGAGTATCATTTCATTACAACTATTTACTGCTTCAACCAATATAGAAGAAGTGTTTGAATTTTATTGTAAGTATTTCTCATAAAAAAAAAAACTTAGGGATCGGCCATTAATATGATGGTCATTAATCTTGGCCATTTATATGATGACGTGATGTTTATGTTCATGATTAAAATTTGCAAGTAGTTAAAAACAAACAGATATTTTACACTGGATTATTATATATATTTCCTCTGAGAACATATTGTTGCACTTAAAATTACTAATAATTTTCTATCTCACAGAATGTTTTTAACTTTGCTGCTATCTTGTGAGCTATTTAGAAGCTAATATATTTATGTTAACGAACATCATTCAATTTCTGGGGATATCAGTTATTTATCAAATAAATGTATAAATAAACAAGGTTACATTCTGAAATTTAACCTTACATTATATTCATATAGCAATAATTCAACTTTTCAGAATTAGAGGGTACAAATTATATTAGAGGTACAAACTATATATCTGCTCAGTTTTGGTCTTTTTTCCCTCATCACTACTTTTGACAAAAAAAACTTACTTTATTTAATCCAAAAATTTCGGCGATTTAATAATATAATAAAAAGAAAATAGTGGTAGGGAAAAAGCTAAAGAACTGGCAGCTATGCAAATTAGTTTTGTGTGACGCCGCGAACATAATTTCTTAAGCTCTATGGATACGTCATTTCTTTTAAAAATATATGTTTTATTAATTAAATATTTACACATATTGTATGATTTATTAAATATTTACATTTATTGTTTCCAATCATATTTCCAAGCTAAAATTTTTACAACTGCAATTACCTTTAACATAAATATTCTGTCACATTGTTTTGTACATTTCTAGAATTATTAACAATAGTATTAAAATATAAAAAACTTTGCACATTCCTTTTTGCTAAAACTAAAATAATTACTCATTTAATATTAAGAATGATCTATAAAATTAAAAGCTTGTAATATCTATGAAATTCATTTATCTTACACTGCAGCAGTTTTCACTTTCAGTAAAGTCCGTGTGAACATTGCAGAATTCAAAATTGTTAGCAGATAGATACTGGAAAATAATTTCTTGTTTTTTTGCTTCATACGACAGGTGGGATTGCATGCATCACTCGACAAACAGTTACTTTTACTCAATGATAGAAATCATTAGATGATAGTTCAATGATAGAAACGATACTATTCCTTAAAGATTAACTTATTACTTCTCTATTAATGAAAATAATTCCAAAACGTGTATTGGGATAGTAATACCACTATGTCTTACTCTATATGTACTGAGTATTTTGAAATTGATTTTATTAATTTAATATTAATAAACGTTCTATAAAATAAAAATCCTATAATTTATATGGAATTCAATGTTCATGCACTTCAGAAGTTTTTGCTTTTAGTTATCTACTAAGTACATTTTATAGAAGAACATGTCAATAGCAGAATGATAGAAGAGACTAATCACTGGTTATCTGCTTTACACGACAGGTGAAGTTTCATCAATCTTTATTGAAGAGATAATTCGCCAAAGAAATATCCTTTCACTCAAACATCCAAACGAAACTATTTATAAAACATTATTTATGCTTCTATTAGCAAGAAAAAATCAAAATTAGAGTTTGGGGATGAATGTTAATATTTATCTCTATAGGTATAGAATATTTTGATAATTAATTGGTTGTTTTTGTAATAATGCTTGCACATGAGGTAATAATGTTTTAAATGATAAAATATACTTTGCAAAGATACTCACTCTGATCATATAAACAATTGTTATTCTGCTTTACACAATACGTGAAATGTTACCAAACATTTGATAAAGATTAAAAAGTAATGATAAAAAAATAAACCACTCTAGATGACACTCTAGATCAGTGGTCACCAATTATTTTCCCCGTGGGTCCGTTTCAAAACATAGTCAAACTTTCGTGGTCCGGAAGACTTAAGTATCCCTCTACTCCCTCCCCTCCCCTCCCCCCGCAATTCCTCACGCTATCAACCTTTTACTAATCTACGCCACCTACTTTGATTACCAAAACTTTTCTTTGAAATTATTTGTTATCTTAGGTGCTTAACGTAATACATACCAGTGAAATGATGTGCATTAATACCAAATCAATAATTTTTTATTATGATTTTCAGAATTTAAGACGATTAATACAAAGTACATATAAATTCAAAAATATTACTCAGTAAAGTTCATTGTAATTGATGTTCAATGGGGAAAATGACGCGTTTTATTTTGCACAACTTGCCAGAAATTTGGTGGGAAGTTGGTGTAACTGATTCTCATCAAACTGTTAAGGTGGTCATCTGCGAGTCGAGATCTGTACCGATTCTTAATGAAGTCTATTTTTGAGAATGCAGCTTCACACACATAAGTTGAGTCAAACATGGTACACAATTTTATGGCTAAAGCCATAAAATTGTGCCATACCTTTGGATACTTTTTCACACACATTTATAATTTAAAATTCATCACTCACAAGAGTTTTTGGAACTTCATCAAAACTGTTCTTTTAAACAACTTCTTGGAACTCAATTATTTCCAACTGTAAGGCAACTTTGTTGATCTTGAAAACATCCGTCACTTCACTCGTCCATAAGCCATTAGGTATAAGTGAAAACCAGCTGCACAACGTTCTCAATTTTTTTAAAGTCAGAAAATCTTTCTTAAAATTCAGATTTAATTTTTTTCGAAAAATCTTTGAATTTGTTGATGTTAGTGTCCTCATTATTGTCACAAACTGAATTAAGGTGTGGAATGTGTAAACGTTCTTCTCTAATATCATTGGAGAAGACATCAGTCATTTTAGAAAAAACTTTTTATTTCTGAAAAAAGTTGACACGCATGTTTACCTTTGCCTTGTAGTTTGAGGTTTAAGAGATTCAGATGCCGAAATAGATCGGTCAAAAAATGCTTTTCATCAAAGTTTTTGAGGAAACCTAAATGTTCAATTGCTACCTTTTGAACATTAGTTGAAAGAAACTCCTTCATGTCCTCCAGTACGGCAAAGAATCTTTCAAGCACCAAGCCTTTATTTAGTCATTTCACATTGCTGTGAAGAAACAAGTCGTCAAACTGAGCATCAGTCTCTTCAAGAAGTGTTTTAAATTGTAGGTGCTTAAGAGATGATTTTGTCCGCATGAAGATTATTATTTGTATTACCGTTCGCATTTTATTCTGAAGACTGGGATTCAGACTTCAACACAACACAATTTCATGAATGATGCAATGGTAGCATATGAAATTTTCATTGCATTTTTTATCACTGCTGAGTCGCTGAACCAAACCTTTCCTACACACAAGCATTGGCGGTGTCCCACCTGTTGTTACCGACATAACGTTTTTCATGTCTAATCCAGCTCTGTTGAAATTCTCTGTAACAGCCCCGTACAATCCTTTCTTGTAGAAGATCACGACATAGGCAAAATATTCAGTAGTTCCAGATAGCGCACAAAAATAATTAGCATTGCTGTATTTGTAATATCGCAAGATACGTCCAAAGCCAATGCATAGCAATCTGTGGTAGCTAAAGTTGGTTTCAAAGTTGTATAGTTTTCTTCTGACAAAACTTGTGTATTCCTTGTGCTTGAAGAAGTAGTTTATGGAATATGTCGAATAATGTCAACGATATCCTTTCTGTTCTCAAATAACGCATTTCCAGCATCCAACATGCACTCTTATACAACATCTGCACCATTATACGGTTTCATATGTTTCCCGTGTTATATCTCGGGCTTGTGCACATCTCTAGAATTTACCCGTTTCGGCCCGCGCCCGTGATTACCGCCTGTATATTACGCGGTGTACGCAGAAAGATTATTATTTCCTGTTATTCACAATTTCGCCGCGGTCCGTACAAAACTTGCCGGCGGTGTGTTTGTGTGTGTTATGGTGTAATCGAGAAATAACTTTTTCAATATTATAAAAATGAAATGAGAACTCAAAAATATAGAATTTGGACTTCAAAATCGTGCCAAAATTAGTTTTGCAAGAATATTTTTGTCGTACAGTATTAAAACTTTTGTTAATGATTTAACAATTTCACAAACATTTTTCCCTTCTATAAAACCCAAAAGGAAAAATTCAAAAAGAAGTAATAATCTAAGTTAACTACACGCTTTCTAATCCCCGATCAAATTCATCAATTCTGGCCCTCATAAGCGAAGGTAATTAAGTTCCTGTCATCTCGGGCTGAACTTGTAGGAAGTGATTTCAATAGTAGTTTAGCAGGAATCTCGCTGAAGAGTACAGTTTTTCCCAAAGTGTTGCTTTGCATTTTGATAGGTTTTGGAGGTTCATTGAATCTCAATACTTATAAAGTGGAATTTTGAAATTAATATTGTGTTCATTTGGTGCAAGTAAATTTAACCATCTCTAAGGATTTTATAAACTTGTTCTAGATTGAGTCATGAATAAGTTTAGTTGGAAAAAGAGCTAAGATTTCTAATTTGAACTGTATTTTTTATTAAGATGAATTAAAGTTGTCTTACTAACTTAGGTGTTTCCCTGCTACTAACCTTTTCCTGTTTTTGAAAAAAAAAAAGTTCATTAAATCTCAATACTTATAAAGTGGAATTTTGAAATTAATTTTGTGCTCATTTGGTGCAAATAAATTTAACCATCTTTAAGGATTTTAGGAACTTGTTCTACATTGAGTCATGAATAAGTTTAATTGGAAAAAGGGCTAAGATTTCTCATTTGAGTTGTCTTTATTATTAAGATGAATTGAAGTGGTCTTA
Organism: Maratus michaelseni; assembly: GCA_963931845.1. Classification (NCBI taxonomy): domain Eukaryota; kingdom Metazoa; phylum Arthropoda; class Arachnida; order Araneae; family Salticidae; genus Maratus; species Maratus michaelseni. The sequence continues at coordinate 184,924,428 of OZ007595.1, forward strand.
CTAACTTTGGTGCTTCCCTACTACTAACCTTTAACTGTTTTTTTTAAACCTTTTTTTTATTATTAACAGACATGTTATTGTGAAGATAAACATGCAAAATTACACAGTGATTAGAGTTTGTGTCATAAGATGATTTGGTCTGTACAACCAGGTTCTAAAAGTTGCTATAAAAAGTACACCTTAAAAAATAGTATATTAATAAAAAGTCATTTTTCTAGTCTAAGTATTAATAATTACATTAATGTATGTGCAATAAGTTTTTTTTCAATTTAATATATTTATAGTTAAACTAGTTTCAAATAATTCATGCCTTAAATTAATTTTATTCTATTTCTTAGGTCTTAAAAAATAATATTTATAAACTAAACTTCAAAAGTACTGATCAAATAAAACTAACCGGATGAAAAACGTCATTTACCTTAACATTTCTTTGAAATCCGCTCTTTTATTGATCTGTAGGCTAATCTTCTTTTAAATGTACTTAATAAGGTCGGATAAAATTTATCCAGAAAACTTTCTTGCTTAATCTGATTTTAATGACATTGACTTTCTATTGGGTTTTCTCATATGCATGAAAATTTCATATGGTAGTATTTTTCTGATTATCTAATTTAGCTTATAATTTACATATTTTAAGTATTATCTTAAGACAGTTTTTCAGAGTTACTGTTAAATAATTTTTGTAATCTAACGTAAATTTTATGTAAAATTTAACCATTGAAACATACGAAACTGGTCATACACAATGAAATCACAATACCAAAGAGCCGTGTCAAATTACAAATTAAAAAATGTAGTCCAAATGAATGAAACATTATTAATTCAGATGAAAAAGAAAAATAAAGGAAAATAAAAACAACAAGAGTATAAACACAAATGAAAGCTTATAATGTAATTCACTTTTTCAAGGGCAAGGAAATTACATTTATAAGCATAGAACGATTGTTTTCTGTATATGACACCAGCTTAATGCCAAAGATCATGTCATATCCTGCCCGAACAATCGTTGAAACAAGATTGAATAACAAGACCTTTTAAAATGGAATATTATAAAGCATACAAACAATTTGAATAAGAGTGGGAAAAAAGGGAAAGATAAAGAATCGTCATATTGCTTTAATTATTTACCCATATATATTTTTAAATTAATACAGTCGAACTTCCCTTTAACGAAGTCCCCATTTAACGAAGTTTTCTACTTAACGAAATTTTCTGCAGAACTTTGACTTTGAACACCATTAGCATGTAAATAATCTCCATATTACGAAAAATATATTCTATATAACGAAGTTTGTACCACTTTTGTACGTGTACAGAATTCAAACTAAGAGGTTGCTGTTGCGATGGATATGCGAATTTATTCCAGCAGATTTTATGGAAATGAACATATTTAAATACTTTTTACCATTCCTCTTGGTGCTAAATAAAACAATTTTTTCTTCACACTAAAAAAAACACTTGTTATCATTACTCTCCCACACCGAGACTCCTGCGCTGATAGTTGGAAGAAGTAAAAATTCCCTTTTACATTCAATGATATAGAAGATACAGCGATGCAATGGCGTCAGACAGATTCAAGCAAAAAAATATCAATTAGAGTCAGATAGTTGTCATTCTGACCTTCCATTGTTGATAGACTATTGCTTTATACACTGTTAAAAATTTTGGTTCAACGTTTCACCAAAAGATGGTACAAGTGTAGCTGCCACCATGGGATGGTAAAACCTTTCTCCATCCTTTGGTGCTTTGTTTGAACCACGATTTGGTAATAGGTTGAACCACTGTTTGGTGATAGGTTGAACCATGATTTGGTAATAGATTGAACCATGATTTGGTAATAGGCTGAACCACTGTTTGGTAATAGGTTGAACCATGTTTTGGTAATAGGTTGAACCATGATTTGGTAATAGGCTGAACCATGTTTTGGTAATAGGTTGAACCATGTTTTGGTAATAAGTTGAAATTATTATTATTATTATTTATTTAATCTTAACAATATATATGTATTTATTTATATTTTTTAACTATAATTTGTGAATAAAGTATATTATTTTGTTAATCCTTAACTATATTTCATTTTTTTGCTAAGTTGATAAAATGTACTTTCGTGCGTATAATATCAAAAATATTATACGCAATATTTTGAAAAAAAATATCAAATATGTGAAAATATCAAACTTCATGATATTTAAAAAATAAATATCTGATATAGTATATCATCAGGGGTCGATCCAGGAAAAATTTGGGGCCTATTTAGGGACCCTTCACAAAAATCTATTTAATAAAATGGTCCCCTTCACAAAAATCAATTTGATAAAATGGATCCCTTCACAAAAATCAGTTTGATAAAATGGTTCCCTTCATAAAATTCTATTCCATAAAAACTTACTATTTATTATTTATTTATTATTTTGTGATGTTTTACAATGTGTAATTTGTAAACAAACAAGTTCACCATAGAGGAAAATTTCAGCAAAAAGGATTTTAAAAAATTTTTGTTTAAAAAATGCTTGGTTTGAATTTGATTAACTGGATTTCAACTTTTGTTGCAAAATGTTATATTTCACAAAAATATAATTAATTTCACAAAAATAACCTTTACTTTTTACAAAATGGGCCCCAAGAATAAAAACCTGCATCGACCCCTGATCATGATATACATCCATTGATACATATCATCAAACCCTGTATGTTCAACAATTGAATATTACTGTCATATAAAAATTTCAACACTTTATATTAGTTTACGCTAGAAATCAAATATAATCAAGCAACAGGTCTCTAAGATTTCAAATACACGTTACAATGTAAATAGTACTATTGAAGTTCTTGACGAATCAAACTCCTAACCTGGTAATAACTTTACGCTCAGCTAGTTAGCAAAAAATAATTCACAATATCAGTGCCTAATCCAGAACATAAATTATATCTGATACGCAAACTATACGAAAAGAAAATAAATAAATTCAAACACGCATTACTCAATTAGGCCTAATACAGGCACATTATAAAATTACATTTTATCAACTTAGCAAAAAAAATGAAATATAGTTAAGGATTAATAAAGTAATATAATTTATTCACAAATTATAGTTAAAAAATATAAATAAATACATATATATTGTGAAGATTAAACAAATAATAATAATAATAAATACCTTGTGCTTGCTTATTTTTCTCCGGAATACAGCTACACGAGGTTTTACGCACGCAGTCACGTGAAGTGCAAGCGAACTCTAAACTCTGACGTGGCGGACGGGTGAGGGACGGCAGAAGCAGATTCGCATTCAATGGCGGGCGATCTGTGATTGGATGCAACGATTTACTATCGGATGGTAAAACGTTGAACCATAATCCAGGATTCACCAAAAAGAGGGGTTTTGAAATAGAGATCGAACCATCTTTTGGTACTTTTGCTGACTTTGAACCATGTGATGGTTCAACATTGAACGGAAATTTTTAACAGTGTACATCACCACAAGAATATTCTCCATAATGCAAATCGAAGAACATGGAAGTTATTTTTGTTCCTGCCAATACAACTTTTAAACTTCAGCCGTTAGTCTAAGTAATAACAAATAATCTTGAAGTACATGATCGAAAAATATAGAAAAAAGACAATGTAGTGACAACATTAGTTTGAGAACGTGTGTAACAGAGCTGATGACAGCTTGAGTCAAAGCTTAGGAATGTAATGCGATTTCATCGACAGTACACAATTGTTTTGTAAAAGACGGCTTCAAATTGAAACGGCTTCGAATTTTCATATCTAAAGGAAAAATTTCATGAATTTAAGTTGATTTCTATTAAACGAATTTTCTTCATAACGAAGTTTTTATGTGTAACGAAGAGACTTCGTTAAATGGAAGTTTCACTGTATTTTCATACTGTTTTTATTTTAATATACTTACAGTTTAAAATAATAATAATTAATAATAATTCCTGTACATATTTCTTTGAAATATTAATTTTGAAAAATACTAAGTCAAGTAAAAACAAACAAAAAGAGATCCATCATTTGACTTTATAGATATATTTAAAAATATGGTCATGCATAGGCTAATGTAATTTACTTCTAAATACACTGATTAAGATCGGATAAAATTTCTCCAGATAACATTTCTTGCTTAATCTGATTTTAATGACATTTATTGAGCATCGAGTTTCCTCAGATGCATTTGATAGGTTTTCCTAAGTGTCTAATTTGTACTGGAATTCAACAATTTTATTATTTTTCTAATTCTTATCCTAAATCGATTTTTTGGGTGTAACACTATGCATTAGAATCATTTTTTAAATTTTATTTTGCATGTATTCGGATAGTTCTTAAAGAATATTTTTACTTACCTTGAGTTTTTAAATTATATTTTTATTATACGTGTTATTTACTCTCTACGGGAAATGATATATTAATAGAAAAGTTTCTCTGCTTAAAATCATATATTTACTGCGTTAGTCGAGATGTGAAAATACTATTTAATAAATATCTTCCATAAATACTCAATTTGTAATATTATTTTTGAAACGAACTTCTAAATTAAGAGCTAAATCTTGAAATATGTCATTTATCGTTACATTTCTTTGAAATCCTATTCTTTATAGATCCGTTGGCTAATCTATATTCTTTGTAAATATACTGATTAAGATTGGATAAAATTTCTCCGAAAAACTTTTCTTGCTTAATCTGATTGTAACGTAGATTGTAATGTCTCAGTATCGAATTTTCTCAAATGCATAATAGATGCATTTGATAGGTACTCCTAAGTTTCTAACTTAGACTGAAATTCAAAAATTTTGTTATTTTTTTAATTCTTATCCTAAATTAATTTTTTTGTGGATAGAACTATGCATTAGAATCTTTTTTAATTGTTATTTGAAATATTCGGATAGTATTTTAAGAATATTTTTACTTGCCTTGCTTTCTAAATTTTATTTTTAACATACGTGTTATTTATTGTTCACCGGAAGTGAAATATTAATAGAAAAGTTTCATTGCTTAAAATAATATATTTATCACGTTAGTCGAGATGTGAAAATACTATTTAATAATATCTTCCATAAATAACACTGGTTTACACAGTTTATATACTTTCGCAGAAATGTGTATTTTTTGATAGATTCTAGGGCACTGAGTACGGGAAAATTATTGAAAAAAATCTGTCACGTCTATTTTTAAAAATATTTATTAATTACTTAAAAATAATAATAACATGAAATATAAAAAGAAAAATTAGAAATGATTGATTTTACTCTTCTTTTTATAATTTTCTTGAACTGTTTCTCTTAAAATAGACCAGCAGTAGTCCTCTAACATACTTTCGTCCCAAAAACGTTTGTGTCTGTCTTCAAAAAGTTTAAGGTCTTGCTGCAAACGCTCGCTCTGCTCGTCACTCACAGCGACCAAGTTTTCAGAAAAAAATCCGGGTGTAAATGGAGAAAATGTACCTTCAGAGACATGTTCACACTCATTACATGATAGTTTTTTAATAAAACAGCAATATTTTTTTCATAATTTTCATCTTTATGATTTCCTAAGAATCCATGGACGACCGGCCTTTTTTGGGGAAATAAGTGCTGAAAATTTGACTCAGATTTCAGTAATAAGTTAATTTGATATTTGTTGTCAATAAGTTCCACTGTTGTAGACGAGAGTCAAGAATCTCTGCCTTAGATCTATATAGTTGCAAGTCTCGCACAATGTCGTTCAACTCATTTTGGTTTATTAAATGTGTGCGTTTTATCATCTTCGATTACGAATTCGTCACCAATTTCATCCTCCATAAGCAGATCGTCACTTTTTTGGCAAGTCGCGCGTGAAATACCTAGACATACAAGATGTGTCAGAGCTTCCGAATGTGATATCGGTTTTGAGACTGATGGAATGTCAGGATATTGAATTTTATGTTTATTTTTTGAATTAAAGACTGCAGTTTTTGACAAACAAAAATAACAGTCACTTTCATGATTTGAATGTGCTCTCCACAGCATTGGTGATCCAAATTGAAGATACTTTTTTTCTCCCGAAGCCCAGGCTATAAGAGTAAGTCTACAGCTTTCACATAAAACATGTGGGACCCACTTTTTATCTTGATTAATCACTGAGAATTCAAAATAATGCACATATGCTACTTTAGAACATTCCGATATCGGTCTTCCTTTTTTTGCAAATATAAATTGTCCACAAATGTAACAAAAACGACCAGAATTTAATTTACACACTCTATTAGACATTTTATCAAAAACAAAATCAATTTAGTTCACAAAAACACAAGAAAACAGAATATAGAATCGACAATGCCGGTAACTTGAATGTGACGTGATAGATATATTATAAAATTAAAAATGTGAATATTGAAAAATGTAAAAATTTAAAAAATGTGACGTGATATATTTTTTTCAAATACCACCTTTCATTAGTAAGAGGTAGTATAATAAGAAAATGGGTGTTTCATCAAAAGTATATAATTTTTTTTTAATTTGTAAACCAGTGTAATCAATTTGAAATATTAATCTTGAAAATAACTTCTAAAATAAGAACTCAACCTTGAAACACGTCATTTATCGTCACATTTCTTTGAAATCCGATCCTTTATTGATCCGTAGATTAATCTAAATTCCTTGTAAATATGCAGATTAAGATCGGATAAAATTTTTCCGGAAAACTTTTTTGCTTAAACTCATTTTAATGACATTTACTCAGAACCGGGTTTTCTCAGAAGTATAAAAGATGCATTTCCTAGGTACTCCTAAGTATCTAACTTAGACTGCAATTCAACAAATTTATTATTTTTCTAATTCTTATCCTAAATCAATTTCTTTTCTGTGTGTGGATGACACTATGCATTAGAGTCTTTTTTAATTATTATTTCAGTTATTCGGGTAGTATTTTTATAAAAATTTATTTATTTGCGTCGCGTTTGTAAATGCTATTTTTATGATACGTGTTATTTATTTTCTACCGGAAATGATATATTAAAAGAAAAGTTTCACTGTTTAAAATCATACATTTATCACGTTAGTCGAGACGTGAAAATAATTTTTTTATAATATCTTCCATAAATAATCAATTTGAAATATTAATCTTGAAAAGAATATCTAAATTAAGAACTCAACCTTGAAACACGGCATTTATCATTACATTTCTTTGAAATCATATTGATTATCGGTCCGTAGACTAAGCTCAATTCCTTGTAAATATACTGGTTAAGATCGGATAAAATTTCTCCCGATAACTTTTCCTGCTTAATCTGCTTTTAATGTCATTTACTCATCATCGGGTTTTCGCAGATGTATGAAATGTGCATTTGATCGGTTCTCCTAAGTGTCTAATTTAGATTGGAATTCAACAATTTTATTATTTTTCTAATTTTTTGTTTTTTGTTGTTTTTTTTTTGTTGTTTTTTTTCTGTGGATAATGCTTTACATTAGCATATTTGTTAATTGTTATTTGTGATATTCGAGTTGTATTTTTAGAAATATTTACTTGCCGTGCGTTTCTAAATGATATTTTCTGGAAATTATACATTAATAGAAAAGTTTATGCGTTTAAAATCGCATATTTATCACGTTAGTCAAGATGTAAAAATACCATTTAATAATATCTTCCATAAATAATCAATTTGAAATATTAATCTTGAAAACAACTTCGAAATTAAGAACTAAACCATGAAACACGTAATTTACAGTTATATTTCTTGGAAATTCTATCCTTTATTGATCCGTAGATTAATCTAAGTTCCTTGTAAATATACTGATTAAATTTCTCCGGGTAACTTTCTTGCTTAATCTGATAATAATGACATTTACTGAGCATCGTGTTTACTCAGATGCATAAAAGATATCTTTGATAGGTACGACTAAGCATCTCATTTAGACTGAAATTCAACAATTTTATTATTTTTCTAATTCTTATTCTAAATTGATTTTTTTTGTGGATAACACTATGCATTAGAATTTTTTTTAATTTGTTATTTCCGATATTCGGCTAGTATTTTTATAAATATTTATTTGTCTTATTTATCATATTAACAAGTCTTGCGTTTTTAAATTATATTTTTATAATACGTGTTATTTATTTTCTACCGGAAATTATATATTAATAGAAAAGTTTCATTGATTAAAATCATATATTTATTGCATTAGTCGATATGAGAAAATACCATTTAATAAATATCTTCCATAAATAACCAATTTGAAATATTATTCTTGAAAGGAACTTCTGTATTAAGACCTAAACCTTGAAACATGTCATTTATCGTTACATTTCTTTGAAATCATATCCTTTATCGGTCCGTAGGCTAATCTAAGTTCCTTGTAAATATACTGATTAAGAACGGATAAAATTTCTCCAGATAACTTTTCTTGCTTAATCTGATTTTAATGGCATTTACTCAGCATCGAGTTTTCTCAGATACATGAAAGATACATTTGATAGGTGTTTAAGTGTCTAATTTAGACTGAATTCAACAACTTTATTATTCTTCTAATTCTTATCCTGAATCGATTTTTCTCTGTGGATAACACTATGCATTAGAATCTTTTTTAATTGTTATTTCAGATATTAGGGTAGTATTTATAGAAATATTTACTTGCCTTGCGTTTCTAAATTATATTTTTATGATACATGTTATGCATTCTCTACCGAAAATGATATATTAATAGAAAAGTTTCATTTTTTAAAATCCTATATTTATTACGTTAATCGAGATTTGAAAATACTATTTAATAAATTTCTTCCATAAATAATCAATTTGAAATATTATTCTTGAAAATAACTTTTACATTAAGAGCTAAACCTTGAAACACGTCATTTATCGTTACATTTCTTTGAAATCGTATCCTTTATCGACCTGTAGGCTAATCTATGTTCTTTGTAAATATACTGATTAAGATCGGGTAAAATTTCTCCTGAACACTTTTCTTGCTTAATCTGATTATAATGACATTTACTCAGTATCCAGTTTTCTGAGATGCATGAAAGATGCATTTGACAGATACTCCTAAATATCTAACATAGTCTGAAATTCAACAATTTTATTATTTTTCTAATCCTTATCCTAAATTCATTTTCTTTGTGGATAACACTATGCATTAGAATCTTTTTGAATTGTTGTTTGAGATATTCGGATAGTATTTTAAGAATATATTTACTTGCCTAGCGTTACTAAATTTTATTTTTATAATACGTGTTATTTATTGTCTACCGGAAATGATATATTAAAAGAAAAGTTCTAGTGTTTAAAATCATATAATTATCACGTTAGTGATAATCGATATGCGATATACGATTGATCACGATATGTGAAAATGATATTTAAATGTGTTGATATCATGATATGTGAAAATACTATTTAATAATATCTTCCATAACTAATCAATTTGAAATATTAATCTTGAAAATAACTTCATAATTAAAAATTCAACCGTGAAACACGTCTTTTGTCGTTACATTTCTTTGAAAACCTATCCTTTATTGATCCGTAGGCTAATCCAAATTCCTTGTGAATATACTGATTAAGATTGGATAAAATTTCTCCCGAAAACTTTTCTCACTTAGTCTGATTTTAATGACATTTACTCAGAACCGGGTTTTCTCAGAAGTATAAAAGATGCATTTCCTAGGTACTCCTAAGTATCTAACTTAGACTGAAATTCAACAAGTTTATTATTTTTCTAATTCTTATTCTAAGTCGATTTTTTTTGCGAATAACACTATGCATTAGAATATTTTTTAATTGTTATTTTGGATATTATGGTAGCATTTATAGAAATATTTACTTGCATTGCGTTTTCTAAATTATAATTTTATGATAAGTGTTATTTATTTTCTACCAGAAATGATATATTAATAGAAAAGTTTCACTGTTTAAAATCACATATTTATCACGTTAGTCGAAATGTGAAAATACTATTTGATAAATATCTTCCAAAAATAATCAATTTGAAATATTATTATTGAAAATAACTTCTACATTTTAAGGGCTAAACCTTCAAACACGTCATTTATTGTTACATTTCTTTGAAATCCTATCCTTTATCGATCCGTAGGCTAATCTATGTTCTTTCTAAATATACTAATTAAGATCGGATAAAATTTCTCCGGAAAACTTTTCGGGCTTAATCAGATTATAATGACATTTACTCAGTATCGAGTTTTCTCAGATGCGTAAAAGATGCACTTGTCAGGTACTCCTAAGTGTCTAATTTAGACTGGAATTCAACAATTTTATTATTTTTCTAATTCTTATCCTAAATCTTTTTTTCCCCTGTGGATAACACTATGCATTAGAATCTTTTTTAATTGTTATTTGAAATATTAAGGTAGTATTTAAAAAAATATTTACTAGCCTTACGTTTCTAAATTATATTTTTATAACACGTGTTATTTATTCTCTACCGGAAATGATACACTAATATAGTGTGTCTCATAATCATATGGACAGGCAATTTTTCGAAATAGCAGCTAAGAAAATAAAGCAATAATCTAGTAAAAAGTTAATTAGCATATGGAATCATAACATAAGTTTATTATGATACAGAAATGTTATGTTTATATCACAGATTGTTTGGAAAAAAATAAAATTCAAAATAAGCTCTCTCAAAAATATATGGACAATGAAACGAATTGTTTTGATTACTACCGTATCAGAAAAATTTGCATTTTCTGCGTTCTGTACTTGTGACGTAACCACTTCGAAATATAAAATCACTGCTCTTTATTCAATTGTCGAATAGTTGGAAAAGGCCTCGCAACGTTGAATTCTCTGCTACTGATATTGCTAAAATTTGGCGTTTAAAGGCTGAAAATGTTAAAGTTTCTGATATTGCAAAGCAAATGAAGCATAGCAGATCTGTAGTTTATGCAATTTTATCAAAAAGTGATAATAAGATTGCAAAAATGCGTTCAGGTCGACCAAGGAAAACACTCTAAGACAAGATAGAGAGCTTTTGTGAGCAATTTCATCCCAAAAGAAGTCTGTTCATGAAAGTGTGAGGACTTTAGCGTTTTATATTTCTAGATCTACTTTTCACCATCACATACAGGTAAGCGAAAATAATAAATATTGCAGAATGTGTTGGACACCTATGCTGAAAGTGCACCATAGAAAGGCTTGAGTTCTTTGGGATAAAAAACACATGCATTGGATGGATGAATGGTTAAGTGTTTTCTTCAGTGACGAAAAAAATTTCAATTTGGATGGCCCTGATGGCTGGGCATACTATTGGCATGACTTACGAAAAGAACCTCGCGAGTTTTTTAGTCGACAAAAAGGAGGGGGTTCACTAATGGTGCGGGACGCATTCTGTTTCAACGGAACAACGGATATTGCTTTTCTTAATGGTCGACAGTGCTCTGAGGATTATCAAAATGTCCTTAAAAGCAATCTACTTCTAATCAAAAACATCTTAGGGGAGTAAAACTGGCATTTCCAGCAGGACAATGCATGGATTCACATCTCCCACTCAAAAACAGCTTGGTTTAAACAGAGAAAAGTGACTGTTATAGACTGGCGATCCATCAGTCCAGACTTATATCCAATTGAAAACCTTTGGGATGTAATTGCACGAGATGTGTATGCCGATTGTCGGCAGTTTTCTACTATTCAGGAATTACAGCAACAAGTACAGCAGATTTGGTTCTCTTTACAACCGCACACACTCCTAACACTAGTTGGAAGCCTGACTGATATGGTTTTTAAGATAATTAAAAGGATTGGATACAAAATTAGAATTTAAAATCTAAATATTGGAAAAGTCCATATTCTTTTGGGACAGCCAATTTTTATTTTTAATTTTTTACAAAAAATCTGTAAAACTAATACTTTATTTCTTTGCTGTAATAGATTTATGTTATGATACTATATGCATATTATTTTTTTTCGTGATTATTGCTTCATTTTTTGAGCTGTTATTTCAAAAAATTGCCTGTCCATATACTTTTGAGACGCACTATAGCAAAGTTTCACTGTTTAAAATCATATAGTTATCACGTTAGTCGAGATGTGAAAATACTATTTAATAATATCTTCCATAAATAATCAATTTGAAATATTAATCTTGAAAGGAACTTCTAAGTTAAGGGCTAAACCGTGAAACACATCTTTTGTCGTTACATTTCTTTGAAATTCTATCCATTATCGATCCGTAGGCTAATCTAAGTTCCTTGTAAATATACTGATTAGGATCGAAAAAATTTTCTCCGGAAAACTTTCCTTGCTTAATCTGATTATAATGACATTTACTCAGCATAGGGTTTTCTCAGATGCATAAAAGATACACTTGATAGGTACTATTAAACATCTAATTCAGACAGAAATGAAAACAAAATTATTATTTTTTATAATTCGTATCCTAAATCGATTTTTTTGTGGATAACACTACGCATTAGAATCTTTTTTAATTGTTATTTGAGATATTCAGATAGCATATTTAGACCATCTTTACATAACTTGCGTTTTTCAATTTTATTTTTACAATACGTGTTATTTATTGTCTACAGGAGATGATATATTTATGTCCGTTAAAATCCTATACTTTATCGATCCGTAGTCTAATCTTAGTCTAATCGTAAGTTCCTTGTAAATATACTGATTAAGATCGGATAAAATTTCTCAAGAAACTTTTTTCCTTACTTAATCTGATTACAATGACATGGACTTGGTATATTTTTTTTCTAACATGTATGAATTTGGTAGTTTTATTTTATAGTATCCAATTTATCCTGTAACTGAAATGTTTACTATTTTTCAGAATTTATCATTTATTAGATGTTTATATTAATATTATACAAATAATGATGTAAAGATGTACACTATGAGTAAATTAATTCTTTCAATCTGTTTCTAAGTGCAATAGCAATACACATATAGCAATACACATTAATACACATATATATTTACTAAAATATTTATAATTATCGAAAACATATATAGTAGATTCTGTTGCTGTTATTATTGTTTCTAATCCTAAATAATCTAGCCAATAGGCTAGACCACGTCCATGAGCCCGAAAAATCGGAGGAAGTCCAAAACGATGAAAGGACACTCCAAAAAGTCACTCCTAGTCAAGTCCAAACAGGAAAGAAGATGGTCACAAATGGGAAAAATCTTGATACCGTTGTTAAATTTCAGGCATCTCAAGTGTCCACTCAAAAATCTTGAAGTAGCAGACTGCTGGTTAGGGCAACTCCCAAGAGTAATTGTCCCTTCAGGCTTTTTGCCACAGTACCAGTTGTGAACTGGAAGGGAACGCCGAGATGCGTCGAGAGTAGATTTGGTTCTTGAACAGATCTCCCACTTTAGCCATTGTATCTGCCATTTCATTTCCACCAATGGCAACATGCGAAGGGATCCATTGAAAGAATATGTCATGGCAGCAGGAAAATCCTTCCAGTAGAGATAGAATAGATAACGAAGTTCTGCCACCAACGCAAGACCAATTTTGTAAGTGTTGTATGGAACTGCGACTGTGAGTTAGAATCCAAATATCTTTATAAGTGGTACAGGAAGTGGCAGCTTTGAGGCCCTCCTCAATCGCAAGTTGCTCCGATCGAAAAACTGAGCGGTGGTCTGGTTTTCTTATCTTTATCGCAAATTTGGATGCGGACATTTTCACAAATATGCCACTGCCATAATGATTATGCTCATTTTCACTACCATCCATGAAAATTTGGAGAGCATTAGACGGATTAGTACTAATAATTTCTAATGCAATTTGTCTAAGATAGTCTGGGATATCTTGCTGTTTGTTGGTGTAGGAAAGAAGATAGGTATTACAATGTACTCTAGGCAGTCCCTCAGTAGGGCTAATACAAAATAGATTCTAATAGTTAGAATAATTTTATGTACAATATTTTTTATTTGATATTTTTAGTCTGATTAATTAAAAAATATATTATGTTCTTTCATACAGCTTAAAAAATATTTAATAATCATTTCTTTATATAATCTATTTGAAATAATAACATTGAAAAAGGACTTCTGAAGTGAAAACTAAACCAAAGAATATGTCATTTGTCGCTACATATTTTTAAAATCCTGGCCTGAGTTACTTTTAAATACACTGATTAAGATTGGATAAAATTCCTCGAGAAAACTTCTCTTGCTTAATCTGATTTTAATGACGTTGACTGGTACTGGATTCTCTCAGATGCATGAAAATAACATTTCATAAGTTTTTGTGAATATCTAGTTTTGCCTTGCGTCTCAAATATCTTATTACTTTTCTAATTCTTAACTTAAGTAGATTTTCTTGTAAACTGCTTAAAGAATATATTTGTAAATTATTTCTCAGTAATGTATTTGTTTTATATTAGTTATATAAAGTGATAAAAATATTACAACTTCTTTACAAATTTATTTAAAATTAATTTTTTTATGCATTATATATAAACTGTTAATTTATTTTATGCAAATTAAATTTTAAAAATATATATTATTTTTATATACTAATTTATTTTTCAAATATATTATGATCTTTCTTATGATTTTAAAAATAATATTTAGAATCATTTCTGTAAATGATCTATTTGAAACATCAATCTAAGCACCACTCTAGTCTAGTAGCAGTTAAAACAAACAAATATATAATTTTCCGTTACATTTCTTGAAGTCATCTCTTTATTGATTAATCTAATTTCCCTGAAAATATACTGATTAAGATCGTTTAAAATTTCTCAAAAAAAAAGTATTCCTTAATTTGATTTTAATTAACATGACTTGGTAATGGGTTTTCTCAGATGCTTGAAAATTTCATTTCATAGGTTTTCATTGAATATCAAACTGAGCCTGAAATTCAAATATTTTATTTATAAAACTTAACGGAAATGTATTGTCTATGCATTATTATTAGAATATTTTTTTAATTATTACTCGAACCATCAAGGTTGAAATTTTAAAATAAATCAAATACCTTGAGTTTCTGAAATTTCTTCAAAATATTGTTTTTACTTTAAAATTGGGTTTTAAGAAAAATATATAGACTGTTTAAAATAAAATAGTTTGCATTGATGTTAAAATCCATTTTTCCATTGATCTAAACGTTGGAGTTATTCTGAAATATTATCAAATTTGCTTTCAGTGGTATTTTATGTAATTCTTGAAAAGTTTATGCTATTGTTATATCATAAAGTTAAATAAATCTTTGCACTGACAAACTCGAACAAAATTTATATTTATATTTTAAACTTTAATGGGAACATCCATATATTTAAGGCTGTTTGGTAATTCTGTCAAATCAAATATTCCATCGAAATTCGATCGAATACGCATGCGTCAAAAAATGACCGGCCAATGAGGTGAGGGTCTATGACTGTCTCTACAAACGTGTTTGGGATCGTATCATCTGTTGTTTTTTTCTGTTGTCACGTTGCGTTAAACCTAGGAAGATATTTATCTAGAACTCACTGTGGAGTGTTTAGAAGGTATTTATTTTATTTATTGTAATTTGTATGAATACTTAGGTGTCCATTTCGGATTTACTGTTTAAAAATGAATTTAGGCTCATACGTTGGCGAAATCCCGATGGAATTTTTTTTTTTTTAGATCTCTATCATTTTGTTTATATAGTACAGAAAATAATTATTCAAACGTGTAGAACACGTAATACAAAATTGGACCACTTATGGTCTGTTTATTATCGGGAATAAATCTTATGGTGTTCCGATTGATAATGAAAACGATTATGTAAATATAATGTCAAAAGACAGTACTCACGGTAGTAATATTTTTATTATTATGTGTTCGAAAAAAGCAGAATCTGAGCATCTGAATATAAGTTATAAAATAAACAGAAATATATTATCTCTATTCGATTTAAAAGTTTTGTCATTACATAAGTGGGCTATTTTATTTGTAAAGAGTATGTATGCATTATATTGTTTGTATGTATATACAAATCTTTATAATGTTTTGATTTGAAAACTCTTAATATTTGAATAATGTTTACATTATATTTGTTTGTATGTATACAAACAATATATGTATACAAAGAAGTATATATACAAACAATGTATAATGTATCATGTAACAATATTAATATTTACATTGTATTGTTTGTATGTATACAAATCTTGAGTGTTTTAAATGGGCAAATTTGTAATGTTTTTTCTGTTATTTTTTTTAAATGTCAAAAAAAGATAAATTTTCAAACTTGGTATAAAAAACTTAGGTACTTTTCTCTATTATCCCACTGACCACTTTTCATAACAAAACAGAAATATATTATCTCTATTCGATTTAAAAGTTTTGTCATAAGTGGGCTATTTTATTTGTAAAGAGTATGTATGCATTATATTGTTTGTATGTATACAAATCTTTAGAATGTTTTGATTTGCAAACTCTTAATATTTGAATAATGTTTACATTATATTTGTTTGTATGTATACAAACAATATATGTATACAAAGAAGTATATATGCAAACAATGTATATAATGTATCATGTAACAATATTAATATTTACATTGTATTGTTTATATATATACAAATCTTGAATGTTTTAAATGGGCAAATTTGTAATGTTTTTTGTTATTTTATTTTAAATGTCAAAAAAAGATAAATTTTCAAACTTGGTATAAAAAACTTGAGTACTTCTCTATTATCCCATCGACCACTTTTCATAACAAAATACTATCGCCAAACTGTATGATTAAATGCCAAAAATGCAGTCCCATTTACTTGATGTCGAAAACATTATACGTGTTTTTTATGTCATCAAGTGGTTTTTAATTCAACATTTGCTTATATTTTTCATTATGTTTATTTGATTTATTAGTTATTTCATTAATTAAAATAACAATTGTATCCTTAAATTCTTATATTTTATTTATTTATTTTGATATTCCAATGACAACGTTCTCCCATTTATTTGGCGATAGTTTTTTTTTATGAAAAGTGGTCGATGAGATAATAGAGAAGTACCAAAACTTAATTACATATATGAGTATATTCTTTGACAGTATTAATCATTACTCGATATTTTAAAACTGCATCATATTTGTAGAATTATATTAATTTAAACAATGCTTCTATTGAAGTGTGAAGAACCATATACCTATATGAAGAACCATATATTTACATAATTGTCTTCATTAGCAATCGGAACACCATAAGATTCATCCCCGATAATAAACGGACTATAAGTGGTCCAATTTTGTATTACGTGTTCTACGATATTTTTACATACATTTGAATAATCATTTTCTGTACTATATAAACAAAATGATAGAGATCTAAAAAGACAATTTCCATCGGGATTGATTTCGCGAACGTTAAAAGAGCCTAAATTTATTTTAAACAGTATATCCGAAATGGACACCTAAGTATTCATACAAATTATAATAAATGAAATAAATAAATACCTTCTAAACACTCCACAGTGAGTTCTATATAAATACCTTCCTAGGTTTAACGCAAAGTGCAAGAAAAAAACAACATGAGATGATCCCAAACACGTTTCTAGAGACCGTAATAGACCTTCACCTCATTGGCCGGTCCTACCGGAAGATTTTTTTGACGCATGCGTATTGGGTCGAATATTGTTGAAACATTTGACAAAATAAGCAAACTGCTTCCACCTAGGTATTTATACACAATACAACAAATAAAATAAATGCCTTCAAAACCCTTTTGATCATCACATCAGCGTGCAAGACAATTTTTTTACCGGAAACCGTTTGATGAATTTCATTATTTTTCCGTTATCGATTGACAAATTTTACGATTTTACCGCTAACGATTGCTGAATTTCACAATTTATCGACTATTGATTAACGAATTTCATGATTTTTTCCATGAACATTTGTCGAATTGCACAAAAAAATTAAGAATATCGTCAAATTGTCTCGGGTAAAAAAATTTTGAATATTGTCAAATGCCATCGAGAAAAAAGTCTCTTTGTCAAATGATTTTGAAGAAAAAATCGGGAAATTCACAAAATGGTTTCGGAAAAAACTTCACCAAATGGTTTCAAAATTCTTTGAGTGACAGCGGGAAAAAAAAATTCATTTTACATTCAATCATCGCAATTGGCGAGTGTGACTAAGTTTAGCCAGTGGTGGCAATAACATCAATCACCAATTTCCAGTATTACTCGCCGATTGGTGAATGTTAATTTTGTCTTATATCACAAACTGTATTTACATATACTACTAGATATAATGATTATGAACCATGATTTTTCTGTTATTGGGCGAGATTCATGTTTTTTCAGCAATTCTTTGACGAAATTAGTGTTTTTTCAGCGATCCTTTGAAGAATTTTGCATTTTTCTCACGATCCTTAACGAAATTCGCATTTTCCAGCAATTCTTTGATAAAATACATTTTATTCCGCAATTTTTAGACGAAATTTAGTAAACAAGCGTGATCTTTTGGTGAAATTTCCTTTTTTGCGATTCTTTGACAAAATTTGATTATCTATCGTGATCCTTTTGCATAATTACGTTTTTTCTGTGGTCTTTTAACAAAAGTCATGTTTTCCCATGATCCTTTGATAAAGTAGTGTTTTTTCCTCAATCATTTGACAAAATCTGTTATTTTCCCCCCGCGAAGATTGGTTAGATGTTTTTAGTCTGCAGGTGCCCTAAAAAGTCTGTGACGCCCGTTGCTGCATCGCACACATTCTTCCATGGGGCATCGAACGAAGTAAATTCAACCTAAACAATCATTGTTTCATTCCTGACATTTCTCGAAAGAAACAACGTTCAACTCATTGACTGAATTGTAAAGGGCGAAATGTGTCAATTAGCAGAAAGTGCGCAATTTGTTCTTTCATGGAAAAAATCGTGAAATTCGTTAACCGATAGTCGATAAAATTCGAAATTCGTCAATCGATAGCGGAAGAAGTGCAAAATTCATTAATCGACACAGTGGAAAAATCGCAAAATTCATCAACTGGTTTCGGGAGAAAAAATTTTCGAACATCGTCGAATGGCTTCGAGAAAAAAATTCACAATCTGCCAATTTCGGGGATGAAGTTTGCCAAATGGTTTCAAAATTTGTCGCGCGACAGCAGAGAAAAAATTCTTTTTCCATTCAATCATCGCAATTGGTGAGTGTGACTATTATGTTTGACCAGTGGTGGCAATAAAGTCCATTGCCAAATTTTCAGTATTACTCGCTGTTTGGCAAGTGCTAATTTTGTCCTATACTTCAAAACCCTTTTGATCATCACTTCAGTGTGCAGGTCAATTTTTTTTAGGGGAGACCATTTGATGAATTTCGTGATTTTTCCGTTATCGATTGACCAATTTTACTGCTATCGATTGTTGAATTTTATAATTTATCAACTATTGATTAGCGAATTTCATGATTTTTTCCATGAACGTTTGACGAATTACGCAAAAAAAAAAAAAAAGAATATCGTTAAATTGTCTTGGGTAAAAAAAAATTTAATATTGTCAAATGCCTTCGAGAAAAAAGTTGCAAGTTGAAATGGCTGTGACCTCTTTTTCATGTTATGCATCTCCGGTGTCCATCCCCCCACTCCCCCCCACCAAGTGGGACACTTTTCTAAATTTTGCACACACCCCTCATGTGATATATCGGTGGAAAAGTCTTTGACCACTTATTCATGTTATGCATCTCTGGGGTCCATCGCCCCCCCCCCCCCTAAGGGGGCACTTTTCAAAATTTTGTTGACACCCCTCATGTCATACATTGTTGGAAAGGTCTGTGACTGCTTAATCATATTATGCATCTCCGGTGTCCATCTCCTCACTTTGCCCCCCCCCCACCCCAAAGGGTACTTTCTAAATTTTGTACATTACCCTCATGTTATATATCATTGGAAAGGTCTGTGACCACTTAATCATTTTATGCATCTCCAATGTCCATCTCCCCACTTTGCCCCCCCACCCCCCCAAGGGTACTTTCTAAATTTTGCACATTACCCTCCTGTTATATATCATTGGAAAGGTCTGTGACCACTTAATCATTTTATGCATCTCCAATGTCCATCTCCCCACTTTGCCCCCCCCCCCACCCCCCCAAGGGATACTTTTCTAAATTTTGTTGACACCCCTCATGTCATATATTGTTGGAAAGGTCTGTTAATGCTTAATCATATTATGCATCTCCGATGTCCATCTCCCCACTTTGCCCCCCCAAAGGGTACTTTCTAAATTTTGCACATTACCCTCATGTTATATATCATTGGAAAGGTCTGACCACTTATTCATATTATGCATCTCCGATGTCCATCTCCCCACTTTGCCTCCCTTCCCCCCCAAAGGGTACTTTCTAAATTTTGCACACAACCCTCATGTTATATATCATTGGAAAGGTCTGTGACCACTTAATCATATTATGCATCTCCAATGTCCATCTCCCCACTTTGCCCCCCCCCACCCCCCTAAGGGATACTTTTCTAAATTTTGTTGACACCCCTCATGTCATATATCATTGGAAAGGTCTGTGACCACTTAATCATATTATGCATCTCCGATGCCCATCTCCCCACTTCCCCCCCCCGAAGGGGTACTTTCTAAATTTTGCACATTACCCTCATGTTATATATCATTGGAAAGGTCTGTGACCACTTAATCATTTTATGCATCTCCAATGTCCATCTCCCCACTTTGCTCCCCCCCCCCCAAGGGATACTTTTCTAAATTTTGTTGACACCCCTCATGTCATATATTGTTGGAAAGGTCTGTAACTGCTTAATCATATTATGCATCTCCGATGCCCATCTTCCCACTTTGCCCCCCCCGCAAAAGGGTACTTTCTAAATTTTGCACATTACCCTCATGTTATATATCATTGGAAAGGTCTGTAACTGCTTTATCATATTATGCATCTCCGATGTCCATCTCCCCACTTTGCCCCCACCAAAGGGTACTTTCTAAATTTTGCACATTACCCTCATGTTATATATCATTAGAAAGGTCTGTGACCACTTAATCATATTATGCATCTCCGATGTCCATCTCCCCACTTTGCACCCCCCCCCGTACTTTCTAAATTTTGCACACAACCCTCATGTTATATATCATTGGAAAGGTCTGTGACCACTTAATCATATTATGCATCTCCAATGTCCATCTCCCCACTTTGCCCCCCCACCCCCCTAAGGAATACTTTTCTAAATTTTGTTGACACCCCTCATGTCATATATCATTGGAAAGGTCTGTGACCACTTAATCATATTATGCATCTCCGATGCCCATCTCCCCACTTCCCCCCCCAAGGGGTACTTTCTAAATTTTGCACACAACCCTCATGTTATATATCATTGAAAAGGTCTGTGACCACTTAATCATATTATGCATCTCCCATGTCCATCCCCCCACTTTGACCCCCCCAAGGGTGTACTTTTCTAAATTTTGCACACACCCCTCATGTGATATATTGATGGAAAAGTCTGTGACCACTTAATCATATTATGCTCCCCACTATGAAATTTGTCAAGTTAAAGCAACTATAAATTTTACTTTTATGGTATTATCAAGTTGTTTGCCGTCAAATTTTGACGGGTTCCATCTAGTTTAATTTATGTGCAACATGGTTTTAAAAAATTATATATTCTATACTAATTCATTTTTCAAATATTTCATTATTTTTCTTAGGGGTTATAAAGTTTCGTAGTGGAGTATATAAATATTGTTTTTAACATGAATAGGGAATTATCTGTAAATATTTTTATAAGTAGTAATATTTATAAGGAATTTCCTGTAAATACTTTTATAAGTGGTAAAAATTTTATAAGAAGCTTCTTTCAAATGGAAGAACAATTTGGATTTCACTATTTCCAAATTAAACGTGCTAGCATCAACTCAATTTCGGGGCAATAAATGAACTAAAAATAGAAAAATCTCAGCTGTACTAAATCCAGAATAGCATTTTTTGACATGTCATAGTATCTTTCTTCTTGTTTTTATCCGCAAATTTTCACGGCATCTGTTTCGCACTTATTATGATGCTACTTACTGGCATAATTAAATGTTAAAAAAATCAGCTGGTGTCAATATCAATCCTGTAATATATATATATCTATACTAATAAAAGAAAGTTTCGCTCTGTGTGCGTGTCTGTGTGTGTGTCTGTTGGCGATGGCTAGGAAAATCTGGCCCACCTAGAAGCCTGAAAATTTAGATTTAGGTAATCCAAACCCTCTCCTGGTGCAACATTACTTCAGAATTTTAATATTTTAATTACTTTCTGAAATATTAATTAAAATGCACAAAGAACTCTCATTAAAAATACGCTTTTATTCTCTTGGGTTGGTTGGTTCACTGGTTGGTTGCATCGATTCTTCACAGAAGTAATTAAATAAACCAGAGTAGCGATGCAAAAATAAGGATTTCTAACGAAATAGTGTAAATATGGATTGAAGTTATCAGCGTAGAGGAGCCATGCGATTGTCGCGCCACCTGTACATGACAAATTACACATACGTCCCACTGATTGAAATATTTTCCAGGCACATTTTTCTTCATGACAATTAGTCGGGTTTAAGTTTTTTTTTTTTTTTTTTTACATGACATTTATTATTATGATGGAGATTGTTAATACAGAAAATTTTATTTAACAGATTATTTTTTTATATTTGCAGGAATGTAGAGGGGCAAGGGTCTAATTACATTTAAGGTTCAATGTGTATTTCTAGAAAGCAGTTACCAGAATTTCCGAATAATAGTGTAAGCCAAATTTCAAGTTAAGTTCCTAGCTTAACCAAATGAAACAATCATTAAAGATGTATTGTGATTATCCTAATTAGTTATTAGCTGAAGGCCACTTGAAAAACCCCCGCCCCCCTCCCGGCCCGTACTTCAAGGTTTTTTCTCTAACTCTGCTCCGTTTCCATATCTCAGCAACTATCTTTCCGATTTCAACGCAAGTGATTTGAAACATTATAATTAATTTAATAGTCACCCTTTATAACATTAAACTAAATTTATGAGTAGCGGTTACCACTATTTACGAATAACAGTTTATGCCAAATTTGTAATTAAATTCAAAGATTAAGGAAACGAACGAATTTTGAAAGATGCATAGTGGTCCTCCTAATTAGTCATTTGCTGAAGGGCACTTGAACATCTCCCCCCCCCCCGGACCTTCTTCAAGGTTTTTCTCTAACTATGCTCTGTTTCCATATCTCAGCAACTATCTTTCCGAATTCAACGCAAGTGATTCCAAACATTATAATTAACTTAATAGTCACTTTTTATAACATTAAACTAAATTTATGAGTAGCGGTTACCACTATTTCCGAATAATTGGGTAATCCAAATTTGTAATTAAGTTCCTAGCTTAAGCAAACGAACGAATTTTTAAAGATGCATAGTGCTCCTCTTAATTAGTCATTTGCTGAAGGGTACTTGAACAACCCTCCCCCCCGGCCCCTCCTTCAAGGTTTTTCTCTAACTATGCCCCGTTTCTCTATATCAGCAACTATCTTTCCGATTTCAACGCAAGTGATTCCAAACATTATATTTAACTTAATAGTCACCCTTTATAACATTAAATTAAATTTATGAGTAGCGGTTACCACTATTTACAAATAAGGGTTTAAGCCATCTTTGTAATTAAGTTCCTAGCTTAACAAAACGAACGAATTTTTATGCATGCATAGTGGGCCTCCTAATTAGTCATTTTCTGAAGGACACTCGAACATCCCCTCCTCTCGGCACCTCACTCAAGGTTATTTTCTCTAACTGTGCCTTATTGCAATAACTGGGCTAATAATGTTCCAATCCTCTCGAAACCAGCTCAATTTTGTAGTGCGCCTACTATACAGTAACGTAGGCAGCGGGGCCCTGTCTCAGAAGTTCGTTCGGAAAGAGGTTTGTTTAAAACAGAATGCTCCCCTGGCGGTAGTAGGGGGAAATAAAAGATTTTCTAGAGCGTACGAACATGCCGGATATACGGTTCTGAAGCCATCGTAGACCGTGGCCAGAGTTCCATTTTTTAAGAGATTTAAGTTTATTACAAGGGCTCGGGTAACGCCGGGCGGGTCAGCTAGTATATATATAAATTTTTCAGCTCACCCAAAGGTGTGTGTTTGTATTGCTTGTTTTGAAAAATAAATACCGTGCACGCCAATATCTGAAAGTTATTTTCTCTGGTTGTTACTTATGAAAACATTTCTTCAAAATTGAATCAGTTTTTTAAGTTCTCACTGTTCTGTCATCTTACGTATACCAGTGTGTGATATTCAAGTGACATTTTATGTAACATTAAACATTTGGGTTAGTTACCTTAGTCTGAAAAGTTACGTCATTGACTAAACAACCTAACAGACTTTAATGGGATATACAGGGTGTCCCAAAAGTCTCCGTACAACTTCGAAAATTTATTACAAAAACAAAATAATAGGCCTACAGAAAAAATAATTACAACAGTGCATAGAGTAACTTAAAAAGTTTTTTTCTACTGCCTTAGTAAACTTCAACATGAGATCCTTTCGTAAGAATATCAAGATGATATTCTAATTCAATCCACGAACGTTTTTTATGCTAACATCAACAGTAGCTACTGCTGTTTGGATGTTTTGCTTCAATTCCACGAGACTGTTAACTTTTATTCATATTTCATCAAGCAGTTGTAACTACTGTTGATGTGAGCATGCTGAAACGCACGTGGTTGGAATTGGAATATCGACTTGATATTCTTCGTGCAACGAAAGGATCTCATGTACAAGTATACTAAGGTAGTAGAAAAAACCTTTTTAAGTTACTCTGTACTGTTGTAATTATTTTTGCTCTAGGCCTATTATTATTATTTTTTTTGTAATAAATTTTTGAAGTTGTACGGATACTTTTGGGACACCCTGTATTTGAAAAAGTCTCCCTCTCGTGGAGAGTTTGCCACGTGAAATAGCAACATAAATTAGTGGTTAGAACTATATTTATATGCGATACCCATACAGTTACTCCTGCACAAGCCGTAATCTAGAAAGCCCAAGAAATTTGGGTTGGTTACCATACACTGTAAAAACAAACTCCTGTGAAAAAACGGAAAAGGTACTGGCAGCAGAGTTGCCGTAACTTTTCCGTTTTTTCACAGACATTCACTTTCGTGGTTTTTTTCCGTTTTCAAAACTGAGAAGTTCCGTTTTCGAAACTGAAAAGTTCTTTTTTCGAAACTGAAAAGTTCCGTTTTAGGAACTGAAATGTTTTGTTTTAGAAACTGAAATTTTCAGTTTTAGGATTGAAATGTTCTGTTTTAGAAACTGACATTTTCAGTTTTCAGGACGGTTATTTTCCGTTTTACAAAACTGATATTTTCAGTTTTTATTATCTGTTCGATATTTCTCCCATAAAGGGGAAAGTGAGATCTCAAATTCCCCACACTTATGTTAAACCTATCTGTGGTGGTTATATATATATATATATATATATTTTTTTTTAATATATATATATATATATATCTTAAAAATAAATATTTTTAACTTTTTTTTTCTTTGTACTCTACTTAAAGGATGTCTCTTTTGTAGTGGTCAAAATATTTCTGAAATATATATTTTATTTATAATTTCATATGTTAAAATCCTAGCAAAACCAAGTAATATTTTAAAACTTCAGATAAAATTAAATGTATATTTTAGAAATATTTTGACAACAAAAAGAAAAGAGACATTCTGTAAGAATTGTACACAGAAAAACGTAGTTAAAAATGTTAATTTCTTAGGACATATTAGGAGACTTATACTTAATATACAAAATTTTATAAAAGGCAATAAATATGATTTAATTTAGAAATGAAAAAAAAATCTTTATTAAAAAATTAAATATATTTATATGAAAAAATATTTTTAGCTAAAATCTGAAGCTTAATTATAACAATATTGCAATTTTTCCATAAAGTATGCTAAAATTTGCAATTTTAATTATTATTTAAAATAGCATCAAACTTGTTATTAATATATATTTTTCAATTTTCACCCCCCCCCTCCTCACTGTTTATATATTTTATTTTTTTCTTATTTCATATTGAGACATATTTTAAAGACTTGGGACACTAAGTGTTATCTCTTATTTATTTATATCATTGTTTTATAATCATTAGTATGTATAATCAATTCTGTTATACATATGTAAGATACATATTTTGAAGACAAAAATTGGACTCATTTGCCTAGATAGAGAATGAAAATGTATTTCAGTAAATCATAAAAGAAAAATTTTACTTGTTTTTTAGCTTTTAATTCGTTTATACGTTAGTTTGTATTCGAAAATACTTGCTAATTTAAATCATATATATATATATATATATATATATATATATATATATATATATATATTATATTTATATATGTTAAATTATTTTCTGTACCTATTTAAAGTTTTTGTTTATTCAATGTAGTCATTATCCCCCTCCCACACACACACACACTTACGCGGATGTAAACATTTTCTGGTATTTAAACCAACAAATATAATAATTAATAACGAGGCCTTATTGTGCTCAAATTGTTCATATCGAAACTATCTTTATTAAAAAAAAAAAAAAAATGCTACAATAATTTTACAAGTCAACCTATAACTCTATAAATATCGCTAGGTGCTATTAAAAAATAAATATGAGAAAAAGAAAAAAAATAACACTTACAAGATCAAACAACTATCAGCATTCTCTAATCATAAAGAGAATAAATAGTAATAATAATAATAATTTGCCCCCATAAAATCAACTTTAAAATTAAGAGTAAATAAATAAATAAATAAATAAAACAGTGCATCCAGATTACTCATAGTAAATGATTAGAAATTGTTAGAAAATAAAATAATTATATGATTTAAAAAGTATATTCGAATACAAACGCATAAACTGGAATTTTGAAAAATATATAATAACGAAATAAAGCATAGCTAATGAACGGGGATCTTTTTTTCCTTTTTAAATCTGCATGAAGAAAGATTATCTTTAGACACATATTACACATAAATTAATAACCGGTTAGGAAATAGTGAGTTGAAGTAAAATAATAATCAGATAAAATGCAAAATTATCCCTTTTTTCTTTATGACTTAAATCAAAATACTTATTATAAGCAAATGATTGAAATCTATTGTCGTAATATACACGTGGTTTAAAAACTAAATTTATATCTTACAAACATATAAAGAAATTATACATATAATGTTATTAAAACAATGATATAAAAAACAAAGATAAAACTTACTTTCATTCTGTAAAATATGTCTACATCCAAAGTTGTACTTATTATTACAATTGTAAATTCTAAAAAGCACGTGCTATTGCAAGTTACTTCGGACTACCGTATCGGCCATATTGCTTCTTCCGTAGTTCCATAGGGGGTGTTGACACAGGACACAGACTGACAAACTAATATATCCTCCAATCAGCGTCGGAACAGAACGTGTCTCGCCGGAAAAGCTCCGTTCTCCGAGACTTTACTGTCGCCTTACGGAAACTTTCAGTTATACCTCTAGCAGTAAATTCAGAATTTCCGTTAATTCCAGGAAAAGTTACACTTTTTGTCAAAACGGAATTTTTCAGGTAAAAAAAGGAAAATTAACAGAATAACACCTGTTAATTTCAGGACATATTTTTACAGTGTAGTCTTAAACTATAACTAGTTAAACCGTGCTTAACCTGTTAAACTGTTGATTCCTCTGTCCTAATTTTTATAGAAAATATATGTATTTAATCAACTATGTATCTGTCCACTTGACCGTAGCACTTACATGCTGGGTAAGACATACAAGACAGTTTTAAATATTAAAATCAAAAATGTCTCGAGAAACAAATCTGCAATCTATATTATAAAGCAAAAACATGCACATATGAGTAATGCTGACGTCACTTGACGGGGGCAACACGTGACCAATAATTTTCGCGTTTACTGCAAATTTTTAAACTTCTAAACATCACACAATTTTAAATTTTACACCATTAAATAAGAAATAAAAACATGTTCTTTCAAAAGCAGTTTTTTTATCTGTTTTTCCATTTAATGAGCTTTGTGACTTTAAAAATAATTTTCACGCATGATTTTTTTAAATCCACCAGATTAAATTAACCCGATTGCAGAAGAATCACACATTTGCACTTAGTATAATGTAAATAGTTCAGCTCTTAGGTCTCCAGTTAATATTCCATATATATATATATATTTAATTTTCAATTAATAAAACGTAATTAAATATCAATAAATAAATAAACAAAACAAAAGTTAAAAATATATGTAATTGAGCAACGCACTTAAGTACTAAAATAACCAGAATTTAATATGTTGCTATAAAAAGTGGCATCTTTAGCTAATCCCTTTGCTAATACGAAAGTAATATCGTTTTCAGTAAATTAAAAAAAGTTATTATTTAAATGCATGATTGATATTTTTCACATGAAACGTTTTTAGTTTAATTGTTGTGCAATCTAAACAAGTGGGTAAATGTGATCGAAGATCGCACAAAGGGTTTCGTTTAATATTCCATTCAAAACGCTTTATCCTTTCTTTAACAAATCCAAATAAATTTCATTTTCAAAAAAAAAAAAAAAAAAATAAAATTATAAAGTAAAAATTTACACATCTATTTTTCTGGTTTTTTTGAAAATCTGAACCGGTCCGATAGCGGGCTAAGCCCGCTATTATAGTCTGCCATATTAATATCTGTCATGTGGACTAAATGCGATATTAAAAAAAATCCATTTCAAAATTAAACATGTTGTATAGAGAACTTCAAAATGTTAAAAAAATGCCAATATTTCCATAATCGGGTTTTTATCATGATTCAATACTTTCCTCAAATTCATATGACGTTGTAATCACTTGCTGACGTCATATCTACTTGCTTTCTATATTACTCATATTCATACTCTCTTTGTATTATTCTCAAACATTTGAAAAAGTCCATTAAACTTACAATATGACGTCAGATTACTTTTCTTTTTAATTCTCTAATGATATCATATTAACCTGCTTTCTTTAGTTTCACATACTCGACGTCAGATTAATTTTCTTTTTACTTCTCTAATGTCATCATATTAACCTGCTTTCTGTACTTACAAATACTCATAATGTGTAAGTACATAAAAGGTTAATATAATGTCTTTAGAGAATTAAAATGAAAATTAATCTGACGTCACATTGGATGTTCAACGGTATTATTGAGAAATGTTTAAAATTTCCGTTTTATTACCAATGTGTAGTCATATTAATCTTTTTGTCAATTGGTGAAACTTTTTATTTAATTTTCATTTTTCACGTGGAAATCTTTCAATAGAAAATTAATTATTGTAGAAAGAATTTTATTGTGGATTTTTAATTGTTGGCAACTGTTATAATGAAAAATGTTTAAATTTAATTAGAAAATGCTGTTAGATTTTTGGTTTTTTATCTTTCTATATTAAAATAATACGATTTTTTTGTATGATTTTCAGCTTTATAGTAGATATTCAGCTATAAGTACACAAAATTACAAGTCTGTAAGTTATATAGTTTCTGTGAGGGACAAACAACGAAGCGGGACTAATGAGGTTTTGTGAGACGAACGAAACCCTAAAAAATTATATTACTTTTAGAAAATCTATTAAAATTAAAAGTTATTTTCACCTATGTTCCTTATACCGGAAGGTATGTTCTGTAACTTGGGAAGTCCGGGTTTGTTCCCCTAGTGTAATATAATAGCGTAACTGTTGCAAATAAGAAAACTTTGTTTTTCTTTTAGTACATGTTTTGAATCATTTTTATGTATCAACAACAACAAATAAATAAATAAATAAAAATAAATAAAATTTTTCTTTGCTTACTGTAATATGAACAACAAACATAGAAACCTTTATATAGTTGTATATTTAGCTATATGAAATAAAAAAAAATTATCAATTAAACCATAGGTATTTTTTGTTAGAATAAAATTAAATAAGTAACTTTGTTCGAAGAGTATCTCAACAAATTAATCTAATCTAGGTTGAAATGTAGAAACAAGTCTTTTTACTTTTTATCACAAATTGTTTTATTTAATCTTAGTCGATACGGTTTTTGAGATAGAACAGTCTGAAGGTCAAAAAGTCTAATCCTCAAAAGAATAATGTAATATATTATTTTAAACTAAGAGTCTTTTAAGGTTTACTTCAAACAAAAGAAATTAATTTTAAATTTTAATCTTATTTTGAGTTTTATAAAGAAATTCCTTTATCATTTTTTTTAAAGCTTCCTTTTTTTATGAAATTAATATTTGTGTTTTTCAGGTTGAAAAAAAGATATCTCAAATTAGTTTATTGTTGTTCAAATAACATTTTTGAAAGATCTATAAATATTTATTAAACATATTCGTCTATTTTGGATTACATGTAATCTATTTTATTTATATACAAAGTATTTTTGTCCTTTAGCTATGGAGATATGTAGCTTTGCTATTTTTCAGAAAGTCTTTTCTAATATATATTTCTTTATGTTTGTGAGAAATTTCATGTATAATATAAAAGTCATGAAAATACAAGTAAAGACTTTTATTATACATCTGTAGATATACAGATACTCAAAATGTACGATTATAAATAATAATGTTATCGATATATTCCGAAAGTATTATTTAAAAATTTATTAATTAAAAATTCATGGATTATTCCATTATTTAATTACCTTTCAATTACCTCTTAAACTATTTGATATTGTTATGCAAAAAGTAAAATACTTCAGAAAATTATATAATTTTGAATTAATTATAATAAATATTTAATGAAACTCGGGGTTTTTAAAACATTTCTTAAATGACGCTCTAATCTCGGTAGGGATGAATGGCTCTGTTGGTGAAAATGATGTCAGAAGAAAGGGTGCATTCTTATATAGACTCCAAAAGTGTGATGACACACGGTAGAATTGTTTCAAAGAAACAGGCGATTTCTGAGTAGGTTTTTCAATGTGTCGAAATATTATCTGTAGGAAAAGCGTACCACCAACTAGGAAATGCATAGCAACGGTTTGTTCGTAACTCCTAATGACGTCATGATCTTTAGAGTCGTTATAAAGCTAAAATAATTTAATATATGATTTTGCCAATGTGACATAATATTCACTGGCCTTTAGTTTTAATTCATCAAATCTAAATTCAGAGCGGAAATTGTTTTTAAATCTTTCTAAATTTATCTATCTTTCGGCCGATGTCTGAATAGTAATTATCTTTAATTCGTTTTATGGTCATTTGATACATTCAGCAAAACAGCTTTATCATTATAAGTTTCTTTTAAAAAGAGCAGAAATGAGTTGTTTACTTTTTCTTAACTTGCCAAGTGTCTGAGCGATATTCTATTTTTCACATCGAATGAACTTTAGACGATGATTGTTGATTTATATTGAACTATCTTGCTATCATGTAGTATTTTCTAAGAGTTTTTTATAATAAATTTAAGCCATGCTGTACAATACTATAAGCTCAATGAACAAAGTTTTAAATTAATTGTGTTTCCAATGTAATTTTCCAGTTAATTATTTCTAAATTTCATAATGCTGAAATGATATATGCCCATTTAAATATGCCCATTCTATACACCAACTAAATGCATTTTCAAGTGTTTTTTTTAACAAGGTTTTCAAATGTTTTTTACATTTTTTTACACTAAAATAATTTGCAAATGTCATATGTTTAAAATAATTTATGAAAGTACTCATTCTAGCTAGAGTAGCGGCAAAAAGTGGCGAGCGAGGGAAGCGAGCTGGGACCGTGTAGCGTTCCCAATGTGAATTGCGTAGCGATTCGCGGGTATTGGGGAGCGAAGCGAGCAGGGTGTAGAACTCCCTAGTGTAGTTTAATTTTTAGCTCACAGGCTATCAAAGCCTGAGAGCTTATGTGCCCGCCGGTTCTGTATGTACGTACGTATGTATGTTTGTACGTAACGCGATAACTCTTGATAAAACTAACCGTTTTACTTTAAATTTTGTTTATAGGTTCCTTGTGATAAGGCGCTTCCCTGATTAGTTTTGGAGGTTCATTGGTTAAGCATAAAGGGGGGAAACGGGGGGCTAACCCCCCATATTTTAGATAAATGGGTTTTTCATGCAGAATTATCCCATTTTCTTCCAATTTTGTATATATGTTCATTTTGATAATGCGCTTCTGTTAATAGTTTTGGGGGTTCTTTGGTTAAGTATAAAGGGGGAAAGGGGGGATACCCCCCCTCCCTAATTTAGATAAATGAGTTTTTCATGCAGAATTATCCGATTTTCTTCAAATTTTGTATATAGGTTCAATGTGATGATGCGCTTCTCTGAATAGTTTTGGGGGTTCATTGGTAAAGTATAAAGGGGGAAAGAGGGGGGGGTAATCCCCCTTAAATTAGATAAATGAGTTTTTCATGCAGAATTATCCGATTTTCTTCAAATTTTGTATATAGGTTCATTGTGATGATGCGCTTCTCTGAATAGTTTTGGGGGTTCATTGGTTAAGTATAAAGGGGGAAAGGGGGGCTAATCCCCCCCTTAATTTAGATAAATGGGTTTTTCATGCAGAATTAACCGATTTTCTTCAAATTTTGTATATAGGTTCATTTTGATAATGCGCTTCTGTCAATAGTTTTAGGGGTTCATTGGTTAAGTTTAAGGGGGGAAAGGGGGGATAACCCCCCTAATTTTGATAAATGAGTTTTTCATGCAGAATTATCTGACTTTCTTCAAATTTTGTATATAGGTTCATTGTGATAATGCACTTCTCTGAATAGTTTTAGGGGTTCATTGGTTAAGTATAAAGGAGGAAAGGGGGGCTAATCCCCCATTAATATAGATAAATGGGTTTTTCATGCAGAATTATCCGATTTTCTTCAAATTTTGTATATATATTCATTGTAATTAGAGACTTCCCTGATTAGTTTAAGGGGTTCATTAGTTAACTATGAGGGGGGTAACAATGGGATGACCCCCCCTTAATATACTGTTGATTTCTTTATTTTTCGAGGGGCATATTTCAAATTCTTTGAAATAAGTGTACAATATACAATTAGTGTGAATAGCCTGTGAGCTCAATGCCCTCAGTTTAACTGGGCAGTTTTAATTTTAATTTTAATGTTTTACAATTCTTTAAAAATCAGTTTGAAAATGGAACTGAAACTTTATTGATGAGATATAAGATGTATCTTAATCTGTAAAATTTGCATGGTCAGTGCTGGTTGCATAACAAGCTGCGGTATATCCATTGTATAATGCTGTTTTCTGTTTGAAGTTTTTTTTTTTCAGAATTATTGGAAAACATAATTCATGTCTTTCTGCCCGAGATGTACAATGAAATTTTAAATGAATAAGAATAATGACTGTTGTAGATTTCTGACAGTGTCTGGGTATAAATAACAAATTTACTTGATTAAACAGATTTGCAACGACTTGAAAATCACGTAACGTTATGATGAAAGACTATTTAAGGTTAATACTTAAAATATATTTTTAATCTTAGTTTGTAAATTATAAATTATTCAAAATATTAGCTTAAAAATATTAGTTTATATTTATAACTTTAAAAATATATTTTTAAATGAGAAAATCAATCTTCATACAATTATAAAATGTTACTTACAATTCTCTGCTGCGTATATTTGGCATCGGACTCAGGCGGTCTCGTACTCCAAAGAAAAGAGCCCGAATTAGAACCTAGTTAACTTCAGATAAATAAAGTATTATAAAACATAGATACAGATTACGCTAGTGCAATGTGCTAGTTTCTATATTAAAAAATTACATTGACTTGACTGAAGAATAATATATTTTGTTAAACTAACCTATATTACTGATCTTGAATATCAAAATTAAACAATCTTCAAACGAAAATTAATCAGAAAAGCAATAAATATAAGTCATAATTAAAACATTTAAAATATATTTGCAAAAAGAAAGACATTTTTTTTAAACTAATGGTTGAAAATGACCATTTTCCATACATCTTTTTAATAACATTTTTTCTGAATCCCAAAAGTCAATAATATAACCTTAATGAAAGTCAAAAACGTAATGACTCTGCAGTTTGCTCATGCAAATATTACAGAACAAATGTTTTTTTCTTATTAAAACATTAAGGATGTTCTTTTTTTCCCCCTGTTACTCGTTATTTTTTTACCTTCCTTCGGTTCGTTCTACCGATTTGAATGATTGCAAAAATCTCGTGAGCTTTTTCGATTATCTTTTCATTTTCCTAATAAGAAATTACATAGTAAAATATATAAACTATAATTATATTTGTTGGAGGTCCACTCTAAAAAAAGATAAATGTTTCTTACTATAGGAAAATATCATATAACTATAAATGAAAATATACAATAAGCGCTTCTGACCTATATTTAGAAAACACGGAAACCATCAATATATTTCAGAGATTTAAAAACGTATTCATAGAAACAGATTTTTTCATTGCCACTGATTTTACGAAACTTTTCCGAATTGATTTCATAGTGTATCAACAGGTTTTCTTAAAACGGAGCATATGTATTCGGATGCTACCGATTCTGAACTAAGCATTTTCATGTCCAAAAAACATGTTTTGCAGACAAACGTGATAAATTAACAGCATTAAAATGAGCATTAAAATTAATATTATTTTGTTACTCTTGCATGTGTAAATTTAATTACACAGCCGGAAATGTTGGATGTAAAATGCCATTCACGCAAAGTTTCATAAGGATCAAATATTTTCTATTTTCATTGGAACCTAACATTGGTGTACAATTGGCACGCGATGATGCAAGGAATCTCACTAAACTTTGAACAAGTTACCCAAGTGAACATTACAAGGAAATATTGTAGTATTTGGAATAACATTACTTTGAATTGTTTGTTATCTTATTTACATTTGTAGAGCATAACATGTACTTTATTCATGCGTTATTATTGTATGCAGTACATTTTAATCGTAAGAAATTTTTTCATAGCTTTTTAAAAACTTGCTACACTCCGCTTAGATCAAAATAGTACTTACAAAACTCAAACTAAAGAGTACTTGAAATTTTTTAAGTTTTGTAGCTAAAATGTCTGCTTAAATTCCTATGAATATTAATATGAACTAAGATATGTGAAATGTGCACTTCAATCTGATTCTGGTTAGTAAAAAAAATCTTTAATGTATAACAGATGGCAGTAGATACCTACGTTGTTTTTTTCCTGAAATTGCACTGTAAACTGAAATGTCTTAAAATCAGACATTTAAGTGTCTAAAACGGATGGTTCAAAAAAGAGACACTTTAAAGTGTCTTAAAATTTTAAGACATTTGTAAGTGTCTTATTTTCAGACATTTGAAGTGTCTAAAACGGATGGTTCGAAAAAGAGACACTTTAAAGTGTCTTAAAATGTTAAGACATTTGTAAGTGTCTTATTTTCAGACATTTGAAGTGTCTGAAATAGCGCCATTTCTTTTACCCGGGCAAACAGAATGTAAAAAAAAAATTGCAAAAATGTGAAGTGCTGCCATCTTTGTATTATTTTTAATTTCGATTACGGGAGGATAATCTGACACCCCCATTCTACCCACGATTGGGCTCGATCTCGCGTCCATCTGTTTACGACACTAACGCCTTAACCAATCACGCCATCAAGACATGTGAAACATTGGTTTTAAATTAAAGTAATGAGATGAGTCGGTAGCATGTTGATATTTTTATAGACTTGATTCATATGTTCCTGAGAAAATGGAAAATTTTGGAAAGATTTGGGGAATTTGAAATGATGATTAAAATTGTACATTTCTATTATTTATGTGGGGGGAGGATATAGGAATTATACATATTTTCAATTCAAATATTATAAATTAAGTGATTAAAAGTATAACAAATTATAGCACCTTTTAATTATATACTTCTTTTAATTGCTAAAAGGCGTAAAATAAAAAAGATTATAATAAGTTTTTACAGAAAAAATGAGAATATACCTGATATTAAGTATAATAGAAAAACCACAGCCCTGGCAAGATAATATCAAGAAGAAAGCATCCAAATAAATTTCAATGAAAGTAAAATATTTTTTCCCCTGCAATGTAAACTATCAATCTATTATAAGGGAAACCACAGAAGTTGTAAAACGTAAAAATACAATATGTAACAATTCAACATCTTAACTTATCAAATTTGCACTTAATGTTATCATTTTAACGTTATCATTTAACTTACCAAAATTGTGACTCGAGTTATCCTATGGTTACAAACATGGAAATAAACATCCAAGTAAAAAATAGAAAATAAATAACGTGCATAATATAAAAAGTACGTGAAAAATTAAATTGTAGCATTACAAATAACTCCATAGATCGTGCAATTATAGAATAATTTTATTTGTTTGATAATGACTCAGATTGAGCTGAAACATGTCAACAGTCTAATAAAATTTATTTTACTGTTTATAACATTTTTATTTTACAACTTTTGGAAATTAAAAGAAGTATTAAATGTAATTATTAAAAAAAATAGGGGGGGGGGGGGTATTTTTTCTGCGTACACACTTCTGACACATTTTTCGACTCATTTTTAAACGCAAAGGCATGAGATTAGCTATTGAAGCGATTTAGGATCGTAATCAGTGTTCCATTTTTTTAATAAATGAATTACTTTTCGAATAATATGCAGATTCTGACTCTGACTTCTCGCTCCGAAAATTCGGTTCAAAACGCCAACTTTGACTATTTTCTAAAAGATTTTTTATATTTACCAAAACATGGAAATCATTATACGATTACATAGTTTCTGAACAAAAAAACCTACCCTTTTCCTGTTCTTTTTTTTTTTTTTTTTCTTTTTTTACAGAAATGAATTAAAAATTTTGTGAGAAATTATCTTCTCTGGATATGTGAACAAAAACAGGGATCGCCTTGAATAGTGTCGCCATCTGTTATCAATTTTTTTAATCAGTCCCAATTACAATCAATCGCTAAAAATAAATATTTAAAATATTCTAAAGGATATATTATTTTTAGAAATGAGAAATTGTTATACACACTATATGCGAAAGAAATTACACGCCTTTTTTATACACTTTATTGTCTAATATTACATCCCTCTATATTATATGTCAATATTATCCATGATATGTACAAATTGTAAAGAGATTTTTATTAGTCGAATATTGCAGTGAGAGATGTTTGGGCCTCGCTAAGTGATTTTCCAGGGCCTCACGCAAAATTTAGTGGAAATAATAGTATTTGAAGCAACATTCTTCTGCTCCGAAACATTATTTCATATTGCTGGCATATACAGGGGCAAGATTGTATCACAGTCACCACGCATATCACACAATTGTGGTAAATTCAGAATTCAGACACTTAAGTGTCTGAATTCTTCCTTATTTTCATATGTCTTATTTTCAGACATATCGTCATTATTCAGACATTTTCTCAGTTTTTCATACCCTGGTCAACGTAAGACACTTATGTGTCTTAAATTCAGACATCTCTGATGTCCGAATTTGCACTGAATTTTCACATTCAGACACTTAAGTGTCTAAATTGCTTTTTCAGACACATATGTGTCTAAATTTAAGACGCCTCTATTTGCAGTGATGGTTGTACATTTTTACAAACTGGAAATATAAAACAGCAAAATCCTTGATTTTTGAATTTTAGATTACTTATTTAAATTTTATTTATTATTTCATAAGAAATAATCATTTTTGTAATTTAAAATTATCTCAACTAAAATGAATTATGCTAAGGCATTGATTTCTCTTTTATCTTTGCATAATGTAACAAAATATATTTAATAAAATATTTATGAATTTTTGTAAGCTCAAAGCAAAATTGAAGTATATATATATATATATATATATATATATATATATATATATATATATATATATATATATAATTTTTGTTTTAAGACGATGTTATTGTTCTCGGCTGGTCGTTAAAAAAAGAAAGGCGGAATGCACTTGGTAAAAATATAATAATACCTAGAAGTTGTTATCTTTAATTTGAAGGATATCCGAAATAGATAATCTCAGTTATTACAGTATATCTTTTATCATTTTAAAACATCGAAAAACAATAGTAAGAAATATGTTTTTTTTTATATTTTTTCGTATATAATAGAAGAAAAAAAAAGTAGAAACTTATAAGCTTTTCTTTTGACATAATGAAATAAAACTACATCCGACAGATTACAGCTTTTGGAAAAAAAAGGAATTAAAAGAACAAATAAATAAAATAAATGAACGCTTCTTTATTAATAGTAATATTTATTGTTTGGGAAAGTTGTATCTTTTACTCATCTACGTAAAATAGAAAAAAAAAGTAATCTTGAAACAAAAAATGAAAACAAGTTCAAGTATAGGTTCCACGGCATGTTTGCAATTGGACAAAACCACTCATACTATTAATATTGCCTGTTTCTTGTCTTTTTGCGCACCACTTATCGGATTAAAACTTGTAACAGAAAACTGTTTTTTTTTTTTATGACAGTCCTTTATTGTTATCCACATTCAATTCAAGTTAAGTTATTTGAAGAAGACGTTTTTATGAATAAAAGAGTGGCGACAAACGCAAAAGGCGCATGTACCTAATGGAAGCTTTTGTCCAATTTATAACATCTCATATTATTAAAATTGCTTTTTATTTCTTTTCGCGAGCCACTTATCGGATTAAAGCTTGTAACAGAAAACTGTTTTTTTTATGACAGTCCTTTATTGTTATCCACATTCAATTCAAGTTAAGTTATTTGAAGAAGACGTTTTTATGAATAAAAGAGTGGCGACAAACGCAAAAGGCGCATGTACCTAATGGAAGCTTTTGTCCAATTTATAACATCTCATATTATTAAAATTGCTTTTTATTTCTTTTCGAGAACCACCTAGAACATTTTAGCGAGAGAAACTTGTAACAAAAACTGTTTTTTATGAAAGTTCTTTATTGTTATTCATATTCAATTCAATGTAACTTATTTGAAGAAGAATGTTTCATGAATAAAAGAGTGGCGACATACGCAAAAGACGCACGCGCCTTGTAAAGCTTTATATCTGACTCACAAATTGTAAGAATAAGTTATGGTGAATCAGTTCCAGATGTACACGCGAAAATATTCTCAAGAGACTGTTAGACCAAGTGCATATAAATTTTATCTCGCTTCTTGTTATATGACTATATACAGACCTTCATTGCACAATACATTTGTAGAACTTGAGACCAGAATATTTCACATCTCTCAACCACTTGAAAACCACCTTAGCTATGCATAACCTTCGCTTATTAAGTCATTGAACTATATGAAATTCATCTACGGTACATACTCAAAAATTTGAGAAGCTACAGGGGGTAATTTGTTGCAAGCTATCAGCAGAGAGAGTTTGAGAATTTCTCTCGAAGGAGAACGGGAGATAAGGCCTGGAGTTGCCGGAAAAAGGATTTTTACCTCGGATCGAACCCAAGACCCGAGAATTTCCTGACAAAAAAACTTTAAGTACTAAACGTATATGTTGCTTGTAACTGTTTAAGTGTACTGTGAAGTAGTGTTAATTAAATAAGTGTTGCGCCAGCAAGGCTTTTTAATTTAACGACGCAACAACCTATTGGAAGCTTTTGTCCAATGTATATCATTCCACATTCCTAAAATAGGCAATATTAGTCAAGACAAGTTTGAACAGGTACGTGAGACTAGTCAACAATCATTATCTTGGCGATAATTGCCGGATTGCGCCGTTTATATACAACATCCTCTCGATCAATAAAATATTATTTCTTGTATGTCGCCACTTTCTTATCTATAAAAAAACGTACACTGTAAAACAAAGACAATTGTTTCTTAATCTATGAAAATGCAATATAATCACGAATGAAAATACACAATAGCCATTCCAAAGGTTCCATTATTCCGAAAAGCGCATTTTATCTTTAAAAACCTTAGCCTCTAATATATTTTCTACATTAAAAAGCATTTTTTTTTTTTTTATATTTTGTTTTCACTGATTTTTCGAAACGTTTCCAAATAGATTTTTTTAAGTGTATTATTCAGTTTTTTCAAAGAGGAATATTGGTTTTTAGGACGCTATCAATTCACAATTAAATGTTTTCAGCTGCATAATTGAATTTACAAGAGGGAGAAAATCAAAATAATATTGCTTATTGCTTTCAATATTAATGTTAATGATATAAATATAATACTTTGTCTGTAAAACATTCTTGTTGAACATGAAAATGTTTACTTGAGAATTGATATCATCCTTAAGAAACGTATATTGCGGGTTGAGAAAACACATTAATACACTACAAAAAATACTCGGAAACGTTTCCAAAAATCAGTGGCAGTGAAAGAATCTTTGTTTTTATAAATGCATTTTTACACATCAAAAATACATTTTTTTTTTAATTTCTAAAGATAAAGAACGGTTTTCTAAATCGTGGGTAATGCGAAAGAGCTGATCATATATTTTCGTTCGTGGTTTAATATATTTTTCTAGATTAAGAAACATTTGTCTTTTTTAACAGTGTACTCTAATTGCCAAATTCGCTCACATTTGATGTGCAGTAGACAATGATATATTAAAACTCTCTGATCGCCGAGTAAAAGGGAAAAATTGTAAAGTTGTTTCCTTTGTAGTTTTTTATAAATGCTAAAAAAAAAAGGATTTTTTCCAACACAGTATAGAAAATACAATTAAGTATTCGAATAGAATACTTTAGAGTATTAATCGTTACTAAATGTTTTAAAACTGCATCATATTAATGGAATTATATTAATTTAAATAATGCTTATATTGCAGTGAAACACACAGCGTAGCGAACGGATATATCAGTTCACGGAGCTGGGAAGGATAAATGCCTGGAGTGTTTATGTAAAATATTCTACACATGGTACGGTGGCTATTTGTAGCTTAAACCTTACCTGTGTTAAAAATTATGTTTTAAAATTATTTTATGTGTTACAATTCAAATCCTTTCAGTGTGAAAATCGGTGAAATACGAACATAGATGCATATATAACGTTAATGAACAGAAACTTCTTTCATTGAAATTTCACTATAAATTTATATACAGGTGGAAATGAAGCAATAGAAGCTTTGGCTTTCGCCTAAAAATCTTCTATAAATGCATATTTAATTGATTATAATCGCTTTTGCTAACGATTTCTCGGCTAACTCGGCTTTGCTAACGTCTCGGGTCTTTATTTAATCACTATGCGTCTAAATAGCAATCAGAAAAAGTTTTTTTTTTTTTTGTAAAACTGCTGAAAAACAGAACCAGGGTATATTTTCGCTTAAATTTTAAACGTTGCACTATTTAAACATAAAAAAACATGTAGGTAATTTAATTATTTAAAATTACTGGGAAAACATAAAATTAAAGACGTTTAAGAGAGCATACAAATGTTAAATCTTCATTAAATTAAATTTTTCGAAAACAATAAATATGAAGAAGCAATATTTTTTGAGCATTTAAAAATATACCACATAAAAAAACCTCTTAAAATGGCACTAGTAATGTCTAAAAATGTGCCAGATGTTGATAATATAATGATATTTTAAAGCTT
Organism: Maratus michaelseni; assembly: GCA_963931845.1. NCBI lineage: Eukaryota > Metazoa > Arthropoda > Arachnida > Araneae > Salticidae > Maratus > Maratus michaelseni. Next base: position 184,965,811 of record OZ007595.1, read on the forward strand.
TTTATCTTAAAATGTGAAACATATACTTTTTTATTCCAAATTGCGCGCAAGATACTTCTCTTAACCTACTTAATATTTTACAAGCAATTTTCACGGATTTATCCTAATAATATTATAAATCTGATTGTGTGCAAATGTTAGGCTGAAGCCAGTGTCAAAATGGAGCATTTAATGATCCTGTATCTTTGCATATAGGCTGATTATAACCCTCATATGAACATAGGCTGGGTTTTGTTTATTTTATTCAAATATTTTTCTTAATAATTCAAAAATTCGTTATTTTCATTGAGAATAAATGGACATTTTTTCGTATAGCATTTTAAAATGGTTAAATTTACTTTACCGTTGCTAATACTTTATCGTTGCCAAAACTAATTCAAAACCCGAAAAAAAAAATTTTACTCAACAATTTAGTTTCAATTGAAAAATTTTCACGGGAAAAATGAAAATGAAATTAAAAAAATTAAAGAATTAAGAAGAAGATTAAATAATATTATTAAAAATAAAACATACTTTTTTTAGTTTTTTATAATAATACAAGGTTTTAATATGCGTAAACATAGGAAACAGGCGAATATGACGTCATTTATTGAAAATAAAGCGGATATGCTTTGATTGATGAAACAAAATGATCTTGGGTTTTTTCTTCACTTTTTTTCTTTTTTTTTCTTTTGTATGGTAACAATACTTGCCGTTTTACCGTCTGCGCACGGCTAATATAACTAACTATACCGTATTTTTTATTTAATTTTTAAAAAAGTAAAAAGAAGTTTCAAAAGAAAATGGTTAGCAAATGTCAATAATATGTTCCGCAAAATTATCCATGTCGTAAATGATGTCATGGATCGCGAGAAATAGTGATTTTTCATTCTTAAAACTAAAAGAAATAACTCGATTACCTAAAAAAAAAAATGACGAATGTTAATAGTTCCATTTTTGTTGATAAAACCTAAAGATTTAATATTATTTCGTTAAAGTAACATAATTTTCCCTATGCCAGTATTGAAATTAATTGCCTAGAAAATAAAATTAACAAGAATTATGTCATTAAAAAGGGATTTCTCTGGGGAAAAAGGAGACGTCCTATTTGAAATAAAACGGGAATTTTCCAATATATTTTAAAATGAGTGTGAATCAATTCCTTACATTAATAATACAAGGATCAATAAGTATAGAAAGTAGATGAGTTTCACGCCATATTTATAACGAAAAATTTAAATGTTTTGTTATCTATACTGATTATTAAGCATGAGTATCCGTTATTTCGTTCCGCATGAGTATCCGAGTTTTCTGCTAAAAATCACATCATAATTTTAAGAAAAAGAAAATGAACCCGAATCTATTATATTAAAATCTGACCGTGTGTTTGTATTTCGCAACTACTCCTAGACTATCGAACGCGACGCGATTTACTACCGATTTAGCGATACCGGTTATAATTGATCCGAGGATGTCACACAAACTCTCAGAATTAAAAAAATTAAATTAAATGCCATTTTTTTTAACGAAGTTCCTCTAAAAACGGAAAGTAACTTACTCCATATTTGTGTATAAAAAAGGCGAAATAAAACAGATCAGTATATTTTTTACACCATTTTCTCATTAAAACTGAAAAACAGAATTTATTTTCACTTTGAATAGATGGTGAAAACAAAATCTTGATTTCAGTAAATTATCCGAAAAATACAAACATATTTTCACATATTCAAACTTCATGAATCAATTTATTCTGGAGAACAAAAATTGCCTGCCAATATACTGTCATTTAGAAAACAAGATTTGTTTCAACTATATATTAAACCAAGGAGGCAGAATTGAATTTAAAGAAAAAGCATATACTATTTCTAATTAATGTTTTTTTTTTTTTTTTTAAGGATGGCTGTTAAAACGTTTCACAAAGGTGTTAAAAGTAAAATTGTTTATCAGGTAAAATTGAAATTTGTTTTTACTCAATTCGTCTATTTCCACGATTTTATTTGGCCCTCCTTTTTGCATTGGTTGCATTTTCGTTTTCGGGATTATTTGGCACAAAATTTCACTTTTTTAAGACTGAGTTATGTCAAGGTCCCTATAATAATAAATACCGTATTGTCTCCTATGAAATATGATAAATATGTTAGTTAATTATTAACGTTTTTAATTATTGGGAGTAAAATATTTTGCTTGATTAATGTATTTATTCTTCTTTTAATGTTGCGTGAACGAAGTCACGGGTAACAGCTAGTAGATTATATCTAAACCTGAGGACCAAAGTTGTGTATATTTTAGTAAAATGTTTATTTATTTTTTAAGTTGAAGGTAATGCATTGTTCTAAGAGTTTAAACTATACATATACTTTTTTGTAGTTTGAATAAAGAATACATTTGAGTTCATTCTTAAAATATACATATAACCAATAGTAAGTAATTCTAAACAAATCTTCCGAGCAGCTTACGAAAAGCATGTTTTTAACTTTTGAGACAAATTGCTGTTAGTCAGTCAACTTCCGAATTCCCCTCGCGAATGGTAAACCTATGGACGTAAATTTGTATTCATAGATTTAAAATATCTCCTCGGAAATTAATATTTTACACTTCTCTTCTTAAAGAATGTCTCATTTTTTTCATAGTTCTCAGAATATATTTTTGAAATCTATGCTTGATTTAATATTTTATGTGTTAAAAGCTGATGAATTGTGTGTTAGTAAGATTTTAACATTTCACATAATATTATACATATATATATATATATATATATATATATATATATATATATATATATATATATATATATATATATATATATATATATATATATATATATATATTAAATATTTATTGAAATATATTTATATTTAAAGAACTAAGAAAAAAAAGACATCCTTTAAAAAGAGTACAAAAAAAAAGAGGAATTTAAAAATATTTTTTGAGGAGATATTTTAAGTATGCAATTGCATTCTACGCCCATAAGATTCACATTAGCGAATGCAATTCGGAAGTTCACTGACGAGCAGCCTTAGCCTCAGTCACTACTTCATTGAGAACATCTGAAACCACTTTAATCATAGATACGAACTTTTTTGTGTGTTATGTTTTAAAATTAAATTACTTTTTGATATATATTTTAATTTCCAATGTATAATATGTGAATCAAATAAATATGTGTTCAAACACAAATTTTGGTTACAAAATGCATACTAAATTGTATTACTTAAGGAAAAGTTATTTATATGTTTTAAATTAATTTTTTTTTTTGTCTAAATATTTTTTTTTCCGGATTACACGCCGGAAATACAATAATTATTTTTCTTTCAAAATTTCGTTTTCTTCTTCTTTTTTTTTTTTTTTTTTTTTTTTTTTTTTGAAAGTTTAATTGCCGCCTGTCCTTATTTATTTTGCAAAATAAATAAGCTTCCGAAGGTACGTTACGTATGCTTAGATTTTTTAAAGAATAACTTTATTTTTTATTTATGCGTTTTTAAATAATTATAGGATTATCAAGGATTTTATATATGCATCATTCTTCACTAACATACAAATTTAGACCTCAAGATCTCTGCGATACGTTATTTTTTACAAATATGTTTGTAAAATTAAAGAATACTTTAAGCTTTCTACTTCACAAGCTAATGATTTGACAATCAAACTAATTTCGGAGTCAAACATGCATTCAAAGTCCAAAATTATCACTCCCGTGGACTGAAAAGCTAGTACCTTTGGCATATTACTCCCATGATATGCCAAAGGAGTCTTACAAGCATAGTTAAGATGGTTCTCCAATAACCTGCTCAATAGCACGAAACTTTCTGACACATTATTTGGCTCATTTTTAAATGGAAAAGCATAAAATTGTCAGGCCTGACTGTTCAAGCGATTTGAAATCGAAATGAGTTTTCCATTTTTTGATAAATAAATTACTTAATGAGTTACAAGCGATTCATGTCACGTGATGACACTATTTTCCCCTTTCTGGCTCTGCTGCCTCGGGAATTCGGTTCAAAACACCGACTTTGACAGTATTTTCTGTAAGATCTTCTGCCTTAACCCCCCCCCCCTCCCAAAAAAAAAAAAAAAAAAAAACTCATTTTTGATGACATAGTTTCTGAATAAGAACACGTGCCAATGTTATCCGTTTCCAGTCAAAAGAGATTTCACAATTGTGCCAGAAATTCGCTCCATTGGATATGAGAACAGCCTTAAATTTTAGAAAATTCAACAGATGTGTAAATAAATCAAATAATATGTTTGTCTTACAGTTTTTCGCTCTCACTCTCACAATTTAAACTAGCGCCAGCGGAAATAAATGCATTATTCAGCACACTCAAAAGTGTGTATTAATAGTACTTTTGTTTATCAGAAGAAATAATGCGAACTGTATTTGCTGCAACGTATTTTCTCTAGCTCTTATTATTTTTTTAAATATGTCTTTAAAATATAGTTCTTTTTAGGTGCGTTCGTAATCACATAAATACGTAGCACTCATAGTCGTCGTCTGGTCCGTCCGTTTGTCCGCATATAACAGCGCAAAAAATACTCAACGGAATAGTTTGAAATTTAATATATATAATCGTTGCCGAATTTTGTAAAGTAATTTCAAATTTTATGAAAATCGAATGAAAACTTAAAAAGATATTAATAAAAGTTGTCTTTATTCTATTAAATCCTACCATACGTATTCTCTATAATAAAAGCGCAAGTCATGTGACTGAGGAAAACAAATACGGGCTAACCACGTCTTTTTCCATATGCCAAGCGGCCATTTTTATTCAAAATAATTATTTCTAATAAAATTGCGTAAAAGTTACATTTTTAGAAAGATCGTTCAAAACAATTGTTTGCTTGAGAGATGAGTTGCATTAAAAAATGTATACATTATGTGATAGCTTCAGTGAAAATTATGTTAACAGTCGAATATCGATATCCATTAAAGTAAATAAACAAAAGATTCATTCATCGTGAGTCATAGAAATATTAACCATGGAGGTAATCATTCGCAAAGCAAGATCTCCATGGTGAATTTTACAGCGCTGTCTGGTGCCGAAAAAAGATTCGCGTCTGTAAACATGGCATACGTAATAATAAAAAAAGGACATCATCATTTCGTTCATAGCAGACGATATAATTTACTTCACTGAAATAATAACGATGATTTTTTTTACATTGTAAAACTAGTTATAGCACGAAACGAACACACCTCATTTGTCACGTTTAACGTACAATGTCCAACTTGTTTATATCTTATTTTGGTATCATTTACTTACATATTACCATTAAGCGATATTTAATTCCTCTTAGCGTAATATTAAGCATTTGGATATCTTATCTTAAACTGCGCTACTGACAGAACAACAGAACAGACTTTAGTGGGATAGTTGTTATAACCCCCATTGATCTCAAGCCGTGGTTAATTCTGAACAAGAGTAAGGATAATGCATTTTTAATTTTTTCTTTTTTTTTTCTTTTTTTTTTCGTATAATTTATTTAGATTAATTTTAGCAGATTACATGCAATTATATATAATAATTTTGTTTAAAATGGATTTTTCTTGCATTATAAACACATAATCATTTATTACTCAATTTTTATCATTTTTTGAAGAAAAAAATAATAATAACAGGGATGAGATTTCTCCAACTTTTTACATACCAGTATTATCTTAGAGAAAATGCTTCTTTTATTTAATCGGAACATTCTGCGATTTAACAGAACAATATTATACTGGTATGCAAAAAGTTGGAGAAATCTCATCCATTATTTTATTTATTTATTTATTTTAAATTATTTTGTTATAAACGTTAATAAAGAATTACAACTATTTTTTTAAATAACTTTTAATATTATTTCTTTATTTAATAAGCAATCCAAAATTGATTAAACACTAGTATAGTCATATAAAACACTTTATGCGACTGAAACTACTTAATACGTAACTGATTATTCATTTCAAATAAATAATCAAATTAAAAAAATCTTCAAACTTTACAAGAACTAAGTACGAATGAAAATAACAAATTAATTTGAAAGACATAATGTACAAAAACTGTAAAAAGCGTCCATTTAGCAGTTTTGTAAATCATGAAATATATATATTTTGATTGCAATAAAAATTGTTACGTCTCAGAAATGTTAAAATCATATATAATATCTTTTAATTTACAACGCGAACGTGTATTCATCTTAACTAAAAAAATATTTTTAATGTCTTTAAAATTAGATTTCAAAGCAAATTCAAAAATTCATATATTTCTCTTATAAACATATTAATTTTTTTAAATCTTTTTATAACCATCATATATTTTGTACTTATCGTTTTACATTAAATAAAATGATTAAAGTATTCTCATTTCAAACCTATTAATAAACATGAAAAGTTAAATTTATATCTTAATTGCTTATATTTAGTATACTAAACTTCAAGTTGAAACTTAATGAAATGTTTTTTTTTTTTTTTTTTTTTTCAAAAAGTAAATATATTTAATTCAAAACATAAATCTCTAATTTAAAAAAAAAAAGTCAAGCGATTTTAAATATTTTTTATTTTTTTTAATATATTACAAATCGAAATTAAATTACATTCAAAATTTAGAAAAGCATTTATTCCACTCAGAGTTTAAAATGTTTATTGAAAAGTCATCGAGTTTGTATATTTGATATTTCTTTTAATGATACTTTACTCATCATTAAGCATGTACTAAAGTGGCTTTCAAATTTTGAAAAGAAACATTTACTGACGGAATTCATGAACATTTTAAAGACATAAATTAGCTGTATATATTTTTTCCTTGCCATTTTAAAACATATATTTAACCAAACAGTCAAAATTATTTAAAATATTTTTTTAATAGAGTAATTGCTTTAAACTAAAATCTAAACGAATGTAGAACGATCAATAAAAAAATAAATCTGTCGAATCATGTAAAGATGAAGCAAACTAAAAATCGTAACAAATTACTTAATAGCTACGGAAAATTTCTTACAAAATCTCAAATTTCACCTTTTAAATGTTGTTTTCTGTACATTTAATAAATCAAATTTAAATTCATAAGTGAAGAACTATAGAACAATGAATAAGCTCGAAATCGAAAGTAAAATATCTTATTTAACACTATAATGGCGGGAAAATTTTACCCACTGGAACAGCGGGAAAGGGTCATTTTGACCCCTCGATGAAACGACTAAAATAACGACGATAAAAGAATTTTAAATGAAAATATATTGGGAAAAATATGTAATTTACGAGTATTTCATCATTTATATTTAATTTATATTTAATATTACTTGATAATTTATTCAATTTTCAAAGTACGTAAATGTAAAGCCTAAAGGGCGATCAATTGGATCAAACTACAACTACTCGAATAACTCACTAGTTTGATATAAAAATATATTGGTTTCACAAATTAAAACTAATGCTAACTAAAATAAAACACAGTTTATAAATTAATATTTTTTCATCAATATATCTATATATAATTCATGCTATATATATATATATATTCAATATTTTCCAATATTTCAAAAACGAACAAATCAAGAATGCTGATTTTTTTTTTTTAAATATTTGTTATCTCTTTAGGAAATGTCCAAAAAATTCAAAATATTTCTTCCAAACAAACAAAAGTAACCAACGGACAAAGTACTCGGAGGTCAAAATTACCTTTACCGCCGTTCTAGTGATAAATCTGAAATTCTATCTTTTAAAAAGGTTTTTCTGCACATTTAAAATGAAAAAAAAAAATTCACAGGTGAAGAATTTTAGAATAATTAATAAACTCGAATCCGCTTTGGTCGTCTCATGTAAGACGAAATCGCGGCCTTTTCAAGGTTAGGGCTGCTGGCAAGGAGGTAGGCCTATAACGGAATATCTCACCGGAAAAGTTTAAAATAAAATTCAATCAAATAATCACTGATTAATAGATAGATCAATAGATTCAATAGACTGTGTTTAGGAGGGTTGGGGATTTTAATTCATTGGACGCCCGAGGCGGCTTTGATTTTGTTCTGTTGTTGTTGTTGTTGTTTCTAATCCCAGATGGTTTAGCACTGCTAAATCATCCCCACGAAACCGAAGACCTCCAGAATCATGGTAAAGGGAAATCTAGCAGCTTCTGTTAGTGCAAGATACCAGGAGCACCCAAGGGAGAAGTCTGACTTTACTCCAAACAGGGCTCCTAATTTTGAACCAATTCCAGATGAGAGACATGCATCTGGATTGGCACCCCCAGAGGTAACGCTTATATAGAACTTCGAGGACTTTGGAGCCACGAACAGATTTAACGTGCACCAGCTCCCATTAACGTACACGGTCCCACAGCAGAGGCAGACGAGAGAGGATAGACGATGCAAACCTCCCAAACACTGCCCGTGGTCGATGCTGCTTGGCTGAGTTTGTTCTTTGCTTGTTATATAAGAAGATAATATTGAATTAAATGATTAAATGATTATTATGAGAAGCTATGTAAAATAGTTTTTTTTTTTCAGTTAATAAGTGTAATTATTTATTTATTTAATTTAATTTTTGCTCTTAAGAAGAAGATATAATCTGTAGAATCACTTTTGTTTTATCTCTGATAAATATTTGGTCATAACATATGATAATATCATTTATTATAAATGTATGTTCTGATAAATATATAAATTTTCCAAGTATCCTACAAACTGTTAATATGTCCTTATTAGATTTACTGACATTAAAAAAAGTTTTGCTTAGAACTTTAGATTTATAATTTTAAGTCAAAAAAAAAAAAAAAAATTAAGCACAAGTTTTCAATACATAATTATAGTTAATATTTTATTTCAAATTTCCTACAAAATAAGCATTCAAGTGTCTTATTTTTCCAAACTAAAATATTTAATACTTTATTCGAGGAACCGGACAAAACATTACCTGATAGATTTTATCTGTCTGAGGTTAATTATCAATGGGAAATGCTTCCTATTCGTATAAACAAGATGGAAGAACAAAATAATAATATAATACAATAAAATGCATTTTGGGATTTTTGTTTCGTTATTTTTCGAACAAAAAAGTATATGTTGAATATATATTTAAACTAGTTGGATGCGCAAATCCCATAACTTTCTTCTATCTTACACAGGTTTCGCATACACTAAAAATAATCAGCAGCAATTTATTTCAAGGTCTAACTGAATCTAAAGTTCTGTTAAATTCCGTGCATTAGTTCTTGAGACATGACTATTTCTAAAATCGTGTAAATCCTGCAAAATGTAGTATAGCAGCTCCACCTGTTGGGAAATTTAGACCAAAATCAACTTTCAACAACAACTTATGGCAACGTCTAACTGAATCTGAAATTTGATGAAAATCCGTGCATTAGTTCTTGAGATATTGCTATCGTGATAATAATGAAAAAAGTGGCATAGCAGTGCCACCTGTTGGGCTATTTACACAAAATCCTAAGCTGCAACTATTTATGTCATGATCTAACAGAATCTGAAGTTTGATGAAATTCCGTGCATTAGTTCTTGAGATATAGCTATCGTAAAAATCATGAAAAAGTGGTAAAGCAGCGCTACCTGTTGGAATGTATACACCAAAACATAAACAGCGTCAATTTATGTCAAGGTTTAAATGAATCTGAAGTTTGATGAAAATAAGTGCACTATATTTCTTGAGATAGAGCTATTACGGAAATCGCGAAAAATGCAGCATCGCAGAACCACCTATTGGGGGATTTTCACCAAAAACTAATCAGCACCAATTTATATCAGGGCCTAACTGAATTTAAAGTTTTATTAAATTTCGTGCATTAGTTTGGAGATGGAGCGCCCACAAAATTTTTGTCACATACAGACAGACAGAGTCACAGACTCACAGACAGACATTTTCTAAAAACAGTCAAATCATGTTCAGGACCTTCTAAAACGTATAAATCCGTCGAAAACTGGAAGACGGAATTTTTCACGAATCCAATACTTTCTTCTTGTAAAGATAAAAGAAAGTAAAAATTAATAATTATCGCTTTATCGCTTTAACGTACATCCTAAATTGGTAATCTCCGAGATTAAATTATTTTTCTCATCTTCTTAAAACATCGAAAACCAATAAAAGGCTATAGCTGTTTCTTCTCATGTTTTTAAGTGTACATACAGACAAATAAAATTATATTTGGCTTACTGTAACTATAATGATGTAAAAGAACATGCCAGAGACAACAGCTTGTGAATAATAGAAAAAGTAAAATTTGAGAGAAATGAAGAAAATGGAAATCTATCTGCTTTTCTTTTCTGTATTTCAAGAAGAAAATTTTTAATCCTATCTCTTTAACTCCAGAACTGTAATTTGGTATTTTCTATATAAAGGTAGCATAAAACTAACATACCAGATATACAAATTAGAATTCCTCACGTATAAATTCTATAAAAACGAACCTATTTAGTGGCTATCAAATGAAAGAAGTTTAACTGAAATATATGAAATAAGGAAAACATTTTATCTTTATACATCTGATAAATAATAATTTTAGTGAAGTTTATTTAAAGTCGGCTTCCAATAATTTACACTACCATTAAATATATTGATTAAATGCTTATCAAACCTAATATAAAAATTCTATACTTAGATATGTAAAACATTCTATTTGAAACTTCATACAAAATACAAAAAACTATTTTTTTTTATATTCACAATAAAATTCTTAATACTTTATATTCAAAAAATATATAATCCAAAAAATACTATTGCTTCATAATACAAAAATATATACAGATATATATATATATAAATAAATATATATTCAGATATATATATATCTGAAAGTAGATATAAGTGACAGCTATTTGAAATTCATATATACAAAAATAAATAAATAAAATTTAATAAAATACGTTTTGAGGGGTTTTTTTTTTCATCATTTTCCAGAAATAGAGTAAGAAGAGCATTTATTAAAAAAAATAAAAAATAAAAAAGGTTTACTATAACTTTATCGCTTTAACTTAACCTACATCGAAAATAGATAATTTCCAACATTACATTATCTGCTTCATCTCCTTAAAACATGGAAAACCAATAAAAAACTAGAAGTTTCTTCCGAGACGTTTAAGTGTATATAAAGAAATAATTATTTGATTTGGTTTTCTTTAACTATACTTATATAAAAAAAACATGTCAGAGATAACAATGTACGGAATACTAGAAAAAAATTTAGACAAGTGAAGGTAAGCGAAAAATAATTTCTTCTATCTCCTGTATACTGTATACTATTTTTCAGAAAAAAATTAATTCATTTTTTTTTATTTGTATAAACTTTAACTTATAGTTTTTGATTTTTTATATGTATATAAAGTCAATCTAATTTACTAGATATAAAAATACTAACTTTCTAGATGCATAATATACAGGGTGTTTCTACGATCGTGGGACAAACTTGGAGGGGTGGTACAGGACACTGTAAATAACAATTTTTGTATCGGAAAAGTCCTAAATCCATTTATGTAATAAAAAATACGTGGCGTCTCACTAAAATCCAAAGTCGTGTTTTCGTTCATAACCTTTAACAGTAGTGAAGACATTTAACAAAATTTGCAACAGATTCATCTTTGTGTGAATTGTAAGGATATTATAAGGATTCCTTAAATAGTCATAACACTTATTCTCGAATATGGTATCTGTTTTCACCCATTCGATAATTCTGCATGTTTTGAACATCTGCATGTTGCAGTGACATATTTCCGTAAAGAGCATACTGTAATCTAACTATTTTGTTCAGCTATGTTTTATAGTAATGTTGCATCGAGATGTAATCAGTTTTTTTTCTAACTTTTCAAAAGGAACATGGGATGCTTGAAAGATATGTCATTTCTTCTTTTCGGATAATTCTGATGTTTTGATACCTCTGCATGTTGCAGTGCCATATTTCAGTAAAGAGCATACTGTACCCGTAAGGCATGATGACATCACGGCGACGTCACTGTGAAGTCACACTGTGACTTTGTGACAGTCGTCGTGACGTCACGTGACGTCGATGTGAAGTCACTGTGACGTAAATGCGAGGTCGTTATGGCCGTTTTCAAGGCTTTCTGTGACCTCACAATGTGACTACTTTGTGAAGTCACCGTGCGACTTCAATGTGAAAAATGTGACGAATCTGCATCGGATAGGGTGACCAGATTTTACCCGAATCCTATACGGATTGTTCGGATAAAAAAATTTTCATGGTTCAAGTTTGTGACGTTTGTGACGACACTGCACCGGGTCGGGTGACCAGATTTTACCTGAATACAATCCAGAAACTTCGGATCGATCTTTTTGGATTTGTTTGGCTACAGAATAGATTTGGAATAGTTGTCGTGTGACCTGATTTTCGTGAACCCGATCTGACCCGAGTCGGGTATAATGTTTTTACTGTAAGTCTTGTTCAGAATAGAATCTTGCATACGACCAAGTAACCAGATTTTATCAGAAATTGTGTTACGATACAATTTCTGATGTCGGCTCGGATCTAGAGTCATGCACGAATCCGGTTATATACTTCTTGAACATGATTGAATGTCTACTTGAACATGAATGATGGTTGGCTGAAACTATATTTACATTCAACCCGTAATCTTACCCTAACCCAACAACAACAACAACAAAAATTCTGTAGGCCCACAACCCGACCGAACCTGATAAATGATTTCGCATAGATTCGGATAACAAGATTTCACCAAATACGGATAAGATCGACGATAAGGATTGGATCGGCAATCATTTTTTTTTATGCAACTCGTATTCAAATTAAAACTTTGCATCTGATTGGGAAACCGGCTAATGTAGCCGTTAAACAAGAAAATTATAAATGTAAAAAACGCATACTAATATAAAAATAATAGATGAATCCATTAAAAATTATAATAAAATTAAATATTTTAATAATATGAAATTCTATTGTGCAAATAACCACTTTTAAAAATAACTTCGACTTCCATTTGTTTTATGTAACCACGAAAAATGTTGACAATAATTAAAACTATGCTATTTTGCTTTTAAGTATTGAAGTTTTTAAATGTGTATACTTTGCCATATTTCCCCTCGTTCAGTATCACGAAACTTTCGGACACATTTATGAACAAATTTTTAAACGCTTGGCACTTGCATGCCTGATTATTAAAGCGATTTGGAATGAATAGCGTTTTCTATTTTTAGATAAATGAAATGCTTAAGAGCAATTTTGGTCACGTTTTCTCCGTTTCTGACGCTGCGCGTCGGAAATTCGGTTCAAAAACACCGACTTTGATAGTGTTTTCTGAAACATCTTTTGTCAAAAATGAAAAATGCCATTCTATTACATATATTCTGAATAAGAACACCTGCCAATTTAATGTGTTTCCGAATAAAAATGAATTCAGAAATTAGTTATTTTGGATTTGATTACAAATTTAATGAAAATAAAAGTATAGATTTTTAAATAAGCATTGTGAAAAATTTATATTAGGAATCCATTTAAATAATAGATCTACCTATTGTGCGATATTATTAAATAATAAACATTGTATCAATCAATAAAACATTTTTCGAAGCAAATGAAATTTAAAACTTCGGATCATAAACGCAAAAAAAAAAAAAAAAAAATATTTTTTTTTTGTTTACAAATTATTTTATTTATAGTTTTTGATATAATACTAAATGCAGAGCTTAAATATCAATTTTTACTATTGAAAAAATTCGATAACATAACTGGAAAAATTACCTTAACTGAATAGCTGTTTTATTGTTTCATCAATATTCATTATTTTTGTGCACCTAATATTGACATATCTTGACAACTAAATTTGTAATGAGTTAAATTGTCGCAATTATTTCAAATATACCAGAAAATTATTTCTCAAAACCTCCACTGGCTGAGAAATTTTCAAATTGTAAATCAAATATTAATAGTTTTAAAAATTGCAAAGTTTTTAATTACAATGAATAACTATGAAAATTGAACTGAGAAACGCAAAATATAAATACATTCCTCGTTATAAATAACACTTTACATTTAGGATATATATTGTTAGTAAATACTTTAAGCTTTTTTTCCAAACTCTCTATTTAAAACGATTTAAAACATTAAAGATAAAATTTTATACAAGTGATTAAAAAAAAAAAAGATTTAAACATCTTAACATTTAAATAATGCACTATTAATGTACCATTACTAAATATGCACTATTAACAAAACTGCGAAGACATTAAAAGTTACCTGCTAATCTATAAGTAAAACCACCAGTTCTAGGGATTAAGTTTTAATGGTCGTTGACTGCTTCCTTTTCATTGAAAAATGAGACTCAAATCCACTGCTTTAATTTTCAAAGAGTCCAGCTTAGGTGTGTTCATAGATCTGAGATATCAAATATCACGCAGACCTTAATAACGCACCCAGCTAGACATAAGGATAGGTTAAAATGGATGATTCACTTTAAAACGTTAATTTACTTTCACGGTATAAATTCCACAATATACTTCCACAAACTTAAAAGAATACCACACACTCTAATCCACCGATGAAAATAATCGTCTGCCCTCAACATCTGCGATCATGATCTGCGCAGTAATGTTTACCACAAAGTAACATCTAGCAGTTGTTTCCAGAAAAATAATAGAAAGAAAACAGTTAAATAAAGACATTTCAAATGCTTTATAGTTTATATGGCTGACAAATAACTTCTAATAAAACTATAATATTCTGTTTTTATATGAGAGAGTTTAATATTCTTGGAAATAAGCTGTGAAAATTTAAATTTTTATATATTTTTTAATCAGTTGCATTTGTTTTAGGCGTCCAAAGTAAACATAAATTTTAAATAAAAATGGATTTAATAGTCTTTATAAAATAATTACGACATAAACATAAATACTATTCTGCAATCAGATTTCCTAAATACGATTTTTTCATTTTTTACACTCTATTGAAAAGAGCAATATATTTAACAGAGGTGATATCTTATTAAGCACTGACCAGTTTTGGAATAAATTGCTATAGGAATGACATATACTTTATGACATATTTTTAATTCGTTTTTGTTCGAAACGCATGAAATTGGCTTTTGTTTTTATTCAGAATCTCTGTAATTGAAAGAGGTTTTCCATTTTTTAGTAAAATCAGAAGATCTTTCAGAAAAGAATGTCAAAGTCAGCGTTTTGAACCAAATACCCGGCGTAACAGGGAAAGAAAAGAGAAAACCAGTCGTCACGTGACACGAATTGCTTATAACTCGATAAGTAATTTATTTATCAAAAAATGGAAAACTCATTTCGATTCCAAATTGCTTCCATAGTCAGTCCTGCCCATTTTATGCCTTTGCGTTTAAAAATGAGTCATAAATTATGTCAGAAAGCTTCGCGTTGTGGAGCAGGTCAGTTGAGAACCACCTTAAATATTCAATACAAGAAAAATCTTGAACGCGTTCGACGGTCACCCCGAGCACCCCCGATGTCGAACTCGCAAAAATGGTGTCCTCACTTTTTAAACAGAAAGCTGATGATTGGGTTGAATGGCCCCTCAAAATAATAAGAGATTGGAGATTTTTAAAATATTTTTAGTATCACAAAATTAGCAAATAAGTTTTATGCGGTGGTAGGAAAAAAAATTAAATGTTTGTATTTAAAATGCTAACAAATCTCTAAATCGCTAACAGTTTTATTAGAATGGGAGATCTATTTCTGAATTACTTTCCGCCAAAACTTTCCTACGTTACTAAATTTCTATTTAAGGATTTTTACCTGTGTATTATATAGTATATTTTGTTAAATTTCATGAAAATGGCAATGAAAATTGTAAAAAAAATATCTGCCTCATATATGTAGACAAATATTTATTTATTATTTTATTTTGGAAATACAATATATTTAAATAATGTGTGACAATGTTTTTATTAATGATTTAGGTACATGACATAATTCAGTTCTATATTTTATGAGTTTTTTTCCAAATTCTCTCTCCGATCACACCGTGAAGTCACAGAGTGTTGGCATTTTGGTCATAGGTTTTACGACACTTATGTGACTTGCAGTGACGTCATTGCAACGTCACAAAAATTTTTAAAGCTGTCAAAAAGTAATTTTCTTCATGCCATAAGATGTTCTAAAGTTTATTTTAAGTTTTCTTTAGATCTTCAAGACGTTCACATTTTGATCACAGTGTGACGTTACAAAGTGCTGTCATTTTGGTCACAGATGTGACGTGACGTACGTGACTCACAGTGACGTCATTGTTACATGCTATGCGGGTAATCTAACTATTTTGTTCAGCTATGTTTTATAGTAATGTTGCATCGAGATGTAATCAGTTTTTTTTTCTAACTTTTTAAAAGGAGCATGGGATGCTTGAAAGAAATGTCATTTCTTCTTTTCGGATAATTCTGATATTTTGATACCTCTGCATGTTGCAGTGACATATTTCAGTAAAGAGCATACTGTAATCTAACTATTTTGTTCAGCTATTTTTTATAGTAATGTTGCATCGAGATGTAATCAGTTTTTTTTTTAACTTAATATATTCATTTTATTGATGTAAGGATTCCATTAAAAACATTCACTACTGTTCCAGTTATAAACGAAAACGTGACTTCGGATTGGAGTCAGACACCCTGTAATTTTGACTATATAAATGGATATCCGACCCTGGTTTCCGATACAAAAATTGCTTGTTACAGTGTCCTGAACAACCCCTCCAAGTTTGTCTCATGATCGTATAAACACCCTGTATAAAAGCAAAAGTAAAAGGGAAAAAGAATTTTTTGAGCATATTTTGCTAAATACAATTAAACCAATGGGGAAGACCGAGCTATGATCTTTGTGTTCTACTTTATATAACAATACATTTTCGCTGTATTATTGCTACCACGATCGTTTTCAATATTTTCAAAGTAGAGATTCCCTTTCGTCCTTGCTGTTCGAAGTTAATTTTTTTTTCGCTTCGCAGGATGCCCAGCGGACATATTTCTGATAGTCCAGAGCAGTCTGCACAATACAACAAAGTAGTAGTTCAGAGCTGTCTGCACTGTACAGTGGGGAGTGCGAAATTTGGTCACAAATTTCAACCGTTCCGTAGATTTCTAAGTTTTTTGGAGATCGCAAGATTCATTGTCCAACTTCACAAACTTTAGGCTTCGACAAAAGCACTTCCTTTAATTGGTGTGGTAATTAATTGCAAGAAAGTTCCATGTACCATGATTGGTTGAATTTTGTTTTCGAGAACATTCTATGGAGTTTGTTTGGTTTAATCATGTAGCTCGGCTCCTATTGGCAATTTTTGGAAAATTATTTTAGATTTTGAAAATCATTTTTTTTTGCCAAAGTTTGGATAAAAGTTACAAATTTGGCGACACTTTTCCATTTGGCGCCAAGTTTGTGTTTTGAAATTGGTATTGAAAGTCGATTTTCCCTCCATATTTCGCCAATATCGCCAAAATATCGCCATATATTGCCAAATTTGTCGAATTGTTTCAAATTTTTCTACTTTTGTTACTGCCAACTATTCATCAACAACTTAATAACTGTTTCAACCTTCATCCTCAATTAAATGCATTGACCTGTAGTGACCCAAAAATGACCCACTAATCGAATTTTGTCAAACACGTGAATTATCCCAATGGTCTTTTTGCACCCCAAAGCATTAGGATACAGATTTTATTCAAAACCATTAGAGCCAGTTTTTAGATTTGTATACATTTAGCATATTTGTAATACGCACAAAAAATTTGCCCGTATTGTAATATGATAAACAGAAAAACAAACTTGCAAAAATTAGTTTTTTACATATGATTAAAAAAAGTGGTATCGAATTTGCATTACAGAAAATGCGATATAATGTATTTTGAAACTTTCCCTTTATTTTATGAGAATATGTTTATTTATAAATATATTTATTTTAAAAATTTACGCTAAATATTTTTTAAAGAATTAAAAATTACTTCTTTGTGTTAATTTGACACGTCTTCAGAATAGGTAATATTCAAAATTACATTATCTCCTTCATTTCCTTAAACATCGAAAACCAATAAAAAGCTAAATCTGTTTTCCCATACGTTTTATTATATTTATATACATATCAGATTAGGTTTTCTTTAACCATAATGATTTAAAACTACATGTCAGAGATAACAGTGTACTGAACAATGTGAAAAGAAAATTACATGGTAAATAATGGAAAAAAAAAGAAAACTGCCCAGTTAAACTGAGGGCATTGAGCTCACAGGCTATTCACACTAATTGTATATTATACTCTTATTTCAAAGAATTTGAAATATGCCCCTCGAAAAATAAAGAAATCCACAATATATTAAGAAGGGTCATCCCCCCGTTACCTCCCTCATAGTTACTAATGAACCCCTTAAACTAATCAGGGAAGTCTCTAATTTCAATGAATATATATACAAAATTTGAAGAAAATCGGATAATTCTGCATGAAAAACCCATTTATCTAAATTAAGGGGGGATTAGCCCCCCCTTTCCCCCTTTATACTTAACCAATGAACCACCAAAACTCTTCAGAAAAGCGCATTATCACAATGAACCTATATACAAAATTTGAAGAAAATCGGATAATTCTGCAGGAAAAACTCATTTATCTAAATTAAGGGGGTTATCCCCCCTTTCCCCCTTTATACTTAACCAATGAACCCCCAAAACTATTGACAGAAGCGCATTATCAAAATGAACATATATACAAAATTTGAAGAAAATGGGATAATTCTGCATGAAAAACTCATTTATCTAAATTAGTGGGGGTCACCCCCCTTTCCCCCTTTATACTTAACCAATGAACCCCCAAAACTATTGACAGAAGCGCATTATCAAAATGAACCTATATACAAAATTTGAAGAAAATGGATAATTCTGCATGAAAAACCTATTTATCTAAATTAGAGGGGGTTAGCCCCCCGTTTCCCCCTTTTATGCTTAACCAATGAACCTCCAAAACTAATCAGGGAAGCGCCTTATCACAAGGAACCTATAAACAAAATTTAAAGTAAAACGGTTAGTTCTATCAAGAGTTATCGCGTTACGTACGTACATACATACATACGTACGTACGTACATAAAGAACCGGCGGGCACATAAGCTCTCAGGCTTTGATAGCCTGTGAGCTAAAAATGAGATAACTAAAGAAAAACAAAAAGTACTCACTTATATATAATTTCTTCCTTAAATTTATACATTAGAAAGTTTTAATTCTAATTTTTATAATTGTACAAATTTAATTTTTGCGTTTCAGTATCTAGATTATCTATATAAGATCAAACTCATATCAGACATATAAAAATTATAAAGTTTTTCATGCTTAAATTATGCAGATATAAAAATTATAAAGGTTCTGATGCTTAAATTATGCAAAATAAAAATAAAGATAAAAAACAGGTTATAGCGTGTTTAGTTTCAAATATAATGAGGTAAACTGAAATATATACATAAAGAAAGAAGTTATATATATATATATATATATATATATATATATA
Organism: Maratus michaelseni; assembly: GCA_963931845.1. Lineage (NCBI taxonomy): Eukaryota > Metazoa > Arthropoda > Arachnida > Araneae > Salticidae > Maratus > Maratus michaelseni. The sequence continues at coordinate 184,985,233 of OZ007595.1, forward strand.
TATATATATCTGATAAACAATAAAATTAATTGGTTTTTATTAAAAAAAGTTTTCAACAATTTGCATCGCCTTTAAAATGAATTAATTATTTTGGATCACTTAATAAGCAATAAAATGTTCAAACTGTTATCGTATTTTTTTTCAGAAACACTTCATTGGCCAGCAATCAATTTAAATAAATTGTGCCTCGACGTGTTTTTGTATTTTCCGTCTCGAAGTGTCAATAGCTCTTCCAAATCATCAATCCCATTTGAATCAAACTGGAATTTTTAGAAATGATGGTCAATCTGGAAAATTTAGTTTCTAAGTATCTTCTTATTGAAAATTTCAGAGTAGTACATTATCAGTATAAAAACAACCCCCTAAGTGTTGTTTTCTTTAACACAAATTGAGAGATGACATAGTTTCCTGTAGAGTAGCTAGTTACGTTTTATTTTTTGTTGTTGTTTTTATTTTCTTGGGCAATATGGCGATTAAAATGTAAGGTGTATTCGCTTCTTTTCAGGGGGCTGGAAGCGAACTGTACTTATATGGTGAATCATAAATTTTTTAATTTATTAAAAATTATTATTATGATGATTATATATATATTTTAAGAAAAAAGGCTTCTAAAAATATATCTGCCTTTTTTTCCAAAATTTCACTTACACATTTTTACTTACCCATCATACGTAGTATAGGGTAAGTCTTGTAATCGTTTTGAAAATCGAAAAAAAACTTTTGACGGATTTACACGTTTCAGACACTGGAGATTCCGAAAAACATATTTTTAGAAAAAAAAATTGCCGTCCGTCTGTGTGTCTGTGTGTGTGTCTGTAAACGCTCTATCTCCCGAAGAAATTGAGATAGAGACTTGCAATTTGGTATGTACTTAGTAAGTAATAATGGGAAGAAGCCTATTTCATTTCAAAAACCTTGATTAACCGGAACAGTTTTTTTTCGGACTCTCGAAATATTCGTTCTGATGAAAGGTATATAAAAATTTTCGAAATTGTTTATTTTAAGAAATAAATATAAAAGACAATAAAAAAACAAATTTTTCATAAAGCATGAAGTCGATCGGATAATGAGTTGCCGAGATATTTGTAATCCTATTTACCACACTCTTCAATTTTTCATGACCCTGTATTTGATCGAAATTTCACTTCAAGGATATATTTTAATTGGTAATTTGACGCTTAATCAGATGCAATAAACCGCTAGTTAATAGGATTATTATTTTTGGAGTTATAAGGATGTTTCTTTCAAGCAATTCAGTAATCGAGCCTTTAAAGTTTGTGACGTCATCAAGCCACGATTTTATTTGAATTGCAATGCACTTTATAAGTAGTTTACACTTGTTTTATTTTAATATGTTACATTATGCATATCCATGATGGGTAAGTATTACGGTGGCCCCCAACGACTAGTTTTTGTGTGTGTGTGTGTGTGAAAATGAATGTTTTTCTAAATTTAGTTTGAACATTTTAAAAATATTGTTTGCTTTTCAAACATAGGTGAAATAGAAGTTTTGACACCAGTCAGAAGGATCCTATGGGAAATCTGCAGATCCTTTTAATGTTCTGAGCTTTCTGATTATTACATCAAATGTATATTTCAGCTAGAGTTATCTGCCCCCTATGCCCTGAATGAACAAACGCATGGGGTTGAAGAAGACTTTTGTGTTGTACACTTTTTCTTAATTCCTTCATTGTTGAAACCACACTGTGATCTACCTCTATAGCAAATTTAAAATTCTTGAATTTAAGAGCATTTAAAAAAAATAAATTGTGTATGGATAAACCGGCCGGTAGACACATTAATTTCATGTACTTTGTGTGTGACTTTTTTATATAACAAGTTAGTTGATAGTTGGTATCAATAAAATGAATTTTTTAAAAATATGTTGAATTTGTAGTCTTAATTTTAACTGTAATGTGATCATAAATAATCCTTTTTAAAGCCTTAGTTATGCAATTTCTAGCTAGAAGACGCTACCAGCGTAAAAACCTATCATGTCAAAACATAAATTTGACTCTGACAGAAGTTATTCGAAAATTTTATTTGTTTTAAAGACTAAAAATTCAATTTTATTTAATTTTAGTTACTACAATAAATAATAAAATTTCCGAATTTATCAATTTTATATCATTACGTTTTTGACTAATCACGCGGGACAATCTTGTCCTTACTACTCTCTAGTTTTATTACTTATTTACCTGCAAAACAGTATCGCATTGATTTACCACTTGGCGCTATTATAAATACTGTTTAACGACTAATAATTAAGCATCGAAGTTTAAACGATTACATTAAGCATGCAATTCCCTAATTAAATATTACACTCGTTAATGTCATATATGTAGCGGGAATTTCGTTTAATGAAGTAAATTTGCATAAATTAAGAATTAATTGACTAATGTATGAAACTGCCGAAATATTAATGTTTCAAAATAATTAATAGATAATCCAATTGTGCTGTAAAACCTCAAAATAATTTGTTTAGATTTGAATTTTTTACATTTGTTTATATAAATATTATTTTACGATGGTAATTATATCACGGCCATCAAGTTAAACCTAATTTGGAGTAATTGTAATATCTAAACGATATATAATAATCTAATCTACTAACCCATCTAATATCTAAATGACGGTGTGTGTGGGGGGGGGGGGGTACACTTATAACCGTGATAGGAACTTGCGGGAGCTCCAGCTAATTTCAAAGAAATTCTAAGGAAGGGAACCAAAATATTTATCTGTACTCGTAGTTCGGAAAGGACCGCTTTCATACACAAAGAATGTGAATAAAAAAAAAAAGAGTCATTAAATTGTGGTCGGTTTACGGAGAGTTCAGGTTAAACGAGGGTTGGATAATCGAGATTCTACTCTCTATAAAAATATTTATGAGAGATATATAGGAGATTGTTATAACGCAATATTTTTATTGCGATTTTCATTTTTCGTTGCAAATTAAATAAATAAAATTTAATTTTTAATTTTTAAAATTAAAATTTGTAATTCACAAATTTGATTTCAACTTTTAAACATTTTAATTTTGAATTCAAATTTAAATTCGATTTTTTATTTCTTTTTAATATTTATAAATTTTACAATTGCTCAGCATTTTGCGGGCGCATACTATCTACAAGAGAAAAGAGAAATTACACCGTATTAAGCCTTACACGTGCATGGAATTCAATAGATTACTGGTGTGATTGATAACGCCGAGCTTTAAATCTTGATTTATACGTCATGAAATCGCTGAGAGATCGTGAGAGAGGAAGAGAAAGAGGCTGAAAAGATCTTTAGTACTGACGTATAGTTAATCCAGATAAAGAAGATACGTGTGTAAGGCAAATTGCAAACAAATATATCACGAATAGAGGTTATTGCACATTCCTATTGTTAGAAACTGTTATATAGAAGATTATTTTCTTTTAAACTGATTAATTTAACAGCTGTGATGGCAAATACAAAAATATCTATGTACTTTTCTTATTCTTTATTTAGATTTTCTTTCTCTTTCCTAAATAGACAATGTAAAAATAAGTCTATGTTAAAAAGAATAAAACATATTTTAATATTTTACATATGGGAGATAAGTAATCAAAGTAAAAGGAAAATTGTTCAAAATAAGACACAAAATGTGAGAGTTTTAATGAAATAATCCTTCCATTAATTTTTAAAAGATTTCACTGTTTAAATATTTATCTAATCCTACCCCCTCCTTGACAAATTGAGCGATTAAATTTTTTTTATTTTGTCTTGAATAAGATCATTACAAAACCTCTATACTGTATATTTAAAATTGACAGAATAAGAGAAAAGAAAAAAAAATAACTTATATCATATTTTCCTAACATTTAAATGACATTTAATATGTTAAAAACATGGAGCATTCCAAATAGATGGTGGGTTCTTTAAACCAAAAAATATGTAAAAAAGAAACTCCACAAAATTCACAAACACGTCTAAATAATGACTTCACAAGGCACAGATAATGTAAAATCACAAAAATAGATTTTAATGTAAGAAAGATAAAACAAACAAACAGTAATTACAAAACCATTATCAAATTGTTTTTCTCATCTGAAATTCATAACTCAGCTCTTCTAATAATTGTTCTGTAAATAGTTCGGAGTTCTTTGCATCAAATATTGTTGCTAGTGGCGGTCATATAAGATCCACAGCATATGTATTATCCTCCGTGTTTCCTTTAACATTTTAACTTGCAATATCTTACAGATTTGTATTATTAGTTTAGTATATGGTCACTATTCACAATGTTCAGTATATTATTCATCTTAACTACTTCAACATTAAAGATACAAATATGCATTTTTTAGTAATGATCTTGCTACAGGAAATATATTCTATTTCTAGTTGAGCAATTTAGCCTACAGCGGTCGTATTAAATTTTAAAAAAGCACCTTTTTCAAAAAGACATCGATTATTTCATAAATATAATTTATTTCCTAAATTTTTAACACTCTTGCAATTTACATTTATGCTAATCTTCAACAGGAAAAAAGTTAAAGTGCTTTTTTTGGACATTCTGTTTATTATTTTAAAATATTTACATGAACGGTTGAAACCAATTCTTTGCGTATTTATTTTATGAATAAATTTAAAATTATATTACGTTTTATATAGCGATAAAACATTCAAATAGTGTAAAACTGATTATAGCAAGTGAAATTCAAGTGCAAGTTTTAAATTTCGGAAAACTTGGAAAATGATTGTTTTTCTTAATTGAAATTACATAAATGCAATTTTTTCATTTGTTGTTTTAAGATTTTACTTCTTAAAATTGATATTAATTGTTATTATAAAATAATTATTATATATATTTCCTGTGGATATTTTTTTTTTAAATAATGCCATGCAATTTTAATATATTTGATTTTTACAAAAAATAAAACAAATATATTTTGGTCATAAAAAACACATATGTAAAGTGTAAACAATATTGCTTTTTAAATTTTAAAGTTTGTTATTTGTTCTAAATTATAAGAAAAAAAGTCGAACTTTGGAATAATAAATTACAGATTCATTATAAATTTTACAGTAGTTTTGACGATTTCAACAGTTATGAATTATCTGAGCTCAAGTATATTTTTCTACACATAATTTTTTTTTCGTTTTATTGATTCTTCAGTTTCTTAAACATTAATAGTGTGAAAACTGGCGAGGCCGCTGGAAATTAAATCGATTTACCGATACCAAAACCATTTATAATATGTCTATGTAATGTAGTCGATATTTATAATCAGTAAGCGTTTCTATTTGAGAGTCGCATATGAGAATAGTTTTCTTCTAAATAAATTTAAATTTAATGAATTGAAAACACGTTTTCCTATTATTCTAATTTTACGCAACTTTTGTGAAATTACATCTTTTAAAATTAGAAAACTAAATATAATATTTTTGCGTTTAATAAAATTAAGGGATAGTTATTTTCAGAAAATTTTAATTTCATGTGCATAAAGATTTGCTTAAATATCCAAATCTTTAACCGAGTATTTCCGTTTTGACTGCCACCCAAACAGCGGCTGAGACGTTCTGCTCTCAAAGCAACATAGCTGCAGCGTAAGTTATGACATGAGATCTCTGTGTCTCATTTACATATATTTGAGCCGACTAAGTGCCTTTACAGGTAATATGTATGTCCGTACGTCAACCTGTGCTGATTATGTACAATGTCATCCATCCACGTCATTTGTTACTGTGATATTTTCTGTAAGAACGTGGCGTTATTTTGGGTGTCCATTTGCTTTCTTACCAGAACACGTCAGGTGTCACACTTCTTGCTGAATCCGGACTCGAAAGTGCCAAAAAATTGACTCTATTCGTAGTCCAGTAGAAATAGCGTAAAAAAGGGCCTTGCCTTGCAAAAATTCGGGTACTTCTGATTTTTGGATATGTTGTAAAGGTTGCCCTCTAATAAAAAAACCAAGTTTTCGACCTTCTAGACCTTGTGCGTTTTCCCCAATATTGAAAAAACCAATATTTTTCGGCATTTTTTTCGATTTTTCTTAAATAACTCAATTTCAGTGCATTTTACAGACAAAGCACTTTCACAATTTTGTAGAGCATAAAATTTTCTACATCATGCAGTATTCACGTTTGTAAATTGTCCAAATAGGGGGCGAGATATAGAGCCGGGAAAATAGGGTAAATTTGCAAAAAGTGCAAAAATCCGCAAATGACGTTAGTTTTTGCTTAATAACCTACTTTAATGCGTTTTAGAGATAAAATTGTCATTATAAAGTTTGTAAAGCATGAAGTAGTCTATAAGTTTCATTTATTAGATCATTAAATATCTATAATAGACTTTAAAATTCCAAATAATACAATTTAACAAAACAAAAAAATACCGCCTGACAAGTCATTAATTTAAAAACGAGCTTTTATTTTTGATATTGATTAAACGATGCAATTAATTAATTATAGTATGTACAATAATAGGTAACTGTTGAATAGTTGAGGGGGGGAGGAGCCAAAGTTAACCAAAAAACCTAGTCGGTAGACATAAGTGCAGGGCCAAGAATTCAAAGTCGAAAGTAAAATTAATAGCTGGGAATAATGTAATGTGAAGCCTGTGTGCCTGTGTGAAGAGCGGTTTTTTGCCCCTAGTAAAATTTAATAGAAATTGTTATCTTAATTAATCGCTGATTTCGGCCATTATGAAAAAAGGTAAACATTACTTTTAAATTTCAAAAAAGATTGCATTTCACAATTTTTTTTTTCTTTGACACTTTTTGAATGATTCCTCTTACTATCTTCTCCAGAAAATAAAAATCCATTTTAAAGATTTCATCTTAAAGGTGTATTATCATTATTATTTATAGGCGTGATTAAGATTTCTGGCTGCTTTTCCTAGAAAATGTTTCGGGATAGCACATCCTCTAAGGAAATGTAATTCTACATTTACTAGCAAATCTGCAGATTAGGGACCTCAACATCAGCTCTATAAGTCGTTTTTTATAAATCTCACTTTGGATAATATTTAATATCCTACAATCCGCAATTTAATTTTTTAAGTTCTATATATATTGATAGACGAGATTAAGATTTCTGGCTCCTTTGCCTAGAAAATATTTTGAAATAGCACACCCTCTCAGAAAATATAATTCTATATTTACTAGCATATCTGCAGATCAGGGATCTCAACATCAGTTCTATAAGTCATTGTTTATTAATCTCACTTTGCATAATATTTAATATCCTACAATCCGCAATTTAATTTTTAAAGTTCTATATATATTTATAGACGTGATTAAGATTTCTGGCTCCTTTGCCTAGAAAATATTTCGAGATAGCACACCCTCTCAGAAAATATAATTCTATATTTAATAGCATATCTGCAGATCAGGGACCTCAACATCAGCTCTATAAGTCACTGTTTATTAATCTCACTTTGCATAATATTTAGTATCCTACAATCCGTATTTTTTTTTATGTTCTATGTATATTTATAAGCATAAAATATTTATCAAAGCTTCCGAAAAAGTGACTAAGCACGGTTTCGTGCAATAACATTCAGATTAATTGCTTATTCTAGTATTTTTTTAAGAATGAAAAATGCACACCTCGTTTATAATGTTAAGTTCCAATAATTTTTGCTATTTCAGTATTCGACTATATGTATCGGTGCGTTTTGCTACTCTAATTTCATTAGATTGATCATCTCCTAGTAAGAGAGATTTTTATGCTATCCTTAATATAATACTTACTTTTCAACCAAGAAATATCCACATATGTTGCAGAAATTTAATAAAATCTCGTGTAAGATACATATTTATATAAATGTAAATTCTTCTTACGAGACTTGCATCCAATTGACACGCCCAATATTTTTATAATTTTTGTTTTGAAAAATAAAACGTTTTGGTGATGATTCTATAGTAGTCAAAAGAGAACTTTTACACAAATACGAAAATCTGCTTCTATTTTAAAATATATAATAATACGAGTATAATCACTCGAAAATAAGTTATTTTACTAATAAAATAGTTCTGAAAAATAGTGCAATTTACTTGAATTTTATTATTTTGATACGCTTTGAAATACAGTTGTGAGGCGACGATTAAATTAAAGAGAAAAATAAAAGAGAAATTCATTTAAAAATTTGTAAAAAAATGATAAAAGTTTTATATTTCTCAAACAGATGCTTACATTTCCTTAAATTTTTTTTCAAAAAATTGACCAGCATAGAGGTTAATTAATGCTAGGTAAAAAATTAGAGATTATTAAAATGAATATGTCATTCATAATAAAAAATAAATAAAAGGTTTGACTTGTTGCAATAATATTTAATGCATGTCTAAAGATCGGAAATTTTTCTCTGGAGCCGGCATTTGATGACACAGGGCTTTGAAGATTTTTGAATATTGCATAACCATTGACAATAAACGTATGTGGAACAATTGACGGCAATTGGTTCGACGTAAGAGGGTCAAAAATCGATTGCGAGATGTGACTAAGATCGATAACAAACGGCGTTTAATAATTAAAAGCTTATAAAAATTTATTTGGTTAGAATTTACAATTTCTTAAATCCTCTAATAAACTTTTAGCCACTTTGTAAATAAGGTGTCAACAAAACTTGATCAACAAAAATGTTAATTAATCCAAGGTGTGTGCATTATTTGGAATATACAAGAAGTTTGGAACCGATATTTACGATTAAAAAATTTTTAATAATGATTTAAATTGCAGAATTCGAATTCGGCTAGTGTATTCACAGAATATATAATATTTTTCTACGGTTAAATAGCGCTAAAAATTATATTAAAATTATGGTAAAAACGTATATACACTCTTAGTGCTACAATTTAAAAAAATGTTTATTAAAATGAATATGTTATGTATAATAAACAGCGTTAAACGTTGTCTATCAGAATGATAAAAAACAAACATATTTCAGTTAATTTTGAATGAATAATATAATTAAATTTCATAGAATGAATAATATAACTAAATTTCATAGAATGAATATATATTTTTTTCTACTGAGATTATATTATTAATGCATATTTTCATTAGTTTTGGATATTAAATAATTTTAGAGAAATAATTTTTAATTAATTTTTCTGATATCATTTTTCCGTTGGTCAAAAATTAATGACGCAATAATTATTTTCAGTAATGAAATGAAATGAATACATTTTTTTTCCGTTTTAAATGACTAAATATTTTCCAAAACATTAAGCTGAAAATTGAAGTGAAATTAATATGCAGCTCAATAATTTTATCTTAAAAGCATTAGTCATTAACAACTATAACAATCCGATAAATGCAAGTACTATACACCTTTTTTTCATATCCTATTAAACCAAGTAAAATATTATCGAAAATTAATATAAAATATGTGTGTTTACATTTGTGAAGTGCCTGTTTTCAAAACATTTGGCTCTTAAAATAAATCTTCAAATTAAATAATCCTTTTAATGACTCTCTATTCATCGATCTTTAAAGATGCTCTTGACTTTTCTTATGTTACAAATATGAAAAGAAACTAATTTTGTTTTTCGAAATGACATAATTGTGACTTTTAATTGCACTTCTATTTGATGTAGTAATTAATGAAACTCTTGTTCATTTCAATAATTAAACGTAACAAAACGAAATAAATTTTAAATAGCGTTTTAATTTACACTTGAAATTATTTTTCTAATTTGATTTTGTTTAGATGTCATAGTTTATAACCCTACTTGCCAAGAGTACGTGTTATTTTATTACCACTATTTCCAAATGCAAATATTCGATTTATTTACTAGCAAAATTCTGCGATTACCGTATTTAAGCATATATAATGCGCACTCATATAGTGTATAGTGTATAACACGCACGCCTGTTTTTCCTGTTTTTGAAAAGAACTGGAAAATATACGTCGTGCGTAATATCGCAGTATTTAAGCAGCAAAAAAATCTCTGAATTTGAAAAGAAAATTTGCAGACATAATAACTCAAAAAAAAAAAAAAAAAAAAAAAAAAAAAAAAAAAAGTAAATGCAGTTATGGTCATTAAAACTTTCAAAGCGATAGGAATAGCAAATATGGATGATGGAAATTTAAATTATACAGGGTGTCCCTGAACTCATGGGCTAAACTGTAAGAGGTGATACAGCACACCCAAACAATCTCAAAACACCACGCAATGCATGGTCATAACAAAAGCAGTGAAGCGCAGTATCTTAACAAATAATTGATGATTTTATTTATGCGGATTAGTTTTACTAACTAGGATGCTAATATGGTAGAAAATTAGAAGAAGGAATAAAGCCTATTCAAAGTAGCTTTATTTGAGAAATGATTGAGCTCAAGAGAGTGAAGGGGGGGGGGGAGGGTGATGCTGTATCTTAAAATGGTCAAAATTTCTTTCAGAGAAGTTAGAGGCGAATAAGAGCTCATTGCCAAAACTTTAAGGAGTGATAGAACACGTCTAAACAAGTTATTTTCGAAATACAATGCATGGCTGTATCGCAAGCGGCGAATCACTAGACGGCGCTGTCATTAAACACACAAAGCGCTGCTTTTTCATACATATTCATACATATTCATACACATACCATTTCTGCCGAGGATTTAAACAAAATGGTTGGTTTTACAAATCAGGAAAAGGTGGGCATGTATTTTATGTTTTGTGCTGCTGTTGTGAGTGCTCTGTAAGTCCTAATTGTGTGGTAAACAGGATACTTTCCACAATCAGAAAGCCCTCAGTAGCCCTTCACTCAGTGGCGTAACCAGGGTGGGGGTCCAGATACTCTGGATAAAACTAATTTTGTAACGTTTTCTTTGCCCTATAAAATCGGAGAATTTTCTGCGATAATCAAGGAGAAGAAAACTTTACAATATTACTGGTATCCAGAGCATGTGGACCCCATCCCTGGCTACGCCACTGCCTTCACATCTTGAGTTTCCACGATGCATTATATGGTGATTTGAACTTGTCTAGGCGGGTTTTATCACCCCTTTGCAGTTTGCTTACCCTTTGCAGTTTTGCCCACGGGTTTAAGGGCACGCTGTATAAAACATGAATATATAGAATGTGCTAGTGGCGATTACAGCAAATATATTATTATCTAATAATATATACAAATATATTACCTTTTTAATTATTATTTATTTATTTTAATTTCCAATTTATTTTATTTATTATATTTCAAATTAATTAAAGAAATCTCTATTCCAGTCACAAAATTTATTCCCTTATCACTACCATTTTGTTTTAAAATATTAATGTACACTGCTCAAAACAATTAAAGGATATTTGAAGTTTTATATAAAATAAAGATATAAACGAAATTTTTTTTGCCGAAAATAGAAGAAGTGAATCACAAATGCAAATTTTTGTGGTTTTCAAACTGTGGAGTATGCAAATTTTGAGTTCGACGTCAAAAACGTCGCTTCAGCGGCAGCGAATGAAATTTGACTTTCAACTGGATAAAAGAGAATGAAGACAAGGATGATCGGCATTCAGTGATTGCTTTGTTTCGATGAGTACGATGTCTCATCGAAGTCATTTGACAGATTCAGAAGCTTGGAGAATTGTTGGTAGGTTAGAAGGGGGCCAAACTCAAGCCGAAGTAGCGCAAGCCATTGGAGTGTCACAAAGTGTCATTTGCAGGATCTGGAACCGTTTTTTGGAGAGTGGATGTGCAGGCCGAAGACCAGGGCAAGGTCGTAGACGGGCAACAACGCCCAATGAAGATCGGTATTTAGCGTTAACAGCTCGGAGACACCGAAACATGAACGCTACTCTTCTCCAACAACACCTTCGCTCGGCTACAGGCACCACGATTTCAACTCAGACTGTCCAAAACCGGCTCCATGCTGTAGGTCTGTATGCTCGTCGACTGATGGTATGTGTTAGATTAACATCAAGGCATCGTCGCGACCGCAAGGAGTGGGCAACCGAGCATGTCAACTGGAGGAGAAATGAATGGAGCAATATTCTGTTTTCTGACGAGTCCCGTTTTTATGTGCATCCGGATAATAGGCGTATTTTCATCTGGAGGGACCGTGTCAGTAGGAATAATCCTGCGTTCGTGCACGAAAGTGTCAGATTTGGCGGTGGAGGAGTGTTGGTGTATGGTGGCATCTCCATTGACGGGCGCACTGACCTCTACATCATTCGAGATGGAGCTCTGACTGGTCGCCTATATAGGGATGAGATCCTCAGACCTATTGTAGTCCCTTACGCTGCAGCAATCGGAGATAACTTCATTTTAATGGACGATAACTGCAGGCCACATCGTGCAAACCTGGTGGAGGATTTCCTATTCGAGGAAGGAATCGTTCGAATGGAATGGCCAGCGTGTTCTCCAGACATGAATCAAATCGAGCACGTTTGGGACGCTCTAGGAAGACGAGTTTCTGGCCGCCAACAACCCCCACAAACTCTCCAAGAACTGGAAAGAGCTCTTCTCGAAGAGTGGGGCAGAATACCCCAACTCGTCATTAATAGCCTCATTGAGTCCATGCCTCAAATGTGTTCAACGTTGCTGGCCGCGCGTGGAAACAATACCCCCTACTGAAAATGATTTTCTTTGAAGAAAACACCTTTTCTTATTCTTTTTTTCTCATATGCACAAATTGTGTTTTTTTCCTTTTGTACACAAATGCGCAATAAAATGCATTTTTTTCTGCCAAACATGTGTAATTTATTCTCATATAACCTACTATGTCTGTCGACCATGTATCAATCAGCTAAAAAGTTTCCCAGATACAAAATCCACCTAAAACTGCAATATCCTTTAATTGTTTTGAGCAGTGTAGTTATTATTTGCCCAAAAATTAATTCTTTCATTGTAACAATTAAGACTTCTTAATCCTAAACAGTCGAAAAACACAAATCATTCTTTTCTTTCATCCTATAAATAAAATAAAAGAAAAAACATATTCACGCAGTACAAATAGAGTTGCAAAAATCCGGTTTATTCCCGGATTTATTTCCAATAGACCCGGTTTATTCCCAGGTTTATTCCCAAAAGACCTGGTTTATTCCCAAAAAACCCGGTTTATTCCCAAAAAACCCGGTTTATTCCCAGGTTTAAACCGGGTTTTTTCTGGCCTTTGCAACTCTAAATACTAATTTAAAACTTCTCATCGAGCTAATTTTTTCTCTCTCTCTATCAGAAAACATAAAAAAAAGTTTCAAGTCGATTTTGAGTTATGTTTCTTAATGAACTAAAACATACGTTAGAATTCATCTTCTTATGTAGAAGTTATTATAACCGTCCGTTTTATATCTAAATATGTATTGGTTTGTGCCTGGTTGAGGAACTCATGAAATCACATTGCACTTCATTTATGCAATTAGCCAATTATTTATTTTAATAGAAGTTCATCGGCAACCTCATGATACGTAATACTCATCTGTGCGCCGAACTTTTCACATACTATCATTTAAGACAGTTAGACACGAAACTTGTGGGTTTCAGTTATTCATTCTGATCTCTCTGGCGTTAAAACCCGTAATTGGACCTTTTATGCTTATATAGAATTAACATTAACGGAACATGCCACATATCTCTTTTCATCTCTTTCTCAGCAGATAATGCGAAGTTGGCCAACTTTGGTATTATGCAATTTCGCCAATGCCACAGTCTCTGTGCGGAACACTTTAACTTTTCTGCTGGCTTCGGTCAGGTGAACATCATCACTCTTACAGTTTGTAACCAGGTTTGGCGCCTCTCTTCATCACGGCTATGTTTTTAATCCTAAAAATAAAAGAAGTCTGCAAACAAAAATTTTAAAAAATGGTGTTTCCTACCATGTTCTGCTCTTTCTCACTGGGACTTGCGATACTTACTGTTTACTTACATAAGTCATTTTTTCCGTACTTTCACAGCACAAAACATGGTTCTACTAGTCCAGCTTTTCACTCTTAAAAAGAAAATGGAGCTAAATGAGGTAGGTACCACGTCATAGCTTCATAATTCATATTTTTGCTACTTCGTTTTCCAGACTTTTTCCAATATTATAATCAATCAGCACGAAAAATCGAATATTGAATCAGGGGTCACGATGTATTGTAGTCTCAAACATCATGAAGTTGGTAAACGGGAGGTGCTTGGTTCAAACCCCTGTCGCATTAGTCTATCTAACTGTTTGGAGTTTTCCCTGGTTTTCTTCTAACCTTGCGTAAATACGGGATAGAATCTCTTAGAAAGACTCACACGAAGGGCATTACCCTCCGGCCTATATCCCTAGTGTAGATAATCGACCGTAACAAATAACCAACCATCCAACTCAAATGTCATGTGAAAAAAAATTCAAAATATACAAAAGCCAACGAGAAATCAGCGATATTTTCTTACATATCTTCAACAATAGCACTGTTTACCTGAACGCTTATTCAACGGGAAATGCTTCTTTAAACATCAAAAATATATTTGTTTCTGACGCCTCAAAATATACAGATCATTTTTCGGAATCGTGAGTAACTCGGAAGAGTTATTGTTTATATTATCTCGTGAATACAGTATATTTTCGTAGATTAAGGAACATTTGTCTTTTTGTTATGGTGTACGATGTATGCGACTGAAGATGATAGTATCTGCGAAAAAACCAACAAAGAAGCTACTTCCCTAATGTAGCAATGAAGATAAATAAATTGAAATGTTTGAATTATGTAGATGAAGTGATATGATGCCTAGAAACAAATTGTGTTTGTTATATTGGATAAACTACGATAGTAAATAAATTAGGATTTACTATATTTCGTTAAGTTTCATAACTTTTTTTGGTACTTACGTATTAACGCCACCGCAGCTACGGATTTGGTAGTTTTTAAGTGCCGCCAATCTACACCTAAAATTTTTGCGACAAATCATAAAAAAAAATCACTGTTTTTAGAATCAAAACACTTTATTTAAAAACGAAGTAGTCAATCAGATTTCGGTGGAAAATGGGCCGATATAGAGTTTAACATAGATTCAAAACAGTCTCTATTTTCTTTCACCTGATGCTGTCGCCATGTGAACTCTGATAAATAAGATTCCAAATGATGTCTCGCTGCCCCCCTATGTCTCTTGTTCCTCCATTTAGCACTGCCCCACATTCTCTCAACTGTTTGTGTATGAACTCCTGTATCAGGATCAATAAAATTGTATTTATAATTAACTTTAGCATGCAGGAATCCTTCTCTTTCTATTCTATTTGTTTGGTAACCTTTTCAACTGTCGGAATAAATTGTGCTGCCATCTGCAATATTTTAGGCAAAAAAATTATGTGTAGATTGGCGGCACTTAAAAACTGCCAAATCTGTAGCTGCGGTGACGTTACTACGCAAGTACCTTTTTTTTCCCTTGTAACACTAGAACTATCGTGTTTCTTGTATACCTAGAACTACCGGGATGGGTCATAGCGAACCCAAGGACTTTACTGATGTTATTCATATTTTATATCGGTAATATGAACAGACAATAAGGTTTGATGTTTAATGCAATATTTTTTAATTAACGGTTAATAAAAGTTAGCCTCAGCTAAAATATTACAAAATATGATATTTAGTAATTGAATACCATCAATGAAAATTTTAAACTTCTAATTTCAGAATAGATGCTTTGAGATTTTGACAGCTTGTATGAACTTAAAAGTAAGAAATATCTTTTAAATAATATGTATTGAATTATCAATTTGAATTTCGTAATAATGTTCCTACAGATTAATAAGATATTAAAACAGAATACAAAATTAAATATATATAGTTTCATGATTTATCACTTACATTTTACGCATGGTAATTTTAGGTATACAGACCTGTAGATAAAAAAACATATTTCTCGGATTTCAACTAAATTCGTATTAAAGAATTATATTTAGGAAAGGTCAAACAATTTCAAAGTTTTATTCTGAAAAACAACAGTGATATGATCGAAATATCTATATTATGAAGGACAAACGTGTCCGCGCGTAACGCTGACGTCATTTTGCGAATGGCAACACTTAAGGATGAAGTTTCGGTTTTGCGATTTTAGCTACTGCAATTTTTTTTTTTTAATTTCTAAGCATCGCACATTTTTAATTTTTACACCGTTATATAGGGAGAAAAATCTCCCTTTGAATGTAATTTGTTAGGAAACTGTATCTTAAATGAATGATTTATTATAGCATTTAAATTAAATTTCAAGCATGATTTTTTAAATCTATCTCTATGGCTTGCAGGCGATTACAAAATATTAATACGTTTGCACTTTAAACAATATAAAACGTTAAGCAATTGTTTACTGCTAATATTCAATAAGGAAATTAAAACTTCTATAAGAAATAAATAAAATAGTATAAATAAAACACAAACTTAACAGACATTTAATAAGCGCTTAAAACAACTGAAATTATCAGAATAATAATAAAAAAAAAACTGTTGTAGATAACGAAGTATTTAGCGATTTATTCGGCTATTAACTTCTGGCACGAGGTCAATACGAAATTACTACTTTTTAATAAATTTTAAATGTTTATTGAATATATAATTGACATATTTCATATAAAAATACTCTTTAGTGTTGTTAGATGGAAATCTGAAAAAAATATTAAATGTAAAAAAACTATTAGAGTTTTCAATAAAAAAACAAAAAAATGGTTTTTCACATATATTCTTTAACCCGGGAAGCCTGGGTTGGATTCCCTAGAATATATAATGTCATAGATGACCACTTCGGTAGTCCTAGTGTTAAATTGTTGTGTCCATTTACCATATTGAAGTAAAAATTCTTTTATAGTCGGCCAAAAAATATAATAAGTTGCTTCTTAGTTTCGAACAAATATGAAAGTTAATTTTCATCTGTCTAGTTAACTAAATACTTAGTAACTTAACTGAGTTAAATAAACTAAAACACTAAAGTATTTCAGCTTTAAGCAAACGCATAAATTACTAGACTGCGAACTGAGCATAAAAATGAATATTGTTCTTCTACTAGTATAAGTTGCTGCACCTGAAAACTTCCTGCAAAAATTTTGTATTCTACCAAGTATACCGCCAAAGATAATACTTAAGAATTCCTCATTTTTAGAAATTGAAATTTTCTAAACTTTCTTTTATAAATTCTGAGAATGATAATATCGGAGACTTTAAAAAGGATATTTTTTAGAGAACTTTTCAAAAAGGACATTTCAGGAAGTACTTCGGATTTTGTATTTGGAAGAAATTTCTATACGATTTTCCAAGTCCAGATATATTTTTCTCACGAAATCGATAAGGGTAGTAAAATTTAAGAACATGTACTTTGTGATTATGTTCAAGATATATAGTAACGAAAACTTATTTTTATTTTTTTACCAGTGAAACTGTTGATTTTGCATGACATTTTTTGTGTCGCATGTATATATGTATATACAGGGTGTCCGAAAAGTCTGGAAACGGTCAAATAACTCGAGAAATATACATCGGATTGAAAAATTTGAAAAATCTATTTAGGGATATGGAAGTTGCCCCCCCCCAACTTTGCCCCCCACGGGGTGAAATGGGGGCTGCTTTGAAATCTTAAATGATGACCCTCATTTTTTATTGCGGATTTGGAATCTACGGAAAAAAATACGTAACTTTTGTACTGAACATTTTCTTCGAAACATTGTAGACGGCGCTGTAATCGAGTGCAATGCTGCAATCGAGTGCAGTCGTTACCATTGCAATGTCTGGAAACGCTTCAATAACTCGAGAAATATACATCAAATAGAAAAACGGAAAAATACGTGTTTAATATTTTAGAAAAATGGCAACTTTTATATCCCTATTTTTCAAAACTATTGAACATGCATTTTCCGTTTTTCTATCTGATGTATATTTCTCGAGTTATTGGAGCGTTTCCAGACATTGCAATGGTAACGATTCTCACAGCATTGCACTCGATTACAGCGCCATCTACAATGTTTCGAAGAAAATGTTCAATACAAAAGTTACGTATTTTTTTTCAGTAGAATCCGAATCTGCAATAAGAAATGGTGGTCATCATTTAAGATTTCAAAGTTGCCCCCCTTTACCCCCTCGGAAGGGGCAAAGTTGAGGGGCAACTTTCATATCCCTAAATAGATTTTTCAAAAATATTGAACATGCATTTTGCCATTTTTCAATCCGATGTATATTTCTCGAGTTATTTAACCATTTCCAGACTTTTCTCGAGCGTTTCCAGACATTGGAATGGTAACGATTCTCACAGAATTGCACTCGATTACAGCGCCATCTACAATGTTTCGAAGAAAATGTTCAATACAAAAGTTACGTATTTTTCTTCAGTAGAATCCGAATCTGCAATAAAAAATGGGGGTCATCATTTAAGATTTCAAAGTTGCCCCCCTTTCCCCCCTCGGGAGGGGCAAAATTGAGGGGCAACTTTCATATCCCTAAATAGATTTTTCAAAAATATTGAACATGCATTTTGCCGTTTTTCAATTCGATGTATATTTCTCGAGTTATTTGACCGTTTCCAGACTTTTCGGACACCCTGTATAAGTTACATTTAAGTTACATTTAAAACAATCATTTAATTAAAAGGAGTAATATTTAGATGCTTATATTTAATTATTCAGTTTTAATAAGTTTCAACAAAAGCTCACTGCTAACCACTTGGATAACAATAGATATACACTGTATGTAAACTCTTATGTATTTGTATGTTCTTTACAGTTCTGAGTAAGGAAAGCCAAATACAAATATTAAAAGGAGATACTTGTTTATCCTGCTTATATTTAAAAACATAACCTTTAAAAATCGATCAGTTTCAACTTATTATTAAAACTATTTATTATATTATTATATTTATTATTTACCTGTAAAATGGGCATGTTTTATGATTTCTGAATAGTAATACTTATTCATTCAAAGTAGAATATAAATATATATTTAATTAATAGATTGTAAGAATTAACATCTGAATTAATACATCTTTATTAATTCTATAAATTTGTCAAAATCATTCTTGTATTAATGAAGTTTTTCATACTTTTGAATATTTAATTTATTATTTTATGTATTTTATTGAAATGAACGAAAACATCTATAGTTGAACTTAAATTAATAACTTACAATAATGATGTTTTATTCTTTATATAAATATCATTAATAATGAAATGTATTCAGAGATAAGGATCAACTAAGTAAAATTTTTTAATAAGTTTTATTTGTTAATGTGTTAATACAGCATGTCTCTACAAATGATGATAATCCACAATCAAATACATGTAACTTGTATTTAATTTTACATAGCATATATTATTTACAAGAAAGTACCTTTGTTCAATAGCTTTATGTTTCATTCTTATAAATATACTACCTTACTAATGCACAATAAGAAACACAAACAGAAATTTGAAAAGCTATATAATGCTCCTCTTTTATAAATAGCCCATATTGCATTTTTCCTCAATATGTCTTTTTCTTTCAATAGCTTGTCATAAACATTCAACGTTTAAGATATTTTTTTCCTTTAAGTGAATCATAAAAAATAATAAATTCCTAACTCCATAGGATATAGTAACATTAAACAAATATACATCTTTACAGCTTTATATAGTACGCTATTACGTATAAGTTATGTTTCGATGTTGTTCAAAGCATTTCATTGCGACATAAAGTTGCATTTGCAAAAACATGAATGTTTTTGCATTAAAATAATGTATGATATATATAGATAAAATTTGAAGCAAAAAAGTTGAGACAGGGTTCATTAAAAATATGATACTCTATGGAAGTTAAGTTATTATTTTTTTTAATTTCATTGTAAACGAATAAAAATATATATTAATTAACGAAACATTTTTATTAAACGAAAAATAATTCAAATAATTTCAATTTCAGATATGACGTTTGTTTATTGTAATAAATCAATTAATTAAACAACATAAATAAAAATAATAAATGTCTAACTGCATAGGTTAAAGTGACATTGAAAAAATATACATCTTTTATAGCTTCGTAGTGCGCTATTATGTGTAAGTTACGTTTCGATGTTGTATTAAGCATTTTATTGCGAAATAAAATTGCATTTGTAAAAACATAAATGTGTTTACATTAGAATATCGAATGATAGCTATACTAGAAGGAGAATATATGTAAAAAGAGAACGTCTGACTGACTGACTGACTCGTCAACGCCCAACTGAAACGACTAAAGGAATGACCGCGAAATTTGGAGAGTAGATTGCAGTTATGACCTAGGCAATCGATAAGTAAGGATTTATAAAAATTCCCCGAAGGGAGTTAAAAGGGTGTCGAACATTTTAGGTCATATCGCCATATCTCAGCAGCAGTTTCAGGTAGAAGCATGAAATTCAGGATAACAAATCTACTACAAAATTGGTTAAACAGGCATTTCAGCGATTTTAGAAATTCATCCCTAAAGGGGTTAAATGGAGTGTTCGAACGTTTTGGGTCATTTCGCCATATCTCAGCAGTAGTTTTAGGTTGGATCATAAATTCAGGATAACAAATCTACTAAAAAAAATGTTAAGCATGTATTTCAGCGATTTTAGAAATTCACCGACTAAGCGGGTTAAACATCGGATATGAATCCGATTATGGAAAATTAGATGAATAAGACAGCTATTGCTGATTTTTGATTAGATATTTTGCGTAAGACATTGTTAAAAGAAAAAAAAAATTCTTAAAATCAATTACAAAGCTGAGGGATTTAGTATGATTGCGTTTTTTCTGATTATCATTTTGACGGTTTATGGACACTAATGCACTATTCTGATCGACGTTATTTTAGGATATTACATTTTTACTTATGTTTTCCGGAATGCCGAGGTTAACTGGGGCGAAACCGGGTGGTTATGATATATTTAAATATATATATATTTATTTCAATATGTACATAAACAGAAAAAAAAAATATTTATCATATTTTTTACAAACTTTTATTGAAAGTTTAAAATTTGTAAGTACTGCAATTTTGTCTCACTTATGTTTTTATCCATTTTAGATTTTTTTTAATTGCCTACTCATCCCTGGAAATTCACCGACTAAGCGCCCAACGAACACAGAACTTGCTGATGAACACAGAACTGATGGCTACGTTAGCCTTGGCCCAAACTAGTAGATGAGGGGCCGCAATCGTTTGCCGTAACGGCAACTTAAAAAAACTGTCACGCCGGCCACAATGTGGCCGCAACAGAATTGGCCATAACTGCATTAAGATGCCCATAATTGTGCCACAAGTGGTTAGTCATAACTGACAGATAGTCTAAAACTGGCTACAATTATACTTTAAGTGGCAATTATTAATGAAAACTAGCCACAGTTTGGCCATTAACGATCATCGTGAATAAAATCTAGCCAGAAGATCGCCACAGCCATGCCACCTGCGTTTGTTAAGAATAAAAGCTATCCCAAAGCTGGCCATAAATGTTAACTTATTGGTCATCATAAAAGTAAACTAGCCTTAAGCCAGCCATCCACATACCATCAATGCTATTCATTAATGAGTGCATGCCGAAAGCTAGCCACTTTGTTGCCATCAATGGGCATCATTAATGAATGCATGCCGAAAGCTAGCCACTTTGTTGCCATCAATGGGAATCATTAATGAATGCATGCCGAAAGCTAGCCACTTTGTTGCCATCAATGGAAATCATTAATGAATGCATGCCGAAAGCTAGTCACTTTGTTGCCATCAATGGGAATCATTAATAAATGCATGCCGAAAGCTAGCCACTTCGTTGCCATCATTAATGAATGCAAACCGAAAGCTAGCCACTTTGTTGCCATCATTGGTAATCATTAATGAATGCATGCCGAAAGCTAGCCACTTTGTCGCCATCAATGAATGATAGCCCAAAGCTAGCCATATTCATGCCACTATTGGATATCATGATGGAAGCTGGCCAGAATTATACTTTTTATGGTCCTCAAAAAAGTAAAGTTGAGCAAGAAAGGCCAATTTTTACTCCTTTGGCATGGACATGTTTTTTCTTTTTTTTAAAGATATTTTGAACTTCAGAATCTAAATTTACTGGTCCCTAATTTTTGTCTGAAAACTCTAAATATTTTATTCAAAATTTGAAAAGAAAAAAAAAATAATCTATTTGAATATATATTTTTTTTTAACAAGAGCTCATAACACCAGCCTGACTTTTATACATACATGTTTCACTTTATCATTATAATCTTTTTCAGTTAAAAACTACAATGGTGTTATAAGAAACCCATATTAAAAAGGTCAAAATACAATAAAATTGAAAGTGTTTCAGATCTTGGATAGCATATTTTCAGTCTGCAAGCAAAAATAATAATAATAATAAAAAGGTGTCCCAATGGAGGCAAAAATTGGCCTTATCCACTCATCTCATTAGATCGGAATAAAAGGCCATACGGTTATGATTTAGTTTTTAATGTTATTCTGAAAAAGTTGCAAAAGCCATATTTGTAATTAATAAAAAGAAAGTTGATAACACAAGGTGTAAAATATATATTGAACGTTAAATTACCAATGATGGTGAGAATACGGAAAAAACTAATTTTCTTCAATTTTTAATTAAAGTATATGTTTAATCATTCTATTCAAGAGAGTAAATTTTTAAGTAGTTTCAACTCATGTTTCTTCAAGCTAATTCACCAGGTGGATTGTCCAGCCCTTTTACGAAGCAAATAAAAAATGCAGAATATTAAATGAGATACTATATTAAATGATTTTTAAGCGACTTCTGACATAATACACTTACATTTCTTTAAAACATGTATTTTGGTTAAAATTGCAAGTAATTAAAAATTAAATAGGCATTGTTTTCAGAAATTAATGAAAGTTTTTCCTCAAATTACTGTTGCCACAAAAATTAAATTCCGCAACAATGATTATAAAAAAAATGTTCAATAAAGATGAAGTGGACATAGTTGCTGCATGGGTTTATTTTATATTTATGATAAAAAAGCAAAATTTAAATTCAAATGCTCAATTTATTTTTCTTTATCCCATGTTTTTTTTTTTTTTTTTTTTCCAAAACAGATGTAACCTTTTAATGCAGTTAAAATACAATTTATATATATATATATATTGTTCTTGCTATTTTCGGTCAGTTTTTACTGTAACTTTGATGGAATAAATGAGATTATATTCCGGCTGGATTTTTTTTTTTTTTTTTAGAAGTTTAAGCATCATCTAAAAAATGTTAGATATTGCTTAAAAATATTAGACTGCAGTGTGAAATCTTTGCACAGCCCCACTGATATATATTATTTCTGCTGTCAACATCTCCTTTTCTCAGAAAATATGAAATATACAACAATGAATGAGATGCCACAAGAAAGGATTTTGAACCAGCTTCTGACATTTCTGTAAATCATATTTTTTGATTAAAAATTGCTGTTAATTAAAAATTAAATCAGCATTGTTTTCATTAATGAAATGAAAGGTTTTCCTCAAATTAGTGTTGCCACAAAAATAAAATACCACAATATATTGCTCAACATGCTTATAAAAACAAATAGCACAAAAAAAGATAAAGTGGGACATAGTTGCTGCACAGGTTTATTTTATACTTATAACTAAAAAGCAAAATTGAAATGCTCAATTTATTTTTCTTTGTCCTATGTTTTTTCCAAAACAGATTATGTCATCCTCTAAAGCAGTTAAAATACTAGATATATATATATATATATATGTTTTTTGTCTTTGGTATGCTCGATCAGTTTTTACTGTACTTTGATGGAATAAACGAGATGATATTCTGGCTCGACTAATGTTGTTTGAAGATAGTTTCAGTCCTTAATTTTCCTTTAGAAGTTTAAACCTGCATCTAAGTGTATTATATATTTCTAAAAAGTATTAGATTGCAGTGCAAAATCTTCGCAAGGGTCCACTGGTGCTTTTATAATACAATGTTTTACATACAATTTCTTACCTGGATGTTTCTTCCAATTATCCAGCTGGAAAATAAAACAAAAATGCAGGAATTTTATTTAATAAAATTGGTAAAATGTTGACATTATTGATCATTGGAATTTAAGAATTTTTTTTAATGATATAACTATGCATATATGTAAATTAGGTCTATTCCAAAAATGTCATTTCGCTATCTTTATTTCTTCGGTATATAATTAATCAGAAAAATGTAGCAGTATTCCTTGTTTGTAATGTTGTTTTAGTCTGTTAAGGACTCTCCCCCCCCCCCTCCTTTCAGAACAAAATTTCAATACATATATATTTACAAAATATCACTAATTGACAGAAAGCTAATTGCCACTATTTTCCTCGTTATTTAATCTCAAAATTTCTTTTATCTTTTTTTTTTTTTTTTTTTTTTTTTTTTTTATATATATTACCAATAAAGAAATCTTTAAAATATTTTTCCTTTCAGCAGGAGATATGTGACCTTGACTAACAAAATTTCAAACTGATTTATACATTATTATGTGTATTAAAATTTTAATCTCAACTTTTAACCCTTTAACGGGCGGTGGTCACAAAAAAGGACACCTAATTTTAATTCCAAAACTGACAAACAGCACCAAGAATATTTAATTAAAATTTTCGTTTTATTCAGTTCCGGAAAATAAGCAAGTTTTTATTTTCAAATAAATTCATTTGTAAATTCCGGTGTCAGTCCATTATTTCATCATTTTGCAAACAGACTTACTCCGCGCCGGAAAGGGTTAATTAGATTATGGCGAAATTTTTATTTAAATTTTCAAAAGTTTTTATACAGCAAATTATCTTTAATACTTGATCTCCAAGCAATGCTAATTTATAATCAACCAACAGATTAGTATAAACAGTTTATCAGGCTGTCAGTTTTTAAAAATATAGTCTACATAAAACATTTTTATCGAATTATATCTTAACCTGTAAAAAGAAGGCGAAAATATATAGAACGTCATTATATAATATAATAAATATATTGTACAAGACTTTAACATCATCACATGCACTAATAAATATATATATTTAAAAAAAAAAAAAAAAAAAAAAAAAACACTAGAACTGAAGGCTTTTTTTCAAATTTTATTTTGCACAACAAATGTAAAACAAACCAACTAAAAAGCATTTATTATTATTATTATTTACAAGATGCTCAAAATTTATCAGAAATATTTTACAAGAAAATTTAATCCTGTTACAATTAAATTTCTGATGTTGTTTGTTAAACTTGATCTGGAAGGAGAGCTGAAAATCCACAGTCATCTTCATAGAGAAATTTTTTCTTTCCAGATTTTTATTCTTCTTCTGAAAAACAAAAAAGAAATTTCACAAAACAAATTTTAAATGCCTTGCTTTAAAAACACCACTTATTAATTAGCCATTTATAAATATAATTGGAACAGAAATTATAATTAAAAAAAAAACTATTTACAAAAAGCTTTGTAGTTCAAGTTATTTGTACACCATGAAATTATTTTATTGCAGTATACCTATATTTGCTCTTAACAAAAACTCATGAGAGGTCAGGGTTGTTGAATGACACCTTTTTTTTTTTTTCTAGGTGCCAAAATAAAAACAGGCTTTCTACAAATTCTTTCGAATAACTTTGAATATTTAAATTCAAATTCTTTACATATGATGCATAGCATCAAATTATCATCTTGAATGAGCTAGGGGTGCTCTTTCTTTCATTTCATAAAAGTCGAATTGCT
Organism: Maratus michaelseni; assembly: GCA_963931845.1. Classification (NCBI taxonomy): domain Eukaryota; kingdom Metazoa; phylum Arthropoda; class Arachnida; order Araneae; family Salticidae; genus Maratus; species Maratus michaelseni. Next base: position 185,010,785 of record OZ007595.1, read on the forward strand.
CACTTTGTGAATTGTTCTAGAATTTTGCATTGCTAGAATCCAGCAGTTCTTTATTTTCTTCACTTTATTGCTTCACACATAACTTTTACTTGAAAATGGCTTTGCAAAGTAAGAATATACATTGTGTAACCCCAAGCTATAAATCTGATATCATCGCTCATAAAACAATGGCATTTTACATACGGTTTTTTGTTTCCTGGAAGGGTAACACGTCCGCCACCGAATACTTACATATTTTGAATGATTATTATTGCTGACCCATGAAAAAAGCATTTTTAATATTGTTTCTGGTTGTTCACTCAACAACATTAAATGATTGGGATTTTTTTTCTTGAAAAAAATCACGAATGCTTCGTATACACTGCACTGGTAGATAAAGATAAAATTTAACTTTTAAAGACGTATAAGCCGCATCTTGAATCTAAGTGATATTACAGTATTTGTTACAAATATTTTCTTCAACTATACATTTTTTAAATCAATAATTACAATTATGTTTTGGATACTAAATACAAATACCATGGGAAAAGAAGTTCTTTTCAGCATGAAAAAAATATTATGCCACAGTTATTTTATTCTAGAAACTTGATATTTGAGTAATTTTAATTTTTCAATTAATTTTCAGCAGTGAAATTAACTTGAAATTATTGAATAATAAACATGTGAATTTTTACATTGCTAACTAAGCATAGCCAAGCTTCGAGGTTCAGGCATTTTTCACTGTCGGTTTTACGCTTAGTTAGCAATGTAAAAATCCACATTTTTATTACTGATATTGGATTTAAAGGAAATAAAAAAAAAAAACATGGATTTGAGCTTTCAACCCCTCTCCAGAATCTTACATTTGCAAAATATTTTGGGCAAAACATAAGAATATTTTCAAAATACCTTAAGTTTAAATTTTAAATATCATTTTTTAAAGTTAATTTAAATCAATGATTTTAAGAAAAAAGGGTAAAAGAAAGTATTAAAGGTCCTTTTTCTCCAAAGAACCTGCCTTATTTTAATTTTTTTTTAAATGATATATATAATCAAAATTCAAATTAATTTATATGACGGCATATTAAAAGAAAAAAAATCGTTAATTTAGAGGTCACAAGATCAAATAATTTTATCACCCTCTCCCCTCCTCTTCTAGATACATAGCATAAATTAAAAAAAAATTATTTAGCATAAATCTGTGTAATCTTAAGTATTGTCAAAGTTCATGAAAGTTAAAAACCTTGTTAACAAAAATTATTTGACACATTTCTGCAAAACTTTAAAAAATATTTAATCTTTTTCTATTAAATTTTGCATTTTTAATTTTTATTAAATGTAAGTCCAGATTAGATGCACTATATTTGAAGAGGTGTCACAGTAATCACAAAACTGAATCATCAATTTTGAAACAGATATTAAAACATTTAAAGCAAACATTTTCTAAGCATATGAGTTGAAGAATAAAAATTTTGAGTAATTTGATGGATCCACTGTACAATATGTTTGTAGAGTTTAATCTAGGAAAAAGAGATTTGTAGCTTTTTGACTAATTGCAGCCAATAACTGTTAGCCAAATAAAAATAGCTTTAGCCAAGATTTTTTTTTCTATTTATACAAAATTTCTATATAAATGAGTATTATTTTTAATTATACAATATACAAATAGTGCACCACTCTGTCAGATTGACCCTCTCGAGATTTGGCCATACATCACACATCAAATGCTTTCTTAAATGGAAATTCTTCTCAAACTTCCCCTTCCAAATTAATCATAATTAAGTTACTTATATTTTTGATTGTCAGTCTATTTCTCAAGTCAGTTTTTGTTATATTCACGAGACTCAATCCTCTTTCACAATCTGCTGTAAGCAACATAATTGTTGCTATAAATTCATACAAAGAAGTCACATTGGGAAACATGTCAGGTATGCCATTTTTATGGGAAAAAAGAATACAATCAGCTGGTTTCATTTCTTTACCCCTTGTAGCCAGAACCTGCCTAAACAACTTTCATTAATGAACCGTTTCGGTTTCATTTCCAAAGTTGGGATCATCAACAAAAATTAAACAAACTCTTTTAATTTCCTCAATAGACCTAACGCAAATAATATCACACTATTTGTAAGATGCTTGCACAGGGAGGACGAGACAAATTTTGAAGTAAGTTGCCAGGATAGAGGCGGTGAAGCTTTTTTTTTTTTTTTTTTTACACAGCAGCAGCAGGTTTACAAAATGCAGAACAACAAAATGGAAATGATATATATTTTTTTGGCTGTCGCTATTTGGCAAATCCACTAAATGCTTTGGGGGCAAAAGGTGCTTTCAGTTAGCTTTTCGGCTAGCACTAGATTAAACCCTAGTTTACATTTCATGAAACTCTGCTAAACTGTTTTAAAAAACTGCAAAATAACACTTTTGAATAAAAGGACTTAAAAGTTTACAAAATGATTTTTTGGTCGTCGCATAAAAGATATCTTATCATTTAATAGCCTTTTTATTACAGGTTGAATGATGTATTGAGTATCCTTTGATTCAATAAATTACATGAATGTTTGAAAAACTTACTTTCTAAAATTATGTAGGTATGAAAGTTGAAACTCACTAGAAAAATTGAACAGGGCTTGAATTTCAGGGCAGGATTGGGGGGGGGGATCCTGCCCAAAACGATATTGTGTGCATGATAGATCGACAAATTTTGCATTCTAACCCTCCCCCCACCAATTGAAAATTTTCTCGATATTTTCCACAACAGATTCACGAATTTCTTTGTACCTTCTTGGGACAAACTGACGAAATTCACGATTTTTCCCTGAATCCGGCTGAATAATTTCGCGATTCTTCACAGAGACTGACTGACGAAATTTGCCATATTTTTCTAAGACCAATTGACGAATTTCTCAATAATTTCCCGTGACCAATTGGCAAACCTCATGGGGGTTTTTTCCGACGATAGATTGACGAAATTCACAATTTTTTTCCTCCGTGAATGATCGACGAATTTCACTTTTTTTTTCTTTTTCGCAACTGAGAGACAAATTTTAAGATTTTTTTCACGATCGATTTTTCTAATTTCCCTGTTTCTTCTTGCAAGACATTGAAGAAATTCATGATTTTTTTTTTCTCGTGTCCAACTGAAAAATTTCACAATTTTTCTTCACAAGTGACTAATTAATTTTGCGGTATTTTATTGCAATCGTCTGACGAATTTCACAATATTTTCCCGTGACCATTTGATGAATTTCATAATATTTTCACACAACCAATTGTCAAATTTTACATATTTCCCGCGTCCAATTGACAAACTTCGCGGTGAGGTGGTTTGAGCGACAGATGACAAATTTTGAAATTTTTTTCCATGACAGAATGGTGAAATTCGTGATCCCCCCCCCCCCCCCTGCATCTGACTGAAATCTCTCGCAATTTCTCTCCACAACTGTTTGACAAATTTCACAGTATTTTCCCGTGACCAATTGGTTAACTTTTTTTTTTTTTTTTTTTTTTTTTTTTTTTTTTTTTTTTTTTGGGGGGGGGGGGGGGATCCTCATGACATATTGACAAAGTTCACGATTTTTTTCCGCAACCAATTTAAGCTGAAAGGTAGACCTCCCCATTGGTTTGACCTTGACAAATTTCATGATTTTTTTTTATTTCAGTGTTTCTTCTTGCAAGAGAATGAAGACATACAGAATATTTTTCTCGTGTCTGACTGAAAAATTTAGCAATTTTTCTCCATGACCGACTAATGAACTTCACAATATTTTCCCGCGATCGCTTAACAAATTTCGCAATATTTTCCTGTGATCGTTTGACGAATTTCACGATATTTTTCCCACAACTAACTGAAGAATTTTGTGATATTTTCCTACAACCGATTGATGAATTTTGCGATATTTTCCCATGACAAATCTTGCGATTTTTTCCCGCGACAGAATGTTGAAATTCGTTATTTTTTCTTCGTGTCCGACTGAAATATATATCAACTTTTCTGATATTTTCCTGTAACTGTTAAACGAATTTTGTGATATTTTTCCTTGACAGTATGAAGAATTTCATGATATTTTCCTACAACTGATAGGCAAACTTCGCTTTTTTTTTTTTCCAAGCAGCCAAATGGTAAATTTTGAGATTTTTCTTTCCTGCGGAAGATTGATGAAATTCATGATTTTTTCCCCGCAAACGATTGGTGAATTTCATGATTTTTTTTTCTAGATTGATGGACGTATATTACGATTGTTATTCCCACAATCGTAAAAGGAAAGAACCAAAAGGGCCTTAAGGGACACTGGGCGTTGCACCCTGCCAAACTGGTTTAGAGTCAGCACTAAAGAAAAATGATATTAGAACTGCAAAAATCTTATGGTGCACATGAAGAAAAAAAAATTCCAAACTCTAAGGAAACATATTTAGAAACAACAAAACTAAGTGATCCTTGCAATTCACAGAAATTAGGATTGACATTTTAAAGTCAACCTACATTTCTCGTGCAATAGCAGAAATGAGTTGGTGTATTTCCTTCAAACTTTGGACATGTATTTAAAATTTCAATCACAATGTGCAAATAAACACATAAAACAAAATTTTATTAAAGAAAACTTAAAAGAACTTTTTATTTACTGTTTTTCCCGTCGGTTTTCTTTCTTTTGCATTATATAATGAATTCAAACACACCTTACACATGTTAAAACAACCATTTTACAACCCTGCATATGTTAAAAGTTCTGCATTATAATATCAAAATAAGGCAAAAAGAAGCAAACACTACTGCAGATACACTCAGAGTGAAAAACAGAGCTAATAGTCAGGGCTTTACAAATTTCATAAAATCTGGTAACCAGCAAAAATTTCTAGTCGCCAGTAAAAAAATATTTATTGTCAAACCTCTTCCCCCCTCCCACCATTGTTTTTTAAAAAACACAAAAGTTTTCTATGAATTTAAAAAAAGAATAACAAGCAGAGGTTAGAATTATTAGTCACATAGTTTTAGTTTAGAACAGTACATAATTATAATAACATATAAACTAGGAACACACTAACATTTAACACATATAAATCGAGTTTTTTAATGAAACTTAACAAAATTATATATCTCTGGTAAAAAAAAAAAAAAAAAAAAATACTGTAAAGGCTGAATTAACCGGCTGGTTCAGGAAATGCTGATTGCCGAATGCTTCAAATGTCTGGATAGTTGAGTACTCAAAAATCTATATCTGATGAGGGAGACATTGATGAAATAGTGTAACAGAAAAAAAAAAATTTTTTGTTTATTTTCTGGTCGAAATCACTCAAATAATTATGATTTTTTTATTATTTTAAAATGTACATTTGATGAACTTGTTTTTGTCTAATTTGAAATAAAAGTTACAAATGTTTTTTGCTTGAATATAATTTCTAAGTTTATTTCTTAATATTTTGGAATTTAGCAACATCCATAATGAAATATCTTATTAGAATTTTAAGTTAAGATTGCGATTAAGATGTGTAACAGATGCTGCTCTTGATAGAAATTGTGAACAACTATAATTGTAAAAAACTTTTTTATGTACATAAACCAGCTCGAATAATAAAGAACTTTGTGCTTGTAAAATAAATCCATATATGAGAAATATCACAACTAATTAAGTTTGCAAAATAACTCAAAAGTTATGTAAAATATCCATTGCTAAAATAAACCATTCACGCTCGTATTACATAATCGATATTAGCCGGCTTGAGGGAAGGAGGAAGGTTTATTTGAATCCAGCAACTTATGATAAAAATTGGAGAACAAATAAAATAATAATATAAATAAAAACTTTCTGATTAATTGGGTTTTGATTGCTTGCCACCATTTTGTTCCTTATTATCACTTTTATAAATTCCAGATGACTTTTTTGTAAAAAAAAGAAAGAATGTTTTTTCGTTTTTGTTTTTTACTCTCCATAATAAAAAATACTTCTCCAGACAGCAGTATTATAACATAAAAATTTTAAAAAATGTAGATTCAAATGCGAAAAGATTCTAGGGCTCCATGGGGCGAGGCAGAGCCACAGAGTTCAGAACTCTGAGGCAGCACAACAGATTTCATTAGCGAAATAAATTGTTACCAAACAAAAAAAGGATACTTAATATTTGTTTAATTATTTTTTTCTTTTTTAAAAGCAGCCAGTTTCTGCAAACACATAGTCAGACTTGTATAATATAGACGCACGCGCGCACGCCGTGCGTGGAAAATTTTCTGCTAAATTGCAGAAAATTACAGAAAAAAATTAAAAAAAAAAATGTTTTTTCCATATTAAAATTTTTTAAATATTCCTTTTTTACACAAATAATCCCTTTTTGTTCAAAAATATTTACTGTGTGCACACAATTCAAAATTTAAAGATGCAAAACATTGTTGTGGCATTACAGACGCTTGTGAAGAGGTCAAAATATTAAGGATTGGGTTGTTTCTAAACGCATTGACAAAATAACTGATAAGAATTCAGCTCTTCCTATCATGGATTCTTAGCTTTATTATTTTTAACCAAAATAATTATTCTTTAATTAATATTAATTTTAAATTGTAATTATTTTAAACTACTGTTTTTAATTTATATCGTCAAAATAATATAATACGTAATTTTATTAAACATTAAATTAATTTGCAGAAAGTTTTTTGACTCAATATTTATGTGCGCAGAAAGTTTTTGGTTTTATACAAGTCTGCACATAGTACCTTCAATCTTTTACGTGATATAGACTATACAATTGTCTACAAACCAGAGTGCCTGCATAATTATGCAATGTGCAGATAATAAAAGTGCCATGCATTTTATACAAGGGAGAAATATTTAAAAAATACATATTTAATTTTACTAAAATTAGCTATTCTTCAAATTTTAATTAAATTTTATAGATTTACTTCAAATGAATTGCTTATAATCACTTAACTTAGAGATGTTATTATTCTTTAAAATGAATGTGATAGATTAATTAGTTTTAATTCTGAAATACAAAAATCTGATTTGAAACAAAAAAAGGACCTTGAACATTTTGTAGCATTGTACCCAATTTAAGGTGTCATGATTTCTTACCTTTTTATTGAAACCATCACACACACACACACTCTTTGCAAATTGACAAGTACTTACCTTTTCTTGAATGACAAACATTCAGATTCAGGAGCACAAGTATATCTCGGAATTGCTTGACTGCTCTCCTGAAAAATATGAAAATAAATTGTAATAGGTTG